>OY756940.1:5005000-6255000 GCA_963580275.1 Crataegus laevigata
CATTTCACATAAGTCCCTTCACCTTATATAATTTATAAAATAATGCAATGTCAATGAAAATGATTTAGGGTTATGGAAATAGAATTGAGAAATTTTAAAGTTTTGTTCCAGAAATTATTATAATCTACGTATTTGGATTATTGATATTTTATGTTATCTTTCGAGAAATTATATTAACTTACTTGAGTTTAGTTTTAAAGTAAACTAATTACGAAGTTTGAAGTTTGGAAATTAATTAATTAAAATCTAGAGACCTTTTGAGGTCACAATTTATATTTTTGAAAAGTGTTCGATCTCACGAACGCGTAGGGGCAAATTGTTTGTGAAACAGAGTTATAACGAAGAAGTTATTAACAATTGAAGTGGAGGACAAAATAGGCATTTTATCTTAATTTGGAAGGCTCTGGAAAATCTGGAATCATGGGGTGATGCCACGTGTGTGGCTGTGATGAAAGGGGGATAAGAGAAAGGAAAGAAATGAGGGAAATGAGAGAAAAGAATGGCCAATGGGGGAAGAGAGCAAGGAGAGGAAAGGAGAGAGGGGAGAATGAGGGAACCCTTCGACCCGGTTACACCCATGACTCGACCGGGCCGGATCTCTCAATTATGGCAACCTTTGATGGCAAGAAGGGTGCCAAATTAATCCTTACTTCGAACCCAATAGTTCCATCTTCCTGTTACACCCCAAAAATTGTGAAATTGGCTTTGATTTTGGAGAATCCACCCCGAATGGGTGCGGCGGGTTTAGTGTCAAATCACCTAAGCCTGAATCAATTTTCTTCAACCACCACCACCAATAGACTCCTCTCAACCCCAGGAACAAAGGCCAAGCAATGGTTGGGGCATCAGAGCTTGTTTGGAGTCGAATCAAGAACACCCAAAATCAAAGGTTTCTGGCGGTTTGTGGCTAATTTGGGGTATTTCCAGGCCAAATTGGACTTGGTCGCAAGTATGAAACTTGTTCTACTCATTGGGATCTACATCCCTATAAAATTTGGTAATTTTTTGAAAAAGTTAAATTTTTCTGGCTAGTCGAGGCGGCCGACCGCCACCCGCAGTGGTGTGTGCAGCGGCACGTGGCCAATGGGCCGACTCTGCCTTTTTTAAAAAAGAAATTATTTTATGAAATAATTGAGACGTGTGAATATTTACAAGGAGATGGTGGGAATTTGGCGTAACAAGATCACCTCCAGCTGTGGAAGGTTAAACGCAGTCCTTGAGCAACCGAAAAGGTCGAGGCCTGCTATATCTCGCATGCCCTTGGCTAAATTTAGCCTTAATTCTTATTAACGGATTCATTTTGACCCTTGAATGGAGATAGATTTTTCACTAATTCGAGGAACTACCGTACTCGAGATAGTTCACAACACGTTCTGATCATTGTCCTATATAGTTTTAGCTAAAGACAGTGAAACGAATTTGGATCATGTCCAAATCTCAATGTTTGGAGTCTAGGCCCAAGAAATCTGAACTCTTGACTTTGACCAGTCAACGTTGACTTTTTCGGGTTTCGTCCGGGACCCCTCATAGGCTAATTTCGACGTCTTAGACCCGTTTTTTTAAGTCCGTTTTCCCAAATAAATTCGTTTGAATAGAGTTTGACTATATTGAACCCTTTATGTGCTAGGTGCATATATCATGGCTTTACTATATTCGCTAGCAGCGCAGCGTTGGATGACTAAGTACTGTGAGTGGACCCCTTCTAAAATACTTATTTTATTTGAAATAATTTACATGACTGCAGAGCCTGAGTATTGAACATTGTGATATGATGTTTGAGTTTTGAATATTGTGATATGATGTAACGTTTATATAAATATATGTGGCATTGATCTGATATTACCTAGTGGTCCATGATTTCGCTACGGGATGTAGGGATAAGGCTCCGATCCATCCCGGGCGACGGTTATGGTGTTGGCATAGGGCTTGGAGTGTGTTTCCTCTGACTTTTGAGTACAGGGACGGGGAGCTGGCATGGGGCCTGAAGCGTTATATTGGACATTCACGAGCGATTATTCCTGTATGAATATGGTTATAATATATGAGTTATGAGTTGAGATATGATTATTGTTATGGCTGTGATTGAGATATTGCAAATGTATGATAGGCGTAGGAAAACTTACTTATATATCATGTTTTGTTTTCTAACTTGGGGGTTAGTATCTTCATAGCTATTTTCTTAGATTCGAGGCATACAATCACGACATCAAGACACTTCCATATCGGCATCTTCGAGTCCTCTCGGTGTAGGACCCACTCCTTTTGTTTTCAATTTTATATTCTTCCTTTTAGTATTTCAAATTAGTTGTATGCTCTGAACACGTTCCTTAAATGCTTATTAATGTTCAATTTAATTCTTATTTCTCGTTCTTATGCATTCTAAATGGCTTACGTCACCCATCGGGTGTCGGCCAGCACGTGACCACCCCGATGTCTACAGGACATCGGGGTCGGGGCGTGTCACTAAGTCTCATAAAATTTAGAGACAAACTCCGTAAGTTTTCTATCAAGAAACGGTTTAGCATATCTTTTTTTTTAAATGAAAAGGAGAGAGTGGCAGCCGAGTATTCTAAAAAACTGTTTGAAGATTGTATGCGGTGGGTGCACGCCACTTTGTGTCACGCCAATGGTTTTTTTTTTATATTCATTCATTGAACAATACACACACTTGCAGCATTTGATTCATGAACTGCAAGGTGGCATGATGTCATCCATTCACATGGAGTAAGCGCCAGGTATGGGAATGAATCAGCCAAAAAAATGATGCATGGTGACGAATCGTTGTCATACAATCACTTGGCTTGGTACGTCAGAGCAATTGAAAGTTCAAATTCTAGCTCACATTGTGTGTTGGAGTGCTTTGCAGAATCTTTCTGATTTAAAAGGTAAATTTTGATTCTTCGTATTTTTGTACATCATTTCTTATTTTTCATGAATTGCATATGTGGCAACTCTTAATTTACCTATCCTTATATTTCCAAGCCTATGTTATTTCTTGATGGAATATATATCAAGAACAAATACAAGGGTCACTTGCTTGCCGTTTATGGGAAAAATCGAAACCAAGATACTTATATCCAAATATGATATATTTATGTTTTATTTTAATTTCTTAATACATTTTGTGTGTTTTACATTCTGTATATGTTCATTAGTATGTAAACTAGGTCATTTTGTTGGAAGATCAGTGGATAAAAGACTAATTTGTTTTTTTACCCTTTTTATACATTGGGTCAACCGAATCCGGGTCAACGGATCCTGGTTTAAGGATTGCTGGGTCACGGCTTGGGGTTTGGATCGGACTAGGCTGGGCTGAAGGGTTGGGCTGAAGGCCCGTGGGTTAGGCCAGAGTTCAAAGGGCCGAAGGCCTGTGTCAGTAAGGCCCAAAGGCCTGGGGTTTAATTATGGGTTTGGGTAGCTTAGGACTGGGCTAGGTTACTTGGGGATTTGGGTTTGTCAAAAGGGCCGGTTCCATGGCCCAAAGGCATGGGTTTAACGGGCCCAAGGCCTGAGTCGCAAGGCCCAAGGGCCTGGGGTTTAAAAGGGTTGGCCCAAAGGCATGGGTTTAATGGGCCCAAGGCCTGAGTCGCAAGGCCCAAGGGCCTGGGGTTTAAAAGGGTTTGGACCTGTGTTTCGAAGTGGGTTGGGCTCGGCAGCCCGGCCCAAAGGCCTGGGCTGGGTTTGGAATGGGTTTGGGTTACCGGGTTGAGCTTGACCCGTTGAGTTCCGGATCCCAAAGAGGAATAATGCTGGAAATTCGGCCGGTAACTTCCCTAGCTCGGACGGAGCTGGAAACACAACCGTTTCATGCAATTTAATACACCAAATTGAAACCCAGACGATAAGCAATCGGAATATACCTTCCTAGTGGCCAGTCGTGGCCGGAAGGTGGTCGGAAAACAGTCTGCAAACACGGCATTCTCGCCGGAAACTTGGAGAAGCTCAACCAAGGTGTTTCCTGGTCGGAAGAGTAGGATCACGCCGGCATGTGGGTGGGCTTAACCACTCTAGGTGGTCTCTGTGATCCACCGAGAATGAAGGAGGGAGGAAGGCCCAAAGACGGTAATGGGCAATGGTGTTCGTTAGGGAAATGGGTGTAAGCGTGTGTGTGTGGTGCTCAGAGAGAAAGGGCAATAGAGAGCTTCGGGGGAGAGAGTGACAGAGAACTGGGATAGGTGAGGGAGAATGATAGGGAAGTGGGCCGGGGGACAAAAACCCAAAGGTGGGCCCCTTGGGCACACAAACTAAGATAAAGAAGTAAACCCAAAACAAAAACTCCTAATTTTCTTGAAATTACAATTCTGTCGTTCCGATTCAAAATCCGAAAAACAAATAATCACGACGGATTGTTACAACTTTCTCTGAATTTTTATCATTGTCAAACAGTATATAATGTACATACGAAACAAACGAAATTAAATACTATAAAATACATACATATTTTCATAAAATAAATATGAAAAGACGTATCATAATCACCTGTTTAAATGCACAGATTATAATCGGATTCATTGAAGACCCAATATACATTATGTTGCTTGAAAGTATCTCCATTGAAGTTGAATGGTGCGATTCTAACTCTAAAAAACAGTTGGATTTTCTGATTGTCAATCTCTTCCCATAAACGTGGTAATTATTAAAATCAATGATGTGGTTATGGATGGTTTTCTGCAAAACGGCTCGATTTAAAACTGTCATGGGATGATATTTTGAAACGCCTGGGTTATATTCTGAAACACCTCATATAAGGATATCAGTGGCATAGGTGTAATACTATTGTATTATTAGGTCAATAATTTTTCAATATAGCTACACATTTTAAATTTAGATTTTTATTACATGTTTTAGATACATGGGTTTTGGTCTACGGATTGTGAATTGTAAGGGCAAAAATCTAATGGACCCTAAAATAAATAACAAAAATATGAGAGCACGGCACACGCAGCGGCAGCGCCCCGTCAGCCTTCTTAGAGCAACTCCAGTGTAGGAGCCCTCCTCCCAGGCTATTCACTATTTAATCCACCCAGTGAACAGTAACTGCCCTTAATAAACAGTGCATTCCGCAATTGGTTTTTGTATCTCCACCCCTGCACTGAATAGTCCTGGCAATTGGTAATAAAATATTAATATTTTTTTATTTTTAATTAGTATTATATTATTTATTTTTTATAAATTTATATTATCCTCTCTCACTCCCTCACTCCCGAAACCCCACCTTCTCTGACTTCTTCCTTCCCACTCTCTCACTCCCCTCCCTTCTCTCCTCTGCGCCCACATAACCCTCTTCGATCCCCTGCACATCCAACCTTCCCCTCCCTCTTCGATTCCACTCTTCTCTCCCATAATCCTTCCATACCCTACCCACCTCTAGCTCACCACCATACAAAACCCCACCCATTTGACGAGCGGTGCTCAACAAAACCCAGATTTACGGCTAGAGAGTCGGTTTGACGGCGGTGGGGAACAAAACTCAGCGGCCAGAGAAGACGGTGGTGGAGAGCACAAACCCAGTGGCCAAACCGATTTTTTAATATTTTCAAATTTTCTTTCAATTTTTGTGTTGAATGTGTGGCCTCTGTTATGCAAGATTTGGTCTGATTTGGATTTTTTTTCTGCATTTGTTGTGGATTCAGATCCCAGGTGCCATTAGTCTCAACGACGAACTCCGGCGAGAGCCGTTGAGTTCAAAGCCAGAGTTTTACATTTTTTTAATGGCATGACGCCAGGCTGACGTCACATCCACTGGTGGCTGGGTCTGTCAATTTTTCACCGGCCCGTCCCTGGGGCCTCCACCTTCACACGAGCTGCTGCACGCTGGAGCAAATCCACAGGGCCTCGGGCCCTTGTTTCTTGCCTGTCCCCCGAGCAAACTCCAACGGTGGAGTTACTCTTATATCCAACACCAACTTCTGCGGCACCCCATATCCGAACCCAACACCCGTTGCTTTCCCTCCCCCAACCACCCGTTTCTATCCAATTGGGGGTAACAAGGTTTTCAGTAGGATTCTAATTTATCTTCTTCCTATTTATTTTGGAAGTCCGCTTCGATTTGGGATTTTGGTCGGAGAGAAATCCTAATCCGAAATGGCATTGACCAAAAGGATTCTTCAATTCCTTCGAGCTCTGTATATATATGTTATAAGGTGAGTCTTCCGTTCTATCACAAAATTTAATCTAACAATTGGCTTTGCGTTAGTGTTTTGTCTGACGAGAAATCAAAATTCAAAGTTAGCCTTTTGTTTTGAAGAGAAATCAAATTTAGGGGTTTGATTGCGAGATCGGCGGCGAAGATGGACAATTCGAAAGAGAATCGGACGATCAACAGGTGGAGCGGGAGGCCCTACTCAGAGAGGTACTACGAGATCCTCGAAAAGAGGAGGACTTTGCCGGTATGGCAGCACACAGACAAGATTTTGGGTACTCTCAAGTTCTGCAAGCCTGCAATTGTGGTCGGCCAGGCTGGAATCGGAAAAAGCACTCAGATTCCTCAATTCCTTTTGGAATCAGCTTTTCGCGATGATCAGAGGCTGGTTGCGTGCACTCAGCCCCGTGCGGCGGCCGTTAAGGCGTTATCACGCCGTGTTGCAGAAGAGATGGATGTTAACATCGGAGAAGAGGTTGGTTACAGCACCCCATTCGAAGATTGCAGCAGCAGCAGAACAGTGTTGAAGTACTTAACGCATGACATGCTTTTGAGAGAAGCAATGTCTGATCCCCTGCTTAGTCAATACCGTGCCATTATTGTCGATGAGATTCACGAAACAAGTTTATCCAGGGATCTTCTGCTTGTACTTCTGAAGATACTGGTGGAAAAGAAACTGTTGGGAGTTAGAATGGACCTGGTTCTGACGAGTGCTTGTGCTGCTGAGGCCCAATATGTTTCTAGTTTTTTACATGGGGCACCGGCGATCATCAACATTCCTCTCAGCTTTCATCCAGTGGAAATTGTTTACTCTGAAGCACCTGAAACTGATTACGTCGAGGCAGCAATTCGAACTGCTGTGCAGATTCATACCAGCGAGGCTGCCGGAGATATACTCGTTTTCCTCCCCAAAGAGGACGAGATAGAAAGCGTGTGCTGCAAAATTAACCAAGCAATTGCAATTGCTTCTGCTCAGTTTCAGGTATCTGCACCTGTCAAAATCGTGCCTCTGTGTTCGGAAACTCTTGGTCTTGGGCCAGCAGATCAAAAACAAGTGTTCGATCAAATTACTGAGAGGAAGATTGTCGTCTCAACAGACATTGCAGAAACCTCTCTAACCGTACCTGGAATTGTTTATGTTATTGACACGGGATTGGTTGCACATAAAGTATATAGCCCACAGTCCCCCCCTGTCCCTGTTGAATCTTTGTTGGTGTCTCCAATTTCTAGGACAAGTGCCGCTCTGAGGCAAGCATGTGCCGGGGGAACCCGGCCCGGGTAATGTTTCAGACTTTACACTGAGAATAGTTTCCGCAACCATCTTCAAGGACGCACACAGACAGAAATTTGTAGGTCGAAATTTGCTTCGGCAGCTCTTACTTTGAGGAAAATAGTTCTCACGGATCTGATGCTAGTTGATTTTGTGGAGACTCCTCATCCAGAGCGAATGATGGAAGCGATAGAGATCTTGAAGCGTCTGGGAGCAATGGATGACGAATACCGCTGGACCAAGCTGGGGGAGATTATGAGCGAGTTCCCCTTAGATCCTCAGCTATCGAAGATGCTTATTGTTAGCCCTCAACTCAACTGCTCAAATGAGATTTTGTCCATCTGTGCCATGCTTTCAGTACCGTTGAGTCCCTTTGTTCAGCCTCGGGGGGAGGCTCAAAAATCGGCTGCGCTACTGAGAAAAGCGAGGTTTATCCATGAAGATGGGGATCACCTCACGCTGCTGACTGTGTATCGTGCTTACAAGGAAAACAAGGAGGATCCATCCTGGTGCAAGCTCAACTTTGTCAATCACGCGGCATTGAAGGCTGCAGACAACATTAGGCAGCAGTTAGCGAGCATTATGGCTCGTCGTGATCTCAAGTTATATAGCACTAGTACCACTAGTGCTGACTACTCTGTCAACATCAAGAGGGCCATGTTAGCCGGATATTCCTTTCAGGTAGCTCGCCTACAATGCATATCCGGCAATGGTTCCGGACACTACCTGACAGGAGCCATGGATAAGGTACACTTGCATCCCTCCAGTTGCTTGGCTCACAAGGCAGAGTGGGTGATCTTCAATGACTGTTGTGTTGTGGAAACCAAGAAGTTTATCCGCACAGTGACCCAGATTCCCGGTGAATGGCTCGTTGCTGGTGTACAGAACCTAGGCTGGCTCTGAGGTTCTTTTAGTTTTGTAGAATGTTTTGTTAGTCTATTTTCTTGTTTCAATAAAAGCAATCACTTGCTATGCATCATGTTTGAACTTGGCTTCAGAGTCACAGATTTCCTTAGTATTTTGAAGTATTATTTTGTAGCATTCGTATTATCCGAGCTGCCAAACAAGACCTAAAGGTATATTGGAGTAAGAGTACACTATAACATATTTAAGTGACTCATATGACTAGATAATAGCAATAAAACATTTGATATCACTAAAGCATCTCATAATACATATGTACTTATTTTACGTATCTAAATAGTATTACTCATAATGATTTAACTCCGGACTTAAACATATGACATAAAAGTAAGTCAAAGTATCCAATATATTGGCTCGTTTGGTTGTGCTTTTGAAAGAGCCAAAAGCGCTTCCTAATGAGTAAAAGCGCTTCAGTTTTAAAAAATGGTCGTTTGGCAAACATTTTAAAAGTGCTTTTAGCAAGAAGTAGAAGCACTAAGAAGCACTTTCTAAGAAGCACCTACGAGGTGCTTCCGCCTAAAAGTGCTACACAAAGAAAACAAGGGAAGCACTTTGCTCCCTTTAATGAATTTTTTTCAATTCCAAAATTATCCCTATTTTTTAATTTGCAAAGTCTAAAATGCCATTCCACTTTATAAAATCATCAAAACTACCATCACCAATTTTTTCTAGGGTTGCACGTTGAAAACCCAAAAGGTTTTTATTTTCTGATTATTTTGAGGGCTAGAGCAGTCGACTTGGTCTCCATGTCTTCCTCTCCATCTTCCCAAATCTCCCTACATCTTCATAACCTGAAATTTTTGTGGAGGTATGTATGTTATTTCTTATCTTAAACGAGAAAGAATTGCTAATCTTCTTATATCTAGTTAATACTTATTTCACATTTAATTGTCATGAAGCTATAATGTGTTCTTTTTTTTTTTTTTTTAAGAAACAAACATATATTCTCAATAAGTATGTATCATTTTGTTAATGATCATTATTTCTTTAATTGAATTTTCATCAACACTTTAATCAACTTGTATGCTAATTATATACAAAAAATATTCATGAAAAAATTATTGAGAATTATTAAGGAAAAGCGCTTTTTTTATTTGATAACCAAACACTCTATTTAATATAAAAAACGCTTCTATACAATACAAAAGGCACTTAGTCGTTGCATGCCAAACAACAAATTGCTTCCTCATAAAAGTGCTACGCAAAAGTGCTACAAACAAAAAACGCTAGTGAGTAAAAGCGCTTTCTAGAGTAGCATGTCCAAACGAGCCCTATATTGGTGAATGGTGATGAGGAATAGAATGGACAATGAGTTGTGAATTTAAGTCCTTCATGCGTCTCTTGCGCCTTTCCCTCGCATTAAACTCCTTATACTACTACAATTCCATCCACCTCTCAAAACCACCACCCTTTCACATCGCTCTCTCCAAAAAATGACCAAGAGCTCTCACTCTTGTTTTTCGTTTCCCTCCACTTCCGGCCTCCTGCGGCTTCTTCTCATGGCGGCAGTGGCGGTCATCCTCTTCCTACTTTTTGTCACATTCGTTGCCATACCCATCTCTAACCCAGCCAATGCTACGCCAAGAAACCCTCACCGCCTCCATAGTCAAGAGACTCAATTGCTCAAATGAGATTTTGTCCATCTGTGCCATGCTTTCAGTACCGTTGAGTCCCTTTGTTCAGCCTCGGGGGAGGCTCAAAAATCGGCTGTGTTGCTGAGAAAAGCAAGGTTTATCTGACACGCCCCGACCCTGATGTCTTGTAGACATCGGGGTGGTCACGTGCTGGCCGACACCCGAGGGGTGACGTAAGCCATTTAATTAAATCAAAAACCCAAAACAAATGTTCACAAGCATGCATAATATATTTCAAACAATAGTAATTAAACATAAAGCAGCAGAAACATAATTACCCTAAAATAATATTCAACTGCCAACATTGAAATTATTAGGATACAACAGATCCTGTTCAGAGCATACGTCTAATAGAGATTACAAAGGAAAGAATACAAAAATGAATAAACATAAGGAAAGGGTCCTACACCGAGAGGACTCAAAGATGCCGATGCGGAAGTGCCTTGATGCCGTAATTGTACGCCTCGAATCTAAGCCCTGAAGGGGGCGCAAAACAAAGGTGAGTGGACCCCTTTCTAAAATACTTATTTTTATTTAAATAAATTACATGTCTGCTGAGCTTGAGTATAGAATATTATGATACGATGCTTGAATATCGAATGTTGTGATATGATGTGATGTCTATATAAATATATGTGGCATTGATCTGATATTATGATACGATGCTTGAATATCGAATGTTGTGATATGATGTGACGTCTATATAAATATATGTGGCATTGATCTGATATTACCTAGTGGTCCACGATTCCGCTACGGGATGTAGGGATAAGGCTCCGGTCCATCCCGGGCGACGGTTATGGTGTTGGCATAGGGCCTGGAGTGTGTTTCCTCTGACTTTTGAGTACAGGGACGGGGAGCTGGCATTGGGCCCAAAGTGTGGTTTCCTCTGACTGTCTGTTCAGGGATGGGGAGCTGGCATGGGGCCTGAAGCGTTATATTGGACATTCACCAGCGATTATTCCTGTATGATTATGGTTATAATATATGAGTTGTGATTGAGATACTGCACTGTATGGTAGACTTAGGAAAACTTATCTATATATCATGTTTTTGTTTTCTAAATTGATAGCTATTTTCTTATATGTATATCAAATTGGTCCATTCACCTTTGTTTTGCGCCCCCTTCAGGGCTTAGATTCGAGGCGTACAATTACGGCATCAAGGCACTTCCGCATCGGCATCTTCGAGTCCTCTCGGTGTAGGACCCATTCCTTATGTTTATTCATTTTTGTATTCTTTCCCTTGTAATCTCTATTAGACGTATGCTCTGGACATGATCTGTTGTATCCTGATAATTTCAGTGTTGGCAGTTGAATATTATTTTAGGGTAATTATGTTTCTGCTGCTTTATGTTTAATTACTATTGTTTGAAATATATTATGCATGCTTGTGAACATTTGTTTTGGGTTTTTGATTTAATTAAATGGCTTACGTCACCCCTTGGGTGTCGGCCAGCACGTGACCACCCCGATGTCTACAGGACATCGGGGTCGGGGCGTGTCAGATTGGTATCAGAGCCAAACCCTGGATGTGTGTGTGCCGATGAGGACGTCGGACCCCTAAGGGGGGTGGATTGTGACATCCCACATCGCCCAGGGAGTGATCCTTAAATGTATATTCACATCCCTACCTAGCACGAGGCCTTTTGGGAGCTCACTGGCTTCGGGTTCCGTAGGAACTCCGAAGTTAAGTGAGAAGGGGGTTAGAGCAATCCCAGGATGGGTGACCTCCTGGGAAGTTGCTCGTGAGTTCCCAGAAACAAAACCGTAAGGGCGTGGTCGGGGCCCAAAGAGGACAATATCGTGCTACGGTGGTGGTGCGGGCCCGGGAAGTGGTCCCACCCGGGCCGGGATGTGACAGCTATATTCTTTATTTTTATGTTTGGTCTTAGAGGCTGATCCTACCTAGCACGAGGCCTTTTGGGAGCTCACTGGCTTCGGGTTCCGTAGGAACTCCGAAGTTAAGCGAGAAGGGGGCTAGAGCAATCCCAGGATGGGTGACCTCCTGGGAAGTTGCTCGTGAGTTCCCAGAAACAAAACCGTAAGGGTGTGGTCGGGCCCCAAATAGGACAATATCGTGCTACGGTGGTGGTGCGGGCCCGGGAAGTGGTCCCACCCGGGCCGGGATGTGACAGCTATATTCTTTATTTTTATGTTTGGTCTTAGAAGCTGATCTTACAAGTTTCATCTTCAAATATCAATTATGATCTTGATAGCTAACATCCAGACAGACGCCTTGAATGTGTATGAATTTGTAAAGCATACAATTGCTGCATTTAAAGGAAGAGAAAATGTGGGTTTTGATGAATTTTAATTGTTGTAGAAGAGGTGGTCCTTTGAAATTGGGAGGAAGAAACAAGGTCGATTTTGTCACATTCCAGTCTCGACTCCACTGTAGCACGATATTATCTATTTTAGGCCCTGGCCACGCCGTTACGGTTTTGTTTCTGGGAACTCACACGAGAACTTCAGAGTGGGTCACCCATCCTAAGATTGCTCTTACTTGAACTCGCTTAACTTCGGAGTTCCAACGAACTCCGAAGCCAGTGAGCTCCCAAAAGGCCTCATGATATATGGAGGAGAGCATGTACATATAAGGCACATTGCCCCATCTTCATTGGTCGATGTGGGATGTTACAATCCACCCTTCTTAGGGGTCCAACATCTTTGTTAGCACACTCACACCACACGGCAGAGTGGCTCTGATACCATTCTGTTACATCCCAGTCTCGACTCCGCCGTAGCACAATATTGTCTGCTTTAGGCCCCAGCCTGCATGGTTTTGTTTATAGGAACTCGGCATGAGAACTTCTCAGTGGGTCACCCATCCTATGATTGCTATTGCCCGAACTCGTTTAATTTTGGAGTTCCGACGAATTCCGAAGCTAGTGAGCACCCAAAAGGCCTCGTGCTATATAGAGGGGAGCAGGTACATTACCCCATCTCTGTTGGTCAATATTGGATGTTATAGATTTCAAGTGGATTTGCAGAAGAAACAGAGACGCCTCTCGAGTTAGACCTGTAGACTCGTCCCGAATCGGCCTATTTCAAACGGGTCAGGTTAGGTTCGGTTATAAATTTCAGAATCCTTATACCTGGCTTGGCCCTCCTGGTATATTTTAAAACGGGTCTAGTCCGGTCCCTCCAAATTTGGGCCCGACCCGGCCTGTGCCCATCCCTAATACCACAAGTTGATATCAAAGAAAAAAAAGGATAAATTACACAAAACTACCTAAACTATTGGGTCTTTATTAAAATAAAATAAAATAAAAAAAAGAAATCTCAACTATTAGGTCAACTACAGTTTCATATTATATCTTTAAAACATTTTAATGTCATCCCTTCCGTCAATTTATCTATCAATTCCTCCATTAAATATTGACGTAACTTGAGACCAGACCCACTTTCAATTTCAACTAGATTAAAAAATTAACTAAATATTAAAAATTAAAAAAACCCACACCCATATCCCTTTCCTTCCCCCTCACCTGTCTGCAACTCCCTACATCTCCACCTCCGCGCTCATCCTCTTCCCCCTCCTACACACCCATCACCCTCTCCATGTATGCCCACTTTCCTTCCTCGTCGTCGTCGTCCGTAAGATTCGTGAACCCACCCATCACTCAAAGCACTGGTCTGCGAATCTGATCTCGTTTTCTCAGAGGCTGAGAAGTGATAAAGGCAAAGAAGAAATGGGAGAAAATGGCTGGAAAGGCTTCAAATTTCTCGGATCTAATTCAGCAAGTTGCGGCTTCTTGCTTGCTCCATCCACTCGTAGCCGGCCGCTACGATTCGTGTGATTCATCTGTGAATAAACCCAGTGGCGATAAGGAGGACGAAATATACGAGCATGACACCGGCAATGAGCACGACGGAAAGGAGGAAGATGAAGTGATTGACGAGGGAGGTTTAGGGGTAATGATTGGGGAGGATCGGGGGTCGACAAAGGTGAATGAGGTGGTGGAGATAGAGATGGCAATGAAGGAGGTGTTAGACGCCGTTGCAGCAATGAAGAAGGCGTACGTCAGCCTCCAAGAGACCCATATCCCGTGGGACCCGAAGAAGCTCAAGGCAGCTGATGCGGCGGTGGTTGGTCAAGTAAATTTGGTTGAGAGGTTGACTGCCTTCAACGACGTTCCTAACAAGGAAGATGACGACGAGGAGTGAAAGTTGAACAGTTCTAAATAATTACAAACTTGATTAAACAAATAGCCAAAATTTAAGAGATGACATTGATTAGCTTATTAGTTAATTTAAGATAAGTAAATTAACTGATTAAGATAAGTAAATAGTTACATTTGATACTTAAATTAAAGATTGAGGATGAAAAACAAAACACTAGCTAAATAGTTTAACCGGCCGGAGTAAAGAAATCAAATAGCGGCCAGCGCCGGTGGCTGGATAGCGGCAGACATGGCGGACGACGAGACATCAATGAGGGAAAATGGGGATCCGTTGGCCCCGTGCCTAAGCCTGTAATTACCTTAATTGGATTAATCTTGTTGTTGTTGTTGTTAGTATACCATGCATGCTTCAACCTGGTTACGTTGTTCTTTTAAAACTTAAAAATATCATGCGTGCATGTTGTATTGATTTCTAATTTTGTTCTTGCGTTGTCATGTGCATGTAGGTCGTCTAATAAGAAGCATCGTCTTACGGTTAGGAGGAACCAGTCGATGTCGATGTCGATATCAGAATGGGCAAGTCTTCCCGAAGCCCTTACCTTCCTAATTCTGGATAACTTGTTGGAACCCATTGATCATGTTCGCTTTGCTGCCGTATGCAAGAAATGGTGTTATCTTTCGAAAGTCTATGATCTTGCAACGCAACAGTGGATTAAGGTGCTTCCCATGCTCTTGATCCCTTTCCAATTAGAATCACAATCACGAGTAGAAACTACTGGCCTGACAACAAACCGAACAAGAGCAGTATACAGTATTAATGAAGCGAAAGTTCACGAGAATGTTCGGTTACCTGTGCCTTACAGTAAGATGTGTCGTGGCTCCAGCCACGGTAGGTTGGCCACAATTGATCTAGCAGACCAACCTATCAACATAACTGTTGTAAACCCTTTCAGAAAAGAAGAAACCATTCGTCTTCCTCGGTTCGAGTTCGAAGCCCAAGGTTTCACCCCCTACGAGAATTACCTCCAAAAGGCTATATTATCCACCGATCCCAGTTTGAATCGTGACAATTATGTGGTTGTTGCAATATACCGCGGAGATTGCAGGTTGGCTTTCACAAAAGTTGGAGAAAAATATTGACTGATGCTGTATTTTATAAAAGCAAAATCTAGGCAGTTGGATATCGGTTGGGATGCATCGTCTCAGTTGATGTTGAGAGTCACAAGCACATCGACTTCAACCATTCATTCAAATCGAACAAGCTGATTGGGAATATCTTGTGGAATCAATTAAGGGAGACTTGTCGCGAGTTCGAATGGTTGCAATTACGGATGGTCGTACTAAGGGGTCTTGGTCTTGGACCGAGAATTTCTGCGTTTACAAGGTTGTATTTGACGATAGTAACAAAACCATCCAGCAAGTTGAGGTAAAAGACATTGGAGATGAAGCTTTGTTTCTCGGCGTCAACCATTCCTTCTCTATGCTGGCTTCGAATTTTGCTGAATGTAAGCCGAATTGCATATACCGCACATGTAAGCAAAACCCAACTGGCATGAATACCTTCAATTTAGAGGACAAAAGCATCTCCCGGATCCAGTTCCCTAGTCCTAATTGTGATCGGCCCAGCCGTTTACCACCGGCGATTTGGATTTCCCCAACCTTCAACGGACTCTGCCGTTTTTCTTTATTTTGTGGTCTAGATCGATCAAGTGTTTGCCTATAATCTTTTATACGCATACATTACTGGTCCAAGTAGGTTGTACTCCTTGGAGAGCATTTTGAAAATTTCCAAATTATAACCATCACTTGTCGATCATATCTCACAAAAACATAAAATTCTCTACATTTTGATTCATTTCGACAAAAATACTAGTTTCATCTAACATAAGAGCGGTCCTAGTTAATCTTGTGTTAGGCAACGAGCATTCTTATGGTTACCAAAAATAATAAAAAAAATTTAAAAAAATTGCAAAGCTCCAATGAGTGAAAAAAAATCAACCCAAGATACTGGACGAGCAATGGCCATCCGCAACCAAAAAACATAAACTCTGCCTGTATTCATAGCTGAAATTTTCAATACTTTCTATTGATACAAGAGGGCAAACATGTATCGTCCTATACAGCCTCCAAGTTCTGAGTTTCGGATACGTGTACATTCTTCAAAAAGTTTAGGCTAGTCTGTCTGGTCCGCTTGCAAAGAACTGAGAAAAGCAAACACATATTAGTTAGGTTTTTCTATCTCAATGTGCGTGATTGGTACATAGTGAAACAATCTGAAAGGAAGTGCATTCAAACCTTTTGCCTTGGTTTCTTTATTAGATGTGAGGACTGAGGTTTTCCAACCCTCATAGGCATGCTTTTCCATCTTTTTGTGCCGCTTGTAACTTGAAGGCTGCAAGTTCAATTGCATCAAACAGTTACATTCCATGGATTTCATTTCTTGGGTGGATACTCTAGGGATCGTTAAGATAAGTAGACTGATCAAGAACAGAAAAACGAAAGCTATATCATTTGTTCCCTCATGTTGTACAGGCAGAGTACACTCTAACCAAATGGATGGTAATACCCGTCACCATAGAATCCAAAATAACATAATCGATATTAAAAGAGAACCATTGCGAACCTATCAGAGTTCTAACATATATCTCAAGTGTAGAAAAGCCAGTTGCTTTGATAAGGTAGTGGCAGGATTGCCATCAAATGTGGCCAACCAAAAGAACAAAAATAGCATGATAACAGGTTGCAGGGACGAAGCCTGCAAGTCTGTTTTTGTGTGCTTATATAGGGGCAAGCATAAACAATGCCTTCAGCTCAGCTAGGAACCGATGTAGCAATTAGAATTAGGTTATCAGTACCTCATTTCCTTCATCAGAAGAATAGCCACCATCCTCAAGTTTCCTTTTCTCTGGCAAAACATCTAGAAGCTCTGCGAAAAATCAATAAGTTAATGATGGCGTGCAAAACATCAAGTTATGCACCATGGCAATGTTATAAAATAAATTCAGCGACTGACACCTACCTCGGCTCCCCTTCACTTCCTTGGGATCTTTCTTCTCCTTTTCAGTCCCACAAACATCAAAGCACAAGTCCTTCATGGAAGTCGAAACCTGCAGAAGAAGCTCACATATATGATAGATGTACATAGTGAAGACTAGAAACAAAATGTAGTTGGCAACAAAAGATACTCTTGCTTAGTAGAAAGGCTGTATCTTACGGAAGAGAATTCAGTTTCAGATGCACCACAAAGCTCAATTAACTTAAGCTTGTCTACCTTTAACTGCAAACATATTAGGTATGACTGTCATTAGTAAAAGCTCAACGGAGGAAATTACTTTCTTGACTTGAAACCAAGTGAGAGAGAGAGAGAGAGAGGGGTCACGGGGATACCTTGTGTTTTTTCGCACACAAATAGAATGCCACAGCAATGAACACAGGTCGAGTGAAATCGGCACTTGCCCGCCGAGAAGTTGGCAACGATGCAAGAAACCGAGTCTTGTAACTGAAACATACCAGAATAAAAACCTACACTTAGAATCGAGCCATCCTAACAAATTAACAGAACGTGATGCTCTCAGAAGCATTCTGTCAAATATCTAGCATGTAATACGCAGCCCCATGAGGCAAACACATGAAAGTATACATCAAAACCCAAAAGAGATTGCCATTGAATTGCGAAAAGCAAACCAAATCTTACAGAGATAAAGCCTTCTGTACAAATGGAATGATCCGAACACACCCAAACTGAATTGCCAGTTCTCTAACATCCAGCTTGTTCCTACACAACCACCACAACACACAATTCAATCCAAGAATCAGTATCCACTCACTAAACCGAAAAGTCACATCGAAAGCAGAACAAGCAAATGAGAAATCGAAAACCCACTTGACCCCGAGACCGTTCTGCATCGAATTGTAGGATCTGGTGTAAGCCTTTTCAGACATCCCGCTCAACATTATTGCCTTTTTCCGATCGAATAGGAGCCCCGATCTGTAAACCAATTCAATCCGAAACAATTACAACCGTAAAATTAAAGACCCACTACGATACTGAAAGCCAACGAGATTGCAAAATCAGAAGCTCAATTACCTTGTGGCGGCGATTTCTAAGCAAATCACAGCTTTGCAAACTTCGCCCTGCGTATCATAAACAAAATCGATAAACAAAATACCCAGTTGGGAAAATTGATCAGATAGAGATTTAGGGACTTTGAGAGAAGCTTACGACGCCGATTATGGAAGAGTCGAACTGGATGTCGCCGAGACGGCGGAGCTCGGCGGCTCGTCGGATGACGTGCTTGGAGTCGGAAAGGTCGAGCTTCCTTGCTATGTCGGAGAGATCCATTTTTTCTGAGATGGGATCTCTCGCTGATTGGTGGGTTTTAGGGAGGGAGGGGGAGAGAGAGTGAGAGAGGGTTTGGCGCTGCGATTGCCATTGCCATTTGAGCACTCTCGAAAATGGCGGGAAGTGAATTTTGCTGGTTTCGCGCTTAACCGGTTACTTGGATTTTGCGCGGGTAGTTTTTGCCGCCGCTGCGAATTTTAAAATGACGCAAGTCTCGATTTACGGTTGACTACTTGACTTAATCTCTGCAAAATTTCAATAATTTTTCGTATATTTTCATAAAATCTCAATTGACTCGGCTCCACGTGAAAAACTAAACACTCAGTTTGAAAGTTTTTATTGCCATTTTCTACTATTGCTCTGTTGGTACCTGACCTTCAGGTGGAGGTCAATGGTTTTATAGTTTCTTAGGTACAACTAGGGTTGGGGACGGGCTCGGCCAGGTTTAATTTTGAATGGACCAGACCGAATCCGAGTTTAAAAAAAAGGAGTCGGGCCAGGCGAGTGCAACATATTTTAAAACAGAAACCGGACCTAACCCGGCCCGCTTGAAATGGGCTGGTTCAGG
The DNA here is from genome assembly GCA_963580275.1 of Crataegus laevigata. Classification (NCBI taxonomy): domain Eukaryota; kingdom Viridiplantae; phylum Streptophyta; class Magnoliopsida; order Rosales; family Rosaceae; genus Crataegus; species Crataegus laevigata. The sequence continues at coordinate 5,024,007 of OY756940.1, forward strand.
CTAGGATCCACGAGTCCTTTTTTTTATACAGTTCAATCGGTTTGATACAATCAAGCCTGTCTTCGCCTGAACTCAGATCTGCATCTTCTCCCGCTGCAAATCCATCAAGAGCTGATGCAGCTGCAAGTTAATCCAAGACACAGAAACCAACCCAGAAGATTACTACTTGCTTATGCAGTTGCTTCTTTCTCTGCAAATCTAAAGAATCCAAGCAGCAACAGAGTAATGGAAGATCCCAAGAAATCTGTGAAGACTAGCTTAAGGAAGGCTCTACCCAGCAAATCGAATCCGACCCATAATTGGTAATTGGGTCGATATTGGTGTAAGGATCCCAAAATAGAAAAAGAATGAAATTCCACCTATAAAGCCAAGTTCAGATCTTTATCCGACCTCTGACACGCTCAAACCCCAATATTCCCAAATATCAATATAGGCATGTGCTGGCCAACACCGATTTTGTTGCTGCACCTAACCATGTAGTGTAGACATAGCGAAATAATTCATCATTACAAAACGTTTACAGATTTAACGTGATAAAAAGTGTCAACGACTAAACTGCTATTGCAAGCTGGGTGTTTCAAATGAGGGCAAACCAAGTAACCATTACTATCGGCGTCCCCATAATTGCGATTCAATTCCGAACATAGTTAGTGAGTATAATGCTCGCATGTTGAGGACACATTAGTACTCGAGAGTTGTTTTCTGCTATTGCAATTGCAGTTTTAAACCCAACTTTCTAATTTTTCTAAAAGAAGGGTTATTTATAGAAACTAACAAATTGTAATATTCATTTGTACAACCTCCATATTTGATCTAGAAATTTTAGCTCGCCTCAAATGTTAAAAACGACGAGTATTAGGGGTGGGAAAACGGGTAAATGAACCGCAGGTCGAGGCGAGCAGTGTAGGTTCGGGACAAGTCGGGCCATTATTATTTACAAGGCGGGCTGGTTCCTAAACCTTAGAAAAACAAGGGCCCTAGACCGACACGTTTATAATTATAATCAACGGTCGAGATTGAATGATAACTTATCATCCAATCTGAACTGTTAATTTATAACCTATGTTTCCATAATCAATTTCAATCTCACTCTCTCACTCCCACCTCTCCACCATCCGTCATTCCCTCAACTCCGACGACATCATAGAGAATGCCCATCACCGCCACCGCGACCAACACAACAGCATCACCACCACCCATCCAGCCATCCTCCAACCTCGACGACATCCGTTACTTTGCCGGCTACCATAAGTCTACTTCTCCGAATTTTATTTTTGTTGATGCGCAGGATCAGTAGCATGAATAATAAGATTTTATTAGAGACTAAATCTTTAGGTGGGAGTAATCTGATGAATGCATGAACATTTGGGTGAAGGAATTGTGGATCTGTTTGGATGGGAGTGAAATTTGGGATTTGGGATTTGTGTTGGGATTTGGAGTGTTTGGTTATTGATTGAAATTTGGGATTGGGATTGGGATCGGGATTTCAATATAAGTACGTAATTTTGAATTTAATTTAAATTTGGATTAAGAACAAGAACTGCGTTTTTCAGATTTGGAGTTTTTTCTTCTTCTAGTTTTTACTTACTTCTTTGTCCTTTTTAATTCCTTAATTATAAAATTCAATTGCCAACCTCTGTTTACAAAATGTCGATAAACTGTAAATTGATTTCAAGTAAAGGCTTATATTATTTGATTTTATGGAGATATTACTTGATCGTCTTTGATTCAAGTAGTCTCTCCTTGCGTTTTGATCTTTGTGACTCGAAACTGTTTCATTTACAAGTTATGATCACTCTTCGCAAGAGAGGGTTTTCCTTCGCTTCTTTGTGATGGTTGTATATATGTAAATTATGCTTATTCTAGTTTTCAGATTTGACTGTGTGTGTGTGTGTGTGTGTGTGTGTGTGTGTGTGTGTGTGTGTGTGTGTGTGTGTGTGTGTGTGTGTTGTGTGTGTATGACGGCTTCTGCCTGATTTCATATTTTAATATGAAGTCTAGCGATTTATATTTTATGGTGGAACAACGCTTGTTGTTTTCTTGTGCATTTAACTTGAGTTTATCATTTCAATTTTGGTAATTGGAACTAGTTTTATGAAGATGGTCTCTCTAGTGCACAACACTTGTATCATGATGGCTTTTGTGTATTACATATGCAGATTTTGTTTTGTAGTCCTTAAATGAGGTTGTGTTTTTCAGTCATTAGAATTTAGATCAAATATGGTACAAGAAACTGCAATACATTTTTATCGTTTCTCTCTTGCACTAAATTCATTTAAAGTTTCAATCTTTTGCATTGATTGTCATGTTCTTATTTTTTATTTATTTATGGTATCTGCATATAAAAATCTTTTCTTACTGAAATAGGGTTTTGCAAAAAGTTAGAATTTTGATAGGAAGAATGGGGGTCAACTTTTTGTACATGTCATTTGGTTAGAATAGAGGCAGGATTTTCTTTTTGGCTACTTGTTGGTTTTTTTTTTTTTCATTTATGTTAAGTGTGAAGTATCAGTGTTTTGTGCTTCTGTTAAAAATGGCAATCTGAAATGTAGGGTTTTCTGTATGGTGTTGTAGTTCGCAGTCGAACAGTTTGGGATTGGAAAGGGACAAGGAATGCATCATTGTTGGAACCCTCCATAAGCACATGAAGCTCAAGCCTTGTGTTCTTAATGAGTACTCTAAGACGATACTGTACTTGTGCAATGTTAATGTAAGGTCCCACATCATCTAGGGGAGAGGATCTTCTATGCCTTATATGTACATGCGCACCTCCCTATAGCAAGACGCGTTTTGGGAACTCACTGGCTTCGGATCTCATAAGAACTCCGAAGTTAAGCTAGTTTGGGCAAGAGCTGTCCTAGGATGCTAGTTTGGGTTAGAGCGGTCCTAGGATGAGTGACCCCCTAGGAAGGCCCAAGAACCCAATAACAAAATCATGCGGGTCGGGCCTAAAGTGGACAATATCTTGTTATGTGGACTAGGATGTGACAATTTGGTATTAGAGCCAATCGCTGATCGGAGTGTGCCGACGAGGACGTCGGGCTCCTAAGGGGGTGAATTGTAAGGTCTCACACGCCAAGGGGAGATGATCATCTATGCCTTATATGTACATGCCCAACTCTCTATAGCAAGACGTGTTTTGGGAACTCACTGGCTTCAGATCCCATAAAAACTCTGAAGTTAAGCGAGTTTGGGCGAGAGAGGTTCCAGGATGGGTGACCCCCTGGGAAGGCCCGAGAACCCAAGAACAAAACAGCGCGGGCCGGGCCCAAAGCGGACAATATCTTGCTATGCGAATTGGGATGTGACATTAATTACTAAGTTATGAGATTTTCTACTTTACTTGTTTATAATATTGTAAATTTTATAGAGAACTGTGACACCACTTGTCAAGCCTCATAAATTTGCAGCTGTCTGAAAAAAAGTGGGCCAAATTCTTAAGGTTGGTTTATGTAAAGTTCAACATCTCTACCAACTGCAAGTCTACAATAGGTATAATTAATAAACTTTCTCTTATCCTTCTATTAGTTCTATATGTATACAACACATTCCTGAATTTGAAAGAATAAGTTAATGGATTCTTGAGATGATTAATATTTTGTGGTAATTTCATGAAATTGGTGTGCATATTTTGAAATATCTTTATTTGATTAATGAATATACTTTCATTATTTAAAAACGTCATATTTATATTATATTTTTCCTTATAGATTCAATGGGGAATGTTGTTGGAACTTGGACGTTGGATGTGGTTTCGGATGTTAATTTGGAATTTATTGTGGAGTCATGTTTATGTTGTTTTGGATTATTTGATTTTTGGACTTCGAATTTTGGATGTCTTGTGTGACAGCCCGTCTCGAATTTCTAATTCTCAATTATGTGAATTGACTTATATACCATTGAGTGTGGGTGTGTATGGTACATTGGTTATTTGGCACCCTAAATTATTGGAACCTATGAGAACTATTGAAATAATTGTTTTGGATTGGTGGATGAGATTTTGACCACACAAACATTTACACACTCTCTTTCACTCCCGTATCATTTTTCTCTACTCACAGATTATGTCTCTCTGTCTCTCGAACTCATCACTCTCTCTTCCTCCTTCATTTCGTACAGACCACACCCATTGACCCTTCAAACTCAACAGATCGAGCACGTGAAGACCACCATTGTGTTCCTCTAGTCCCTACGGACACGCTGGTACCCATTTCAGGTATGAAACCTTTCGATTTCACGTCGAAATCACAAGTCCCGAGTTTGGCACTGTTCACAAACTTTTTAATGGTTGATTTTTAGGACAATCCAAGCTCACAGTGAGTTATAGGAGGTTCCCACGAAGCTCGGAGAAGTTCGTTTGACAAATTTGGACGTCGGGAAACCTCGGTTCGAAGGTGGCCGGTTTTGGTGGATTTGCCCCGACGTGATTTTGAAGGATTTGGAACTTTTAAGAGGTATAGCCTTCTTCCTCTCAAGATTTGTGAAGTTTTGGTGAAAATTTCATGGAAAATGGTACGAAATCGAGCGAGAAATGGGCGTTTACAGGTTTACCCAGTTTTTCGGCACCGGCGACCTTTCCGGCGTCTCGAGGTTGAAGGTGATACGCGTAGGTCCGTGGCCTCTCCGGCACGTAAGGCTTTAAAAAAAAATTCTAAAAATATCACGATGTTCGTGACGTCGAGTAGGTCACGTTGGTATATTCGAATACCAAAATTGAGCTATGTATGATAAGTTATTTCCGTAGTTCCGTATATGTGCTTAAATAACGTTATTTCAGTAAATTCTCATATAGGTGAGTCGTATCCCGAGGACGAGCGTAGCCAGGCTAGGTGTGGGGGCTACGACCCGGCTACTTACCAGTGAGTGGCCAGTTTGTTTTCTGTATATACCTATATATATTGCTATTTTTCCCAGAAAATGAAATTGAATGTTTAAAGGATTTGAAATGCCATGCAAAGTATCTATTTATTTTATTTATGCATTAATGATTGCATATAATTATGATTGGTGCTGCGGACACACAGGTAAGTGTCAAGTGAGTTTTATATCAGTTATGATGAGAATGATGTGATGTGATTAGAGCTCATATACCTACACCTTGATATTAGTGCCCCCACCCAGAGTTAGGGGCATAGTCTTTCACGTGATGTTTACCTCATCCACCACATACTCGCCTTAGATCCAAGTTAGGTGCATAGTCTTGTCGTATAGACCACTATAAGTGGGTTCGACTCGTAGGTGACCCGCGAATCCTTCGCACAGTCTTCACGTGATTGTAGCACTAGAGCATACTTATTTTATATTCATTGATGATGTGTAGACCACTAGAGGTGGTATTGATTGTGTGCAGGATTGATATACATGATATGATGAGTTGATTATGAGCTATTTATACAGCCGAGGGCTGAGTTGATTATTGAGATTGATTATGAGTTTTATATACGGCCGAGGGCCGAAATGATTACCTGACATTTAATCACATCCACAGAGTTATGATTTAGATTTCAGTTGTGATACTTTGGCATGGCATACTTTCATATTTCCAGCATGATTTCGAGATTTACTTATATACGAGTATATACTTTGATTTTAGGAAACTATACAGGTTTTACGGAGAGATGTTATACTTTTGAGAAAATAATGATTTTGAAAAGAATTGTTTTGCTGACCCACTCAACTTAACTTTGTTTTTCGCCCCCTCCAGGTTCTAGGTAGCTAGAGTATCGTTGGTGGCTAACAAGGATTGTTCGGCAGTTCTGACAAACTTTTCTTTATGTAGGACACATTTTGGTGTTATTCAAATTTATTATTTCATGCTTGACTGCATTGACTTAGTATGCTCTAAATGTGTTTAAGCATTATAACTTCGCACTCTAGTGCACTATCTTCTTAGGTTGCTAGTGGCCTGGTTTAAATTCGTTCGTATTCTTCTTATGAATCTTGCTTCCGCACTGTGCACATGGTTACGTCACGCTCACGTGACAGCCAGCACGCCTCACTTTTGGGTCGGGGTGTGTCAGTTTGGTATCAGAGCTCTAGGTTGTAGTCCTGCATATTTTGTGAAATTTCTAATGACTTGATGTCTTCTGTCAGAACTATGCCACCTCTTATAGAGCTACGTCATGCAGATGAGCCTAATTTCCCTAATATATCTCAGTTAGGGGAAGCGATAGTAAGTGCCATTCAGTCGGTAGTTCGTCCTTCCTATAGAACCCCTTTGGAGTCCGTCCATAATCTGAAAATCACTACTTTGATGAGGAATGAATGACCCAAGGATCCTGATAAATGGTTTATGCATATCGAGAAGACTTTCAGTGTGATGTAGAGTCAGGGTAATCTACCTCCTGACAGATGGGCCGAGACAACCACATGGTTTTTGGGTAAGGAACCAGCATCGTGGTGGAAGCAGTTGGCCGATGAGATGCCTCTGGAGGAATCTAAGGATTGGAAAGTATTTAAACAGTTGTTCTATAAAAGATTCATTCCTCCTGCATACATTGATCGTAAGAAATAAGAATTCACAAGTTTGAAACAGAAGAAGATGCCGGCTAACGAGTACTACAGGAAGTTTACTGATCTCTCCCGCTATCACCCGGAGGTTGCTGCCAATCAGGTTGAGATGTTACGTCGATTTAAATTGGGTACAAAGAAGAAATGGTGTACCATAGCGACGACGATTCCTTGTTATACCTATCATGAGTTTTATGAGGCCTTGTTGCAGATAGAGGATTTCGAGAACTTGCCCAGTGACAGTGATGAAGATGAGAGAGAAGAGAATCAGGGGAAAAATAATAAGGGAAAAGGTCAATTCTCGCAGGGACCTCGCCAGACCCAGAGCTTCAAACGTAACGGGGCTAGCTCTAGTTCTTCTAGTGGAGGCTACAGTGCTACAGGTCAGATAGGGGAAGGCAGATTCTTTGGTGGTGCCAAATCCCAGAGGCAGGTGAACTCTGGTAGGAGTAGTGCTCCGTTGTGCCGTAGATGCAACAATCGGCACTTTGGCAAATGTCGACGCGGTACCAGTGGATGCTATTCTTGTGGCCAGGAGGGACACCTAGCTAAGTATTGTCCTTAGACCCAGTAGAGACCCCAGTAGCTTTCTATACCACCACCAGCTCCAATGCAGCAGTTCTCAGGACCGAGCGGTTACGCTCAGATGGGTCGTGGATGAGCTTTCCACTATCAGGGGGATCCCGTTCCTTATTCATCGGACCAATACCAGTATCCTATGGATCCCTACCAGTAGAGCGGCTACAGGTAGTATTCTGGAGGATATATGCCTCCACAGCAGCCGTATTTAGAAGGATACCTACCTTAGCAGCAGTACTCAGCTGGTGGCTCGCAGTGGTATTCAAGATGACAGCCCCAACATGTGGATGCTACTACCAGTGGCATAGGGTCATCGAGGCAGGCCGGTTAGTCGAGCCAGGGGCGTAATTCTCAAGGGCGATGAGTGCATGCTGGCAGAGGTCGAGGTGGACGTCAGCAGGCTTAGGGACGCATTCATAACCTTTCACTTCAGGACGCTCAAATCAACCCGAATTTAATTATGGGTACGTTGAACATTCTTGGTCATTTTACTAAAGTATTAATTGACTGTGGGGCTACACACTCTGTAATTTCTCATACATTTGCTCAGTTGACTCAACCCCAATATTCACCCATTGGGTATGAGTTGGAGTTTGCTATGCCTAGAGGGGAGAATTGTTATGTGGATTACGTATATCCAGGATGTCCCATAATAGTGGAGAATGTGGTTATGCCTGCTAACCTCACTCCGTTAGATATTTTCAACTTTAACGTCATTCTGGGCACAGATTGGTTACACTACAATCATGCCAAGATTGACTGTTACGGGAAATCAGTGACTTTCCATCGTCCTGGATTACCTGAAGTTTCTTTCGTGGGTGAACGTAGCGGAGTTAGACATGGAGTTATTTCGGTGGTGCGAGCCAAAAAGTTATTGAAGAAAGGTTGTCAAGGGTACTTGGCTCACGTGGTACTTAACGATGACACTCATGTTAGCTTGGAGAATGTTAAGGTGGTCAAACATTTCTCTGACGTATTCCCTGATGATTTACCTGGATTGCCGCTAGATCGCGATGTGGAGTTCACTATTGATTTGTTACCAGGTACTAATCTTATCTCCTTAACTCCATATCAAATGGCTCCTGCTGAGTTGGGAGAGTTGAAGATTCAGTTGCAGGAGTTGCTTGATAAAAGATTTATCCAGCTTAATACTTCACCTTGGGGAGCCCTAGTCCTATTCGTTCGAAAGAAAGATGGTACCTTGAGGCTTTATATTGACTACATGCAATTAAACCGGACAACGATTAAAAATCATTATCCGTTGCTGCGTATTGACGATCTTTTTGATCAAATTTGAGGTGCCTGTGTGTTCTCAAAAATTGATTTGAGGTCGGGTTATTATCAACTAAAGACCAGAAACGACGATGTTCCTAAAACTGCCTTTAGGACTCGTTACGATCACTATAAGTTTCTCATAATGCCGTTTCGTTTGGATTGACTAATGTACCAGCAGCTTTCATGGGATTGATGAACAAGGTATTTTAGCAGTATCTGGATAGGTTCGTCATTGTCTTTTATTGACGATATCCTGGTGTATTCTAAGTCAAAGGTTGACCATGCACGACATCTTTCTTTGGTGTTGAAGAAACTGAGGGAGCATCGATTGTATGCCAAATTCAGTAAATGTCAGTTCTGGTTGAATGAAGTAGCATTCTTGGGTCATGTGGTTTCGGCTCAAGATATTCGGGTTAACCTTCAGAAAATTGCAATCGTGGAGAATTGAGAGCAGCCACGAACCGTCACCGAGGTTCGAAGTTTCCTTGGTTTAGCAGGTTACTATCGACGGTTCGTTAAAGACTTTTCGGTCATAGCGTTACCATTGACGAGGTTGACCATGAAAGATGTTAAGTTTGAGTGGGATAAGGATTGTGAGCGGAGTTTTCAACAGTTGAAGTATTGTCTCACTCATGCTATTGTCTTGACGCTTCCGGATGATAATGGTAACTTTGAGATTTACAGTGATGCTTCGTTAAATGGCCTATGTTGTGTCTTGATGCATCATGGTAGGGTGATTGCTTACGTTTCGCGTCAGTTAAAGCCTCATGAGAAGAATTACCCTACTCATGAACTGGAATTGGCAACCATTATCTTTGCTTTAAAGATTTGGAGACATTACCTTTATGGTGAGAAATGCAGGATTTTCTCAGATCATAAGAGTCTCCAATACCTGTTCACTCAGAAGGACTTGAATGTTCGTCAACGTTGATAGATTGAGTTGTTGAGCGACTATGACTGTACGATAGAGTATCACCCTGGTCGTGCAAACGTGGTAGCTGACGCTTTTAGCAGGAAATCCCAGGGCAGAGTTAATGCCTTTCATGCGAGCCGTGTTCCTCTTCTTGCAGAGTTGAGATCGACTGGAGTGTAGTTAGAAGTAGAGAATCTGGTGGTAGACGATCGAGAAAAAGCCTTACTTGCTAGTTTCTAAGTCAGGTCAATCCTAATTGACATAATACTTGAGATCTAGATGAACGATGATGAGATTCAGGAACTTATTCATCTGAGAAATAATGGTAAAAAGAAAGACCTTCAAATTAGAGAAACAGACGACATGCTTATGCAGGAAAACAGGATGTACGTGCCAAACAATACAGAGTTAAAGAATGATATCTTAGACGAAGCGCATATTTTTGCTTATGCGATGCATCTCGGAGACACGAAAATGTATCATACCATTCGACCATTCTACTATTGGCCGGGTATGAAGAGAGAAATCGCTGAGTATGTGAGCAGATGTGTCATATGTCAGCAAGTCAAAGCCGAAAGAAAGAAGCCATTTAGGTTGATGCAGCTACTTCCCGTTTCGTAGTGGAAATGGGAAGACATTACTATGGATTTTGTGTACAAGCTTCCTCGTACACATAATGGATATGATGAAATCTAGGTGATTGTTGATCGACTCATTAAGTCAGCGCATTTCATTCCTGTGAGGGAGAAGTTTTCGTTGAATTGATTGACTGAGTTATTCATAGCAAAGATTGTAAAGTACCATGGCATTCCAGTTAGTATTGTTTCAAATCACGATCCTCGATTCACTTCTAAGTTCTGGATTGCATTCCAGGAAGCTTTGGGTACGAGATTACTGTACAGTACGACATATCATCCTCAGACAGACGGTCATTCAGAGAAGACTATTCAGACATTAGAGGATATGCTGAGATCTTCGGTTTTGCAGTTTGGCGACTCATGGCACCATTGTTTGGATTTGATGAAGTTCGCTTATAATAACAACTTTCACTCTAGTATTGGGATGGCACCGTTCGAGGCACTTTATGGGAAACCTTGTCGTACACCATTGTGTTGGTCAGAGGTTGGAGAAAGAGTTTTAGTGGGCCTTGAGATAGTAGAGGAAACTACTTAGAATGTTCAGGTTATTAAGGCTAACCTGAAAGTGACCCAGGATCGCCAAAAGAGTTTAGCAGACAGACATGCCACTGACCGAGTATATGGTGTTGGTGATTGGGTGTTTCTTAAGTTATCGCCGTGGAAATGTGTGGTTAGATTCGGAAAGAAAGGCAAGTTGAGTCCTAGATACATTGGACCTTATCTGATCAACGAGAGAGTCGGTGAAGTGGCTTACAGACTTGAGTTGCCGTCAGAGTTGTCCAGAGTACATAATGTGTTTCACGTTTCAATGCTTCGACATTACGTTGCAGATCCGTCGCATGTGATCCCTCCGCAACCTTTAAAGATTAATCTAGATTTGACTTACGATGATGAGCTGGTGATGATACTTGATTGGAAAGATAAGGTACTCAGGAATAAGACTATGCGTCTGGTGAAAGTTTTATGGAGGAATCATTCAGTGGAAGAAGCTACCTGTTGTATGGATACTAGTGATTGTACTTGTTGTATGAAATTTCGGGGTGAAATTTTTATAAGGTGGGTAGATTGTGACAGCCCATTTTGAATTTCTAATTCTCGATAATGTGAATTGACTTATATACCCTTGAGTGTCGGGTGTGTATGGTACATTGGTTATGTTTTGGCCAATTATTTGGCACCCTAAATTATTGGAACCTATGAGAACTATTGAAATAATTGTTTTGGATTGGTGGATGGGATTTTGACCACACAAACATTTACACTTTCTCTCACTCCCGTATCATCTCTCTCTGCTCTCAGATTCTGTCTCTCTCTCTCTCTCTCTCTCTCTCTCTCTCTCTCTCTCTCTCTCGAACTCATCACTCTCTATTCCTCCTCTATTTCGTACGGACCACACCCATTGACCCTTCAAACTCAACAGACCGAGGACGTGAATACCACCATTGTGTTCCTCTAGTCCTTACGAACACGCTGGTACCCATTTCAGGTATGAAACCTTTCTATTTCACGTCGAAATCACAAGCCCCGAGTTTGGCACTGTTCATGAACTTTTTAATGGTTGATTTTTAGGACAATCCAAGCTCACAGTGAGCTCTAGGAGGTTCCAACGAAGCTCGGAGAAGTTTGTTTGACAAATTTGGACGTCGAGAAACCTCGGTTCGAAGGTGGCCGGTTTTGGTGGATTTGCCCCGACATGATTTCGAAGGATTTGGAACTTTGAAGAGGTATAACCTTCTTCATCTCAAGATTTGTGAAGTTTTGGTGAAAATTTCATGGAAAATGGTGCGAAATCGAGCGAGAAATGAGCGTTTACAGGTTTGCCCAGTTTCCAGCGCCGGCGACCTTTCTGGCGTCTGGAGGTTGAAGGTGACGTGCGTAGGTCCGTGGCCTCCCCGGCCCGTGGGGGCGCATGAGGGTTTAAAAAAAAAATTCTAAAAATATCACGATGTTCGTGACGTCAAGTAGGTCACATTGGTATATTCAAATACCAAAATTGAGCTATGTATGATAAGTTATTTCCGTAGTTCCGTATATGTGCTTAAATAACGTTATTTCAGTAAATTCTCATATAGGTGAGTCGTATCCCGAGGACGAGCGTAGCCAGGCTAGGCGTGGGGGCTACGACCCGACTACTTACCAGTGAGTGGGCAGTTTGTTTTCCGTACATACCTATATATATTGCTATTTTTCCCAGAAAATGAAATTGAATGTTTAAAGGATTTGAAATGCCATGCAAAGTATCTATTTATTTTATTTATGCATTAATGATTGCATATAATTATGATTGGTGCTGCGGACACACATGTAAGTGTCAGGTGAGTTTTATATCAGTTATGATGAGAATGATGTGATGTGATGTGATTAGAGCTCATATACCTACACCTTGATATTAGTGCCCCCGCCCAGAGTTAGGGGCATAGTCTTTCATGTGATGTTCACCTCCTGCAACGCATGCTCGCTTTAGATCTAAGTTAGGTGCACAGTCCTGTCGTATAGACCACTATAAGTGGGTTCGACTCGTAAGTGACCCGCAAATCCTTCGCACAGTCTTCACGTGATTGTAGCACTAGAGCATACTTATTCTATATTCAGTGATGATGTGTAGACCACTAGAGGTGGTATTGATTGTGTGCAGGATTGATATACATGATATGATAAGTTGATTATGAGCTATTTATATAGCGGAGGGCTGAGTTGATTATTGAGATTGATTATGAGTTTTATATACGGCCGAGGGCCGAGATGATTACCTAACATTTAATCACATCCATAGAGTTATGATTTAGATTTCAGTTATGATACTTTGGCATGGCATACATTCATATTTCCAGCATGATTTCGAGATTTACTTATATACGAGTATATACTTTGATTCTGGGAAACCATACAGGTTTTACGGAGAGGGGTTATACTTTTGAGAAAATAATGATTTTGAAAAGAATTGTTTTGCTGACCCACTCAACTTTGTTTTTCACCCCTCCAGGTTCTAGGTAGCTAGAGCATCGTTGGTGGCTAACGAGGATTGTTCGGCAGTTCTGACAAACTTCTCTTTATGTAGGACACCCTTTGGTGTTATTCGAATTTATTATTTCATGCTTGACTGCATTGACTTAGTATGCTCTGAATTTGTTTAAGCACTATAACTTCGCACGCTAGCGCACTATCTTCTTAGGTTGCTAGTGGCCTGGTTTAAATTTGTTCGTATTCTCCTTATGAATCTTGCTTCCGCACTGTGCACATAGTTACGTCACGCTCACGTGACGGCCAGCATGCCCCACTTTCGGGTCGGGGTGTGTCATCTTGGATTCTCGGATATTTTGTATGTTGTTTTGATTTTTAGATGTTGGACGATAAAATGTTATTTTGGATGTTGGACTTTGTATTTAGATTGGATGTGAATCATCGGTGACGTCGTTTTTGTGCAAAATCTGCATAAATGCAGTCTGCACTGGTAGTGCCGTGGTGGTAGAATATGTGCAATTGCAATTTGTGCAATCTGTGCAAATTTTAGTTTTTTTTTAAACAAAAAAAAAAAGGACTCGTGGTTCCGGCCCGAACCGTCCCGTTTCAACCGGGCTGAGTAAGGTCCGATTCTTGTATTGAAAAATGTAATGCCTAGCCCGACCTGTGCCCACCTTTAACGAGTATTGTTATGTTCATCCACTTGTTTTATTTTTATTCACCCAACTGATAATATAGATGAGCGGATGTGCTTAGTAGCACCCTTACCTATTAATGATGTACGCCCCGAAGCTAGAAATGATGATTGACTTTATTTTTATTTTTATTATCAAATTTAATAAATCAAACGAAAACGACCAATACAATGAGATTGTGGTAAATAGAAAACCACGAACATAGTTGAACATAATGCTTGTGTAGGACTTTGTTTATTACTAAAAGGTTCTTGGTGAAAGTTCGTTAGGCAAAAATAAAACGAAATAACTATAATTTTTTACCCATCGACGCTGCCATGGAAGGTTGCTTGATGAGATGCCCTCACGGCGGCGCCCTATTCAAAACCCTCAAACCCCTCCGTTTAAACCTCCCCAGAAACTCCATTCGCTGCTCTTCCATTTCCGTCTACTCCGGCGGAGGAGGAGGATCTTAGTCGCAAGGTCTACGACGCATTGCTGTTAGACGCCGGAGGCACTCTGTTGCAGTTGGCGAAGCCGGTCGAAGATGTCTACGCTTCCATCGGAACCAAATACGGCGTCGTATCGAAATCCCACTCCTCAATTTCCCATCAAAATTTAAAAATTGGAGCCAAATTCAAAGAACCCATTTTTTTTTTAAAATTTTCTGCAGGTGTGACTGCAACTCCAGCTGAAATCAAGCAGGGATTCAGAAGAGCATTTTCTGCTCCTTCGCCTCAGAAGCTGCGTTACCAGGTCCTTAAATTGGTTTAATTTCAATTTCTGCGAATAATTCAAAACTAGTGTGACTAATTAGTTGTTTTGGGTACTAATAAGGCTGTTATTAATCGATAATTATAGGGAGATGGGAGGCCATTTTGGAAACTAGTTGTGTCCGAAGCCACTGGTTGTTTGAATCTCGATTATTTCGAACAAGTTTATGAGGTAATTACAGTGATTATATATTCCTAAAGATTGAAGCTTTTGAAGCGAATTGCTTTGTAGGAAGCGCTTATGGTAATACGCGATTTTCCTTGAAGGAAAACGTTGAAATTTTTGTTAGTTCATTGTTAGAAGTGCTTTTGGTTGTCAGAAAGTACTTTTAGCTCTTCCAGAAGTAGTCTAAACCGACCATGGTTATGATATTGTTGATGATTTTGGTTGTTTTTATCAGTACTATGCTAAAGGCGACGCATGGCGTCTTCCAGATGGAGCTTATGAAACAATGCTGCTTCTCAAAGCGGCTGGAGTTAAGCTGGCTGTTGTATCCAATTTCGACTCCCGCTTACGGAAGCTACTTGAGGACCTTAATGTTTTGCATCTGTGAGCATCTGGGCTAGTCTGTTGGATTCGTGGTGCACGGGTGTAGGGTTTCTTCGTTTCTTTTATGTGAAGAAATGAAGCATTTCTCATGCTTTTGTTTGCAGGTTTGATTCTGTTATCATATCTTCAGAAGTTGGATATGAGAAACCAGATGCAGGCATATTCAAAGCCGCTTTAGGTGTGCATAGCAATGTCGTCGTAGAGATCAAGATTTGTTCTTACAATTTAAAAGTACACTTTGAAGCTACTCTCTAAGTCCGTCTGCTGTTGCAGATCAAGTACGAGTGGATGCTGGCAAAGCGGTACATGTTGGCGACGACAAAATTGCATATAAGGATGGGGCCAATGCCATTGGAATTGATTGCTGGTAAGAGTTCTTCGCAGCACAAATAGAATTTGTCTGGTGACCTCATGGTTATAACTGTTAGGACGTTTCATCAATGTCGCTCTATACAAAACATAGCTGTAACTCAGTTGATTCCAGATTCGATACTACTTACCCTTGATTTGAATAAGCAGGTTATGGGGCCTAGATGTGAAAGCATTCTCCGACATTCAAAATCGCATTCTCATTTCAGAGTCTTAGCTTCCGAAGAACTAGGTACCACGCTGCATTTTTGTCGATTGTAAATTCAAGCTTGCTCGATCCTCATTTGTTCTTTGTTTTTCAGGTACCGCACTGTGAATCCCAAGCAGTGATTGAACCACAAGCAGTGTCTTTGGCTCCAACTGATCGATTGACATAATAATTAATTTAACTAGTGATATTACTGTACAGGAAAATATCATCCGATCAACTCAAACAGTGAATGTTTCAAGTGGAAATAAATGGATATTCATTGAACATGAATGGAGCTTACAGAGATCAGAACGACGTTACATTTGCCCTAGCCGAGGTACAATTTTCAGTTGTAAATGCTAGGACAACACTGGAACGATTTCTTTAAGCAAGATACCGATACAATTTTCTGTCTACATTGTCCCGTTCCAAAAATTCCCGCTCAATAAGAGACTCAATCCGCTTCTTAACCTCCGTTGGGTTGGCCAAGAATCGAGATTGCAACTGCTTTGTGACCTCGGATATTACGTTGTTATGATCCAGAGTCCTCCTTGATTTCATGATCCTCACAATCGCAGCTTCGATCTGGGGCTTCCTGTCCTCCTCCACTCTCTGCCGAGTCTCTTGTTTTTCAGGTTCTGATTCCTTCTGTGCAACCACAGTTCCTATCTTCACCTTATATAACTTACTCGTGAACTTGTCGTTAACGAAAAAAGCATCGTCCTCACCAATATCTTTACTCATAGGCTCTTTCCGAAGAACATTCTTTCCCTTCACACAAGCCATGGATTGCAGACATCTCTTCAAATCTAAAGCAGGAATCTCCGTCGCCTGCTCAATCTCCTTATAGTTAAGCCGATCGGCATTATTGAACAGCATCAGGACACACATTTGGTAAGTGGAGACATTCAACTCATGCCTCTGGCCTTTCCCGAAGGTAGCCTTTATATCCGCCGTGCCCATGTTAGTCTGCCAGGACAATCTCCGGCCTGTATGTGTCCCGAGGTAATACGAACGGAACCTCTCACAGAGTTCTGACATCTCTAATGGAAGGTTGCATGTCACACTAGGTTGAGTTGGCCAGGACCCTGTCGTCAGAACCTGGACAGTCAATGTAGGGCCATCCCCGAGCTCGGGATGACTTGCATAAAACCCTTGCATTGTATCCTGGGCAGTTTTCATGTCTGTAAACATGCCCTCTAATTTTGAAGTAAATTGGTATCCGCATTCGGTCTTGAGCTTAACTATCAAACTTCTCTCTGCATCGTCGGAGACAGTTTTACCGGACAAAAGCCGCTTTGCCAAATGCTGTTTATAGTACTTCTCGAATACATCTTTCTCCTGCAAGTAACGGAACAACATCATCACCTTGTCGAGAATAATTTCTACATCCTCCTCGCTGACCCCCTCCAAACCTTTGCGGAGTTTGTCATCAACGAACAGTGAGATGAACTCAGGCGAACGGTTATTGAGATTAATGAAGTACTCGAAAGAGGAATTCAAAGCATTTAGGAATGTCTTGTCATTGTTAAAAGACAATCTAATGATGCTATCGTACTTATCCTTCTCATCCAAGAGCCTTTGGACAAATTCCACCGGATCTTTCAACGTTTCCGGATCACTAACCAGCTGTTTACCGGTTTCCCTGATGTGGGAAGTCATCACTTCTCGTATTGTTGAGAGACCGTTGGCAACCCGACGGAACAAGTTGTACATTCTTCCAAGGTCTTCGTACTTATCATCAAGAAGCATGTTCACCAAACCTGAATTCTCCATGTGGACTAATCTCAGCATGTGGTTTGCAATCATCTCCTTCTCCACCACATTGGTTATCTTGGCTTCACTCTTGGCATCCAAGTAATGTGTCACCCTCTCCAGTTCCTCATTCAGGCGCCTCTCAGCCTGCTGCAGATAATCCCCACAATCACAGCACTCGATAAATTTTTGAGACTCACCCTTGTAAAATTCAGCTGAAACCTCAAGAAAATGATTCTCAAAGTCGTCCTGGTAAACTGAAGGACCTATATCCATAAGCATCTTGATTATATTCCTCATCAAACCGCGGTTGATAACATCACCTGTTCGTTCTCTCAGCACTAGTTCAAGAAGTGTGTTTAGAAGCCTCGTCTGAATCTTGCTAGAGCGGACAACGTTGTCTCTCCAAAGGTTCAGCCCAAGCTCGTGAACTGGGGTTTTCTGGGTGCTCGGAATGTAAGTCCTGTCCATGTACATCAGAATGTCTCGAATCATCTGCAACGCCTTGTTGTGTTCAGTCCATTTTTTATTCATTTCTTCAAGAAACATTCCACCCTGAGCAGATTCAATCGATTGAGATATCTCTTTGAGATGGGAAGTCATGGTTGTAACCAGTCCCGAGTAAAGCTTCTCGCCGAATTTGTGAAGCACCATATTGTAGGCATTTCTACATCCATAAAACAACCAGAGCATAGTTCACTAACAATATAATCAATTCTCATTTTCTAAATAAAATGCAAAATCACATAAAATCCTAAAAGCACTTCTTCTCAATTATAGTCACTTTAAATGCATATCAGTTCACATTTAGGCAGGTTTGGACAGCTTCTGCATGGACCAAAAGCACTTTCTGATGCATTTGGCAGGACAAATTAGAAGTGCTTCTGGTTCGTGAAAGTGCTTTAAGGAGGAGAGGCTGCCTCTTTATAAAGCACTAGCACTTCCAGGTGAAACTCCAGAAAGCACTTAAAATTTAGGAAAACCAACAAAAGGTCCTCAAAAACTTTAGTTTTAATGAAAAAAGACAAATAAATGTGTAAGTGAATAGTACCATGAAAGGTAAAAATATGGTTTTTTGTTAAAAGTAAACAGTACCGGAAGTGTTTCATTAAAACTCCCTTAAAATTTAGGGCAATTAGCTGGAATGATCAGTTTATGACATTTGGTTACAAAAATAATCAGTTTTACATGTCGTCATTATATCATCGTTGTGTGGTTGCTATGTCATCATTGTTTCATCGATATATGATCAATATGTCGTTGTTGCTAAAAAACGATAATTTCGATCAATATGTCGTTCTTACTAAAAAATGATAATTTCGACAATCAAATCTAAAAAAACTGATCATTTCTGCAAATAAACGTCAAAAACTAATCATTCAAGCTAATTGTCCTAGGATTTAATATGTTTTTGACGTTACTTATGCAAACAAGTGTTTTCAGCAGCAAGGTTGTTTTCATTTCATTCAAATATATTTGGCATCAAAACACTCGGCACCTAATTTAGCTCTCCCTTCACAAATACTCAATCTATTCCTGGATCGAAAGCATCGAATCGAAAACGATGAAAGTGAAATTAACAAAAAAAAAAAATCAATAAATAAACAACAATCAACAGAATCTAAAATCTCCAAATAAAAGTAAAGCAATTTAAAAAACAAAAACATGAAATTAAGAGGAGGGTGAGGGAGCGAGCGAACCGGTAAAGCTCTTCGAAGCTGAGGCCACTAGCATTGTGATTGTAAATCTCGCGGATTGCGTGCTCCAGAACCTTCCACGTCTTGTCAGCGTATTTCGGATCCACCACCACTCTGTGCTTGAAGGCCTCTATCTGAAAATTCCTCTTCTTCTGGTTACTCATCGGGTTCTATTTCCGATTTCGGTGTCGCCGCGTGACTGTGGCGTTGAAAATTCCTGGAGGAGACCGACGGTGATTGGAGCTTTTGATTTGATTTGCCGCGTGACAGTGACGTTGAAAATGATTGAAACGAAATTGGTCGGATGATGGAGATTGGAGGGGAGGGGAGGGGAGGGGATTTAAAGCTTTGTATTAATCATTGATTAATTAAAATAATTAATAAAAATATAAAAAGCTGAAGGGTGTGGGAGGAGGAGAAGCAAAGCAGGGGTGGCTTGTGCGCGATGGTTTGGGTTTGCGACGATGCCATTTGATTTGGTTTTTGGTTTTGCTGTTGGAGAAGATGGAGATTTGGTATTTTCTTTCGTTTCGTTCGGTACTTTTCTCGTTAAGATACGAAACGTTTCGCCGTGGCGTTCGTTGGCAAGTTTTAACCGCACGTTTCGTTTCGTTTCGTTTCTTTGACTTGGGCCTAAGCCTTTCGAAGCCCAAGAAGTTAATAAGAAATGGGCTTAAGCCCGTTGCGCCACTCCTTGCGGGCGTGGCGTTAGAAGTAAGCGGGCGTGGCGTTAGAAGTAAGCAGTCGTAAACATCAAGCAACTGCATGCTATAAATACACAGAAATCAGAAGAAAGCAGAGCCTTCGAACTTTCAGAAGCTTCCGCGGAAGAAGAAACCAGAAGCTTCTGCTTCTCAGAGGTGCGACATTCCACGATTCCTTCCAGAATTTCCAATCGCTCACTTTGCGTTCTACTTTCGGTTTTCTTCACTCTGTTTCCAGTTTTAATTTCTCAAATTGATTTCTGAGATTACTGTGCTCTGATTCTTTAGGAACAAAACGACGCCGCTCGCCTCCGTTTCCCATCGCCGAACAAAATGTCGCAGGATATCTACTCCGAGCGCCCCTTGTACGGCGGCGCCATTACTAGCACCTTCTCTCTCAGATTCCAGGTCAGTTTTTGTGTGTGTGTGTCTTGATTATTTTGGTCTTTGTTTTCGTAAGTTTATTCCAAATTTTGCATCTTTTTCTTATTTTTCTGTCAAATTTGTAGGATGTGAGCAACATTCGGCAAGTTCCCGATCACCAGGTTCGTTAATATTGTTAACTGGTTTTACTACTTTTTCAAATTTTGCTTCTTTTACTTGATTTCATGTTGTTGATGTTATTTATATGGTGGGTTTTTGAAGGAGGCGTTTGTGGACCCTGCCCGGGACGATAGCTTGATCTTTGAGCTCTTGGAATTCAAGCACGAAGTCGCCGACAATGGAAGCGCCAACTGGTTTCTTCAGGACCTTGCCACTGAGCAAGATGCTGAGGGAAGCATGGTAAAACCCTAAACCCTGAACCGTAAACCTTTGCAGCTAATTTATCCGTTTTGCAATTGTATTTTAACGTTTTATGTTCGCAATTATTTCGTCAGGTGATCGAGCAGTCTGGCATAATTGAGGCCCCCGGATTGTGTTGTAGAGACACGCCTGCTGTTGTTACAACTGCTGTTGGTCAAATGGTAGGTGCAGTTTGGGTTCCGGGTTATATCGCTTTTGATTCATGCCATTCGTTTTAGGGAGCTATATCTCTGGGTTTTTCATTCTCGAATGTAGGCAATTTCCAAGGGGCGGCAAGGAAGAGATGCACAAAATATTGTGAGGGTGTGTTTGTTTGTTGCGTTCTCTGGTGTTCTAAGTTGTTTCAGAGTGCTACTCCAAGTTCACTTGGGCAAGTATGCTAACCAAGGTGTTATTGTTTGGAGTTGGGCAGGTCTATGTGGCGAATCTGCGCCTTAAGGAAGTTAATACGGATGTGCTGATTACTGCATATGAGCCCGTTCATATAAAGTAAGTTTCCACAAAAATTTGATGTTTGTTCTTGACTGAAACTTATTTTGCCTCTTTCATCTAGATACAATGGAAACTTGTCTCTTGGAAACATGATAATCGTGGATGTCCGTTTATTTTGATTGAGATTTTGACGAGTATGCATGAAAGATCTGATATGAATTACACTACCTCCTGGTTGCACCATACCCTTTAGATGTCGTGTATGCCTTCTTACATGAAGTTTGCAGCATACTTTAATCTGCTGCTTATTTCCGTTAAGCAACTAAAAAGGGGAAAATACATCCTACATTGTTAATCCATTGGACGCCTTAAGAAATACAGATCCCTCCCGATGAGCCTTCCCTGGATTTCATTTAGTACTTCATATAATCTTCGTGTTATCTCGTCTGTAAGCAGTTTGGTTGAGTCAATCGATTTGGAAATCTGCCAAATGCAAACAATTAGTGCATAGCTTTCTCCTTTTATGTTATCATTATCGTGTATGACGGTAGAAAAGAATACGGTTGCTATGAAAGGATTTGAGTCTGCTGCGGTTGAATTCATTCAGGTCAAAAATTGAAAATATATGCATTTTAATAAGTCTTATGTGTCGATAATTTGTGACTTGTGCATTCTATGACATTGATGTGGTTATGTTATTTTGGTTGCAGTCCTTTGAGTGAAAGTGCAAACACCGTGGGGGCTGGTTTTGCGGTACCTGCAGTACAATCTGGGCATATGCCGCTAGCAGAGGTCTTTAAACTCGCGGTCTCTAACTTCAAAGTCAATGACTGGAATCTTTTTGGTTCTGTTGCCTGAGATGTATTGTGTGCAGTAGTATTTTTAAGAGAAGGTGAAACTCTAAATTCGAATAAGATGGGTTTTTGGAAGAGGCATGGGTTGTGACATTTTGTAGTTTGTTTTCATTTTCCCTTTTGGGCTTCTATGAATTCAAGTTTTCTTCCGATCATAAAAAGTTCAAATTACAAGAGTACGGACGATCTATAAAATTGATGTTGGGCTGGGCTTGGCATCTGATTGACAACCAAGCTATAACGTTTATCATGAATTATGTATGAAAGGAGCTAAACTACGTCCTCTGAAACTTAATTTTAATCTCATTATGTCTCATTTAACTTGAAAGTTGGTACTTTATATTTGAAATTCAAAAATTGCTTCAATTTGCCTTCTGAAACTTAGTTTTGATCCCATTTTGCCCTCTTAAATTTGAAAGCCATCTCTATAAATTTCAAAATCCGCTCTACGTTGCTTTAGATTTGTTAATTTCTATGTGGATTTGATTTGGTGTGCCGTTCTAATCATTTTTTTTTTTGCATCTCTTCAGTTTCTTTTAAACTAAACATTTTATGATTGTTGTATGTTAACGCATAATGGAGATTTATAATCAATTTTATTACACGTGGCATATCTTATTGGGTGTTAGATTCCACATATGTTTTAAGAGGCGACTTATAAGTTTAAGCAAAAAGAGAGAGTCTACAAGTCAAAGGAGCGACTTTTAAGTTTCAAGAAGTAAAGTGGTGACTTTTGAGTTACAGAGACAAAGTGAGATCAAAATTGAGTTCTAAGAGGCTTAACTACAAATAAGTCATGAAAATACAATTGTTTAACTTTTTATTGCCGTGTTCCTTGAAATAATTTTTTAAACAATTTTACACCTTGACCCCTTGAGGTAAGATTTTGGATCCGTCACTGCACCACAAGGACCACGAAAATATTTTGGCTTATTATTGATATTATTAATACTTTGATCATGTAACCACCATAGGGTGGTCGAGAGGTTAGAGACGAATTTTAAACCTGTATTCTATACGTCACGTCCTTATAATTCGATTTCTGATGTTAGTGAATGGTGACTATGGGAGGTTGAAATGCCTCTGTGAATCTTTCAACCTTCCCTTCCTGAAAGATGGACTCCGCTGATCTCTTCTTTTTATTAAACAAATAATACTTTGATTATGTGAAAATCGGCGAACTTGTCAACGAAATTAATAATGAATACATAGTTCGTTGCTCCAACAATTTAACATTGATACATCATCGATTATTGACATACTTTTCATAGTATTGATAATATCGAAACTTTACATAATTATTGATGCGTTGTTAGCAATAATCTACATATGATTGCTGTACCAGACTATGTGACCCAAAATTTCCTGGAGAGACAAAATAAGAGAAAATGTTAAGAAGATCACGTATGTGTAGTGTAAGTGTAACTTTCACTTTTACAAATTATATACCAAGTCAATCACGTGGCAGGCAGCTGGTTTGAATTATGAACTGAGTGGGGCCAAAAGTATACAATATGCCTGCCCTCCCTCCCACTGCATTTTGTTTTCATACTTTACAGATGATGACTAATTTGTTGAAATTATTGGTTGTCAAATTTGCCCAATTCACATCATATCATTGCAAAATCTTATAATCTAGATACGATAAGTGTGACAATGACATAAAATATGAGGATTTATTATCTTAAGTTTTGCCATACATTGTCTCAATAAATCAAGAAACCAAACTCCTTTCCCACACAAGATGAAAGAAAGCGGACGTCGGTCCAATTTACAAATTTTGGTCGGTGGCTTTAGCTCGGTGATTCAATCAAAATACATCTAAAATAGGTGTGATTTTGGAGAAAAACTTATGGAGGAATGTAAAACTATACAACTGAGATGTGACAAAATAAAGAATCGCTGTGTTTTTTTGATAAACTTCACACCTACTTAACCAAAAGAAATTCCCCACCCCCTAGGCTAGCATGTCGCTAAGTTAGAAATAATACGATGTTGTATAGATTAGTAGTGGACTGTTGGCCTATCATTTATTGGTCGATTCGGCCGAAGAGTGACGATCACGTGTATTATCCAACTGATTCACAAATTAAACGAAGACCCTATATTTTGGCTGTATATACCTAACTCTACTAGTTTTATCCGATTTTGAGAACTACTATAATTGTACAGTCTTACTGACGTTTCTATTGCAAGTTAAGAGGCAATGAAAAATAAAAAATAGTGCTTTTCACACTCCTTTTTACATCTCATATACTCTTGTTAATTTTTTTTTTATTGATCTTCTTTGATTTATTTGATCTGGTGGTAAAATTGAGAGATGTGTGAGAGGCAAAATAGACGTGTGACTACTCAAAATAAAAAATGAATTAAAGTTAACGGATGTTAACGTCAAATTAGTGGCGCGCCAGGCCAATGAAAGCTCATCTGGATTGATAACACATATGCTAATCATCTCGTATCCAAAAAGAAAAGACATGATGTGATCCCAACTACCGCAATTTTTTTAATCTTATCTTAATACAGGTTATTCCAAAATATTACAGTATTTAGATAACATCCCCAAATCTTGCGAGGAAGTAAGAAGGTAGAAAAAACAAAAAACCTCACAAATAATTCATAAACCTTTTTATTTTGTCAAACTATAACAGTACTGGATTCGTAACGAAACATTACGTCCTCAACAAGAGTAGTAGACTCTACCTTACTATGAGTATCCCCATTTGTTGATACAAAAGAAGTTACCGAGCGAGCTGCGTCGTGTCGAAGGTAATACCATAAAATTAGGAGGACAAGTAGATTCCGATTGTTTAAGTCCTATGTTGCTGTTTCCTGCCCACCCACCAACTCCGGCAAAAAGACTCAAGAAGGAAAGTAATTTGTATGACACATTACACCGTAATAGTGACGATTCGTGTTAATAACTTCAAGACATTTGACAATTACATACATGTTCTTGTATTACTTACACGAGGCTCCGTGTGGTAGTGCACTTGCGACATGCAAGTCTTTCTCCTTGAGGAGGAGAAAGACATTCCATTGATTATTGTAATTTAAAATTTTGAATTGATTAAATAACTTATTAATTAATAATATAATAACTTATTAATTTATAATATCTTTATATAAACAAAATCTTTAGAATATATTAGAATGCCCATTTCTCTTGTGTAAGTTTGTAATATCAATGTGTGCGCTTTTACGACTGAATGTGATTTAGTAGCATAATCACAGTGTTAATGCTTAAGGGTTTAATTCTCAACACAAATATCTAAATTATATCGTGGAGTACAAAGACTTTAATTCTCAAAATTAGAAGAATTAAATGTTGTTTAGATAACATGTTTAAAGGAAGTTAATTTTGTGTCATATCACATGTGATTCCAAACTAAGATCATTAGCTATGTGATAGAAGAATTTGCATTCATTTACGAAGTATATTTTTCTCCACTTATTACTGACTGACGAGTTCGATACTTCCTTATGACTAATGTATTATGTAGTTTACTTCAAATCTTTTCTTCCAAAAATTGTTACCTGCATCCCTTGAAATCATAGCGTGCAAAGCTTGGGACATATTTCAAATTACAAAGTGAAACACCTAGAGGATAGAACAATATATAAAAAACATGCGTTTAAACAATTATTGGACCCATACCTCAGTCGTGCTCACTGATATACTTTTACCGACACAGGCATAGCTTGTGAATCGTGATATGGTTTCTTTCGTTTAGTATGGTCAATTCCTTTCTCATGATGGAGACGGTAATTAGATTAATTATCATTATTGTTATTATTTTACTTATTGCACCATGCAAGCAAACATATCAACACTTCCCATACATCCCATGTTCAACCGGCAAAATCTACAGTCATATACAAACACTAATGATATGGGGTTTTTCTTTAAATAATGAATTTATGGTTGACTGTAATTTTTTTATACGAGCGATAATAAGAGGAACAAAGGAATCAAACTTCAAATTATGAGGGTGATTATTCTTAACTAACTATTATTGAGTTATAATTGTTTACAAGGTCATGTTTTGGTTGAACCAAGTTTAGAACAAAAAATTTGATACCTTACCCCCGAATCATTGAGAGATTATATTCACACACCCCAAATTACTTCCCTCACACCCTTTTAATTTTTTAATATTTTTCTATCAAGTGTTTGTGGTGGGTAGAAAATATTAAAAAATTAAAAAGGTGTGAGAGAAGTAATTTGGGGTGTGTGAATATAATCTCTCTAATTTTTTTGCCTTTGAATTGGACATCACAGTATCACACCAATCACTGCTTTGACACAGGAGACAATAATCTCTATGAAACCGCACATTCTAGACTGATCTATTGCTGTCCATCACAAGTTCATAACACTGCCTCGTTTGTCAAATTTGTATCTTGTACGATTTTGAAACTTGTTTTCAGAATTTTAAATTGAGTTGACTTCTATGCATATCAGTGTATTTTGAAAGTCGATGTGAAGGAGACTCATAAATATGAATGGTCAAGATCGGTCCGCATTTGCATGCATGACGTATTCTACCATGGTTGATAGTATTTTGTACGTAAAGAAAATTGGACGGTGAAGAGTTGAAGCATGCAGCTGTCCTCTCTGCTGACGGAGACCATAAAATTATGAAAGCAGTATAAAGATGGAAAGGATATCAGAAGGAGGAGACCCGTCGCACAGTTTCTAGCTACCAACAAGGCAACCAGCTACTAAAACTAGGTAAGGTCACCGCAAGCAATAGCTGTGGAATGACCCACAAATATTCATCAATACAATTCTTTCTGTGCATAGTACGGAAAAGTGCTTATTGGATTCTTCAAGTTGGTTAAGCTGCTTAAAATAGTGCACTCATGATTAATTACATGATCCCAATAACCTGTCATTCAGTACTTCATTCTTTCCCTTCATTTTATTTTGGATTAATATTGTGCATGCGTGCACAACTGTCATTCCATATCTTTCTAGCTAGCTAATATTCTTCTAATCATAGAAAATAAATTCATCTATGCATGCTAAGATGGTTATTGTTTAAATACAATTTTTATCAGTCTACACACAAACGGGTTGTAACTGTTGGATTTATTCTGATGTAAATCAACCTTAAATGGTCTACAACATATATTAGGAATGTAATATTGGAGATTAATGTAGATATTGTGATTTGAATTTCCTAAAGATATCAATCTTATATTAGGTGTCTTGTAATACAAGTAAGATTGATGGAGTCCTTGATTTTATGTGATTATGATACCTAACTGATAGGCTAAGAAAGTGGGATTGGGGATTCCTTTATGGATGGAACCTTAATACCTTAGCCAGTATAAATACTAAGGTCCCTGCAAACCCTAGATACACAAAAAACGCTTCCCATAAAGTAGTTGTATCCGGCTAGGTGCTTTGTAGAAGACTTTGGTGTTGCCGCATCCCTCATCTTCTCTATTTGATCTCCAATGGCTATCGCTTCATGATCAGGTTAGCTAACTCCTTCGTTTGTGTTCTAATTATATAACCATATAAAGTTTACATGTGGTATCAGAGCCACTGGTTATATGATTAAAACCTATTAGGTTTGAAGTTTGATTATATAATTTTTTTTTTTTTTTTTGACTCTGGTTTTGATCTTAAATCCAAATTGTGATTACATTCGGCAACATCACCATGTTGGACCTGCTTGAAAACTGCATATTGTATGTTTCCGCATATAATTTCATATAAATATCATATTAGTATGATATGCACAGCACATGTTTTACATCAATTCCTATTTGGTCTTAGAGACCGAAATTGTCAGTTAAATTAAACGATTACATAATTTGATAATTTGTTTCCGCGAGTGGTGCATGTTGAGTTCAAGTTTTCTTCCACCGCCACCACCCTTCAATTCCAAACGTGGGCTTTTCTAATTGAAGCACTTAATGATGATATTGAATTAACTATAATAAAGGAAGATTAAAATAGTTGGTTCATTATTTTATGGAATTGTATAATTGGAATGACCATGGTGCTTAACGTTTTCTATTTCAATGTTCATATTAATGTTTTAGTTCAATTGAAATAGTCATTTTGTTTTAATCTTGCACTGGAGAATTTTGAGTTGATCAGCAAGCCCAATAAGGAGGTTCATATATGCATCGCATATGAGATCCTGATGGAGGTTGGTTCTAACCTAGCACTAGAGAATTTTGAGATATATCACTCATAAATTGGCAAACTAATAATTGTTGAATGATAGGTTTTCAAGCACTTCAAGTTTTATTTCTTGTATTCAGTTCTTATAAAGAAAGATTGGAATAGTTTGCTCATCTTTACTAAATTAATTATGACTGGAAGAATATGGCATGTTTTAAGTTTCCTTTTTCGATATTCATGCCAATGTTTTTTGGTTGAATTAGTGGTAGATACAACTATTTTGGCTAACCTTGTTGTCAATTTTGTAAGCATATGAAATATGTACTTCTGTACTAATCTTGCCAAGAAAGACTATGAAGCATCTCAAGTCAGTAAGCTCGAAATATGCATGAATGAGCCTATTGGCTGGTCCCAGCAGCTCCAGTCGCTGCTTCCAAGGTGGAAAGGCAATAAGGGGACACTAAGCACCCCTCAAATGTCTCACAGACAGGTTTTTGGAAATACTTCTTAAACCCCAAATCTTTATTGCCTTTGTTTTCCATTTGAATTAAGAACTAATATTGTTCGCCATGAATTGCAATTGCATAAGTGCCAGCAATTGTTTGATCAAGCTAAGTATACGTAATTTTCTAAAGCTAATTATGTATCTAGAAGTTCACATTGCATGTGTAAAGTTATCATGACACCAATATCTAAATGGTATGTATATGGTAGACATGCGGAGAAGCTTATGTAAAAATGCATAAATTAATTTACTGTTTGAGACTATATTTTGTAAAAATAGTCTCTGTGTTTCGGCATTAGTACATGAGTAAATCTATTGCTCTGTTTTTTACATGGGTAATAATCAAAATGGACATATGGCATGTTTTTTATTAAAGGGATTGGGTTGTCCTATATTGCTTTAAGCTTGAGATGATCTTATATAAAGACACAAATGTGTTGATTAGTAATGCAGTATACTAGCACTTAAGTATGATGGGGGATTAATTCAGGTACGGTTTATAATGATATTAACTCCATAAGTAATTTGCATGACTAATCAAATTAGTTTTGTCTACACTTTTGCTTTCATATCTCAGTATAGTCAATTGTACATGACTAGTTAATTATGAAATTGATGCATAACTTGCGAATTGACTGAGAATGACAGAAAGCATTCAGTGGCAAGAACAAGGACATTATACAAATAGAATGAGGTTTGTAGTAATTATGTGACAATTCTCGTTTGTATTTTATCTATTTATATGAGAATTATGGTTGGTCATGTGATTATAAATATGTTTATAAAGAATTGGTGAACATATGAAGGCATACGGTATGTATTTCATTCAGAGCATGTGACTAAATTGAATAAGCATAAGTCTTTCTAATTGGAACATAGTTTGTTAGTTTTTCTTATGCCTAAAGAATTTAAACAATGCTTTGATCAGTCAATTTTTATGTGCCATAAGGGGAGAAGAAAAGAAATTATTCAAGGCTAATGTATGGCATGTATTGGAAAATTTTCTTTTGGAAGAAAAGAATTTTGGTTGTTCCTTTACTTAATTTGGTATTTACAAGGCTAATGCACGATTTTGATGCTAATGTTTTAGGAGTATTGTACTACGAAAATAAAGGTACAAAAGGAAAGGAACCCGTTTGACTTGAGAAAGCATTTAGGTGATATCACAACTTTGGCTTTTGAATTAAAAGCGACTGTATTGTTTAAAGTGTTTCCATTTTGAATCTATTAGCTCCATCATGTTTTCTCATATGTGTTGATATCCTTGTGGTGGAAGATTGATATTACAGTTCTTATACAACTTGATCTATATGAGATTAATCTCTTTTCAAGTATGTTGTCAGGTTTTTTGAGATTAATTGGATATCGAAGGGAGTCATGAAGGAGATTATTAAATTAAGGCCATTTGTTGGCAAGACTTGAAGCTTGAATCAGGTTATCATAATTTTGTCACTTACAGCTAATTAATCCATGTGACGTTTGTATTGTTTCAGGCTGGAGATGATCAATGTCTTGTCAATTAAGCAAGCCGTAGCGGCTTAGTTGATGCTGGGACTGTGGTTTTAGTTACTTTGATCAACATTGCATCTTAATTAGAATAAAAGGAATAATCTTCTTGCCCGTAGGTGTGGATCGTTTCCTTGGTTTTAATTAAGGTGGCATAGTATGGGTCTTATTTCACAAGAGTTCGTGAAAACTTCATCTTGCCCGTAGGTGTTGAAGTTTTTTTATGAAGGTAACTCTTGTGACATATAATCCAGTACTAGAAACTAATTAATTTGCTTGCCCGTAGGTGTAAATTAATCTAGTTTCATGAAGTTTATTGGGGATAAAGTTTCATGCCATCAGTTACAAAATTCCATTATGAGCCCCATAATAGGTTGTGGTTTTAAGGCATGGAAATCAGTTGCATCATGACGTATTTAGTGTCGCTTCTTGAGACTTGTTGATGCAAAGTATTGGACCCATGAAAGTTAATCAAGGATTGCTAAGGTACGCATCGTTTAAGTCTTATGCCTGTAAATCTTTTCAATTTGAATTATGATGTCAATTTAGAGGATGAAATTTGGCTACTAGAATTTTCTTTGGACATCGAAATTGAAATGATATGAAATTGAATTTGTTATGGATGCATAAATTCATGATAGATGCATATAATTGTTTCTGGCAGATTGCATGTCTTGATTTAAATCTGGTGAATGACACGTCTAACGGTCACCAAATGACCTGATTTTTTGATACGTTCAACATATATATGTCTATTATGTGTCTGAAAAGTTTCGTAAATTTTTGCCATGTAGTGTAATTATGGTGAATTTACTAGTAACCCATGCTCGTACAGATAGTTTTGCTGGCAGATTGTTTTTGTCTTTTGAGACGTCACTTTAGAAAATTATTTTGACTTAAAACGGCTCTATATTTTTATTTTTTGAAGATTAGTATGTCTATTTAATTATGTCTAAAATATGAAGCAATTTTGTTTAGATACATCCTTGAAAGAATATATGAATGAGTGTTTGCCCAAGTGGGAGAATTAGTGAA
Source organism: Crataegus laevigata (assembly GCA_963580275.1). Classification (NCBI taxonomy): domain Eukaryota; kingdom Viridiplantae; phylum Streptophyta; class Magnoliopsida; order Rosales; family Rosaceae; genus Crataegus; species Crataegus laevigata. The sequence goes on from OY756940.1 coordinate 5,054,876, forward strand.
AGAAAGACAATTTTGTAGTGATATGCATTCGTTGACAAAGTAAGGGTGTTCCCACAAGCATATTTCAGAAAATATGATTTGAGTAGTGATTTGCAAATTAAGTGATGATGTTGCACATCAGTGGGAGCTTGAGTTTCATGTAATTAATGCCTTACATTTGCAGTTGACCTATACGGTATGTATGGTTGTTTGAATCCATTTCTTCAGTTTAATCTCTGGTTGGATTCATTGAGTCACATGTTTATGTGTTGTTCAATTATCAGATGACAATATATCTGATATCTAGTTAAACAAATTGCATTTTAAATCATAAAGGAATGATTAATCTTCTTGCTGGTAAGTGTGGATTAATTCTTTTGGTTTGACTTAAAATGGCATGACATGATTGATATGTTGTATTAGTTGTGAGGGTTTTTTCATCTTGCTCATAAGTGTTGAAAATTTTCTCACAAAAGTAACGGATATGGTATATGAACCAGTGTCAAAAACATGTTAATTCATCTTGCTCGTAGGTGTTGAATTAATTATGTTTTATGAAGTTTTGTTTGCAACTGCAGTAGAAGGTTGCATTAAAGAGGACCTGAGATGATAAAAGTTGAGACACATTCAGGTAATTAAAGTTCATCTCTGCAATCATAATTTGACGGTGTTTCATGTGAATGAGGATTTTAGCATGTGTGATTATGAAGGTTTTGGGTTGTGTCAACCTTACAACCTTGTTAGTTCCGTGTTGAAAGACTTATTTGACAGAAACTTGTATCAAGGATAGGATGTTATCACAACTACATGGCCATTAAAGTGACATTAATTTCCAATTTCAAGTATAAACATAAATATTATATGTGTAGACCAGTGGGAGAATGTTGGATTTATTCTGATGTAAATCAACCTTAAATGGTCTACAACATATATTAGGAATGTAATATTGGAGATTAATGTAGATATTGTGATTTGAATTTCCTAAAGATATCAATCTTATATTAGGTGTCTTGTAATACAAGTAAGATTGATGGAGTCCTTGATTTTATGTGATTATGATACCTAACTGATAGGCTAAGAAAGTGGGATTGGGGATTCCTTTATGGATGGAACCTTAATACCTTAGCCAGTATAAATACTAAGGTCCCTGCAAACCCTAGATACACAAAAAACGCTTCCCATAAAGTAGTTGTATCCGGCTAGGTGCTTTGTAGAAGACTTTGGTGTTGCCGCATCCCTCATCTTCTCTATTTGATCTCCAATGGCTATCGCTTCATGATCAGGTTAGCTAACTCCTTCGTTTGTGTTCTAATTATATAACCATATAAAGTTTACAGTAACTACATTATTTTGCATACGGATCACATTGTGTATGTACACATGACAACTTTTTCTCACTCCTTTCCAATCAGCAAGTTCCAATCCTTTTGTTCGAAATTTTTTCGTTCAAACCGCTCGAGAATCAAATCATATTCCACAAGACCCTATATCAGCATACATCCCCTTGAATTTATGCCGGAGACGTTGTCAGTGCTATGGGTGTTGGCTTATGTAGATAAATAATGATGAATGAACTGTGGCATTCCACTCCACCGCCAATGCGGAAGGATTTCGTCGAAAAGAATGGAATGCTGCTTCACTATGCTAAATGTGTCATATCTTGTACCAAAGCAAGTTTTTTATTAAATAGAAATTCGAATTTGAGACCTCTTTTCATATTAAAAAGAAAGATGGCAATAGATTAAGAATGTGTTAGTGTGTGACATAATTTGTGAGAATCAATTGCCCAGCAGTTGGTCATTAACAAATGGCTCATGCATAAACAATTGATGCTGCTTAATTAGCATGCCCACTTGGACAACACAAAAGGCCATAAACTGGAATTTTAAAAACCAGAGTCTTTATTTTTTGCCAAGAATTTGAGTATAAAGGCAAGAGATATTAAATCCATGGTGCTTATAATATGTTTGGATATGAATTGAATTGTATCTTTTGAAAAAAAAGGGACTGGCTTGGCCTAAAAGAGGACGAAAATGATTTATTTATAGCTCGGCCAACCACCAACATTCCGACAAATTTGTTTATATGATTGAATCTGATGAGCTAGCCTGTGTGGAGGGTAAGCCATCTTCATCACCCTCATGAATATGATAGCCAGGTACGTAGCAAGGCACGTGATTTCTTAGGCAATCATCGTCAGGTATTAATCCCATTGGTCTCTTTCGATATCCCTTCAACGGTGTGGATTCAATATTGTGATGATGGAGAGAGAGATTAGAACCTACGATACAGGAGGGCACATTTTTTTTTTGGATAATGCCTCTTTTTCAAGAATAATGTTAGTTAGACCAAATTTTTAAACTAAATTTCAAATTAAATAATGTGTCACTAATCGGAAATAAGCAAATCAACACTTAAATAATAATTCAATCATCAACAACCACAACATTTAGTTAAAACTTGTTCTATCTAGCATTATTCTTTTCTTAAAGTAATAATTCTTATGTTTCTGTCAATTATACTCTGACATATATGTGTAGAAATTGAAGAAAGTTGGGGTTCCAACATAAAACCAATTGGCAATATGGGGAGTAGCCCAACCTCTTATAAGCTCATACAAGGTCTCTTCTCCCATCAATGTGTGACTCATTCTCAAACCTCCATCACGTTTGGCGAATTTTCACTCCTAACACGTGAACAACACAACGAGGTGACGTGTAGCGCGTGTGGCCATTTGGCTTCACATGTGGGACAACTTGCTTTGGTACCATAAAGAAAGTTGGGGTTCCATTATAAAACCAATTAGCAATATGAGGAGTAGCCCAACCTGTTATAAACCTGCAAAGTTCTCCCTCATATCAATGTAAGACTCATTCTCAACATAAATAAGTCATTCAAGATGCAAAAATTTAAAAAATAAAATAAAATTTATGCACAACATATAAAAAATATTTTTTAAAAAGTGTAAGAATTACATGTAAAAATTTCTACTTCCACGAGAAGAAGCTAAGTCTAATTCATTTTCTTATGTGTGTGTGTGTGTGTGTGTGTGTGTGTGTAAAGAGCTTGATAGTGCTATTTTTGTCACAACCATTTTGGTATTTATTATTTATTATTTTACAATAGGTTTTGGTTTTACCCTAAAGATTGTTGGATTTTTTGAACACATGCCCAATCCGTCAGGTGTGAGGTGTTAGAATGGGGTAATCATATTTAAACTCACCCTCACGTGTAATCCCGTTTAGTGATTCACACGTGAAGATCCACATCGATAATTGAAACTCAGAGATCAGCTCACATTGGGCCCACTTGTTTTCACTGGAACTCAGTGGTAGTCTTGAAATTAGGGTTCCATTATAAAACCAATTGGCAATATGAGGAGTAACCCAAGACCATATAAACACATAGCAAACCTTGTCTCTCACCGATGTGGGACAAATTCACCGCTTATAAAATAGAATAGAAATTAATATAATAGAATAATAATTGATTAATTAATTAAGTTGGGTGCAGAAACGTAAATGTCTTGGAATACTAATGAAATGACAAGGCACTGGCTAGTTAGTGCGAGTCATCATAGTATTAGCATTCAAGTTTAATTAGTTTAGTACAAATTAATCAGACGTGAAAGATAATGATCGATCGATCGATCTCTCAATTCAATTGTCATTATCGAATGCCAACTGGTTTTATTTCCATTTACGTGTAAAGATTTATTTAGTTTCTACGTACATATGTATGATCACTATCTGCTGGATAGGTTTGTTGGTTGTTGAAATGTAATTGTTCCTGCTTCCGATTTATGTTCTTTTTTCCTTCTCTTTGCTCCCTTTTAAGTAACACTAATTGACTATTAGGCGTGTTAAGTACATCGCTTGAGATCTAAAATGTTCTAAAAGTTGAAATCCTCAAGAAAAAAATTGAGATGAAAGGTTAAATTACTTCGCGAACACGATGACAATTATGTGTGCTAGCCCCAATATTCATCCAAAGTAGTCACGACACACTCTACTGAGATATTATATGTTATGCTTTGTAACCTTCTCATATATTTATATTCTGCTAAAAATACCCGTTACTTGGCAGTGATGCAAAATCATATAGATGCATTATGTAACAATTACAACAACAAAAACGTATTATATGACTAAGTCGGGTTAGCTGTATGAATACTAGAGCGTCACTACGTTGGTTTTGTGCCAAATCTTTCGTTAGTTCTAAGTACTCCATGTATTTTCTTAGAGTCTTTTTTCAAGTCTTCATAGGTCTTCCTCTATTCCTTTTTCTTTGAGTTTCTGTCTCATGATCACATCTTCTAACTGCAACATTTGTAGGTTTTCGATTCACGTGTCCAAACCACTTTAACAAATTTTGGAGGTCCTCTTCCGTTTGATTTAGTTCAAAACGATCAATACATAGATTCATTAAGAAAATTTCAGAATTTGAACTTTGAAAACATAGTCCTTGAGTCATGAGGACCAAATATCTTGCGCAACGTGGCTCACATGTATTGAATAGAGAACGCCAAAACTGTAGGGAATATTTATGTAGGGACACAAGCTTCTGCATTATGGCGTTTGAAATAAAGTTAATTAATTATTGAGTATCCTATTCTTTAACATAAAGATAATTTTATTCTTCTTATCATACATGTTTATACTTGGTTGTTTTAGTTGATAGTTTAGAGCTTTAAGTGGTATATGTAGTGATCAGGAGTCTCTGCATTTAGGCTTATGAATAAGTTAATTAATTATTGATTATCCCATTGTTTACTATAAAGATAACTTTATTCTTCTTATCATACATTATTACATGCTATATATGCATGCTTCAACCATATGTAAAGATTTAACAAAGTCACAGTTTTTTTTACATCTCGTGTATTAATCCTTTATGTGTGTTTGATAAATGTAATATTTGGAACTTTACTGTGGTAAATTATTATCCATTTATTGTTAGAAGATTCGAGGAGGTAGCATAAAATGGTGGGAAGTGGGAACCCTATTTCCAAAGGTAAAGGGCAAAGGTGCAAAGGCAAAACTGCAATGATTACATGAATGCGATTGGAGCCACTAGATAATCATTTTCCTCTTTTAAATTACCAATCAGTCTTTTAGGGTTTTAAAAAATGTTAAGGAAATTATCTTAAAAGGTGAGACTTTTTATGAATTCTTTGCTATATTTTATATTTTAATTTTAATTTTAATTTTTTTTACCAACATTATAAAATATTGTGTACAAAATTTGAAAAGATAAAAAATTCATAAAAAAATCACACTTTTAACCTTTATTTAGGAATTTTGACTTGGAATTGTGGGTCTCCACCTGCGGCCACCACCTTCTTCATGGATTGAATGGTAAAGAGCACCACACGTGGAGTCTGAATCAAGGAACTGTCCAACCACAATAAAAAGGACTCAACTCAGCAAATTTAATTTATATTTTTGGTAGGAAATCAAACGAAAAAAGAGAGGAGAAACGTCCAAAGTTACAAACAAACTCTCATCCTTCTAATGAATGAAATCAATAATTTCAATGGAGAAAACTATTGTTTTTAAGAAAAAAAAAAAAAAAGGAGCGGTAATATTCCAAGAATTATAGACCCAAGTTCATGCAGACATAGAACATGATCAATAAATAAAAAGTATTTAATCATAATGGTAAGAAGCATCAATATATATGTAGAACAAACATGACAAAATTTGGATCATTAATATATATGTAGGAAGAAACATGATAATAAGAAATATTTTAAATTGTAATTGAATGATTCAACCATTAATTGTTCAAGTATTCTTTCAAAGATCATCTTTTATGTCTCATCTCACAAGGCGTCCCTCAAACTTATTGATGAATTCTTCAATACAATAGGATTGTTATATATTTGAATAATTCTTGTGGCCAATACTTAATATCATATTGTCACGAATCTAAATGAAAATCTGAAATAATCTGGTAATTATAAAAAATAAACAACTTAAAACAAAGAGAGAAAATTGTTCTCTATAATATGTATGTATATATATTTTAGATTTTTATTATGGATCATAGGCCAACCATATAATTCCCACTCATTATTTTTGTTGCTTAAAGCTTGCCTGGCCTCTTCCCTTGAGTCTTGACCCTTATCCTTTCTTTTCTGCTCTTCTCTCTCTCTCTCTCTCTCTCTCTCTCTCTCTCTCTCAAACAAAAGAGAGAAAAAAACAAATCAACAGCTGCTGAGCTGCCACCTTCCCCCTTCTGCAAAGAATTTCATGCTCCACAGTCCACACGAGAGAGACCCACTAGGCCAGGCCAGGCCTCCACAAAATTGATAGAAATTGCGCTGCTGGGTCAGCTTTCTACAGTTGTTTGTACCAGGAGAAACCAAGGAAAAAAATAAACAAAAATAAAAATAAAAAAAATAGTGAGTGATCGATCGTCCCCTCCATATGATCATGGAAGCAGATAATGGGATCCGCGGCAGGCCCAATTTTCCACTACAATTCCTCGACAAAACCAGCCAAGTCGATGACGATCCAGAACCAGCTGCTGCATGCTCTACTGTCGCCGATCCCGGTTCAGACCCCAACAGAACCGGTTCTTCCATTCAAGAACAACAACCCAGTAACAAGAAGCCTCCCCCGAAGAGGACATCCACCAAAGACAGGCACACGAAAGTCGACGGGCGGGGCCGCCGCATCCGCATGCCCGCCACGTGCGCAGCTAGGGTTTTCCAGCTCACGCGGGAGCTAGGGCACAAGTCCGACGGCGAGACCATCGAGTGGCTCCTTCAGCAGGCCGAGCCTTCCGTCATCGCCGCCACCGGAACCGGCACTATTCCCGCCAATTTCACCTCCCTCAACATCTCGCTCAGGAGCTCCGGGTCCAGCATGTCGGCGCCGTCGCACTACTTGAGGACTAACGCGAGTAATTATTACTTCAACTCCAACAACTTCGGAGCAGCTGCGCCCACCGCGCAATTGGGTACGGCGGAGCACTCGGAGCGCGGAAGGATTTTGTTTCCCGGTGCAGGGTTAATGTCGTCTGAGAGTTCTCCTCCGTCGTCGATGTTGTGGAATTTCAATAATTCTGGCGACAATAATATAAGTAATAATACAATGTTGGAAGCCAAGCAAGAGTTAGGTGACCATCATCAGGCTGTTACTCTCGATGAGGCAAGTAGTATGGCGAGAAAGAGAATTCGGCCGGAGCAAGATTTGTTATCCGCGAGTACAGGTTCAATTCCTGCGAGTCAAAATACAATTCCGGCTACAGTTTGGATGGTGGCAAATAATAACCCTAGTAATAGCCAAGGGAGTGTTCACCACGAACACATTAATTCCATTAATCCCATGTGGACAATTCCGACAGTTGGTAACGCCGGCAATATGTATCGAGGGCCCGTGGCTGGCGGTGGCCACGGCTTGCATTTTATGAATTTCGCTTCTCCATTGGCTATATTGCCTGGCCAACAATTGGGTACGGCATCAATTACAACAACTCAAGGCGCCGCCGACAGCCACTTGGGAATGCTGGCCGCGCTCAACGCATATCGGCCTATTCTTGGCGGGGTAGCCATGGAGTCTCCTGCGAATGGGCAGCATCCGCACCAGGGAGCGGACTAGGGACATGATCGTAACACCAATGCTAGGTAGTCTCTAGTAATTAATCCTTGCTAGGTTAAGTATTCCAACAAGAGTACAATGGTTGTTGGTACTTTTATTTTTGTTTTTTTTTAGAATTAATAATTACTAGCTAGTCTCTTAATTAAGTGCATATATGTCCATTTTACAGCGAAGGCGCAAGTTTGATTGCTTTGAATTTTGAGTTGATGTTGGATATTTGGTTTGGTGTGAGTCAGCTAGTAAGAAGATTTTATGAGGGTTTTTATTAGAGGAAAATTTTCGTTCATAATATGGGTGAACGATAGTTGTGTTTTAATTACAAAAATGTATAGCGTGTTTTTTTGGTATGATTGGACTGTAACCAATATATAACTTCATGATGCATGCTTAAGTTGCTAATAACTGTTAATTCAGAATATGTGTTGCCATAACATATTTGCCACAGATCGAGTTCACAGGAAAGCCTACATGCATGCATTTCTGTCGTTACTAATGAATTAAGGCTCATTTGTTTTTTTATCTTGGATCAACATAAACTCGATCAAAATCTGTTTCTGTAGAAACATTTGCTTCCCCCACTGAAAAGTTTGCATGTCCGATTATGAACTAGAGTTTGCTTCTCATACACTGAATATGACTGGCTAGATATATGTATGAATGATGTCCCACGATCACATACTAGAGTTTTTCTAAAATACATCAGTGTATGAGATGCACCAATGTTTGAACCGTTGCATTGATTTTAAGAAAGCCTATGTGCATGCATTTTTGTCGTCGATAATGAATTAAGGCCCCTTTCTTTATCCTAGATCAATCAATATAAACTCAATCAATGATCATATAAGGCTCTTCGTATCTTTTTTTCATTGATCAAAATCTGAAACTTTCAAGTATATATGCTCCCAGTACACATACAGGATACACCATATCATAGAATTTTCACAAAACCTTTCATTGATCAAAATTTTATGAGCTGCTAAGAATCAGAAACATTTGCTGCTTCCCTCACTGCAATATTGGACTAAAAAACTCTTTGAAAGAGTTTCCATGTCTGGTTCTGATTCACTAGATATACATGATCTCCTACGATCATGAATTAATAATATGCATCATACTTCTACCCTCCTAGTAGCTACTGAAGTTGTGATTCAGGTTCCATACGTAAGCCGGGCCAGGATGAAAGAGCCCCACGACGCCTAATCAGGTGATCCGGACCCTTAATTAAGATGGCAGTACGCACTCACTACTCATGTTTTATCAGCAAATGGTCAGATGGTGAGCCCCAGATGGGAGAGCAATTTAAAGGCACGAGTACATTGTTAATGTGACGCCTTGTGTCAATGATACAACGGTATGTAAATAAGACCTTACACATGTATTTGTATCATTGTTGCAAGACGCTACAATATACTCGTGAATCAGCCGACCGTTGCGGCATTGCCTATAATTAAATTGAAACCAATAATATACAGTGGTACTCACTGCCTTCTGCATGCCTTTCTCTTCTTTCTGTAGCGACTTATTTGTTCGTATATAATTAAGGTCGTCGTCAGTGCTTTCTCATGGTATAGAGATGGACCAAATTACGTGGCTGGCTAGCTTAGCTACTACTGCATGTGGTCCTGCAGGACCATTTTCATTCATTGTATTGGTTAAGTGGCTAGCTCGGACATGGCAGATAGACGTTGATACTACTGCAGTTCTTCGTGGAAATATATACATATATGTACATTTACATGTGTGTGTATTAATTTGTCCTACCTATAAATGTTCCTATCTTAATTAACTCTTTTTTAACAAGCAATAACAGTGAGCGATCGATGTGAAACGTCGGTCGTGTAAGTTTGGTCATTTTAGCATTAGGACATTGGTTTGCTTTGCTTTTATGTTATAGCCAGCATGGTTGTCCATGACCCCCAACAACTTCAAATATGTGTATTGTGTTTGACCATATAAACAGTTAGGGCAAACCAAATTACAACATTTTCCTCCTACTTCTTCTATTTTTTTTCTATCATCCTTGTCTTCTCTTTCTCTCTTCTTGTGTGCAATTCTATGTTGCTTCCAAACCCGCAATGAATTGCATCAATTGACAAACCTTGACAATTTTCAACATTACTCCCCAATTTCTTATGGCCATCGTCGACAAGCCTTTACATATTATAGTAGTTGTTGGGATATGTTGGTATAAGTCTTTAGCAGATGTTGACAAAATCAACAAGTTTCTACCAGGTGCTTGACGAAATGTTCCAATGATTTTTTATTTTTTTGCCAAAATCATAACCCCATTATCTGAAAGCCCTGACTTTGCAACTAGTTATACACAATTTTTTTTGTCAAAATCATAACCCCATTATTTGAAAACCCTAGCAAATTATTGATTATTATATTTATATATACACACACACTTATTATGTATATAAAATGTTCAAAGAGTTGTTGGATGCAAGTTGCAATGTTATAAGCCTATTTTTAATTAATTATTGAATTATAACTTGCATGATGTCAGTATTGTTACTATTGTATGATTGTTCTATTTCGTCTCAGTGTTCTTAAACAACCGTTTCATATAGAGTTCATGATTTTTTTTTATTGAATAAAAGCGATAATATTACTTTATTTTATAATAGAGCGAAAACGAGAGTTTTTGCATTAACAGACCCAATTTAATTACAAAATATACTTGCTCCCGGTAACCTTGAACTAGCTCGATTGGATCTTCAATATATCTCTTAGTTTTTTTTGTTAAATCGAGCACTTAAAAAGATGAAACACATGTTAATTTGGCTAAATAATTGATATTTTACACATTAATATCTAAATTATGGAGAAGAAAATTCGAACTCGAATGTAAAGAAGGAGCAATATATGGCTCTAAACTTAGACATGCAAGAGAGGAAACGCATGTTAATTTGTTTGTTTCTTCTTCTTCTTCAATTGCTATGGTTTTCGTACTACGTATAATGAAGTACTGGTGTAAAAATACACAAACATTATAGCTGAACAATTGAGACGTAGTATTGTAGTCATACCACAATTTATATTGAAATATAGAATAATATATATGAGTGGATGCCACATTGGTAGGTAAGACGATTAATATGGCAGGCCCCGGTGGATATTATTGTTATTTAAGTAGCACTATATGCAAGCTAGCTATGAAGGTAAAATTGCTCATCATTGGAGCATCCAGATGCTTCACTATATTAGGGTAAAATCCTACCTAGCTACTGATTCATACAGTGATTTTCATTTAACTGCAACCACATGATGATAACGTCATTAAAATGAATAGAGTGTTTATATTCACCCCAATGTCTTATTTCTCTATTCAAATTAGAGTGTTTATATTCACCCCAATGTCTTACTTCCCAGATCTTTAGCCAACTTCAATGCTTCTTCCTTCCCTCTCTTTAGACCCCCGACGCAACCTCCTTCCCTCCCCCTTCCAAGTTTCACGAATTACAAGCCACATGCCACATTCGCAAATTTCATCCTCATATGCCCCATTTTCAAATTGGCGACAACCCAATCCCACCTCTCCAAGCCCAATTCTATCTTCTGGTCCCCCGTTTCATTTTTCAAAATTTAAATAATTATTTTATCAGTCAAATGCTTTGAAATATTATATATGATTAACCTAGAGGAATAGAAAATGAAGAAAATCCTTTTTTCTTTCTTTTTTTTCTTTTTTTTCTTTTGCTTTGGTCCTTCGGTGTCCTTTTAAGATGATAAAATTGGTATGAAATTTTTATTAAAAAAGTGAGTGTGGAGTTAAGACAGTTAGAGGTGAGTTCGTCAGGACTCAATAAATATTAAATATTAATGCTTCAATAAGTATGCATGTGATTCGTTGTAATATACTTCTATAATCGTTGTGATTAATCATTGATATTTGAAAGGAATGTGTCTTCAAACCGTTTGAGCTTGCTGGCTATGCCTCTGGTTTGTTCTAATCCTATACTCCAATTCGGTATCGCTTGTAAATTTTTAAGGCCGCGTTAATTTGTTGTCTATGATTAAATTAGAATTGATAACCTTTAAATTCAAGATATGTTAAAGATAGCGTAGAATGATTTTTATTTTTATTTTTATTTTCATTTTGAGGGGATTACAAAGGGATACATGAAGAAAATTTCTTCATTATACTTAATTTTATCCTTTCTACTCCTATTAGAGTATCCTAATTTCAAGTCAGCCACAATTTTTTCATTTATTCTTTTAGCATACCTTGAAAATCATGATTTATTTGTTCCAATTCAATTTTTATATCAACCGGCACCTAAGACCATCTCCAATGGTTGGGCTAAAAGCCAAATATTTTAGCCCGAAAAATTTAACTTTTAGCCCATAAACAGTTTTTCTACTCCAACCGTTTCAAGCCTAAAATTTTAGCCCGGGATTATTAAAGAATAAGTTTAGGCTATTTTTTTCTTAAATTAAAATTTTTAAAATAAATAAATATGTAGATTATCGTAAATTAATTTTATGAAAATTTTAATAAAATTTTTTTTAAATTCCGATAAATATTTTCACTCGGTTCGGTGGAGCCCACACCGATTTCTAGGCTAAATTCTGGGGGGAATTTGGCCTTTGTTTAGCATTTAGCCCAAATTTCCCCCTTGCATTGGAGTGAGTTTGGGGGGGAATTTTGGAAGGTAATTTGGCTTTTAGCCCACCATTGGAGATGGTCTAAGAGACTAGAATAAGAATCGTAAACCAAAATGACAACAAAAAAAAGGAAAATTCAAGAGCAAATTAATGGAAATCAATGCTGTCAACTAAATTAAAAATAGTCACGTATTAATGTGACGTGCATGCATTTTGGATACTGCATGCAAAAAATTTAGGCCTCACAGTGTACAGTAACAGTACAGTGCAGTGAAGTTGCCGTATCTCGGCCATGCCTCCCTCCTTCCATCGAGAGAAAATTTGAAGCTGAAGGAAGGTTATTAAATATGTGGAAACAGCACTGTTTACGATTTAACGGGACCTAGAGGTATAGTGATCTGCATACGGTGAGTGACACACCCCGATCGGAGTTGAGACTTGTTGTCCGTCACGTGAGAGTGACGTAGCCATGTGCGCAATAGAAGTGATGATAATTAAGTAAAATGTGAACCAATAAAAATCAAAACCAAACTTATTTAAACTAGAGATAATATGTAAGTGTGTGAAACAAGTATTCAGAGCATAGGTAATTCAAAAGTGTAGTCAAATTGACTAAGTACCAATATACAAACAGGGAAGATCCCTACATTATTTAGTGGAACGTTAGAACTCCCGGAACGTACTCGTGAGCCACAGAGAAATACAGCTACCTAGGACCTGGAGAGGCGCAAAACAGAATGGCATGAGTGGGCAAAAATAAAGCTTTAGAAAACACATTTATCTTTTCTAAACATAATGACCCTTCTCCATAAAACCCGTATGGTTTCCAGAAAATAATACTACATAAGTACGTAAATCAATGCGCAAAGCCAATGAAAACAGAAGCATGCCACGTCACAAACTTTTCAGCAATAATAAATGTAAGTCAGGTGTGAAATCAATCTAAACTAGCATGCCAGTCGGAGTCACTTAACGTGACCTGTACAATTGGACCTATAGCTCATCAACCTATGCTTGCACACGAGTCAGAGTCACCTAATGTGACCTGTACGACAGGGCTGAGTGTAAATATGTGCGCTCAAGTGCTACAATCACGTGAAGGTTGTGCAATAAATCGCGGGTCACCTATGAGTTGGAGTCACCTAATGTGACCTGTAGGACAGGGCTGACACCTAATGTGACCTGTACGACAGGGCTGGCACCAAACTTGGATCCAAGGTGAGCGTGCAGTGCGGGAGGTGAACATCACATGAAAGACTGTGCCCTGGCCCGGGGCAGGAGCACTAACACCGGGGTGCAGCAATGATGAGCTCTAAATGAATATATGTGTGCCAATGTAATGCAACCAATTTAGTCGCATAATAACTCACTTGAACTTACATGTGCCTCCGCAACATCAATTAATATAAATCATAAATTATAACAATGCAACATTTATGATATAATTCATTTGAGACATGGCATGCAGAGCATAATTCAATTTAAAAACATTTCTAAAAACCATAAAGCATATATATATATATATAAAACAAATGCCCACTTACTGATAAGTAGAAAGACCGTAGCCCCCTAGCATCCCTTGTCCACGCTCGTCCTCGGGGTACATCTCACCTATATGTGATACAACTATTTTTTGTTAATTAGATAGCACATATACAAAATCTAGGAATAACTTCTCATAGTTTGCCTAAATGAAAGGTTTGAATATACGAATGTGATCTACTCGACGATACGAACCCACAAAAATTTTCAGAGAAAAAATTTGGACACCAGACATGCTGGCCAAGGCATGGCTACACGCGCCGCCACATGCAGGCATGTGCACAGCACACCGGACAGAAACCCTAACAGACGTTAGGAATATTCCGTCAGAATCAACGGAATATTCCGTTAAATGGTAACGGCGTTACCTAACGCCCTTACAGTGTTACGTTAAAGTTAACGAAATAAACCTTGTCTTCTCCAACAGCCTCACCATCCACCATCTGGTTCGACAAAAACTGGAAATTCTCGTTGGATTTCTAGGAAAATTTCAAACCTTAATATCTACCTCATTTTTCAACCAAAATCCATGAATTTTATATGGATTTAAAGCTCTTGAGGAGTAGAACAAGTTCGTACCTATTAGAAGTTCAAAATCAAACGGAAAATGGTCAGAGAATCCCTCAAAAGTCCCGGCCAAATCTGCAACTTCCCGAACTCGCTTGAACCGTCATCAACTCCACTCTAAACCTACTCTAGGGTCTCTATGGAGTTGAAGAAAAGGTTCCTCGAGTCTCAAAATTGTGTAACTCGTCCACGATCACGTCGACCCAAGCTCGACTGAGTCGGAGCTCACGAGTCACTGAGTCAAAGTTTACCAAATCGAAGAACAAATGGTATGGCAGTGATCGTGAGGTCGAGATGAGTACGATGGTGGTAGTTTCAAGTTCGATCTGTCAAGATTTGATGATGGTTGTGCAATGGTGATGGCTCGGGTGTAAGAAAGAAGAATAAGGTTCGAGAAGGAGGGAGAGAGATAGAGTATAATCTAATTGGGCTAGGGAAGAGAGAGATTAAATCCAATTGGGTTAGGGGATATAGGAACTAACATAATTGGTGACTAAGGTATGGGTCAAACTTTCAAAGAAATAAACGATATAATTTTGTAACTTTTTCGTTACGACACCAATTCAGGTCTAACTCGTGCCAACGCACTTGTGATGTCGAGTACAATTAATAATTTAAAACTGCATATGTACATCCATGCCACTTAGCCAACGAGGACATAATTGTCATTTTACACACTCAGGGAGAAATATATAAAAAAAAATTGAGACAGGTCGTCATAGTGAGGCACCTCATGTGTTTATTTTCCTAGCTTTTGGGCCTTGAGCAGAAGCACTAACTAAAATATCACTCCAATCTATGCCGCCCACCAATTATTGCTCAATTAATTTACATCAAATCTGCTAATTCTTTGTGAAGTGAAAGACTGTTATGCATTATCTAAATTTTGGGCAAAGTAATCTTATAAAAAAAATTGATTTCTATGTCAATTATGTGACAATTACGTGAGATATCGTCCTGATATCACTTAATCCTACTACATGATTTTTAATTTTTTATAGTGTTCGAATGATCTGAGGGACGAGAGTGGTGACCTCTATTAGATTTGATTAAGTTTTTCACTCGATCCGCAACTTCTCAGTTATAAGTCAATATTGCTGAGGCATGACAATCTAATCAACATGCCTACTAGCAATGTCTAGTAGTAACAACTAACAAGCTATCAATCATTTGGCCTATTTGGAGGCTAACACAATTTAGGGTTAAACGATTAGAACAAAACTAGGTTCGCAACAAGTTTGGATAGTTAATTAACAAGGTTGGAGAAGGATTTAACAGAGAATTCAATCCCTAATGATGATTAGGGACTGTATCTTACTGTCAAGCGGGCTCGAAGTTCAAAAAATCGGTGCCTAATTTCTTGTGTACAATTCTCCGCAAAATCAGCTGACCCTTTACAAACTTTTCAACGTTTTCTTTCTTGTCACCTTTATAGCCAGCTTTTTGAAACCCTTCTCCAATCCTCCTCTCTTTTTATAAACCCAGTTCATACTTTATAAGAGCTCAAAAGGACATAGCAGTAAGATTGCAGACAGCCAATTTGCAAGAGATGGGTCGTAACAATAATTCTGGGAATTTTCTACAAGTTGTGGCTAACAACTTTGATGTTCTTGCTTTGTATGTCCCCCTTAATTAGCTCCCTCTCTAAATTCTACAACTATATAAATGTATGATTGTTCTTGTTTATAATCTGGTCCGTAAACATATCTAAGTTGGATTCTTTGTCTCTCATTTGCAGGCCTCTAGTCACACTAGTTTATCCCCTGTAAGTATAGTGTCATGATTCTGTGCCTTTCTTCTTGAACAGTCAACACTGCTAATACGGTCTTTCTAGTATGCTATATGGAGTATTCTACATACTGAATATATATTTTTTCCGTTAGATCCTTAGTTAAGAATTAATGATAAGCAAAATATTTGTATATATAAAATACACCGGAGCGTAATAGAAGTTTCGCTAGCAATCACCTATGTTTCATGATATTTGTTGTGTTTTTTTGCTAGATATGCGTCAATTAGGGCAATAGAAACCAAGTCTCGTACCGATGATCAGCAATGGCTTACCTATTGGGTACTGTATTCTCTGATGACAATCTTCGAGCTCACATTCGCCAAAATCCTTGAATGGTACTGTTTTTTCTTGTTAGATTTCAGATAAAATGTTGTTCATAACTAATTCCGGTCTTAATTCTCAGTATCTAACGAAGTATCTAGTTAGAAACTGGCAAATTATAACCCTAATTATCCTATAATGTCCTTATATCGATCAGCTTTCCGGTATGGACTTATGCCAAGTTGATATTCACATGTTGGCTGGTGCTGCCACAATTCAACGGAGCAGCATATGTTTATCGACGCTTCATCAGACCATACTATATGAACCCACAAGTTGTTCATCAAATGTGGTATTTCCCAAGAAAGAAGGGCGGTAGCCTCTTCAGCAAGCCGGATGACGTTTTAACCGCTGCCGAAAAATACATGGAAGAGCACGGAACAGAAGCATTTGAAAGGCTCATAAGCAAGGTACATTGATATGCCTAGCTAATTTGTGTGATATCTGAAAGTCCCGCGTCGAAACTTGAGAAACTAAAATACAGATAAAATACAACATATTGTAGAAACTGAAGAAGCTAAGAAACTAAAATACAGATAAAATACAACATATTGTAGAACCATCAACAAAACGCCAAAGATTTTGGCCTAGAAGGAGCGGTTTAACTTTGGCCTAGAAGGAGCGGTTTGACTTGGCTTTCCCATATCAGATGGTTGGTGTCAATGAGTTTCAAGGAAACAAGATGAGAAATGTTTGGAATGGAAAGAGTAGGAAGCGTGGAGGAGGTTGCCATGAGAGAGAGAAACACAGAGAATGAGGATCGGACGAGGCTTTAGAAAGTTGATAACATGTAGGAACTGATTGTCTTTAATATTCACAAGACCACCATGATATACAAATGGGTAGCTAATAATATACGGTTACAGCTTAAAGGCGATAAACGTAAACATAAATATAGAGCTACAACATAATTGACAATTGGCTATTATTCTAGGATTAATGTCCATAACTATTGTAACAGAAACGGTGTAACTATTGTAACTCTCTAACACATATAATAGTTCCACTACTAATTGTGTTTATAGCGGTCTTTTATATATATAAAACCTCCAACTCACTGGTAATATGTGAATGTGATTAAGTTAGGAACCATATAAGTGTTAATCGGTAGTGATCATCTTTCCATCTTCATGTTGCAAGTATATGAAGTAATATTATTTCTGATTTGCAGGCTGATAGAGAACGGAGCAACAGGAGGAGCAACAACTACATGATCTTTGATGACGATTATATGTACTAATTAAATCGCAGTGCCTGTCTTAATTAATTCTGTTAACAGTACTTATGCACATCTTTTCCTAAACAACATTTTGTATGCTACGTCTCTTAAATCATGAAATGGTGTGTGTCGATTTGGTTTTGAGTATTTTTGGCTGCAAGTGCGTTGTGCTGCTATAAAGCTGCAAGCCAACGCATACATCTAACAATGCGATACTAACTTAAAACCACATAAACAAGAACGAAACTAATAATTTTCTTAAATTATTTACTGGATATATATGCATGGCAGGTTTCATCACAGTTCTTATCACGAAACGAAAAAAACATCTGTCGCTAAACCCTAAATCCAATCTATAGTCAATAACTGAGCCGATACCTTCACATCGGATTCCAGCAAAAGTTATTCCATCGTTCAAATGGCAGAATCTAAATATATGGGTGTGATATCCGCACATTCCATTTTACTTCTCACACACCCTTTTAATTTTCGGCCGTCGGATCGAATGAATTGAAGAGAATCAACGAATAAAAATTAACAAGGGGTGTGTGGATAGCACACCCCTATATATTTATACTTCTAGCAAATACTTAGAACTCGTTTGAAAATGTTTTTAAAATGACTGAAATCGCTTTTGATGAAAATGTTTTTGAAACGAATATTCTTTAATAAAAGTTAAGTGATTTTGTAACTCAAAATCAATTTTACCAAAAGCGTTTTTAGTAATTTTAAAAGTATTTCCAAATGGGCTCTTATATTATTGATTTTTCTTTTTTGAAAGCATATTTGGAGACAGCTCTTTCTTCTTGTTCTTTATTTTGGCATCGAAACATCGGGGGACATATCATTTTCTTATCAAAGCATTAGGGGACATAACTCTATAAAGAATCAATTCAATGGTGCTTTTTTATCATCTAAAAAGACCACCAAAGTGGCAATCCAAAGCGAGCTTATTCTTTATACCTAGGCTAAAAATTAATAAAATAAACAAGACTGGTTTTCTTTAATACACACAATATTTGTATTTCTACTAATTTAATTTTCAGATTCATCTAAACGATATTGTACTCTAAAACCAAACTTGAAAGCTCATATGCATAAGAGAAGCGCATTCGTCATACCAAATATAACAACACGCACATCTACATACAGATATTGTGATACAAAATATCTACTACACTAAATTCATCTAAATTATATATATAAAAAATAAACTTAAATACAAAGGAAAAAACCACATTAGTTTAATTAAATCGACTAATCTCAAATCTCTGTTATTTAATTTTGTCACCAAATACCAATGACACAAGCATTTGGTCAAAAAATAAGACATGGTTTCTATTTGGGTCAACAAAATAAGACATGCTTTTTTGCTGGTCAACAAAATACGACAAGCTTTTTTCTTGGTCAAGAAATAAGGCAGTGCTTATTAACGCAAATAAGGACAAAAGCAAACCATCCCGGTCCCGCGAGATTTTCAGTTGGTGACGTGGCACGAAGCAGGAGCGACAAAACCAACTGTTCAACTTCAAAAGAACGAAAGAAAGAAAGGAAAAGGAAAAGAAAAAGAAAAGAATGAGAGAGGCGCGCACGTTAGCTAACAAACAACCACAATCCCCGAAGCTCTGCCAAGTTCCACATTGACGACGACGACGACGACGACGACGGCCTCTCCGACGTCGCAGAGCGCTCGCTTACTTCTCCTCCCATTTTCCTGTAAATCTTTCCAATTTTTTATTTTTGGAAGTGAGCGACGTCGGATTTTTGGGAAATGGCGGAGTTTTGGCGAATTTCTTCATCTTTCTCGCAATGTAGGTAAAATCAGTCTTCGTTTGCCCTAATCTGCGCTCTCTTTTGGTTTAGAATGTGTGTTTTGGTGTCGAAAAATACAAAAATCTCAAGTTTTCCGAGGAATTCGACCGCGTATGTGAATTTTAGGGTTTCTCTGATTTCCAAGGAACTGGTTTGAGCTGTTTCGGAGCTGAAAGTTGATCAGTGGAGCCTCGTTTGGTCGAAATTTAGGGTTTGGTTTGACGGAATTGCGAAATTCTGGGGAGGGGTTTGAGTTTCTTGAGCTGCAAGGTTTTGTTGTTGAGAGCCGAGGTTTATTTGTGGGTGTAATGGGTTAGGGGTGGAGCAAATCAAATTCCTTTAGTTGTTTTAATGGGGAGAAGCTGGGAATTGGGTTATGGTATTAGGTGGTGGTGGTGTTCAAATGGGTATTGGGTCTTGGACTTGTGGGCAAAACCTGATATTGCAACTTGAATGGCTAGTCCTCAGAGAAGCGGTCCGGTCGAGAGGGATATCGACCAGGTTTGTTCTTTTTCATCAGTTGTTTCCCATGAAATTAACCCATGACCAATTCTTTTGTTCAAATGATGTATTGAGCTTAGTCATTGCAGCTCATGTTTCCATTTTTCTTCTTTCCATTCTGTTTGCAGGCCATCACAGCACTTAAGAAAGGTGCAACCTTGTTAAAATATGGACGCAGAGGGAAGCCGAAATTCTGCCCTTTCCGGCTTTCTAATGTAAGTTGGCTCGACGTATAGCCTTGTTTGGTTTCTGCTCCTTTGGCTCAGATAATTCTGGTTTCGTTTCAGGACGAGGCTCTTTTGATATGGTACTCTGGCAAAGAAGAAAAGCACCTTAAACTTTGTCATGTTTCGACAATCATTCCTGGCCAGCGTACTGTGAGTTTCAGCTCCCATTCTGTTTTCGGATAAAATCTCCACCTGAAAATTTTCTCCAACGCTTATGCCTGCTCTCGAAAGAAGCTTGCATGGAAGATTTGTTCTTTGGTGGCTTCACCACTTACCTTGCAAGGATAATTATAAATATCACTGCGGCTTTTCTTTGCAGGCAATATTTCAGCGGTATCCACGGCCTGAAAAGGAGTATCAGTCGTTTTCGCTTCTATACAACGATAGGTCCTTGGACTTGGTGAGTAAAATTGCTACATATATTCAAGGAGCATTGATGCAACTGCATGTATTTTCTGGTATATCATGGTTTAATCAGTTACCACCCCCTGCTGGACAGATATGTAAAGACAAAGATGAAGCTGAAGTCTGGTTTGTTGGTCTCAAGGCGATAATCACTCGAGGTAATTACCGGAACTGGAGAAGCGAATCAAGATTGGAGGGCACATCAATAGACAGCCCCCATGCTCGGACTCGACGACGTTCTCCAACAGTGACACCATTCAGCATTGGGGTGATTTATCTTTTATTATTTCTTTTATAAGGAAACAAAGAACATACTTCTCTTCGTGTATCAGGCATTTACGTTTTATTTCTTGGTGCTTTTACCAAATACCACAGGATCCAAGAGATACTGAGGGAGTTTCCTTGGAGAATATCCCGCAGAGTAGATTAGGACGAGCATTCGCTGACATAATATCTTATACTGCCACCCCCAAGAATGCCATACAAGCTGAATCAGTCTCAAATGCGTCGTTATCACCTGTATCTGTGGATAACTCCAATGGTCGAAATTCTGCATCTGAAGCATTTCGGGTTAGTTTATCTAGTGCTGTAAGCTCGTCTAGTCAAGGTTCTTGTCAAGATGATTTTGATGCTTTAGGAGATGTTTTCATTTGGGGCCAAGGTATTGGTGGGGGAGTACTTGGAGGCGGTGTGGATAGAGTAGGGAGCTCATATGGTTCCAGGACGGATGCTCTTCTGCCTAAGGTATTGGAATCAACAGTGGTCGTAGATGTTCACGGAATTGCTTGTGGTGCCAGACATGCTGTTCTGGTCACCAAGCAAGGGGAAATCTTCAGTTGGGGAGAGGAGTCGGGAGGCAGGCTTGGTCACGGCTTCGATACAGATGTTTCCCACCCAAAGCTCATTGAGACTCTTAGTGGGATGAATGTTGAATTAGTGGCGTGTGGGGAATATCACACTTGTGCTGTTACACTTTCTGGAGATCTCTATACATGGGGCGATGGTGCTCATAATTTTGGCCTGCTTGGGCATGGAAGTGAAGTTAGTCACTGGATTCCCAAAAAGGTATGTGGTCACTTGGAAGGTATCCACATATCCTATATCGCTTGTGGACCGTGGCATACAGCTGCTGTGACATCAGGTGGCCAGTTATTTACCTTTGGGGATGGAACCTTTGGTGCCTTGGGGCATGGGGATCATAGTAGCGCAAGTACGCCACGGGAGGTGGAAACTTTGAGAGGGCTAAGAACAACAAGGATTGCTTGTGGTATTTGGCACACTGCCGCAGTTGTTGAAGTAGTGAATGAATCGTCTAGCCCTGAGACTTCTAGTAACTCTTCATATGGGAAGCTCTACACGTGGGGTGATGGTGATAAAGGCCGACTTGGACATGGGGATGAACAATCTAAGCTAGTTCCTGAACGCGTAGCTGCATTGGTTGATAAAAATCTTTGTCAAGTTGCCTGTGGCCATAATCTCACAGTTGGCCTTACAACCTCAGGACACGTATATACGATGGGAAGTGCCACTTATGGACAGCTTGGCAATCCTTCAGCTGACGGGAAAGTTCCCACTCTGGTCGGGGGGGAAATTGCAGATAGTTTTGTAGAAGAAATTGCATGCGGTTCTTATCATGTTGCAGTTTTGACTTCCAAGACTGAGGTTTATACTTGGGGAAGGGGTTCGAATGGGCAACTAGGCCACGGAGACAATGATCATAGATATACGCCTACCCCTGTTGATTGTATGAAGGATAAGCAAGTAAAGAGTGTAGCATGTGGTCCAAACCTAACGGCGGTCATTTGTCTTCATAAATGGGTATCAAGTGCTGACCATTCTGTTTGCTCTGATTGTCACAATCCCTTTGGTTTCAGAAGAAAACGTCACAATTGTTACAACTGTGGGCTAGTCTTCTGCAAAGCATGCAGCAGCAAGAAATCTCTGAAAGCTGCCTTGGCTCCAAATGCGAACAAGCCATATCGGGTGTGCGACGAGTGTTATAGTAAACTGAAGAAGGCTGCAGAAGCCAGTTCTGCCTTGCGAAGTCCAATAAGAAGTGGAAATATGCGTCCTAAATCCAACGAGGCGACAGATAAGGAAAATCTGATCCCTATGTTACGGGCAACGCTCTCCAGACTCTCTTCTTTTGGCACAAACAACCAGGGCGAAAGCAAGCAGCTTAAGCAAGAAAGAAAACCAGAAGTGCGTGATAATCGTGTCTTCCCAGTGTTGAATGGACAGTTGCAGTTAGGGGGTTTTAATTTGACAAGAGCATCAACTCCTCCCACTGCAGATTCAGAAAAAGTTGTTTCACCTTCAATTCCTGCCTCTAAAAAGGCTTCTCGGTATACATCTCCTGTTTCAGGAAAGTCAAGTCCAAGCCGGTCTTCTGAAGAAGTCATTCTTGAGGATTCAAAGCTTATAAATGAAAGTTTGAGCCAAGAAATCATACAATTAAGGACACAGGTAGGCCTTTTTATAGTGCTTTAATGTCTACAATCCAATAGTTAATGTCATCCGTGCATATAACTAAATCTTTTGGTGGGTTCTGGGATCCAAATCTTTGACATTCTGTAACTGCTGAAGGGAGAGGAACTAGCCTAGCTTATGAACTGAGGAATTGATTAAAATTTCCATCCGTACGAAAATTAGTTAAAGTGATGTGTGTACACTAAGTTGAAATTGTTCCAAAAACTATGTAGGTAGAAGGCCTTACTCTCAAATCCCAGCATCTTGAAGCTGAACTTCAACGCACATCAAAGAAATTGAAGGAGGTCTCTGCAATAGCCGCAGATGAAGCTGAAAAACGCAAATCTGCAAAAGAAGTTATTAAGTCTCTAACTGCTCAGGTTGCAACTGTTCTGTGTTCGATCTTCTGTTTTTTCTTATGTTTTCTGATTCTTTGGTGTTGCAACTTATCCTATCCTCCGTAATTTTCTAATGTTACACTGATTTTACTTGACAAACAGTTGAAGGAGATGACCGAAAGAATGCCTGAAGGGCAGATGAGTCACTGCAATACAGGTTCTATTTCGCATGCAATCAGCTTTGGGAACCAGTTATCCAAAGAGCCCTCTCTGTCAAACATAAATACTTCGCAAACTTTGTCCAATGGCAATTCAATGGATCGAATCCTAACTAATGGGACTAAATCACCAACTGGAAAGTCCGAGCGGGTGCTACAAGATGAACCTGGTGTATATATAACTCTAAGCTCCTTGCCAGACGGCAGTAACGAACTCAGGCGTGTTCGCTTCAGGTACCTCTCTCCCCCTCCCCCTTTATTTTCAGTGTCTGATAAATACAACCAAGTAAATATCTAAGGTCATTTGCTTAGGCTGCAGAAGATTCACTCTGTTTCTTTTTCGGCCTGCCACGTTGTGCCGTCATTGCATTTGAATCCATTACCTAGAGGAATCTCCATCAGCTTTCTCACATTATCCTACCATTTCTGAATCATTCATATCTATGTTAGTTTTCCAAAGTCTAGATTTTTCGAATGAAAACTATGACAATCGACTTTATAATATCACGGTGCGGATTGATGAAATGTATTTGATGCCCTCTACCTTGTTTGCTGAAATTTAAACTGTTGTTCAACAGTCGGAGACATTTCACTGAAGAAGCAGCGGAGAGATGGTGGGCTGAAAATGGGGCAAAGTTATGTGAGCGGCACAATATAAAAGGTGCAGAGTAATATGCTGTCAGCTCTCCTGTGCAAACCTCATATGCGTACACCCAATGATCCTCTTCCCCACCAGAACGTGTAAATTATTGAACCCGTAAATCATTCCGCCGAGATAGAACGAAGGATATGGAGTCGGAATTAGTAGGTAGACTGATATATTAGGATGTCAAAATTGAAAAATGAGAAAGACATTTGAGAATTCTAGATATTCTGCAGTTCATGCTGTTTTTTTCCCTTAAATTTGTGCCAAAATACTAGATTTGTACCAAAATATCAATCTCTAACCTTATCTTTTGTACATCAAGTTGAACACAGTTCTTCAACCTTAACTATCCATCTCAATTGAGCTCAGTCCAGCTTCCTTTATCAGGTTGTCTTCTATTCGAACTGGCCGAAATTTCACTTCTCCCGCCATATTTTCATCTTCTATTTCCTGCGTTCTTGTTACATGATCCGGCAACCTTCCGGCAATTGCGTAAGTACCTGATAATAGCATTGAATTGGTGGGATGATCATCATTTAGTTCCAGTAGCACTTTCTGTACAGATTCCCCGAGAGCAACATACCCATAAACCCTGCAAGCTGAAAGCAGTGCACGCCATGCTGTAACATCAGTCTTAATGGGCAAGCTTTCAATTAGTTTATGTGCTTCCTCCAACAACCCTGCACGACCCAAAAGATCGACCATACAACCATAGTGTTCCACCTTCGGCACAAAGCCATACTTGCAAACCATCATCTCGAAACATCCAACTCCCTCTGCCACCATCCCTCCATGGCTGCAAGCACTTAAAACCGCTAAGAAAGTGACATCATTAGGTTGACAGCCCTCTTCTTCCATCCTATCGAATAGCCTTACTGCATTACGCGCCTGCCCATGAACACCATAACCTGAAATCATGGCAGTCCATGACTTCACATCTTTGCTTTCCATGCTCTCAAAGATGTCAAGTGCCTTGTCCAAAAACCCACATTTAGCATACATATCAACCAGAGCTGTTCCGAGAACAGCATCCAATACCAAGTTCTCGTCTTCCACATAATCCTTAATGCAAATCCCTACACTTACAGACCCAGAAGCAGCACAAACCGAAAGCAATCCGGCCAATGTAGATGAATTCGGTTTCATTCCTTCAAGTTTCATCAGCCTTAACAAGGCTACTGCTTCTTCTACCATGCCACATCTTGCATACTTATCCACCAAACAATTCCATAACACGACATCCTTCACAGAAACTCCATTGAAAATCCGACGTCCTAAGTCGATTTGCCCTTTCTTCGCGTACGCATCAATCAAAGCAGTAAGAACATGTAAATCCGAACAGAAGCCAATCTTGATGCAATAGCCATGAATACACTCTTCTCCAAGGTGACTCTCTAAACCACCAATGGCAGACAAAAGGTTCAAAACGGTGGTCACACTAGCTTCAAAACCGATACTACACATTTGCTTGAACAAATCCACAACCACATGAGGTTTAGACGCATGAAGATACCCACCCATCAAAGTATTCAACGAAACCAAATCATTTCTTTGAGGAAATTCATCAAACACCTTCCGGGCATCTTCAATCTTCCCAGAAACACAATAAAATTGCAAAAGGGTATTCTTTACATTGACAAACGTTCCAAACCCAGACCTCACAACAACCCCATGAATCCCTCGGCCGGTCCCAATGGCCGATTCACGAGCGCAGGCTTTGATCGTCGCGACAAAAGAGAACTGGTCCAGCGTGATATTCTGAGCTCTCAGGTTATTGAAGATATGAAAAGCATGCTTTGGATCATCGCTGATGGAGTAGGCTCTGAGCATGGTATTAAACATGAAGAGATTTGGGTTTTGTATTCGGTTGAAAATGGCGGCGGCGTATTGGATGTCTTGGATGGATGAGGCGAGAAGCTTGCTGGAGGGAAAAGGAAGGCAGTCGAGACCAGTCTTGACCATGGGCCCATGGATTTGTGAGATTTCTGAGACTGTTTTGCAGGATTGCAAAAGAGAAATGAGGCTGAGATCTTGGAAGAAGACGGAGTTGTGTGTGGGCGAAAGTGTGAGTCTTTGCCCCAGACGTGACGACTTGGCTATCAATGTCATCAGCCATGCGGCGCTGGCACGGCGGCGGCGGCGTTTGAATTGTTTGGAGCTCACGCCAAATATTCAGGCACTCAAATACCAAAGCTCCAAAAAATAAATACCAAGGCTCCAAAGCCATACAATACTAGTGTCAGTTTTTGCACTCCATTCAATAATGTTCAAAGTGGCACTATCTAGCGACTACCACATCCACATGCACTTCTTTTTTATTTTAGAGTGTGATATCCACACACCCCTTTTTACTTCTCTCCCACCTTTTTAGATTTCAACCGTCGGATCGAATGAATTAAAGAAGATCTAACATACAAAAATAAACAGGGGTGTGTGAGAAGTAAAAATAGGTGTGTGGATAGCACACCCCTTATTTTAACTTGCTCACATGTCCGGTTCGAGAATTTATCAATAATAGCAAAAAATTAGTTCTTAATTTAAAAATGTTATTTTTTTTTTATAAAGACTTTTAATTTTATTTAAAATTTCACTTAAATAAACAAAAATATTCTCAATTTATGAGAATAATCATTTGTTGATTAAAAGATTCTTTGTACTACAAGTTATGATGGACGTGTGTGTATATATATATGTGTGTGTGCGCACGCACGCGGATATATATTACTAGAACAAAACAAGTGTTGAACTGAACAACAATAAAAATCCGTAAAAAACTACAAAGCAATTTGCAAATAATGATTTGTAGGAGAAGCGAATACTGGTTCAATAAGAACTACTACAACTGCTGCATAACTACAAAGGCAATTTAATTAAAAAATACAGAAGCAATTATGTTAAGCTAGATAAGCAAAATATTTGATTTTGTATTGCCCGGATTATTAATTCAATTTATTGACAATTCCCAAACCAAGATAAGAAGAATGAGAACACAAACAAAGAAAAATTGGCATTTCGAGCAGTAGACGAAAGAACACCATGTAATGTAATACAGTAGACATATACACATCTATTTCTCCAACTTTCCCAAAAATCAGCGAAATGAAAGAACAAAAAAAAAAAAAAAAGATACCGACTAAAACATGGAAAGAAATTTTAAAAAAAACATGGATGAGGAAAAATATAAAAATTAACCATCTACACTCATCATCGTTTATGGTAATTTCCACTAGCAGCCAATACCTTCACTATTTCTCCACTATTTTTTAGGTTTTGACGTCCGAAATTCTTCATCAAACAGGGTTTTAGTTTATTTAGTTTTAAAGTTATTGTTTGTGCCAATGTAAGTGAAACTTTGGATATATTTAAAAGTTATTATAAAAACTGATATTTTTAAAATTAAGGGCTAATATTTGATAAATACTCAGGTTCTCTTTTTTTTTTCTTTTTTTTTAATTGTAACTTGCCATGGTGAGAACTTACCATGCAACTGAAATACCAAAAATAACGGTATCTATTAACTACCACTCTCTTTTTGTTTTAACTTGTACATACGTTGTCAAGTTTGGAATATTGTCATCTTGGTATCCTGACCGGTCTTAAACTCTACAAATTACAGAACTTCCATGCTTGTAAGTTTCTCTCGGTTGTAATGGTAGTCAATTAATTTTAGACTTTGGTCCAGGAAAATGTAGGCAAGAGGATCTTGCTTATTTCTAGGACAATGCTATCCAAACACTCATTTTTACTTCTCACACATCCCTCTCAATTTTCGATTTTCGGACCGAATAATTGAACCAGATAAATGGCCAAAAATTAACAAGGTGAGTGTCAAGTAAAGATCAATCTAAAGCCACTTCTTTTCCCTACCAAGTGATGTGAAAACGACCTATAGACGGGTAAACCGTGGGGAGAGGGAGGCGGAAGCCTTTGTTGGTGGAAGAGTGAGCGGACGTCTGCAAAACCATATTTTTCATACTATATGATACTCCCAACTGAAAAACGCCATTAGGAAGTTGTAACTGCAACTTTGAAGGATATATGAAAGTAGCCCGAGACCAGACTACCTTTCCTTACTTATATGGGGAAAGACTGCTGCTGCTCATTGAAGTCTTCTCCTCCTTGAAGGGTTGGGTCGATGCATCGGATAGACTTGGTAGCCTAGAAACAGAACCCTTCCCTTTCCTCGCATTCGGCCCTAACTCCTCTATCATGTATTTCCACCCATCAATTGGTCTCCTCCGGCTAAATATGTGAGTCTTGATAAAGCTAGCAATCTGCATGCCAATGTCATGTAACCAGCGGTAAGCATCGAGACAGCAGAAAGAAATTGTTAGCAAGATTGTCGTGCGTGTAATAAAACGAATGAATTCAGAATTTTGTGTAGAAAGGCTTTGCAAAGTGTGAGTGAATATACACACCTGAAATTTATTGTATGCAATCCGACGCTCAAACTCTTGAAGAAGAATATCTTCTTCCCTCTGCGTCATCTCCCATATATTTCCCTCCTGAGCCTTGGATGTAGTTTCCCAGCCATCAGGTTTGTTTTTGTAGTCAGAAGCACTCGGTGCTTTAGAGTTCTCCAAATCGTTGTTAGGGGAGTCAAAAATGCTGCAAGTATTAAAAAAGTAAACCACCGCAAGCAACCTCAAGAAACTTTGCTACTACGCTGAAACAAACAGAACGTAAAGATTGAAGATTTAATCCAGTAACTTCCGTGCAACATCTGAACTCGGATACATAACCCACATCAAATTGATAGCAGAACATTCACATTCCATAGTTCATACCAACTGATGAAGCAGAACAAAACCCACCACACTTATCTAGAAAGCACTTCTACTAATAAGCACTTTTATTGGAAGCGCTTTTATCATAATCACGTCGAAATTTCAAATAAAAAGCCCAGAGCTTCAATCACAAGGCCTTGAAATGCTTCCCTTTCAGTTCAAGGTGACTTTCTAACCCAGAAGCACTTTTACTTTTTCAGCAAAACTTGTCAATTAAACTTAAAAACACAAAAACACATTACAAATGAGTACACAAACAGATACATTCATGTATATGCAGAGATAAACAGAGAGAAAGATTAACATACTCAGAGAAACTATCAAGCAATCGCTCAATGTCGTCGCCACCGCCAATCGAATTCGAGTCGGTCAATTTAGCCTCCTCCTCCTTCTTAATCTCCTTCATCCAAAGCCCAGCGTGAATCCTCTGTTTCTTCACCCGATAGTCCTTCTTCAAGCTCGCCAGGCTGTAAAGCGACGACCCACTCTCGCTCTGCTGATTCTGCTTCCTTTCCTCTTTGGGTCTCCGCCTCTCGTTCCAATTCTCGTTCATGTCCTCCACGAACTCCTTCGTCTCGGGGTCGGCGTCCGACGGAAGCACGATGCTCGACTCGGGAGACGAGAAATTGACGTCGGTCTCCCATGGAGCTCTGCTGTTGTTTCCCGAGAGGTCGGGTGGGAGCCACGCCGTCTCCCACGCGTCGTTCCAGTCGTCGTCGCCGCCGCCTTTCTTTGAGTTGGAGGAGAAGGTTCGGAGATTGGCCGCTGAAATGAATTGGGTTTTGGCGAATGTGGACGAAAGTCGGTGGAGGTCGGTCTTTGTTGCTATGCGTTTAAGGGCTTGCATGGTTTGTGGAATCGGTGAAGAGAATCGCAGAAATGGAAGCAGAAACCCTTTGTTCTGAGAGAGACGGGGACGCAGAGAGGAAGAAGACAACATACGGGCCTGACCAAAAGCCCAAGTATTTCAATGGTCTTAAAATAATATATTGGGCTGTACGTTCGACATTAGGCCATAGAGAAAGCAAATAAAACTTTGTGACTAATTTTTTTTTTTTTTTTCTTTTTACATTGGAGGAAATCGAACCCGACTTATCTCAATCCTAACTTTTTCCCCACTTTTTCTCACTATTTATGCAAACATCAAAAGCTTAATTCCCTTGTTTTTAGGTTGACAGGAACAAGTAAGTGTAGCGGTTTTCTCACTCTAATTTAAAATCAGAGAATTCTATTGTGGAATGGACGTGGCAATAAGTTTTGTTTAGGTTTATCTAATTAGATGTATCACGCGAGTATGATATTGGTTGACTAATATTAATCGTAATTTTTTCATGTTACTTGTGTACTTGTAAGGTCTTATATCCATATGAGTTTCAATTCGTATAACGTTGTTTGGACCCAATTTTACAATATCGGCCCGCGCAATCAAGACCATTGAATGGGCATAATTCCCAACCGTTGGATAAGAAGTAAAGATAATTTTATTTTTTAAAGGATAATATTGTGGTTTTTATCATAATAATTATCTTTTAATATGAATTATCTTGGCATATTCTTAAACGAGATAGATAAGGATACCAAGACATAAAGATGAACCTGGTTTGTTTTGGAGGTTTGATTCAAAGTTCTATGGAGATTAGGATTGGTCGAAGTTTAATCTGATTGGGTTGAGGAGTTCTAGTCGAAATATATTTCTAGCCCGTCCATGGAGGTTTTTGCTGCTATAAATAGAGGGGAAGTACAACATTCAAGGGATCTCCAACACAACACACAAATCTGTCCTGCGCAATTTCTCGCTCTACGCGAAACCTCTCAACACCCTTGAGATTTTTTATTTCCTTTTTCGCCGACACACCTTCAGTTTGGATAAACAGCACTGTGAAGGCAACCGGTGGTATCTTCAGTCTGGATAAACAGCACTACCGCTGTAGAATCAGCCGACCTCGGAACACCTTCAGTTTGGATAAACAGCACTGCGTCGACGCCGACTAATTATCTATCCAAGTCTCGGTCAAGAAGGATTTTCGAATCTTTTTTGGCAGAGGTCATCTCATTAGCCTTTTCGGCGAAGTGAAGTGTTACCATGTTACTACATTCGGCACATTGAAAGCCGAATTTGATATTGAACTTCGTAAAAATAGCAGCCTTGTCTTCAGGCTCTAGAACCCAAAGGCCGAGACGTGTTCCTTCCTCGGCCGCAATCGCAAGACGTAGAAGTCAGCATCGCGCTCAACGCAACATCAACTCATTTTACTCCTCAGCCGAGTCCGGCCGACGAGTTGGCACGCCCCGCACACATTTGAAGGACGTAGTTAGCTTACTAATTACTCGGCCCGCGCGCCACGTATGCTAGGTGATTTTTGTAGTCAACAAACGTGTTCTGTCTAAAATTATCGTCTTTAATAATAAATGTAAAAAATCATAAAGTATTCAATTTGCAATATCATAAGTTAAACGGGAAGAAAAACAGTTTAGTATGAATGAGAGAACTATATTAAAAAAAAAATTCACATGCTAACATTTTGTCACTTTCGTTTAACTTATGTTATTGCAAATAAGTAACGGTGTTAGGCCCCTTGCTACAGAAACTATAAAACCTTACGCAAATGGATGGGCCATAGCATACAAGCCCACCTGAGTCCCGAGTTTTGTATGTTTTGGTTATAAATGTTCTAAAGCATGTTTAGACAAGCATATCGACGCAACATTATTGCACAAGGCAGTCACATTCAACGGTCTTATCTCATATAGCTTCCCAACCATTGAACCGAACAACTCAGTGATTCCTTTGCCATCAACAGCTCTCTCGCTTTTCATGGGAACTACTTTTCATAGGCTGATCCGAATTAGGCTTTTTTAGGACTTCTACGCGTAGGCATACGCTTTCTTTCTTCTAAATAGGGTAGAGACAAAGACTTATATTAGTTTACCGAACCCTCCCTTACTCAGCAGTCCCTCGTTAAGTACACTTCCTTAAGTAACGTACACTCATTTGGTCCCAAGATTCAACTACTTTCTTTAAGTTCAAACTGGGAAGAAGGCTTGCTTTTCATTGATCTCTTACTAGCGAACCATCACTTGAACCTAGAACCTAATAACTTGCCTTTTCATTGAGCAAGGCTCATAAGCTCTTTTAGGAGTTCCAAAGACGAAATAGATGATTGAGGGCCCTTCTAGATGGAGCCAGGTTAGGTCACTTTGATCGCTTAAGCCCTTACTGCGATACAGTACTTCGCTTTAGTTGGCAAGGTTATAATTTTTAACAGGGAGTTGTTATTCCTACTTCAATATATATATATATATAGGCTGGTTTAGTGTTTTTAAAATGACTTGAAGTGTTTTCAGAGAAAATATTTTTTGATTCTAAAAATATTTTCACAAAAAACGCTTTCGATTATTAGAAAAGCATTTCCAAACGAGCCCTATATGTACACATATAATTCAATATTTAATCTATGACATTGATATATAAATTGTGCATTATGCGCTGTTTTGCGATCAAGATTAGATTGATGGGGTGTGCTATCCACACACCCCTTGTTAATTTCTGTCTGTTGATCTTCTTCAATTCATCCGATCCGACGGTTGAAAACCAAAAAGGTGTGAAAGAAGTAAAAAAGGGAGCGTAGATATCACACCCCTAGATTGATATATTAAATTTTTCAAAGCATTTTAAAGAAATAAATTAATAATTTCGTCTACTTTAAAGGTAGAAGATGAATGGTACATAAATAAACTTATCTATTCCAATTCCAACATAACCACCACGGGGTGGCCAATAGTTGGAGACGAATTCTAGGCCTGTATTTCACACAGCATGTCTTGAGTTCGATTCTTAACACCAGCCACCAGCTGGTCCCTTTTTTATAAGAAAAAATTCGAACATAATGGTAGGCTTAGAAAGATAAGTTTCGTTCATATCTAATTTCTTCTTCTTCTTTTTTTCATGTCTAATTTCTTCTAATCTCTTCAAAATGAAAATTTAATCCCCTTATCTTCAACATCTCTTGAGTAATTCACTGCAATTTAATTCTAGTGGCAAACGAATGTTATGGTTTTTAAAAGTACAAATAACGTGATTCATAATTATTAGTGTTCGATGATTAGTTGGTTCAAGGATGTAACTGTCAATCTAGGTGGACTTTGCCTTCCACCAATCGAAGCAATATGTAGAAACATCTCGCCCACAAAATACGCATCTATATAGTCGCGAAGAAATTGTGGTAAGTGTCGATACTCATTCCTTTCACGTTCCAGATATTTAAAAAAAAGTAGGAATTAATTACGAGAAATAGACAGGAGAGAGCCAATCGCCATCAAACTGCAAGTTGGAAATAAGGTACTCACTGCTGAGTTGTTTGTAGTATGGCAAGAAATTGGGGACTGGTGGGGTTGGAAGAATATGATTTTGGAATTACGTAGCTATGAGCCAACTCAAGATTTTAGTCACACAAGTATGTGTTGTCCTTTAGGGACACCTGTGTCCGAGGAAGCTTCCCACGCCTTGCAAATAACTTTTCAATATATTCCGAACAAGTATCGAATAAAATTTCAGATATTTGTTTTTCATAATACGTGAAATGTTACACTGCATGATTAATGTTTTCGACGCTTATAAAGATTTTCTCCCCACACCACAGAGAAGGACTTCTATAGAATGAGTGTACAACGAGATGACCTTCCATATAAATAATACAAACATGTATGTTAATTTCTCTTCATGTGTCATTATATAATTAGCACAAAACGTCATTATAACCGTTTGCATTTACCATAGTAAGTGCTTTCCATACCCCATCAATGGGTATCAATTACCCTCTTTCTCTTGAGTTGTGTTTTAATTAACGAAGTCGTATACGTAATTTGGTTCTCTCCACTTGTCATTTTGTGGAGATTTAAAATTGGAATCTTCCCCTAAGGCAACCACTTTCGTTGTTGATCACTTGAGCTTCTTCCCTTTTTCTTATTAATTGTTGGACTTTCGTTGTTGATCACTTGAGCTTCTTCCCTTTTTCTTATTAATTGTTGGACAATTGCGATGATGGCACGCTTCGACCATAATCTCCATCTTTATCATACACAACACATGATGGTTCATACAACTTTTTCAAGACTAAAACGAAGCCTAAAATAGTGGACTAGGGGTTTTTTGTAATAAAAATTTAGAAAATTGTTTAAGGGCTTTTTTGAAAAGTGTTTTTAAATAACTGAAAGCACTTGTAGAGAAAATAGAAAAAGAATCTTCAATATTTGAAATGATAAATTTTGTATTTGAACTTTAATTAAGAGTATATGTGGAATGACAAATTTTGTATTTATAGAAGATTTATTATTGAGTTTGATGTGCTAATGGAATTCACGCGATCATTGACTAGCATTCTTGTGTTTATAAAAGACAGGTGGAAAAAGTAAATGGGAAGAAATTTTTCAGTGTGCCAGTGACTAGCATTCTTGTTCTTTAAATTTGAACTGAAAACGGCATGATCATTGCAATTGTCTTTCGAGTCTACTTGATCGCCCATGTTTTCACACTTTGTTCTTCTTCTTGTTATAGAACTACCTTAATTTACATAATAATGCATTGGTATTTCTAAGTTATCCTCCACGTTAAAAAAACAAGAATGCTAATGCATTGGTATATTTAACTTAGATACCAATGCATAATCAAATGGTTAAAAAAATAAGAAAAACTAATAAAAATAACTTAAAAACTCTGAGTTTTAATGATAAAGACAAAAGGGTAAACTGAATAGTACCAGGATTGACTTTTTAATGTAAAAATGTGATTTTTCGTTAAAGTAAATAGTATCATAAGTTTTTCGTTAAAGTTCCTTAAAAAATAACAGAAAAAAAAAGTAAAGAAATATGTGGACTTAGCATTAAACTAAAATAATAGAATAGTTTGACATTGCTTTAAAATTTGACAACAAAGAGAAGAATGTTAATTTATGTTAATTTAATATCAAAACAATTCAGATGGGCAACCGACTTTCATCTTTGTCGGTTCATGTTCTGAACAATGATGGTTTACCTTGTCCTCCTTAAGTTTTTGTTTCGCCAGTGTAGGGGGGCAACACCTTAGCTTTGTTGCAGCGTCTTTCTTCTTGTACCGCCTTGCATTGCTCAGCTTAGTTTCTGCCGTGTTAATTGCTTGCCTCATTGTAGGCTTTCTTTGTATATTTTGGCATCTTTACTCTGGTAATTGGTTCCCTAGTTTCCAAAAAAAAAAATCCACACAGGAATTTTACATCTCTTTTATAAATGCTCTAATGAACTGAAAATACATGAAAAAAAAAGAGTTGTAAGAAATGAAGGCCCCAAATTAAAACTACAATTTAAAATAAAAACTTAAAAATCGTTGAATAACCATTTTATTTTTGGTGTTTATGTTTATTTATTTAAAAACGAAATGGGAATAAAACGACAACTTAATAAAATCATTAGTTAATCAGACTAATGTAAACCAACCAGTGTTGAAGGTCACAGCTAAATCCGAACCACGGAAGTTACTAGGACCAGAGTCGTTTACTTAAATGCTGATATATATATTTCGAACCCAGTTATTGTTTTCGTGGGTCCCCGTGTCAAGCAGATATAGAATTGATGGCACCACTGTGTAAATTGTCCTTGCCGTCCCAAATGTGTCCATGGTCCCCATGCATGATGCATTCCACTCCATCCCACAATATCTTCCCTCCCATCATATCACATCAACCACCCCTATGACATGGTACACGTCTCATATAAGTTCACATATGCATGGCCATCGATGGCTGACAACCTTGTTAGCGACGGTAACGTTCACCATTCTATTTATCACAAATTATGAGTTTAATTATTGACATCTCTAATAATTTAGGCGGCCAGTCTTACGGAAAAATATTCTCTCTGGATCTATTGTGTAGGGATTTTAAGAATTCTCACATTTCAGCCATTCATCATGTATTGTACGGTTATTTTTTGTCAGATACTATTTATGTTTAATTTAAAATAATAAAAATTAAATTATTTCTAGTCGCATGATAAACGATAAACAACTGAAATATAAGAATTCTTTTGATCCTCACATAACGGATTCGGAAGGGATCCTTTTCCTAGTATTACCACTTAAAAATAGTGGTACAAATGGAGAGGCTTATCGTACATCGTACAATTAATTCTTTTTAAGATATTAAATATATTTAATTTTAAATAAAAAAAATTCCAATAACTTTTTACGATATATAATAAATAATGTGATTTATAAATTATTGATATCCTCACAAAGAGAATCCGAATCCACGGCCAAATGCGCTCCTCTACGGTCCCGCTGGGGTCCCATCAATATTATTTGTCGCCACAAGATTTGCTTTTACCTCCTCATATACGGCCCCACAGCTCCGGTTTGCGTACGACTCGTCGCACTTTCATCGTGTTTCACCGCAACTCACGGTCCAATACGATATATTTCTTTCCATTTTTTATTATCTTTGTATTTCTAATCAAAAGTAGAAAAAGTGGATTTAATGGGAACTTTAACGAAAAGCTCTGGGTACTGTTAACTTTAACGAAAAATCACATTTTTTCACTAAAAAGTCAATCCTGGTACTATTCACTTTATCTTTTATTTTGTCCTTATCGTTAAAACTCAAAATTTTCAAACCATTTTCATTAGTTTTCCTTTTAATTTGATGTGTAGTCAAGTGAGAGAAGAAGCAGAAAGCCAACGGAACCAGTATTTTTACGAAGTCGCAACGTTCAATTTAAATTTGATCGGTTACGTACAAATGTAACCTGTACAGCCTACAATATTCTTTTGAAGTGCGCAGGGTATGGCTTACGTTAGTAGCTCCCGATAACAGAGGGTCTTTTAGCTTTTCCCACCAAAAGCCTTGCCTTTATTAAGTAATAATGTGGACTTACTTTATTAGACTTACTTTATCTCTTTAAATAAAACTTAAATTTTAAGTTTTAAATTTATTCTAATTTACCTCAATTTTTAAAGTAAATATGTGTTAAAACTCAAAACTCATTTTTAAGCTAAATTTAACTCAGAATTATCTCATAATTAATAAGAAATTTTAATGAAACACTTCCGATACCATTCACTTTTAATGAAAAACCACATTTTTATCTTTTTCTGGTACATTCACTATATCTTTAAAAATGACTTTTCATTAAAAAAAAATTAATTTTTTGTTAGTTTTCAATTAAGGCTACTCCACCAAATATGTATATATTTTTTAAATTTTATATTTATAAATTCGTTGAATGTTAAGATCTAATTTGATAGATCCAACAATAAAAATAAAAAAACTAACGATTCAAATTTAAATTAGGGATGACAATTCTAACAGTTAAACCCGATAACTATGGATAACCGTCCAAATAAATTGAATTTGCGTATGAAAATTTGTGTATATTTTGGGTATGGAGAAAAACGGTGAATATTATTCAGTTATGGTTTTAGATATGATTAAAAGGTCTCCAATCCGTATCTGTTTCCAAATCCGAATTGAATAATATAATATAAGTATATAATATAAATAGTATGTATAAATATATATATATATATATATATATATATATATATATGTTCATTATTTAGCGAATCCATTATTTTGAAAATAAAAAAATTGCTTCGTGTGAGTTGCAGAGTAAGTTCAACAAATTTTAATATGAATCGAGAACTCAATGGTACTTATAAGATATCAACAATAAACCAACATTATTAATGTTCAACTTTAATTATTATTATCTACAATAATTATTCACTAAATTATTTTATAATTAATTATATAATGACTTTGTGAAGACAAATATAAATATTATCATCAACTGATGAGAAATCCTTATTCGATGAATATGATAATATCTGATAATTAATTTGTAATTATAAATATAATTATTTTTTGTAATTAGAAAGATGAATATAATATTCACACTCATAAACTTTACCCATTCAGCTTGGCTTTAGTCCTACGGAGTATTAAGTTTAAAATGCAAAGGACAAGATGGGTCCTTCAACAAATACACACAATGACAGAGAGCTGTTAAAATAATTTCATGAAATTTTGATTTCATTTTTACTTCTACAAGTTAAATCTCCTAATAAGTGGCAGAGGACGCTTTGATATTTTTACAAAAGAAGAGGGACCAAAATGAAAATTAAAAATTCTCTCCATTTTCTCTATATTGTCCCTCTTCTAACTCCTTTTAAAACATCATTTTTTCCTCCATAGTCCCCTAACTTATACTTCCTTCCCATTTTTACTCCTCCACCAGTCAAACCCATACACTAATCAATGTACTACATGAACAGTTCAGATTGCATCAAGGTATAGTAGTTGGCAGCTTCGTCCTCTAGCTCCCACAACCCATCTCCAAAAGTAAACCCATCCAGACCGTTGAATTTAAACCCGTTACCCGCCTCATCATCGAACCCGCCGGCCTCCCTCTGCGGAATCCCGAGCTCGTCATCGGAAGCTTCTAGAAGACGTCTCATAACCCTCTCGCTCTCATCCTCCTTCAAAACGCACGCATTAGGCGAAATAGGTGTGGAAGAGCCAGAGCCTTCTAGAGCCGACTCAGCAGCTAGGGTTTCGGAGCTGGGGAATGTGTTGAGAGGCACAAAGGAGATATCTTGCTGCAGGGTTGTGATTAGAGGGGACAAGTCCTCCGAAGGTTCGACTT
Organism: Crataegus laevigata; assembly: GCA_963580275.1. Taxonomy (NCBI): domain Eukaryota; kingdom Viridiplantae; phylum Streptophyta; class Magnoliopsida; order Rosales; family Rosaceae; genus Crataegus; species Crataegus laevigata. The sequence continues at coordinate 5,093,589 of OY756940.1, forward strand.
CTTCGTCGTCGAGGAGAGAGAGTATGTCGGTGTAGGGCTTCTGACGCTTGAGATCAACGGAATCCTCATCTACGGTTAGTGTTTCGTCCCTTTGGCGTTTAGATGTAGCTTGACGAACACTGTCGTCAACGGGGGTTAGGGTTTCATCCCTATGCTGTTTAGCCGGAGTATGATCGGCGATAGCCATTTGTAAAGAGGAGGAGGAGTAAATAGGAAGCGAGGTAGAGAGGAAATATATATATAGAGAGAGGAAGAAGATAGTTTGATGAGAGAGAATGGGGGATGTAAAGTCCTTATATAGAGTGAGGAAGAGATGGAGGAAATATAAAGGGTCCGGTCAAAAGGGCTCGCAAAATAAGCGAAAGGGGATATTTTAATCATTTTTTTGGGTACTGTGTTAGAGGGAAAAGATGCTTGGAAAACCATGAGTTAATTAAAAATAATATTTTCCTAAAAGAGCAGTATTTAATGGAAAAGGTATTGTACAGAGGGGAGGTGTAAATGCATCGGACCGCTTGATTGGCTTTTGGTGATGTCGAGGAAAACGAGCGGTTAGTAATTGAGGAGGAAGATATCTCGAGGACCCAATAGAAAATGACAAAGGCGGTGAGGGGGTCAGTGAGAGAGAGACAGAGACAGAGACAAACAGACAGAGTAATGGTAATGTCAGTGATGAGTCTCTCGTGTGATAAAGCAGAGCTGCAGATTCTTGCTCGATGCGGGTAGTACAAGTGGGAGATCTCTTTTAATTTACTGGTCCCGAATTTTAAGACAACTAGAAATTTAATTTATTTTAAGATATATCTCTTTTTTTTTAACTTAATGTTTAGTGGTTTTCAACATTTAGTACATCAATTTTTTTATTTCAGAGTCATACTTAAAGTGTAAATTTTGGGACAATCTCATATATCCGTTAGTCAAACGGTTAGTTTTCCCGTTAAGTGATGATGTGGTGCCCTAATTGGGAGACACGTGTCATTAAAAAAATTTAAATAAAAAATGTTAAAAAATGTTTAAAATTTATTATTTAAATAAAAATAATAATAATATTTTTGTTTTTCTTCTCTCTCCTCCTCCTCCTCCTCATCACTTAAAATAAAGGGTAAAAAACAGTTTTCTATTCTGATGTTTGGTTGTTTTCAACATTTAGTACATTAATTTTTTTTCATCCCAGACATACCTAAAGTGTAAATTTTGGGACAGTCTCGTACATCCGTTAGTCAAACTAGTTCTTCCGTTAAGTGATGACGTGGTACCTTGATTGGGCGTCACGTGTCATAAAAAATATTAAAAAATAATTTAAATAAATTAAAAAAAAACCCACCTGCAAAGAAGAAAAAGAAGAAGGAGGAAGAGAAGAAAAAAAAAATACCCAAACCCAAAAGAAGAAGGAGGAAGAAGAAGAAGAAGAAGGAGAAGGAGGAGGAGGAGGAGCAGAAGAAGAAGAAGAAAGAAAAAAAAAATCAAATCCAAAAGAAGAAAGAGAAAGAAGAAGAAGAAGGAGGAGGAGGGGGGAAGAAGAAGAAGAAAAAAAAAAAAAAACAACTGAATCCAGAAAAGAAGAGGAAGAAGAAGGAGAATGAAGAGGAGGAGGATGAAGAAGAAAAAAAAAAAAAGAGACAGAAACCGAACCAGACGAAGAAGAAGATGAGGAGGAGGAGGAGAAGAAGAAGAAAGAAAAAAAAATCAAATCCAAAAGAAGAAAGAGAAAGAAGAAGAAGAAGAAGAAGAAGAAGGAAGGAGGAGGAGGAGGGGGGAAGAAGAAGAAAAAAAAAAAAAGAATAATATTTTTATTTAAATAATAAATTTTTAAATATTTTTAAATATTATTTTTATTTAAATAAATTTATTATTTTTTTAATTTAAATAAAATTTTAAATATTATTTTTATTTAAATATTTTTTTAATGACATGTGGCTCCCAATCAGGACGCCACGTCATCACTTAACGGTACAACTAACAGTTTAACTAACGGATGTATGAGACTGTCCCAAAATTTACACTTTAGGTATGACTCTGTGATGAAAAAAAATTGATGTGAAAATCACCAAACATGAGAGTAGTAAATTGTCTTTTACCCTTAAAATTTAAACAATATATATATATATATATATATATATATATATATCTATTTCAGTTCGGTTCGGTTCGTAAGTACCGAAATCCTAAAAACTTGAGATCGATTCCCGTATCGAAATTTCAAGATCGGTTCGATATTAGATACCGAAATTTTAGGAAATTTCAATTTGAGATTTTTTCGATTTGGTTTCGGAAATTTTTCAATTCGGTTTGGAATTTTTGAGATTTTTTTCCAATCCTACTTAAACCTCAACACACGAATGCATATTTAAGTTCCAATAAGAGATGGACATCGACAGTGGATCTAATAAAAGAAAGGGGTGTGATATTCACACACATCTTTTTACTTCTCCCACACCTTTTTGGATTTCGACCGTCAAATCGGATGAATTGAAAAAGACCTAACGGATATAAATTAATAGAATGTGTGAGAAGTAAAAAGGAGTGTGTAGATAGCAGACTCCTGCACACCCCTGAAAGAAATTTTTGTCACGTAAGTCAAACTTGTATACAGCGGGGATGCGGATGCGACGTGTTTGATGGAAGCAAAGCGTAACCTAATTAACTGCTTATTTAATATTTATAGGGTTTTTGGTAACTTGCGATCGACGTAGCTAATTGTTCAAGTTGAGGAACAGTTGATTTCTGGCCAAACACACCACATAAGATAAAGATAAGGTTGGAACAATGATGTTTGAATATTACAAATTATTTTATTTTTCCTTTTTGGACTGTCTCTGTCCCGATAGCATTTTTCCAAATGTAAACCCCAGTCCGCCCGGCATTACAGAGTGAATTTAATTAAAGCAGGATTGTTCCTGGGTGGTAGTGGTGTTAGACTTCGGACTTCAAGACTTTAGAGAGAGAGAGAGAGAATACAATTCCTTCTTTTTTGAATTTTCTTGGAAGATAAGATAGACAAGGCTGATGATTTGTCAACAAAGACTAAAGTATTGGGGGATTTACCAAGGGGTAGTGCTTTCACGCATACTTTTTTTTTTAATTTAATTTTATGTATTGATTTTTTTTCAATTCATTCTATTTAATTGCGAAATCATTCGTGAAGTTAGTATTTAAGCGTTTGAAAAAAAATTCTCATACTTTTTTGTTCTACTATGTAAGTAGTTGAGTATTGCTATTCACACTTCGAAACATACCATTCCACACTTCAATATTGCTTTTTAAAAGTGTTAGTGATACATTTTCATTGAGTAAAATAAATTGAAAAAAGCAAAAAGAAGAAAGAAAAACAAAAACCCTACCTCTCTCAGGGTCCTTTTCCTTTACCTGATTCAACAGTCAAGGGGAATTGGATCCTATCTGGATTCACTTTGTGGGATTTTAGAAATCTCTACGTATTAGTCATTCATTGTATATTGTGTGGTCGTAAATTATTTGACTTTTTTTATTTAAAATTAAACACAAATAGTATTTAACGAACAAAAACCCTACCTCTCTCGGTATCCTTTTCCTTTACTTGATTCAATCCTATCTGGATTCACTTTGTGGGATTTTAGAGATCTCCACGTATTAATCATTCATCGTATATCGTGTAGTCATAAATTATTTAACTTTTTTATTTAAAATTAAACACAAATAGTATTTGCGAACAAAAACCCTACATCTCTCAGGGTCCTTTTCCTTTACCTGATTCAATAGTCAAGGGGAGTTGGATCCTATCTAGATTCACTTTGTGAGATATTAGAGATCTCCACATATTAGTCATTCATCGTATATCGTGTGGTCGTAAATTATTTGACTTTTTTATTTAAAATTAAACACAAATAGTATCTGACGAAAACTGACTGCACAATATACGATGAATGGTTATGATGTGAAGATTCCTAGCATTCTCACAAAGTAGATCCGGAGAGGATTCTTTTCCTGATCAAGGGTGCCATGTTCAAAGTGGTTCCCTTATTAAGATTAATTGAAAAAAATAAATTTGATTACTTTCCCCATATTTTTTATTTAGGCCGGCCGGCCGTATTGATGAAGTTGCTCATGAATTCCGGTCAAGATGACAAAAAGCCCAACACCCACGCCAGCTTCCCCAAGTTTTTAGAATTAATCTACGTGATTAAACTTACTTGATTATCTTATCTTGTCTATTAATTTAAACATCTAGTTTGCGTAACTAGGTTAAAAGAAGAACTACTAGTCTTTTAGATAAACCAATTTTTCTGACTAAAGTTACAAATCAAGTGATTTGTCATTCATAAAAAATAAACACATTAATCAACAATTAGGTAATAATACAATCATCACCAATTTCACCATATAACTTATAAAATATAGTTTACATAAATGATCTTGCTGACATTATCCAATTAAAATATGAGATATTTTATTTAGACCCAGTTATCTTATCTCTACACCCAACTTGTTAGTTTTATCTATCAAACTTCCAAGTTTACCCTTAAATAAATAAGAATAAGAAAAATAAATAAATAAACAGTGTTGTTTTTATCTCTACACCCCATAACTCCAAAACTTGCATACCAGTGCACTCCTCCATTATTTTCGGCAAAACCCACCCAAATAACAGCAAAATATTCTCTCGAGTTCATCAATGAGTCAACTTGCTAGAAACCCTTATCAGCCCTCATTTATAATTTTAGCATAGGTTTTCGGCTGATATGTTTGATTGTTTGAACCATTATCTAAGAGTTGGCTAATTGCATAAATTATTAAAACTAATGCATAAATTATTTAAGCTTCTAGATAGACACTGGCTAACAAGGAAGCTTTTTCTCATATTGCCGAAATTTGTTTCATGTCCAATGAATTGGTAAGAAGTTTTATCTGCTGAAATCATAAATGAGGTTTGTTAAGGGTTTCATGCAACAAGGATTTCTAGCAAGCTTACTTGTTGATGAACTCAAGAGAATATTTTGTTGTCATTTGGGTGTGTTTCGCAAGAAATAATGGACGGGTGCATATGTGTGCCCGTTTTTTTAGTTATTGGGTGTAGAGATAAAAACACCAATGTTTATTTTATTTTATATTCTTATTCTTATTTATTTAAGGGCAAACTTGAAAGTTTAGTATAGAAAATTTTTTAGTTGGGTACAGAGATAGTATAGCTGGGTCCAAAAAAAATTTCTATTCAAATATCTTGTTTGCATCTTAGACTGCACGTTTCAATATTAATTAAATAAATTATTATTTAATTGATTAAGAAACCAAGAAGGTTCATGTTGAACAGTTAATGCTTCATGCCTGACCCAAATTAACTTGTTAAAGTAACCCCAAATATAGGGCAATCGGATCTTAATCACGTGGACTGTTGCGTTAAATTAATCTCACTTAAAACGACTAACCCTAAATAATCTTATTTTGTTTTGTGCATCATGACCAGTTTGTCGATCAAGAATTAAACTCCTGGCACTGTCATATATATATAAATTTATTATAATATAATTATGTTAAACTTAATTATTGAAGTGAAATAATTACGTTTTGTAAAAGGCATCCCAACCCACGCAACAATCAGGATTAAGAAATGGGGACACACTTGTTCTGTCTAAATCACTTTGTCTGGATTATATGCTGGATCGTCCCGCTTCATTTTTCTATTCATTTTCTGACTAATAGTAATACAACCTCAACTAATATCGTTTAATTATTCCAAATAAAATTGATATGTGTGAATCATTATTTATCTTGTGAATTGATCAAGAAGATGGAGGATGCGTTAGAATCTCAACTTGTCATGCGTGGATAAACAAGTTATTATGACTTAACCTACAAGCCTATCACCAATTTAAAAGATAAATTTCGTAATTAAATACTCATATTTTTTTGAAGTCGACCCTCCTCTCGTAGTTTAAGTGTCAACGTAGGATGAAGTGATCATTTAGGATTAGGATAATTAAGTTTGAGACTCAGCTATCTCAAAGTTAACGAAAACATAAAGCTCATTGAGTAACTACTAATGCGTAGTTCTGAAAACAATTAAAAGTGAAATTATTTGATATAAGTCATGTTTATTTTGCAAAGTTCAAGGTATGAGGTTTTTTTTACTGAAAATATGAGTACACCCCTTGAAATTCAATTTTCTTTAACTAAAACCCATCATGGTAAATTTATCTAACAAAAACCCAATGACTAGGCTCCAACTAAGCAATATCCATAATTAAGTTTGACTTGGCAAATTTTGTATTTTTGGATGTCTAAATTACCCCTAATAATACTTACTTTGGGTCTCTTACTTATTATCTACATTTATTTTACATTATTTCATTCAATTAAATGTCTTCAAATACCTTATGGGGATTTGGAAAAAAAAAATTTAAATGTCATGATTTCTATGCATTTAATAACAAAAATTTACATGATAGCATAGGTAAATTATTTTGCACAACATATATATAATAACAATATAAGTTCCTAGTAAATTATGTAATGATACATGCAAAATAATTTACCTACAAAATAAATAAATATTTTAAATACCAATATTTTGCAAAAAAAAAAAAAAAAAAAAATTTACCTACATGCAAAATAATTTACCTACAAAATAGAAGAATGTCGATTGATTGCACACTATATATAATAATAACAAAATGTGGCTAGTATACATGTAATATCGCATGAAAAATAATTTACCTACAAAATAAATAAATGTTTTTAGCCAATTGATTCAAAATTAATTAATTACATATTATTTTACATAAAAATATAGATAAATTATTTGCACCCATATATATAATTTTAACAAAATGTGCCTAATACATACATACAAAATAATTTACCTACAATGGGTGTCAAACAAATAAAAGAAATGAAACATATGATGGTAAGAGAAATATAAAGTAGATAATTTTATAATAATAAGGCATTTATTTCCCACAATTATGATGGATAATTAAATTCATTAACATAATTAGAGTGTTGTGGCACAATTGTAAATAGTTTGAAAATAATAGGTATTTATTTATTTACATGGCAGTCTACTTCAAATTTGGGTTTTATTTGGATGTTTAAAATGAGATGGGTTTTTGTCAAGAAAATAAGTGTTGCATGGGCTTATATCTAAAGAACCCTTTTTTTATAGTGTTTCAACAAAATCTCATTGGTTGAAAGGAAGAATCACAAGTGTAGAAGTTAAGCTCAACCGTTGAGTACTATGCAGGAAGGTTTTCATTACCAAAACGTATTAGATTCCAACTTCTCAGTTTGATTGTAACATGTATTCTATACACGGTTCTAAAATTCCGCTCCTAACGCTGCTTAGATCTCTGTTTAGATCGCGTGCTACAAATCCCCTGCCACTTAAGATTCGGTCCAGCCGCTTAGATCATCTTTAAACCTTGGGCTAAAACTTAAATTTTTAGTACAGGAAATTTAGGTTTTAGTCTATAAACAATTTTTCTGCTCCAACCATTTTATGTCACATCCCGGCCCGGGCACAGCCACCTCCAGGGCTCACTCCACCACCGTAGCACGATATTGTCCGCTTTGGGCCCCGACCACGTCCTCACGGTTTTGTTTCTGGGAACTCACGAGCAACTTCCCAGGAAGTCACCCATCCTGGGATTGCTCTAGCCCCTTTCTCGCTGAACTTCGGAGTTCCTACGGAACCCGAAGTCAGTGAGCTCCTAAAAGGCCTCATGCTAGGTAGGGATGAGAATATACATTTAAGTATCACTCTCTGGGCGATGTGGGATGTCACAATCCACCCCCCTTAGGGGCCCGACGTCCTCGTCGGCACACTTCCGGCCATGGATGAAAAAGGATGAAAAACGAGTGAGATATGGAGGTTGGAAAAACTCATCGGAATCCGGCCGCCGGAAAAACCAGTCCGGCGAGCTGGAGGTTGAAGACGCGCGTGGGGGGCGCGTCTGCCCGTGGGCTTCCCGGCGCGTGGGGGCGCGTGCCAACTCCTAAAATTTTTCTAAAAATTCCACGCCGTTCGTGACGTCGTGTAGGTCGCGTTGGTATATTCATATACACAAATTGACCTTCGTATGAAAAGTTATTTACGTAGTTCGTTTATGTGCTTTAAATAATAATTTTACAGTTGTTTCACATATAGGTGAGACGTATCCAGAGGACGAGCGCATCCACGCTAGGCTCGGAGGATACGACCCGTCGACATACCAGTGAGTGGGCTTTTGTTTTCAGTATATATATAACTGTTTTCCCAGAAACTTAGTTTAAATAATTTACGAATCGAATTGATTTCATAATTGAATTGCCATGTCGTATGCCAATGATATTTTATAATTATGATTGATATTGCATTCTTTATGCTCCGGCACTGTGGACGGTCAGGTAAGTCAGGTGAGTATGATAGTTAGTAGTTGAGATGATGGTGGATTGTGATATAGCTCTATTACCTACACCTCGGGTGTTTGTGCTCCGCCAGAGTAGGGCCTAACCTTCACGTGATTGTTCACCTCCCGCACCGTACGCTCACCTTGGATCCAAGGCAGGTGCACAGCCTGTCGTACAGACCACTATAGGTGGTTCCAACTCGTAGGTGACCCGCGATTCGTCGCACAGCCTTCACGTGATCGTAGCACTGAGCGTAATCTTATACACCTAGCTTGTCGTACAGACCACTAAAGGTGGTTCCGACTCTTGTGCAGGATAGTGATGGATTGTGATTGTTGAGCCATAGAATTCAGCCGTACAGGTCACTAGAGGTGACTCCGGCTGACAGGATAATATTGATGCATATCGATTTATCTCACCTGTCTGACATTGTTTACTTTTGAGTTGGTATATCGACATGGCTTATTTCTGAGACTTGATGATGAGTTTTGTTTTCCGGACGATGTTTTCGTTCATGAGTGTATATATGTATTATTTTCTGGGAAATTATACTGGATTTACAGTGAGGGGTTATATACGGATTTGTGAAGTGATTTTGAAAATATTTGTTTTTGCCCACTCACTTTTTCTGTTTTGCGCCCCTCCAGGTTCTAGGTAGCAACGACGGCTATCGAGGCACTGAGGCGGTTCTGACATACCACCACCTATGTAGGGTTCTTCTGTTATTATATCGTTTTGTTTAAGTCAGACTGCACTTAGGGTTGGCTCTGTGATACTTAACTATTTCACTTTCGTCCTACCTTACTCTTTATCGTATGTACATTATCGACTTTGACTCTCACTGCTGCATTTCATGCATAATTACTCTTCCGCTGACGTTTTGGCTACGTCACTCACACGTGACGGCCAGCACGCTTCGACCTCTCGGTCGGGGTGTGTCATTTTAACTTAATTTTTTTAGCCTGAGATTATTAAATAATAAATTTAGGCTAATTTTTTCTTTTAAAGTAATTTTAAAAAAATTATGTACACTATCATAATTTAATTTTATTCACATTTTAATCTAAAAATATTTAAATTCCGATATATATTAAAAAATCACTAAATTTGGGTGAATTTTGAGTTAAATAATTTTTTAAAATTATTTTAGCTATTGGATTTAAATTTGAGCCGTTACGATTTTTTTTTTACCATTAAATTTGATTATATTCGATTTCAGCTGTTTGATTCAATAAATTCTGGAAGACATGTTTATGTTGGTAGGGTTCCGCTGATGGTGCCCACACCATTTTATGGATTAAATTCTGGAAGATATTTGATTTTTATTTGACTTTTAGTTTTTAACTCACACATTTAACATTAATTAGATTAAATTTAAAAGGGAACAAAATCTTAAAAATAGCATTTAACTCATAATTGAATTTGGTCTTAACCGCTAAGACCCAACCCTCACTCAACCAATGCTTTTAGCGTTTTCAAGAATCTTGATTTTTCATGCTTGTACGATTATCTCCCTATTCCAACTTGCCATTGACCAGACAGAAGGCATGCCGCATGGATATGGATATTAGTAGAGATCGAGGACATCCAGAATTGTCAAAGACGGAAAGGTAAGCATACGAACGTGCAACATCTGGCCAAGAAGTAAGAAGTGCATGTGGACTGTGGAGGTCATCTGAGTCATCAGACGGTTCACTGCACGTGGTTAGTAGACCTAATCTCAACATGAAGTGCTGCTCCATGACAGTGATGACACAATCCTCGGCACATGGATCTTCCCTTCCTTCCGTCCCTACTATGGATTTAGATCGTCTGTCCTCCCGGCAAGCATTTCTATTTCATTCTTTTTTATTTGAACGGTTACGATTAAGTCACGTTAAAATTTAATATTTTTATTAGTTGTTGTCTTATTATTTTTATAAAATTAATATAAAATGTTAACATAATTTAACCGTGACTGTTTAAATATGAGAAGACGGAAGAAGATGATAACTAGAAGGCAGACAATCCATGACCCTTAATTATGGTATGTCATCAGGCGTTTCTAGAGCCTTTGAGCTGTCACTCATGTCCAAACATCCTTATTAGGTGTATCTCGAAATGAATAGTATATAATAAAGAAAATAATTATCGCACGTCTCTATTTATTCTTAATTATTGATTTATCTTTTGATTGTTTAATATGTAGATAAACAAAAATAAAGGATAATGTTTGAGATTGTAGACTAAAATTTGTAAATTAAATGACATAGAAATTGATAATGATTAAATTATTATTTAAATGTTAATTAAGGTACTGATTTCTTGTTGCTAACACATCATTTAATTTATAAAAATTTCCCACTCTTCGGTGGTGGGTGCAAATATCAAGTCCATATTGACAGGCCGGATTTGAACAAATTCGATGCTTAATGAGCTATTACTCAATATCGAGCTGACTATACATACTATTTTTGAGATTTTCGCTAATTAAACGGCGACCAGGGACAACTAGACCAGCTGATTATTACGTGCAATAAAATCAAATTTGATTGAATTGAGGGAGTAGTGATGAGTCATTAGTCGTGCATGAAAATTTGGTTGCAAGTTTCCATAATGCTTGTGCCTCAACCGCTTGGCAGATGGACCATATTTTCCTTTGGTTTTCTAAGTGTTTGAGTCATCATGTTGTTTGGTTGCATGGGCTTCCCTTCCTTTCTGGTCGAGGTTCAATTATGTCATCACTCTTTGTGGGGCTTGATGCATGCCTCAGTTTTGGTACATATACACAGTATTATACTATTACTTTCTGTGTCAATCATGCACCTGATGTCCCCATATTTTTCTAGCTAATTCATTTTTTTTAACTTGGAAATTGACACACAAAAAAAAAAAAAAAAAATCTTTGAAAACTTGAGTTTTAATTTTTTTTTTAAGTGTCGTAAGTGAATAGTGCTAGGAGTGACTTTTTAGGGGGTGTATTCAATTGAGATTTTGAGGGATGTTAATTCTTTTAATGAATCTAGGAGTATTCAATCAGGATTTTAAGTGATTCTCTAAAATTCAATGTATATTCAATTAGGATTTTAAGATAGTTTATTAAAATTCTTAGAAATCCAAGTGTATTCAATTAGGATTTTAAAGAAATTTATAACATTCCAGGTATATTCAATTAGAATTTGATTTTAAAGAATTTGAAAAGGTTGAGGAATTAGAGGGAATTGGAGATATTTTGTAGTGTATTTTAAGCATCCACAAATCTCTTCTCTTCCCAAGAGATTTTGAGAGAATTGAATCAAAATTTTACATGGAATCTCTACACATGAATTAAACTCCATATAAATCCATCAAAATCTTTCAAATTCTCAATTAAATACACCCCTTAAAATAAAATTGTCATTTTTTGTAAAAGTAAATAATACCAAAAGTGTTTGGTTAAAACTTCTTAAATTAAATGATTGGGTTTCTTGCATGTTGAAAGATGTGGAAATGTCAAATATGATCCTACTTGAAATTCAACTATAAATAATTGGGTTTCTGGTACAAGTTTGCCAGCCACAGAAATCGAGGTATTCAATTTCTTACCTAAAATTCAGTGAAAATAATAGTTCCTGAAGCAAAACATACAGTTTATCATCAGCTCGAATTTGTGTAAAATTTATCTCCAGCTAAGAGCCTACATAAATCTGCTAAAATGAATCAAGTTTGTTTTGTTGATCAGATGATAAGTCACCATAGATCGAGCAAGATAAAACATAAACATTAAAATGGTGTTTGTATTTGATCGAGCGTGCAACTTCTACTTCAACTGCCATCGTTTTAAATTAATCTGCATAATGATTCTTCCTCTTTAGACCATCTCCCTGGGCTAAAAGCTAAATTACTCCCCAAAATTTCCCCCCAAACTCATTCCAACTCAAGGGGAAAATTCGGGCTAAATGCTAAATGCTAAACCAATACCAGATTCCCCCCCCAGAATTTAGCCTAGAAATCGGTGTGGGCTCCACCAAACTGAATGAAAATATTTATCGAAATTTAAATTTTTTTTGATTAAAATGTTCATAAAATTAATTTACGATAGTCTACATATTTTTTTTTTAAATTTAATTTAAGAAAAAAAATAGCCTAAGTTTATTCTTTAATAATTCCCGACTAAAATTTTAGGCTAGAAAGGGTTGGAGCAGAAACACTGTTTCTGGGCTAAAAGCTAAATTTTTCGGGCTAAAAAATTTGTCTTTTAGCCCAAGGGTTGGAGATGGTCTTAGTCACTAAAAGATGTAAATAATGATCAGTACAGTGAGTGTTTCGTTAAAACTCTCTAAATTAAATGATTGGGTTAATTTCTTGTATGTTGAAAAATGTGGAAATGTCAAATATGATCCTACTAAAAATTCAACTATAAATAATTGTGTTTCTGGTACAAGTTTGGCAGCCACAGAAATGGAGGTATTCAATTTCTTACCTAAATATTCAGTGAAAATAATAGTTCCTGAAACAAAACATACAGTTTATCATCAGCTCGAATTTGTGCAAAATTTATCTCCAGCTAAGAGCCAAAATAAATCTACTAAAATGAATCGAGTTTGTTTTGTTGATCAGATGATAAGTCACCATGGATCGAGCAAGACAAAACATAAACATTAAAATGGTGTTTGTATTTGATCGAGCGCGCAACTTCAACTTCAACTTCAACTGCCATCGTTTTAAATTAATCTGCATAATGATTCTTCCTCTTTAGTCACTAAATAAGATGAAAATAATGATGATCAAGTGAATTGACCTAAATTAAACAATTAAATAGAAATAATGGTGTTAAAGATGAAATCTTCCTCCAAAATATCGTAACCAATCATAAGAAGATTATTAGAGCTGCGGACATACTCAACGTGGCGCATTCTTAGCTTAAGTTGCCTCGAAACAAGGGCATCTAATTTAGTGCAATTAATTAGAACAAGAGGTGTGCTATACACACATTTTTTTTTACTTCTCACACACTCATGTTAATTTTTATCTGTTAGATTGTCTTTAATTCATCCGATCCGACGGCAGAAATCCAAAAATGTGTGGGAGAAGTAAAAAGGAGTGTGTGGATATCACACCCCTTAGAACAATTATGAAGAATATTAATATTAATATATGCTTAATTTGTAGCAAAATGTAATTGTGTTTTTGGACTGCTTCATGATTGATTAGGGTTACTTCTGAAACCAAAATTGGAAACTTTTTTTGTGTTGTTCCTCGTAAAAGATAACGTCTATTGCATGCAGCTTTACATTTATTTTACAAAGAAGTTTTCGCTACTCGACTTCGTGATCTTTTGATCACAAAAAACAACATTTTCGTTAAAACTAAAAACCCAAAATATAATCCAAGTTGTTAACTAACTAGTATATAAATAATGTAATCCATTACTCATGCCACTATTATATTTTATCAACAAAATATACTTTATTTTAGCTTGTTTGAAGTTCCCCACCGTTGGTGTCCATTTCATTAGTTCTCCCATCACTAGAAGGAATCTTATAGCTAGGTTTAGCACATGTAACGTATGCATATATAGGGGGATCATATCGTTGAGAGATTATTAAGCACCAACTCATCATATCTTTGAAGATCTTAAAAGTCCAAAACCAACTCAACAAAAAGCATGAATTGTGTGCCTTTTGTGGCCCGACATAGAGTTGAGGTGTCACTTAAACATAGGAGCTATATATGCTCTTCCATGACAAGTTCTTTTCTTATGGACAAACTTTTGTATTTGACAGCTACATCACCTAATGTTACGAATCACGAGCGGATTTACATGGTAGCCAAGGTGATTTCAAAATTATTTGGAGTCTGAGAAATATACATGTGGAAGTCTTTTAATAATTTTTTAAATGTTTGGTACGATTTTTCATTGTGTCTACAAAGTGGTTGATGTAATGTCTTCTAAGTATATTTTGATAGGTTCTGTTGACACCATTTGACAGATTCTCTCGATATCACTTATCAGATTGCTTCGGCATATGTCGATATCTGTTGGTATGTGCGTAATATGGTTTGACTGACGATAATAAACTTACTAAGTGATTGACGAAAAGCTTCAGTGAAAAAACTGATTTTTTTTTTTTTTGCACTTTCGTGCTCTGTTTTTATCTAAAAAACTTGTATTTTAATACTGGGCCCCCCAAAAGTCCTATTCCTAGATCTGTCACTGTTACAAATATACGTTTCAAGATATGAAAATGAAACTAAAAGCATTCACTGGCACCCCGATGCTAAGAGTAATGTGAAGCTATGGTGGCAGACGAGATATAAGCCTATAAGGACGTGAGAGTGGAAAGGAATTGTGAGATTAACGCAAGGGAGTTCAGGGTTTAAGAGGATATTGTTAATACATCATGTACCAATAATATAATACTAACAAATACATATGCTATACACACGAATGAATTGATCAAAACCCCTTTTACGATATGACAGTTACACTAAAAAAGTTCTCGCTTTTCCGATACTAAAATGGGAGACCAAATCTAGGATGGATGCCTCGCCTAGCCCTAATATTACAACACGTTAGTCGCATTATGTGGGTTTTGGTTCTAAAGTGAAAAAGCAAACCATTGCTCTCCAAAGATGAACCACCTGAAGATTATAAAAAGATTGGGGATATTGCTACTTAATGGAGGAGATGGGCCCTTTGTTTATCTTTTCCATTGATTTTATCCCATGCTGTTATCAATTAGTGGGAGAGGATGACATAATTAAAAGCCATTGTTTGTGGCATCAAAAGGAATTTCAATGGATGATGGGATTATGTTATCCACCACTAAACTATTCTTAGCTGCCTTTTGCAACTTTGTCTTGTTCATCATTTATTTTATGGGCCACCAAGTCCTGTGCATTATCATGCACCAACTAAGCATGGATTTTATTTGTCTTCTGAGGAATTTCTTAGGTCAATTTCAACATAATTCTGGTAATATAAAAGTTAAAACATCGAAGAGGAAAGGACCAACTAGCCGAGGCAGCTGGAGATTCTGGGTAGATATGGGGTTTATTGGATTTTGCTCCGATTTCCATCTGACACCTGGGCACCTGGTTTTGATTTTTAGACCAAAACCAACAGGGAGGACAAAAGCTTGACTGATGTTGTTATTTCGTGTGTCTGTTTGGTTGATTTTGTTGAGAGTATAGATTTCACGGTGAAGAAATGAGAGATTTTGTATGTGTTTATACGTAATTGAGTTATTTCTTATATAATCAATTGGTTTTATAGTGAAATCGCAATTTTCTTTATAATATCAGAACAAGTTATACTATGTTATGAAGTTTAACGACCACATGTATTGTACATCATTCGATTTGTATTGTCTACGTGTTAGATTTGAAAATTCGTCTCGAGTGAGGGGACGTGATAAGAGTATGAATTGCACGTCGAAAAAAGGAGGGGCCTTGCATGTATTTATAAGTAATTGTGCTACTTTCCACATATTACTAGTTGATTTTATCCTTAACTTTTTTTTCAAATTTGCTATGGTTTGGTTCCTAGTTCTTATCATGTGAGCTGCTTTAATCAAGCACCTCCCAAAAGGGAATATGAAAATCCTTTCGAAGTTAGAGAGTTTTATGGCACAGTAATTTATTTGGAACGAGAGAAGTCATAGTTTAACAAAAAGTTAAAAATTTTCCTTACACAAACTTAATTGTATACGTTAGCTCGTGATTTGGAGTTCGGTAAGAATGATTGTTTTTTACTTCACATTTAGAGTAGTGTTATTCACACACTCATTTTCACCTTGCACGCACCTTGTTAATTTTTATTCGTTGATATTCTTCAATAGCACATCCCATACTTAATGTTAGGAGCCAAGGCTGCAAAGTTTGGTGGTGAAATCCTCTCTACTTTGTAGTGTCCGAAGTCCCCAAACGCATTAGAAATCAGAAGGGCCTTCGTGGGTTACAAAGGTAGAGGCCTACTGTCTGGTTATGGACCTATGGTTTGTTGGTGAGGAAGGGAGTAGCCCATTGGGTGAGCTAATAAGTCGGAGAACCCTTTACAAAAGCCCATGAAGGCCCAATATCTCTTTTTTTTTTTTGGTATACAATTAGACAGGAATTTTTTTACGGGTGTGTGGATGCTTCTCATACACCCCTTGTTAATTTCTATCCGTTGATCCTCTTCAATCATCCGATCTGACGGCAAAAAATTGAAAGAGTGTGAGAAGTAAAATAAAATGTGTGAATATCACACTCTTTTTTAGTGTGCCGGATGTGATGTTACTAAATTCCCCCACCGGTTAAAGAGTGGGCCAGTCAACAACATTGTTGTTTTACCATCTACATGATATAGTAATAAATTGATTTAAACGTTATGATATAGTAATAAATTGATTTAAACGTTATAATATAAGTGAATTGATAATATTATGTGACGACAGAACGACATCCGTGACGAAAAGCTTCTCAAATTTCAACCATAAAACGCCAAGTTAAGCCGAAAGCTTAGGTATCCAAACAAATAAAAGCATTAATCGCCACCTCAACTTTAACCCATACAGAAAATTCCATTGAAAGAATAACCATCACTTCCCAAAACCAGCCGCATCAGGAACAGATAACGATCATGTCGAGCAAAGTGACGTGCATGAACAACAAGAAATCTGTCTTATCCGATTTAAAAAGAAGAAAAAGCAAAAAGTCAATGCGCGCTACTTTCAAAAGCTTCAAACCTACCAATCATATCGCACGGCTGCTCTACTCCACATGCCAACCAGAAAGTCGTGCCAAGACACCATTGGCTGTAATCGTTATTGGCACTTGAAAATAGTCATCTTTCACCCATTTTCTTGCTTTTTTTGTTGGAGAAAAATTGAAGAAGAAGCGCTAATAACAATTTCCATAACATTAAACTGGAGGAAAACATAAGTAAATGAAATCATGGCACACTCCTCCCTGTTTGCTAGCCTTTGGGACCACGAACCAAAGACGAATCAAGGGACAAAAGCGAAAGGGAAGAGTGCAGAAGTAGAGGACGGGAGTACGGAAATCACTATACTTTCACTTTTACACACTCAAATGGCGCTATTGGAAGAAAAGAGAGCTGGTCGGACCTCATATAGACTAAACTGGTGGAGGGAAGTAAAAATCATGCCAATTATAGGTAGAACAACAGATTAACACATGAATGGAAACATCTATGGCAACACAAATCCGCTAAAATTATTCTAACTACGATGAGAACATTGCCGAACAGTGGTAAATTTCAAAAGACGCACCTATATGTGGAATAACGGAAAAATGTTGCGTACATAATTAGTCTTTTAACATCGGATTGTTTTGCACATTCACTACCATAAACGTTAATGAAGATTAGATTGTAATCCAATAATTCAGAGAAAACTCAAAAATTTAATACATATATAACCCATCACAATTTCATCAAGTACATAAGCCAGAATCAAAGATGACAACCTTCATAATTTATTTCCTCTTGTGAAGACAACACAAATACAATTAAGAAGGCGAAACCCGTAAGACTAGTTGTGTGTGTTTTAAAAAGCTTCAGCAGGCACTACTGACAACCTACCAACGTGTTGGTACTTCAAATTATTGAACCTGTTCCTATCCTACACGATGCGAACGTTTAAAATTTCCCATGTTACTAAAAATGGGGGAAGACAAATTCCATCTGAGAAAATCAATATAAGCTTGAAAAAAGGAAAAAAGGTTACTCAAGATCTCATTCCCAGAAAACATTCAATTGAATCTTTGAGTAAAATTAAAATTCTTCCCCATTCTCCCCCACCCGAAAGGGATTTAACAATCAAAAAGAAAGGGGGGAGTTACCAATTAGCAAGACTCCTGTGTCGACGGACAATCCAATCTTATACATCTGTACCTTCAGCATCCCATCACCGCGCAATTATAGACAAAGTTACCCGATTGCTTCCTCGCAAGCAGGTTCCATTGCGGAGGACCTTCACCTGGAACCCATGCATTGATCTCTATGAATCCTTCACCCAGAGCCCTAGGCCCGCCAATAACAATAAGCTGGTCTCCACAAGCCCTGAATGCAAGACCCCAACCATTCATTGAGGCTGCCCGCTCTGGCAATCTCCCCACCGTCAGCCACACTCTTCTCTCCTTGTCATATTTCCTCACCTCCATGTCAGCGTAGTCTGCAGCATACAATTCGTTATTTACCACTGCAACCAGAGGTGGTGCCTCACCAGCAGGCACATCAGTCTCTCTGGCTGCACCGCTCCGTCCAGGAGACATGTTAGGTATTTCTGTCCATGTTCTTGCCGTTAAATCATATTCTTCGCCACATGTAAGAACCTTCGAATCACTTCCCCCAATCCCACCAATAACATAAAATTTTTCATCCATAAAAACCCCAGAACACATCTTCCGGGGCTTATTCATGCTCGGGAGCATCTCCCAAGTCTGAGTCTCAGAATTATACAGCTCCGCGGAGCTGAGTATATTTCCCTGCGAATCACAACCACCTGCCAAAATTGCAATCTCCTTGAGGCTGGCCGACCCAAACAAGCATCTCGGGGCATTCATCCTCATTCCAGAAGACCACGAGTTTGTCAAAATACTATACCTAAAGATTACATGGGAAGTCACCTCCTTACCAAATACAAGAAGCTCGGTTCCCACAGCGCAAGATTCCTTGTCTGAACACATGAAACATTCATTGGAAGTCATCCTTGGCAAGTGCATCCACCTGCCGCGATTGGGATCAAAGGCCTCCCATTCAAGTAGGTGGCAAGAGAAATAAATCCAGTGCTCAATGACATCATTCTGCCTCCTCAGCTTATAGAGCTCCCCGCTCCTAACTAACGAGCGGAAGCTCTGGTTCAACGAGGCAATGGAACCATAATCAGACCTCGAGCAGCGAATGAGACAGCTGATCAAGTTGTCCCTACCAATCCTATTTATATGCTTATCCGAATCTGAAGAAGCCCCAGAATGCTGCTGATCCTCCGATTGCTCACACGATGACTGATTCACCTCCGTCTCCACCATGTCACAACAATCCAATAGCTTACACAACTTCCTCTCTCGATGCTCTTCGTCATCATCACCGCCATCAAACCCCAATGGGCGCTTGCTGTTGGAAATATCGCCGAGCCGGCGGTAACTCATGTATGGCCACTCGCTTTCTGGTTGGCAAGAGCTCGGAAACACCCTCGAAAGCAAGCAGGACCGACCCTCCAACATTTCTCCGGGAAACAATCAATGGAAGGCCACCACATTCAGACCCAAAACCTATCCAAAAGCCTCTTATCTCTGGGTAAATAAAAAAAAAATGACAAATTCCGCAGATAAATTTTCCAAAAATCCAATCCCCCAAGTCCCTCAGAAAGTTCAGTCAAAATACAATATTCAACCTATTCAGAATTCAATCAAAAGAAAAAAAATATATCCAGTTTGTTTGTCAAAAATAGTATAAAAACCCAATCTTTGCATGAATCGGATGAAGAAAGTCCAACCTTTTCAGCACTCTGCCAAACTTTCAGCCTTCCAACTCCATCATCCAACGATCCAGATGGGTTTTCTCCAAAAACCAATCTCTCAATTATCCTTTCTTTCCTTTCAATATGTGAGAAAGTCAAATCAAAACCAGAGTTTAACAGAAATTAATACCCAAAAATTGAAAATTCTTGTTTGTCAGAAAAGAAAATTGGGTCGATGCTGGAATATTAAAATCTGTAAACCCAGCGAATCAAATGAGCAAAAAAATCGAAATCAGAGCTTCATCTATAAATTCTAATTAACCCCCAAAAAAATAACACAAAGTGAAATTAGATCTGTTTACAATTGGCTATTCACAAATAAACCTTTTTAATCCAGCAATTTCCTCACATAAAAAAGCAAATAAAATTGATTAAAAAGGAGAGATTAAAGAAATGCAAGGGACTTACGGATTGGATAAGAAGAAAAAGGACCTGGTTGGAATTTTCAAAATTTCTCCCTCTCTCTCTCTCTCTCTCTCTCTCTCTCTCTCTCTAACTGTAACTCCAAACTCTCTGTTTCTTTTGTTCGCAGTTCTCTCTCACTCTTCCCCAATTGTCCGTCCTTTGGATTCTCTCTGCAAATCAGAGAAAGCTCTGAGCTTCTTCGGCTTTGGAGCAAAAATCTTCAGTGAGCCCCCCCATCCCTCTTAAACCATTCCATTTAAATTTATAAATTTTAATTTCTTGGTTTTTTGGCTTTTAATATTTCGACGTTATTTTTTAAGATCATAAAATAATATTATTTAATTAAGTTATTATTTAAGTCGGAAGCACTATGGAAATCGCTTTTGTGTTAACATTTCTCGTTGAGTGGAGGTGGGGCCCCTAAAAAGCCTGGCAGACAGAGGTTCTTGCCGTAGTCGCCGTTATAATAACCGGGAACCGGCTGGCGCCTCCATACGTGTTGACCGGGGAGACTGGTAATAGTAACTGTCCCTCTCTGGCGTCGGCGTGCTGGCTGGACACGACTCCGTAATCTTACGTCATTTGCAGCCCGTGAAAGATCCGATTTCTCGTCTTACGTTTTGGTCAATTTATCGGAATTTTCCGGATGGTTTCGGGCTCTCTTATTGGAGGTTGGGATACTCCGCGATTGAGCTTCATTTTGCTTTTTTGGTGGTTCTGGTTTTTTTTTTATTTTTTGATGAAATCATTAACAATAAAACATTCGTTAATTACCCTATTTGACTGGTCAAATCCATCGTTAATTATATTTTTAATATCATTATTATTACTTGGAAACTTTAATATCAATTTCTATGCTCTAACTGTTTTTATTTGCAAGTAAGAGTTTTTACGTTCGATTCTCACCACAGTCGAATTTGAACTATATTATTATGACTAGCCTAGTATGAAGCTTAGCCTACTCTCCCACCGACTTAATGTAAATGGTATCATTTGTTCCAAAAAAAATATATCAATGTTATGGGATATTCGATCCCGATGTTAATTAAAAATTATATATTTTTCCTAATTTTCTGCCGATAAATCTCAATTAAGTTGGTATTTTCCTCTCAGGTTTTCAAAAATTTTGATTAGAAATAGCCAATTATTGATGTGAAAAGTGAATTGTTTGTTTCATTTGATGCAATTTGTTGTTGAATAAGAAAATTGGGTTTTATAGGGGTGTGTCATTTTTGGCGTTATATATAAATTAGGCACGCTCACTAAATTTTCGATTGAATTATCTGAAGAAAAAAATGAACGTTTTAACATTGATGTACCATAAAAAATGATATAAGCGGTTTGCACTCTGTAAGGGTAAAATGTTATATTTACTCGTCCATGTAACGTATAAAATGAGGTAGATTGATCAGACACATGTGTTCACCACTAAGTAACGTTATGTTTCATAAGCTTATGAACATTCATTAGTACACAAATTAGAAACATGCACTTAAAAAACTTGCCACACCCATTAATAGACGTATTTAGGTTGAACCGGCTAATTTTATTATACAAAATTAAGACAAACTTGGCTAATCTATATGCCAAATCATTAATTATTCATGGAGTATGAAAGATGGAAGCTAAGTTGAAAATTTGTTAAAGATTCAATTTTTTGGGCTTCGACACCAACCAAACAAATAGGTAAACTTCATCTTACTTTTTGGTCAACCAAATTGTTAACATGAAGAAAAGATGTCACAACTCCAAAATGTTTCAATCAATTATTCTTCTTTTTACTTTGAAGTTTGTCTTTGGACATTAGCACTTTAAAATTTCGTGTGGACATGCTCGAATTAGAAAAGTCCATTTCGTGCGGGAGAGAGAGCCGTGTCAAATTAATTACTTTTCATCAACTTTTACTATGCCTACATTCTCAATGATCTCATTCCCAAATTGTAATTATCAACTTACAATTTATATAAATTTAATTGTATAAATTAGGTTAGGACTTAGGACTTAGGATCAATAGGTGTCGCATTTTCCCACATGTACGCTATAACCATGAAATTGTGAAAAGGGTTTCCGAGAGGATCTCTTCCTCTTAATCTACCAAATTAAGAAATTCGTACCATTAAAATTTGATCAAATGGTTACAAACAGAGACTTACTTTACAAGTTATAATAACTTCAACCGATGGATTAAATTTTAACAGCACGAATTATCTGATTTGGTGGATTAGGAATAAGGGATCTTGAGAGGATCCCTTTCCTTAGTCATAGTTATATGAACAATGCTAATGAGACTTTCTTAAAAGTAAAACTCTTTATGGATTCTCTAACATCGGATTTTTTTATACAATATTTTATAATGTTGACATGAAGGTTAACTTTAAATTGTAAGGTAATAGAGAGTCAGTTCGTGTAGAGTCTCCTTAACATTTCTAAGAACTTGGTACCTTCCATTTTTTTTAATTTTATTATTCTCTTTTAACTCTTCATTTTTTTTCCTGTCACTTAGTACTATGATCTATTGATATTCTTTTCACTTGTAAGTGAAATGTTTTAGGTTTGATTATAATCAAAGGCAAATTTAACCTATATTATTATTTGTTTATTGTGATGTTTAATCAACTCTCTCGTCTTCTTATTGTAAATAATATCATTTTAAAAAAAATCTTAAAAATGGAAAGTAAAACTGAACCTAATTTACCTTTTGGTGGAAAATTTCAGGTAGGCAAAAGCTTTTAGTCAAATCAAATAAAATTTCAACTTGCATCAAAAAACGCTTTGCCTTGCCCCTTTGGATATGGATATGATAAGGTCCATAAGTAATAGGAATAACATAATCAAAATAAAATAAATAGTATATAATAAAATGGTGCGAGAGGGGTCAGGGGCTGAGGTGTCAATTTAAGTAGAAGGCTTTTCCCATTTGACCCTGTCCAATAAAAACCAAAATTTGTTTGAATTAATTTAGATTATCTTGTTCTGATATTGCGAGGCTGATAAAAATAGACTGATTGGACGTGTCATTATTTGATTACTAACAAACACACACAAGCTACACAACAAAATACAGGTAGAAATCCATTCCTCACCAGATAAAGCACATCAATCAAATCTAAACGAATTTCGTGTGAAATACGACACATTTTGAATTCAATTAATAATTCACACGATGAAAATTAAAGATGACAGAAATACGAATATGATATATTATGCATGTTTATTATAACTTCTACACAAAGACTATTAACTACCAAACAAAAAATAAGTAGACACCAATTTTGTGCTCTACCTTTGGCTAGTGATAACCAAGTGTTTAAAATGCTATATATTTCATATTCATCAAAAGAAAATGTATCATTATTTGTTTTTGGAAAACCAGCAATAAAAACTTTAATGCAAATTAAAATGTTGAGAAAAAATCTTTAGCGGCAAAACATTTTTCCATCTATAAACAAGCTTTGCTCCATGATTTCTATCTCCACCAAATTAAAGGGGTTCGCAGCTTCGATACGTAATTTTCTTTCGTTTGTAAATAACAATGTAATGTGGTTGTGCACTTTAAGTATATTACGAAATATTTATGAATATGTTTTTGCTTGTCAGAAATAAACATTTTTCTATCAAGTACTCCTAAAACACACTCGTGCACAATACCTTCGCTTGTGTAACGCACAGATAAGAACCTATCACACTGTCTATTAGAATATTAAACTATATGCAATTTTATTTTTGATTATTACTAACTTTAGTAAATCACTTGCAGTCCGTAATAAAGTAAAGAATATTTCTATAGATTTGGCGCGCTTCTATTGAGGGTAGACACTGATATAGAAATATGTGCCACGTGTCGGCGCTGCACGTGGGTGGCTCTTAGTGGGCGGTAAGAAATTGTACAAAAAGCAATGGCTTTTTTTTTTTTTATTTGTTTAACTTTAACGTTAATCGGCCAATTAAATTACTCTCTATTTACTACTGTGCTTCCCTATTATATCGGCCAATCCAAAATATCTCTTGCTAAACACGTGAGAGAAAATCCGTCTATACCGGCTTTGACTTTTTACACAACTTTATAAACCACGAAACTATGAATTTTTTATTATCTAAATATGAATTTATTGATGCATAAGAAACCATGACTAAGGTGTTGTTACCACCTAAAATCTTTGAGTCTGTTTTTGCTCAACTCCTAATTCAAGGTGACTATCAACATTGGCGGATCTCACAGGGTCTCAATGTCAAAGGTTTAAACAGTGTTTAAATTTTTTTCGATACGATCAATATTTTTATGAAAATATCTAAAAAATAAGAGAAATATATGGAAATTTGGGAGAGGGGTGAATTCTAAACTTCACCTCATTTCAGAGAAACTCTGATATTTCGTCCAAACGAATGTTTGACAATCTCTAAAGTTTCATTTTAAATTTTTATCATTCCATTGAAATCAACTGATATCAATATCGATATTCAATATATCCGTCGATATTTCCACAAATTTGCATATAGATATTATTCACGACTTTTTAACTAAAGTGGTACCTGAGATTTGCATAACTCATCACTTTGTTCATGAGATTTGAAATTAATATAAGTGGTCCCTGAGTTTGTACAACATTAATCATTTTGGTCATTCCATGAAAAATTATATTAAATGAGGACCAAAATGACAAAAACACCCTCAATTTAATAAACAATGGGCCAAATGTTTTGACAAAAATTGAGAGTATTTTTGTGATTTAATGGAGATTTTTCATGAAACGACCAAAATGATTGATGGTGGACAAACTTATGAACTACTTCTATTGATTTCAAATCTCAATGACCAAAGTGAGGAGTTATGCAAGTCTCAATAACTATTTTGGCTAAAAAGTCTATTTTCCACTGATATTGATACTTTAAACAATGGGTTCAAGTAGATAGAAACATAGCACAAAGCGTGCATATTCACTGAGACATTTCTTCAAACACTTAATGTACTTCTTCTCGTCAACCAAATCATGTTGCGCATGTGTCAATAGATATCGACATATGCCGAAACAATTTAATGACTGATGTCGAGACAATTTGTTAAGTGTTATCGAAGCAACTTGTTGAGATATAACTATTGGGCATTACATGAAACATTTGGTGAGCACAATAAAGACTCGTATGAAACATCCGGAAAGTTCTCAAAAAGGACTTGTACCGCCTTGGTCATAATGTACATCCACCCCTTGACCATCAACCTTGTATTTCGAAATGGTGTGAGTGTCTATGGAAATGGATCTTCTCTGGATCCCTTCCTCCTAATCCACCAAATTAGGAAATATGTGTCTTTGAAATTTGATCCAACTGTTGAAGTTATTATAACTTTTAAAGTGGGCCTCTGTTTGTAACTGTTGGATTAAATTTTAATGGTACGAATTTCCTGATTTGGTGGATTAGAAGGAAGGAATCCGGAGAAGATCCTTTTTCAGTGTCTATTTCACTAATCATGGTTATCCATACATTTAATTAAACGTACCACTTACTCCTTCATCTATATCCGATCAATTAAAGAATTGATTATAGACTTTTTAACCAAAATTGTCTTTGAGATTTACATAGTTCATCACTTTGGTCTATGAGATTTGAAATCGGCATAATTGGTGCATGAGTTTGTCCACAATCAATCATTTTAGTCATTTCTTGAAAAATCTCAATAAAATAAGGATAAAATAACAAAAATACCCTTAATTTTTGTCAAATCATTTTGGCATATTGTTTATTATATCGAGAGTAATTTTGTCATTTGGATTCTTATTTAACATAATTTTTCACTGAATAATTAAAATTATTGATAATGGACAATCTCGTAGACAATTTCTATTGATTTCTAATTTCAATGACCAAGGTGAGGTGTTAAACAAATCTTAGGAATTATTTTGACTAAAAAACTTTAATTATATTATCTTCCTCTCTTATCGGCTTACAGTCCAGTCTTGATTAATTTTTTTACCTCTCCTGCTACGGCCACAGAAAGGAAGAACACGACGGAAGACAAAAAGAACCGAATGGCATAAAGGCAAAACGGACAGTAGCATCCACTGGTAAAATGATGACATGACGTCGAATGCTATGGTGCAATGCACGGGAATTAAGTTTTTCTTCAGAGTGCTGTAGCCGAGAGAGTGGGAAGAGGATTACAGATTAGTGCATATATGTGAATCAGTTCTTTAATTAATTTAATATTAAATTTCCTTTCTTAATAATTTAACTATTTGTTTTACAAAACGTTTAATTAAACGCAAAGACTAACCATGGATAGTCTAGTAGATACATGCGAAAAGGAAAAATAGGAAGTCTTGAATTTGATACTTTGTAAGTTGTGAATCTTCTTGATTCTCGCTATGGGAATGTTATGTTTCCCAATTAGTTTGTTTCAGGTTCGGAAATAGTAAATAATTGTGATTTCTACCAGTTGTCAAAAAAAAAAAAAAAAACAAAAAAGGTTAAGGTTGGGTGAGAAAAAAAAACTCAAAAGCTTTTCACATTAAGCACGGCCTAAGATCTGGTGTTAGTAGAGCATACCCACATCTTATAGGTGCATAGCAAACCACAATTGCTTGCTTAGATTAAAAACATCCCTAATCTTTGAACTATTTGTTGTGATATCTCCAAGTTCTTTTTCCTTATGGGAATCATATTATGTAGTTGTGATTTCGTTTCACTATCATATTTGGAAAACGAAGAATATAGATGACAACGGTGATCTCATATAATACTGAAGTCGTAACATAATTATGTGCTACTTTTATTGCTGTTGTCTTGTCAATATTTAAAAGTGACACGATTATTCCTTCACAATTCATTTGTCAAAATTTTGACGTAACTTTTAAGTGCTATATTTTAAATTAGCAGTCACTTATAAAGATTAAGAATGACTCAAAGATTGAGCGGTGTGGCGATAATAAATACATGATGATAGAAACGAACAAAACAAAGAAGAAAACTCAAATGAGTACATTTTCATTTCCTCCATCTAAATGCAACTGGTATAAACCATAGGATCCTAAAAATAATTGCACTTACATGTTGGGGGGGAATTTTCTTTTGCTTGGATCAAATGTAATGTGAGTGAATATTAGGAATACAAAATGATAAATGTGAAGTGCAAAAGAATATAAAGTTAGAATAAGGTTCATATGGAATCACTCAATTGCAAAATAAAGGCAAAAGCTCGCAAAAGGACTTGAAAGTGGGATTGCTCATAGCTATACCCTATGGGAGGGTCGTACTCTTTTCTATATAAAAACCCTAATTAATTAGAATAATGCTTGTAAGTACGTCTTTGTGACTTTGTTTAGAGGGTATTTAGCTCCATCCTAAAATTAAGATGATAAATTTTTCATTACACTCGAAACAATAAGGTCGTGTTAACCTCGTACCTTTATTAATTTTAGTCTTTCAATCTTTTTCAATTTATTTCATCAAACAGCCGAAAATTAAAAGAGGTGTGTGAAAAGTAGCAAATAATATGTGGATACCACCACCTAGAACAATATTAGGCGTTGTTACAGTTTAACTGAAAGTATAACAATGTATATATTCGGTTAAGATGGTTTCGACACGTGAACTAAAGATCTACATATGCTCCAATTAGAAGATGTGACTATGAGACGAAATCTCAGGGCAAAAGGAATAGAAAAATACATATGAAGACTTTGAAATAGACTATAAGAAAAAATATGGAGTACTTGGAGGCTTGGAGTTAACGTAAGATTTAATGCAAAACCGAGCGCAATAACATGTTAGGATTTATACAATTGATTCCATTTATTGAAATAAAACGTAGTTGTTGTTGTATATATAATTTTATTAATGTATAATTAATATAAGACATATCAATTCTATTGTTTACTGTGCACGTAAAAAAATATTACGTAATTTGTTGAAATTGATCGATTAAGACTACATATAAACATAGGAAACGCGGTGTAAACACGACCACGTGCAGACATCATATTTAAGGATCTTAAGAAATTTAATTAATGAAAACAATTAATTTAAAATATTGCATGTCTATTGTCTAATCGACTAATCCAATAGGGCAAAGAAACAAACTTCAGAACCAAGCAACTCCACTATCTCTCTCTCTCTCTCTCTCTCTCTCTCGCTCTCTCTCGCTCCTCAAACCCACAAAAAAGATTCTGGCGTGCACTCGCAAATTTTAGAATAAATAATTATTAACAGTACTAATCCTCTTTCACGAACCGAGGCAGTCCCTTCTCGAATGGGGCCCGACCACGTGTCGGTCATTTATGTAAAGACGTGTGGTCATGTGGAGCATTATTGGATGATGAGAAAGGTGTTTAATCACACTCAGTGACTAATCGCAACTCGCACAAATATACACATTTCAAACTTCCAAGTGCTCTGCAGTCTGCACCCAACTTAACTTAATTACCAGATAATTAAGCTTAACGATGACGATGATGGTGATCAAGTCTCGTGTAGCTCATTGACTTGATTTTTTTTAAAATTTTAATGTACATGTGTTTCTTCGTAATTATGCACTTCTGTCGAACTAAGTTTGGTGAGACAGTAAAATCATACAAAAATAAGTTGTGACGGATTTAGAATTTGAAATTTGAGTGGTTCTAATATTAAATGTCTAAACTTTTTAGATAAAAAACAGAGTGCGAAGTGTGTCAAAAAAATTAGTTTATTCACTGAGACATTTTTTCGAACACTTGACGAGTGATATTGAGAGAATTTGTTGAGTGTTGTCCATGCAACCTATCGAGATATGGCTAACAGAAACACTTAGTAGGTACAAAAGGACTAGTATAAAATATTCAGAGAGTCTACAAAAAAACTTCACATGTATACTTTCTGAACTCTAGGTGGTTGTGAGACCATCTAAGTCTTAATGTGCATCCCACTTTGAATACAAGAATTGAAACAATATATTGGAGTTCATCGACAACATAATTCTTATGGGGTGTGATATCCACACACCTTTTTTTACTTCTCACACACCTTTTTAATTTTCGACCATTAGATCGGATGAATTGAAGAAGATCAATGGACATAAATTAGCAAAAGGGTGTGTGAGAAGTAAAAAGGAGTGTGTGGATAGCACACCCCAATTCTTATCTATATAAAAAACAAAAGAAAATTTTGGCCCATGGATTAAGTAGCAGTTTGAAAGGTTAACCTATTCAGGAATCTTCGGATCTATGCTTATTTTCAACTCCTCGAAGCATTTCGACCCTTACTACGCCCTTTATCGTCTCTGAGTACCTAGGTATCTACCTTAAGCCTTTCCTCGTTTGAACCTCGCCCTTATCACCCGATATAGTAGGGAAATGTCTCATTTGATTGAAACAAAATTTTGGTGATGATGTTTTGGAGTGAAAGAGAAGTGAAATTGTGGAGGGAGGTGGCTAACCCATGTGACGTGCATGGTTGTTTGCAAGACAATATAGCTTTGCTTGCATGTTAGTTTGGGTTTTATACTCAAGGGCCCATTTCAACAACATCAATTTACACAAGGCTGTAAAAGTGGTAAACTTTGTGTTTAATCTTCGCTCACAATTGGAAACGAATTCATTTAAGAAATGATTAATCCTCTCAATTTTGCTTTCACTTTTGGGGAAATGTTTCATGTTTTTTCGTTGGGAGTAGTAATGATTTAAAGTATTTATTTTACTATTTTGTACAAATTTTATCGCAAATAATTTATAAATTATCAACTACTTAATATCTAATTTTGACATGACATTCATTGTTTACGAGTAAAATCATTTCTAAACACGACGAAAATAGACTTGTTGGGAGTAGTAATGATTTCAAATATTTATTTTACTATTTTGTACAAATTTTATATCGCAACAGGAACGTGATTCCTTCCGGATCCAATTAAATTTTGTTTGCTGAGTAGGCGATCCGGGCCGTTGAAATTTAATCCAACAACTACAAACAGGGGGCTCTCTAGAAGTTATAATAATTGTAGCCATTAGATCAAATTTCAACCGACTTGATCGCCTGCTCAGTAGGCTCAATTTTATTGGATTCGGAGGGGATCCGGTTCCGCAAACAATACTTAATTTATCAACTACTCAATATCTTATTTTGACATGACATTTATTGTTTACGAGTAAAACCATATCTAGACACGACGAAAATAGAAAGAAAACGTAACTGACAATCTTTTTTGTTTGTATTATATTTTTATTTTATTTTATTAAGACTATATTTGAACTGTTTTCGGTATTCATAGGATCAAACGAACGTGCATTTAACACACATTAGAGCTTAAGGAAATAAAAGCTTATAATATGCTACTAGACTCCTACAATGAGTACTAAAAAAAATTAAAAACTTATTGTTTGTCAAAATACATAATTCTTCATTTTAAAGTATATTTGAATTGTTTTCTGCCATTCCTGAGATCAGTCTTTTCAAATGATCAGTACCAAAACATATTAGGTCGTGTTTAACGATCTCGAATCATCAATATATATAAAGGGAGAGCCCTAAAATGGTGAAGCATTCAAAATACCATAAATTACTCTTTAAGAATTTCATAAATTACAATTGAACCAAAATAAGCTAAAGTATTTAACCATATTTTTATTTTGAATCTATATCTATATATATCTATATATATATAAAGGGAGAGCCCTAAAATAGTGAAGCATTCAAAATACCATAAATTACCCTTTAAGAATTTCATAAATTACAATTGAACCAAAAGAAGCTAAAGTATTTAACCATATTTTTATTTTGAATGAATTTAATAGTTAAAATTATAGGAATAAAACACAAAAACATAACCTCCCACGTTAGTGGGTGGTTTCATGTCTTTAATTCATTTCTTCTTCTTCTTTTTTTTAAAAAATATTTTTTTTTAAAAATATGTAAATTCGTTATTTAAATAAAAAAAATATAAAAAGGCCAATTGCCACACGCATACGCGTGTGGCAAGAAGCTAGTTAAAATATTATGCCTCCAACAAAACAAAAAAATTCATACATCTAGCTGCGTATAAACATGCTTCGTACAAACATACTCGCAATACATCACATAAAACCATGTATATATGATGTATATATAATTATATATGCATACAAAGTCGTATGTAACTCCACCTAAACTTAATCATCGCATGAACCCATGTATATATAGTATAAAGGTTGCAGATATAAAGTTGAGATGCTTTTAAAATTATTGAGGGATTTGCAAGTTTGATGAGGGTCTATTAGACCTAATAAGTCAACAAATAAGCATAAAAAGCCAAGTGGAAAATGTCACCACAAGAGACGTATTCCTCGTGCCCTCCCTCCCGTTTCTGCATTAACGAATAATCTTTTTCAAAAAATATTTAAAAAAAAAGAGAGAAAATACATTTTTGTTAGGCAAACGTCATCTTCAAAACCCATCTTTTTCTCTTCTTTATCTTCTGATGGAAATGGAAATATACGCATAAATACGACACTTGTAGATGCAGCGTATGAGATTAGCTTTATGTCGTATTCACAGATAATAAAGAGGGGAACAAGAAACCCGTGAATTTCGCCAAACCAAAGCAAACCGACTTTGATTAGAAAAACAAACACTCTGAAACCCTAAATACGCATGTAAAATGACTGCCTTCGTGACAACGACTTGGGTCCATTAAGGCAATGGGAAAAGATCACACGCTGTGTAATGTATGAAAAAGAAACTAAGAATCTTTGAGTTCTTTATCTTAACACAAGTTTGAAGTTTCTCTTCTTCCTTTCGCCTTTTACTTCTTAACAAAAGCCAAGAATTTAGATGCGTGTTCTCCGCCAATCACAGAAAAAAACTTTAATGTTAGCGACCGGATCACGTCACTTATCGCTTGAACACATAAAATTACTCAATTTTCGGTGTGTTCTATTCTATTCCTCTCGTCTACGTTTGATCTCTACGTGCAACAACCCTAGAAACCATTCCATTATTTTTAATGATATGACTCGCTTGTTAGTGAGTAAAGTGGCCTCACTTGTTAGCAATGGTTTGATGTGGTCTCGCTTGTTAACGGTGACATTACGTGTGCCTAGTTTAGGTTCGTTGCGTCTGCTGTATTTGTGGCGGATCTAAACCTGTGCGCTTGTGCTGGTACCGATAGTGCTTGTGGTAGCCAATTAGCTAGAGGTTTATCTATATGCTTGTTTGTGCTAATTATTTCTAAATTATTGAATTGGTCACTGAAGAATGTGTCTACGTCGTAACCTTGTATATGTTCTTGTTTGTTAATAAAATCACTATCTCTTCTAGTAAAAAAATGGTATGACTCGAGCATTTGTTATCAAATTAGTATGTATCTATCTAAACAAAACATCATTTTCTCATTTTATTTTATGAAGAAGTTGGGGGATTTCAATTCTTTTTTTAATTCCAATATTTAATTGTTGAGTAGCCTCTCAAATCACCACCTTAATCGTGGATTGCTCGTCTAATAAGTGGAGGACCATCATTCATCATCATGCATGTTAATCTATATATTAGTTAAATTTGTGACATTGGCAAATGTTTTATTCCTTGATAGCTTATAATTTAATAGGCTAATTTGTTTTGCGAATATTGCATGCATGTTCCCAAGAGCAATTGTCAATGAAAACCTACAAATTGAATAAGGTGGTGGAGATGGAAGATTAATTATTTGGTTGGTATCATCGTATATACGTGTCTTCTAATTAAGTTTATAACAATTATTTGTAATGTCCCGGAATCATAGTTTGCATAAAACAAATAATTAATCAAAGAAGATAGATGATCAGGTGGGGTTGAGAGACAATCCATGTTGCAATTACTTTTTTCTTTTAGCAATTTTCTACACGTACATGATGCCACGCCAACGAAAGCTAGTGGGAGAATTTTATGCTGATGATTAAGATGATTTCCAATTTAATTAATCACATAAAACGGTCTAGGGTTTATCTCAACTTGATGCATGCTTAAAGCTGAAGAGTTTGTGCGCGCATGACAATTTTTTGTTGGTTTAGTTTCTTTCTAGCTAGTTTTGTAGGACGATTAAATGGTGTTGTAAGTTGCCAAATTTTTACGTGAGATGGCATCCATATTCTCAGCGTCTTCCTCATTGTGCAGAAGTGGGGCATCTTCTGCATTTTATTGTCATCACATGGTCCCGATGATCATCAACTTGTTATTGTTTTAGTTTGATGAGGTTAGAGTTAGTTAGATGCCCTAAAAACTAGGGTTAAATTTCTTGGTAAATACTTATGATGTTAGTTTGATTTTCGTTGATTGGTGTAACCGTTTACACTATATATGAGGAAAAAAACTCGATAGTTTCGATATATTGCGTGCAACAATTGTGCACGCATTACTTTTCTCGTCACGCGAGAAGAGGCACAGACGCAGTCATTGCATACAACCAGCATCTGCTAGAGTTTTCCGAAAAAACAGCACATAAGCACATCAATTAGCACAACTCATGATAGATTGTTAGTTAGCTATTTTCAAGTCTATGCATTCAGTATACACGCATGCATCATTGTGGTTTTGAAGGGCTTGTTGTGTAACTAGTTTTAGAAAATTGAGCAGACAAGTCTGATTTTGTTTCGACCTCTTCTTTGCTGCTGATTCTTTGTATGCAGACATTGCGCAGAGGGGGAGAGAGAGAGAGAGTTGAAAACTTTTGTTTTCGAGTTTTCTTTTCTTTTCCCTTGGATGCCAATGCTTTTCAAAGTTCACAACTTCTAGAACATGCATAAGGTTGGCGCAGTCTGAAAACCTTGATTACAATGATACGAGAAACTGACGATTGGGGATTTGATCATTTTCAGCAGAAGACCCGGCTGTAAGCACGGTGTCGTGGAGCCGAAATCATGATTACGAAGGAGAAGAAAAAGATTGTTCATTGTATTTAAAAAGCGGAATTTATGATCCGATGTACTGAATACGTGGACGCATGCTATAAAATTTCATATAAAAGCAAGAAAAATGCGAGAAAAAAAATTTGCATGGGAGATCACTGTGTACACAACACCACCATGCAAACAGTAATTTTCTTTTACAATTTAATAACATTAAACACTGTAGATCAAAATTGGGCTGGGCTGGAGTGCAAGAGGGACACTTGTCAGGGCCCAATTAAAGCCCATTTATATGATTAGAAGATAGGAATCAAATTACTACTAGCTAGATAGAAGCATCAACGAATTATCAATGTCATTGACGACCAAAAACTGCTTTTTGGGAAATGCGGATGGAATATTTAGCACATATGCTTAGGAAACAAGTACCAAATTGATATGAGCCGTTGAGATAATAGGTGCAATTACAACTCACATTGAGTCTGATAGATACTACGAATTGAATAAAAGAATCTTGGGCGAGACTGTCACATACTGCAACCCCACTCGTTGAAGATGGGATGGTATCCCTAAAATGCCGGTTGAGGCAGTCTCACTCAGGACTTTTTCAAATCAAGGACATTCATCGATCCCTTTGAAGTTGTAAAGTTCGTAGATGGCTACACATCGTAATCCAATGTCCAAAGGAGATCTATTTGGTAGTCCACTTGGTGTTTGGTGAACATGACTGCATTGGACGACGACGTTTCAATGTCATTACAGCCACTCGCGAAAAAGAGCACATATTAGCAAATAATCCGTTTCCATTGGTCATGGCGACACAATAGTAAATGTAGCCTATGTGGACCGGATGACGTTTCAACTTCATAGGCCTAGTTGGGCCCATTTCTCACCTACAAAAAAAAATAAAAAAATAAAAAAAAAAGAATGGTGCATTGTTGAACCAAGATGCCGGCCACGGTTGCATTCTCAAAGAAGGAACTTATACGTCTGCTTGACATCTCTCGTATCAGATGAAACTAAAATGAGTTCGGTTGAAACTCAAAATAAAAGTTTGAATTAATCTCAACTTACTATCTTAAAGTTTCTTAATTTTCAACATTTAGTACATTTAGTATCTTAAAGTTTCGTATTATCCCTAATAACAGTTTCGTCATAAAACATCCGAAAACCATAAGTTTGCACTGCTTACGAATTTATTGGGCCTCTAGTACAATTTTTGGGTCCAGAGTTGGGCATACAAATATTGGGCCTCATAAAATAGTCAAAGCCCTGTAATGTTGAACCGAGCAGCGTGTTTTTGGTAGTCGACGCGAAATGCGTTGTTGGACGGCAGATTTGGTGGAAAAATGTTGAACCGCAAATCGGCACTGATCGGACTGATCAGTTGCTTTTACTTTCACTCCGTATTTCTGACTAGTTTCGTCGCCGCTTCTTCTCCGGACCCGCTGCTCGGATCCGCCCGCGTCGTTTTTCAGGTAAAAAAATTAAATTTGAAAAACGTAGTAGAAATTAATGTGAATTTTTGGGGACGAATTTGGATTTTGATCTTGTGTGATTTTACAGACCAACTATGGCGACATCGAATTCGGGTTCTACCCGACCGTCGCGCCGAAGACGGTGGAGCACATTTTCAGGCTGGTCCGTCTCGGCGGCTACAACACCAACCACATCTTTAGGGTTGAGAAAGGGTTCGTCGCCCAAGTGGCCGACGTGGCCAGCGGAAGGTCGGCTCCGATGAACGAGGTGCAGCGGAGAGAGGCGGAGAAGACGGTGGTCGGAGAGTTCAGTGCCGTTAAGCATGTCAGGGGCATTCTTTCCATGGGAAGGTAGTGAGTGAAGTCTCTATCTTTCTGATTTACTTGATTAGAAGTTTGAAGTTTTCGCATTTTCGTGTCTTTAATTGTGAATTACTATCTGGGTAATTGTTGTTTTTGCTATTTTTTTGTGTAGATATGAAGATCTGAACAGCGCCGGATCCTCCTTCTCAATGCTGCTTGGAGATTCCCCGCATCTTGATGGGAAGGTAAGCTGACTACACTTTGATAACATTGTTGAATCGGGCATGATCATCGATAATGTGTTGACATAAGAAAACCTTTTCAGTATGCAATATTTGGGAAAGTTACTAAAGGTGATGAGACCTTGAGAGCGCTTGAGGAACTCCCTACACATCGGGAAGGGATTTTCGTAATGGTATGCTTATCCCTATGCTATTCGCTTATTTTCAATTTCAATAAGATCAATTCGTCAATCCTGTAAAGTTAGAATTATAGTTCCTGTGTTAGTTACGTAGGATAGTATCATAGAACAGTATAGCTAGTTATTTTCACCCTTCTAAGATGTCTATAGATATTGCCATTGCATTTGATGTGCAAATGTATTAATGGATTGGAGTCAAAACTAAATATTTTCGCTTTGCTAGGGAGCTTGACATCCAATTGGATGAGTATCGTATAATTAAATTAAATTAAAATTCTTGTTATGTGGAGTTATGTGGTTCTCTCTCTGGGGTATAAATGTTTTATCATCATGCTAGGACTGTTGTACTTTTACCCCATGCACCACAGGTAGCGTTATCTACCAGTGTCTCTGGCATTAGTATTTCCCTGTACATTGTCCGCATTGGTTGTATGTGGTAAAGTAGCCGTGCTTCTTACTATGGCTTATTAGTTATGCTTCAGTTACGCCTTTATCGTATATGCTCTGAGTCACAACTCTTATATCCATTTGATGGGAGATCATAATCACTGCATTCTTGGCTCGGAAATGATTATTCTCTTTAATTCATTTTCTTATTTTTCCCTCCAGCCCACTGAGCGCATTACAATTCTGTCAACATACTACTACGGTGAGAATCAAGAACCCTTTGATTTATTCACTGCTTGTACTAGTTTCATATGTATTGACACTAGCTTTAACGACCAGATAAAGGACCAGCGGTAGGTATTTTGAAAAGTTTGAGGCCAAAGGCCGAACCATGCACATCTCTGAAGTTCTCCGTTTCGTTACTTTTTTCCTTGTTGACACGTCTGCCATGTGATGACCGGTCCAGTGTTTGTTGCATTGGAGATTTTAATGATCACATTTAAATCATTTAAATTGGTTGAGTTTACATTGTGTTTATGGCTTGATTGTGTTACTTTTAGACACCGAGATGGAGCATTGTGAACATGAGAGGTCTGTTATGAGGCAGAGGCTTGCTGCATCTGCTGTTGAAATCGAGAGACAGGTAAATAAGATTTACAACGAACATGATCTTTTCAAACATCCAAATGTAAACGTGGACTTATCACGTGTCATATTTGTAGAGAATGAAATGTTTCCCATGACATAGCGAGCAAATATCAGAAGGAAGAGATGCTGTGGTTGCTATCAATCTTTGAGATATCCGCTTTATGTTGTCAGAGAACAGTGTACAAAGGGTGAGGAAAGTTCAAATATCCATTTGAGCAGATGGGAGACAATATTTGTGGTGTCAATCGAGTATCTGCCACTGAATACACACTAAAGTTGTCTCTGTAAGTGAACGTCGAAACCTGATGTTGTACTGGATGTTGATAATGGCTGACATGCTCGTTGAGACCACACACTTGATTCGTAATGTTAGCTGTGGAAGCAAATAATGGATTTATAGTGGCTTAGTGTCGATAGTATTAGTCTTCACTGTTGTTTGTATGGAAAGTACTTCCGTGTAACGATAATGTAACTATGACGGTATCCCAAGTCCAAGATTAACTTGATCTTGAGATACCGCCTATAATGACATATGTTGCTAAGTTTCATGCCCTAGACAAGAAAACTCTGGACGTATAAAATAAGATTGAAATGTTGCTTGGCGCCTTGGAAGTTTGATTTTTACTCGAGTTGAACTCTTGTTAGCCTGGTTTTTACCACCAAGTTGTGAGAAATTTGCAGCTTCGCGTAACAATCGGAAACGTGTCAAAATCCTAACGAACCGGACGTGAAATGTATGGTGGTAGATTGGGTGGAATCTGCCCACAGCTTTTACCGTAACGACGAAAGCGAGACAGTTAGATTCAGTTGACAGTCGATTTGGGTCAAAACATGTCGCTGGCCTTGCAGACAAGGAGTCATGTGTTGCATGGTGAAATTTATCGAGCAACCTAATCTACCAGGAAGGCCGCAGATGGCCTACACCAACATGGGAATCGCAGTCAGTGGAGAGTCACATGTCTGAATCTGATAAGAGTAAGCAAAATGTTTGGTGAGGAGAAAGATGGTAACCCACCCCCCCCTCCCTTTGTCTTGGTCAATATACCAAAATCTCTCCCCCTCCCCCTCCCCCTCCCCCACGTGTTCCAAATATTCAGACTCATGGAAACATAACGTGCTGCCTGCCACTGATGAAGCCGAAATCGCATTTCAATACCGACTAATCAATAAGAGTTTAAGAGCATGTTTATTTACCAGGAGTAGTGATTGGGATCATTTTTATTATTGGGTTCCTTGTGTTATTAGAATATGGGTACGAGAATCGTTTCACTTCATAAGTTCTCTAATTCTTTATTTCTCTCATTTATGTTAAGTAAACATACTAAAAGGAGCGCACATAAGCAGAAAATTATATGAGTTCATTAGATTAATTTGTGCAAGTTGGCTACGATAGTAATGTCTCTGACATTGCATCCAAGTTCAAACCATTTTCATTAATTAGACTAGCTTAGAATGTCGTCCTACCTAAAAAAAACCAAGCATATGTCCAATTGGGTAGGGGCTGCATTCCAATCCATCTAGAATTTTTCGATTTAGGGTTGCAAACTTGCAATGGGTACACGTGGACAACACAAATCGGGTGACGTGAAACATGTGTGGTCTTCCACTTCACACATGGGACAATCTACTATAATACCATGAAGGAAGTTAAGGTTCCATTATAAACTCAATTGGTAATATGGGGAGTGGCCAATTCTTTAGAAGCACACGGAAGGTCTCTTTTATCCCGATGTGGAACTTACTCTCAACAGGTGTGTCCAAATCAATTGACTCAAGCAGGCTTGACTTTTGGGGAGATGGAAGTCTTATGATGTTTCAGAAGCTTGAATGTCTTCAAGTGATGGAAGACAAACATACCCACATGGATTTAAAACGCCAACACACAACAAAGTCGTCTACGTGAATTAATTTATGGCCTCAATCTTCTTTAACCCCATACGTAATTAATTGCATCTTTTGGTTGGTAATTCACTCGACCTATCACATGGAACAACGAACCTTTTTTTGAATTTGTTTGGGGTGTTCCATGTGAGTCCAATTTCATCCCAAGCTCCACCTACAGTTGGAGACAAAACAGAAAAACGACTAAACTCGAAAAATGTTAGGACCCAAAGTCCCATGTTGGAACAACAGCCCGTGTCGGGATAGTTTCTTTACGAGCTGGTTTTGTAAGGTAAGTTGTAGTACCATTCAGCTCGTATCAATTAGTATCAGAGCAGTGCCGCCTGCAAGAGAGAAAAAGGTTACCATCAATGTCGACAAAGTGGGCCGATGAGGTTTTTTTTTCCTTTTTTTTTTCCTCTCTAAAAAGGGATCAATTGGTGGCTTCATTATGGTAGTATATTTTTCGAGCAACCGAAAAGATTCACAGAGACATTTCAATCTCCTATGGTCATCATCGTGTGATTCACTAGTGTCAGGAATCAAACTCAAGACGTGCCGTGTGAAATACGGACCTAAAATTCATCCCAACCATTGGACCACTCTGTAGTGGTTGTAGGCCGATGAGATTTAGAGTGTGAAATCGGATATGACTAAGTTTTTCTCGTTATCGATCACAAACAAAATTGCCCCTAATGTTTTAGGAGGCAATATCATGCTATTCACTAGTTTCAACTTTTTCCATGAGCATGCTACCCAAAATGTGTTTAGTTAAGTTTGATGTGATTCATGTCTAATGTAGATATTCTATCGCTTGTCAAAAAAAGAAGAAGCTTTGATCTTAAGTTTTTTATGAGTAAATGTAGTTGGCTTCAATCAACTAATTTTTAACCTCAACGATATTTGTCTTGACCTAATTGTAAGAAAATAAGGTAAACACGAAAATTCCTGAAACAAGAACACGTGTGCAAAGAATATGTGTAATAATGACTTTGTAGGTTACGATTTCTTTTAACTTGATCCTCTGATTCGATCTCCGTAAGGTGCTGATTTGTGGATGTTGTTGATCCAAGGGCTGTCCAGGCTTGATCTTTGGATGAACAGTTATGTGGATTTGTTGATGTTGTTGATCCAAGGGCCGCCCAATTTCCCACTTAATACCATTTTAAACTTGAAATGTGCATGCTTTGTCATTGCCCAAATGAGAAAAACTTGCTTTGATCTGTAATGGATTGAAGTGTCCTTGCCTTGTCATTGCCCAAAATGAGAAGAAAAACTTGTTTTGATCCATAATGGATTAAAATGTGCTTGCCTTGTCATTGCCCAAAATGAGAAGAAAAACTTGTTTAATCCTTCAAGGGTATTTCTTCCTATTTTATTGAGTCACATCCCATGTGTTCAATTTGTACGACACGTGGCACGTGATATGTATGCCTCGGCATGTTGAAATTTTAATGCGTTTTTCAACATTTATTTCACTGAAATTTTGATGTCTACAAATGCCCCCACTTCAAGGCGCGTCGTATACATGTGCTTGTCATGTGTAAAAGATGTGTTTTGAAGTACCTTAATGTAGATGTCAATTTAAGGGCCGTCAAGGCTTGATCTTGAATTGAGCTGGAAATTTCTTCAAAAGCCGTCGATGCTTGATCTTGAATAAAGCTAAAAGTTTCTTTAGCTTTGCTGGGGGTGAATCGGCATGTGTATTTGTTGTGCTTGTTGACTTTCCACGGGCTTAATCTTGAACTGGATTTGATTTAAGGGTCGTGAACACTTGATCTTGAATCAGGCTTGTGATTTCTTCAAGGGCCGTTTGGTGGCTTGATCTTGAAGGATTTGATTTAAGGGTGGTGGACACTTGATCTTGAATCGAACTTGTGATTTCTTCAAGAGTCGTTGGTGGCTTTATCTTGAAGGAAATGGGACCACGAGCGGTTCATGTGGTGGCAATTTGATGGCGTTGCATAGCGAGGCTTTGCTTTTTTGTGACGGTGCCAGCAAAAGGTTATTAAAGCTTCTCGAGCTCTTTGATTAGAGCAACGATGCCGAGCTTGGATTTGACTTATACTCTTCCATTTGGATTATACGGTTCTGTAAGAAAGGGTGTCATGCTATAGTGATCTGTTACAGCTCACTATGCTGTATTCTTCTCTACTTGTTTCTTTTGCATAGTAGAAGTGGTGCGCAACCTTTTGCCTTTGAATGGTCCTTCAAAGTATCACTTTTCAGTGACTCATCCATATTTGGCAGCTTCAGTGTAAAGAGCCAACATCATATCAACTGTTCTGAAGTATTCACTGAGGAAACTCGAGACTTATTAACAGCTAAAGACGAGCACTCGAGAGCAATGCTAGGTAAGCAACTAGGCAAAGGTTCTGGGCAATCAGTTCCAGATTGAAAGTTTGATTTCAGGTTCCGACTGATTGCTTTCTTTCTCATTGTCTTGCAGGTAAGAGCAAGGGTAAAGGAAAAGACAGGGAAAAAGCATGCCATGAGATATCTTTGCCTTCGACCCTGATGATATGAGATACTTTTGCTTTTGAAGAAATAGCTTTCCAAAGGTTTATTCTTGAACTGGATTGAAGGTTTTTTTTTTCTTTTTTTGCTAGACTTCCTCCAAATGTCTGAATTTACTCATTTTATCTGGAGCTGAATTTGATTCAAGAGTGGTGGACACTTAATCTTGAATCGGACTTATGATTTCTTCAAGAGCCGTTAAAGCTTGTTCTTGAATGGAATAAAACCACGAGAAACTCTATGTGGCAAGTGATTTTCGGCTCTGTCGAGGATGAATTAGCACGTGCAGTTCACCACACCTTAGCAAGCTGACTCAAGAATTTGAGGATAAAAACAAGTCCATTAAATCCAGAGTACTTTTGATCCTGATGATATGAGATACTTTTGCTTTTGAAGAAGTAGCGGATGAACCGACACGTGTTTTGTTGTGCTTGTCTCCACATGCTTCAATGTATCATTTTCACTTGCCTTATATATTGTCAGGGCAGAAGCGACATCTTCTTTGGAAGCATATCAACCGTTGAAGATGACTACTCGAGAGCAATGTAAGGTAAGCAATCAGGGAAGAGGTTCCAGGCAGTCGGTTCCAGATCGGAAAGTTGATTTCAAGTGACGGCTGATTGCTCTATTTCTCCTTGTCCTGCAAGTGAGAACAAGGACAAAGAAAAGGACACAGAGAAAACATGATATGAGATACTCTTGCTTTCGACCCTGATGATATGAGATACTCTTGCTCTGATGTGATTTATTTGCAGAGGTATTCTAGAGGATGAGGAACACTGAGTATTTCGAGAGGCTTCGTTGGGAATGCACTTTATGAGGTAAGGAAGAGCTTGGCATTTTTGCAGGTCTGCCTTGCCATAGAGGATGAAGGTCGGCACATATAGGAATTTCCCAATAGCCAGTAGTGGTACTATTCTTTTACTCTTATCAGCGATAATGGGGTAATTAGAACATTAAAGTTCACGTGTTTTGCTATTTTGTCATAAATCTTTGACAAAGTCATATGTGACTTCCACAAAGCTGAGACTACACGTGAAATATGCTGACAAACTTTGATTTAGAAAATTTGGCTTATAAATTTCAGAGAGCGGCACCTCTTCGATCTTTGAACAATTGACCCCGTTTTTAGGTTTGGAAAGAGACGACAAGCCCATTTGATTTTGTCTGTGACTTTGGCAAAGCTGAGATCACGTGTGAAAGGTGCTGGCAAACTTTGATCTAGAAAATTCAGCTTTTGAAAATGTGGTGCCTCTTCGATTTCTGAACGAGCGCCTCTTCGATTTCTGAATGAGCGCTTCTTCGATTTCTGAACAAGCGGCTCTTTGATTTTAGAATGAACAGCCCTGTTGCCTCTTCTTTTTATGGAGGCATTAATTGCGTTCCAAAAGCACGCTCGAGAGTTGCTGCCTGTAGAAGTTACCCTCTTGCACTTATGAGATTTTTAATTTATCCGACCTTTTCTTTTCCTTCAACATCTCTAGAAATGGCTTGCCTATCTGACCGTTGTCTTGATTTGAATGTTAGGGAAGACGCTGACATGTCTTCTCCAAACAACATATGGCACCCATATTTCTTATCCTCTAACGGTTATCTTACGGTTGGGGATATTGTGATGAAGAATGATACAACCATTACGGTGATGACTAGAAATCTTCTCACCCCTAGAGATAGCATAATGTTTTCCAAGCAGTCCGATGAGCTGGTTGTTCAGGACTCTTTGGCCTTCAGCGTCCAGTTTGCAGGCTCTGTATCGAACATGGGCCAACGTCTTCTTGCTCGAACTCGCCAGGTTGAATCCTTGATGGCTGAAGTGGTGAGCCTTAGGCAAGAGATCATAGGGCTTCAGCATGAAAATAGAGAGTTGCACCTGCTTGCCAATAGTTACTCGATGAGCATAAAGAAAAAGCTTGACTAGTTGCAGGAGTCTGAAAGTCGAATTCAGAGTGACCATCAGAGGTTTGTGACTTTATTCCAGAAGCATCTTTTGCCTTCGCCATCTGGAGTTTCACCAAGTGTTGAGGCTCCGGGCAATCAACCTCTGACGCTTCGTCTTTCTGCACCTCTGCCAAGTACTAAGGCTTCACTTGAGCAATGAAGGCTTCCTACATTTTTGTAATTTTTTCAGATAAATAAATAAAATGGGCTTTATTTCACTTAGTGTATTTTTTTCTTCTTTTTTCCCTTTTTTTTTCGTTGTAAAACCCTTATTTTTTATTTAGATATGATTGAACTTGAAATTGAATGCTCGAGCTGCCTACGTACCCTTCCAAAGAAGAGATC
Organism: Crataegus laevigata; assembly: GCA_963580275.1. Lineage (NCBI taxonomy): Eukaryota > Viridiplantae > Streptophyta > Magnoliopsida > Rosales > Rosaceae > Crataegus > Crataegus laevigata. Next base: position 5,137,579 of record OY756940.1, read on the forward strand.
AAGTCATAACGTAGTTTAAATACATTTTCTTTTGTGGGTTTTTTTTTGTGCGGTACGCAGTTTATGCTCTTGTGGGCCAGAAGTATGTGGGTTACGCCTTTTAAGATCGTGCAAACAAGGAGCATGGTGCCTTGTAGTTTAGGCTTGTACGGGCGATGAGCATGGTGTGTTACCTTTTAAGCTCGTGCAAACAAGGAGCATGGTGCCTTGCAGTTTAGGCACGTGCGGGCGAGGAGCATGGTGTGTCTCTTTTAAGCTCGTGTGAACAAGGGGCATGTTGGTGCCATGTTGCAGTTTCAACTTGTGCAGGCAAGAAACGTTTGGTTATCGCCTTTTAGGCTTGTGCGAACAAGGAGCATGGTGTGTCGCCTTTTAAGCTCGTGCGGACGAGGAGCATTTTGGTGCTATGTTGCAGTTTCAACTCGTGCAGGTAAGAAGCATTTAGTTGTCACCTTTTTGGCTCGTGCGAACAAAGAATATGGTGTGTCGCATTTTAAGCTCGTGTGGACGAAGATCATTTTGCCGTGCAGTTTAGGCTCGTGCAAGGGATGAACCTGGTGTGTCACCTTTTAAGCTCGTGTGAACAAGGAGCATGTTGGTGCCGTGTTGTAGTTTCAACTCATGCAGGCAATGAGTGTTTGGTTGTCACCTTTTAGGCTTGTGTGAACAAGAAGCATGGTGTGTCGCCTTTTAAGCTCGTGCGGACGAAGAGCATTTTGGTGTGCAGTTTAGGCTCATGTAGGCAAGGAGCTGTGTGCCGTGCAGTTTAGGCTCATGCGAACAAAGAGCTGCACGTGAATTTGTCAAGCAATTTCGGAGAGGTGTTCCTTGCAATCTTCATAGTAAGGAGTCTTGACTAAGTGATTGAAGAAGTCTTCGGGAAAGAAATTGCGCATCATGATGGGGATGGACGATTTTCGTGTCGAAATTTCATCATACTCAACACTTTCATGTAGCTTTAGAGGTTGATGATAACTGCTTTGCCCTCTTTCCGATTGATGAACTTGTGGATGAGATGTATACTTCTTGTGCAGTTTCTTTGGAGTGACATAAGTCCATCATTCGACTTTACTCGGCTTGACTAGCATGATTTTGGAGCATGCCTCTAGCGATTGAGGTGAAGATTTTAAGTCGAAAGAGCCATAAGTGACTGTGGTATAGTTTGACTTCACTACATCGTTAAGATCTAACTTGATGATTCCTTTCTGGGCAGCTTTATAATGAGATCTTTTAACACGAAGCACTTTTTCGTTGGATGACTGATGAAGCGGTGGAACTTACAGTACCTTGGGTTGTCGGTGCGATTTATTTCTTCCGGCCATTTGCACTCGGGTAAATCGATCATCTTTTTCTCCAACATGTCATCTAGCATTGCGGCCACGTCAGAGTCCGGAAACGGATACATCTTCTGCTATAGTTCCCTCAAGGTGTTTTTGTACTTGTCTTGGGTGCGAGAAGGTTCACCTCCGTTTTGTTCTTGGAGAAGATCTTGACGGTAAAAGCTTATTTGGCTGGCTTATTTCCAGTCTCGTCCACCTTCGAAGCAAACACCTTATCCTTCTTGAAGTAAGTCGGTGATTGGCTCATTCTTCCCATGATGGGTCGTGGGCGTGGCTGGCTAACTCTTCGAAAGTCTGCGATTTGATGCCTTGAAGGATTTAATATAATTCCCATTGTATGCCTTGGACGCATATCTCGATCGAGAAGATATCGAAGAGTTTGTCTTTCTAGTAGAGGCTTAGAGTGCGCCATCTGTTGATATAGTCAATGACTGGCTCGTCCTTCCATTGCTTTGTACTCGTCAGCTCCAGCATGCTTACGGTGCGACGAGTGCTGTAGAAGCGGTTGAGAAATTCCCGCTCCAATTGCTCCCAGCTGTTGATGGACTCAAGCTTTAGGTCCGTGTACCAGTCGAATGCATTCTTTTTCAGAGACTGAATAAACTGCTTCGTGAGGTAGTCTTATTCCGTCCCAACGTTGTTGCAAGTTTCAACGAAATGGGCGACATGCTGCTTTGAGTTTCCCTTTCCATCAAACTACATGAACTTTGGTGGTTGATAACCCCTCGGCATAATCAAGGAGTCAATCTTCTTGGAGTAGGGCTTCAAGTACAACATGGAGGTATGTGAGTTCCCTTCGTACTATGCCTTGATGGTGCTGCGATCATCTGTTGCAGCTGCTGGATAGAGAGAGATCTCATGAGCGTCGTTGCTTAGTTTGGCTTCTTCTCTACTTTTTCTAATGGAGGCTCATCATCCTCGTTGTCTTCTTTCTTTGGGCCAGAGCCGACTCCTTCATCATGCTGTGCCCCCAACTTGTCTACGAGCATAGCAATTTGCAAGTCTTTCTCTTCCACATTCTTTGTGAGCGTTGTAAACGTTTCCTTCATTTGAGCTAGCTGTTCTTCAATAGAGGTAACACCAATGGTCATGACTAGTTCCTTGTTTGAAGCCATTGCGTTTGGATTGTGCTTTGATTTCTTGAACGGAGAAAGAGATAAGAGGTAGAGATCGTCCCATTGGGAGTGCCAAATTTGTAAACATGAAAATTCCTGAAACAAAAACACGTGTACAAAGAATATGTGTAGTAATGACTTTATAGGTTACGATCTCTTTTAACTTGATCATCTGATTTGATCTCCGTAAGGTGTTGATTTGTGGATGTTGTTGATCTAAGGGCTGTCGAGGCTTGATCTTAGGATGAATAGTTGTACTGATTTATTGATGTTGTTGATCCAAAGGGCCGTCAGAGCTTGATCTTAGGATGAACAATATGCGGATTTGTTGATGTTGTTGATCCAAAGGGCTATCGGGGCTTGATCTTAGGATGAACAGTTGTGTGGATTTGTTCAAGGGCCGTTGGGCTTAATTTTGATGAAGAGGATGAACGGATCTTCAAGGGCCTTCAGGGTTTGATCTTGATGAACAGTTGAGAGTTTCTTCAAGGGCCGTCGGGGCTTGATCTTGAATAAGGAGGTTGGGAGCTTCTTCAAAGGCCATTGGGCTTGATCTTGAATGGGTGGTTGTGAGTTCTTCAAGGGCCGTTGGGCTTGATCGTGATGAAGAGGATAAACGGACCTACAAAAGCTTTCGAGGCTTGATCTTGATGAACAGTTGGGAGTTTCTTCAAGGGCCGTCGAGGCTTAATCTTGAATGAGGAGGTTGAGCCCGATCTTGAATGGGGCAGTTGCCTCAAGGATTTGGCTTGTGGCTAAGGAAGAAACTAGAGAAGCCAAAAATGCTTTGCTTCTTTCTTGTTGCTTTGCTTTGAATGTATGATTTTGGGATGATTTTGGATGTGTCATACCTTGATGGAGAAGCCTATTTATAGGCTTTGAGAATGAATCACCACCACAAAATATTTTTTTCTTTTCCAAGCACCATTACCTAATTTTCCCACTTAATGCAATATTGAAATTGAAGTGGTCTAACTTATGGCCCAATTTCCCACTTAATACCATTTTAAACTTGAAATGTGCATGCTTTGTCACTACTCAAATGAGAAAAACTTGCTTTGATCCGTAATGGATTGAAGTGTGCTTGCCTTATCATTGCCCAAAATCAGAAGAAAAACTTGTTTTGATCCATAATGAATTGAAATGTGCTTGCCTTGTCATTGGCCAAAATGAGAAGAAAAACTTGTTTAATCCTCCAAGGGTATTTCTTCCTATTTTGTTGAGTCACATGCCATGTATTCGATTTGTATGACACGTGGCACGTGGCATGTATACCTCGACATGTTAAAATTTTAATGCGTTTGTTAACATTTTTTTAAACGAAATTTCGATGTCTACAAATAACTTGGCCGTTGACTCAGAAATTAGTCGGCAGTTATATTGGCAATGCCACATTCCTATTTAGGTTTGCCAAGTTCATTCACGACATTTGAAATAATTGTCACGTGACTAGGTTTTGGCATCATATATTTGGAAAGAAGAAGAAGAAACAACTAGGTACTCGCAGAAGCCGGTTCAGATTGGTTCAAAATAATTCAAAGGAGTTACGGGTGAAAGCCCGAATGCAAACGCCGGTCATCGCAGTTTATTTGTATCTGTTTGGGCATGTTTATGTAGAAAACACTTTTGTTTACTGAAAATATAAAATGAAACAGCACTTTATACCAACAGTGAATCTTTGGTAGGTGCGTCACATGAAGTCTATGAGGCCGAGGAAGAAGTTGCTACATTGTCACAAGTAGGATCAAATTAACAGAAAAAACAGGAGAATTTGTGAGTGTTTCTGTCTTACTGAAGTTTTTTCCCATGTCCGGGATGTGGGTACTACGCGTTTTCTCTCATAATAACAAGTTTTCAAACAATTTTTCATTTTATCCTTTAATTTTTTTTTTTTTGACAAATGATAATGTTATCAGGTTGAATTATTAAATTTAAAAAATAAGGAAAGTCGGTGAAGATCGAACTCACACTAAAATACATAAATATTATTACTTTATGTTACTGTAGTGAACCAACCGCCGTATACTTTTATCGTTATTTAATGAGTGCATTATGCATCTGCGAAAAAACAAAAAAAATTGTTTGAAATTCGAAAGGTGTAGAAGCCACCGGAGGCGTATGTGGTCAGTTAAATTTGGCTGCTCTCAACTTCTTCACATGCACGCGCATGCCTTGGTTTTTTTCTCTGGTTGTAATCCTTTGATTGATTGTTACCTTCTCTTCTCGTGCAAGTTAAAAGTTAAAAATAAAAATAAAACCACTACAAACAGGTGCAGTAAAAACCGCAATCGGGATTTTACAGTGATGATCCCAAGCCCCAGCCAACGACTAACGTCGACAGACCAACTTAATTACCAGGAAGCACGCCAGAAAAAAAGTTTACATATTATCCGGGGATTTAATACTTTTTTGTCTTGGAAAAGTAGAAAATTCCCGATTAAGTGCAGTTTGTGACCCCTAATATTTTGATTATGTTTTGTTTTATTATTGTTGGTCATATTTAGACATGAATATTTCACTTAATTAGTTGCATTAAGGTCTTCAGAGTATATGTTGGAGAAATACTTTTAAGTAAAATAGCAATGCAATATCTGTAAGGTGTGCTTCTTTAGTCTCACTCTCCTCCAACCAAACTATGGACTCGCGGGGTAGTTCTATTACTAGAATTAGATATTAGGTCAACAAGCTGATATGAGTCATATCACACTCGTATTTCAAATTATTCTATCTTATAACGGTGAAAAACTAGTTCAGTAGACCAGTTAGACCAACTAACTAGTAAGGTTGCTCTCACGATGTGTAAGACTCGTCTATTAATAGTTTTATTACATCAGGTTAGATGTTTAAATGTACGACAGTATGTTGATACTACAAAATAATATATTATTTAAATAGTAAAACAGAAACAATTAAAGTCGAGAGATCTTATAAAAGTGTCCGACCAAAATGTCTTGTAAAAGTTTTTCTCCATTAACTATATAGTATAATTTGTGATTTTAAACTTTATGTGAAGAATCTATCCATGGCCCCAAAAAAGTTACGCTTGAACTTGAAGGGTAAACTGCAAAAAACATGCTTAATCTATACTTTATGTTCTTTTTCAATTAGGGTTTAAATTGACAAGAAGCATGCTTAACTCATATAATGAAAGAATTACAATGAGTAGTAAAGTAAAAAATTAGACAGATTTGTTGCCTGGGAATCCGGTTCAGATTTTTACACAGACGAGATCACACGTGCCATGCTCTAAACCCAAAGTGCTTAATTGGAGATCAGCCTGGTCAACATTCAACAATGTCATACACAACACACATTTGCACAGTATCCACCTCGGAGCTTTCAAACAAGGAAAAATGGGGGAGAGAAGCCTCCCTCACCACTCTCAAGTAGTAAACAAATTAATAAATAAATAATTGAATAAATAATGTTGTAGAAGGTGCAGATGTTAATTAAATAATTAATTAAAATGACAAACAAGTAATAAGATAACATGGCCTTGCGTGCTGGGACTGACACAGAGAGGCCCGCTTAGTAGGGCGATAACAAGCACATTCCTCTTAACCCACTTGAACTCTAACCCTATTTTGCAGACACTTTGATAAAAAGACAGTATGGCCGGCGCATTTTTATTTTTCCATCTCCTTCTTCAACTTGGAAAAAAAAAATTATATGGTACGAATACATCATTATTGTAATTGATACTATGTTTATTTTGTAGACACTTAATAAAAAGACAGTATGGCCGGCGCATCTCTATTTCTCCATCTCCTTCCCCACTTTGAAAAAAAAAACTTATATGGTACAAGTACATTATTGTAATTCATTCTATGTCAATTGTACAACACTGCACATAAATTTTTTTTTCTACATAACGTTATACATAAATTATTGTGTCAAAAAAGTTGCTCTCCGTTGTGATCCTTTTTTTTTAAAATTCAATTTTATCCCTTTCCGTTCCTCTCATTCTCAAACCCTATTAATATCAACCCTTTAGCCCACTGCTTCTTCCCATGCACTTGTCTCCCTACTCCTCAAGCATTCTCTCTCTCTCTCTCTCTCTCTCTCTCTCTCTCTCTCTCTCTCTCTCTCTCTCTCTCCTTTTTAAGCATCACCTTGTTATCTCATTCCCTCTCAACTCGTACTTTCTCGCTCATTTGTCTCTCAGGGCTTTTCTCATTTTTCTCGTTCTATTAATATAATTGATTCTGGAAGAACTTCAAACTCTATATATTACTATTATTCCTTCTGAGCTTTGAGTCTTCTGTCAGAACTTCAGACTCACCAAATATTTGACAATGTCGAGCAGAAGGTCCTCGCGGTCGAGGCAGTCGTCGAGCAGGAACAACAACAGTATCAGTGACGAACAGATCACTGATCTCGTAACCAAGTTACAGCAGCTTCTTCCTGAGATTCGCAATAGGCGTTCCGACAAGGTATATATCTATCTATATACATATACATTTATTATTTTTTGTCTTTTTAAAATTAAATTTCCTTCTTCCCGGCTCTCTTTTAGCCTTTCGTGTTTGTAATATAATGCAATTATTCTTTTATGTGGTCTCCGTTTGGTTAGATAATATGCAGAGGTAGATAAGTCACACTCGTCTCATTTATTCTGTAGCCACAACTTGCGGTGTGGGACTCCAATTGTTCCCCCATGCCATCCTCACCAGGCCCTCTCATTTGTATATGTTTCTGTCTAAATTGAGATGGATAATTATATATGTGTAACTGATGATTAGTTATTACGTATTAACTTGTTAGTTAATGTGTTCGGATTAATATTTTGGCAGGCGTCGGCGTCCAAGGTTTTGCAAGAGACTTGCAATTATATTAGAAACTTACACAGAGAGGTGGATGACCTAAGTGAGCGCTTATCAGAGCTTTTGGCCACGACGGAAATGGATAACGACCAAGCAGCCATTGTTAGGAGTTTACTTATGTGATGATATATGTACGGAGCTTCCTAAGTAATCATCTGTGTTGAGTACTAGTACTGTTAAACTCTTTTTGTCGTGAGCCTTTGATATATAAATCTGGCTAGTTAGCAGCCATTGTTAGGAGTTTACTTATGTGATGATATATGTACGGAGCTTCCTAAGTAATCATCTGTGTTGAGTACTAGTACTGCTAAACTCTTTTTTATCGTGAGCCTTTGATGTATAAATCCGGCTAGTTAGCTAGCTAGGGTTTGCTCATTAGGCCAGAAGAAAGAGGTTTTTTTTTTTTTTTTCATTTCCTTTTTTCATCGACAAGAATGTAACATGGAGTAGTCTTCAGTCCATGTCTATGCTATTACTTCCGACGACCCGTAGTAAGTATTTAACTTTGGTAATAATAAAAGCACTTTTAGACTTCTACTTCTTTTAATTTTTGTTGGATCATATATATATATATATATATATTTATATGTATGCATGTATGTATATGTATGCATGTGTCTATATATTTTATATATATAATTCAAATCTCAATAGCTATATCCATTCGGAGAAAACTGAATTTCTTAATATTATCTGTTATATATGTGATTGTGACACTTATAGTGAATATTTAGCTATATATATATACAACCGATAATACTATTTGTATATATAAAAGTATCAGTTCTGATGATACAATTCCGTAATAGGGATGAACTATATTATTTTATGCAGAACATACTTGTATAAGAGACTACGTAAACAAATATGATATTTTTCTTACGTCAACAAATATGATAAAAGTAATTTAGATATTTTTCTTATGGAAAATGAAGGAATGTGGAATGGTTTTACAAGTAACAGTCGTTAATTAATCTAAACTACGAGAAAAGAGAATGAAATAATGGTGTAGAGTGGAAAGTGTTGATCAAACCAATTTAGCTAAACCAAAATATGCAAATGTGGAAAGGTTAATTACATAAAATAAGTAAAATACATGAGTTTAATTAAACAAACAAGTCTGATATTGTTCAATGTGATTGTCACACACTGCCGCATGACGTTATTATTTCACTCATGTTATATACTTTTAATGAAATACAGAAATTAGTAACATCATTTGTTGGTGTAACACTCAGTTTGTTTCCATGTGAAAACGGGACCTAACTATTACTATAGAGTGGTGTCAAATTCAAGGCCAACTGGGGGGAATGTGACTTTCAGACCAAATTAATTTGGTAATCGGTGCATTCTTACACGTTATACCATGTAAACTGGACCTAAATATTACTGTAAGATTGATAGTTACCAGCTCACAGCTATAGCTAGATGCTCATGCAGAGAACCGAAAATTTACTATTTGCTCGTGTAGTTTCAACTTTCAAGAATATAGCTCACAGAATTAGTCGAAAATGTAGTGCCTTGCATGTGAATGGAAGGAACTGCTTAATTAAATAGCAAATTACGAAGAAGATTGGTTTAGATTGAACTCGTTTGAAAGTACTTTTAAAATGACTTAAAAACGCTTTTGGTAAAAATATTTTTCAAACCAATCCTTAGTAGAAATCTACGTGAATCCTGAAAAAGCACTTAATTAAGTGATTCCTGCAAAAAATATATATATGTTGCTTCTTCGAAAAAAAAACGTCAAGATTCAAAAGATAACAAAAGATAAATAGCGTATATTATATTAAATGAGATCAAAGTCTAATCGTTTCTAAAGTACCACAATTCAAACTCTAGAAGAAGAAAGAGTGGAGCTTAATTTGCGTACTCCCCAGCCGCTACTCCCGCAAAAATGATATTAAAAAAAAGCATGGATAAGACATCACATGGTCTCTCAACGTGACGAACATATTTCTTGCAAGATAATTGCTCTTGGTATGGATTTTGAAAAAAAGAAATATCATAAGAATTGATATTAAAAAAAGAACATGGATAAGACATCACAAGATAATTCGCTGGGTTGGGCTTCATTCTTTTAAATGTACTCTCTATTGGGCTTTGTCATGACAATTAGGCCCAATTATATATGTACCTCAGGTCTCCTCCTCCTCCACTTCTTCTGATACACATCGATCAGAAACACCTACCGACCTCAGGTGCGTTAATCAATTCCTCACGCTTTATGTTTTTCATTATTTTTCCTGATATTATTTTTCCGACTAGTGTTTAAATTGTGTGGAGATTATGTGTTTGATCAATTTCTGTGATGGAATTGGGAATTGGAAAGTCGGAAGATTAGATTGTGAGATTCTGGTTGGAATCTGGATTAATTGGACTAATTAGTCTTTAATTTCATGAAATTCGTAAGATTTTCGGAGAAGATGAGTTCTGGTGGATACGCCGTCGAAGTTACGGGTCTGTCCCCAAAAGCAACAGAGAAAGACGTCTACGATTTCTTCGCCTTCTCTGGTTCCATCGACCATGTCGAAATCGTCAGGTTTCGTGGTGTTTTTAGCATTTTTTTTTGGGAGGTTTAATAAAACACTCCCGGTACTGTTTACTTTTAACGAAAAGTCCTTTTTTACCTTTAACTGTCACTATTCATTATACCTTCAAAAAGGACTTTTCATTAAAACTGTCACTATTCAGGCCCTTTTCGTTAGTTTTCTATTTTTTTTTTTGTCTTAAATTTTTTTTTTTTGGGATATTAATTTGTTGTTAATTTGGGGAAATTCAGATCGGGTGATTGTGCATGCACTGCCTATGTGACGTTCAAAGATTCGTATTCTCAGGAGACTGCTTGCTTGCTCAGTGTGAGTATTTCTTCGACTCGTCGCACCTCATCATTCATGTGCTCGCTTCCTATATTTCGTGATCAACTTCTGATTAATGCACTGTGCATATAAACATGGTCTTCGTTGTTCCTTGTTCGTCTACAGATGAATATAGCGGTGCTTATAGCTCGTTTATGCCGGCTGTCCCGTTAAAATTTGTGTAAAACTTGCCAAATTCTTTCGACAATATGTTTGTGCTTATAGACATAGCAAGAGAAAGATACTTTGACAGAAGAATGGTAATTATACTAAACAATTCAGTGATGGAACTTTGATGGTATCCAAATGTAGCCTAAGATTTCGAGATACAGGGCTCAACTAGTAACCTTAACTACATAAGTTGTTGCTTGGATGAAAGGGGTTCCGTGTTATCATAGTATCCTTATAGCCGGAGCTTGGTTATATCACATCCCAACCACCTCCTGAAACATTTACTTAAAGCTGTATTTATCATTGTTGTTTGGTTATATGGTTTATCTTGTTTACTAGTCCTTTATTAACTTAAACTTGTTTGTGCTCGTATGGGGTTGCTTACTGATGCCTTGATGATAATGCTTGTGTGGTTTCTTATGATCTTTCTCGCCGATGATTTGTGAGCGTTAATTCATGTTTTCCCCTTAAAATCTTATTGTCTCAGGGTGCTACAATAATAGATCAAGCTGTTTACATAACGCGTTGGGGCCACTATCAAGATGAATTTGATTTTTGGAACAGGCCTCGGCACGGAGAGGAAACTTATTCGACTGTATGTATATTTTGTTTCTTTCTATCGCTCAAATATTTGGTTTCTCGTTTGTACATTTTCGCACACACGCACAAAACTGTTGTACTGAAAAAGGTTTGCAAAAGTAAGTGATCAGTATGTCTTGGCAGCCTCCACATGGAAGCCGGAACTTTCCTAGTGCCGGAGAAGTGGTGCGTGGGGCTCCGGAAGTAGTCTTGACCATGTTGGCCAAGGGCTTTGTGCTCGGAAAAGATGCATTGACCAAGGCAAAATCATTGGACGAGTCTCACCAAGTTTCGGCAACTGCAGCAGCTAGGGCGACTGAACTGAACCAGAGATTTGGTGTCACCGATAAAATTTATGCAGGGGTTGGAGCTGTTAAGTCTGTGGATGAGAGGTATCATGTGTCAGAGATCACCAAATCAGCAATATCAGAGACAGGAAGAAAAGTAGTGAACAGTAGCTACTTTTCTAACGGAGCTCTTTGGGTGTCGGATGCTCTAAACCGAGCAGCTAAAGCTGCTGCTGATATGGGAAATCATAATGCTAGGCAGTGAGGTATTTGATAAAATCGTATACTCTTGTTTTGTGTGTGTATAGAACAGAATATCGTAGCCTCTTCGTACTTTCGATACCTTGGTGTTAGTATAAATAATGCTGTACATATTGATAACCCCGAAAAACATTACAAAGGGGAGAAATGTAACGAATAATTATTTACAAACGATGAAGGAAAACATTATTAATATCCATTCGGGTTCACAAGCCAGTTGTACTTAGCAGCATCAAAAGTGAGAAGAATTTGGATGGGCGGTAGCATGTTTTGCCAATGAAGTGAAAGTATTGAGTAGAATCCAAGCCCTCTTGCCTGCGACGGCCCTTGGCCTCGTATTTATCTACAGAACCATCAGGTTTTCTTTTAATACGAACTGCCTGGTTGTTGCAAGGCATTGAACTCTTCTTGCATTGCGGTCTTCCGTGGAGGTTGGTTGTAGCAGAGAAGGCTTTTGGCCTGAAGATTGGTCGATTAAGTGGACGATAAGGAGAAGGAGAAGGAGAAGGAGAAGCAGCAGAACGAGAAGAAAATAAGTTTGGTCTGGAGATTGTTCGATGAGGCCGAGAAGGAGAAGAAGCAGATCGAGAAGTTGGAGCACGATTAGGAGCATGATTGCGAGGATCAACAGAATCAGAACAAGAAGCAGCAGCAGCAGTACGAGCATTTGTAGGATTAGTTGCATCATCAGTAGGAGCAATCCTAGGATTAGTGTCAGAAGAGGGAGCATTAGGGTTAAGAGAGGAGAGAGAGGAGGTAGGAGATCTGAAAGAAGCTGGATTATCAATTCTAAGAGCATTACAAGTGGATCCTCATCATCAAGATCAAGGCTGGAATAGCCTTTCTCGTGAAGGAAATAGCCAAAAACACACATCATTTGTTTGGGATTACAAATTCTCGACCTACTAGACTTGATATAGCACGACTACACATCATCAAAATACTGATTTCTAACTTGGCTAAACATATGTCGTTACGTAAATAACATTCATTTGGCAACATACCATAGGCATGAGGCTATAGCATTGTTTATCAAATTGAATTTCCAGGTCACACAGTTCGAATTTCACAAGTACAAATAAGTGTGGACTATCGTGTCAATTCGACTCAAACTTCCAATCTATGCGAATCCGACGGTCCAGATTTAAAGTCATCTTTCTTTTGATGTTACGTATGGGCTTTATATTAAAAATACACAATTCCACATGTTTAAGTCCGAATCACTCGATAGGCCCACACCGTCGCTTTCACTGGGCCTATTAAAGTTGGCGGGGGCCCATAAATCTGATAAACCGAGAGCAGGCGCCGAAGTAGGAGTCCTCATGGTGCTGCGGTGCACGCTAAATCTGCCACCGAATTGCGATCAGACTCATCGCTCGCACACCCGCCCAAATTTGACCCACCTGCAAATCTCTGATCCTTCGCAGTTCTGACGCCGGAATCCGATCTACATGCAAAAACCTTGATCCGCTCCGTTTTGCCGTTTAATGCGCCGGAAATTGAGCTTCTGGCTCGCGGCCGTTACTCAGTGAGTGAAACCGAGTCGCCATGGCGGGGAGGACGGACTCGGAGTCCATCCGGGTGCCGTACAGGAACCTGAGGAAGGAGGCGGAAGTGGAAATGATGGTGACGGACGAGCCTCATCATCGTATCGACCTCAATTCGTCAACGTCTTCCTCCCCTAGGGTTCCAAATGGGGGTGGCGGCGGCGGCGGCCTCTCGCCGTCGGGTCAGCCCGGACACAAACACAATACTCTTTTGACGCTTATTCTGAGCTGCACGGTCGCCGCCGGCGTACAGTTCGGTTGGGCGTTGCAGCTTTCGCTTTTAACTCCCTATATACAGGTTAGATTTTGAATCTGTTGCATGTCAAGAATCAATTTTTATGTATTGTTGTGTAATTTACTGTATAATATCTACCATTTAGTAGATTACTGTATAGTTTTGATTTCAAATTCTGTAGTTTGAGTCACACTGCATAAGATTGTAGACTAATTTATTTTTCTTTTAATGTAATGCGTGAACATGAAATATTTTCGCAATCATCGATTGGTACATTCTGCAGTGGAAAATGAAAACGAAGATGATAATGTAGTGTATTCCGAATATGGAATGCAATCTTACTGTTAATATGGAAAGCGGCTGTTGATTAACCCCGAACTGCGTTAGTTATCCATTTTTCTTTTTTAATCTTCGCAATTCATATCGTTTCTTGATCTTCATACTGCTACTACAAATGCCTGTGCTAATTTTGGATTATTGAAAGCTTGTTTGGTTAATATCCACTGTTTGAATTTTTGATGCAGACACTCGGAATAGGGCATGCATTTTCTTCATTTATTTGGCTTTGCGGCCCTATTACAGGCCTTGTGGTAAGTGACGGCAGCTAGTTTCCAACAATTGTCAACAATTTTGATTGTAACATATATGTTGTAACCTTTATAATCGTGTTGGTCTATTTGATGGGGCACAAACATATCTCCTAATGGGGTGATTTTATTCTAGCCTACTGTTGGTGCATGCGCCATCACGATTATTTTGGCTACTGGGATATGCTGTGAGGGTTGGGGTTGAAGGTATCTGGATATTTTTTAAACGTTTTCTTTCCTTCAGTTATCTCAACTTTTATTTTCTTCAGGTTCAACCTTGTGTTGGTATTTGGAGTGACAAATGCTCTTTAAAATTGGGAAGAAGGCGCCCCTTCATTCTTGCAGGATCTCTCATGATTTCAGTTTCCGTAAGTGCGGAGAGTTTTTATTTTTGTACTTTACCATTATATCTTACATTAATTGGTGCATACCTTTTTTTTGCTAAACTAAGTCTTGTAATTTAGGTGGTGTTAATCGGGTTTTCTGCAGACGTTGGATATTTATTAGGAGATACAAAGGAGCATTGCAGGTTTTTGTTGCCTTCTGTTGATTCTTTGTGTTTTATATTATAAATCTCATCAACTGTTAGCTAAATCATTTGAGCCAATGCAGCACATTCAAAGGTACCCGGACAAGGGCAGCTTTTGTCTTTATTATTGGATTTTGGTTGCTGGATCTTGCCAACAATACAGTGCAGGTAATGCTATCAGTGTGTGCGATTCAATCACAATGTAAAACAGATTACACTGTAGTTTCCTGATGAAAAAAATATCAAACTTTTTAGTATAATGCTACTTATGTCCCAGAATAAAGTTTAACTTGTAATTTTTGTAGGGACCAGCTCGTGCTCTTCTGGCTGATCTAGCAGGTGACTTTTGCCCCAAGCTATCATAGAACTAGTTACATTTATGTTAATTTTTTTTTTCATAATAAAATTTGAAGTATGTAATACTTTGTCTAAACATAATATGATGTGTCACAACTATATTCTAGGCCCCGAGCAACGCAATACTGCAAATGCTGTGTTTTGCTCATGGATGGCCTTTGGTAACATCCTAGGATTTTCTGCTGGTGCAAGTGGAAATTGGCACAGGTGAAACTCCTCAAATATGTTTTTCTTGCTTTTTTGATGGGATATTTTTGTGCAGTGGCGTGTGTTTGCATAGGACTTTAAAGTCCTTGTATATACTTCTCATCACCCTTACGCTAAACCCTTTTTATGCCATCTGAATCTAATCAAACTTAGTTTGCAATTACTGAATTCTGCTCTTTTTTTACCACATAATATAGACTTATAGTTTGCACCTCAAATTCTAGGGGTGGTTTCTTTGTCTGACAATTTTGTTTCTTGGCAGATGGTTTCCTTTCTTGTTGAGTAGAGCTTGCTGTGAAGCCTGTGCAAATCTTAAAGCAGCATTTCTTATTGCAGTGGTGAGTTACCAGCATGCACAGAAGTGCATGTATTTATGAAGTCATCTTCTACTGTTTGAATTATACTAATTTCTTTTGGGTGCTTAATGATTGACAATTCTATCAGCAAACCTGCTTCTATCTCAATAATGCAGCTTGAAATCCATGAATTGTACTATCTATTTCTAGGACTTCTTTCCTGATTTGCTATATATTTTTATTAGCTTAATCATGAATGGAAGATTCCGATTAACTACTACCTACTTGCCGTTTGCTTGTTATGCTGAGCTAAATTGCGTAGCCACTAATCATTCTTTCACCAGATGGTGTATTTCTTATAAGATGGCCCCAGATTATGATATTTTTCAAAGTCTGGGACAAGTAATAAAAGTTTTAGCTGGTCTTGTCAGTGTGATGTATATTGAGTTTATTAACTGAGGTAGGTATGATATGCTTACATCAAGTATATAGTTGGTTGGTTAAAGAAATCATATCGATCTATTTATTAAGTTTCTGAAATTTTCCTTTTTTTTTTTGGGAATTTAAGGCATAGAGTTGTTCATGAGTTCATTTCACTTTCAAATGAGAACTTCTAGTGTTGCAATTTGGTGCTGAGGCATGTGGTGTATTGTTCTCTGTACAACTCTAGATAATAAGTTTGTTATGTGTGCAGATCTTTCTCACTTTGTGTACACTTGTTACCATATATTTTGCTGAGGAGGTTCCACTCACTAAATATCAGCAGAATCCTTTATCAGATTCTGCTCCTTTATTGGAGGATCCCCAACTAAATCCCCAACAAAGTCATCTTGAGCTTTCGAAGTTAAAGCGTGATAAGCAAATTATCGATAATACAAATGGAAGCAGAACTGACTATGAAAGGGATATGAATCTAAAGGAGGCCATCTCAAAAGTTGAGGAAGATAAGAATGGTGGTTTTAATGATGGACCTGGAGCAGTGTTAGTCAATCTATTGACCAGTTTAAGGCATTTACCACCAGCGATGCATTCAGTGCTAATTGTTATGGCTCTTACATGGGTATGTGGCACTGTTATTTTGCATGAGCTTTTCCATCTCACCCTTTTTAATAGCATTTTTGCTGATTTCTGTTTTCTCATATTTGGTACCATAGAATTTCAAGAGTGTTTGTTGCCATTACGAAGTTCTGTTTTGAACTTATCTTCGTTTCAATTCTTACATGCAGTTATCCTGGTTTCCATTCTTTCTTTTTGATACGGATTGGATGGGTAGGGAAGTATATCATGGGGATCCGAATGGGAACTCCGCCAAAGTACAAGCTTATGATCAGGGTGTCAGAGAAGGTGCATTCGGTCTATTATTGAATTCAGTAAGAACCCAAAATTGAGAACCAATACTTGATTTCCAAAATTTGTCATACGTAATTCAAATACTATCAAGCAACCTTTAATTTAAGCTTCTCTTTTTCTGGGGCGTAGGTTGTTCTTGGCATCAGTTCTTTCCTAATTGAGCCAATGTGCCAGCGGATGGGTGCAAGACTAGTGTGGGCAATGAGCAATTTTATTGTGTTTGCCTGCATGGCAGGCACCGCTATCATAAGTTTGATATCTGTTGGAGAGTATTCAAAAGGGATTGAACATGTAATTGGTGGGAATCAAAACATCAAGATTGCTTCCCTGATTGTTTTTGCTCTTCTTGGCTTCCCTCTTGCTGTGAGTATTGGTGTTCCTGTAGTAAATGTCCATTTTCTAGCCGCCCCTAAGTATGCAAAGCACTGAGTATGTTGTGTTGCAGATTACCTACAGTGTTCCCTTTTCTGTTACAGCAGAGTTGACTGCTGATGCAGGTGGTGGCCAAGGTTTGTGTTTTTTTTCTCTGAATCTAGCAACTTCTTTCTTTGTGTTCTTACTGAACTTGGTGATTTGAATTCTCACGCGTTTTTACTATTGTGCAGGATTGGCTATTGGAGTTTTGAATCTTGCAATTGTTGTTCCACAGGTATTTAGCATGCACAATTCCTGTTTTATCACTTGTTTAGCTCAATTATGTAATGCTGCAAGCTGTTTTCTGTTGGATCTTTTTTTTTTTTTTTGTTTCGCGTGACACAATTCACCGTCACTGTGCTTTGGCATACATGCATATATAAACGGCTTCCTTCTCTCCCACCCCCTTTTACTTACTTTCTCATGGTAAGATTTCAGAACCAGGCTTCTTATTTCGTATGCAAAATTCTGACCTGATCATGGGCCAGGTTTGGCCCTGGAGAGTGCCAAATTCTAAATAGGCCCAGCCTGAACCCGACAAAAGTGAAGTAGAAGTTCGGAGCAAGGTCAAGCCTATGATCAGGTCTAGTAGTGTGGCGGTGTAACCTGGGTCCTGATATCTGCATTTGGATAAACCTGTTTCTTATTCCTGTCCCTCCCGTTTCATGGACAGAGTTCATAACTTATTTATTGATAACTTTTTCTTCTTCCAGTTTGGTAGTGCTGATTTCATGTTCCTTGTTGATATTGCGTAGATGATTGTGTCTCTTGGTGCGGGGCCGTGGGATGCTTTATTTGGGGGAGGAAATATACCTGCCTTTGTTTTGGCCTCCTTCGCTGCCCTTGCTGGTGGCATTATCGCAGCTCGCAGACTACCAAATCTATCGAGTTCTTTCAACTCAACAGGTTTTCATTTTGGGTAATGACAGAAAGTAGTTCACCTGATCGGCTAATGACAGAAGCAGCTCATCAGATGATGACCGCCCCGTGTACTATTCAACCTTGCGTGAGCATTTGCTCTCCGAGGGATTGCTCTGGCTCTGGCGCTGGAATTATGCGTACGTCTTACACTTACCAACCGTATTACCCATTCCGTAAATTCTTTAATTTTTTTTGCCTCACTTCTTATGTAGAGTGTAAATTGTCAGTTACATTGAAAAAGGATAATACATACATGCATATAATGTCAATTCCGCTCTCGGAAAATTTTACGATTGGACATGTATATATTTCGTAAGACTTTTGGTTTTGCCCTGTATAAAGCAGCAAGTATGTTGTGGCCGGGTTCCGGCAAGCCTGACCTAATGTGGCCGGGGGCTACCACTACTTTCCCATTCCCGGTAACCCGAATTTGATGGAAGTAAACGTTATTTTGATTAAAAGTTCATGATAATATATGATCAAGAGACACGAGTAAATGAGTTTTATATGATGTTGATGGAGGTTAAGTGGTGGGTTTGTATTAGTCTAATCATCCTTTATTTCCTTTTCAAGATCCTCTCAGTCTCATGCTGTACAGATCACTAGATTGTAATGCTAGTCTGTGACTCTGTGGCATCTCAATCCCAAACCGATTCACCAAATGCTTCCCCTAATTAAAAATGTATCAGTCGTAGTAATTATAATTAATTAGCAGGTAAACCTAGTTAGGGTTGTTTGGGCAATGCATGCCTGGGCTTGCAATTGCTAAGATTAAAAACTACGCAATAAAGATGTGCGCCACGTCCATGCTCTGCCTAGTCACGTCTAACATCGGCATCAGGCAACCAGCGAAATGGACGGCTCAGATGAATCACTGTCCCCACCTCAATCCCTAGATCTGAAAAGACTGGGAGCTACCTAATACGTTGACGTAATTCTAATTTTGGTAATTGGAAAGAGATCCTCTCCTCCTCTTGCTCGCGGATTAAATGATTAAAGTTTTTTAAATTTGATTAAACGGTAAAAAATTATTACAATTTTTAAAAGTTTGGATTTCAAAGGTCATTAGATTAAATTTTAAGAATCTGTATCACTTGATCCGCAAACTTTAGAGAAAGAGATCCGGAGATCTTTTTCCTTTGTAATTTTATCAAATTGATGACGTGTCAAAGTGCGAGACTTAATTTTGAGCTAAGCATGAGTGGTTGAGGAATCACTATGCGTATATCCTCTGCCCAAAAAGCAAATCCTAGAAAAATATAACAATTAGATTCAACAAATAAAAGAAAAGGATAAAAGAGAATATTTATATTCATCACTATAAATTATGGTGTACGTTCATCATATACTTAATTATTTGTATCTTTTAATTTAATTTTGATTAATTTTTTTAATTAAAAAGATAATATTTAATGTAAAAATTAATTATAATTAAGTGAAAAGAAACGCGTGGATAATTAAAAATATGACAAGATTAAAAATAAGATGAGCAAAGTACTATAATTATGGTGGCAAGTAAAAATACTTTTCTAATTAATGATACATATGCATGTACAGAGAGAGAGAGAGAGAGAGAGAGAGAGAGAGAGAGAGAGAGAGAGTGACGTCAAGCAATGGAAGAGAAGGGCACACATGAAGAGAGCAGAAGCCTATGAGCGCATGTGGCGAGGAGAAGATTCAGCAATTTCTTTATTCCAAAAACACTTGCCCAGTTGTTATCTCCTTTTCTCTTTCTTCTAATTTCTCTAATTTTCTATGAATTTTAAAAAATAAAGAAAAACAAAACAGATAGATATTGGTAATATTATTCAGGTACCAAATTAAGGAATTTGGGAACATGCATGGATGTAATATCCACCCCATTCCATTGGATTTGTGGGCACACAGGCACAGCACACCCCCACAGTCCACTGCAACTACTGCACAACTCAATTCTAATCCAGGCATGTGATTTAGCAGCCTACACTCTCTTGTCTTTGCCAAATATTAAACCAACTGTTTATGTTATTTAATGTTACTAGTGGCACCTCATGCCCCATCATCACTATTGTTCTACACTACATATGCTCTTTCAAATCTTCAATCAGACAGCCTGACACGTGGATGCTCCGGCCAATTCTTTTGTATTTGAGCATCTATGCATCAACGACTCACAATTATCACGATGGCTGGGTTTACTTCCAAAAGCAAGTTTCATCCACTTGGAATAGATATGTTTGGCCTTCACAATCTAGCCCCATCTCCATGCATGTAATAATCTCTAGTGTTTTAGTATTTACTAGATTAGTTAATGAAAAGCTGGGTTATATGATTTTATCAGTGTATCATGTCATGCATGCCAAGTTGCTAACAAGAAATTAAGAAGCGGTACCTTAATCAAATTGAATGCCGTCCGATCAGACAAATGTCAATTGCTTCAAATCGTATATCACTATGCATGGATGGATACTTTAGTTATTTCATGGGTCCCTCTAGCTTCACCTTCTTACATTTCTGTGCTCTTTTTTTTTTCCTTCTGTTGTTGTCAATAGTTTGAATTTTTATGTCAAGGAAGCGATCTTCCCAGCATATAGAATTTATGATAAAATGGGAAAAAGAACAGAAGATGAATAGAAGTAGGTAATAATAACTTTTTTTATTCGGAGCAATTTACATGATATAAGTATGTTGAAGAATGTAATATAGTATATATTACAACAAGTGATTTTGTTTCAAATTAGTTTATGATCCTGTTGTGAGAAAACCTCACATCTATTGGGCTATCATGTGGCTAACCTGAGAATAGTACGATGATTGGTCCACTAGTAATGAACAGCTAGTTCTTTATGAAATATTAACTGCACCGCCATTGTGATGTCTCATACCAAGAAATCCTTCTTGTAAAGGGCTATGCTTCCCTTGCTCTCTCTCTTTGTTATCCTTTCCAGCTGATACGCTAGTTGCCGATTCCTTTTAGTGCGCAGAAAGAGCAACGCAGCTCCATTTTTTAATAGAGAGATTATATTCACATACCCTAACTTATTTTTCTCACACTCTTTTAATTTTTTAATATTTTTTTATCAAGTGTTAGTAACGTGTAGAAAATATTTAAAAAATAAAAAAAAGTATAAAAAGTAATTTGAGATGTGTGAATAGAATCTCTCTTTCTAATATTAACTTTGTACAAGTCCTTTCAGCCCTTTACGTACACTTGGAGTTGGACAAAATTATGTAAAGAATCTAGTCCCACACCTTAAATGTTCATGCATGCAGCTGCGTGCTTGCTGCCGCCGAGTCCCACACACACTATTTACCACCTAGGTAATTTCCGATCGGTATGAGTTAACTTGTACGTGTCAATGTGAAAAAGGGGTGAAAAATGATCAAGAGTAAAAAGTTGTAAAGGTTTCCTACCATAAATTAAAGTGAACTTTAATAAAAAGCTCATAGTACTGTTTATTTTAACGAAAAATCACATTTTTATACTAAAAAATCAATTTTGATACTATTTACTTTATCCTTTATTTTGTTCTTATCGTTAAAACTCAAAGTTTTCAAGCATTTTTCATTAGTTTTTCTTAAATTAAAAGAGCTAGTGGTGTATAAATACTACTGTTACTATACGTAATTATTAACTATATAATAGCACAGATATATAAAGATGATGTTGAAAGTTTGAAATTGAAGGGGTGGACTGTGGAGGGATGATGACATATCCCACATGGAAATTGAGGTGGTGTGGCAGAACAAATCAAGAGAGACGAACAGTGGTGAGATATATATAGATAGAGAGAGTTGATATATATCTGTCTATATACATATGTAAGTATATGCATGCGTATGGGGGGTATATACTAAGATTATGATGGGTGCACAAAAACAAAACTGACCAGCTCTTAGCCCTAGTAGTGGGGTTTACGACAACAACCTTTCGTTTTCACTTTCAGTACGTACTGTTTCGCCTTCACTCGAATTTACAGCGGCGTGCAGGAGAGAGAGAGAGGTGAGGAGTGAGCAGTGTTAGCAGCGAGAGAGCTTCGTCCAAATCCACGATACCTGTTGGTGGGTTAGGTAGCAAACCCTGCCCCCTTCTCTTTGGACCCCATCCCCTTCATTCCTGCCTCCCCTCCCTCTCTCTCTCTCTCGCTCTCGATCGCCAACTCATTTCCATTTTTTTTCCTCAAGTAATTGGTTTGATCATTTCCTTTACATAACTGAAATCATCAATCATATATCTGCTTTATTCTTTTTCTGATGAAACCCAAAGTCCTTTCACTTTTTCTAGGACGCCCAAGTTTAATCCATCCCAAAAATGTCTTTTGAGTCCAAAAAGAGGGACATTTCTTTTTCTCTTCGAAGTCACCCACTTCGCATTGTCCAGCATAGACATGAACCTCCTGCGTTTTCCCTTTAATTCACAATCGAATTAAATCTAGTTTAAAAGTTTCCATTCCCCCTTGTAAAAATAATCTTGAAGACACTTTTCTTCTTTTTTATTTTTGACAAAGCGATATTTGAAAATACT
Source organism: Crataegus laevigata (assembly GCA_963580275.1). Taxonomy (NCBI): domain Eukaryota; kingdom Viridiplantae; phylum Streptophyta; class Magnoliopsida; order Rosales; family Rosaceae; genus Crataegus; species Crataegus laevigata. Next base: position 5,159,960 of record OY756940.1, read on the forward strand.
CTCATTTATTAAGAGCGATGAAATTTGAATTTAGGTGTTAAGATGGACGTATTGCCCTGATTATCAATATATGACCAAATGCATATCAAGACAATATATATATATATATATATATATATATATATGTATATAGCATGCCTTTTGTCAATCCCTCTCACATTTTTCCACTCATATTCATAGTGACTTAACAACTCTACTCCCATAGCTAAGGCCATTTCCAACCGATCCGGCCAGAGGGCTGAAAATAATCCGAAATGACACGAAAATTGTCTCCAACCGAGGACTAGGGCAAAGAGCTTGTGGGCCCCACCAAGCCAAAAAAGGGAAAACAAGCCAACCGGTTGACCCAAAGGAGCCAGTCGGCTAGCCTCGGGCCGGCACAAAAATTTGAATCCAACGGCTAGCTGAAGTCAGTTAGCTGTTGGATTTGAATTTTTTTTTTGGGACAATTTTTTTTTTAAAAGTAAAAAATTCTAATTTTTTTCCTATAACTACTTAAGCCATTAAACAATATGGAAGATCATTAAATAACATCAAACTTAAACAATATTAAACAACATTAAAAAAATATTTAACAACATAAAACTTAAATGCCTACGTGGCACGTGACACTCGAAATCTGAGACGTAAATTTATTAAGATTCCAACTCGAAAAATTATTGACATTCCATCTCAAAAAATTATTGAGGTAGTTTAATTTAAGTAGCCATATTAAATCAATTAAAATAATAAATTATGTTTGGCCCTTTGGTCCCCTCGGTTGGAGATAGTTTTTTGTCACAGGGCTATGTTTGGCCTATGGCCCTTTGGCCCCTCGGTTGTAGATGGTAAGAAATATGGCCTGACATTGTTCATTAAAACATTAATTTCTTGGAGGGCTATATGGATAAAACAAGTCATTTGGCCCTCATTAGGTTGAAGATGGCCTAACTCTCTAGTAAAGTGTGATGGACAAAAGAAAGACCAAAAAGTCTATATTGCTTATAATTGAAAAAAGAAAAGAAAAGTCATGGGTAGCAGAACTCTCATATAAAAAGAGAGAAATCACATCATATGACTATGAGGCTGCCTCAAGGGGGTGGGGAACAAAAAAAAACCTCAAAATTTGGGTCAATATCTCTTCAAGGAATGTATTTTGGGTGTGAAAATTTTGGGATTTTGAGTTTGAGGGTGAGAATTTGGGACTCTAACCCACCTTGGATGGATAAGGAAAGCAAGTGGCGGCATGGCCCTCAGCTTGCTTCTACAACACATGAAGAGGGGAAAGACGGTCTCTCGCAGAAGATGTAAGAGCAAGTCCAGCGCTGGGTATTTAGCCCAGCACCCAGTCCAAAACAAGGCCAGCACCCTATCAATCCAGTCCACCCCTTCAATTTGCCTGGCACCCAGCCCGTGTTGGTCTCTAGGCCAGCCCAAAATGGACAGACCAAGAAGCCGGGCCATTTGATTGGCGCGTGCAGCACACGCTCGACTAGGGGCGAGTGGCGCGACAACCTGGCAGGCGGTGGGGGCCGCTTGTCGGCCCACTTGCGCTCGGTTGGGATGAGCGACGTGGCCCTCTGCTCTGCCGTTGGATTTCCAACGGCAAATAAATTTAAAATTTCAGTTTTAAAATGGACCATTCGATCAAAGATCAATGATCCACATTTTTTCCTCAAAAAAAAAGGCCCAACGGTCAGATTTATGACCGTTGGCCACGTGGCATGATTTTGTCTGTTGGATTTGAATATTTTTCAAATCCAACGGTTCAGATTAATTAAGCACTTTAAAATTAATTTAAAATTATAAAAAAATACAGAAAATTATTTTTAAAATAAAGAAAAAATTAAATTTTTTTTTCTATAAATACCTAACCCTCATCTTCCACTTTACACCACATTTCAATATTTCTACACTTTCTATACTTTCTACATTTCAATATTTTCTACACTTTAAGAGAGAAAAAATGTCTTCGTGGAAGTTCATTGAAGATGTTACTTTGTGTGAAAGTTGGGTTCGCACTACTCATGACCCGCTTACGGGTAATGAGATGGATAAGCGAGAAATGTGGAGTAAAATTACGAAAGCGTTTTGCGATGTACATGGAAGAGACTCCAGAACTAGTCAAGGTCTTCAAGGTCGTTGGAAAAAACTCAACGCATCATTTACTTGTTGGAAAAACGGCATCTCTCTTGCTTCCAGTAACCTGCGTAGTGGGACGAGTTTAGCGGATCAGGTAACAATATTTTTATTTAATTTCTTATGTAATTTGTATGTAATTTCTTATGTAATTTTTATTTAATTTGTTATGTAATTTTTATGTAATTTATATGCATTTCACCCGCATCAATATTTTAATTTAATTTCTTATGTAATTTGTATGTAATTTCTTATGTAATTTTTATTTAATTTGTTATGTCATTTTTATGTAATTTATATGCATTTCACCCGCATCAATATTTTAATTTTTTTAATTTGTGTGACACCCGCATTTTTTAACAATATCTTATCCCACATTTTTATAGACACTACAAGCTCAAGCATTCTACAATTCAAAGAACCATAACACATCATTCAACAAATGGGAATGTTGAGAAATTGTCAAAGATTGCCCTAGATACAAAATTGTCCCAATCGGTCCAGAAGTTGTTATGCACAGTGTGGGTCTACATAGTTCGCCAGAACCAGACACGGCTGAACAAGAAGCCAACATATTTGAAGACACGGAAGGGATGCCAGAACAAGTGCCCGAGACCCAACCGACTCGTCATTCCCTCAGACCTCAAGGTAAAAAGGCATCAAAGAAAAAAGGTAGTTCTTCCAAAAATGACTACACTAAATATATGGAGGAACTTGCTCGCCAAGGTGAACTTACCATGGCACGGGAAAAAGTTAGAGATGACGAGAAAAATGCTGCAATGGCAGCACTACTAGCAGCTACTGAGGCTCGTGATGCGGCGGCTGAGAGACAAAGAGAAATAGTTAATCGAGAGAACGAGCTGGTTAGAGAAGCACTTCGGCGAGAAAATGAAATGCTTAGAGAAGAAATGATGGCTCAAGCAGATTGTGACACTATGAGCAAGTCTCTAATAGGAATGTCTCCGAATTCAAAATATTTTTGGAGCTCAGAAAAAAAAAGATGTCATGCGAAGGAGGCATGCAAGAGATGCATAAACAAGTCAAGGGGGTTCTAGCTACACAAATCATAGCAACCAAGATCTTAGCACCACATATTGTCATATCCCGGCCCGGGGCGGACCACTTCCCGGGCCCGCTCCACCACTGTAACACGATATTGTCCGCTTTGGGCCTCAACCACACCCTCACGGTTTTGTTTCTGGGAACTCACGAGCAACTTCCCAGGAGGTCACCCATCCTGGGATTGCTTTAGCCCCCTTCTCGCTTAACTTCGGAGTTCCAACGGAACCCGAAGCCAGTGAGCTCCCAAAAGGCCTCGTGCTAGGTAGGGATGGGAATATACATTTAAGGATCACTCCCTGGGCGATGTGGGATGTCACAATCCACCCCTCTTAGAGGCCCGACATCCTCGTCGGCACATTCGCGCCCAGGGTTAGGCTCTGATACCAATTGTCACATCTCGGCCCGGGGCGGACCACTTCCCGGGCCCGCTCCACCATCGTAGCACGATATTGTCTTCTTTGGGCCCCAACCACACCCTCACGGTTTTGTTTCTGGGAACTCACGAGCAACTTCCCAGGAGGTCACCCATCCTGGGATTGCTCTAGCCCCCTTCTCGCTTAACTTCGGAGTTCCAACAGAACCCGAAGCCAGTGAGCTCCCAAAAGGCCTCGTGCTAGGTAGGGATGAGAATATACATTTAAGGATCACTCCCTGGGCGATGTGGGATGTCACACATATCCTAGCTCCAATGACTTTATATAATTTCGTATTTATTTGTAGTACTTTATTTAACTTCTTATGTAATTTTTATATTTTATATTTTTTTTCTTTTGAACTGTATTTAATTTCTTATGTTATTTCTTATTTATTGTCAGAACTTTATTTATTTTTATTTAATTTATTATGCAATTTCAATGTGATAATTTATTTATTTTTGTACTTTAGTTAAACACATGAAATAAGATTACATAAACTCACCAAATAAGATTACATAAACTTAAAAAAAAAATACACTAAATAGAATTACATAAACTTAAAAAAAAAATACACTAAATAGAATTACATAAACTTAAAAACAAAACACACTACATAGAATTACATAAACTTTAAAAAAAAAATACACTAAATAGAATTACATAAACTTAAAAACAAAACGCACTACATAGAATTACATAAACTTTAAAAAAAAAATACACTTTATTCTTCAACCACAAGCCTCATTTTAATTTTCTTCACATTTTTGCAATCCCACTGGTGCTCAATCAAGTCATTCTGCGCGGGTTACGTGCCAGTATGGCTCTTGCAAGTGAGTGTACCGCTGAACGATCAATTCATTGTAACGTTCATCCCGTTCCAACGGCTCGTGTTGCACGGGATCTTCGGTATTGTCATGAGCATAGTAGATACGTGTTTGTGAGTTGATCGAATCCGGCTCATATTCATCGACGACATCATAATCATATTCATCTTTAACAATCATGTTGTGGAGAATAATACAAGTCATCATGATGGATCGAAGAGCCTCGACATCAAACATTCTAGCTGCAGCCCTAACAATCGCCCAACGAGCTTGCAAGATACCAAAACAACGCTCGACATCCCTCCTACACCCTTCTTGACATTTTGCAAAGTGTTTTTCTTTTTCAGTATGTGGATGCAGCACTGCTTTGACAAATGTATCCCACCTTGGGTAAATGCCATCTGCAAGGTAGTATGATCCCTCGTATTGGGTACCATTAACCCAATATGTGCATTTCGGCGATTTTCCTAGCAGCAGGTCGTCAAACACTGAGGATTGGGCAAGGACATTTAGGTCATTCTGAGCTCCAGGAACACCAAAAAAAGCATGCCAAATCCAAGTATCAAATGAAGCTACCGCTTCCAAAATGATGCTTTTGGCTCCTATTCTGTCGCCATAGGCTCCTTGCCACGCAATTGGACAGTTTTTCCAAGTCCAGTGTATGCAGTCAATGCTTCCAATCATGCCAAGGAAGCCTCGCATCTCTCCCTTCCTCAAAATCCTTCGCATGTCTCTTGGTGTGGGTGTCTGAAGGTACTTATTGGTGTAGAAGGCTTCAATTGCAGAGCAAAAGCGCATCAGGGACTCCAGAACAGTTGTTCTTCCCATCCTCGTGATCTCATCCACTTGATCTGCAGATGCTCCATATGCAAGCATTCGCAAGGCAGTCGTAATTTTTTGCTCGAGAAGAAGACCTAGAACATGAAAAGCATTCTCTTTTTGCACAAAGTATGGATCATGGTTGCAAATAGCACTCATGATTTTGTCGAACAAACCTCGTTGCATTCTAAAACGACGTCTAAAAATATGATCAGGGAATATGCTGTTGGGAATAAAATAATCTTCTAACAGATCTTTACCTCGTCTTTCCCTTTTTCTATCGAGGTTTGCAGCACGTCTGGGTTTAGCTATCTGCCCTCACGGCTTTCATGACACGACGGGAATGTGAAGCCATCTGCCTTCTATGGTGATCATCCTCATCCTCCTCATGAAGAAAGCCTCATCTCCACCTTCATCTTCCTCGAGATTGGCCAATTCTGCCTGTTGTGCCAACAACCTTTTCTGTTGCTCCTGCAACTGTTTATACGCTCTCCTTGAAGAAGACATTGTAATAAGAACTCAAGATTTGAAAACGATGAACAATGATTCTGAGCTAAAAAGGAGGATTGAGCTTGGTGTGAGGATGGATGTAGAGATGTAGGGTTTATATGGACGAAAAAAGCAAGGATGAGGTTCTGGAAAATGCCACGTGGCACTACGTGATTGGTTGAAAATCCAATCGAAATCTTGGCTAAATTATTGTAATCCGGATGTGACACGTGGCACTACGTGATTGGTTGAAAATCTTATCGAAATCTTGGCTAAATTATTGTAATCCGGAAGTGACACGTGGCGCATCAGGATTGGTTGGAAATCTTATCGAAAATCTATCCACAAAATAGTACGTTTCGGATAATGGCACGTGTCATTACGAAGTTGTTTGAAAATCTTATCGAAATCTTGGATAAATTATTGTAAACCGGACGTGACACGTGGCGTGACGAGATTCGTTAAAAATCCTATCCGAAATTCAAACTTTTTTTTTAATTTTATTTTTTTACAAAAAATTTAAAAATATTATAAATGGGCTGGGTGCCAGCGCATTTTTTTAGGGGTGGAGATGCAGTGGGCTATTACTATTCATTGGAGTCTGTTACTGTTCACTTGAGTGGATAAATGGGCTGGGTGCTGGCACCCAGTCTTAGGGGTGGACTTGCTCTAACAAGGCAGATTGATTGCTACAAGGTAGACTGATTGTCTACGGGCGAGTGCACCAGTAGTAGCCTTTTTACGGCTGAGATTGACGCGTTCCTAGGTTTTGATCTAGTGTGGCACGCCCTACCCATTAGTTTCCAAAAGGTCTTTATTTTGTGGCCTAGACTTTTTATCGTTGCAAACCAGTGACCAATTTTGATTTTTTTTTCAACTATTATTTTTTCAAATCCAACTGCTCAAATCTAATTTAAGCAATTTTAATGGTAAAGAAAAAATCCAATGACTCAAATTTAAATAACGGTCAAATTAACATTATTAATTAATCCAAATCAGATGCAACACCAAAACTCCTCTAAAACTTTATAAATACCTATACATTTGTTCACTAATCCATAAAAATAAAAATAAAAAATCAATTTTCTCATATTTCACTACCAAATTTCATCAATCATTCAGTTCTCCTTTCAAATTTATCTCTTATGGCAGACAGAGAGCGCTAGAAAAGCCAATTGGCTTCCTAGTGAAGATGTCGCCTTATGCTTAGCTTGGGTGTCAATCGCCCAAGACGGTTTTGTTGGTCACTTTCAAACAATTGATACAATGTGAGGGCGTATTTATAAAAAGTTTCTCGCTAACAATCCAGGCACTGTAGGAGGAAACCCTCAAATACAAGGATGATGTAAACCTCGCTTCAAAACTCTCAACCAACAATGTCACTTTATGGAATTCACCTTTATGTGTTGTACATCGTAATCTAGCAAGTTGTACCATTGTAGAAGATATGGTAAATTCACATCTTTAAATGTTACAATTTTAATTGTGTTAATATTTTTCATCTGATTAACTTTCCCTTACTATATGCATAGGTCGCACACTGATTTTTGAAGATGGAAATAAGTCATGCAACCACGCAAAATTCAAGTTGCAATGCTTGGGAGGTTTTAAAAAATCTCCAAAGTGAGTTGAGCTTAGGGGAGGTACGAACAGAGTCTTCTCACAGTTTTACATATTGTGTGGATTGGGGAAAGAGGTCTAGTGCTGCAACGCCACTCCCACTGTAATACCTTGAAAATTTAAATATATGAATTAGATATCCATAATTATGAATATGTAGAGAAAATTGAAAATAAATCAATTTATGGTTATGAATATTTAATTGAGAAATTTTAACATTTTGTTTTCGAAAACTATTATAATCTACGTCGTAGAATTTATTGATAAGTGGAAAAGATGAAAATACCATAGTTGGTTTAACGTAACTATACGAGGACGTATTTTACCCTTATATATTTTAACGTATTTCTTGACATATTTGAATAAAGGACGACCCTACGGGCGCATAGGTGAAAATGGTCATTTAATTGTTAATCTAGAAAGTTCCAGATTGCTGGAGCAATTATCTTTGATACCACGTGTGTGGCTGAGATGAAAAGAAAATGAGAGAAAATGATGGGGCGGACGAATCAGAATGGGGGAGGAGGGAGGGAGTGAACCAATAAGAAAGGGAAGAAATGAGGGAAATGAGGGAAGAGAGAATGAGGGGGAAAAACCGAACCTTTTTTTGACTCGGTAGGATTTTCTGATTTCGGCCACTGTTGACGATGGGACCGGAATCAAAATGATCCCTACTTTGAACCCAATCGTTCCCTTTCCTATTTTCACCCTAAAAATTGATGAATTTAGGTAGATTTCAAAAGAAACCGTATGGGGGGTGCGACGGGTTTGGCTTCGATTCACTAAAATATAAATCTAACTTTGTCCGTCACCACCCCCAATAGTCTCACCTTAATGTCAAGAACAAAGCCGAAGCAATGATTGGAGCGTTGGAGTTTGTTTTGAGGTCGAATTGAGAACACCCATTTCTAAGGTTTCCGGTGGTCCAAGGCTGATTTCAGGTGTTTTCGGCCGAATTGAACTTTGGCCAAGGTATAAAAGATGTTCTTCTCATTTAACTCTAATTTCTTGTAAAATTTGGTAAATTGTAGAATTAGTCGGAAAATTGAGTTTCTGTTTGCCGGAAACCATTACTCCCGGCAGTGTGTGGCCAGAGGGTCAAAGATGTCTTTTTAAGCTAATTTCAATATTCTGAATCCATGTATGATATACATTTGGTGTGATTCATTTGTTTGAACCTAGTTTTGTGATTGGTAGTCATTTGAAGGATTTGGGAAATGGAATAAAAGAATGAATGGTGAACTACGAAAGGCTTCATCCCGCATCAAGGGTACGTAGGCAGTCGAATAGGGGTTAGATGCAACCTTATATAATTGAGATTAATCTATTGTTGGGAATTTGATTGAAGAAAAGAAATCTTGGTGAATTATTCTAAAATTAAATTTTATGTTTTTGGTTAAAAATTTTGTTTATAGATTTTGTGAATGTTTAAGAAATTTAAATAAAGAAATCTGATTAATAGTAGTTAGTTAAACAAGAGTTTAATTTTGGCTTATCACCAAAATTTGTTTCTGAAATAAAATTTTGGTGTGGGGGCATTACAAATGGTATCAGAGCAAATGATCATACCTTACAATGTCAGATATTATTGGTGTTTGTGGATTTGAATTGTAAATTATGAATTGCATTATTTTATAAGTTCTATGAGTATGAAGGAATTTATGTGGAATGCATATATTATGAATCATCATGAATTGAATTGAATTGAATGGGAGTAGGAAAATTTTAAAATATCGTATTCATGTTATAGATTTGAAAATGAGTTTTGATTTAAAGTTTCAGATTAATCTTGAATTGGGTTGATAATATGTTATTCATTATGAAAATGTTGAACGTTAAGAGGATTGTTTAATTGTGACAAGTAGTTAGGAAAGTCGTATTATACCTGTGCAATTGAGGAATGTTAAATTGGGTGGAAATAGCCCGTAGATGTTGAATTAGGCGAAAAGGCGTGTGGATGTTAATTTGGGTGTGATGGCCCGTGGAATGGGAGGAATGTTTGTTTGGGCAAAATGGCCCGTGGATGTTTGATTGGGCAAAGTGGCCCCGTGAATGTTGATTTAGGCGAAATGACCCATGAAATGTGGAGAAATCATTGAATGGGCACGAAGACCCAATGTTTCCAGGAGAAAAGCTCCATGCGTGGACTGTGAGAATGAGTTATCAAAGTGATGTGTATCGACCATGTATATTATGATAGTTTCCAGTTGCTAGTCAATTATTGGGGTAAAAGAAAAAGGTGATGAAATCGTTGTTTTGCCAATGATATTTATGACTGGAAATTTTAATACTTACAAAAATCAAGATGAAATTTATTGAACAGGAAAGAAATCATAAATCGAAGTTATAATTGTTCATTATAATTGGAATGGTGGAAAAACCATGGGGATTTATTCATTTATTGAATTATTGGTGGACGTGAATAATAGATGAGACTTTGAGTTTGTTTAATATAAACGAAAATTGCAGGTTGGTTTTAAATCCCTCATTTTATATAGTGATTGTGATTAGAAGTTCCAATGATTTTTGCTAGAGTTTCTGACATTTGGGTTGCCAAATTCTATTGGTTTAACTTGAAATTATAATATTTACTTAGCCACTACTGATTATGGCTTGAAATTCTAATATTTATTTGGCCAATGATGGATATGATGGAAATATATGATCATTGTTTTGCCAAAAATAGATATGGCAAAAAATTTCTGACGTCGGGATCGCCAGTGATTATGGCCAGAAATTTTGAGAATGAATCAAGGTAACGGCTATGTATAGCCAATGTTGGTAAGTAGTTTTACCCATGATTGTGGTTCTTATGCTAGTATTTATTTTTGGAGCTTGAATAAAATCGTAAATTGAGATTATGATTTTATTCACTATAAATGGAATGGTGGGATTACCTTTAAATTTCTTTTCGTTACTTGATGGTAGAAATCTCGGAGACGAGATTTATTTTAATGAGGGTCGAATGTAATACCCTGAAAATTTAAATATATGAATTAGATATCCATAATTATGAATATGTGGAGAAAATTGAAAATAAATCAATTTATGGTTATAAATATTTAATTGAGAAAATTTAACATTTTGTTTCAGGAAATTATTGTCACATCCCGGCCCGGGGCGGACCACTTCCCGGGCCCGTTCCACCACCGTAGCACGATATTGTCCGCTTTGGGCCCCGACCACGCCCTCACGATTTTGTTTCTGAGAACTCACGAGCAACTTCCCAGTGGGTCACCCATCATGGGAGTGCTCTAGCCCCCTTCTCGCTTAACTTCGGAGTTCTTACGGAACCCGAAGCCAGTGAGCTCCCAAAAGGCCTCGTGCTAGGTAAGGATGGGAATATACATTTAAGGATCACTCCCTGGGCGATGTGGGATGTCACAATTATTATAATCTACGTCGTAGAATTTATTGATAAGTGGAAAAGAAAAAAAATGCCATAGTTGGTTTAACGTAATTATACAAGGACGTATTTTATCCTTGTATATTTTAACATTTTTCTTGACATATTTGAATAGAGGACGATCTTAGGGCTGCGTAGGCGAAAACTGTTCGCGAAACGAAGTTATAACAAAAGAGATATAAACGAACAAAGATAAGGACAACATGGTCATTTAATTGTTAATCTAGAAAGCTCCAGATTGCTGGAGCAATTATCTGTGATGCCACGTGTATGGCTGAGATGAAAAGAAAATGAGAGAAAATGATGGGGCGGACGAATCAGAAGGGGGAAGAGAGGAGTGAACCAATAGGAGAGGGAAGAAAAGAGGGAAAGAGGGAAGAGAGAATGAGGGGAAAAACCGAACCCTTCTCTGACCCTCGACCTAACCCGGCCGGATTTTTCAATTCCTACCACCGTTAATGACGGGACCAAAGTCAAAATGATCCTTACTTCAAACCCAATCATTCCCTTTCCCATTTTCACCCAAAAATTTGACGAATTTGGGTGGATTTCAAGAGAAACCTTATTTTGGGATGAGAGGGGGGCACGGCGGGTTTGGCTTCGATTCACCAAAATATGAAATTAACTTCGTTTGTCACCACCATCAATAGTTTCCCCTCAATGTCAGGAACAAAGCCCAAGCAATGGTTGGAGCGTCGGATTTTGTTTTGCGGTCGAATTGAGAACGCCTATTTCTAAGGTTTCTGGCGGTCCAAGGCTGATTTCAGGTGTTACCTGGCCGAATTTGATTTCGACTCAGGTATGAAAGTTGTTCCTCTCAATGAACTCTACTTGCTTGTAAAATTTGGTAAATTTTAGAGTCAGTCGGAAAATTGGGTTTCCGTTCGCCAAAAACCGACACCCGCAGCGGCGCATAGCCACTAGCCAGAGGGCCGAAGCTATCTTTTTAAGCTAATTTTGATGTTCTTAATCCATGTATGATATTCATTTGGTGTGATTCATTTGTTTGAACCTAGTTTCGTGATTGGTAGTTACTTGAAGGATTTGGGAAATGGAATAAAATAATGAATGGTGAAACTACGAAAGGCTTGATCTCGCATCAAGGGTACGTAGGCAGTCTAACAATGGTTAGATGCAACCTTATATAATTGAGAATAATCTTTTGTTGGGAATTTGATTGAAGAAAAGAAATCTGGATGAATTATTCTAAAATTAAATTTTATGTTTTTGGTTAAAAATTATATTTATAGATTTTGTGAGTGTTTAAGAAATTTAAATAAAGAATTTTGATTAATAATAGTTAGTTAAACAAGAGTTTAATTTTGGCCAATCACCAAAAAAAAATTCCGAAATAAAATTTTTGAGTCAGGGCGTGGCACCCACGGCTAGATGGATGCGATAAACAGAAGGAAGACAAGAAAAAGAAAAGAAAAAAAATGATGAGTCTTCTTTTATTCAACAATTTGGTGAGTACTTGTGTTTAGTTCAGCAAGGAGTAAAGATGAGAAACGACAGAAAGGCGAGGATGCGATTGCTTAAAGAAGACAGAAGAGAAACTATGAAATGAAGTATTGGCAAACTAAACAAGATGCAATTATTGCACAAAAATCGTACCCGGATTTGAACGCCGCATCCTATAATCCCAATCCATAGATCTCAGAAAGCGATTAATTAGTGTCTTTGATTGTCGTCTTTAAGTATTCTTGTGCAATCTTTTTGTTGTTATTGTAATGTTATTAATGTTATGTAATGTCAAGGAATTGTTTGTGTTTACCATCACAATTTTTTCTTAGAATTTGAATTTTTTTATATCAAAATGTTCATAAAAATAAAACAATATAAATTATACAAAAACTAATTCCAAAACTATTAGCCAAAATTTTTTGACAAAATACGAAAGTTTAACAAATTATAAAGTTGGGGGTGGAAATTATAAGTCTCTTATTGTTGAAGAAAAAACTGTCTAACCTTATATATGTATAAATAAATAGTTAAAACTACGGGGTTAAAATTTAAGAAAAACTAACGAAAAGTTCAAAAAAAACTCTTTTTTTTTTATACAAAAAAGAATATATTAGAGAGAAAAACCCTTTACACAGCCAATACCAATACAGTCAAATTGAAAAGTCAGAACAACATCCACAGGGAGATAAGCATCCCAAATACAAAGATTCAAACTATTAAGACCAATAGACGTCGAAGCATCTGCAACAAAGTTTGCCTCCTTGAAGATATGGCTACATCTAATGTTCTGAAAGCTATTGGCACACCACCTGGTGTCTTCAATAACTGGTTTTAAGTTCCAAGGCATATCACAAGCTCCACAAATTGCATCCAAGACATGTCTCCAATTCCTTCTCTTTGCCCAAATCAGCGCTTCACAGAGAGCCAAAGCCTCGACAACATTGATGCTCACATAGTCGAATTTCATCGCACCAGCTAGGATAGGTTTACTATCCCAATTTCTAACCATGAACCCTTCAGCAGCCATTGAGTATGACACAGACCCATCAAAATTTAGTTTAACATAAGGGGGTGGGGGGCTGCCATTTAATCAAATTATTTTGAGACTTACCTCAGGTTTCTTAGCATGATTAATATTCTTTTTAAAATACTCATTGGCTGTTGATAGGTCTCTCATAACAGATCGGTACTGTATAGGATTCTCATTTTTGAATATACTTGCATTTATATCGTTCCAGATTTGCCAGCAAATAGCAAAGCTCTACTTAAATAGCTAACTTCGTTATTCCCATCATGTGGCAAAATACTTAGCCAATCAGTTACTTGGAGATTGTTTGCAATATTACTAAATTGAGGTTCATTCGAACAAGTCCATACCTGCATAGCATACTGGCAGTGAAGAAAAAGATGGTCCTGGTCTTCCTCATGATTATGACACATATGGCATTGGTTAGTTACATTGGGTAAAAACTTGCTAAGACGCTTACTGGTTTGTAACCTTCCCTTGACTAGAGTCCAGGCAAATAACTTAGTCTTAGGAGGTAAAATCTGCTTCCATATCCTATTAATAAGCATTTATGTTGGGGAAGTATGTAAATCCTCGACTTGGAGCCAAGTCGCGGATTTCCCCGAAAACTTGCCATTTGGATTAAGACCCTAAACAACAATGTTTGTGGCACTATTAAGAGGAAGAGGGATGTCACAGATCTTATTAACAATATCAACATCTAAAACATTCTCAAGCTTGTTTCTATCTCACTGACCATTAACTAAAAACTTAGCTACTTTTGTATCCAACTTAATACGATGGAATTGGTTTTCTGGTATAAGATGAAAAATGGGGGTGAGGAAAAATCTAGTTATGAATCTAGAACAAGATGTCCATGCCATCACCGACCACCCATCTCATACCCTTTGCAATTATATCCCTTGATCCCAATATACCCTTCCAAGCAACTGATTGGTGTTGTTTTACTTTACTTTCCAAAATGTTTTCATTCCTAAGGTATTTCCTTCTAACTAAGGGCAGATCTATATAGGGACTATGGTGGTCTCGGGGCCCTCCGAGCATCGAAGAAACGTTTATGAAAAACCTCGGAGGACCACCCTAAACCCTAGGTAGAGCTCTATGCATGACTCGATAGGATAAATTATAGTGAATTAATAATAGGATAATATAGTAGATATAAGAGCCACCATTCGCTGGGTTTTATTCGCCGGAAAGCTTGAGTTGCATAATCGGCAAAATGAAGAAGAAGGGTAGTGCTTTTGCACCCTGCTTTTTTACTTTTAAGAAAAGTTGTCGTTTTGCATTATTTCTATCCCTTATCTAATTTGGACCCACCATCTTCTATTTAAATATTTTTTTCTATCCCAATTTTTCCGTTTGCCCCATTTTCTATCCCCTGCAGAATTATTATATGCTAAATATGTTTTCTAACCTTTTAAATTAGGGAGTTTTAACGAAACACTCTCAGTACTATTCACTTTTAATGAAAAACTACATTTTTACCTTTCCCTGGTACTATTCACTACACCTTTATTTGTCATTTTTTATTGAAACTAAAGTTTTTTTGGACTTTTCATTAGTTTTCTTTTTAAATTACTAGTATGACTTCACCTCTTAATTATTAATATCTCAAAAGAAAGAAATCCTTTCAAGTTAAGAGTATCTTAATTAAAATAAAATAAAAACCCTTTAATTTACCTGTTCTCAAGAAAGACTTTTCAAGTTATTAGATGTCAAAAAAATTGACACTGAAAATTTTACAAGACTTTTAATCTTCAAAGAACAAAACAAGGCCGCTCATATATACAGAAAGTACTCAACAAAATGTTTCATTTAAAAAATAGAGAAAAATCTTTTGCACATTGCGCACTATTTTCGTCTACAAAATCCTTGAATATTTTATACTAGGACCACCCAAAGTTGAAATTTTGGATCTGCCACTGCTTCTAACTATGTTTGCCCACCAGTTATCCTTATCAAATAAAACTTTCCAACCCAGCTTAGCAAGGCAAGCTCTATTAAATTGTCCCATGTTTCTAATACCTAAGCCATCCATTTGTTTAGGTCTGCAAACTTCCTTCCAACTTACTGGATTGCACTTGTGGTTATTACCCCTAAAGAATTGTCTGAAATCCTTATTTAATTGATTAGTTAACTTCTTAGGGCACTTGAAACAAGACATTATATGATTAGGCATACCTATGAGATTAGCTTGAACAATAGTGATTCTTCTAGCCTTAGATAGAGTATTAGCCTTCCAACCTTAGATAGAGTATTAGCCTTCCAACCAGCTAACTTCTGCTTAACCCTTCTGATCAGCTCACTTCCATTCAAAGGATCATTCCAAAAGACAATGTTATGGATTCCAAGATAATTTCCAATGGTAGATTTATGCTGAATGTGAAGAATATTTACAATCTCATTTCTAGTTTGGCTATTAGTATTTGAAAAAAAAATAAAGAGATGATTTATTAAAAAAAATTTGCTGCCTCGAAGCAGTAGCAAACGTACTTAGAACATACATAGCATTCCTAGCACCCTTAGTAGTAGCTTTTAATAAAAATGAGACAATCATCTGCAAAAAATTAGATTTGAAACTTTATAGCCAAATGGGGAGATGAGTAAACCAATATGAGATTTAGGAATACTTGCTAAATCATTTAATTGTCTGATTAAAGGTTCCATACATAGGATGAATATACACGGAGAAAGAAGGTCACCTTGTCTTATGCCTCTGCTTGCATTAAAATATCCATAAGGTTCACCATTAATATTGATAGAGAAAGAAGTTGAGGAAATACACTCCATAACTAGGTTAACCCACCTTTGACAAAATCCAAAACTATCCAAAACACACTTGATGTAATCCCAGTTAAGTAAATCATAAGCCTTTTCCAAGTCAAGCTTAATGGAAAGATCTCCCGGTATTCCCTTCTTCCTATTAAAACTTGTGAATAATTCATGAGCAATTAGAATATTATCTTGAATAGATATTCCCAGCGTAAATGCTCCCTGGTTAGGAGATATACAACTAGGTGTGATAGATTTTAATCCGGCACATAATACCTTAGTTATAATTTTATAGCTCACATTGCAAAGACTTATCAGACGATAATTATTTATGATCTCTGGGAACTCTACTTTCGAGATTAAAGCAATATTCGTATCGTTAATCAAATGAAGGCTGGCACTATTTACAAAACAATCCTTGACCATGTTGCACACAGAGGGTCCAACCATACTTTAGTTTTAATGAAAAATAACAACTAAAAGTGTAGTGAATAGTACTTGGAAAAGGTCAAAATGTGGTTTTTCGTTAAAAGTGAACAATATCGGGAATGTTTTGTTAAAACTCCCTAAAATTTAAGATTTCTCACTCTTGAGTTGGAGATAGCCTAAAAAAAGTATATAAGAAGAATCATTTTGGTTCTGGTTTCTAATCAACCTAATTGTTAGAATTAAACCTTATTTGTTTAAATAATTTAATCAAAGTCCCTGATATTATTTAATAGATTTAACTCTTACATTTATGCATTCAATATCTCACAAATTATAAAATTTAAACAAATTTAAATAATATTTTTACAATATAACAATTACTTAAAAATCAATAATAGAGTAATATTATGCTTCAAATAATTCTAGAAAAAAGATAAAGTACCCGTGTAACTATTGATATATTTTAAGAAATAGCTATTAACATATTTAAAACACAAAATAAATAAATATAATCTGCATGGGTACGTTCACAAAAAAAAAAAACTAACGAAAAGTCTAACAAAACATTAGTTTTAATGAAAAATGACAAATAAAGATGTAGTGAATAGTACCAAGAAAATGTTAAAATATAGTTTTTTGTTAAAAGTGAACAATATTGGAAGTGTTTTGTTAAAATTCCCAAAAAAATATGGGTACATATCAAAATTCAAAATTATGGGTACAAATTAAAATTAAAAAGAATATTGGTACAAATTTTAAAAAAAGGATACAAATTATAAATAGAAACATATGAAAGAAAAAATACTAAAAATATATATTTGGAAATGATTAATAAATTTTTCATTTATAAATTTGACAAATGATCAAAAATGAAGATTAGTCAATGGACCTTGATCAAAAATGAAAAAGAAATAAGGTTTCAATTAATGAGAAGGAAAAATGAGGGATGAGAACCTAATTTATCTATATAAGAATCATGCACTGTCTCCTCCTACAGCTAGCCCTCAAAAACTAATGTGTATGTGTGTATTTATATATAGAAAAATACATGAATTCCTAGAAGCTGCGGATGAGGTATATAAGCCACCCACTGCAACAATTTCTGCATCCCCTTCCATTTGAAGAAATTCATATTCCCTTCTGAATATTTCAGCAAAAAAATCTATCATTTGCTTTTGTGATAAATCTGCAAACCTATCTTTTCCTTCTCCAACAATTAGATTCTGTGTCACTCTCTGAACATGACAGCTGCTAGATCATTAAGATTGGTGGCAAAAGCTTGATTAATCATCAAGCCATGACTACCAATGGGATGGCCTTCTTCTCTACAAATTTCATGCTTCAGACTCCTCATGTTCACGATGACTATCAACCTCCCACTTCTCTCAATCCAATGCTGCCTTCCTGCACACCTCAAGATTTCCATGGTACGTCTCTGAAACTTTAACATCAATTCGCTTTTGATCAATCAAGTTCATGAGTAGCAGTGGGCGCCCCTAATCGTCTCGCTGGTCTGTCTTTCTGAAATCTTGACGTTAATATTTGTCGTGTTTATGCAGGAGTGGCATCGTTTCTAGGAAAGCGATCGGTGTCGTTTTCGGGGATTGAGTTGGGAGAAGAAGCTCATGGGGAGGATGACTTATCAGATGATGGGTCACAGGTAGGGGAGAAGAAAAGGAGGCTGAACATGGAGCAAGTGAAGACACTTGAAAAGAACTTTGAGTTGGGGAACAAGCTCGAGCCTGAGAGGAAAATGCAGCTGGCCAGGGTCCTTGGTTTGCAGCCAAGACAGATTGCTATATGGTTTCAGAACAGGAGGGCCAGGTGGAAGACAAAGCAGTTGGAGAAAGATTATGATCTCCTCAAGAGACAGTTTGATGCCATCAAAGCTGACAATGATGCTCTCCAATCTCAGAACCAAAAACTTCAAGCTGAGGTTAGTTCAATTCAAATAAAGTGATCTATAAAAGTACGCATTACACCAAGCTCGTCTTATAGTCAAGTTAGCTATAGCAGTTGTGAAACTCTATTTATATAGTTCAAATTATATTAAAATATCGCTCAAATCAAGTTTTGCATATGATTGTGATCTGGTTCTGTGGAATATGGTTTGGAACTTAATCATCTGCCTTTCATCACAAAGATTTTTGCTTTTTTTACTTAAAAATTATTGTGTCATGATTTTAAGAACCTTTATAACTCTTGATCATTTGGGGTCCCTGAACCAATAATCTCTGGTTACATAAAGTTGCTTTTTCCAAGATAAGTTAAACTTTTTTATGCACTGATTAATTGAACATGATTTGAGGGTTAAAAGAGTAATCATCATTCTAGAAGTAGAGATCTTTATTTTTTTTCCATACATCTTTGAATTAGTCCGGCCACGAAACAAACTTACATTTTTTACTGATCAATTCAATGGGTGCAGATAATGGCATTAAAAAACAGAGAGCCAGCAGAATCCATCAACCTCAACAAAGACACAGAGGGATCCTGCAGCAACAGAAGTGAAAACAATTCCGATATAAAACTGGACATTTCGAGAACGCCGGCGATCGACAGCCCTCCATCTTCTCACCATCATCAAAATCCAACCCTTTTTTCGTCTTCAATAATTAGGCCTGCCCAGCTCTTCCAAAACACATCAAGGTCTGAAGCAATGCAATGCCAGAAGATCGATCAGATGGTCAAAGAAGAAAGCCTGACCAACATGTTCTGTGGCATCGACGATCAGTCTGCGTCAGGGTTTTGGCCTTGGTTGGAACAACATCAGTTCAATTAAGCAATGAAATAATCAAGAGGCAAAAAATCCAAATTACCATGTTAATTTCTATCAGTTTTTAATTAAAATATTCCATGCTTTTGGTGACTAGGTTAAAGTTAATGGGATGAAAAAAATATCCAAGTGAATTTGAATTGCATGATAGCTAGTGACTGAGTGTGGCAGCTACTCCTAGCTAGCATGGACCATGAAATAAAAAAAAAAGGATTTCTCTCCTCCGTCATTTTATGTATATTATTAGTATATTGTCGATTTTCTCTCTAATTTTCTGTCAAAAAAAGATTAACATGTTGGTCATTAAATGTTTATTCTTATTTGTCCCTTTTACTTTCTAAATATTAAATTTATCAAATAAAATTGGACATTTACAAGTTTAGTGAAAAAATTAACCAAATAAAAGTTCTAGAGATTTTTCTTACTTTGGAACCATGCCATTGTACTGTCAATGAAAATTTGCTCACAAGTGCTGTGAAAAAAAGTCCTTTTGCAATGATTTGTTTGCTGATTTCATCAATCCAGTACAAAACGGACAACAAAATCTACTACATTAAGTTTTTGCTAAAAAAAAATCTACTTGAAGCTGAATTTATAGAGAGAGGGAGAGTACTGAGGGGGAGAGTACCGAGCACACATTCCAAGAGGGAAATGAAGACAAGGAGATGGAAGAGAGTGGAAGAAAACAGAGTTGGAAAAAGGTCATACTCGTGAAGGGGACGTTGGCAAGTTTAATGTACTGACAATCGAAGGGAATGGACAAAAACCCAACTATGCTGTGTCTCCACCACCACTCACCTGTCTCTCTCTTTGTTAAGAAGACAATTTTGGACACGATATCGTTGATAAGTTACACGACTCGATTCTTATACGAATATAAAATTCGACTAAAATACAATTAACAATTTTTTTATTAACATTGTGCTAACTAGTAAGATTGTAGCTTTTCTCAAGTTTGAGACGAATAATATGAGTTATTATATTGTTACTACATATTCTTAAATTTACGAGTTAATACAAGTACGATACGAATATAAATTGATAAACTTGAACGCGATTCATTGAAACTCTAAATTTAGTATATAGAGAAAAAGGAAAAGAGTAGTGTGTCATGTGAACTCACTATCACCCACTCTCTAACGTCCCACAAGATCCTTTTTCAACTTGCTTTTAGAAAAATACATCTCCCTTCCGACGCTTACCATCTCCTTTTTCTTTTCCATGATGTAATGCTTTACTTCCAAGTTCCAACACATGTCCATTTTCGAACAGTTATTTTCAAAGTGACAGGAACAGTTTCGCTCATCCTCATCCTCAATTCTGTCTCTTTTTTCCAAGATATTTTGAGCTCAAAAGCAATATCTTTGACCTATATATACAGTCGTTGATGCCTAAAATTGGTTTTAACAGGAAGATTGACCTTGTCGATCAAGAGATTGACCATTAGAGAATATATAACTATCAAACATTTTTTATTTATTTAATTGTTCTTGGTAATGAAACATTCCGTCGTTTCTGTAAAAAAAAAAGGGCCGGACAATCCTTCTAAACCGGCTTAGCGTGACCGGCCAGACTGACAAAGATTACTAGTGCATTAGTATTTACCCTGACAATGCATGCATGTCGATGTTTAGGTCGGACAACACTTTTAAACCAGCTTAGCGTGACTGACCAAGTCGTCAAACCTTACGTTGCATGCATGCATGCAGAACGACAGTGCACTCCAGAGCTCAACAGAACATGCTTAACAAGTTTCGGATCAAAACATGAAGATTGTCATCAAAATTCCTAATGTAATCATGAGCATCTCTCAGGACGTAGATTTTACAGCTGTTGCTAGCAACTGTCACAACATAATTAACGGGATCTATTAGCCACTAATGGTAACCCTGTTCATTATTCAAACTAGCCAGTAATTAAAAGGACAAATCAACAAATGCGACAGAATCTGCATAAGCTTCTCCATATCTGCATATCAAATTAAGTTGACGCAAAATATATTATTTGTATTTTTTAAAATTTGTAATTCGTGGGATCATGTGATGAAGCCATAAATAATTATTGGCCGCCATGGCTGGAAACTTCGGCATTTTGCAGACACTTTGAGATGCCGACTTATATTACACATAAAAATATTGTTAGTGGCAAAATTAACAATTCCAGTTAACAAAAACTCGCCTAGTGGCCACGTGCCCTTGTGGCCTCACATTCACACCTCAACTAAATAAATATACCAAACCAAATAATTTATTTGTTTGAGAATATTAGAGTATAGTCCTTGAACTTCAGTTTAATTAGAGCTTTGGATTTTAAATTAAAAATTTGTGAGAAGTATTTATTGACCTATTTAGTTTGTGAAGCAACAATCATTTTGGGTAACATTGGTAAAACTCTTGTCTAAAATAAAATATTTTAAAGAATAAGAGACGAAAATTTTAATGTAGTTACCCAAAAGGATCATTATTTCTCACTGTGACAAGTTTAATAACCTATACTCAATATTTAGTTCGGCAGATGGTGCTTTACCATAGGCAGAAAACAATAGTGCCTATCTACCCTGATGCATGTTCGATCTCCACTAACGCTATCCTTTATATATATAAATAAAAAAACATTTAGTTTAAGGCAAAGCTTAATTGGATATTGAATGAAAATTCAAGGACCAATTAATAATCAAATTTTCTCCATGTGTTAAGCTAAATATTTGTTATCAGAAGAGAATAAGAGCAACCCAGAAGCATGTTTGCCATTTTTGAGACCAAAACATGTGCAGGGTTATATATATATATATATTCAAAAAGAATTATGCATTATTGCGTTTTAAAATATGTTTGGAAATGCTTTGTGTATCCATTTTTGTTGAGATTTACCATAGATTTGAAGCTCTGTCAACGGGTAACATAATATTTTTGCAGTGACTTTTTTGGAAGACGACTTAAATATTCCAATTTCTGGGAGGACTACGTATTACCATTCCACATGGAACAATCATTTTATCATATCTCGAAGTTGATCCTAACCATTTGAAAATTCAACAAATTGAAAAATTAAAGAGAGACAAAAGTGAAGTGTATTTTCAACATATGATTCATATGTTGCTTCCTAGCAAGAAAATAGGGCTTGGGCCTAAGTCTAGCACCGTGATGTTATACAACTTTGGGCTTTTCCCGTTTGTTGTCCAATTTGTATTCAAGTTTGGTCCAACTGTATTTTTAATTTTCAGGCGAGCCCAAATAAGGTTACAAAAAATTACGTGTGTTGTTCGTATGCGTCAATCTATGGTTGATAAACGTTATTCTCATTGTTTTAAATCTCATAGTCCAAAGTAAATTGTAGTTATTCACCGTATTATTGAACGGTGGAAGAGAAAATACTTTCTTGCTAGTACAATAACAAAAGTTAAATGACATCTTACTGTTGAATTAAGACCAATGAGTGAGTGACTAAAACTTTTTTAGGAGAACCAAGGCTAATAAAGACGTAGAACAACATAAAAACAATAATATATAATAAATGTAATGTAATTTGAGTAGTATTTATTGTGTTTTAATTGTGACACATAGGGTCTTATATTCGGGTGAGTTTTCGTGTTGGTATTAAAATTTAGTCGGTAAAATTTTGAAATTTCAATGATTAATATGTTCGTGGAAGGGCATAGTTTAAATTTAGTCAATTAAACTGAACTTTTACTTCAAAGTTATTGTTTTATTACTTATGCGTACAATACACACTTAACTCTAACAAAATATTAATATTTTATTTATTAGAGTGATTAAACGGTCTCTAAATTGAATAAATTTCTTTTAGCATAAATAAGATTTTTAAATGATAATAAAAAAATAAAACGATTCTAATTTTTAACTTTTATCCAATAAAATGATGTCAGGGCTGTCTCAACTGTAGCCAATAGAAACCCAGAGAAGTATGAAACACACAATTTCAGCTACCAACCCAATCCTTATGTGACACTCACACTCCTTCCCTTTCTCTCTATCTTCTCTCTCAAATTTTTTAACTTGTGACTGATAGCCCAATGGCCTCCACCCCAATCCTCTCCCCCACCACAACCACCACCACTTCCTCCTTAGTCCACCACCACCACCACCAATCTCTACACTTGTGTAAATTACCCTTTCCCAACTCCCTCACGAAACCCAGCTCTCTCAATTCCAACAGACCACTTACCAGACTTCACGTGTCCACCCCAACAAACAAACCCAGCAACACCACCGCCACCTCCACCTCCATGAAACCCACGACGGAGACCATCTACTTCGACGGCGGAGCTCACTACGGCGACCTCCTGGCCAACCTTATCCTGGGTTTCACTCTTCTCTGGCTGCCCTTGACTTTAGCTGCGGTCTTCAGGGCCTTCTTTTTGAGGTACAGGTTCACCAACCTGCGTGTGACGGTAATCTCGGGACTGACGGGTCAGGACCGGAGCGACTTCTCGTACAAGGTGATCAAGGATGTCCAGGTGGTGCCGCGTTTCATCGGCGAATGGGGTGATATTATCATCACCCTCAGAGACGGCACCAAGGTTGACCTGAGGAGTGTGCCCAAGTTCAGAGAGATTGCCAAGTATTGCCTCTCTTTGGCGGAAAAGCCGGCCGTATTGAAGGAAACGGGAACCAAAGGCTTTTAATTTAATTCAATTTAATTATTACAAGGTTTAATTTCATGCAAAAACATTGATGGTGTTTTTTTTCTTGTATAAGAATTCTCAGAGGTATGCTAAATCAATTTTTGTAGATAATTAACTAGTTCTTGCACTTTGAAGATTGAGATTACTATGCTGTTAAGAATCTAAATTATCTCTTTCTCGAATTAGTAAAGGCACAATACTTGAACCGATGACTTCGAAATTGAATGATTTCCCTCATACTGCCTACGTTTACTCAAAAAATTAAAAATAAAAAAGACTATGAAACTGAATGGAAATGTATTTTGGTTGTGTAGGCATCTTTGGGCCTAACTTCAGTGTAACACTAAGTTTTTTTTTTTATACCAGCGGTATTTTACTTTTAACGACTCTCAACTGCAATCGATAAGGAGAATTTGAATTCGAGTGAGGAGCATATTTGTTCTAGCCAATATTGCTACAACCACGTCTACCAGCGACGGTGTCAGTGTGAGTTAACCTTGTATGGTGGTCTATATGCAATTATAAGGTGTCTAGACAAAATTTTAGGGTTTCAGAGAATCTGGGAATGGACTGAAAATGGGCCACGAAGCAACACTAAACTTAGGCCCAATACGTGGCCCCAAACTTAGTTAGCCCAATCCGCCAGCCGATATGATTTTCACTCTCATGCGTGGCCCCAAACTTATTTCCTTCACAATATTATTTAGAAGCGGCACACTTTTTTTCTCATATGATGATAACATCACATGCATGTAGATAGGGATAAATTCACATAAACATTTGTTACATATTCATGGTTTGTGACAAATATTGGATCTACGATTGATGGGGCTGGTGTTTTAACACCTGTTATTCTTTGAGTCCTGCAAACAGAAATTTTTTTAAAAAAAATGCCAAATTGTTAGGTAGATTGGAGCATCCAGGCCAGTTTTGGGCCTTTGAATCGTGGCAAGGCCCGGTATGTCGGACTTTAATTTTTGTCCTGGCCCACCCAAATACAGGCGTGGAGGTGCTACCGTGGTTTTTATACACAGCCTGAGCCATTGGCCATTAATTGTCTGCAAATGAAAACGCAGAAGCAGAAAAATGGCCCCAATATCTTTTATCTTCGGCTAATTTTAAACTGTTGATGGGTCACCATTTATAGTCATTAGGTTTCATTTCCTATCACTTCAATATTTATTTTTTCTCGTTTTAACTTCTTTTATGTATAAAAAATAAAGCTTCTTTAATTACTCTCAACTCTCACTTATATATTATATAAACTATAACATATATATCCAATATTGATCACGAGAATGAATTCTATATGAAACTCGTTTATCGCCTTTTTCACCTGGTTCATGAAAGTTGCGCTTCTTTTATCACATGATCAATTAGTAGACGTGCTATTTAGATTTTGAGACTTTGAGATAAGTTAAATCATAGCAGTTAATTAAGTACAGCTGATTACAGCATGATTAACTTGTGATTTTCACTTCTGGTAAACATGCACTTCGTTCAAAGTTGGTTTTGAGTTGGCTGCTTGTTGACATGCATGGCCTACGCATTGCTGGTAAGTGGAGACCGAATAGTCTGTTCATAAACACGGACTGGATGTCAATATCTCATAGCTCACATGCATTTTATAGCCTTTGGCTGTGGGGGGACGTTTGCTTTTTTTTGCCTCATATTTTCTGTGCTATATATGTTTTCTATTTTCTTACTTGTTTTCTTCTTTCTTTAGACCCCAAAAATGTATGAAGAGCATGTGAAACTTTGTTCACTAATGTTACGCCTTAGTTCTTTAATATGTTAATTTTGTAGTCCACTCACATTATAATATATGAATTAGTAACATATGGTGACTATGCAATGGTGAAACTCCAAAATTTGTACTAAATTTGATCCCCTAACTGGCTCGATAGATGCTTAATTGGTTTTGATTTCAAAGACAATGAGAACCAAAAATCCATCTCTGCAATCTTCATAGTAATTGGGTGAAGAAAAGAGACATCAAACATGAGCTTGCAACTTGATTTTGTGACTCAGTTAGTGCCCCTTGGGGACCCAATGGGAACTTTGTAAGGAATCATTGATTTACAGACATAATCTTCACTTAAAAATACTTTTAAAATCCTCAATCAAATAAACCAACTGGCCTGTCAATTACAGATGTGTATGTGGGAGGAGCTATGAAATTTCACAGGCTCTGACAAAAACTCATAAAAAGTTGACACGGTGAAAAGTGAGCAATCATCCAACACAACCAGCAGCCGTACTTAGAGTTTAGTCCTACAATCCCCTTCCTTGTTTGAGCTTGCCTGTCAGCAGTGACCAACAGCATCTTTACCTCAACTTTTAATATTCCCTCATCCACCAGGAATAATAGTGACACGAATCGAGTGGGGTTGAGGAAGTACGATCTTTGGAGACCTTCTCTGAAGTTTCTCTAATATGTTCAAGGATTAATCCTCAGTAGCTAGCCCTAATTAATCCTTGTGTTTTGGACGAGATCGCCACCCATGCATGCCAGCATCAATTAGACTAGCATCCATGCATGTATCGTATTTGAAACATACGTAACCAAGATGCCCGAGCATATGTACATGCCATGCCGACTAAGCCAGAAATATGTACATGACAAGCAATATACATGTAAGCATTTTTGTCGTGAAGTAAAACAATTCTTTTGAAAAAGTGTTGTTAATGTAGCTTTAAACAATATACTGTATGTGAGAACATGACAAAGGATTTTCAATTTGAAATATTGTGACAGTGGATTGGAGGTGTGCACACTCTTCACTCAATGCCGTTGGTCTACCAATTGAGGTCCTAATCCATGGCTACCAAACACACTATGGTCCCTAGTAATAATAATCGACCCTTCCTCACCTAATCTTTCAAGAAAAATAATCGATAGTACTCCTAGTAGGGTTTTGTAGGACGGCTGACACATTTTATAAGTTCGATTTATTTAAGTTTGTACATACTTGAAATACTTCTACGTGATGTTATTATTTTATTTAAATTATAACATGTATATTTAATTGTTTATTAATATATTATAGAGACATATTTGTTAGCATAAATTCGACACCAAGAACATGTAAAACAAGTTACCGTGATCAAAACACAGAATCATAAATCACAAAGCAATGCACAGAGAGAAGACATACCCTGTAGAAGAGTTCGAAGCTCCTGCCATGTCCGATTTCTACAGCAAAGTCGTGATGCACCTTCTCCTCTCTTCAGTGAACGAGACTCTTAACTAATAATAGGTCTTAGTCTTATATTGAGTACACACTGTGAGAGCAGAGGCAACCATATATATACTACACAATCCAAGCCAAATTCTACAAGGATTTCCCTATAAAAATTCATGTAAAAAAAAAGTAATTCCTTCTAAATAGTAGTTCAGTCATAATATGGATTCATAAATCCATTCTCAACAAGGCTGCCTATTTAATCTCTAATCTCATTACCAAGTTTACAGGTTCATACCCATGCTCATATTCTTACAATATTAACAATATTATTTATACATATTATAACGCGTTAATGAGATATGAAATACAAAAGGAAAATAGAATAGTATTATAACAATATTTTTCATCCAGATTATAACACCATGTCATATCCCTACGTGCTCGGGCAGAGAAAAAGAAAAGGGGAAAAATGGACCGACCTCGAGTCACAAAGGGGAACTGATCATGAAGCTAGGTTTACTACTACTCCATTGGAAACCTTTTGACCGTATAGAGATTGCAGTTTCTTCTTTTTTTCCTGCCATTTTTCTTGATTTGGTTTCCTCAGAAAAGCAAGCACATGTATTAGTGTGGGTTTGGGGGGAAGGATCAGAAAGAATGAAGGAGTAGTGGAAGGTGATGTCAAGTCACGAGGCAGAAGGAGGTCCTCCCAGTTAGCTGAGCAAAGCTCATCTCTGAAAAAAAAAACACCATCTTTATTGAAAGAAGCTAAAGAGAGATAGACCCCCATTCTTAATTATATATGACAGAGGGTGCTTAAACTCAGGTCCCCTATAGCCCTTTGCAGGTTTTGTTTTTATGATCACACTTGTTTCTGAATGTTTTGTGATGATCAGGACCAACTTCCTAAATTCATTTTGGCAGCAACAAAACATGGATAAGTTCTTTCGAATCAATAAGGCTTATATACGGAACGAAACAAGCAAAGGAAATTTAAACAGTAATCCTAAAACATAGAAATGCGGAGTATTGGGGATATATGAGAGAAACCTCAAAGTTTAATATTAAATTATAATCATAACAGCAGTTAAAACTGTTTAATTAGCTACCTCAAACCCTAGCTTCGCTTGAAACCTATTCATGTTTTGACCTAATAAATGGAAGATGTTCGCCCAAAATGCATGCCCATATATTACGATAAAGCTGCGAGTTTGACTGTGTCATTTGTTCCACATAAATAATCCCACAAAAAAAAACGAAAGTATTATCTAGTTTAGTGGCATCTAAGAGGAAAACTTAGGCTCCTTAAGTTTGAGGAGAGGATGATTAATTTCCTCCTCAATGCTTTGTTACCGATTTACGGAGATTGGGATGGTTCATATTATAAATGACTCTGTAAAGACTATCTCAACAAAAAAAATTAATTTAAAATAATGTCATATAGTCAATCAATTGTAACAAATAGACAAACGGTTTGAAATACTTTTACCGTATCCGACCATTGCTTTTATACAGTTTTTGGACTAAACACTCTTATTTTTTATTAATTTTTTACATATACAAATGATTTTTACTGAATGATTTACAATATGAATAATTTCGATTCTAAGAAAGAAATTTCATAAACCGGTAACAAGACATCTTGAGGAGGAACTTCTCCTAAGGGAAGTTAATTCCGACGTCTAATCATTAGAGAAAATTCATAAAAAAATAGTTGTTCAATAAAAATAGGTTTTTAAACTCAATGCCACAATGCCACATCAAGAGAAAGCGCACGCACGAACACAAGGAGTATTATTTTAATCAATCTACTCATTAGTTTATCAATCTAGTATTTCCAAGTTCCAAGCCACTTAGCCACGCTGCTCAAGTCAAGTGTATACACTACAACATTGTGGCGGGAAATTCAAGTAGTGGAGCTGTGGGCTTGACTAGAGCAAGCAAATCCCTTTTTGATTAATAGGATCTTCTATCTTAGAGTACCATATCTTCCTAATCACAGGGGGCCTGCAATTCAAAACCAACTGGTCTCAGTCTTTGTTTAGCACCTAATTTCCTAAATATCTTAAATTAGATTCTGAGGTCGATCATCTCTATAGCTAGGTAGGTCCTCAAGCATCTCCAATTCTCCATCATGAATCAAACAATGTTAAAAAATTGGATTCAGACTTCTTTTAGAAAAATGGATTCAGGCTTAAGAAAAGCTCACTGCTTCACGATTTCATTAATTAGAATAAAGGTAACACTACAACTTAGTGAATTAAGCAATGAAACTTGTTTAGTATATATGATATATCTAGTGTTGGACTGCATCGGTCAACTACGATTATCATAAAATGGTCAAAGCATTAAGTTTGAACTAGAAATTCATTAATTTCTGATAAGTTAATCAAAGATAATGAGAAGTATTCAAAGGAACCCTAGCTATACCAGTATGTAGAAATTTAGAGAACGAGCAAAACTTAGGTATGGGATGGGAATCTTGTAATCTGCAAAGGGACAAGACCCAAACTATGGGAATATAAGGAAGGGCATAGGATTCCCAAAACCCTTTCTCTTTACAAAGAAAGCACAGTTTGTGTTAAAGATACGCAGAGAAAGTGAGGGAAGATAAAATCCAGAGGCTCTCTTGAAAAGGTGGCTCCAATATCCAAAATGGGTTCCCACAGCCCACAAGCATGTAGGAATCCCAAGCAATAAGAAACCCAACATTCACATAAAGCTAAAAATAGATAAATTTTTTGTATAAGCTCCATACTTTTCCTTCCACACGCGGGGCCTTTGCCCCTAAGTTTTTTCCTTTTCTTTTTACATGGGATCGGTCACCAGTCAAGGAATATTTTGCCACCCATGAAATAAAATCATCCTTTAATTGTCATTTCAAAACAAACCCTAGAACAAGTTTGTAATGCTATATATGCTTAGTAGAATCCATGCCTCATCTATATATGGTGGTATGCACGCTATAGCTAGCTTAGGGTTTATGGTATTGTAACAGTCAAAGTTCTTTAAATCTAATGATCAATAAGGTGTGGATGTGTGTCTAACCCTATATATAAGAGTGAGTGTGTGTGTGTGTGTATATATATTGTATGCTGTATATTTTTAATTTATTGGCGACTTGTTTGTAAAATTGGCAACATAGGATTCAAGAGCTCTCTTGATATCTGCATTCAAAGTTCTATATTGAATCCGCGGCTCCTACTCATTGCAAACTGGAGAAAGCAACACAACGCTACTGCAAATGTTGACGCGATCAATTAGGAACAGGGAATTTTGCCAAGAAGTAAAGATTGAAATTATAAAAGACAAATTGTAAAAAGTTGGTTTGTACTCTTTCTTGGTGCTTTTGTTGATTAAGTATTCAACATGAAACTTTATTTGTAGGGTAAATCACCCTCTCTTTTTCAGCCTTCTTTTTCGACCTTCATGTCATCTTTTCGCTAAGTCTAGCTTGATTTAGTGAAAAAGATAAATTAAGGGAGCGCTAAGCAAATCCCAAATCGGACCCTCTAACACAAACAACAAGACGAATGATCATGCATGTACTTAGCAAACAAATTAAACACTGTGCGTTTTATTGAAAAGGCATGCAGTTTTGGCCAGTAAAGTTGTCTTAGACTAATTACTTTCCGATAATCATGTAGACGAAGTGACAAAGGGATACATAATGTTTGAATACACACGTCTTTACTCATGATGAGGGGCCTAAAACATGTTTTAAGTATAATTAATCTCTTAAAATTATATATGTACGCTATTTATGTATCCAACTTAACTAATGTTTGTAAATTCTAAATTCTAGTATTTATATTAATTATTCTAAGTTATGAAGAATAAAGTGTTCCAGACAAACTTCTTTTTTAGTGTTTTAAAACTTTTGCAAATTGTTTTTTCTCTTTCCTTTTCTTTCCCTTTCCCTTTGTTTTATATTCTTTGAAAATGGAGAATAAAAGGATTGGTTATATACGGACCCTTTTGGTGGGAAGCATGTAGAAAATTGTTAAATTAAAATGGAACCTTTTCACCCGTAAAGGGTAGAAGAGGAACTAGGGGATGTACTTGAGCATAATTAGGAGAAAACGTGTTCGAACAAAACCCATAAAGCAAAGTTAGTGAATGTTTTTACCCTTTTTTGGTGTTGGAAAGTTCATATATGCTACTAAACTAAAGCAAGGAATCTGTTTATGCGTTTCATTTTTTTTCATACATGCACGGTTATGTGAAAACTCAAATTATAAACAAATATGGAATGTAAATAAAGAAGGATGAGATTGCCAAGATAAAATGAATGCATATTTTTGTTTGCGTTGATTTTTTATTTATTTATTCAACTCAAATAGTAGAAATAATCGAGAGTATGTAGGAAGAAAAGAAATGTAAAATTTTCTTTTCCTAAGATAATTTAATAATGTAAATACATATATATATATGCAATTTTAATAGAATTAAAATCATCATTCATTAATTAGTAAAAATAAATTGAAATGATGAAAAGCATAACAAGTTAAAGCTAGAATAGCTCTCCTCTTTATAGCACTGTAAGATAAGGCCAAAGCAAAAGTAAGTTATGATAAGCTTATTGAATATTTAATAGCTATGATTCACCATTGCCCTTTTGTTGAGAATGGGAGCCTCACAATTGGCCAGTGTTTTTTAATTTTTATTTTTTTGCTTTGAGGAGGAATTTTTTTTTAGAATAGTGCTATTTACATATAATTTTTATTTTTTACACATAATTTTTAATTTTTTATCGTCAGATCAAATAAATTAAAAAAAATTAATGAATAAAAATTAATAAAAGTATATGAGAAAAAAAAATAACGTGTGAATAACACGACTAAAAAATTAAAGCAAGGCAAGGAGAGCGGAGGGACACTTGGCGCGTGGTAATTGATTGGGTGGCCGCTCAGGTTGGGATGATGGCTGAGCAAAATATATGAAGGGGGAAGCCCTGCTGCCCCCACCCCCATCTAATCAACCATCAATCTCTTTGGGAACTTGGGCCTCTCTCTTCCCTACCTAGTTAAGCTCCACTGCAGACAACATTATACCTTGCAAGATTAACGTTTTGGATTATATTTAAGGTTTAAGTGCTTTAGTGGAATGAGTATAAATGCATGGTTTAGAGTTTAGTCATTACATAATTAACGTTTTGGGATTATATTTAAGGTTTAAGTGCTTTAGTGGAATGAGCATAATTGCATGGTTTAGAGTTTAGTCATTACATAATTAACGTTTTGGCCACCCAACCTCATGGCTTGCTCGTCCTGATCATTTCCTTCAATTTCATATGTTATGTTGTCATATAATCACATTATTATTATCAGGTACATTTTTATTTTGTTATTTGGTTCATATTGATAGTCTGATAACATATTAGCATGCTAAACTATTTAGGAAAAAGAACACTATTCATAATATATATATGTATGAGTGCATTGCTTAATGATGAATAAGGCATGAGAAATGTTAACTCAAAGTTCGAAAACAAAGGAGAGATATGTTTTTCAAAAGAATGTTACTGCAATTATGACTTTTGATCCTCAATATCCATATCCATCAACAAAACTATTTTATTTGTTAGATTATAATGTGGGAAAGGGCAATGCTTAGACATTGTCCAATTCATTTTAATTTCTTCCAAAGTCTTCTAGGTTAGCCGTAAGGTATTAAATTGAGAGGTAATAACTGATATACAGAAATCCCACATGGCATGATCCAGGAAATGGGTTAGTTAATATGGTTAGAAGGGTACTGTTGTAATTAGCGCTTGTGGATATATAAGAGGTGATAGGGCTTTCATTTTGGTGTGTGTGTTGTAATATTTTTTGAAAGGCAATCAATACAATCTCTCACTCCTCTTTCGCTCTCTCTCTCTCTCTTCTTCTTCTTGATCTTCTTCTTCTATTCTAATATCCATTGTTCTTCATAGTTTCCTTAGGGTTAATAAGAGGGACGAGACCGCCTATTGTCTTGCGTAGCATTGAACTCGTAGCCAATTATACACAAACACATACCATCTCTAAATAGTTTGATTCTGTCAAATAAGTTATGCAGATCAGCTATAGTATATGATGTGCCAAAGCATGCCCTACTTGTTTTAGATTTACAAAGTTTAGAAACTAAACGTATAATATTAATATAGGTAATTGACCAAAAACATAAGAAGTCGTGCATGCTATACTTTTTCTTACATGCATCCGATGCATATGGGACCAAATGGACCTAAATTCTGATAAAACCGCGTGAAATTTGTCAAAGGTGACGATTATATATACCAGCATAAGAAGGGCATTTACAAATATCCAGTGGCCTAGCTAAGCCACATAGCTAAGCGTCAAAAGATAAAAAAGTCGAGGGAGGCAGGACAAGAAAAAAAAATGAAAGGTTTCACTTTCAAGGTTCAATCAAAGCTGAAAAATGACAAAATTAAGGCACAATGGGTGGAAGATGATCGAAGAGGGAGGGAACTTTGCTTTTTGAATATTAGGGTTTTATGCATGGTCCTGGGAGTATTGTACGTTAGATATATGTATGTATTTGTTCTAAAGTCCTTAAAGCTTTTAAAAGTTTTAAAGGGAGAATTCATATATATAATTATATATGTATATATTCATGTTGAAATAGTGGAAATTAGTTTTTACATAGGGTTCCACAAGGTCGGTCTTTTTTTTCTTCTTTTTCTGGGTCTTTGCCCTTCAATTTTATGGCTGGCTGTGGGACAAATATCATCAGCCCTCTACCCAGCTAGCTACATACTCCCTTTTACATGAACATTTTTAGATTTCCTTTCCAAAAAGTTTAGGTTTTTTCTGCACTCCTTAATTCCTGTACTTAATTTTCTTTTATTTGTTCGATCTAATAACTTATAAAAATATAATTAATATAAGTGCAATAAGTGAGCAAAATGATGCGCAAAAATCATTTTTTGTATTTATACTATATATCACCATAAGTTATATATGTGTGTGTATAAATATATGTGTCCCATTCTTTTATCTGACTCTGATTGCACCATTATTTTCAAATAGTAAGCAGAATGAGTAAGCATAACTCTTCCTTGAATCAATAGCTTGTTTTGGCGGGAGACTTCGCTGTCAAGAAAGAGACCACTGAGATGCCAATTTCTGGTTTTTTTGCCGTTTGTAGGGCTCCACTAATTGAAGATTTCAAAAGTTCGACAGGATTACGCATTTATCTTTTTACTGGGCCACGTGGTGGATCGCGGACTTGCCCACCTGGCAAAGGATAACGTGCAAATAGAAAAGAGAGATTATATTCACACACCCAAAATTACTTCTCTCACACATTTTTTAATTTTTTAATATTTTCTACACACCACTAACACTTGATAGAAAAATATTAAAAAATTAAAAAGGTGTGGGAGAAGTAATTTGGGGTGTGTGAATATAATCTCCCAATAGAAAATTCAGGTATAAGTGAAAGTTTAGTCTGTATACTAAATGAAGAAATGTTTTCCTTTTCTTAGAGTAACGAATGGATGGATGTTTATACTTTACAAAAATACAATGTCCGATCAGAATATTATCTGAACAATATTAATGTATGGTTTATAACGACAGTCTTATACCAGTGAGATTAGGGTTAGAGGAGCCGAGTCAAACACAAAATTTTACTATAGTATTATAACGTACTTATGTTGTAGGCTGCTTGAATGGATAATTTAATAGCATGACGTATCATAGTACATATTCTATATATTAGAAGTTCAAACCCTATGTACGGCCAGTGCAATGTAAAAAAATTTAGGTTTTATTATAAAACTAATTAGTAATATAGTAATCCAACTATTTATACGCACATGAAAGATCTCATTTCTTATCAATGTAAAACTTATTTTCAACGTACAATGATCCTGTAATGTTGATGCCGATTAGAATAAGATTCTGTCAAAGTAATGGAATTATGGAAGCGTAATATGAAAATGCGGAACTTTTACTTTATTGTGTTATATATTTTGGATATGATATGTTCACCAGCAACCAGTCTGCTACTCAGTTTTGAGGCCCGCATGGATTTTCAGTCTGAAATAACAAATCAGATTTAATATTAAAATATATATATATATATATATATATATATATATATATATATATAGTTAGGTTTCTGTCACTTCGCAGAGAGAAATGTGGGGTTATATCTTTTTCTAATTTCTCTCCTATTTTTCTCATCAATTTTGAATTATTATTGACAATTTAGTGTCTGTCCTAATACATGGAGTACGGATAATTAACAGCAACTTGCTGCCTTTGGCTTTGATGAAGACCCGTTCCTGGCTTTTCTTTTTGACTTTACATATATATTGCAGGAGAGGGTGAACAATTTCTAATTAATTTGCATATACAATTTATGGTCCAAACTAGCTAGTTCTTTGGGCTAGGTGTATTAACTCTATTTAACTGTTTGGTAATTGCATTGTGATAATTGATAACATGAGAAATGCTAACGAGATTATCTAAAAAATTGAATTTTTCATGAATTTTCTGCCACATCATATTTTTGGCACAATGTTTTATGATGTTGACACGAAAATTGACGTTAAATTGTGAAGTGACACAGAGTCCATGAAAAATCCTACTTTGAGAGGCCCTAGATCTCTAAGACCATCTCCAACCGAAGGGTCTAGAGGGCCAGAGGGCCGAAAATAGCCCAAAAACGGTCTCCAACCGAGGGCTAGGCCAGAGGGCTCTGGAATCTGGGAGGGCCCCACGGAATCGGAGAGGGTTGGAGGGCTAGAGGGCTGGCCACTTCCAGCCAACCAGCCAGCCCCGGGCTAGCTTTATTTTTTTTTTTTTAAACTGTTGAGATTCCTGTCGGTTATAACCGACACTAACAGTGTTTAAAACTAGCCGTTAGTTTCAAATGTTTTTATTAATTACTATTAGTGTCGGTTATAACCGACACTAATAGTAATTTGAATTACAGTAGTGTCGGTTATAACCGTTGCAACTAGCCGTTGTAATTTTTTTAAAAATTTAAACCTTTTTTTTCCTATAAATATGATGAATTTCTTTCAATTCTTCACTTCATCTACAATATTTCCTTCATTTTCAATATTTCCTTCATATGCAATATTTCCTTCAATATTTTTTCAATATTTCCTTCAATAATTTCCTTCAATGTTTCTTCAAAATTTTCAATAGTTTCCTTCAAAAAATTTTCAATAATTTCCTTCAATATTTTTTCAATAATTTCCTTCTGTTTTTTCAATAAAAATGGCCTCATCTGCAATGAAAGGTAGGGCTTGGACCCGAAAAGAAGATGAAGCTCTTTGCAGGGCTTATAGATGGGTCTCAGAAGATAGTGTGAGGGGGATTTGTCAAACAAGTGAAGGTGTTTGGACTCGTGTGTCCAAAAAATACTTAGAGTTCTACGAAGGCACCATTCCACCGAATACCCGAAACCATGAGAGTTGTTCTTCAAGATGGAAGAAACATCTTCATCCAAGTTTGAATAAATGGCATCAAGCACTATTAACAACCGCAAATAGACATGAAAGCGGCGCCAATTACTACGACGAAGTTAGTGTTTTCATAAATTATTTTAAATGTTTAATTATATTACATTTAATTTCATGAATTAATTTCCTTTAATTTTTGTAATTATATTTTCTAGGTACGCCAAGCGGAGGAATTTTATATGGAGGGCAACTCAAAACCCTTTCAATTTCACGGTTGTTGGGAAATTTGTAAAGGGTGGGTATTATTTGAAGATCCACCTCAACGTAGAGTAGATCCTATGCCGGTGTTCGGAACTACGTCCCCAGTTGTAGATACGGATGAAAATGAATCTCTTACTCCGGCCGAAGTTTCTTTACCTAGGCCTATGGGACGAAACAAGGCCTGAAGGTTGAAGGAAAAGGGCAAGGCAAATGATAATTACGCTGCTCAACTTGAAATGGCGGCCTCATTGCTATTAATGGCGGAGCAAAATGCCCGTGAGGCGGAAGAAAGGAAGTGTAGGCATGAACAACAGGCCAAACAAATACCAGAAGAGATGGATGATAAGAATATGGAAAGGAACACTTCGAATTACACTCTAATGAGTAAGGCCTATTTTGATATGAAAAAAAAGGAAATTATGGCTCGACGGCAGTTGTTTACCTCTGACTATACTCCTACAATGGCGGATGATGAAGATGATGTTGATTATCCATATTAAATTTAAATTGTTGTAGTTTTTAAATTTAAGTTAATGTTGTTTTTAAATTTAATTTGTAGTTTTTAAATTTAAGTTGTAGTTTTTAAATTAAAATAATAAATTATGTTTGGCCATATGGCCCTTTGGCCCTCGGTTGGAGACGGAGGCAAATATGGCCCTGTACTGTTCATTAAAATATTAATATCTTGGAGAATCTTGGAGGGCCAGAGGGCTAAAACGAGCCCTCTGGCCAGCCATCGGTTGGAGATGGCCTAAGCCTTTCAGCTGCCGGTCCCTTGCTTCGGCTTGGGGTCGATAGCATCTTGCTAAACACCCTAATAGTCCTTCCTCTAGTCTCTCATTTTCCCTTCATCATTGCGTCGCCTATCACCATCCTTCCACCGCCCCCTCCCGCGTCACTTCGGTCCCTTGCTTCGGCATGATGCTACCTAGCGTTCCCCCTCATTTCTCCCACTTTTTGTAGACAACCCTCCAATTTTTGTTGGAGTTTTCTATCCAAACTCGTGTAGGCTTTCGATTTTGGCCACACATGTGATGTCTTTTTTACGGAGTCGACAGATTTGTCTCGATGCGGTGTCACCCTCGCTATGTTGATGAGCTGTTTTGTAGTTTCATTCTCAGATTAGCTAATTTTCTTGTTTTGTGGCCCCGTTTGTGGCGATTTGTTGTGGCCTCGCTTGTTTGAGCAATGGCATTGTGTTGGCAGTTGGCACCAATCTGACGTTTCTGTAGTCTTTGCGTTAGATCTATGTTGTTTGCTCTTCATGTTTGTGGTAATTGCTGGTGGTGCCATGTAAAGGTTAATCTATTGATTTAGTTTGTGCAAATTTCTCTCCAAATCAAGATTGGTCACTGGAGATTTTGTACCTAATATGGTACCCTCTTGTATTGTTCGGATCTTTTATAATGTTTGGTTCTTATCAATGAAATCACTTTGTCGTTGATGTTAAAAAAAACAAAAGATATCAATATAGACCATAGGTAGAAACGGTGAGATTGTCATGTTTAATGGTTAAAAGAAAGGTTGTAAATGTCATACATTGTTGTATAATATTGCATATTATATACAAAATCGTATTATATCGTAACAAAAAAGTTATATTGATAGTTTTTGTCTCATCAAAGCCGTATCAGTTCTAATTTATAAATAATGAAATCAATAGTAATTATGTAAGAAAAACCTGTGATAGAACA
This sequence comes from Crataegus laevigata, assembly GCA_963580275.1. NCBI lineage: Eukaryota > Viridiplantae > Streptophyta > Magnoliopsida > Rosales > Rosaceae > Crataegus > Crataegus laevigata. Next base: position 5,198,394 of record OY756940.1, read on the forward strand.
AATTAGGGAAAATCTAGTAATACGATTAGTCTCCATCAATTGGTATGATCAATGATACCTAAAATATTTCAATTTTAAATTTTCAAATGCACGTGGGGAATAGAAAGTTTGGAACCAATGGAAACAGAAGGTTGTGGACACGCGCCTCACATACGCGTGGGGATGAAGAAAGGCCAACTGAAATCACAGTAAAATTGAAGGCGGCGAAGAAGAAATAGCAAGATTAATGTGAATGAGAGTGAATAAGTGAATGGCTGAATGGGAAGGTTAGGTCACGAAGATGGTCACGTCCCCTTTAAACAAAAAACGTATTCAAAAATTTGAAACCAACAAATCAAAATGCTCTCATATATATATATATATATATATATGATGGTGCTCCCAATCATATCAATTTTTATTCACTTTAATTATTAAAAAAAAAACTGTATAAAATATACATGGAATTCTTTCAAAGTTGGCCTCTCAATTATTAAGTTTATTCCAGTTTGGTCCCTAGATAATAAATTCCTTTGTCGTCATAAGTCTAAACGTATGCAAGTGTACAGAGTAAGGACGCATGGTTACTTTTGCTTAAAACACCAACATGAGTCAAGGATATTATAAACATTTTGAGTGTTTTGAAAGGAAATCAAATCGCACAACCTATTTCTTTCATTTCTTAATGTTGTTTTTGCCTTGTCCCTACTAACTAAATTCATAAAAACTACAATATAAAAACGCACGCATTGGAAAATAGGTGAAGCCTGTGTAAAATTCATAAAATAACAATACACCACATGAGGCTACCATTGCTTATGTATCCAAAACCGGGTCTACAATGTTGAATGGTGTTGGATTGTAAAAAGTGGAGGCAATAAGGTCGCCTATGAACCCCTAATGTGAATCAGGAGCTTAGACGTGAGTGACTTGGTTGAAGAAGTCAAAATTTACATCACATGCCTACGTCTTTTAACTTTTCTAACTATGTCCTCATTAAACACTAGTGCAAAAGTTTGAAGACTAACTTGGGGCGAAAATAGTGATCAAAGTGAAAGAATTCAAAAGTTTAGGGGTCAAATTTGTATTTAACTCACATGTATTATTACAAAATACATAATGATATGAATAATAAATATATATATATATATATATATATATATATATGTGTAGTGTATTGTGTGGCCCTGTGGGCTTTAGTCTGCTCCAGCATCGTCCATCCATTAACGTTATCCCATGGAATTCAGCGTTATTTTTCAAACTTCCCCTCATACCCGCGCACTATAAACTCAAGCAACCAAACAATCCGTTGGTGTTTATTTATTTTTTATTCATTAAAATATACGATTTTTCCAGACTTGCAGTCCTTGTAAGTTGCAAGTTTATTGGTTGTAAACTTGTAAAGAAACAGAGAAACTTTCAAAAAAGCTCGCCCCTCTCTCCCCCTTTTCTCTCCACCCTCTCACTGTTCTGTCCCGTCCGGTCCACTCCCACCCCAAAACTCTCACAAACCCTGATAGTATTTTCATCCCAAAATCTCTGTAAGCTGTTGAAAATCGATACAAACACAAATACAAATACAAATACCCAGATCCAATCTAATCTGTTTTTACAAGTACATGCACTGTTCGAGCATGTACTTGTGATATAAACTCCAAACTCCAAAGGGTGCGGCTGAAAAGGTAGAATCCGAGGCAAACAAAATCCAATCCAGGGATGAGATAGGTTAGCTTTTGAGGTGTGGCTGTTTTATTATATAGCTGAAAAAAGACTCTGGCTTTAGTAGTATTATGCAACTTGGTTTTGATAAAGGGATCATCTGGGAGCGTCAGAGAGAGACAGAGAGTGAGAGTGAGGAGTGAGAAACTGTGAGATAGCCAGAGAAAGAGGTGAAATTAAAAACCCAAATGCCGCAGGAGGAGTCAAAGAAGAAGGAGCGCCACATCGTTACTTGGTCTCAAGAGGTGATCCTTTCATTTCTCTCTCTCTCTCTCTCTCTCTCTCTCTCTCTCTCTCTATTTGATTGGATGATTGGACTGTTTTGAGTTCTGGGTTTTGATCAAGACAACCAATCATATTTCTTTGGTTTTTCTCTGACATGGGTTTTGGTTGTTTTTTTTTTGAGTTGCAGGAGGATGACATACTGAGGAATCAAATTAGCCTCCATGGAACAGAAAAGTAAGTTTCTTGGTTTTTTCACCTGGGTTGGTTTTACAATTTACTTTACATTTATTCAATTAAATTTCCATTTTCTTGGTAGAAAATGAATTAAGGGCTTTGTTTTGTGATCAATTTGTGTTGCAGTTGGGCTATCATTGCATCTAAATTCAAGGATAAAACAACCAGACAGTGCAGGAGAAGGTAATTTCAAACCCAATGATATTGATGTTTGAATTTAAGTTCTGTTGAGAAATCCTCTGTTTTTTGTCCTACTCAATTATTGAGGTCTAATTGTTTTAACTGCTAATTTGTTTTGTCTGAAATTTGACAATAATGTTGCAGATGGTACACATACTTGAATTCCGACTTCAAGAAAGGAGGGTGGTCGCCAGAGGAAGACATGCTCTTGTGCGAGGTAATCGATTACAGTAGTTTAGAATATCGCCTTATTCCAGCCTCCTTACGCCCAAGTTTTAATTCCCATCACCGTTAATTAGACGAGTTTGAATATTGGCTTGTCAAAAAAGGGATGAAATTCTTCTACTTTCTGCATCCTTAATTGGTTTAAGCAGAAATAAATCATCAAAACTTGATTTTAGAGACCAAGTAGGCCAGACCTAGTGATTGCATTGTGTGACTTCCTAAAGTTGAACAGAAAACCTGACCACTGTTTATTCAACATTAAACATTATTACCCTCATCATTGGATGTGGTAGCAACCTAATTGCTCTAGGTGATCTGATCTGCAGGCTCAAAAGATATTCGGAAACAGATGGACAGAAATAGCGAAGGTGGTTTCGGGAAGGTATATTAACTTTCTTTTTTCTCCTCCTGTTATAAGATAGCTTCGTCGAATGATGCGCTTAAGATCATAAGTTGTGCTACTAATGCAGAACTGACAATGCCGTGAAAAACCGGTTTTCCACCTTGTGCAAGAAGAGAGCAAAATATGAAGCCTTAGCTAAAGAGAATGCCGCTTCATATATCAATCAGAATGACAAAAGGGTCATAATCCGAAATGGATTCAATACAGATGGAACAGCAGAAACTACAGCACCTTCTAAGAAGATGAGGTATAGTAAAGTTTATATCTTTATGTACAAAATGTTGATTAGATTACTACTCAAAGTCGTAGAACTCATTCTTTGTGTGACACAGGAGAAGCCACATCCCTAGTCTCTCCGAAAATTGCAGCGCTGGGGACAGACTACTCGAACAGTGTGGAAAGATGAGTCAGCAGCTAAGAGCTCCATTTGCAGTGTTGATTCAGAATGTCCACAATGTAGAGAATCTGCCAGACCAGAATAATGTGAATAGCACCAAGGAAGTCCCCGTGAATGGTAAATCACCTCAAATTAAACTTGTTCGGCAACTCATCAGATTTCTGTTACAATGCCTGATAAGCACATTGCAGGAAATGTGTGAGAACATAAGCATATTCCTTCTATTTGGACAGCAGAAACTTAGCCTATTTATCATTTGAAAGATTCATTATGCATTGATTTATATGTTTTCAACTACAAAACTTAAGGAGAATCTAATGTCACTCTTACTTTCATTTATCAGCGGTACAAAAGAGCAAGTTTCAAGGATCATTTCTCAAGAAGGATGACCCAAAGATAATTGCTTTGACGCAACAAGCAGAATTGCTCAGCTCGCTAGCATTAAAAGTTAATGCAGAGAACACAGACCAGAGTCTTGAAAATGCTTGGAAGGTGAGAAAAAATTATCTATTTGCTGTGGTCCTGTGGCTGAGCTATCAACATTTAATTGCTTGGTTTTTGAAAACGGTCTATCAAGTAAAATCGTAGGAACATATAAGTACAATTATACATATAACTCGCATATATTGTGAATGTAATATTCAGATGCCTGTAGTACTTGATTCCTCCATATCTGATTCATAGAGTAAAACAGATTTATGTCCGGTGCCAAATTGAATCTGCATATCCTCTAACAAACATCAAATGTGATATTCAGGTGCTCCAAGATTTCTTGAATCAAAGTAAAGGTAGTGACATCCTCAGTTATGGAATTAACGATTTTGATTTTCAACTCGAAGATCTTAAATATCTGTTAGAGGACTTACGGAGCACCACCGAAGGAAGCCGACCATCTTGGCAGTAAGAAAAGTGACTTAGACTACTATTCTTATATGAGCATGCTTAAACCCCTGCACAACATCTAATTGATGACATAGACATTGCAGGCAGCCTGATTTATACGACGAGTCTCCAGGAAGTTCCGAATACAGTACAGGGTCAACTCTTCTGTCCCAAACAGAATACTATCAAGTGGAACAAAATGAAGTTGAAATAGGTTCACTGAATCAGGAGATTCGACCAGGGTCACAGTCAATTCCTATTGAAGGAAAAAATGGCGTTGGTGATTGTGAGAAAGGGATTTTTTCCGAAAAGCAAGGTAATGGATTAACATATACATGTGTTGGCTGATGATAACTTGTGTTTTTGAATTACACATCAAATTTGCTATTCAATCAAATTTCCTGATAACTTATCTGATCTTTCTTTTCACAGAGATATTTCCATCATGTGATGAAGCAACAAAAGACTACGCAGTTGTTTCTGCATTGTCAAGTACAGAGTTCAATTCTCCTATTAAAGTTACCCCATTGTTCAGATCCTTGGCAGCAGGAATTCCTAGCCCAAAATTTTCTGAAAGTGTAAGTTGTCTCAGAAGTTCAACTCTATCAAACAATAAGATTTTAGTCTTAATGGTTGCAGAAGTAGTATTAATAACGATGATTAATGTTGTTTCAATTTACCCCACTGGAATCTAAGTGAAGCTATGCAATGCTTAACCAAAGTCCAGGTGATGCTAAAAAAACATAAAGCAGACAAGAGTGTTTCCATCCTAAAGAAAAAAAAATTAAAAGATACAACACTGTGCTTTCATTTACAATATGCACCACAAAACTATTGATATCCAAGTACATTACCATGCTCAGCCATGTTCTTAACTTCTTCTACCCGCAAACTTGAATTTGGAAACCTCTGTAGCTTCTCGTTTGCCTCATAGAATCTAGGTGACGGTAGGTGTATGTATAACAAGTTCTTAACTTATTCTAGTACGAATGCATGACATTATATTGATTCAAGACTGACCACTTATGTGTTGGATTTTTCAGGAAAGGAATTTCTTGCTCAAAACGCTTGGAGAGGACTCCCCCTGCCCCAACCCAAGCTCCAATACTTCACAACCGCCACCCTGCAAACGATCCCTCCTCCAAAGTCTATAACCAACCTTTTTGATCCACCACCTCTTATCTAGTAATTTTACATGGCCTACTGAGTTCGTGTCCGTTTTGAATTCCCGTTTTCTGAGAATTGCAGCCATTCCAGCCTAAAATTTTACAAATGGGCAGGTAAAGATCTGCTTCCCAAAACCCAGATCTAGAATGCAATGGTGCATTTTAGCATTTGCAAACGTATCTAACACAGTTTTCTGCATTCTTTTGTCCTAAGCAGAGTTACCTCCTTCAGAGTTCGTAATCGGTATTCGCTTTTCGTGTGTTTGGCGTGTCATTCTTTAGTTAGTCTCTCCTCATCCGATATGTTTTCCGAGTGTTCCATTTTTTGGCCTTGATTTTTACAGTTGTACAGAACTTGCTATATCCCTAGTTCCAAAGTGTAAGACTACTGTAAGTATACATAGGCAGCTCGCCGATATTTTCCGCTAGAGTATATGATCAAAACAAAACAGAGAGAAAGAGAAGAAAGAGAGAAAAAAAAGAAGAGAGGATTAACCAGTTCAAATGGATTCCTGTTTATCGTTTTTCTGGCGTGGAAAACGGGTATAGAATAAGTTTATATTTTTTTTTTCCTTCTTCGGTTTGATTTCCTCATGATTTCTGATGTAACTAAACTTAATGTAATTGGAGTGAAAATGGTTTTGGTTTTGGTGTGCACTTCTCTCTTTTGTTATATTCTTCCTTCCTACAATTAAGACATGAACTCATGAACCCATCTCCAGGCAAGACACTCGTAGCTCAATTAGTCAAGAGTATTTACCTTTGCATTTGAGGTGCCGAGTTTAAATCTCCTCTCCCCTACTGTCACTTGTGTCAAAGACGAACACATCTCTAGGAAGTGTGAAGTAATGTCTGTACATTCAGCATCAGGGAAGTAAGACACCGACTCGCACACAGATGCAGGAATGCATGAGTTTCATTCGAATTACGGAACAAGAAATCTGAAAAGAAAACAGCGTAGAAGTTGACGAAATTTGAGCTAGGAAGCCATTGGTTTTACTTACCAGAGAGTTATGGCTGGCGTGATGGAAACTCCCAGTCTTCAGTGCTTCTGTGTTGAGAGCAAGTTGTTGAAGTGGGGAAGAAGGGTTGTGAGACAACTGTGTTATTTGGTGGTGGTGGTGGTGGAAGACCAGTATGATTAGGAAGAAAGCAAAAGCAAAGAGGTAAAAGAGGGAGGGAAATCTCTACAAAATAAAGTGCACATATAATTATTTGCTGCCAACTTTCTCGAGTGAAGGTATAGTAGCACAAATTGACAATTTTGACCTCTCAACTCCAACTTAAAATTGTTTGATCTCAAAGATAAACTAGTAACAAAATTATATGTTTGTTCTAGTAATGCTTTGCAATTTGCATTCGAGAAAAAAATGAAAAAACCGAAAGGTCGTACAAGAAGCAAATTGAACATGGTAAGAGAAAGAGGAGAAGGGGGGGGGGGGGGGGGAGGGGGGGGGGGGGGGAGGGGGGGGGAGGGGGGAGGGAGGGGGGGTGGTTGAAATGAAAGATCGTACAAGAAGCGAATTGAACATGAAAGGGAGAAAGGGACTGCTTGGTGTTCAATTAACGTTACTGTTAAGCAAATGGCGCTTTATTATAGTGGCGAAAAGTAATTATATTTTTGTATTTTGACGCATGTTCGATTCTCAAAGATTCTCATCCTTAACAACTAATAGTTTAACCCTTTATTTTTAGCAGTAAAGTCCATCCCACTCCAGCATTGCTATCATGAGAAGTGACTTTAAGGAGAATTTATTGATAAACAAGAAAAATACAATATGTCAATGGGGACATGAGGCCAAACTTGGACCATTAAAGAATTCATAATAACAATTCAAAACCTCTTTCAGCAAAACCTATAACCAGGAAGCTTAGAAAGGTTTATGAGAATAAGCAGATGCAGCACAAGGAGGGCATGAATCCCACCAATGGACACTGGGGTGATTAACACCATAATGGCCAAACAATCAACAACTTGATTATCCTTTCTAAAAATATGAGAAATTTGAACCTGCATGGAGGATAGTAAAACTAGACAATTATGCCATCGACCAAAAGCCTCCAAGGGATAGATGTCAAAGAAGGTGAAGATGAAGAAAAAAGATGAACAACCAGTAAGGAGTCACATTCAATCCATAATGAATGCCAACCTATATCCCAAGCTAAAGATACAACATAAATAACAACGCGTAGTTTGGCATCCAAAGAAGAGGTAAGCCTATTGAACCCGCAAAACAACCAAGAGAATGACCTGTAAAATCCCGAAAGGTACTACCAAATGCAGCCACACCAGGGGAACCTCTTGCAGCACCATCGTTATTTACTTTTATCCAAGACTGAGAAGGTGGGCGCCACAACACCTCAATAATTTTTAGAGCCTTAGTAGGACATCCACAAACACCAATAGAATGAAGAATACAAAGCTCCTCCACATAATTCTTCATACAACTGAAATTGAGAGAATCAATTTCAAAGAGTTGAAATTTAATAGACCTTACAACATAATTGATGGAAACAACCTCCTCATGAAAACAAACAACATTGCGAGCATGCCAAATAAAATAAAAACCAACTCCAATCATACCCCACCAAAACAGCTGCACTTGGGTATCAAAACCTTGTTGTAAGGTATAATGGAAAAAGCTAAAAATATCTTGAAATAAATATTGAACTTTGAATCATTCTAAAATAGTATACCAACAATTTGACATGCAAAAAAGCACTCAAAGAAAATATGTGAAGCAGTTTCCATACCTTCACATCAAAGAGAGCACATAGATGCTATAGCAAAACCTCTTCGTTGCAAGAGATCATCAGTTAACATCTTACAATGTAACTACTTCCACAATGTAACCGAATTACGAGGGCGAAAGCAAGATTGCCAAACTCATCAATCCCATTGAACCACTGGCTGCTTATTAGTTTAAAATCATATGCCAAAGATAAAGAAAGGTCACCATTTGAAGCAGACATCCAAACCATTTTGTCATCAATCCCAGAATATGAAGGAAGCCTAATATAAGAAATATCATCCCAAATGGGATACTAGCCATGAATGTAAAGTAGGTGAGGGAGTCCATCAACCATCCACAATAAAATCAAAAACCTTAGCTCGAAAAACCTTGCATAAATCTGGTGGAATACCAAGCCTATCAACTATTGGAAAATCTAACCATCTCGCATGCCAAAAATTAATATTTTCACCAGTGCCTATCACCCATTTTGAGCCATGAAAAGTATCTGAAAAAAAGGGGCGTAAACCAGGCCAAATGGAGGAACTCTTGTATGTAGAACACAGTTATCCAAGACAATTAAAAAACCGACCTTGAAAAAACCGTGAAGCCATAGATGAGGTAACCAAAATATCCCAAACCTTTTTCAACAAAAAAGCCTTATTTAAAGCTGAATAATTACGAATGCCAAGACATCCTTCATTTAAAGGAACACAACATTTTTTCCATACCACAATAGAAAATCCACAAGAATTAGCAAATCCCGTCCAAATGAAATTTTGAGTCCAACTACAAACATGATTTAATACCGTAGGTGGCCAAGAATAAACCAAGAAAGTGTGAGATAACATGCTTACCACAACTGACTTGATGAAAGTAACTAGCCAGCCATTGAGAAAGAGTGATCTTGCCATCGAAAAAGACGAGAACATATATATATATATATTAGGGATGAAATGGTGAAATATATTATTTAATTTGTTGAAATGATTAGGTTCTTAATTTTTTTATTGATATGTCCTTAATATTTGGTCGAGAATAGCATCAATCTTTTATCGACTGCTTCTATGTACTAGACGGCACCGATATTCATGCAAAAGCTAAAATTTAACACCGTGCTCTTATTCTGGATATTACGCCTCTCCACTGTAATAAGTAAGATTGGAGTTTATAAAGTTTATCTTTGTCAACTTCAATGCCATTTTCATTTTGAATTTCTTGTTCCTTAGAGCAAAGTCTATCTCACAAGGCCAATGGCAGGGATAGAAATCCATGTTAGGAGGGGTCTTTAAAATAAATGAAAGAAATTAAAATATATATATATATATATATATATATATATATATATATATATATAGTAATATAATTAATTGGAGAACAACTAAAAGTTAATTTTTCTAACTTTTTAGTTAAAGTTCGAACTTTAAAATTTAGATGAAAAATTTAGTATTGAGATGATTGTAATATACAAGGAGAGCTTGTTTACAAGCTTTGGTAAAAATGAATTTAATACGGTAGATTCAAGTAAAAATTTAAGGTTATGACTGGCTCAAAAATATTAGAAGACATTTCTTTTAACATAACTGGATCTTACTCTCGAATTTATACATCTTGTTTTATATGAACTGTAAAAAAAAAAATTGATTTACAAAAATCAGAAGGCTTTTGGCTCTAGACATCTATTGTAGGGAGTTTTAAAAGTAAGAAGGTAAGTAGCTGGCATCACCAAGTTTTGAATAAAGGACCTGGTGTATAACCAAACTCTACTTCACCATTACACAACAAACTCATCTTTGTAATATTATGTGGACAATGTGTATAAGAATGTGATTACAGGATGGGCCTTGGCCAATCCACACCTCCATGTGGCTCTGCCGCTGATCAAGGCAATTGTTGCTCAAGCAGTTGGCAAAAACAATTATTGCTTTAGTGAATAGTAATTGTCTGAGTGCATCTCTATCCTGTAAATGAATTGCCTAGGCAATAGGTACTAAATGTTTATTCAAAATAAAATAAAATAAAATATCATTTTATGTTCAATTTCGGATAGTATTTTTAACCAATCCCGTCATTGCATGTGTCATTATCTGAAATTACAATTTAGTGTGGATAAATTTTCGTTTAAATTTTTAACCAATCATGTGGTGCCACATGTCATGATCTTGTAAGAATTTTGTGAATAGATTTCCGATAAGATTTTTAACCAATCCCGTCGTATCATGTGTCACTATTTATTTAGAATTATTGTAGAAAGAGTTTCGATAATATTTTCAACCAATCACAGCATATCACGTGACATTATCTACAACCTAATTTTTTTTTTCCATATAAAACCTACATACAACCTAACTCACTCACTAAATTCAAAATATCTCTGAATCCTTGTTCATAGTCTATAAATCTTGAGTTCTTACAATGTCTAGATTAATAGAAATCGAGAGGAAGAGAATGAATTGTTCAAACATGGCAGCGGTTTTGAATGATGGCGAACATGGCACACGACCATCCATCATTCTCGACGACATCAATAAAGGGGGTTGGGGGTCGATCAGATTCAGAACTACCAGACAACCCTGCGGTCCCATTAAGGTAAGGCCACAGTCTAAGCCTCTAACCTTTAAATAAGAATCTTCTTTCGATCGGTTTTAGCACCCTGCTTATTATTGATTCGTTCTGGTTTTTGAAAGCAGATTCTCAACATGTATTCTAAAATGTAAATGCACTTTCGTTAAGAATCAAGCGCCAGCACGTTGGCATTTTATGTTTGGAAACTGGGGGAATACTTAGACTCGAAACGTCGAGCTTCTGAACCCTAAACCCTAAACAACTAGCCATAGTTGGCACTAGAAGTCTAGAATACACAAGTTCCGTGTGTTGATTTTGTTTTTGTTTGTATTTCCTCCACTTTGATTAAGATTAATCAACTCGTCAACATTGATTTCATCGGAAGAATCTCCACCCTAGTTGGTTTTTTTCACAAGGAAAATGTGTTACGGTTTTTTAGATATAGTTCCTTGCGACTCTCGACCCAAATTGTATTTAGTCGATGATGAGGAGTCAAGAGTAGAGCTACTTGTATGTTCAGTAAGGTCCTCATCATTTTCTTTCGGAGATTATCTGGAATCAACAGAGGGAGACTTATTATATGTTCGATCAAGTTCTCTGATACTGGAGAGAGGCCTTCCTGATGAGGTGCAGACTAGGAGATTCAGCGTTTACAAGTTGGTGTTCGACGAGAGTGTCAAAAATGCTTGAGCATGATATGGTAGGAAATTTTGCGAAATTTTGAGTTAACAAGCATTGGAGAAGATGCTTTGTTTGTTAGCAAGTACGGATCAATTTGTGTCGTTGGTTCAAGCTTTCCTGGGTGTAAGCCAAATTGCATATATTACAAGAATGGGGACGAACTTTTTATCTTCAATTTAGAGGACAATATCAACAGACGTATAGACTCCTCAGATCTTAATTGGCACAAGCCTAAACGACAGGCAGTCTGGATTCTGCCGCCATTAAATGGACTCTGCCTCCCTGCATAGTTTTATTGAGCTTGTGGTAAGAACAGATTGCATAACCTGTGCTAGCTATTTCATCCTGGAATTTTATGTCTAAATTGTGATGGAAAACATCTATTGTGATCTTTTAGGTTTTAATAACTCCAAAGCCGAAGACTAGCTATTTCATGTTCCCGTTTTTGTATTTGTTTTTTTACATGTGAACTTTTAGAGCGCGGTTGTTGCACAGGATTATTTCAGACTAGACTAGCTTCTGGAACTAACTTGAACTGGCTTAGACTAGACTAAGCTGGACTGATTTAGTGAAGCGTTTGATGTCGTATCGGACTAAAAAAATAAAATAATAATAAATTATAATATTATATCATTTAATTCATATTTTATTCCTAACTCTAGAAATCTCTCTGTCCATCAACCTCTTTTTATTCCTCATTTTTCTCAGTCCTGCCCTCATCCTCTTTCTCTACCCTCTCCCTCTTTGCCTCCCATCTCAAGTCACAAAAAAGGAAGAAACTTGCTCTAATTCTCCTGCACTTGAGCTTCCAAGAAGGACCCAAAATCTTGAGTGATTTTGTGTTTCCTTTTTTGCTTTTTTGTCAATTCACCGTTATCTTCTCAGGCCCCAAATCTGACCGACCCAGACTCTTCTCAAAGTTGGAGCTTGGCGATTTGAGACTTGTTGGGGGAGTTGGTGTGTTGAGTCGACGATTCAATGGCGGAGGGTGTGAAAGTCTAGGCCTTTCTGATGTACGTGCGGCAGGCGCGCTGTGATTCATCGGCAGAGTCATCGAGCTTCTTTTTGGGAAATCAAACCCATTTTCTGGTGGAGTTGGCGAAGGGAAGCAGATGAGTGACAGAGGAACGAAGCAAAGTCTTATCTAGTCCCATGGTTTTCGGGGACTTTAGCTAAGAATATCTAGTGACGCTGCTAGTCCCTGCGAGTCTGAGCTAATCTCATTAATCTTAGCCCCGCATGATAACAAACACTGGACTAGACTAAAAGCTAGTCTAGTCTAGTCCAGTGAAACCTAATGAAGCAAAACAAACGGGCCCTTAGGGTTTAATAACTTTAAAGCCAACGACTATTTCCTACTTGCCTTTTACAATATATTGTCTATTAACTGCTGCTCCATTTTCTCATGTGTTCTCTAAATATACCGAGAGAAGGTAGTCAACTTGTCATTTTGTACAACAGCGGTTTAGTAGTATTCTTATTACTTTTATTTTCCTTTTTTGAGCAAATGATATTATCTACGCTAAAAGATTACAACTCTAATACGATAATATCTAATCCTATGAAATATTCTAAGATATCTCAAATATACTAGAATTTACACAATCATATTCCGATATTAAATATATTGTTGTATTATGAAAAAAAAGGAATTTTTTTTTATTTCAATTAATTAGGATTCGAAGTTTATATATCTTTCTATGATTGCAATTAATTATTATGATTAGTACTAATTTAAGATAAAATCGATGTATACATTGACTGGCTAACCCTAAAAGAATTGTAAGTATAAGTTTGTGGATGATAATATTTTTTTTTAAGAAAATCTCAACGATACGAGAGAATTTTTTTGATATTGAGAAAAGGTACACCTAGTTAGGGGGAAATAAACCCAACCTCTCATAGTACAAGGAAAAAGGATTTAAGAAAACATGAAAAGAAGGGGGACATATACCCTTCTAGAAACAAAAACAACAAAGATACAAGGAAAAGAGAGGGGATAGGAAACCTAACCCCCCTCTAAAGCCGAACCTAGAGGTCTAAACATGCAAAACAAAACAAGCAACATCGCAAGGTTAAGAAGAAAAAAACAAGAAAGTGAGTCAAACATGTATGTCAAGATGCATATTAATTTGAGAAGCGAAAGCCGGGCAAGTCAACGTAGTATGAAAACAAAGCAGCACGAACTGCCAATGGAGGGAAATCATGCCATACCAAAGTTGGAGAAGACAAACCCATATTAGCAAAATTGTCCGCAATTACATTTCCTTCATGATATATGTGAGAGGCATATGAAGTCATCTTCCGAATGCAGTTCAAACAAATAGACCATTACGTATAAAAGGGTAAGGATGATCAAAATCAGTCAATTGGACGGCAAAAATAACACTAGAAGAGTCACAGCCAAAGACAATATCAACCCTACTGATATGCAAACTCTATACCAATAATAACTGCTGATAATTCTGAAGAAAAAAAAATGGAATTGCAATGACCAATCCCTTGGCAGAAACCACCAAGAAATTGGTCGTGGCAATCCCGAAAAACTTCCCCACAAGCAGCAGGACCAGGATTTCCTAGACAAACCATTTGTATTAAGCTTAATACAAGAAAACCGCTATTTAGTACTACGATTTAGTGGTATTCATCTTCACTTGTAAGTAAGAGGCCTTAGATTTGATTATCGCCAAAAACGAGTTTGAACCACATTATTGCTAATCCATTGTAAAGTTAAGCCCACCCATTCCCCCTTAATCCAAGAAAATTAAGGAGAACCAAAACACAGAAAGAATAGTTGGAATGATAATATGATTTTTAACTACAATTGTTGTCACAACGGTAATGATTAACGACATTTTTATTGAGGAGGTGATCGAGTGCATACGTATGTAATCGCTTGCGTTTGTGTGCAATCCTTTTAAGTAATCCAACTCTCCCTTTAGTCGACACGGTAAAAGCCAAAGAAGAAAAGAATAATCCCTTTTTTATTTTGATAGTGAAGTAAAAAGTAAAATCCATAATTTTTAAATAAACTTTTATACCTTAGATTTACCGAACAAGATATGGAGAAAGGAAGGGATGACCTCCGTATTTGGCCGGTAGCAAATTGTAGGGGACTTTTAGGTTGAGCTAGATTTGAGCTCTGGTGGAAATTCTTTTGCTTCTCTTAGTTCGTTTCTACACCAAGTCCCGGATATCTCCAAAAGTTGGTGTCTTAAAAAGTATTTCGGTTCGATTAATGGCTCAAATATTGGACGATTAAGATAACGACTAGCGTAAACGAGGTGTGGTGTGGAAGTTAGATATTTATAAGTTTAGCGTGGGAGAAAACTTTCATGGTTGCATGAGTTTGGAAGATGAATAATCTGGGTTTTGTAGGGATCTAAGAATGCTTTGATTCACACTACCTAGAACCTGGAGGGGCGAAAAACAAAAGCGTGAGTGGGCAAAAAACAATCTTTTCAAAACCATTCTTTTCTCAAAAGTTATAATCCCTCTCTGTAAAACTTGTATAATTTCCCATAAATAAAGTATATACTCATATATATAAATCTCGAAATCATGCTGGAAAAATATGTATGTATGTCATGCCAAAGTATCTCAACTGAACTCTAATCATAACTCTGTGAATGTGACTGAATGCCAGGTAATCAACTCAGCCCTCGGTTGTATATATAGCTCATAATCATTCTCAATAATCACTCCAGCCCTCGGCTGTATATATAACTCATAATCAATCTTATCATATCATGTATATATCCTGCACACAAATCAATACCACATCTAGTGGTCTGCACAACATCACTATATATAGAATAAATATGCTATAGTGCTACAATCACGTGAAGACTATGCGAATAATTCGCGGGTCGCCTACGAGTTGAACCCACTTATAGTGGTATTTACAACAAGACTGTGCACCTAACTTGGATCCAAGGCGAGCATGTGGTGCGGGATGTGAACATTACGTGAAAGACTACGCCTCTAACTCTGGGCGGGAGCACTAATATCAAGGTGCAGGTGTATGAGCTCTCATCACATCACATCATTTCATTCGTATCATAACCAGTAAATAAACTTACCTGACACTTACTTGTGCATCCACAGCACCATCATAATTATATGCAATCACTAATGCATAATTAAAATAAATAGATACTTTGCATGTCATTTCAAAACGTATAAACATTCAGTTTCATTTTCTGGAAAAATAGCAATATATAGGTAATTGCACGCGCTTTTTGGTTAACTTTTTTTTAATAATGTTTTTTTGTTTGTTTTTTTATCATTAAATAAAGTTATTAATTGATTTTTTTTATTAAAATTTAAAGTTTTGAAGTTTTTTTCATTAGTTTTTCTTAGTATTTATATAAAAGAATAAAATAAGCATTATTTCTGAAACTATAGCAAATAACTCACACTATTTTTAAAATATAACCAAAATAACTCACACTATTTCTAGAATCACAATAAAAAGAGCACATCAATATGTTGCTTATAAAATTGGTGAGAAACTTCACTCAGAAACTTTTAAATAAGGATAATTCACACAAATAAAACTACAAAATCAATGATAAACTTTACTCTGAAACTTGATGTGCTCTCTTTGTTGTGGTTATAAAAATAGTGTGAGTTATTTTGATTATGTTTCAGAAATAATGTGAGTTATTTTGCTATAATTTTTGAAATAGTACTTATTTTGTTTTCTTCCGTAAATACAGAAGAAGACTGATAAAAAGAATTTCAAAATTTTAAATAATAACTTTATTTAATAAAAAAAAACAAACAAACCAACAAACAAAAAAAAACATTAAAAAAAATGTAACCAAAAAGCGCGTGCAATTGCACCTCTGTTGCTTCTGCAGCTACGCTGCTGCCTCTGTTAATAAAATAAAGAATTTGCCCCCCAAGTTCCTTATCCATGATTAGTGACCACCAACTAAAATCTCATGAAGGGAAGATTCATGCATAAAGAAAAAAATTGGTTCAAAAATCTCTTGCAAAAATCAAGCGCCGGTCTTAGATTAAAAAAATAAAATAAAAAACATTTACCTCCACAAAAAATTATATCATTGCTTTTTTTTTTAGGTGTGTACATAATGTGAAAGAAGAGGAAATTAAGTCTAATTTTTATGAAATTATACACTATTTATGAAATAGAACTCAATAACTAGACACTATTTTCGAAAGTGAACCAAGAAATACACATTATTTATGAATTTGGAAAAATAAATAGTAAAGTACCGGTTAGTTTCACAAAAAGGTGTACAATTTTATAAATAATATAATACCGCTCAGTTTCATAAAAAGTGCAGTACAGTTAAGTTTTATAAACAATGTAGTACTGTTCAATTACATAAACAGTGTTTTTGTGCAGTACCGTTAATTTTATCATCTTTATTAAAATTTAAGTTCTTTTGTCATCTTTATTAAAATTTAAGGATTTTTCATTAAAATTTAAGTTTTTTTCATTAAATAAAGTTATAGCATGATTTTTTGTTAAAATAAACTTAGCTCAAATCCTTTTCATGAAAGCTCCCTAAATACTAATAGCCCGTTCCCAAATTTACGGTTTTTTATAATTTTAGATGAGTGAAAGGACAAAATTGCCCTTAGTGGCGAGGAGGTTGACTTTCATTGACTGACAAGTCATGCCATGTGAGACTTATTTTCTTGGTGTATTCTCGTAGTGTTCATCGCTACGGACGTGTGAGCGTAAGCGAAATTGAAATTGGAGCTATAACGAAGAAGTTATTAACGTTTAAAGTCGAGGACAAAATGGTCAATTAATTAATTTTGGAAGGCTCTAGATTTTTTGAAACCAAATTTTGTGATGCCATGTGCGTGGCTAAGATGGGAAGCCAAGATGAGAAATGAGGGTGTTGGATGGAAAAGAATAAGGGATGAGGAAAGTTTTAGAAGAGGTGGTGGCGAATCAGAAGAAGAGAGAGGAAGAGGCTGCCCAATGGAGAGAGAAGCAAAGGAGGGGAAAGGAGAGTGATGAGTGGTACCCAACCCAAACCTCCATCCCTTTCAACCTGTTTCGAAATCGTGACCCGGTTCACTGAACTGGATTCTAGTGCCACTTTCTGATCAGATTTCGTCGATTTTTTGGGCATTTTGCAGCCCTTCGCCACCATAAATAAACCTAGAGATCTTCCATGTTTGTTTCTCCATCAAACCCAAGTTTTTTTTAGCTTTGTTTCATGACGAACCGAACCCATTAACTTTGAGGACACCCGGCGGAAATCCGCCCATTTCTGAAATGATTATCTTCAATCACCACCACCAAAACACTTCTCTGGAGGTCAGGAACAAAGTCCAAACAAGTTTAAGGCTGGTGGTATTGTGGATTGATCGAATTGAAGAACACCCAAATTCTAGGGTTTCGATGGATTTTAGAAAAATTGGAGCCTTTCTAGACCAAATTGGCCTTTCTCACAGGTATGAAAGTTGTTCTACTCATCGAGATCTTCAATTCTGCAAATTTTGAGAATTTTTGGAGAAAGTTAAATTTTCCGGCGAGTTGGGGCGGCCGACCGCCGCCACCTAAGGTAGCGCGTGCGGCGACGCGTGGCCAGTGGGCCACCAATGTTATTTGGCGTTATTCAATGCCTTGATGTAGATTGAGCGTTAGGACCTAAATTCACTACGATACGTTAATAGGTTAATGTATGAATCGACAATCCGACCGTTGGATCGTCACCAAACTTTAGTATGTTATAGTAAGTAATATTTGAGAAATGTGGGAATTTACGAATCGGGAATCCGTTGTACGGATCTTCCCGAATTGGAATTGTAAGTTCGCAAATAAAATGTTAACCGCCACTTGGTTTTGGCAATTGGCGGAGATTCAACCATTGGATCGTAATGAAACTTTGGGATATTGTTCTAGAAGAATAATGTGTACCTTTGGAAGTAACAGATCGATGTTTCGTGATACGGATCTTCCGGATTAAATTACGTAGGGGTGCGTCATATATAAATTGCATATTCTCTCAGTAAGGATTCTGAGATGTGATTTGATATTTGTTCTAGGCGATGATCGTTCAAGACGTTTTGTTCCCTTCCATAAATTATTTTAGTTCAAATTTAAGAAATAGCGAGTAATTTTGCAAAGTTTTATAAATAATGTGAGTTATTTTGGTTCAGTTTAAGAGATAGTGTTGGTTATTTTGAGTGTATGTTGTTTTGATTCATTTTTCAGAAATAGTGTGCTTGTCACATCCCGGCCCGGGGTAAATCACTTCCCAGGCCCACTCCCCCACCGTAGCACGATATTGTCCGCTTTGGGCCCCGACCATGCCTTCACGGTTTTGTTTCTGGGAACTCACGAGCAACTTCCCAATGGGTCACCCATCATGGGAGTGCTCTAGCCCCCTTCTCGCTTAATTTCGGAGTTCCTACGGAACCCGAAGCCAGTGAGCTCCCAAAAGGCCTCGTGCTAGGTGGGGATGAGAATATACATTTAAGAGCATGTCCAGCGCTGGGCATTTAGCCCAGCACCCAGTCAAAAATCAGACCAGCACTCAGTCCATCCACTCCACTCCTTCAAATTCCCTGGCACCAGCCCGTGCTGGCATCTAGCCCAGCCCAAAATGGACTGAGGAAGAAGCTGGCATCTGCTGGCGAGTACAGAAGACTCGCGCCTGGGGGGCGAGTAGCCGACAGCAATTGCAGGCGTGATGGCCCGCCTGTCAGCCCACTTGGGCACGCCTGGGATGGAACAGCCACGTGGCCAGCCTAAATGCCGTTGGATTTCCAACGGTAAAAAAATTTAAATTTTACTTTTAAACTGGACCGTCCGATCAAAGATCAACGGTCTAGATTAATTAACTTAATTAAAATTTATTAAAAAATACATAAAATTATTTAAAAAATACAGAAAATTTTAAAAAAAAATTATTTTTTTCTTTCTATGTTTATTTGATGAGTTTATGTAATTTTATTTGAGTGTGTTTTTTTTAAGTTTATTTGAAATTTTATCTGAAATTGGTTAAAAATCTTATCCGAAATAAACTTAAAAAAAAAAACATAGCAAATAAATGCGCTGGGTGCCAGCGCATTTTTTTAGGGGTGGAGATGCAGAAGCCTGTTACTATTCACTCCAGTCTATTACTGTTCACTTGAGTGGATAAATGTGCTGGGTGCTGGCACCCAGTCTTAGGGGTGGACTTGCTCTAAGGATCACTCCCCTGGGCGATGTGGGATGTCATAATCCACCCCCCTTAAGGGCCTGACGTCCTCATCGGCACACTTCTGGCCAGGCATAGGCTCTGATACCAATTGTCACATCCCGGCCCAGGGCGGATCACTTCCCGGGCCCGCTCCACCACCGTAGCACGATATTGTCCGCTTGGGCCCTGACCACGCCCTCACGGTTTTGTTTTTGGGAACTCACAAGCAACTTCCCAGTGGGTCACCCATCATAGGAGTGCTCTAGCCCCCTTCTCACTTAACTTCGGAGTTCCTACGAAATCCGAAGCTAGTGAGCTCCCAAAAGGCCTCGTGTTAGGTGGGGATAGAAATATACATTTAAGGATCACTCCCATGGGCGATGTGGGATGTCACAGTGCTTAATTTTGTTGTACTAAAAATAATGTGGATTACTTTTGTTTAGTTTCAGAAATAGTTTTGGTTATTTTGCTCTAGTTTCATAAATACTATTTGTTTTCTTCAGAAATAGTGTGAGTTAATTTAGTTCAATTAAAAAAATAAAAAAACCTATAATTAGGAAAATTTTGGGTCATTTCCATTTGATTGTGCGTATAAAAAGTTAAGATCGAAGAAGATTGCATCTAGACAACAGAATAAATCATACTTAAAAGCCTATCCTTGGGTAAAGTCCCCACATTTAAGGTATTTTTCAAAAAGTCTCTAACATTTCAATACTGTAAACATTAATCGTTGTAACTTGTAAGAGATAATTAGTGAACTAATTAACTGCATTTTTAGTATCTCTTTCCAAAAGAAAATTAATTTTTTCTTGCTTCTTAAGTATATATCAATCTTGGAATATGACTATGCCAAACCTCACAATTCCCTCATATTGTGCTTTCAATACTATCAATATATGTGACATCTTGTTTCAAAATTTGTCATATTTTATTCTCAGTAGTAATGAAATTATCAAAATATCCATGTGATGCCACGTATGCGTGGACCTCAATTTTTCTTTCACTTTTCTAGTCTTATTTTACTATTTTTAAATAGTACTTATTTTTATGAATATGTTAATACATGTTAAAGTGAACAATATTAAAAAAAATTCGTTAAAACTCCTTTTAAAATATTACCAGGAAGAAACACACAGCACAAAGCATAAGATCAACAAAACTGGGACATACCCTGAAATCCTAAAACAAATATGCTGCTTGTTTGTAAGACCAAGCTATTCTTGAAGGTTGTTTACTGGCGAAAGATCTTCAACTATAGGAGGTGATTTTTGAATCTGATGCTCAGTCTATTATTCATTACCTTAACTCTTCTCCTTTGAGTTGTGATTGGAAACTTCTCCCAATCCTGTCGCGTGTGCTTGAGGTAGGGAGAAGCTTCCAATCATGCTCCTGGCCGTGGTCTCCACGATAAGCTAATATGGCTACGGACTTTGTCGCTAGGAACTTGTCCCCAGAGATGTGCAGCTTAGGCTAGGTGGTAACACCTTCATCTTCGCTTGTGGGTATCTTGAATAAAGATGGTCTCCCGTGCCCTCCGTAGATGAGGTTTGGGTTGGTGGGTCAACGTTGGTAACCTGTGTGGTAGCGTCTTTATGTAACCTACTTGATGTTAGTTTCTTTTCGGGGAGAGTTGTGTGCCTTGTGTTTGTTTTCCTGGCCTTGTGCCCTGTTGTTGAATGTTATGATCCTTTTACCAAAAATAATAATAATATGTTTCTTACAAAATCGATGAGAAAGTTCACTCTGCAGAAGCAACAGAGGTGCAATTGCACGCGTTTTTTGGGTAACTTTTTTTTAATAATGTTTTTTTTTGTTTTTTTATCATTAAATAAAGTTATTAATTGATTTTTTTTATTAAAATTTAAAGTTTTAAAGTTTTTTTCATTAGTTTTTCTTAGTATTTATATAAAAGAATAAAATAAGCATTATTTCTGAAACTATAGCAAATAACTCACACTATTTTTAAAATATAACCAAAATAACTCACACTATTTCTAGAATCACAATAAAAAGAGCACATCAATATGTTGCTTATAAAATTGGTGAGAAACTTCACTCAAAAACTTTTAAATAAGGATAATTCACACAAATAAAACTACAAAATCAATGATAAACTTTACTCTGAAACTTGATGTGCTCTCTTTGTTGTGGTTATAAAAATAGTGTGAGTTATTTTGATTATGTTTCAGAAATAATGTGAGTTATTTTGCTATAATTTTTGAAATAGTACTTATTTTGTTTTCTTCCATAAATACAGAAGAAAACTAATAAAAAGAATTTCAAAATTTTAAATAATAACTTTATTTAATAAAAAAAAACAAACAAACCAACAAACAAAAAAAACATTAAAAAAAATGTAACCAAAAAGCGCGTGCAATTGCACCTCTGTTGCTTCTGCAGCTACGCTGCTGCCTCTGTTAATAAAATAAAGAATTTGCCGCCCAAGTTCCTTATCCATGATTAGTGACCACCAACTAAAATCTCACGAAGGGAAGATTCATGCATAAAGAAAAAAATTGGTTCAAAAATCCCTTGCAAAAATCAAGCGCCGGTCTTAGATTAAAAAAATAAAATAAAAAACATTTACCTCCACAAAAAATTATATCATTGCTTTTTTTTTTGTAGGTGTGTACATAATGTGAAAGAAGAGGAAATTAAGTCTAATTTTTATGAAATTATACACTATTTATGAAATAGAACTAAAAAATTAGACACTATTTTCGAAAGTGAACCAAGAAATACACATTATTTATGAATTTGGAAAAATAAATAGTAAAGTACCGGTTAGTTTCACAAAAAGGTGTACAATTTTATAAATAATATAATACCGCTCAGTTTCATAAAAAGTGCAGTACAGTTAAGTTTTATAAACAATGTAGTACTGTTCAATTACATAAACAGTGTTTTTGTGCAGTACCGTTAATTCTATCATCTTTATTAAAATTTAAGTTCTTTTGTCATCTTTATTAAAATTTAAGGATTTTTCATTAAAATTTAAGTTTTTTTCATTAAATAAAGTTATAGCATGATTTTTTGTTAAAATAAACTTAGCTCAAATCCTTTTCATGAAAGCTCCCTAAATACTAATAGCCCGTTCCCAAATTTACGGTTTTTTATAATTTTAGATGAGTGAAAGGACAAAATTGCCCTTAGTGGCGAGGAGGTTGACTTTCATTGACTGACAAGTCATGCCATGTGAGACTTATTTTCTTGGTGTATTCTCGTAGTGTTCATCGCTACGGACGTGTGAGCGTAAGCGAAATTGAAATTGGAGCTATAACGAAGAAGTTATTAACGTTTAAAGTCGAGGACAAAATGGTCAATTAATTAATTTTGGAAGGCTCTAGATTTTTTGAAACCAAATTTGGTGATGCCACGTGTGTGGCTAAGATGGGAAGCCAAGATGAGAAATGAGGGTGTTGGATGGAAAAGAATAAGGGATGAGGAAAGTTTTAGAAGAGGTGGTGGCGAATCAGAAGAAGAGAGAGGAAGAGGCTGCCCAATGGAGAGAGAAGCAAAGGAGGGGAAAGGAGAGTGATGAGTGGTACCCAACCCAAACCTCCATCCCTTTCAACCTGTTTCGAAATCGTGACCCAGTTCACTGAACTGGATTCTAGTGCCACTTTCTGATCAAATTTCGTCGGTTTTTTGGGCATTTTTCAGCCCTTCGCCACCATAAATAAACCTAGAGATCTTCCATTTTTGTTTCTCCATCAAACCCAAGTTTTTTTTAGCTTTGTTTCATGACGAACCGAAGCCATTAACTTTGAGGACACCCGGCGGAAATCCACCCATTTCTGAAATGATTATCTTCAATCACCACCACCAAAACACTTCTCTGGAGGTCAGGAACAAAGCCCAAACAAGTTTAGGGATGGTGGTATTGTGGATTGATCGAATTGAAGAACACCCAAATTTCTAGGGTTTCGATGGATTTTAGAAAAATTGGAGCCTTTCCAGACCAAATTGGCCTTTCTCACAGGTATGAAAGTTGTTCTACTCATCGAGTATGAAAGTTGTTCTACTCATCGAGATCTTCAATTCTGCAAATTTTGAGAATTTTTGGAGAAAGTTAAATTTTCCGGCGAGTTGGGGCGGCCGACCGCCGCCACCTAAGGTAGCGCGTGCGGCGACGCGTGGCCAGAGGGCCACCAATGTTATTTGGCGTTATTCAATGCCTTGATGTAGATTGAGCGTTAGGACCTAAATTCACTACGATACGTTAATAGGTTAATGTATGAATCGACAATCCGACCGTTGGATCGTCACCAAACTTTAGTATGTTATAGTAAGTAATATTTGAGAAATGTGGGAATTTACGAATCGGGAATCCGTTATACGGATCTTCCCGAATTGGAATTGTAAGTTCGTAAATAAAATGTTAACCGCCACTTGGTTTTGGCAATTGGCGGAGATTCAACCATTGGATCGTAATGAAACTTTGGGATATTGTTCTAGAAGAATAATGTGTACCTTTGGAAGTAACAGATCGATGTTTCGTGATACGGATCTTCCGGATCAAATTACGTAGGGGTGCGTCATATATAAATTGCATATTCTCTCAGTAAGGATTCTGAGATGTGATTTGATATTTGTTCTAGGCAATGATCGTTCAAGACGTTTTGTTCCCTTCCATAAATTATTTTAGTTCAAATTTAAGAAATAGCGAGTAATTTTGCAAAGTTTTATAAATAATGTGAGTTATTTTGGTTCAGTTTAAGAAATAGTGTTGGTTATTTTGTTGTAATTTTAAAAACAATGTATGTTGTTTTGATTCATTTTTCAGAAATAGTGTGCTTGTCACATCCCGGCCCGGGGTAAATCACTTCCCAGGCCCACTCCCCCACCGTAGCACGATATTGTCCACTTTGGGCCCCAACCATGCCTTCACGGTTTTGTTTCTGGGAACTCACGAGCAACTTCCCAATGGGTCACCCATCATGGGAGTGCTCTAGCCCCCTTCTCGCTTAATTTCGGAGTTCCTACGGAACCCGAAGCCAGTGAGCTCCCAAAAGGCCTTGTGCTAGGTGGGGATGAGAATATAAATTTAAGGATCACTCCCCTGGGCGATGTGGGATGTCACAATCCACCCCCCGTTAGGGGCCCGACGTCCTCGTCGGCACACTTCCGCCCAGGCATAGGCTCTGATACCATCTGTCACATCCTGGCCCCGCTCCACCACCGTAGCACGATATTGTCCGCTTTGGGCCCCGACCACGCCCTCACGGTTTTGTTTTTGGGAACTCACAAGCAACTTCCCAGTGGGTCACCCATCATAGGAGTGCTTTATCCCCCTTCTCGCTTAACTTCAGAGTTCCTACGGAATCAAAAGCTAGTGAGCTCCCAAAAGGCCTCGTGTTAGGTGGGGATAGGAATATACATTTAAGGATCACTCCCCTGGGCGATGTGGGATGTCACAGTGCTTAATTTTGTTGTACTAAAAATAATGTGGATTACTTTTGTTTAGTTTCAGAAATAGTTTTGGTTATTTTGCTCTAGTTTCATAAATACTATTTTTTTTTCTTCAGAAATAGTGTGAGTTAATTTAGTTCAATTAAAAAATAATAAAAAACCTATAATTAGGAAAATTTTGGGTCATTTCCATTTGATTGTGCGTATAAAAAGTTAAGATCGAAGAAGATTGCATCTAGACAACAGAATAAATCATACTTAAAAGCCTATCCTTGGGTAAAGTTCCCACATTTAAGGTATTTTTCAAAAAGTCTCTAACATTTCAATACTGTAAACATTAATCGTTGTAACTTGTAAGAGATAATTAGTGAACTAATTAACTGCATTTTTAGTATCTCTTTCCAAAAGAAAATTAATTTTTTCTTGCTTCTTAAGTATATATCAATCTTGGAATATGACTATGCCAAACCTCACAATTCCCTCATATTGTGCTTTCAATACTATCAATATATGTGACATCTTGTTTCAAAATTTGTCATATTTTATTCTCAGTAGTAATGAAATTATCAAAATATCCATGTGATGCCACGTATGCGTGGACCTCAATTTTTCTTTCACTTTTCTAGTCTTATTTTACTATTTTTAAATAGTACTTATTTTTATGAATATGTTAATACATGGCCGCGCCCGAAACCCAATTCGAAATTATAATAAATATGTTACGTCTGAAACGATGTAAAAATACCTGAGGAAAATGAATTTCTCCTCTTGCAGCACGCAACATTGCATGGGTTCTGTCTGGAGCACAAAATCAACATTTGTGCAGTGTAAAAAAAAAAAGCTTGCTGATTTAACTAATGAGAAGCAAGTGGCTTTTAATTAATATTTTATTGAGTTCATTTGAATTTCGGATGGTGGATTTCGTACAAGGGGTCTGCAATCTGCATGAGGAATTGCTATTGGCTTTAATGAAGGCAAGTGAAATATTTAATATTGCTTTGTTTGGGTTCTGAACACCCCACTTTTTGGATCAGGTTCAGTTCCTGAGTAGATAGAGAAAATTTTTCTGATCATGCTTATCAAATCGAATCGTTCAAATTTTATCATACGCTTATAATTATTACAATTTTTAAAAAATTATTTATTTATAATTGTTAAATCAAATTTCAACAGACAATAAACCTGATTACTTTTTATTAAAACTCCCTCACTTCTTCTCTCATGTCCCATCCCCCAATTTTATTCAAATTCTTTCCATGGCAGCCGGTTTCCACATCACTCTAGCTCTCTCGAAATTTTTTAGTGTGATCGACACGTAATATATTACGTGTAACTATATAAATGATAAGATATATATTTTAAAAAGTTAATAACTTATAAAGTAAAAATTTTTACTACTTAAATAAAAATACTTAATATATCACTTATATTCCGGTAACAATAATAAATTTATCCTCTCTCCCCGACACACTCAACCTCACTTTTCTGAAACACTCTCTCTCCAACTCTCTGTTCTCTCTAAACTCCCTCATTTTCCATCTCTTTCCTCTCATCTTCATCACATCTCTACTCTCTGCCCTCCCCATTTCTCTCGGCACTACCCATCCAGCCATCATACCATCTCTAAAACTCCCCAAACTCAACCAAAAATCACCTAAAGCCTCTGGGACTTGTTACCCACTATTTGACCGTGAGAAAACCCAGAGAAAAACGAAAACCTCGTTGTGTATCTCGACGACCGCCTATGGAATAATCACTCCTCCGACCATGGTAAACTCGGGATTTCCACCATTAAACTCTCTCTCAAGTTTTCAGTACGTTTTACTTGCATGCATGTATGTTTCAGTGCGTTTGAGGGAAGAATATCTAACGCACCATTTTTCCGGCGAGTTTGTAGGATTCCCCAGAAAAATCGGGCCAAACATTGTTGGTTTGGTTGATTTAAGCGTGTAGGAAGATTTCCCACAACCATTGACCACAGATTCGAGCTTGCATGCTTAAATCCATCAAGTTCATGCAAAACTCGATTTTGGCCACGGCTTTTAAGCCAATTTCCGGTCACCTCCGACCAATTTTTGTTCCCTAAAGAGGTATAAAAACGTTCCCCTTGTCCTAAGCTTCATTTTGATACCTCTTGTGCAAAAAATGGTTGAGAAATCAACTCGGGTTCATTTTTCCAGATTTTCCGGCGAAGGACCACGGAATTGCAGGCCATTTTCCTGCCAAATGCGACCACAGACGAGAACCCCAATGGTATATTTCATTAATCACGTTAGGTGTTAGAAATTGTACAAGGTTAGAATATGCATGTTTGGTGGGAAATTTTAGAAAAAGAATGTTGTTGCTGTACTGTTTTTACAACGAGGACCAAACTGCAAAAAATGTTGAAGCTTTAGGGCTGTTTGGTAATTCTAGGAAGTTGTGAGCATCTTTGCAATTACCTCTAGTTTCAGGGGCAATTTTGTAAAATGTGAAAATTGGACAGATTATAATTGATCAGTCCGTTTTGGGTATGATTTATGTTTAAGTACTTTGCTAAAGTCAACGTAACTTGGTATAGGTACAAGCCTTTTTGGATCGCCAAACGACAAGGCTCATCAAGGGCAAGTAAGCTATGGTTATGTGAGTGCCTCCTTTTTGTTTTTATGTATAAATATATGTATATGTGATTTTTTTTAACAACTGATTTTATATATTATGACGTGACATGTCAAGTTTAGCTTTACGAATACATTTTTCGTGCGCTTTATGTCTTTAATATTATTTATGAGCATAAATTGTGGCATGTCATCCTTACATTTTATCTGCTCATTACTATATGTTTGCATGATGTCTCTTAGTTATTTGTACTGTTCAACTTAAAATGGGCTTAAATTGTATTTAGTCAGATAAATATAGATGCAAAAAAAAAACACAATAAAACAATGTCATTCACTTTTGGTCAAAACTCACTTTTATTTGGTCCCTATAATTTAGTTGAAATTCACTTTTGGCTCTAGTTTTTTTTTATTACAAAAAAGAGTAGTCCTTGTGGTTTTAATTTTTGCATTTTAGTATTTTAAGTTTAACAAATGATGAAATTCAAAGGCTAACTTACTTGGACCAAAAAAGGCTACCTTACATATTTGCATCCATATCAAAAAAGGCTACTATAAATATGTATATAACTGTTTGTAATTCATTAATTCTCAATATATTGAAAAAATCAACTTCTTCTTCAAGCTGTTTTTTCTCTCTATTCCATATTTTCTGAGTTTTCCATTTTCACAAGTTCTACATTTTTTTGATTTCTGTAATCTTCGATTTCCATGATTCTTCCATAGTTATCATGGTATCCAGAGCTTAGGTTTGGTGAATCTAAGAGAAGGATCGTGGATTGGTTCATCAGGCGGTGGAAGTAATCGTTGCCCGGAGATTTGTAGCTGTTTTTGGCTCGCGATTTTTCGTTGGAGATCTCTATTCGTTGAATCAGGTTTTGAATTTCGTTCTTCGATGTCTCTGTGTGATCAATTATGCGTGAAATTTCTGGAGTTCTTAGTTTGTTTCTGGATATGTTGATTGTATGAAGATTGCGATGATGAACTTTTAGGGCATGAAGCCTAAATTTTTTTTTAGGGCGCTGATTAATTGATCTGATAATTGTTGATAGATCAAAGAGGTTTTTTTTTGGCACGAAGCTCAAAGAGTTTTTAGCCAAAAATATTTTTTTAATGGATCTTATTTTTTGTCAAATTTTTTTAATGCATTTAGTGTCCCGATCTTTGCTCCAGTCTTTTTCTTGTCTTGATCTATTATTATTTTTCTGGAAGAAACAAAGGAATTGTTCTTATTTGAGAGATGAGATCATTATCCCTTACATTTTTTTCTTCATATAATCATTACTCACACACCACACGTCCTTTTTGTATTTTCTTTTGAGAAATTACAAAAAAATTATTAATAAGCTCCTATTTATTTATTATTTTATTTTATAATAAGCAGTAAAGTCACATAGATTTATTGAATGTTTGCATTTATTATGTTTCTTTTTATTTTCAGTGAAATTATGGATAAATCTCTTGACGATTACACTTTGTTGCTTAAAACTAACGATTTTGATGGTTCGAAATGGACTTTATTTCTGGACGACTAGCACTTAATGCTGAAATACCTTTGTTTCCGTTCGACACACCTTTGAGTAAATAAGAAAAGAAGAGGTCTTAAAATATATAATCTGTCTAAATCTTTCGAAAAAATAACCATCTAATTAAGAATTGCTCTTTATTTCTTAGGGTTCTTTCCATACGACCCCAAGAAAACATTCGTTTTTTTCTTTGTGTTCATGGGTCCTAAATCGCTAAGAGAAGCGAACTGGTTGGTCAACGAAGGAGATAACTTTTGGCAACCCATTGGTGGATACTCAGTGATGCCAACCATAGGTATTGATCCACATAATGGTAGAAAACCCAATCTGTTACAGAGCCCACAAGATTATGTGGATCAATACCTATGGTTAGCAATGGCATCACTGGGTCCTTCCCTAACCAACCAGTCAGCTTCTCTTAGCAGTTTAGGACCCATGAACACAAAGAAAAAAAAACAAATGTTTTCTTCTGACTGTACTGAAAGAACCCTAAGAAATAAAGAGCAATTCTTAATTAGATGGTTATTTTTTGAAAGATTAAGACATATTATATATTTTAAGACCTCTTCTTATTTACCCAAAGGTGTGTCGAACGAAAATAAAGGTATTTCAACACTAAGTGTTAGTCGTCGTCCTAACAAAATGTCTATTTCGACCCATCAAAATCGTCAATTTTAAGCAACAAAGCGTAATCGTCAAGGAATTTATCCATAATTTCACTGAAAATAAAAAAAAACAGAATAAATGCAAACATTCAATAAATCTATATGACTTGACTGCTCATCATAAAATAATAAATAAATGGGAGCTCAATACTTATTTTTTTGTAATTTCCCAAAAGAAAATACAAAAGGGACGTGTGAGTAATGATTATATGAAGAAAAAAATGCAAGGGATAATGATCTCATCTCTCAAATAAGAACAATTTCTTTGTTTCTTCCAGAAAAATAATAATAGATCAACACAATAAAAAGACTGCAGCAAAGATCGGGACACTAAATGCATTAAAAAAAATTGACAAAAAATAAGATCCATTAAAAATATTTTTGGCTAAAAACTCTTTGAGCTTCGTGCTCAGATCTATCAACAATTAATTAGAGGCTTTGTGCCCTAAAAAAAAAAAATTTCAGGCTTCATGCCCTAAAAGTTCATCATCACAATCAACATATCCACAAAACAAAACAAACTAAGAACTCTAGAAATTTCACACAGAGACACCGAAGAACAAAATTCAAAACTGATTCAACGAAGAGAGATCTTCAACTAAAAATCGCGAGCCAAAAACAGCTACAAATCTCTACGCAACGACTACTTCCACTGCCTAATGAACCAATCCAGGATCCTTCTCTTAGATTCACCGAACCTAAGCTCTGGATACCATGATAACTATGGACATGGAAATCGAAGATTACAGAAATCAGGAAAATGTAGAACTTGTAAAAATGCAGAACTCATAAAATATAGAACAGAGAAAAAACAGCTTGAAGAAGAAGTTGACTTTATCAATATATTGAGAATTAATGAATTACAAACAGTTATACACATTTATATTGAAAATTAAGAAATAACAATCTAATTAAGAATTGCTCTTTATTTCTTAAGGTTCTTTCAGTACAGCCGGAAAAGAACATTTGCTTTTTTCTTTGTGTTCATGGGTCCTGAATTTGCTTTTTTTTGTCCAATTTTTTTAATGCATTAAGTGTTCCAATCTTTGCTGCAGTCTTTTTATTGTCATGATTTATTATTATTTTTCTGGAAGAAACAAAGAAATTGTTCTTATGAAAGATGAGATTATTATTACTTACATTTTTCTTCCTTCATATAATCATTACTCACACACCCCACGTCCTTTTTGTATTTTCTTTTGAGAAATTACGAATATTTATTAATGAGCTTTTATTTATTATGAGCAGTCAAGTCACATAGATTTATTGAATGTTTGCATTTATTCTGTTTTTTTTATTTTCAGTGAAATTATGGATAAATCCCTTGACGATTACACTTTGTTGCTTAAAATATATAATATGTCTAAATCTTTCGAAAAAATAACCATCTAATTAAGAATTGCTCTTTATTTCTTAGGGTTCTTTCGATACGGCCCCAAGAAAATATATGTTTTTTTTCTTTGTGTTCACGGGTCCTAAACTGCTAAGAGAAGCTAACTGGTTGGTCAACGAAGGAGATAACTTTTGGCAACCCATTGGTGGATACCCAGTGATGCCATTGCTAACCATAGGTATTGGTCCACATAATCTTGTGGGCTTTGTAACAGATTGAGTTTTCTACCATTATGTGGACCAATACCTATGGTTAGCAATGGCATCACTGGGTATCCACCAATGGGTTGCCAAAAGTTATCTCCTTCGTTGATCAACCAGTTAGCTTCTCTTAGCGGTTTAGGACCCGTGAACACAAAGAATAAAACATATGTTTTCTTGGGGTCGTATCGAAAAAACCCTAAGAAATAAAGAGCAATTTTAATTAGATGGTTATTTTTTTCGAAAGATTTAGACATATTATATATTTTAAGCAACAAAGTGTAATCGTCAAGGTATTTATCCATAATTTCACTGAAAATAAAAAAAAGGGCCCAAACCAATAGACATGTGCATTAGGCTATACAAAGCCCACTTCAATCAGTTCAGATTGTAGGTTGCAACTCGCCTACATGAAGCCGGAATCGCTAGTAATCGCTGGTCAGCCATACGACGGTGAATCGTTCCCAGGCCTTGCTAATTAAAAAAAAAAACTTTTAAAAAGGCCTGGCCGAACTGACATTCTAGAAGCGTAGGGAGTCAATTAACGGTCCTACCCTTTTCTTATAAAAGCAATCATTGCAATGTCCAAATAAGTTCAAACTTCCGCCTATTTTTGCTTCCTATTCAAGGTCATCTTTCTGCTCCCATCCATTCTTGCAATGTCCGAAATCATTATCTATTATTCAATTTTTTGCTTACTTACCAACTTTCGTTCGTTTATTATTTAATTTTATGCGTTTTTAAATAAAAACTCATTAATGGATGAACACTCAAAGAGTTTTTAGCTGAAAATAAATTTTTTTGTCCAATTTTTTTAATACATTTAGTGTTCCGATCTTTGCTGCAGTCTTTTTATTGTCATGATTTATTATTATTTTTTTGGAAGAAACAAAGAAATTGTTCTTATGAAAGATGAGATTATCATCACTTACATTTTTTTTCCTTCATATAATCATTACTCACACACCCCACGTCCTTTTTGTATTTTCTTTTGAGAAATTACGAATATTTATTAATGAGCTTTTATTTATTAATTGCAGTCAAGTCACATAGATTTATTGAATGTTTGGATTTATTCTGTTTTTTTTATTTTCAGTGAAATTATGGATAAATCCCTTGACGACTACACTTTGTTGCTTAAAATATATAATATGTCTAAATCTTTCGAAAAAATAACCATCTAATTAAGAATTGCTCTTTATTTCTTAGGGTTCTTTCGATACGGCCCCAAGAAAACATATGTTTTTTTCTTTGTGTTCACGGGTCCTAAACCGCTAAGAGAAGCTAACTGGTTGGTCAAAGAAGGAGATAACTTTTGGCAACCCATTGGTGGATACCCAGTGATGCCATTGCTAACCATAGGTATTGGTCCACATAATCTTGTGGGCTTTGTAACAGATTGAGCAATGGCATCACTGGGTATCCACCAATGGGTTGCCAAAAGTTATCTCCTTCGTTGACCAACCAGTTAGCTTCTCTTAGCGGTTTAGGACCCGTGAACACAAAGAAAAAAACATATGTTTTCATGGGGCCGTATCGAAAGAACCCTAAGAAATAAAGAGCAATTCTTAATTAGATGGTTATTTTTTCGAAAGATTTAGACATATTATATATTTTAAGCAACAAAGTGTAATCGTCAAGGGATTTATCCATAATTTCACTGAAAATAAAAAAAAACAGAATAAATGCAAACATTCAATAAATCTATGTGACTTGACTGCTCATAATAAATAAAAGCTCATTAATAAATATTCGTAATTTCTCAAAAGAAAATACAAAAAGGACGTGGGGTGTGTGAGTAATGATTATATGAAGGAAAAAAAAATGTAAGTGATGATAATCTCATCTTTCATAAGAACAATTTCTTTGTTTCTTCCAAAAAAAATAATAATAAATCATGACAATAAAAAGACTGCAAAGATCAGAACACTAAATGTATTCAAAAAATTTATTTTCAGCTAAAAACTCTTTGAGTGTTCATCCATTAATGAGTTTTTATTTAAAAAACGCATAAAATTAAATAATAAACGAACGAAAGTTGGTAAGTAAGCAAAAAATTGAATAATAGATAATGATTTCGGACATTGCAAGAATGGATAGGAGCAGAAAGATGACCTTGAATAGGAAGCAAAAATAGGCGGCAGTTTGAACTTATTTGTACACTGCAATGATTGCTTTTATAAGAAAAGGGTAGGACCGTTAATTGACTCCCTACGCTTCTAGAATGTCAGTTCGGCCAGGCCTTTTTAAAAGTTTTTTTTTAATTAGCAAGGCCTGGGAACGATTCACCGTCGTATGGCTGACCGGCGATTCCGGCTTCATGTAGGCGAGTTGCAACCTACAATCTGAACTGATTGAATTGGGCTTTGTATAGCCTAATGCACATGCCTATTGGTTTGGGCCCTTTTTTTTTATTTAACAACTCTCTTAAAATTTGATGCCACATACGAATTTTTTAGTTATTTAATATTCAATATATTTACATAAAATGCCATTTAAAAAAATCATTTTAAGCGTCTCAATTTTAATTTTACTAGTTTAACAACCATGCCATATTTTGCATTGTTTTGTCATTAATTAAATAGTTGCAAAAATGTAAGGTAGTCTTTTTTTTTTGTCCAAGTAAGATAGCCTTTAAATTTTATCAGTTGTTAGACTTTAAAATGCAAAAATTAAAACCACAAGGACTACTCTTTTTGTAATAAAAAAGAATACTAAAGCCAAAAGTGAATTTCAACTAAATTATAGGGACCAAATCAAAAGTGAAAGGCATCGTTTTTTTGTTTTGCATCTATATTTATCTGATAAAATACATTTTAAGTTGCCCTAACTTCCAGAAACAAATAGTTGTGGGCTCACTTGAAGCCCTTTTTTAAGAATTTTTTGTCCTTTTGTAAAAAGGCATATTTCTCATTATTTTTCTCACTCTGCGGTGTAAGCTAGGATCGCCACCCAGAGGGACCGGACCGGACCCGTTTTGGGCTATAGATGGACGGGGTGTTGGGTTTTGAATTATGAAACCGGACGTATGCTTTGTCCGTGTAAAACGGGCGAAGTTCACGGTTTTTTTTAATTTATTTTTTAAATAATTACCGTTTTTCTTGGTGGTATGCGTAATTTCAATCGTAGAATCGATGGCAGCCATCCCCGACGGCAATGGCATGAGAATCCGGTTGATCATCGTTGGAGTTCAAAACCAATCGCCAGTTGACATTATAAAAGATGAGATAAAAAGGATTGCAAATCTTTAGTTTAATCTCTCAACTTTTACTCCTCGAAAGCTATTCCCTCTTCATATAAATCATATTAATATTGAGAAAATTGTAGAAATAGTCCTAAATCCTAAATTAATTGTAGTAATGGTCCTTTAACTCATTAAAATGTATAGTTGTGGTCATTTTCATCAACTCCATTAGAATTCCGTCAAAATGAATCATGGTTATTGCGACTATTGCTCAAATTAGGTTAAATTTGGAGAAACATTGCTTCAATTGTATTAAATTTAAGAGACCATTGCATCAATTTGGTAAATTTTTATATAAAACTGTTATGAATATGTTAAAAACTAAAAAGAATATGATAATGAATGTGATATTATGTAAGGGCAAAAATTGAAATTTTGTAAAATAGGTTGGGGTATATTCTCAGTTGAATATTCATTAAATGAGAATTGTACACTGTGCTTTGAATTTTTTTTTATAGAAGCATAGTAAACGTGCTTCTGCTTACCGTTCTTGACACTAGGTTTTTTTCAAAAAAAAAAACACTTTTCTGTCTTGTGATCATTCAAATAGAAAGGAAGGTGAGAAAAATTTAGAGAGGAGAGAATCTTCGTCCATTTTTGTTTAAATCACATACTTAAATTAATTTCTCAAAAGAGCGAATTTGGTAGGTCTATTCAATTAGATTTTTGAGTATTTAACTATATAAGGTTGAAAATATATTACCAACGAAGGAAAACAAAAGAGATGGAAAATTTTGGAAAGAAAAAAAGAAGGGCTTTTGAATATCTAAATTCAAAATTGTTGTTACATTGGCTTTCTCTTCTTAGGCGCTCTCTGGGATTTCCTCCACTTGTGGTAGATGTGATATGACAACCCAGAAAACACCATGAAAACAGACCCCCACTGCTTTGTTGACAGGGGATTGCCACTCAGCACCGAAGACACCACGATGCTTACAAACTTACGGGTAGTGGTAATGGTGGTGTTAGCTAGGGAACCAAAACGACTTATGGTTAGGAAGATGAAGTTCTGCCCAACTGCACCGCAGAGACAATAGAGAAGAATGTCCCAAGCTGCTTCCGGATGCAGCTTGCAGAACTGGACCGCCTCAAATCCGCTGCCACGCGGCCAGCCAAACATGTAAATCATGTTGTATATGGTACCCCATAAATTCATGCCTAACATTATTTCCCAGGCGCTTGTTTTTGGATACCTAAGCAAAGACAAAAGCAACAACATGTGAGACTCAATTCTGTGTATCGGTCACGTATAGATGGCTCTAACAATTTCATGCATTTATTCCCATACAGAATATATAGAGGATTGGAATATAAATTGCCTCGAGCATTCTTAAAAGCTAGGTTTTTCGTTGACGACAAATGATTTGGGGTCTGGGGTTGCAAATTTTGACAATCAGTTTAAATAACGTCAAGAATAAGTGAATAACAGAAAGTAGTTAAATGGTAGGAGAAAGATGATGCTGTTCTGAATTATACCTTGCAGTTATTGAATCCTGGGTGGCATTTGTGAATCCATCAAAAGCGAGGTTGAGAAAACATAGTCCATATCCAAGGGGAGCATTCGGGTGTGCCAACTTGCTAATAGTCTTTGAGCTAGTCTAAAATTGACCAAAAGAGAAAAACGTAAGAATAACAACAAAAATTGCATATGTTTGTTGGGGCCAATTTATACAAGGAAAATTGAAATAAAAAACGTAAAAATTGCACACACACCATCCCTCACCTTCAAGAGTGCAAATATGGATACCCCTCCAGCAACAAGGAGAGTACAAACATATTCAGGAAAGCTGTATCTTTTGCCGTAGACTAGAGTACCCATCAGCATCACTGCATACAAATAACAATCTTTTAATACTTTATTTATTTACGAAATGCAATGGTTAATCTAATTAATGTAATCAATATAATAGTCACAATCTTAATTGAACTTAATGAGTAGCATGCGTGCTCTAATAAGATGTGGAAAAATAACAAACTTGAAGATATCTGACCTGGTATCATTTTTGAGGACTTTGCCAAGACCTGCAAGTTAAAGGAACAGCTTTAACATCCAAAACTATGGATCCATTTATTTGGCATTACTTAAAAACCACAAGAACGAAACTTTTCACAGTTCTTGTCATCCCTTCGACAACCAATTCAACACCCTTATCAACTCAGCTCAACTGACCACTTATCCAAAAGATGGGATCGGTCCTAAACCATTTTTCTGCCAATGATTTTTATCCAGAGGAAATGAACAACCCCATAACATTTATGACAATCGCTTGCTTCTGCACTAATTAGATCCTAAGAAACTCAAATCTAGTAGACTTAGGACACAAAACCATCAATTCATCCTATAACCATTACTATATATTCTCTAATGCTGCTCATTTGGTCTACATGGATACGATTGATCAAACCCAAAATTGGAAAGCAAACCTGAGCCGGATAACTGATATATTTCAAAGCTTCGATCCCCATAGCCGGTCCAATCGTATTAGTAATCCCGGCACTCCAGTACGTCCACATAGGTGCGCCTCCAGCATTACTGCTAGACCAAAGCTTTAACACTACTCAAAGAAAACCACATGACAATATTATCGCCCAATTCATTTTTTCAGCTCAAATCAATCCACATTACAGGAAATTCAAGATTTTTCAGAAAGATTGAAACTTACTTATATATGACCAGATTAGACAAACCACATTTTGAGCTAGGTTCAGGAACGCAAGGTGTTCGAACCTCTCCCCATCTGGCCCGAATCGCTTCGTGGACCTAAAAACAAAGATCAAGGCATCAACAATTTGATTAACTTCAACAATCAGCTCTCCGAATTTCGGAAACAATTCCAGGAGCTGAAAATCCCCAAATTTTTTTTTTTTTTTGCGTGATCTGGGAAATCCCCAAATGCAGAGAGAAAGAGAAACGAAGTCTTACAGAGTTTCCTGAAGCACGCCTTGGTAGATATAAGCAGCCCAAATTCCAACGACGCAGAAGCCGAACACCAACACGCGCAGGAGCCCCGATCCGTGCGCTTCCATTTCAACCGCCGAATATATAAATGTGGCCGGAAATACCCCTTCGGAGTCTGGATCCGGCCTCCCTCTCTCACTCGTCTCTTATTTATTCCCCCTTTTTTCAAATTAAGCAAGATAATTAGGGTTTCAGATGAGCAGGTTCAAGAGGAAGCTAGAAGCAGATTAGCAGAATGATTTGGTGTAAATAACTGCCACGATTCAGGAAAGACGAAGAGACCGTTGATATAGGCGGGAGCGCCAAGGCTACGTGGGTTTGTCTACGTGGAGGCCTTTGATTGGGGAAGGTGACAGTGTTGACACTGCGTCGCGCTTCTCATTGGCTACGCAAACGCGGACCCCTGGCAGTTGGCACGGCATTGCATCATTTGCTTTGCTACCATTTAACTCCTCCTCAAAAGCCAAGTCCCTCTCCCAAATTACCAATAAATTATGTTTTATTTTTTTCTCCTTAGTCCTTCTGTTATAAATAACATTTTCTTCTTGTATTTGAATTACAGTTTGATATGTGTATATATAAATAGTTTTAGTATATGTGTCAAATCGTAGTTGGATTACAAATGAAATTTTAATTGTAAATTTGTTAAATAGTTTAGTATTTTCAAACAATATTAGGTGAATGCAAGTGGCATTTTACCATAGTGGTGGAAAAGTGTTGAACCCTTGCTGCATGACGGCGTGAATGGTTGTTTTCTCAGTTCAATCATGACTGGTTCTGTCTATTGAGAAATTGTAGAAACTGACAATAGACTTGTAATTCAAGTGATTAAGAGCTCATCCATACATTCGAAGTCTTATGTTTGATTTCCGTCCTCTCTACTATCGCTTGTACATTCACGAAAACTCTTTGGATTTTTGGAAATCACATTATCATCCCTTGAAATTTTAAGTTGTTTTCACTTTTCTCATAATTCCTTCCGTCCAAAACTAGAGTTTTATGCAAAGATGGAAGGATAAAGGCCCGTTTGGTATTTTACTTGAGAACTGATCTCACAATTTTTATTTTTTCTAAAAACTCATGTTTTAATTGAAAATATTTAAATCCAAAACCTTGTTTGGTATGTAATTTATGCGTCTCAAACTAATCAAAATTTCTACCATGCACTTTCAAAAAAGAAACAGATTTGAACACCTAGGCCCAACATTGATGAACTCATTGTAATCATCTCTCTCACTCCAACCTTCGTGCATATATGAAATTTTGATCCGAAAGCTGGGTTATTTCGTATTGAAATTGATTGACTGAGAAGAAAAATGAGACCTGCTGCTTTTGAGCGAAAACTTCCAAGTGGGTTCGGAAAGTGGTAAGATGCTTCTTCACGAGATCGGTTCTGATCTTAGCAACATTCTCGCCCAACAGATGATATTGGTTCTGCAAATAAAGGATGGCTTTAAGTTGGATTCCAGGATTTGGTAGTCAAAATCAATGGCGGAGATTCTCTGTGCATGTTCCGACGTTCGACGTGGCTGTGCCACTAGTGGTTGGTATGAGGGATCCTATTGAGACGACAAATCAGAGAGAGGATCTAAGAGGGAAGAAAGTAAACAAACTAGGGTTGCAAGGAAATAGAAAAGCGAAAAAAGGGAAGGAGAGTACTCAGGGTTTTCACTATGATTGCATGCCTTCAACATTATAGGGAGCAATCTTTTATAATACCTTTCCAGATTACATCAAAGTTTCAAAAACCTATTTACAAGCTTACATTTGAAATTCAAATAAACTATTAACAAAATATGATAAAACAAATATTCAAAAAATACAAAGAGTTTAACCTAGACTACACTTGATAAGGGTTGTTGACTAAGTTACTAACTGAAGAGTTTCTTCTTGACAAGGACACTTGATTCCGTCTAACATCCCCCGCAAGCTAATAAAACGAGAAACGACTAGAAGCTTGGACACCGGCAACTTAAATCGCACAGAAGACAATCCTTTCGTAAACAGGTCTGCCACTTGATCCTGAGAACAGATGAAATTGACTAGCAACTCTCGGCGAACCACATTTTCCCTTACGTAATGGTAGTCAACTTCCAATTGTTTAGTACGGGAGTGAAAAACTGGATTAGACGCTAGGGAAATCGAGGAAATATTATCACACCAAATGGTAGGACAAGGAAAATCGAGTTGCAAGTCCGTGAATAACGAACGCAACCATGATAACTCAGCTGCAGTGTATGCAAGCTGTCTGTATTCGGCCTTAGTGCTAGAACGAGACACTGTCTTCTGCTTCTTTGAACTCCACGACACTAAATTGTTTCCCAAGTAAACACAAAAACCACCAATAGAATGTCTTGTGTCCGGATCACCTGCATAATCCGCGTCTAAGAAGGCACTGAGTTGCATTCCTCCCGGTTTATACACCAAGCCATGATCATACGTTGCTTTGACATAATGCAAAATTCGTTTAATTGCCATCCAGTGAGTAGTTTTTGGGGAATGCATAAATTGACAAACCTGGTTAATAGCATAAGACAGATCTAGCCGTGTTATCGTCAAATACTGCAAGGCACCAACAACACTTCTGTAAGTTTGAGGATCATGGTGTGGCTCACCATCCCAAGCACTCAACTTTTGTTCGCAAGGCACGGGGGAAGATAAAGGCTTAGCATCCATGAATTTCGTGCGTTTCAAGAGATCAAGAGCATACTTGGACTGATTTAGATGCATATTGTTGTTGAAGTAGGTTACTTCTACACCAAAAAAGTAATGAAGGGGCCCCAAATCCTTCATCGAAAATAACATACCAAGCTGCTTGATTAACTGAGTCATTTGAAGTGGACTATTCCTTGTTAACATAATATCATCCACGTAGATCAAAAGAATCAAATACTCCCCACTGTGATTAAACACAAATAAGGAATAGTCACACTTCAACTCTTGGAAACCCAACTGTAGCAAAAATTCAGAAAACCTTTGAAACCAAGCACATGGTGCTTGTTTTAGACCATACAGACTTCTTTGTAACTTACATACATGTGTGGGGCATTACTTATCAACAAACCCTGCTGGTTGTTTCATGTACACCTCGTCTGTCAGATAGCCATGTAAGAAAACTTTTTGAATGTCCAGTTGACGAACATGCCATTTATTCAACACTGCAATACTTAGAACCATTCGAATTGTACTATGTTTAACAACTGGACTAAAGGTCTCAGTTTAGTCAATCACGTGTTTTTGATTTAATCCATTAGTGAGTAACCTTGCTTTATAACGTTCGATAGAACCATCTGCACGCCGCTTTATTTTATAAACCCATTTATTTGGGAGCAGGTTCATCTGAGAATGATAGGGCACCAAACTCCACGTTCCACAATGCTGGAGTGCATTGAACTCTTGCACCATTGCATCTCGTCATTACTGATGTTTTATAGCCTGATTGAAACACGTGGGTTCAACCAAGTTGTCATTAGTGACCACATGTAAAGCATATTTAGGGTTTGGTTTCAGAACCCCAGTGC
This sequence comes from Crataegus laevigata, assembly GCA_963580275.1. Taxonomy (NCBI): domain Eukaryota; kingdom Viridiplantae; phylum Streptophyta; class Magnoliopsida; order Rosales; family Rosaceae; genus Crataegus; species Crataegus laevigata. Next base: position 5,239,476 of record OY756940.1, read on the forward strand.
GGGAACGAGTAGTCATTGGATGAGTTTGGCGTGATTTTGGCACTGAATCACTCAGTGGTTCAATGTTTGGAAGACACGAAGCTATGCCTTGTTCATTTGAGGTTTCTATGGGGGAAGTAGGTTGTGTAGAATTTTGGATAGACACAGTAGGATGAGTTGGAGATGATTAATCTATTGTAGGTTGGCTGGCAGACGGTAACAATGATGGAGTTTGATTAAGGTTAGATTGGGAGATTGATACCGAATATGTCGGATGTGGTGGTGGAACAGAAGTATGAGACACAGTTTGATGGGAAGTAGTTGGATAACTGAAAGATAAATCTTGGCAAGAGACATTACCTCTATCAACGCTTTCCACTGAAGGTGTGAGTTCCTGAAAAGGAAAAGTGTCCTCATCGAATAGGACATGGCGATACAAGTAAACTCGTCTTGTAGATAAATCCAAACATTTATATCCTTGATGGTTCAGAGAGTATCCTAGAAATACACAGGGCTTTGATTTGGACTGAAGTTTGTGCTGAGTATACAGCCTTAACCAAGGAAAACAACGAGTTCCGAAAACCTTGAATGTCTCATATTTAGGCTTTGTGTGAAATAGTTTTTCATATGGGGACATATTAGACAATACATGAGTAGGAAGTCGATTTATTATATATGTGGCCGTGGAAAACGCATCATACCAAACATTTGAAGGAACATGAGCATGAGATAACATTACCAAACCAGTTTCGACAATATGACGATGTTTTCTTTCGGCGAGACCATTTTGTTCAGGATGCTTGGGACATGAAAACCTTTGAGAAATTCCGCGTGAAGCAAGAAATTGACTAAATGCACGACTCTTGTATTCTCCTCCTTCATCATATTGTAAAGTTTTAATTGAACAATTAAACATTTTCTCAACATTTGTTTTGAATTTGACAAAGATCTCAAACACTTCTGACTTGTGTCATGGAAAAAATCCACGAGTATTGCGAAAAATCATCCACAAACAATAAATAATAACGATAACCTTCATTTGAAATCACTGGGGAACACCAAACATCTGAATGTAAAAGTTCTAAGGGAAACATGGAAACAGTCTCAGAGGTACTTAAAGGCAATTTAGAACTTTTGCCTAAAGGACATGACTGACAAAACTTGAGATCACTTGTGCCATGAATTGGCACATGATTATTTAAAATTAAAAACTTGATTATTTGTGAAGCAGGATGCCCTAGACGAGAATGCCACTTCTGAGCAGAAACACGGACGCCTACAAACGCTGAAAAATGATGATTGGATAATCTACTACCATTTGAAAATGGATACAAACCATTCTCACACCTCCCTTGGAAAAGCGTCCTCTGGGTTTTGAGGTCCTTGACAACAAAAAAATATGGAAAAATTATGATATAGCAATGGTTATCAAGAGTAAATCGATGGGCAGAAATAATGTTGGTAGAAGCTGATGGACAATGTAACAGATTGTTTAGGTTAAATGAGCAAGAATTAGCATTAATTGTTTTTGAACCAGAATGAGCAATAGAGAGACCAGCATCATTACCTACTTCTCCAATGTTTTCATTACCGTTGTATTCCTTGGGGTTCACCAAATTCTGGAGATCAGGTGTGATGTGAGCATTTGCTCCTGTATCAATCAACCATGAGCCGTTTTTCTGATGATTCAAAGTGATGGGCGAGGAAGCCATTGCACTGAGGCGTTGAGTTGGAATGCGTCATTCGTATGCCGCAATCATGCGATTGTAACAGTCAAGGGCATGATGCCCTTTTTGTCCACAAATTTGGCAGGTTATTCGGCCTCCTCCAGTCATAAAACGGTCCCCATTATTAGCAGGAACATGCTGATAATTGTTGTTATTAGCAGGAACATGCTGAGAAGTGTTGTTGTTGTTGTTAGAGCCAAAAATTCGTTGATTGAGACCACCACGGTTGGACGAAAAACCAGCTCGCCCACCACCACGAGAACGACCACTACGTCCTTTTGTAGCAACAAATGCATTTACTGGGGCAGATTCACCTAGTGGAATAATTTGTTCCACCATTCTCCTTTATGTAGTCAACAGAAGAGCTTTAAGAGTAGGATACGTGATTGGAGTATCACGTGCCTGTGCTGCATTAACCGTCATTTCAAATGTAGGACCAAGATTATTCAAAATGATTTGGACGAGTTCATCATCGTCCACAGGCTTACCAGCTAAAGCCAAATTGTCAGCAATGGCATTCATTTTATCAAGAAAGTCAACGACAGATAAATCACCTTTCTTACTTTGGAGTAGTTCATTCCATAGGAAAAGAATTCGATTCTGCGAAGTAGAAGCATACCTTTGCTTCAGTGCTTCCCATGTTGCACGAGCGGAGCGTTTGTTTGGCACAGTTGCAAGCACAGAAGATGTAAGAGAGCCATTGATCCAACTGAGGATCATTTGGTTTTGCTGCATCCAGGTGTTGTAGGCAAGATTAACAGTAGTGCTTCCTGCAAGATGCTTGGATGGACATTCAATTAAACCATCAACATAACCCATAAGATCATGGCTTTTTAGGATTGGAAGAATCTGAGCTAACCATAACGGATAGTTAGTCCTATCTAGTTTGATATTGGCAATGGTAGTCATGGATAAAGACATGTTGATGTGAGGGTTTGCGGTTGGGTGGGTTAACTGAGAATTAGAGATGCTGTTATTGTCACTGGAAGACATGATGGATTGAGAGAAAAAAAAATTTGGATCATTTTTCGTTGGACTTAGAGGGCTCTGAGTACCATAAACAAACTAGGGTTCCAAGGGTTGCAAGGAAACAGAAAAGCGAAAGAAGGGAATGAGAGTACTCAGGGTTTTCACTATGATTGCATGCCCTCAACATTATAGGGAGCAATCTTTTATAATACCTTTCCAGATTACATCAGAGTTTCAAAAACCTATTTACAAGCTTACATTTGAAATTCAAACCAACTATTAACAAAATATGATAAAACAAATATTCAAAAAATACAAAGAGTTTAACCCAGACTACACTTGATAAGGGTTGTTGACTAAGTTACTAACTGAAGAGTTTCTTCTTGACAAGGACACTTGATTCCGTCTAACAGAAAGGGGATTGGGAGAGAGACGTGAGAGAAGATCCAAAAAGTCTAAAACCACACTTTTTGTGTTCAACAAAAAGGCTTTGTTTTGAAAATATTTTGAGTTGTGGTTTTGAGAATTGGATCCAAATCAAATACCAAACAAGAACTTTAAAATTGTGGTTAAAAAATTAGATCCAAGTCAAACAAATTAGATCCAAGTTAAATTTTTTTTATTTGACCCTACACGGTTAATCTTCCTCTCCCTTGCAGCCCAATACCACATCCTTCATTTATTTGTTAGCAATAATAAGTTTGCGGCACCGTTTATTTCGTTGTATTCATTTCATGCAAGTTCTTCTCCATAACTCGGTTTTATTAAGTAGAGCAGCAGGAGGGATCGAGACTGATTGTGCATGCAGATGCAGTGCTGCCAAGCCCTAATAATCTGGCCCGAAATGCTTAGCGCGCCTAAATACAAACGTCTTTGGGCCCGTCCTCCATCCTCCTATAGCTCATTTTTCTAATGTTGTGCCTATGAGCTGCCAGCCAAGGAAAATGACTAGGAGGACGACCTGGACCCATGGAGGTGACAGGTCCGGTCAACATTCTTAGCTACTAGCAGCGTCATGTGATCTCGTCTCGTTGCAGGTCAACATTCTTAACTAGAGCACTATGTGATTTTGTCCGTCAATGCTACGGTGTCCCGTTGTTTGGAGGACTTACTTACACCGCAAATGTCACTATTGTCATTTAACATGCCACGTCATAACCATTGACACCGCAACTTAACACATTGACAGATGTCCTTGTTGGAAATCAAGGTTGGCATTAGGCAGGTGAGAGGTGGATACGGGTTTCTTTCCTCGTCGACCCCTCTGAGTCCTCTCCCTGTCACTGTCTTCCCAGTTTCCATGATATTTTGCGTCTCCTGCTGTAACCACAGTTCGACAAGTAACAATTCTCCTCTTCCTTATGTTTTATTTTTATTCTTATTTGCACACTACAAGTACATTAACGTATAATATGCATACATAATATTTCAAAAAAATAAAATAAAATTACCCTTATTCATTGTCTACTTACAATGGAATGCAAAATACACATTTTTCTACGTTCAGACGTATTATATGCTTATTACGCACGTACTTTCTTAGTTTTTCTTTTCAATCCAACTATAACAATAAAGAATCTTAGTTTTTCTTTTCAATCCAACTATAACAATAAAGAATCGGCCATGTTTCACATATTTTTTTAGAAATACATGTTAAATTCCCAAATTGTACCGTTTCCAATTTTTCAAAATTACGCAGAATTATCTGATGGAACCATAATGGTAGTAGGTCCAGTGTGAAAAGGATTAACGAATGCAAGGAATTTGCAGTCAAGGCATAAATCAAATTTGAATTTCAACGCTACCAAGTCCTTTATTTTATTTTATATATATTTCAGTTTGTCCACATGATGCTTCCTCTCTATTTATCTATTGATTATTTGTTAGCCAATAGCCTTCACACGACGCATTACTTACATTTCCAAATATACCCCTCAATTATTTCTAAATTGATCGCATATTTGGAAGTTATTGGAGGAGGGTATCAAACTATCAATCCAAAGTGACCAAATGAATATAAAAACAAACAGAGCACCAAAAGTTTTCATTGACCGAATTAAAAAGATAACCACGATGAGTCAACTAACACCATTCTCTTTCACACCTACTTCATAAAAAATAAAGATAAAGAAATTGCAAAGGTTGTAAAAGCGTTATTAGATTGGATTAAAAATGATATTCTTACTACATATCTGTATGATTATTTATGTTATTTTTATAATAAAAATGACACTCACATGTGTTGTGTGCTCTATTTTTATTAGAAAGATAGAACAAATTGTTAATGCTCAAAACTTGCAGGTTAACAAATTAAAATACTAAAGCTTTGGTGGGCAGGTATGGAAGGAAATGAAATGGACTAAAAGGTTTAAGTGGTATACCCCTTAAAACTGAGCTATATCTACTCTGTTTCTCGGATTATAATAATTTCAAGACTAAAAATAGCACTCGATTAGTACATAAACTCTCTTATTTCAGTTGTTCGACACACTACAAGAGGTTGTTGCCACTTTATATAGGTTATCAATAAACCCCCTACCTTGGGTTCTCCCAATTTGGCATTTAATGCACCACCTTATTAGAATAGCAGGTGACACCTTTTCACTTAACCAGACATTCAGGTGTGAAGTGATATGTGTTCAGTTGAGATGACGTGCATTTTCAAAGTGATGGGACGCTCGGCCTTGGTTATCAAACCGTCTCTTTGAATGCCGTTCCAACCACCTTTATGTCTCATCCTAGGTGTCTGTTACTAATTGCGAGTCGTCGCCACATGGTCTGATTAACGTCTGGGTAGACATGTCCCATAAAAGTTGTTAGTTTACTCACGTACCCTTGCCGGTTGGAAAACTCTTCAAGTATCCTGGTCGGGCTAAGCTCATCGGCAATCGACTTTAGTGCTCAGGAGTATCCTATAAACCCCTTGGACGTTGGGTTTCTCAGTTTTCCTTGAGCTTTTTGTGACTTCTTTCCTAACCCATAATATTATATGGATCTTAAAGCCCAACACTACTATAAAATAAACATATAGTAAGTGTAGCATTACTCAGATTAAATGTGCACTAATTAAGCACAAGTGGATGAAGAAAACTTGGGGCAAAGCGTTGGCTCACACAAATATGTAGTAATACTTCTTTTGTGTGAGCAATCACAGCAATATTGTGGCCGGTCTACCATATATATTTTCTCTATGATAATGAACAACTTCATTTAAATTGATGAGTGTTGTTATTTTTTATAAGTTTTACTTCACTATCAAGTCTCAAAATATAAGGGATTATTGGCTCTTACAAACTAGAAAGAAGAGAGGATTGAATTAATTAAAGGATGTACACAAACGCAAGCAATTATATATATATATATATATATGCACACAATCACCTCCTTATTAAGAGTAATTATTATAATTGTGACAGTAATATAGAATAACATTAAAAAAAAATCATATTATCATTCTAACAAGTTATACATTACTAGAATTTGAGGTAAGCTCTTCACAAACTGATAGGGACTACCGGTTATTGTGCGAGATCATGTATTGACTTTAGATAGGGACTATCAGTTATTGTGCGCGACCGGATACTAAGATATTTGCATTAGCGAGTCCTTAGACCCGTATAATTAATCGATTCTATTACAAGAGGAGTGTATATAATTGAGATTTTGATGGATTTATAAATCCATGAATTTTAATAGAGTTTAATTAATTTGTAGAGGTTTCATGTAAAATCATGATATTCCTTTAAAATCTCATAGGAAGATGTGAGATTTGTATGTGAATGCCTTAAATAATACTATAAAATATCTCAAATTCCTCGTATTTTTAAAATTCTTTGAAATAAGTTCTTGATTGAATACATATTGAATGTTTAAATTTTTTAAAGCCCTAGCTAAATACATGATTGTAATAAACTGTTATTATATCTTTATTGAATACGCGGTGAATTTCAGATTATCGCTTTAAATTCTGATTGAATACCTCTTGATTTATTAAAAAAATTAAAATCGTTCAAAATCTTAATTCTAATTGAATTGACACTAACCAATCATCAATTGACATGATAAAAAATCTAATCAAAAGGTTGCCATCTTCGTTGATCAATCTCATGACCTTTATTCGTGTTACTAACGAAGCGTATATGCACATGACAACGTACAATGGAAACATGCAAGGGTACTTTCGTCATTCAAACTAATGCAATCGATCTGTGACAAACTACAAGTCCACACCACGGGGGGTTACAAAAGGGAATTCACACACAAGTAAAGGCGTAGAGCACGTCATTGGCTAACAGCGAGCTTCCACACGTTTGTCGCGTCTCTTAACCGAAGACGAAGCCAATACAGACACTCATTCCCCCACGTCTGCCAATTTCTTCTCAGTTTCCATTTCTCACCTTCGCCGCTCTTTCTTCTTCTTCCTCCTCTCCCAATTTTCTAATTTCATTTATTTTTTCCAAGAAATTGAGCTCGATCGAAGAGAACCCAGAAGAAGAAGAAGAAGTCAGCTGCAGTTTCTTACACGGATTCAGGTTTTTTTTGCCATGACTTGCTGATTATTTATCTTGTGTTGGTTGAAAGTCCCGAGAGAGTAAAAAGAGAGCGCCTTTGAGCTTTTGGAGTTGCAAATGGGCAACTGTTTAGGTTCTTCTGCTAAAGTCGATACCGCACATAGCTCCTTTGGAACTTCGGGTGAGTTTCAATGCTTTGCTTTGAAAAAATACCTTAATTTTCATCAGCTGGTCTTGTATTTTGATGGGTATATTTGTTGCTTTGATGGGTATATTTAGTGTCTTCTGAGAGTTTTTATTGGTTTTAAAGCAGTAAAATTTTGGTGGGTTTGGTTGGTTTTTACTGAATTAGAAATAAGTTTTTTTTTTTTTTTTTTTGGATTCTGGGTAGCTTAGTTCATCTCTGGAGCAAATTCTGCTATGTATTGAAACAAGTCTATCTCTCTGTATTTCTGGAGATTGGTTAATTTATTCTTCTTTTGTTTTCTGTTAGTTGTTAATTCTTTGTTTTTGCAATGGATTATTGGATTTGAATATCATTTAGAAAGATGGAAAAATTTCAGGGGTTTTTCCATTGTTAAGCAGTTTTTTAGTCTGCAAAGAAATAGGATATTTTCCCCTTTTGAGGAAAATACAGAACGCCTTGAAGACAGCTTTAGATATTTTTGTCATTATTTGGTGATGCGCAATGTGCTTTTAGTAATCTGTTAGCTGATAACTGTTACAATTTTACTCGGTTTGTTTTTCCCTGAAATGGGGGCAAACTGTGAAAGTGATTTCGACTTTCATTTTGTTCTTTACGATAATCACGTGAGGGATGGGCGTTAATGGCACGCTAAGATCTGTAGAATCAAAGACTTTATTAACAATTGGGGCCTCAGGGGAAAAGTATGGTGGTCCTTTGTACAAAAACAGAGTTTTTTTAATGCTCCACAAAATTCCACTTCATCATATACTAGTGATCATTGGAACATGGAGCAAAGATGCTTAATTTAAGGTGTTTTGTGAACCGGGCCAGCTGGTATCTTTCTTTGAGACCACCTGATGCTCAAAACCCTGTACCTTGATCGACAAAATTACATCGGTCCTCTTAGAAGTCATTAAAAGAATTTACACGATCGTTTCATTTTGTTCCTCTAAAATTTTGATTAGTTTGCTTAAAGTGTCTTAATACTCTAGTAGATTTGTACTATATATAACATTTCTTGAGGAATGCTATAAGTTGGTGTAGGTTTACAAATTGATTGTTGATTATTGATTACTTGACCTGTCAAGATCAGGGGTTTCCAAAGTTTCCAGCAAAACTAGCCCTTCCTCAGTTCCCTCCACTTTGACCGTCCCATCGTATAGTGGAAGGAGCAATGCTTCAAGTCTTCCTACCCCAAGGACTGAAGGTGAAATATTGTCATCTCCAAATTTGAAACCCTTCTCATTCAATGAGCTAAAGAATGCCACCAGAAACTTTCGCCCTGACAGTCTTCTCGGTGAAGGAGGATTTGGTTATGTTTTCAAAGGATGGATTAATGGGAGCACAATGACAGCTGCAAAACCGGGTTCCGGAATGGTTGTTGCTGTCAAGAAGCTCAAACCTGAAGGTTTCCAAGGCCACAAGGAGTGGTTGGTAGGTTTCTTCTTAACAATTTTCTTTATGTGTGTTGTGTTTCAATTCTCATGCTTGGCTTATGTAGTGATAACCAATGAATTTCAGACAGAAGTAAATTATCTTGGTCAACTCCATCATCCAAATCTGGTTAAGCTTATCGGATACTGCTTAGAGGGTGAGAACCGCCTTTTGGTGTATGAGTTCATGCCAAAAGGAAGCCTAGAGAATCATCTGTTTAGAAGTAAGTGATGTATTCTTCTACCATTAATAGGACGCATTGTTCCCCTCCCCCTCCTCTCGCAATTGTTTTAAGTTATCTGGAAGTCAACTTTTATGCTTATTTTCTTGCAAATAAACAACAGTTGTGTTGGCAATATTAAGAAACTCCTTGGTTTTGGCCTTGAAAACTTTTTGAGCTTTTACATATGTTTCACAGGAGGGCCACAACCACTTTCATGGGCAACAAGAATGAAAGTAGCCATAGGTGCTGCAAAGGGGCTCAGTTTTCTTCATGAGGCAGAATCACAAGTCATATATCGTGATTTTAAGGCTTCCAATATTTTACTAGATTCGGTGTGTTGAACAAATAGGAAACTAGCTCATCATGTTAGCAGTCATGTTTAATAATCTTATCATTAGATTGGATAAATCATTGACATAAACGTTGCATTGTGGTTCCAGGAATTCAACGCGAAGCTTTCTGATTTTGGCTTGGCCAAGGCTGGTCCCACTGGTGACAGGACTCACGTGTCTACTCAAGTCATGGGTACTCAAGGCTACGCAGCACCCGAATATGTTGCTACAGGTCTGTTTAATGTCTATATGCAGTATTATTGGAGTTTTACTTTTCTTATATATGACCAGTGATCGCTGGCAAACATCCCTGAGTCATAGACTCATTTTAATAGTACATGCGATGTATCTTGTTGGGGAAAGCTGATATTGTGAGTCTCTAAATATGCTATTATTATGGAATTTAGTACGAATTAAATTTTAACGAAATTTGCATCTCTTTGAAGTTGCACCAGATTACCTATAACCGATTGGTCATCTCTAACCTTTTGGTTAGAGGATATCCACCTTGTTGCCAGTTGACTAACTAATAAGAGGTTGTTTCAATACTTTCTCAGAGGTGAATTAGAGAAGAGTGATTCCTTAGACCTATATATAAATAGTGTGATTTTGCATTTGGAGTTTGCCCATCTATTTTGATTCACAAGGTTGAGAAAGAAGAAGTTAAAGCTTTTGAGTTGTATATGATAATTGAACAGTGCAAATTTGATTATTGTAATTATTTGTCATTAAGATTTCCTTAAGGCGGAACTTATGTAAACTGGGCTCTGTAATGCAAGCCATTGTTGTAGCAGATACGATGCAGAGAATCTTAAGTGCTTGAATTCACTATGTTCGCAACACATGATAATGCTTATGTAGATGTCTAACATGCATTTTCACTGTTTAACAGGTAGATTGACTGCTAAAAGTGACGTCTATAGTTTTGGGGTTGTACTGCTGGAACTACTGTCTGGAAGGCGAGCTGTTGATAAAACGAAAGTTGGTGCGGAGCAGAACCTGGTAGACTGGACAAAACCATATTTGGGTGACAGAAGAAAACTATTTCGGATTATGGACACCAAGTTGGAGGGCCAATATCCCCAGAAAGCAGCTTATACAGCTGCTACCCTTGCTTCACAATGCCTATGCGCCGAATCTAAACTCAGGCCCACGATGTCAGTGGTATTAGTAACGCTGGAACAACTTGAATCCCCAAAGACTGCAGCCAGAAACTCTCAATCAGAACAGAAGACACTTCCTATCCCTCGGAAGTCGCCAATGCGACAACACCGTTCTCCTCTCAATTTACCACCAAATGCATCCCCATTGGCATCCCAAAGGCAATCTCCACGCGTGCGTTGACAGAGTTTTTCCGTTTGTAAATTACTTGTTTGATCCCATATTATGTTTACACAGAATCGAGTTTGGGCATGTATTTTTCACAGTTTTGAGTCATTCTGAAGAGGTTACTACCGCCTGTAATTCCAGAAGCTATGTAGCTATTTGTATTGGTAATCTGCTTGATGGTAGTTGTGTAAAAAGTTAGCTATCAGTTTAATTCTGCAGAATGACGGATGTTCTTATCCCGTCACAACTGCTGGTGTCAAATTATCCCGGCGCCAATACATGCCATTCTCGCTCTCGTAAATGTTGTATTTTCTGTAATTAGAGTTTGCAAATTCATGCGTACAGTTTCCCTGCTTTCATTATATAGTTTTAGTGGACGCTTACGCATTGTAGGATAGCATTAGGAAGGAAAACAGCTTACTAGCTTTATGCCTGACATCCATTTCGTGTAGGGAAAATACTTCTGTAAGGAGGGCATGGTGTAAATGCAGTAACATGGTCTGAAATCCGATTGCTGCTTGGGTTTTCGTGCAACTCCTCCAAATCAGCCACGACTTCAGTCATCGTTGGTCTGCTCGTGGGGTTTGATTCGAGGCATCGGAGAATCAGTTCAGCAAACTTGTGAGCTTTTTCCACCGGGAAGTTATTTCCGAGTCTCTGATCAATCACACAATGCAGTTGTTGGCGGTTGCTAAGATATGGTTCAGCCCACTTGGTAAGATCACCAGCCATTCCATCCGAATATTTCTTCACGGCGCAGGAGCCTGAGAAGATCTCTAAGAGCACCACGCCGAAGCTGTATACGTCCGTTTTGAGTGTCACATGCCCTGTCGAAAACCAAATTACCCCTTGGGACAAATGAAATGTCTGGCAGCATGTGCTAGGTGTATAAAATGCCCTTCTCACGTAAGTTGGTCAAAGTGACACCAACTACGTGAAGTGATGAGAGGGACGTTGAATACACCAATTGTATGTACAAATTGTTGTATATTTGGTGGTTGGTTGAGTACCTGTCCCTATGTACTCAGGTGCGATGTAGCCTTTGGTGCCAAGAACCCTTGACATTATGTGGTCCTGGTCATCCTTGGGTCCATATTTTGCCAGGCCAAAGTCTGATAGCTTGGCATTGAAGTCCTGCAATGTTGATTATCTTCTTAAGGTTAGATTAATTATTGACAAATACAAATGAATACGACCCTTACGACTTTCGATTAAAAATAAAACTAGAGGAACACTAAATCGACAAACCATATAAACCATGTTTAGTATTTTTTTATTGACATCTTAGTATTGTCACGATTCATTTAAAATTATATATTGATACGTAACTGACTCTATTTGTATATATTGTACACAATTAATTGTTAAAAAGTATGATGGCATAGCCTCACATCATCCAATAGAACATTTGAAGCCTTGAGATCACGATGAATGACTGGCGCCCCACGAGTGAAGACAATGCAGAGCCTTGGCTGCGCCGAGTGCTACTTTGGTTCTTCTCCTCCAATCTAACCGTGTCGCATTTTCTGCCATGAGTTGGGCCTCCAAGCTTCCTCCGCTCATGTACTCATAAACCCACATTCTGTGCTCACCTTCGCAGCAGTACCCTATTAGTTTCACTATGTTTGGATGACTTATTTTGCTCATAAATTTCCTCTCATTCTGCACCCACAACATAAATCTCACACACGCAGAAAGATAGATAGATATTGAAAGAAAGAGTGTGTGAAAAAGGCTAATTACATTTACACCCTCCATATTTTCGGTGATTCAAAAGAGTTATGGGGTTTTTGAGTTTTCACTTGTTGCACCCTGATGTATCAATTTATGTCTTTCTCTAATTTGACCATATGATACTCGGTAAATTGATGATGTCGCATACGTCAGACACGTTTTTAAGCGGAGTAGGAGCCACACTCACATCAGCGAGACTAAATTGTGTGATTGTTTGTCGATTGACAAGAAGTTGAAGTTCCATGGTGAATTGTTTTGGTGTGCGCAAGTATGACTTTCACGTCAATAGATTTCACACTTGTCATATCTAATCAATTTAAGAAGAGTAATGTTAGGGAAGTCATCTATTTAAATCATATTTATAAACCGTATGAAGTGGTCGTTGACGATTGAATTATAATTTAAGTGTTAATTAACGTGTTTATTTTCCATTAGTGACACATCACATGATTTGCAAATATGACCTAAAGAATTAGTCTACCTAACATTACTCATTTAAGATGATAATATACCAAAAGATATAAATCAAAACAATTCAAAACCTCACGGTGTAATATGAGAAAATAAAACCTTGTTGTCAAATTGAAAACTGCTCCAAACCTAAAGGGTGAAATATGTATTTCGCCTTGGGAGAAAATTTATAACCGAAACCATTCAATTCCTTAATCTTCATTTAAAGATCATCCATACAAAAAATTAATTGAATTCGAGATCATTTAGTCATTCAAATGTATAAAATAAACCAATAGTGTAGATACTAAATACCATATTGGAATGGGATGACCAAACAGTCTTCAATTCAAATGATTTTTTGTAAGTATGATCTCTAAGTGAAAACTAAGAAATTGAACGGATTCAATTACGAGGTTTCTACTATGAAAATACGTTATTTACAAGTAGGAGAATAAGCTCATTCACCAAAGAGGAAGTGCAAGGATTATTCAAAAATAAAAAAGAAAACAAACTGACCTCCCATTGTTCATCGCCTTGTAGTGCTGTCTTTCTAAGCCTTTTGATAGCAATTGGAAACCCCTCACTTGGTTTTGCAGCAGCATTCATATTACAATACCTCACGTACCCTTTGTAGACATCACCGAATCCGCCTTGCCCGATCAAGTTCTTGCTGCTAAACTTGCGTGTGGAAGCTTTCAAGGCACTGTAACAGAAGCAGTATAGCTCGTAATCTCGCAACACTCCGTCCTTCTTGTTCACTCTCTCCAAATTCCGATCTTTTGGACCCGGAGTATTGGAGTTTGTGGTGGCCCTTGCACTTTTGCTACGGTTTTTTTCTGCACTTAAACGCATCAACAAAAGAAGAAGAGAGCAAAGTTTTGTTGGTTAGCAGAGGAAAAGGAACTGCATGCTTTTGGGATGCATGCATGCAATAACAGTACCTATGTGTTTATAGAGACAGATAAATTCCTCCCTTGAAGTGGTGATCTTCGTTTCTCACGTTTTCTCATGGACCCAGAAACATAAAATTAACCGAAGGATAAAGAAAATTTATACAAACTACCCAAAAAAAGTTTGTTTCTTCAAACAAAAAATGAGATATGAATAAGTACCTTGACCTTGTAAGGAAGTTGAGGAAACAGCTGGAGTTTCTCTCGAACTGTTTTATTAGTTTTCTTGGCTAGAGAAATTTGCAACCCAACGTCTCCTTAATTACCAAATAGAAAGAAAAATAATAATTTTAATTTTAGAAACATTTTGCCTATAAATATTCAACTTCAGATCATTAAAAAAAAAACACAGAAATTAACAGTATGAGTGCAAACCAATGGGATGAGGTTTAGGAATGACAACTGATGAGTCTGTCTCTCGACGGTGTTTCCTCAAGCAGTTTCCCATGAGACCCGCTGATGATGATTACGTACGCTAGAAGAACCAGAACCAAAGACACGAATTGACTGTAATTATAAGTGTGTGTGAGAGGAAGCTGATGAGAGAAAGAGAGAGATTAATGAGGTAATTAAATTAAGTAGAAGGATAAATTAAACACGATTAGTGTTATTAATACAACCTAGTAAAAGATGATTAATCAGGTGATGTGGGCTAGGTGGACAAATACATGTCCGGAGTTTCAGGAAGTGGTCGATTATTTCAAGAAATCTTTTCTCTTGTCACAAAACAAACAGCTTATTAGTTTGAGATAGATATTGATCTTAACTTCCAAAGGTATTGGTTGGTGGACTTAGTGGATTATTAAATTCTTAAATTGTAGCTGGAAGAGGTGGTCTGGTCGCAACTTCACAGGGTCAGATTGGAGGGAAAAGACACAAACCAAACTGTTCTAATATATTAGTAAAAGGATAGTAGAGTCAATCCAACTTCAGCTCTCTCAATTTTTTACTTTTCTAATCCTGTAAGCTGGCTCCCCATCGTTCGGGGTGGTTCCTGTCCTATTGAGTGCGAGCCATTGGGAGTGAACCATACAAAAATTTCGAAATTCATCATTTGTTATTAGGCGGCATATAGATGTTCTTACGATTCTACGGACAACAGGTCGTTTATTTACTTTTAAAATTAGCATATGGAGTAAATATATACATCTTGTTTATGGCGAAAATGTTATGTTTATGCCGAGAAGGGTATAAACTGTCATGAGAGATGGAAAGAAGCAAATAGACACAAGTATATCTAAGGCCTCCTTTGGAGTTTAAACACAGAAAAAAAAAATGAAAAGAAAAAGTATTATATATATGGTTCATTGGGCTACTAAGCCAGAAGAGGGATGGAAAAGTTTTTAGGGAAATTGTTGTGAATTTATAAGAAAACTATTGCTGTGAATAAGAAAACTAACCTTTTTCCAAATAAGAGAACCAATATAGCATGTTAATGATCTCGAGAAGATGAGAACAGTAAGTAGAATACAGAGAGAATGCTAATAATGAACCCAAAACCCTATGCTGCCATGCATAAGCTAATAATCAATTAGAGAATTGATATTTGTTGCAGAGAGTCAATGACAATGACTTAAAACCAGGGTTGGTACTTAATTAGGTACTGTAGTAATCAAATCCCAGCCATCACCTCCAGTAATTTGTGTTGAGATATGATCAAATGACACCCGGAGTTCCCCCAAACACTTCAGTAGAGACGGTGCAATCCTTCAAAGAATTTATGTATCAATCCTAATGAAGTATTCGGGGGAACTCTAGGGGACACCTGATTCCAGATGTATGTGCACAGTAGCCTAATTCACTACGTACTACATACTGTTTTTGATTGCTTGGGTACTTAATTATGAAATGCAAACCATGCATGCTAGCTATATATAATATAGTGGTAAGCTGCAACAATTGTTATGTTTGAGTAGAGATCCTGGAGAGGACGACATGACACTAGTAGTATTGAGCAGTGAACCTAGACCGAAGTGTGGATTAGATTGAACTTGAAGGTACGCACGTGAGTAAGGAAAAGAATCTTGAGGCTGTGATGAGATTGAGAGGCCATTCGTTTTCAGGTATCTTTACCAAAATCTAGAACATGCTGGGGGCATGTGATCATGACAAAGGGCTTCTTATTCTTAACCTAGAATACCAGCTTGTATGGTAAGCACTGTAAAGTCTCTCCAAGTGGCCCCCACACGAATTCCTTCGTCTTCTACCTATAAACAAATCTTAGCTTAGCTTTAAGATGATCATAATTTAGGACAAGAAAAATTGCTATGATGTGTGATAGATCCGTTATTCCATCATTATATATCGAACTAACTTGCGCTTAGAGTTCCTTAAGGTACTATAGCAAACTACTTAGCTTTGGCACCAAAATTTGCAAGTGTATATTGAAGATTTTGTTTTGAATTCATACCCCCTAAATTAATATTATGCGATGAAAGTGACTGAAGAGGATGTATGTGCAAGAATGGAAAAGGTATGGCCATGGGGAGAGCTTGCGACCACGCATTGAGTGTATTTGAACAATATTCCCTCCCTCTCATTTTCCCGCAATACTGACCAGGTTCATCATCAATAGAAGTCTGAGGATATCATGTTTCTAATCTAATGGTTCTCCTACATGCCAAAAACCGCAACAATGTAAGAAAGAGATTAAAGGCCAGTTTGCTACAAGTTTTGTTATGCATAGTAATTAATTTCCCTACATTGCCTTGCCAAGAAACCACAAAAGTGAAAGAAAGAGATCGTCAGCTGTTCCCTGGAGTTCCCCTGATCACTTCACTGGGACAGTTCATATGATCAGTGCCCGTAATTAATTAGCTTACCAGATTAAGGGTGCACAGCTTATTTTTTACCATGCATCTGAAGTGTTTGGGGGAACTCCGGGCGCCATGACAGTGATCAACACGATTGACAGCAAAAAATATATACTGGTGATAGCAGTAGGTGCAGGACAAGGATGAGATCCATCAATGAATTGCCAGTAATTTTGACCAACCAAGAAGGGGTTTTACCTGACATTCCCATTGGTGGTAATTTGTTTCATAAAGGTTGACAGACACCAGAATAGAAATATTGGGGATACAAGAGGTTGAAGAAGCCATGAGATTGGGAAAAAAATGATCCTAGAAGAGGATCAGAGGCTCGAATACCATGTAAACTTTGTGATTCACATTAATCTATATATATAATGCTGCTGTACGATCTTTCCATACAGGAGATACAAGAATATTATCTCATCTAGACAAATACATCTGAAGTTCAGAATACACTTCAAATATACAAAGATAATTAAGATAATTGAGAGAATTATATCTAACTGACTGCCCTTACTAACAACTTTGATTATCTAACAAAGTAAGTTATCTTGTTGAACTCATTGGAATTTGGGATGAACTTATCGTCCTCCCCTTCGCTGCTATGAGCTTTTTTTTTTTTCTTTTTTCCAAAGAAAAAGTTCCTTGACCATGAGGCTTTGATTTGTCATAGTGCGCAATGATGAACAACCCCGTGCTGCTGGGCCTACTAATTCCACGCTATTTTGTCAATGCTCTCTAAAAGTTATCTAAAACTATTATTTTTGTAGCTTTATGGCTGTTTTTTTCAGGGACTTGGATCCTCTCCTGAGTCCAAGGAGAGGATCATCCTGACCAATGATCCAAGACCGTTGGATGAAAATCTAACGGCTACAAACAGGTATTTAAAGTTATAATAATTATAGCCGTTGGATTTTCATCCAACGGTCTTGGATCCTTAGTCATGAGGATCCTCTCCTTGGGCTCAGGAGAGGATCCAAGTCCTTTTTTTCAGGTCGTTTTAACTTAACGTTGGAGATGTGATATCCGCACACCTCTTTTTACTTCTCTCACACTTTTTTGGATTTCGACCGTCGGATCAGATGAATTGAAGAAGATCTAACGGATAGAAAGTAATAGGGGTGTGTGAGAAGTAAAAAGGGGCGTGTGGATAGCACACTCCTAACGTTGATTTGACGGAACAACTGAAGAAGCTTATTTTTCTATAGCCTCCTATGGACTTGGATCCTCTCCTGACCAAGGATCCAAGACCGTTGGATGAAAATCCAACGGTTATAATTATTATAACTTTAAATGGACCCTCCTGTTTGTAGCCGTTGAATTTTCATCCAACGACCTTCGATATTTGGTCAGGAGGATCCTCTCCTTGGGCTCAGGAGAGGATCCAGGTCCGCCTCCTATAGCCACCAAATCGGCAAACAGGAATTAAGAAATAAAGAGAAGTTTGAGGATATTCTTTTGGTGTTGGTTCGAAAAAAAATAAGAAGATTGTTTGATGCATTGATACATGTGACTTAAGCCCAGTTTGATATTGCTTTTTTTTAGAGAATTTTAACGAAAAGCTCCCGGTACTGTTTACTTTAACGAAAAACCACATTTTTACACTAAAAAGTCAATCCTGGTACTATTCACTTTATCCTTTATTTTGTCCTTATCGTTAAAACTCTAAGTTTTCAAACCCTTTTCATTAGTTTTTCTTTTTTTTTTTTATACCAAAAATTGCTTCACTTTAAAGTTAGCAGTAAAAAAAATTTTGGTAAAAATAAAATATAAAGTAATAGTTTCTTGACTATAGCTTTTAAAAGTAGCATGCAATGTTGTTTTTAAAAGCTTGTTTTAATAAAAAACAAAGTTGAGCCTTTATAATAGTTTGAAATCATGTAATAAGCTCATTAATATTAAACAATGACATTATTTATCCTTTCATTGTTTTTCAAACTCACAACACTTTTACAAATGACAGTTTATCAAATGCTCAATTGTTTTATTTTGCATTTGATTATTCTTAAAACACAGCAGAAACAATTTATTAAAAAAGTAAAACATTTTTTTATTATTCTTAAAACACAGCCGAAGCAATTTATTAAAAAAGTACAACATTTCCAAACTGGTCCTTAATGATTTAAATTTTAAGGATTTTATTGTATTTCATTAGATTTCCTGTGTTGGTGACACCATAGCAATTTCGAATCGATTTTAATTTGGGAGAATGTTTGGAATTGCTGTCAAAACTGTTACAAGATTTTCTTGACAATTGAAAGTGTTTTTGGTAAAAAAAAGTTAAAAGGTACTCCTCTCGGTCATGGAAGAGCTTTTGGAGAAGCATATCTTAAATTCTTGTTATATGAATATAAAAGTTGATATTAACCATATTTCATTAGAATATTTTAAGAAAAATCCACAAATATTTTGACTATTTTCCGAGATTAAAAAAGGAAGTGAGGATAGCCGAATCTTTTTTGTGAAAATTTCAGAGATCCTCAAATTACATTCGTTTATACTTTATAGTATATTGTACGGTCAGAAATCATTATAAATTTTTTTATTTAAAATTGAATATAAAAAATACTTGACTAAAACTGGCCGCACGATATGTACGATAAACGGAAGTAATTGGAGGATCCTCGGAATCCTCACAAAGAGGATCCGGAGAGGATCCTCCCTCTAAAGAAAGGGTGTGCTACACACTTCTTTTTACTTCTCGTATACTCCTTGTTAATTTTTGTCATTTGGTCTTCTTCAATTCATTTGATTCGATGGTCAAAAATTAAAAAAAAATGTGAAAAGTAAAAAGAAGTGTGTGAATATCACAATCCTTAAAAAAACTTACCATAATGCGACGATAAGGTCAATTAATAGTAAAGGTTCTCATTTGTCATTTTGTTTCATGCCTATTTATTTTTTATAATTTTGTTTTATTTTGTCAATCATCATTTAGATTAATGTGGATGTGTTTGGTACCAAAGAAATCTTTGAAAAAAGGGTGTTTTGACTGGTCTAAATCATAAGGCACCTTGTATAAAAGTATTTATTCAAGAAGCACTTGGATTTTTAATAAAAGTTTTAATGTGTTTCTATTGAATACACTTCATAAGCAGAAGTACATTTATTACAAGTACAAGTACTTCTTACATAAGCAGTTTTAAACCATTCATATTTTTTTTGTGTGATTTTAACCCTACTTGTGGAGAGAATTTTTAGTGTAATCGGTATACCGGATAGTACACTACGTGTCACTGTATAAATGGTGGGATATGTCTGTTAAAAAACTAATAACTTAAAAAATGAAATTTTCCACCATTTACATAAAAACACGTTGTGTATCACCAATATTTATGCTACAATGAAAAGGAAAGGCATGGAGGCAAGTGCATGGGAAAAGATTGAGGATAGAATGGCACATGACGATCTCTCCTCAATATTATTCGCTACCTTCCATTTGGCCTCCAATTTTGTCTAGGTTCATAGATCGATTTCCTCTTCCGACCTCCCTCTTGAACAAAGACAAAGAATTCAGGACCATCCATGATATATACAACAAATGCAAAGAGAGTCACTCACTATATATAGCAGAGTCAATTGCAACAATCATAACCAATAAACCATAACAAGTTTCGAAAGAAGTAGAAAGAAAGAAAAGAAATAGGTCTACAATGCCATCAGGTGTCACCAAGGGTTCCCTTGACCACTTCATTGGGAAATAGCCTCTTTTGCAACTATATATCCTACTGAAGTGTTTGGGGGAACTCCCGGTGGCATTTGATTTTACAAAGAACGAAAAGGGTTGTCAGCCTCCTACAGTCCCACCTCCACTTCCCTGGTTTGAGTTCCCATCGCAATGTACTTAATGTATGAGGCTGTTATAAAGGAAGAAGAATATCATCAGGTGTGACCAGGGGTTCCCTTGACCACTTCATTGGGAAATAATCTTTTTGGAACTATATATCCTACTGAAGTGTTTGGGAGAATTCCTGTTGGCATTTGATTTTACAAAGAATGAAAAGGGTTATCAGCTTCATTTAGTCCCACCTTCACAGCTTCACTTTCCGTGTTTGAGCCCCCATCGCAATGTACTTATTCTATAAGTTGTTATAAAGGAAGAAGAATATTATCAAGTGTCACCAAGAGTTCCCTTGACCACTTCATTGGGAAATAGTCTTTTTTGCAACTATATATCCTACTGAAGTGTTTGGGGGAACTCCTGTTGGCATTTGATTTTACAAACAATAAAAAGGGCTCACCAGCCTTCTACAGTCCCACCACCTTTGATTTCCACAGGTTTGAGCCCCGGCACAATGTCATTGTTGTATGAAGTTCTGCTAACAATCTAGTTTGCTACATTGTTTTCGCAGCTCAATCATAAGCTAATTAACTATCTAGTATATATTCTCCTCCCTTTTGTTGTGTTAGTTATGATTTTATTAGTAATCATTCTACTTTATGTGCAGTGTGCAAACATATATATTGCTTATTCTTTTCATGATTAGACTAGCAGGCAATAATAGCAGACAGTTCTCTAGTAGCAGCAGCAGCGCAACGACGACCAATTCTCAGCAATGTCATAAAATTAAACTGGTATTTATCTTTTTCATTTTTTCTGTTATCTTCAAACACTCCATAAACACAGAATCAGCGCAATGCAACAACAAACGTACCTGATAAGGCAAATGTTTGTGCCTAAAACCAGGAATTGAGTGACAACAATAGGACTTATTGGCCGCCTTTGTATTGCGCACTAGGCCATTGTTTCTTTGGCCAAGAACTTGGTTGGATCCAATTCAATAACCCTTGAATTCTACAGAATAGTATATGAAAAGAGGAAACTAATGTCAGTCATTGAGTTCAAAGAGAACAAAACAAAATGCCCCCTCACGTTTGAGAAATTTTCAAACCTAGCACATGGATAAAATAAATCGGGTGGCATGGAGCACGTGTGGCCATTAGGCTTCACACATGGGATAATTTGCTTTGTATGTACCATGAAGAAAGTTAGGGTTCCATATAAAATCAATTGGCGATACGATGAGTAATTCAAATACTTATAAGGACATGCAATGCCTTTTCTTTCTCCGATGTGGGATTCATACTCTCAATACAAATTAATAAAAAGAAATTACACATTCAAGTTTCATGTTGTTTTGTAAGTCACATAATGCTGCAATACAATTTTAACTTCCATAATTGTAATACAAATTAACTTTTTGGTCTGTCCAAACAAATAATTAAAAGTAGCCATGGCCATTGTTACCTTAATGTGGTTCTTTTGTTATATTTTTTTTTTTCAAAACTTGATTTTGTTTTATAAATAATTAGCTTAATTGTCTCTTATATTAAGTCGGGTCGAATAATAATTGGACTATCAGATTGAGAATCTCACCAACTCGTACTAAATTAATTTCGGGATAAAAAATCTAATCCATTAGTTAACAGGTCTTAGGAAAATTCTTTTGGAACCGCATGATTCAAAGCGACAGTAACTACATTTGAGGGTATTGTATTCAAGTTCTTGTTAATTTCGCACCATGTGCGAGTCATTATAATATATATATATATATATATATATATATATATATATATATTGAACAAACGATATTATCTACACTAAAGGAGTAAGAGAGGTGAACTAAACCTCATAATGAGCTAGTAATGATGTAAGATAGCAACAATGTGCTAGTCATTATATACTCATTCACAAAACACAAAGAAGAATATGTTTGAAATTCTCGTAGAGAATTTATTTCAAGTTAAAATGTGATGAAGAATGCCAATAATGTACTCTTCATGATAGAGTCTAAGGCTAGCTCTAACTTCTAAGCAATCTTCTTAAAGAGTTGAAAAATTAATATACATTCTGCTTCAGGAGTAGATCTACGGTTGAATAATATAATCAATTCCATGTCTTCATTGATCATGATAGCCTAAGCAATTGGACGAGATCAACGCATTACCTATATATCACAAGAACAATAATATAATATCAATTCCATAGGAGAAAAGAAACCAAGAAGCTTTAGAATATTTATGAATGTGAAAATATGTAGCTAAGAATGCAGAAACTAAAAAAAATTGTCCTCTTGATTATTACAACACCAGTCTTGAAATGACATGTATTTATCAAATGACGCCAGGAGTTTCCCCAAACACTTCAGTATGAATACATAAGAGGACAATCGTTCGAAACCATATCGGAGAGGGAGATTAATCTCACCTCCCAATGAAGTGGTCAAGGGAACTCTAGGAGACACCTGATTATTTCTTTGTTGTTTAGCTTGATTAGATGATGAGGTAATGTCAACAGCGTCTATATATATAGCGGTCGATCGATGATCATAGTAGTCTAGTACTCTTCGGATTCAAATCCAATGGGAAGAAAGTTGTAGGCGGTGAACCTAGACTGATATGTGGGATAAATACACAGTAGAGAATAATATGTTGTGTGGAAATGAAAGTGATGAGAGGTCAATGACTCATTCCCATACCAAACTGCCTTTTTTTCCCAATCTATCAATTCTCCAGCTTTTTTCGGCTTTTCCGATTGGATACGACTGAAGAGATCACCCGCACTAGATTTTTCTGGTATCTAATGTGTATATGCATATATCTGAGCTAATATCTTAGTCGTAGTAAAGTGGGCTTAAAGATTTTAGTTGCAGTGGAGTTGCGGGGTTCTCTTCTAGTGATCAAAAGCTGGCCAACTTGCAGTGCCAAAGGCCAATGTGAGAAAAGTATCTGCATGCCCCCACACCTATGTATATATGGCGATCATCTTTTAAAACTCGATATGCCAAATTAAGTTAAACTATGCAACTCTTAGCTTGTAGACATGTTTATAGTGCGTAGCTTAACTTCCAATCCTTTAATAATATGGGTGAAAAGGAAAAATATATATGGTTGTTTTATTTAGCTGAATGAGAATATTTGCAACATATGGAGCCCTCACCCCCCTCCTCCTCCTCCTCAAATATCTTTCTTCACATATGAACTTTCATATATCTGATTCTAACCCACAACTGTAACCAGATACAATTACTGTGACCCAAATTCCGTTTATGTAAATTTCTCTCATCTCAACTTTGGTATTTCATTTCTGGGAATCCTGACAAGTGAAAACTGAGAAGCTATATAATTGGGTATAAATATGGTATGCATGTTGGTATACTACTCACCCAGCAAGAAACCAAATTAAGCAAGTGAAGTCAGTTGTCCCCTGGAGTTTTCCTGACCACTTCATTGGGATGAATCTTCCAAAAACCCAACAGTTCAACTGAAATTAAGAGTTCAGACTTGTTTCCTTACTTTAACACTTTTCCTCACGTGTAACTTCATTTAGTGGTATATTAAGAGTTCAGACTTGTTTTCTTTTGGGTGACAAGCTCATTGGCTTCCACGGGCCCGAAACCGTGGCTCTGATACCGTGTTGTATTTTTGGATCGCCTGACCCGTCCCACTCTAACAACACCGATATTGTTCCTAACTTAACCACATGCCTAATCCGTCAAGTGTGAGTTTTACCACAAAAGGCCTTTGTATTAGTTAGAGTGGGGTAATCATATCTAAACCCCTTTGATTTTCTTTCACCCACTGGGACTTTAACAAACTCAGGTTGCCATCTGGCATGACCTCTAGCTGATCATCGTATGTGTTCAGGTCAGAACTGTATATTCCTTGATGAATATCTGGTTAACTCAGCAATTGTATTGTAACCTCAGTCTTGCTACTCAATCTATTTCATTTCCCAAGAGGCCTGCGGGTGAGCATTAAACAGGTGAAGTCGAAACAAATAATGATAAGATCATGCACGGAGTAGTGAGGGGAGCTTCCTCAATTTGGAAAGCTTTTTTTATCTAAAGTTGTAACTTACAACTCTTTTTCCCGGATAAGCGGCTGAAACTCAGTCACTTTAATTAATATGCTGATCAGACCGAAAGTGCAGCTTGCAAATGTCATATACTATTTTTGAACTAATAATTTAAGGTGGTAATATTTAAACCCAACTTTTTTCCTAACAATCCGCAGCCTTTCATCGATGTTTAGTTTTCCAAGTTTACCGTATATTGTGGCAGTAAAAGACTAAAAGAGTACTCTAGGAATATGGTAAAATTCACTGAAAGACACAAGTATATGATGTTTGCCAAGTAAACATGAGTGAATGGAATTATTCTGAATTTAGGCATTTATATTAGGTGATTGAAAGTAAGTGTGGTGAAGTTGAAGTTTTACCAAAAATCAATTAGACGGAGGTCCAATATCATTTAAACCATCACATATATATATATATATATATATATATATATATATATATATATAAAGAACTAATTTTGATAATCTACGTATATAGAAAAGTCAATAGCTATGGTAGCATGTTGGAGTTCTAATGGGGGTACTTTTGGAACATGAGTTGGGTATAGTTAGGATTTGGTAGCTTTTCAATAAAAAGTTGGGCATAGATAGAACCATAGGAGGGCATGTACTAAGGAAAAGTAGTAATAGCTAGCTGAAAAAAAGTGCAACCGTGAATCGTGAACGTTACGTACAAATTGGCTCATATACATATACACACACACACCATCCCCAGCCAACCAAAGAGAAGAAACCATACTGTCACTGGCGATGGCTTACATGGAAAATCTGAAATGTCACTACACCATGAAAATGTTAATCATGCTGTTGTGTTTGTTTACAGTTCTTGATACCACAAATGCCATTGTAAGTACTAACTAATTATATATTCTTAATGAAGCTTTAGTAATGCACGTACAATAATTAGTTAATTAGTATATGTGACGTATAGTTTGTTCTGAATTTTTATATGTTTTGATCAGTGGTTAAATCATGGAGGTGATATTGGCAACAGAAGGAATTCTGTCGGGGAAGTGCTAATCAACCCTAGGACAGTGCAAAACATGAGCTTGAGATGGTCTTTTTTCGCCGGTAGGGACATATCAGCGACGCCGGCAGTAGCTGGTGGAAGGGTTTATTTTCCGTCATGGAACGGAAATGTGTATGCTGTAGATGCATTCACTGGTCGTTTAATATGGCAGCAGAATCTTGGTGAGTTAACGGGACTCAATGGAACAGGAATCGTTTCGAATGTGAATGCCACAGTTTCAAGAGCAACCCCATCAATAGCTGGAAACCTATTGATAGTCGGAATTTATGGACCTGCTGTTGTGATTGCCCTGGATCGATCCAATGGAAGGCTTGTGTGGTCAACTGAACTTGATCCACGTCCAAGAGTCCTCATCACCATGTCTGGAACCGTACACTTAGGGTTAGTGCAAGCACTCAAATATGTTACACGTACCATTTGTGTCCGTCCATATTTCGTTCAGAGTTAGATACCTAACTGCTTTTCGAATTTAGTGAATTTTGTAGTGACGATTTTTCAAAGGAGGCCTAGATTATAAACAGTTAATTATAAAAAATATTGTTGAATGAGTAATTAGCGTTGTATTAACTTAGTTAAGTCTAGCACTTTCATGTATATTTTAATTTTGCAGTGCATTTTATGTTGGTGTGTCGTCTTTGCAAGAAGCGTTACCAGCAGCACAATGTTGTAATTTCCGAGGAAGCCTAGCGAAGCTCAGCCTCAGAACCGGGTCGGTCTTATGGCGAACTTATATGCTACCGGACAACGGCGGTAGCTTGGGAGGTTACTCGGGAGCTGCCATATGGGGAAGCAGCCCGGCCATCGATATATCCAGAAGACACGTATATGTGGCTACTGGGAACCTCTACACAGCTCCACCTGAGGTGACTGAATGCCAAGAGAGGCAGAATAACCAAACAGGAAGACCTACCCAGCCTGATCAGTGCTTTGGTCCAGATATCAACTTCAATTCGATCCTGGCTTTGGACCTTGATTCCGGGAGGATTGTATGGTCTAGGCAACTGGGTGGATATGATATTTTCTATTTTGCTTGTTTGGTACCAAACAACCCTGACTGCCCGCCGGGACCTAATGTGGACGCCGACTTCGGAGAGGCGCCCATGCTGCTTACCATACGCCCCAACGGAACAAGACGTGCGCTGGATGTCGTGGTGGCAGTACAGAAAAGCGGGTTTGCGTGGGCACTAAACCGTGACAATGGAAGTATAGTCTGGTTTAAGGTAAAATGAGCAGCTAAAGGAATCAGGTTTCGTGTTTAAAATTACTAATTGCTTATGTCCAAATCAGCGTGGAATGCAAAAAGGCCAATAAGTTTGCTGAATTTTGTAGTTGGCCGGACCGGGTGGCAATGAGGGGGGAGGGATATGGGGTGCAGCCACAGATGGTCGAAGGGTATACACAAACATTGCCAACGGCGACCGACGGAACTTCACTCTCGCACCTTCAACCCAGACGACAACAACCGGAGTATGGGTGGCTCTTGATGCAGGTACAGGGAATATCTTATGGACAACTGCAAACCCTAGCAACGATACTTCCCAGGCACCCGTGACAGTCGCTAATGGTGTTGTTTTTGCTGGATCTGTAGCTTCAAACGGTCCCGTATATGGCATGGATGCGAGCACTGGAAAATTTTTGTGGACCTATAACACTGGTGCTACGATATATGGGGGTATTTCGGCAAGCTACGGGTGTATTTACGCCGGAAGTGGGTACTCAGTTGGCCTGGCCAGGTTTCACCCTTCTTGGACAGCTGGGACCAAACTGTTCGCTTTCTGCGTTGTATGAGGGAAACCTCTTTCTGAAGGCATCGTAGGAATCTGAACAGTTTACTATGCTTCAGATCGAGGCATGAGTCGAGGTGCAAAATATTGCACTTCAACATCTAAGAAAAAAGTTAAATAACAGTAATAAAAATTACTGCAAAAGCAATGGACTTTTTAGTAACTACGACTGTAAATATCGTAACTGCGAATTTGGTAGCAAAGTATCCATTTCCAGTAAAAAAAACCAAGTATTTAACAAGCAAAAGAGAATCACAGACTCGAAATCCGTCTCTCGCATTTGTACATAATTCGATGATCAGACAGAATATCACAAACATCTCAAGCCCAAAATAACCCATATTGGTAAGTAAGAGAACAAACCCAATCGACAAGCACCACTGATTACTCAACACATCGATCTTGGATTCAACTACAACTAAGTCACAACAACAACAAAACCTGAAACTGCAAATGGGTTGGTGTTTTTCTCTTTCCCCGACCTTGATACATTTCCATGGAATGATACCTCGTCCGAAATCACCTCCTCCACTCTGGTTGGACTGCCTTATCTGAAATTCGCATTAGCCACAATAAAGGACAATTAGAATGCATATCACATATTTCAACCCGATCCAAAGACATCAAGACAAATGATCAATAAGGAAACAAGAAAAAATTCAACACACAAAAAATAACAAGTCATGAATAAATTCAGCATAGCCTTCTCTGAGCCTAGAAGGAAAGTTGTATAAATGTGATTGCGACAATATCCCAACTTTCACTAGAATGAGCACACAAATGCTTGAAAAGATGGGATGTTGTGTTTAAAGTATAGATGGATGGACGCATGTGCAAGAGAGTTTCGAGGGGCATGGGAGAATGGAAATGAAGAAAATCAGTGTAAATCAGACATGGAACTGAAAAGCACATAGAGGATACAGCTTACCAAAACCATCCCTTGAAGACGATAAAGATCTGTCACTTCTGATTACACTTTTGCCAGCTTGAACCAGTCCGTGTGCCCGTGGGGAAGGAGAACTAAACTTAGTGTTGGTGGAGGCAGACAAAGAATGCCGCCTGGTAATACCATTCTTCTCAACAATATCTTGGTCAAACTTAGGGGAGCCCTGTCCTCTCAGCCTAGCTTTTGCTGATGCAGTTTGTGCCATATAACTCGGGACTCTTGGTGAGTTATGAACCCCATTCTCCTGATGATCAAACTTCATAGGTAGAGAAGCCCTTCTTTGGCTGGTTTTCTTATTCTCATTCCCAATAACGTGATCCCTCGAGTTTGGCACCTGATTTATTACTTCAATTCCTTCACTTGTCCCAGTGTTCTCCATGGGTTGTATGTCACCAGAAGGATGGTCATCTAACTTTTCCATTGGTTCATCTGCTGAAGGCGGTTCCAAACTTCCTTCTAGATCGGACTGTTTTGACACAGCAACTGCCAAATTTTCTATTTTCTCAGAAATTTCACTAGTGCCTTGTTCTGAATCATCAGGAGCAGCGGAAGCCAAACTCTTCGTGGTACTGTGCTTTGGTCTCTCATCACCAACTAATGACCGATCAGAAACCTCCTTCTTGGTATCAGAAGATTTTCTTACATTATTTTTAACCTTTACAACTTCAGAAGGGCTAGAAACTTTCCTTAAACTGCGTTTAGTCTTTTCAGAATCGGGGGTCACACGTTTTGACCCGTTTTCAACATTTGTCCTGGACAGTGTCTGTACTCTTCTTTTTGGTCTGGCCTTTTCAGTCTCTATTGTTTGACCCTTCTCATGCTTCCTACGAGACCTTGAATCGGGGTTTTTCTTCGGTTGTACAACAGGTTCCCAAAAGCATGACCTGGTCCAGCGCTCAAGCCACACCCAGGACGAGTTAGGCTCCCCTGGACCGTACTCCAGACGTAGAGGAAAAGTAGTATGCAATGAAGCCAAAAGCTGAAAATGAAAATAATAATCAAACAAGCAGTTTTCTATTTCGAGCAATCAAATTCTGACTTTGGCCCAGCAGTAAAAGAGACAAAGGGGTGCAGGAACAGATCATTTATCATGTTCCCCTTTTTAAGATCACCACCTAAGGTTTTACTCAGTTTTCAAAACTCGTTTTTGGAGCCATAAGTTGCATGTCTCTCCGTATAGGTTTGACAGAACGTCATTACAAGTAATACAAGCATATAAACACCAGACTATTCCCCGTACACCTAGGTGAGAAAAGAGTACTGGGTTGACAATAGCGAGAAGGAAAAGTCCTCTGTTATAGATTGTGTTACTTCGTAAAAATAAGCTAATTTCAGTTACATGATCCCAAGAAATGAATCTTTAATTACATAAATAACCATATGTTGGGCAATAGTAAAGTAAATCTCACCTTCTGAACAAAAACAATTTTGGAAAGCCTCTCCACCTGGGAAGATGTGCTTACTCCAGATAAATTAAAAGATTTCGCACCCTGATTCATAACAAAAAAAATATTGGCATATAAGTGGCAACAAAAGTTTAGGAATGAAAGGACATACAGATAGGCTTTTGCTCTTGGTTGAAAAAGCATGAATCTATAACCTCAGGTTCAATGCATGAGCCACTTGAAATAGTAACCAGAAAGTACCAGATGAGTTTTACACACCTCAACCAAGATATCAGAATGTCTAGCAAGTTGACCACGAATCAGAGCCTGAAACTTAACAATCCCCTGGACACATAATAATGTGGATACAGCTTGTCTTCTAACCAAGTGACCACGAATAAGTGCTTGCAGCCTCACGATTCCCTTAAGGGTCCGATATGCACGGCGAGCCTTCAAAGTTTAAAGATAATTAGTTTCCATCAGTAGTTGGAAGGTTGGCCAAAAATACTCTCCAGATACTAAAGTCATCTCACAGAAGTACAACAGAAAATGTGAAGAAATATTATTAACCATAACTTTTTAAACAAAAGCAGAACATCAATGGGAAGGAAAGAAAGTACCACATAGCTCCTATAAGCACTTTGCACCTTTGTGGCAGCTTGCTCTTGCTTGATTGTCTCAAGATCTTCCTGAGAAGTCGAACTCAAGATAACTTGTGCTTGGCCATCGTCCTTCGTAGATGACATTTTAACCCCATCATTCGGCAATTTTTCAGCTACTGTTATCTCTGAACCCACTTCATTACTAGCAACAGTCCCAACCAGTGGTGGTGAAACCAATGGTGGTGATATAACTGGAGCGCTCACAGTTAACTCTGACACAGATAACTTTGATGAGAACAATGACTCCCCTTTATTTGTAGATTTCTGTAAAAGCAAAACAACATCATAAGTTGCAAATTAGAACTTAATGACCAACAAGATGAAAGAAAATTAACATAGGGGTTCCATGTATGCAAAAATTATACAAATAGCCAAACCAAAGTAATATTCAAGAATAAAAATCCAAGGATATAATAGGAAATGTAAGCGTCCAGAGTAAACATCTCATCCCATTATTGATATGAGATAATAGTTCATTTTTCGGAAGATAAAAACGATACAGCAGAATAACTCACGCAGTCACTCTCCAAATTTGGTGAACCATTCACCACATGATTGAGAGGGGGAAAAAAAGAAGTCGACCAATGAACTGACAGGATTTTCCTTTCTCCTATTCTAGGTTAACTTGACAAGCATATAATATTTTTTGTTAACCCCTTTCTGTTTAATCGACATACGAATTGATTTTCAAACCAATGTGCATCTTAGAAATACCTCTCTTCCTTTGGAAAAAGTAGACTTGGATGATTTCTTCCCAAGAAGCAAATTCTTGATCCATTTCCCAGGGGTTTTTCCCATTGCGAAAAGTTAAATGCAGCCCGCGATGCTTAATGCGCAGAACCCTAAATACCAGCTGAAATTTGATAAAATTAACCGAAAACGTAAATCGCAAAACCCATTTGGAAACAGAAAAATAGGGTTCTACACAACATGGTCTGCTCAGCTGAAATATTACAGTAAGAGTAATTTATATACAATAACACCTTGGGATTGAAAGCTATGCGAACTAAAATTCAAAGCCCTAAAATCCAAATTTAAAAAAAAAATGTAACAAAATCAAATATACAAAAATAATGAAATGGAAACAACAAAAATTAAAATGCGATAAACTGTAAGGTTTGAATATGAACATTTGGGGGAAAATAAAAATTCAAACCTATCGAAAGATCGAGGCCGTTCGAAAGAAGAGTACCACAAACTGGAGAAGGAGAAGGCGAAGACGAAGAGGGAGTAGTACGACGACGTTTCGGGTCTGCTGCTCTACTGGGCGGCGACTGTGGGGTGAGCTCCCTCTGGTTTTTCACTGTTGAAATTTCACCTGAAAAGCTTGCAAAATTAGAAACTGAAAAGTAATTAGGCGACGTGTAGAAAATTAGAAATGGAAATAATATTCCCGAAACGAGGCGGGGAAACGACAGCGTTTGTGGTGGGTTCGCTTTGTTTATTCGGAATGTGGACCTAGCCCAATTTTTGAGTTGACCCAAAGAAGGCAAGCAACTGGCCCAAATTGTTTTTTTTAATGTTGTCTTGCTGTAATTGGTTTTTGCTGTTGGATTTAGGGTTTATTATTGAAGGAAGTCCAAACATGTCTGATGTCTCTCGAGTATGATTGATTGGAGATTCAGTGTGTCGAGAACATAGCTGGTAAATTAAGTGTCAAAATATAATTAGTTGTGAATTTTTTTTTCTAATTTTTAACCAGTTGTATTATGACATTTGATATACTAAATTGTGTTTCTGACACACTAAAAAATCTCTCGATTGATTGAAGGAATAGGCGTTGCAATTAAGTTGACAATAAATCTGAGGACAATTATAATAAAGGGATAAAAACCTTGGCCAGTCTGATTGACTAGATGTTCATGCACTCTCACAAAGGAATAAACTTATTGAATTTGAGTATAAATTTACTTGAGGTAGTACAATTTCTTGTACACGAATATCGTTTATGAGGGTAGTCTAGCAAGCTGGATATCATATTGAGGTGTGATATCCACAAATTCCATTTTACTTCTCACACACCTTTTTAATTTTCAGCCGTTGGATCGGATGAATTGAAGAAAATCAATAAACAGAAATTATCAATAGTATGTGAGAAGTAAAATGGAGTGTGTGGATAACACACTCCTAAAATGAATGAGCCTCGATCCATGGGCGCATGATTCACGACTTGTTCAATAAACATCCATGCACGACTGATGTTGACACAACTCTTCCAATAATTACAATGTTGGATCAGTGGAATAAAACTTGTTCTAATTCCTCATGCAACTTCTCTTGGTTTGGCATTCCAAGAGTGATGAGTCAACAAACAACCCATAATATTCACTTACAATGTATGGAATATTAGGTATCCAACTTAATGGAATATTTCACCCAAAAAATCGAATATTGTCGCACCAAGTTGTTAAAACATTAACACATAAATTTACATTGAATTCAAAGGCTGAATAGCATTATGAGATGTGTTGAGGATATTCTATTAAAAAGTGAGACTTTTCATAAACTCTCTATCACTTCAAGTTTTTGGCACAATATTTTATGATATTGAAATACGAATTGACGTTAAATTGTGATGTCACAAAAAGTTCATAGAGAACAGTGGCACAGCCAAGATATTAGCCTAGAAGGAGCCAAAAAGTCTCAATCTAAAACGCTATCAGAATCTTAGTCGTGTGGTGAGTACTGATCACCATCATTTGGGGTTTGCAATGGTGTCGTTCTCATCATCCTCTTCTTTAAACCTAAACCTCAAGTCTCTCTGACTTTTTTCCTCTCTCTCCTTTCTCCTCAAAGCTCACAAGCAACAGATTACTTGAAGTCCATAAGAGCCACCAATCTCAAATCACACCCAAAAAAAAGAAATTAAACTAAAAACCTTTGTAAGCATATAGCACTAAACATTTCTGAGTGAAAAAAAAAATATCAAGATGAGCTTGGAACCATTGTGGTCGAATCATGGCTCCGCCTGTAATAGAAAATCTCACTTTAAAAGAATCTCCTTAACATTTCTCTTAGCTTTATTTTTCTTCCATCCAGATATTGAAGAGATGCGAACGAGTCGTCATTTTCGCAAATTGCAAACAAATCTTTTCAGCTTTGTTGTGTCCAATAGAAAGAACAAAACACTTAAACACAGATAGATAAAAACAAGTGTCGGCTGGCTGGAACGAGCAGCCAGCCACCCCGCATCCCAGTGAATTATTAATCACTATAATCCACTGATAAAAAGGATTAAGTGGAGCTAATACCTTAATTAATCATATCATCCACCCTCTCTTATTCGTAAGCACACCGACAGCCTCACACAAAACGACACACATATATTTGTCATCGGAGTTATTATCTGGATGCAATACCATGCAACTTTAATTATTTTCCATTGACGTCGACGCGGGAGGACCTTCTGGTCATGCAAAATCATAAATGCACATATTTTTCTAGCTACTGATTTGCATCGATAGAGAATGACTTGAGGTCCATTTCTTTCACTGAAATCACTTCTCTGATTGATTGAGATTACTGCTGGCACTACTTTAGTGGTAGTCGATTTCATTTGCAAGTTAAAATTTTAAATTCGACTTACGTTAATGAGTATTTAATTATCATGTCTAATCAGCGTTTTGGGCGTGTTTAGACGGTTTTAGAGGCGTGACGGGAGTGATAACGCTTCTGCCCATTGGGAGTGGACGAAAACACACCCTAAAGTGGTCGAGGCGCCTAAAGGCGGTTGGCGGGTGTCTTCACGCGAGGTCAAATGGCTCTGTTGTTTTGGCCAAAAAGAAGAACATGATTTTTTTCTTCTTAAAGACTTGGCCCAAAACGACGTCGTTTTGGCCAAGTCTTTATTATTATTATTATTATTTTAAATAACGTGGCCCAAAACGACGTCGTTTTGGCCAAGTCTGTTTTTCTTTTATTTCTGAAACCCACCAGAGTCTCTATTTCCCCTATTTTTCTCAGCAAACCACTATTATTAAAGATCCCGTAAGGCTTCGCCTCATGCCTCACGCCTAGACAAGGCTATCCATGGAATGCCTCGCCTACGCATCCGCCTTTTAATACATTGTGTCTGACTGATTGTTTGTTCTCTTTTAAAGATGAATGTAAGAATAAACTCACCCCAAAGCGACACCATTAATAGTAGTAGCACAATTAAGCATCAAACGCATCGTTTGAGGTGAATCCATGAGATTTTCTACAACCACCTTAATACTAGACTAAAGATTTGTGTGCTTTGTTGTGTTTGACATAAAAGGAAAAATAATAAAACACATTTGAATCATATAAGTGTTTTCTAAATAAACGCGTGTCGGGAATATTTTTAATAAAATTTCAATTAATGTTTATTACTATTTCTCATAAACGTTAACATGTTTGTTTGTTGATGAACAATTTTAGGTGAAAAGTGAAAACCAAAAGGTCTCGTGATTTCATTCATCATGAGTTTAAAAAGAAGAACAAATAGAAAAAGGCCACGTGGTAATGGCTCTCCGGTAAGTAAGTTTACCATAATGAGAAATACGAAAAAGAATCCTAATCGGATTCTGTTCGTGAGAATCCGAGGGATCAAACAATTATGATCGTTCATCATTTATCATACGGTTAGAAATTATTTAAAATTTAAAATTTAAAATTGAATATAAATAGTATCTAACGAAAACTGACCGCACGATATACAATGAACAACTGTAATTGCTTGATTCTCAGATCTCCACAAGGAGGATTCAGCGATGATCATTTTCTGAAAAATATTAAGGTTATTTTTTTTAAAGTAAAAAAAATTTATAAATTTTTTGTCACCTTATATTTTTATACATTATTTTATAATATTAATATAAAAATTAATGTTAAATTATAAATTAACAAAAAATCTATAAATAATCTTAATTTGAGGGAGTTTCTTAGCATTTCTCTTATCATAGTAAACGTGGTCGACAACATCGAGCTTATCGCAAATTGCAACCGTTTGAATCACCGACAAGTTGACTTCATTTATAATCCCAAACAAACAAAACAGTGCAGAATGGTAGAAAATTACGAACTTTCGAAAAAAGCCAGTTTGCTACTTAAAATACTACTTCGCGTAGCGGAGGATCGGGATGGGCTTTGTTGAAGAAACTTCTCTACATTGCCTTGGTTAGTATTTCGGTATTTCAAGTTAATAATGTATTATTGATAATATTATTGTTTTATATAAAAATAAACATGTTACAGATACATTCACAGGTTGTGGCGTTTCGGCTAATGATTTAAAAAGAAAATTAATAAAAAAATTAAAAAATTTGTTAAAATTTTCTAGTTTAAAATTATTTGAAGATAAATTTGTACAAGATACTGTATTATTGAGCCGCCACGCACACCTTATTCGGAAACCATTCTGTGCAGGTCCTCCCACAGATGGGTTGTCTTGCATTGTCGCTTTGTACTTGAACCGGACCGACTCCACTAAGTACTGTGCCATTCTTGCTTTGCTCCACTTCAAAAACTCGGCAATTTCAGTCTCTTGAGATCTTTCATTCCCTCCACAACAATGGCTTCCCCTCCTTTCTGTTGAAATTCCAGTCCTTTTCTTTCATGGCTTCATCACCCTCGCCAGTTTTTCTCTCACTTCCAACGGTAAAATCTTTTCTTGTCACCTCACCTCACCTTACCAAACCAAGATCTTTCTGCTCATTACCTGCTGCCTTCTTTTGAAATATTCTGCCGTATACTGAATTTAACGGCTGGACGTGCGCTCAAGAATTCAGCAGAGTTTAACGGTTGAATCTGAGCCACAGAACAGCTTGGACTAACTAGCTTTTTCTGGGTTAATCTCATTTTCTTGAAAAAATGAACGACTTCTGGGTTCCTCTCTGTTTCTTGTTTCTCACTCTGTTCATTTCTCCTCCAGTCTCAACCGCTCAGCTCACTCCGACCGAAGTTCGAATCCTCTTCCAAGTGCAGAAGCTTCTCCAATACCCCGAACCTCTTCGGGGATGGACCAACTGGACCAACTTCTGCTTCCTGCCTCCCTCCCCCTCCCTCACAATCGTCTGTACAAACAACCGCCTAACCGAATTAACCGTCATCGGAAACAAAACCAAAACCTCCCCTCCAAAACAGAGCACTCTGTCCAAATCCTTCTCCATCGACTCCTTCTTCACCACCATCACCAAGTTGTCCAACCTCAAATCTCTCTCATTGGTCTCCCTCGGCCTGTGGGGCCCGCTTCCGCCGAAGATCAACCGGTTCTGGTCGCTCGAAACGCTCAACCTCAGCTCCAACTCCATCTCCGGCGAGATTCCGGCTTCTGTCGGTTCGATCAAGAATCTCACGAGCATAAATTTGGCTAACAATTTCCTCAACGGAAGCGTTCCGGATCTCAGGCCCCTAACATTTCTCCAAGAAATCAACCTCGGAAACAACAAGTTGGGTCCTGGATTTCCCTCGTTGGGAAACAGTATTCAAATCATCGTTCTCAGAAACAACTCCATGAGATCTGAGATTCCGACTGGACTAAATAATTTCAATCAGCTGACGGAACTGGATATCTCCTACAACAAGTTTGTGGGTCCCATACCATCTTTCCTCTTCTCGCTGCCCTCCATTCAGTTCATCAATCTCTCCCAGAACCAGCTCACTGGGGCCCTGTCCACCAACGCAACCTGCGGCAAAAACCTCAGAGTTTTAGACATTTCCCAGAATTTGCTGATTGGGAAGCTGCCCACCTGCGTCGGGTCGAACTCGAAGGCGTCGAACAGGACGGTTCTGGATTCGTGGAACTGTTTGTCGAGTGGGAACTCGAAGTATCAGCATCCGTATGCCTTCTGCCACAGGGAAGCTCTGGCCGTGAAGCCGCCGGCTGAAACTGCGGGGAAGAAGGATGAGAACAAAATAAAGCTGGGTGTGTTGCTCGGTTTGATTGCCGGCATTGTGGGTGTTGCTGGTGTTGTTGGGTTGCTGGTTGTGGTGATTGTCAAAAGGGCAGGGAACAGGAGCACAGAGGATCGATTTGACAGATCCAAGGTAGAGAAAATCTCAGTCAGAAGCTCCCCAAAACATAATGTTAATGCAAGTAAGTGGCTGTAAAGTGAAAAGTCTCTTGACTTTTTTGGCTGAAATAATGAAATCAAAGTAAAAAAGTGATTAATATTTGCATCTAGGTTTTTTAGGGCGTGTGCCCCAGTTGACGAGGCTGCCAACACTCGGGCTCCCCCCGTATCAAGTTTTCACGCTCGAAGAAATCGATGATGCAACAAACAATTTCGACGCTGCGAATTTGATCGCGGAAGGATCTCAAGGACAGGTATTGCATTGAATTTGAACTTGTTTGTTATTCATTTAGGACAATATCAGTATCACATGGATGCACGTCAGTTATTAAATAAAAGAATGAACGTCATGCATAGAGAATTTCTATTGAAACGAGATATTGCATTATGCAACATTAACAGGTGTACAAAGGGTGGCTGAGAGATGGTTCACAGGTGCAAGTGAAATGTGTGAAGTTAAAGCAGAAGCAGTGGCCACAAAACTTGAAACGGAGCATGGAAGGCTTGTCAAAGCTGAGGCATAAGCATCTGGTGAGCCTTATCGGACACCACGCTGTCACGTACCAGGACCATCCCACCGCATCTAACACGCTGTTTATTGTTCTTGAGAACGTCACCAACGGGTCTCTAATGGACCATCTCACTGGTAAAGAACGGACGTCCTGCATAGAGAAGAACTGTAATTTGATTAACTGAAACAGTTCTAATATGCACGGTTTGGTTTTGTAGATTGGAGAAAGAAGGAATGGATGAAATGGCCGCAGAGAATGGCGGTTACCATCGGCATTGCCAGAGGAATCCAGTTCTTGCACACCGGCGTGGCTCCCGGCATCTTTGGGAACAATTTGAAGATAGAGAACATATTGTTGGATGAGAGTGTTTCTGCCAAAATCAGTAACTACAATCTTCCATTGCCATTTCAGGTGAGAATTTGCATAAAGTAAACAAGGTTGAAAATTTTGAAAAGAAGGTGAAGTGTTCGTAGCCATGAGCAATTGCACTCCCTAATTTGCAGGTTGGTTCAGAGAATAAGAATCCTCTTCATGGACAAGGGATTAGTAGTAATTCCCATCTAAACAGGTATTTACTTTTATTGATCTTTTCTTCCTACTGTGGCACACCGGCATTAAGTTTTCTTACGAGAATGGTAAAACCGCAGTGCCGAAGCAGAGAAGGAAGACATTTACCAGTTGGGCATTATTCTACTTCAAGTTCTTACTGGTAGATTGATCAAATCAGCTACTGAGTTGGATGAGCTTAGGATTCAGGTAAATCTTGTAGAAAAGAGTTCTTCTACCAATATTATCAGTTGTCGCGGGAACTGAACTAATGAAGTGCGTTTCCTTTTCCTAATTAACAGTTAGAAGAGAGCTTGATAGAAGGACCATCGACACTACAAGAAATCGTAGATTCGTCAATGATTGGGAGTTTTGCATATCAGTCACTGCAGACGGCAGTTGAAATCACCGTCAATTGCTTGAGCAGAGATCCAAGCAAGCGCCCTTCCATAGATAATGTTCTTTGGAATTTGCAGTATTCGATTCAAGTTCAAGAGGGATGGACTAGCTCTGGCAGTGGAAACCTCGGCGCACAAATGTAGTACTTCTTTCGCGGGATTTACAGTTTTACCTGTTACTTGCTAGGCAAGGTGTCTATATGAATAAATCAAAGGAAGACTAATGAAAATGGCTTGAAAACTTTGAGTTATAACGACAAGGACAAAATAAATGGTAAAGTGAATAATACCATAATTGACTTTTTAATGTAAAAATATGATTTTTTTTGTTAAAGTGAACAGTATCAGAAACTTTTCGTTAAAATGATCATAAATCAAAGGCTATACATTTCGGGTTTACTGTTCTTCGTTCACTCAGTAT
Source organism: Crataegus laevigata (assembly GCA_963580275.1). Lineage (NCBI taxonomy): Eukaryota > Viridiplantae > Streptophyta > Magnoliopsida > Rosales > Rosaceae > Crataegus > Crataegus laevigata. The sequence goes on from OY756940.1 coordinate 5,278,695, forward strand.
TCTAAACTCTATAATCTACAGTGAGAATAAGCAGAACCAAACACCAGTGCAAGAGGGCGGACACACCAGACACGGAAAAAAAGTGTACAACCACCATGGATTCATGGTACACAACTTCGCACGTGATGGTCACACGATGTTGTGACTTGTGAGAGGCAAATGTATAGAACAGATGCATATCAACATTTCCTTCGACCCCAGTCTAAATGATACGATAGAGCAAAATTAAACGCAGTTCAGTTTTAGATGGAAGAAAACTGCAATGCAGGTGGTCCAACGTATTAGATATACGAGGCCTAAACGCCAGTGAATAAAAAGACCAAGCAAAATATTTCACAAGATCAGAAAGCTGAGTTCTTCACAACACAAATGGTTTTCAAGTTTCAAAGTTATTTAAACAGAGGCTTGATTCAACTGATTTTCGAAAGCTCCCCATCAGGAGTTAGCTTTTTAATCGGCAGTCCAACTCTGCTCGACAATCTCGCGGACTCTCCTATTGTATTCACGCTTGTTCTCGCTAAACATCCGTGCGGCTTCTGAATTTGCTGGAGAGTTTGGGTTTGGATCACACAGCAAAGACTGCAATAAGAAAAAACATATTAGGAAATAAAAAACAACATGAATAAAAAGGCCGCTAGAAACAGAGTGAACTCCCTCGACAATCTTATATTTCATTCATCTGTATTGACTAAAAGCCATATATCCACATAAACATATGAAGATGTGCGTGCGCCTGTAAACGTATGAGAGAAAGTAAAGTTCGGTTGTGTGTTGTTAAAAGAGAGTATAATCAGATAGTTTTGTATTAAAAACAATTCCCATGCATATAGTTATGGTAATAATTATGGGAAAATGGAAGCGTGGTTAGATACTGAGATGATTACTAATTTTATGCAACATGAAGCGGTAGCCAAGATCTGAGAGAGGTGCAATAAGAAGCACTTGATTGTCCACATGCTTTTAGAATTCTTGTTCTTTGAAATGAAAGGTGAAACAGACAGGGACACATGAAAATTCCATGTGGATAGAAGCAAAAGACATATTTAGGCGTGAGGTGCATGTGCATGAATTGGTAAGATGGTCGAAAGAAAACAGAAAAGACGGGATATTTTCTTGGAGGAAGAACTCATATCAGTACATCAATGCTTTCCTTGCTCTCATAGTGCTCAAATAAATGCTACAAAACTTAGTTTTGGATTGGAATGAACAAGATGGGGCAGTTAGACCAAATTTGTGTGACGCAAAAGACAGCAACTTATCCTTTTATATATGGTGTGTGGCCTCTTACAAACATAGCATACGACACACGTGAACAATAGGTTCTCAATAAATCAAAGCATTAGAAGTAACCAAGCAACAAGTAGAATATAAACAAATACCTGGATGGAGGTAAGTATAGCTGCTACATCATAGATAGGGCTCCACTGATTCTGTAGGATGTCCAAACAAATGCTTCCATCCGCATAAACTGAAAAGGCGAGACAGACAGAGCTTAAAACTTGAAACAGCCTAAATATTTCCAACTAATTGCATTCTGGTTAACTTGTTAAAACATATTCACAAATATAAGTGAACAACCAAGGCAAAAAGTTGTGAAGGTAAAGATGATCAGTGATCCAATATCAATTAACACATGTTTGCAAACAAAAATAAAATACTTCCATTTCCTCAGCTCCTTTTTCACCCATGAAAAGCTAGTTTGGCTAAGTAAATGAGTGTATAACGATTAAAAAGAAATAATGAAAGAATTAGTTTTCTTCCAAAACAAGGTAATCACAGGATATGCCGCATCAGAAGACTAAACCCTGATAAAATCACAATACCTGAGAACAAACTGTGCTACGATTACAAATGCACAAATTCAAGAGGAAAACTGAGATAATAGATCCAAACACAATAAACTCCTCTACTAATCTAAGAACCATCGAAAATAACAATTATTGCAGTTTGTATTTGGATGTGCATACATATGTACCAACTCATGTAAAAACGTAAAATGTGCATGCAGGTATGGGTGTGCAGTTTCTGTCTGAACTTACTATTTGGATGAAACATTCGAGAAACGAAACGCACAGTTGGCGGCTTATTTGGATAGTCCTCTGTGAATTGGAGTGTCAACTTAAACGTACCTGGGAAACACAAAAATATTTTTAAAGATGTAGCTTAAAAGTTACACATGGAAGAAGAGAAATCCAATCGCAACATGATACGAAGTTCATCTCAGTTTTTACCTCCATCCCATGGGGTGTCATCAGGCCTGCAGTTCAAACAATGAAGTGCATAAATAAAATTGTACGGGATCTCAAGAAAGACAATCAAAATAAACTGAAATAGGCAACAAAACACAATCTCCTTCCGAGACATACCCAAATATAACAGCATTCCAAAGCATAATATTGTTGTCTTGAGGGGCACCACTTATACCAGCAGGAGGATCCTGTTGCAACCTCTTGAAATCCCTCATCAGTCTCTTCCTTGCAGGAGTCGACATCCTCACCGCCTATATATTAGGCCAACCAAAGAAATAAAAACACTCAGTCATGGTCGAATACTTTTCCAAACATGGGTGTCAAAAAGTAAACACGCGGGCGTCGTTGGAAGCAAGAAATCAATTCACAACTTGCATCAACAGAGAATTGCAAAAAGTACAACCCAACCAACACGTTAAGGCATTCGAGCAACATAATTGAGGTTAAACAAAAACTTACCTAAAGATTAAACCTAGAAATGAACACAGATTCAAAGACTTAAATCCGAAAATCTCGAGTAACCTCTAAAATATAAACCAATATCAAAGCCCAAATTATGCCATATCCAAATTATTAAACAAAATATAATTGATTCCTCTAAATAATTGACTGACTTTTGATGCACCTGAGCTCAAATAAAGTCTAAATCCAACACTAAATGGATCCAATTGCACACAAAATCTTAGTCAACTGGTTGCTATACAAGTTCGAGCTATAAACAAAAACAAAAACCACAACCATGCATAATCAAAATCCAAGATCCATATTCCAATCAGCTAATCACGTCAAGCTAAAATCATTAACGATAAAAAAAATGAAATCACACAAAAGTTTAGGGTTTATTTTCTTGTATTGCAATTAAGAAATTAGATCTTCTACGAAATCAAATTCCACAGAGACCACAAATCGGAGGAAAATTCAAATATTGCATCTGTTGTAAGATAGCTGAAGAAATAAACCCAGAAATTAAGAAAAACCTGTTAGCCGACGGCGAGAGAATTTGATTCTCAAAGACAGATGTCCAGAACCGCGGGAACGGATGGGAAGATTTGGCAGCTCAGAAATTTTCCCGCGAAACAAACAGATGGATGTTAAGATAGAGAAAACGGTGTCGGAGGAGGATTTCCGCGGTGGCCGGAGGATGAAGAGAGAGAGAGAGAGAGAGAGAGAGAGGTGGAGAGAGTATTTTTAGGTTAACAGGTTTCTAAGCTGGGATTGATTTAGTTTTATATTTACAGGCAACTAAAAACGCTATTGGAAGTCTCTCAGGTCAGCGCTTATTCTCTCTCTCTCTCTCTCTCTCTCTTCCTGGCGCGTCTTCTTCTCTTTGCCAACTATCTAAAATGCCAACATGACGATGGGGTGTCATCATTCATCATCCATCACCATATCAACTTCAGGTATGGTACCATATCATTTTCATGTATAGCGTAGGGCTATTAAAATATCGGTGTTTATTATATTGTCGTACTGTAAATCTCACTATACAATTAAACATAAAGTAGTGGCCAGAATACGAAAGAGCGACTCTCCTGAGTCTAAATAAGTTGCAATAATTCAATTTCAATGTTGCGCAAGTTCTGTAGTCACTTTGAAGTTTGTGTTCTTAAGTTAATTCTATGTTAACGATAACCATTCGTGTTGGATTTTTGCAATATATGTGACCCTGTTTGAGCGTTGTTATGGCAGAAGGAAGACGTTATATTCTAGTGTTGCTAATGAATCCGCTTGTGGATTATGTATTTGACATACGGCTAGAAGCGTTGTGGCGACTACGAATATAATTACTATTTGCCCCTTATAACCCTTCATTTTAAACAAAAATTCTAAACAAAGAATGACTATTATTCTACATTGTGACAAAGTATTTTTCCAACATTAGGCAAAGCGTTTTTCTTTGAAAAGTAATGTTTATCAATGACTTGTGCGTGAGAACGCCAAATAAATATAATAGGAAAACTAATTTCGTTGTTGGTACCGTGAAACTTCCTCATTTGGAAAGCTGTGTTGAAAGTGAATTGGCAAAATTAAATTAGCAAAAATATGAAAGTTGGACTAAAATGATATATGCACCAACCATGTCAACGATACTTCTAGACGTGGACCCCCTCCATACGCCATTCCTAAATAAACATGCACGTATACGATACCATTTGAGAATCCTGATTCTCGCTGGATCCTTTGTGAAGATTTTAAGAATTTATGAATTTTATTCGTTTATTGTACATTGTGCGGAAAAAAATATTTTAAATATTTTTGTTTAAAATTAAATATAAACAGTACCGACAAAAACTAATCACACGATGTATAATGAACGGATACAAATTTACGAATTCACAAAATTATCATCAAAAGAATCCGAAGAATATCCAGTTGGTCCCATTTTCATTCACAAAGTCACAATATCATTTCTTAATTTTATCAAATGGGTCCAACTAGTCACTTTATGTGTCAAACGTGGTAATCATTAATCCCAAATTTAATCTTTGGTTAAAATGCATAAATCATATGGTGAGTTTATGGTTATGGAGTATGATTTTCTCCCTTCCTAATTTCCTTTTTTTTTCTCTTCTCTTTTCACAATTTTTTTGTGTGTGTTTATTTCTCTATAAAAAATTAATATAAAATATTAATGTGGCCTAATCGTAACTGTTTAAATAGGAGAGAAAGGAAGCGAAGAGAGATTAAAAGGGGAGAGAATTCTACTTCGTAAATTATTACTAATAAATCTCTGTACGTCGACAAAAAGTTAGTTGTAAAAAGTGTGTGAACTAAATATACGACTTCGAGTGCATAGAAACACGGTTTTAAATATATGAGTTACATACGTTTTTGAAAAGATTGAAAGCAACTTGATTAGTAGTTACAATGATATCTAGTAGTCTTATCTTTACATCCCACCTTATATTCTGAGCCACCACTAAAAGTTAAAAAAGGAAAAATCTCTTTCCTCAACCAGCCTAATTACTAAAATAACCTTGATGTGTTTTTCATTTAATATGAAACAAATAAAATAAAACAAAAAACTGAAGGAAAACTCAAAGATCCTAGGATCCAAACCAGACGCAGCTACAACAAACACCCCCTTCCCTCCAGAAAGAGATTCTCTCGAATATTTTCCTCTAAAGCTCGCGGATCAAGTGATTCAGGTTCTTGAAATTTGATCCAACGGCCCTTGAAATCCGGAGCCTTGAAAGTTATAATAATTTTTTTGCAGTTGAATCAAATTTCAAGAAGTCAGATCACTTGATCCACAAGCTTTGGAGGAAGAGATCCGGAGTTGATCTTTTTCCCTTCCCTCCTAAGTTTTGCACCAGACCATGAATGCCCGACAAGGATGGATTCATATTCTCTACTCTCTCTCTCTCTCTATACGCCTTCCTCTATTCTCTCTTATATCCATACCCGTTCTTATAAAAAAAACAATCGAATAAAGTGAGGCCTCAACTTTGTCCTCGCAAGGTCTCATTTTTTCGGCTGCTCTCAAATGACCGCGTCGTCAAAATTACGGAGATTTGCATGAAAAAGTTCCAGTATGGAATAGTTGGCAGGAGGAATTTGGTGCACGATTGCAGTTTTGTTTGGGCGATTGGATATTTCTTGGTGTCATTGAGTGTTCTTTAGTTTCTTTGTCAACAAAAATGGTTGGGTGGGTGCTGGCTGGTGACATTAATAATTTTTTTTATAACTTTTTCATTTTTAGATCAAGGTCATTTTGTATGAGGTTAAATTTGTCAATAAAACTTTTATATTAAAGTGAATGGAAAAATAAGCTAATAAGGTGGGCATAGCACCTCTCAACTTTTATTGATTGATTCTTCTTAGATATATTTATTTTATTTTTCTTTAAAATGGGGATAACTAGTGACAAGTCACGGTTATCCACTTCTTCGAGAGAGGCTATGGGGAATTTGATTCTATTTGTGGTCACAGTCAAGCAGACTCAGCTCAGAGCATCGAATCCAAAACTTCTCATATTTTATTTATTTATTTATTTATTGAGGAGCTACAGTCTGCGCCTTTACCACTATACCACTTATTGTGATTATTCTTCTTTGATTTATTTAATCATAAAATAAAGATGTGAAAATTATTTCAATTTTCTTCAGTTTTGATTCCTCAACTAAGTGCTTTAATTATGGTCAATTTTAAGTGATGGCATAAAGAAATTTTTTCTGCCATAAAACAATAAGAGAATAGTGGATGACTTTATATAAAGAAAAGTTTTTTTGCGCCAACAAGAGTTGGCTCAGTTGGCGAGGTCTTTATTTTGCGTGTCATTTAACCAAAATTTGAATTTTATTGTCAACAATTTTTGTTGGTGTGTGATATGTAAATTTCTACGTAAACTCATACTAGTAATAGTTGGCAGTTAAGTGTCATGTGTAAATCCTTCTAACTCGAGGTTGTAGGTATATACTTGACATTGATTAGGAGAATAACCAATCTCTCCATAAACTTTTGTGAATAAAAGAAAAAAAGATTCTTGCACAAACCCTGCATTTTGTTGGCTCATATTGAGTATGCATTTAAAACCATCTGCCCTAGTTCACCAGCACCCTTGATGATGTGATGCATGAATTTTACACGCGAAGTTATTCGTCATACACGTGACACTATTATTTGATTTATATGTATATTGGTTAGAAAGTAAACAATATAGTAGCATCTTATTAAGTGAACGACATAGTGGCATCTTAAGTTCGATGACAATTATAATGTGAACAACATGTCAATTATAGTTAATAACTGATCGACATGGATGTTGATATTAAGTAGTTAATGTTGACTTGAGTCCTTGTTCAATTAGGAATGTAATTAATTGGAGATTTGATTGTATTTCCTAGTTGGCTAGGATTTGGTCTACTTATTTTTCTTGTACCGCAAGAGATGCGGATTGTATGTATATAAAATTTCTTGGTATCAGAGCAGGTTTCACCCTGTCTCTTCCTCAAATTCTAATTCTAGGTATTGCTAGCATGAGAATTTCTTGGTTGGCTGACTAAATCACTTACTGCATAAAATCGTGAGACTCTTTTGATTTACTGCCGACTGCATCTAGAAAGTCTCGAGACAAGAGACTCCCACAGACAACCCAAACCCAGAAAACATACAAAACAAAACCACAAAACCGCTGCTTTCAATGGCTGAAAGCCATACTGCACAGACTAAAGTTGTAGATTATGCGAAGGATATGGTTATAAATGCTGGCCCTGTGTTTTTTGCGCTTTTTGCGCTGACCATCAACAAGCCTATTAGTGGGTTGGTCACGCCGACTACTAATGTCACATCCCGGCCTGGGTTGGACCACTTCCCGGGCTCGACTCTACCATAGCATGATATTGTCCACTTTGGGCCCCGGCCACGCCATCACGGTTTTGTTTCTGAGAACTCACACAGGAACTTCCCAGTGGGTCACCCATCATAAGATTGCTCTCGTGCGAACTCGCTTAACTTCGGAGTTCCTACTGAACCCGAAGCCAGTGAGCTCCCAAAATGTCTCGTGCCAGGTAAAGATAGTAATATACATATAAGGCTTAGATGATCTATTCCCTTGGAAATGTGGGATGTTACAATTCACCCCCCTTAGGGGCCCGACGTCCTTGTCGGGACACTTCTGGTCAGGGAGTGGCTTTGATATCAAATTGTCATATCTTGGCCCGGGTTGGACCACTTCCCGGGCTTAACTCCGCCATAACACGATATTGTCCGCTTTGGGCCCCAGCCATGCCCTCACGATTTTGTTTCTGGGAACTCACAAGAGAACTTCTCAGTGGATCACCCATCATGGGATTGCTTTTGTGCGAACTCGCTTAAAGTTCATACCGAACCTGAAGCCAGTGAGCTCCTAAAATGCCTCGTGCTAGGTAGAGATGAGAATATAGATATAAGGCTTAGAGGATCCACTCCCTGGGCGATGTGGGATGTTACAACCTAGGACTCCACAGTGGGTTAACAATTGAAGCCCAAACCGTCACTAGCAATCCAGCAGGTATAACATGTGCTGCCATTGACAGCAGGATTGTAGTAGGCCCACCAGCAGCAACAACCCGTGAGCATACTAATCCAGATATTCTGGGCCCGTAACGTTCACTTTTAAATTTGATTGCTTTAAGCGAGCAATTCGATGATTGGGCATGGTACTAAGAGGAGGTGGTTGTACTATGTTGATGATGTTACACAAGGCGGTGTTCATCAAGTTCAAAGTCGTGATAGTGGAAAGTTGAAGACTATTCAGTTGTGGCATCGTCGTCTTAGTCATGCTTCATTCAGTTATTTGTGAAAATTACTTCCGTCATTATTTGGTAATATTTCAGATTCTTCGTTAAAGTGTAATGTTTGCACATTAGCCAAAAGTCATCGAGCTTTTTATCCCCCGAGTTTGTATAAAAGAACAATTCCGTTTGAGTTAATTCTTTCTGATGTGTGGGGGCCATCTTCAGTTACTACTCAACATGGTGTGCGTTGGTTTGTAATATTTGTTGATGATTGTACTAGGATGACTTGGTTGTATCTCATGAAGAATAAAAGTGACGTTGGTGACATCTTCAAATCATTTTATCACATGGTCTATACTCAGTATTCACTCCCTGTTAAAGTGCTTTGGTCTGACAACGGTGGTGAGTATCTTAATCAAGATCTTTCTCAGTTTTTTTACGAACAATGGCATTCTTCATGAAACTACTTGTCCTCAGACCCCACAACAAAACGGAGTTGCCGAACGGAAAAACAGACACTTACTTAAAATTACTCGTGCCCTTCTAATTGGTGCATGTGCACCTAAAACCTATTGGACCTACGCCGTCTATCTCATGAACCATATGCCATCAGGTGTTCTCTTTCTTAGAACTCCCTTGGCGGTACTCGCTGACCATGTCTTACTTTCTTCCACTCTTCACCTCGAACCGCGAATTTTTAGGTGTGTGGCTTATGTGTGTTGAGAGTTGTCCCACATCGGTGAGGGACAAGGTTTGCTATGTGCTTATATGATCTTGGGCTACTCCCCATATTGCCAATTGGTTTTATGGTGGAACCCCAATTTCATCAATGTGTACCTTCACAAAAATCAACGAATTAAGCTTGATCCATGCACGGTATAGTGTGTTTTCATTGGTTTTAGTCCTCAACAAAAAAGATATAGGTGTTATCATCCTCCTACTAACATGTCTATGTTACAATGGACGTGACCTTCTCTGAAGACGAACCTTTTTTTCCCCACAACCATAACCTTTAGAGGGAGATAACTGAAGGTGAAGATTATGCATAGGTGGACGTTAGCACCCCTGCTGTCCTTGACTGCATTGACAGCCCACAAACTGTTGTCTTTGACAACACCGACAACCCTAGGCGTGATGATTATATAGATTGCGATGCAGATTGCAGCAGCCCAAATGGTGATAATACTGGCGGCTCAAATGGGCATGGCTGCACTGAGACAACAAATGGGCCCTGCAACGAGACAACAAATGGGCTCGTGTGGCAAAAGAAACCTAGCCCACATGATGGTTTAGTTCAGAGTCTACAACAGCCCCACAACCTCCTCTACTGCAAGCCCATGGTCATTCGGATATCCCTTTTAAGGTAAGTACCCATTCAAAATCTGTTAAACCACCTTTTGTATTACCTACTAGACAGAATCGAGGAAAACCACCAGATATGTACTTTCTATAAGGGAATGTGCGGTATTCAATTGCTAATTATGTCTCCACTCATCAACTCTTGCCGAAATACTGTGCGCTTATTCAACAAATGGAAACTATTAAAATTCTTACCAAAATAGAAGAAACCTTGAGAGATCCAAAGTGGATAGAGGCAATGCAAATTGAGATGGATGTGTTACAGAAGAATAAGACATGGAGTGTGGTTACACTTCCTAAGGGCAAGAAAGCAATAGGGAGTAAATGGGTGTTTACCATCAAACATAATGTGGATGGAACAATTGATAGATACAAAGTAAGATTAGTGGCCAAAGGTTATACACAAACATTTGGCGTGGACTATCAAGAAACCTTTGCTCTAGTTGCAAAGACGAATACCATTAGAGTTCTGTTGTCTCTTGCCGCTAATCATGATTGGCCTCTAAGGTAGTTTGATGTGAAAAATCTACATGGAGATTTAGAGGAAGAGGTATACATAGATTTTCCACCCCGGGTATGGCATTGAAAACTCCAGTGGAAAAAGTGTGTAGACTTTAAAAGGCATTGTATGGTTTGAAATAGTCATCAAGAGCGTGGTTTGGATGCTTCACTGAAGCCATGAAGAAGTATAGATACCGACAAGGGAACTCATACCATACCTTATCCATTAAGCGTAAGGATGGTAAAGTGACTTTACTTATCATATATATGGATGATATAATTGTTACAAGTGATGATACATATGAGATTGAACGGTTACAGGGATAATTGTCCTCCAAGTTCGAGATGAAAGATCTTAGAGGGCTTAAGTACTTCCTCGGAATCGAAGTTGCTAGGTCTGGAGAAGGCATATACTTGCCACAATGAAAATATGTATTGAACTTATTATCAAAAACTGGTATGTTGGTGTGTAAACCAACTAATACCCCGATTGTGCAAAATCATCACCTTGCAATTTATCAAGATTAAGTCCCAACAAATAAAGAAAGATACCAAAGGTTAGTTGGAAGGTTGATTTACTTATCACTTACAAAACATGATATTGCTTATACTGTAAGTGTGGTAAGTCAATTTATGCATGCGCCGAGTGAAGATCACATGGCTAGATCGTCGGCAGAGGCAGAGTACAGAGGAATGGCACATGGTATTTATGAGCTTATGTGGCTTCAAATCTTACTTACTGAGATAGGGTTCAAACCTAAGGGGACTATGGTGTTGTATTGTGATAATCAAGCTGCGTGGGAAATTGCTAACAATCTAGTACAACATGATAGAACCAAGCATGTTGTGGTAGATAAGCACTTCATAAAAGAGAAGTTGGAGGTTAAGCTCGTTGACATTCCGTTTGTTAGGACGAAAAAACAGTTGGCTGATATCCTAACTCATGCAGTTTCCGCTGCGAGATTTCAAGACTCACTAGACAAGTTGGGGCTAAGAAATATCTACGCACCAACTTGAGGGGAGCGTTGACTTGAGTCCTTGTTCAATTAGGAATGTAATTAATTGGAGATTTGATTGTATTTCCTAGTTGGCTAGGATTTGGTCTATTTATTTTTCTTGTACCGCAAGAGATGCGAATTGTATGTATATAAATATTTTCTCCTAGAGGGAGAAGTGAGAAAAAATTGAAACCCTAAAATTAATTTTATCTGTTAACGGACCACGTGATTAGATAGCTTGAGTGAATTTCTCGACACAATAGCATCGTAAGTTCGATAATATAATAGTGTGAACAACATGTCAATTATAGTGAATAATATGTCGAAATGCATGTTGATATTAAGTAGTTAATGAACAACGTGAACAGACAGCCTGAGCGAATCCCTCCGCCATACCAAGTATGCCATGTATACACTATGCCATACCATGACCCTTCAATATCCCATCATCGTGATATTTTTATTATTTATTGAATATGCCAATGGGAAAAGAAAAAAACAAGTAGCTGGACAGCATAGTACCCAATTGCACATCGAATCTTGGATTTGCTGACCCCACGGGCTATGCTTGTCGGCCGACTCAAAATATCTTGATATCTAAACTGGGCCGGGCCGAATTCTAAAGCCCATTTATAAACCCAGTTTCCCAAAATAAACACAAAGGAATGGTAGCGGATTGACGTCACCCATTTTTGAATCCAACCAATGAGGCGCGAAGTTGCTAAGCTAGTTGCGAGTGGGTCGTACAGAGAAGCCCTCTACTTACACGCGCAGCGCGTCCCTCCGTCCTCGCGATCACGCTCCCGCCTCTTCTCAAAGCCCCCGGAAATCTCCGATCAGCTCCACAGGCTAAAATTCTACATACCCATCTCTTCAAAACCAGGTTTTCGGCCGATGTTTACACCGCCACGGCTCTCACGGATCTGTACATGAAGCTTCGTTTTATGGAAGATGCACTCAGGGAGTATGAGGATATGCCTGAACGGAACTTGGCTTCGTTGAACGCGGTGATCACCGGGTTTTCGAAAAACGGGTACTGTGGAGAGGCTTTGCGGTTGTTCAAGAACGTGGGGATTGTGAGCTACAATGCTTTTGTTTCAGGGCTTCTGCAGAATGGGGTTCCTCGTGTGGCGTTGGATGTGTTTAAGAAAATGAGAGCATGTACAGGTGAAACCCCAATTCAGTTACGCTGATTTCGGTTGTTTCTGCCTGTGCTAGCCTTTCGTATCTTCGATTTGGTAAGCAGGTTCACGGTTTGATCGTCAAAATTAAGATCGGGCTTGACGGTATGATTGGAACTGCACTTGTGGACATGTATTCCAAGTGTGGCCGTTGGCAGCTGGCTTATGCTATTTTCAAAGAGCTAGATGAAAAGAGGAACTTGTTTACACGGAATGCCATGATCGCCGGAATGATATTGAATGCGCAAGCTGAGAATGCCGTTGAGCTATTTGAACAGCTAGAATTCGAAGGATTTGAACCCGATTCCGTTACTTGGAATTCAATGGTCAGTGGGTTTTCGCAGCTAGGGAAGGGCATTGAAGCTTTCAAGTATTTTAAGAGAATGCAATCAGCTGGTGTAGTCCCCAGTTCATAATCTGTCACAAGTCTTTTACCAGCGCGTGCAGATTTATCGTCTCTGCATTGTGGAAAAGAAGTTCATGGGCACGCAATTTTGGCAATGATCTGTTCATTTCAACTGCTCTTATCGACAAGTACATGAAATGTGGGCTGCGCAAGAAGAATTTTTTATGGGTTTCGGGTAAAACCCGACGATCCAGCATTTTGGAATCCGATCATATCGGGATATGGAAGAAACGGAGAGAGTGAATCTGCATTCGGGATCTTTGAACAGGTGTTGGAAGAAAAAGTACAACCAAATGCTGCAACTTTCACCAGTCTTCTATCTATGTGCAGTCACACGGGTTTGGTGGACAAAGGATTGCAAGTTTTTAGGATGATGAACAAAGATTATGGTCTAAAACCAAATCCATTTGGGTTGCATGGTTGATCTTTTGGGTCCAACTGGCATGTTGGACGAAGCCCGAGAATTAATAGAACAATTGCCAGATCCTTCCGGAGCAATTTTTTATTCTTTGCTAGGTGCCTGTGAATGCCATTTGGATTCAGAACTGGGGAAAGAAGTGGCTACAAAACTTTCAGAATTAGAGCCAGAGAACCCAGCACCTTTTGTGATCCTTTCGAAGATACATGCTGCACTTGGCAGGTGGGAGGACGCAGAAAAGATTAGAGGATTGATGAATAATAAAACACGAAGAAAGCTCCCTGGCTTTAGTTTATTAAGACTGCATGAGAAGTAGATGCATGAAACAAAAACTGCAACTCAATGTCCACTGTTTTAAAGTCCCAAACCAAAATTTTGAGACTCTCTGCTTCTCCGTAGAAGTTTTGGGCAAACAGAAATCTCACTGATTCAACATCTCCTTCACCGCAAACCCCATGTAGCTATTGAAGTGGTCTGGTGGTTCGTAGATGAAGCAAGAGATCACATCTCTGAGTGTAATGACGCCAACAACTTCACCTTCCTCCCCAGCCACTACATGGATCCTATGAACGGACTTGGAAGCAAGACTTTCAATCACATTGCCAAGAGGCGACTCCAGTTTGCATGTAATTGGTTGGATGACTTTTCCAATTTCGTTGGTTGTTGCGATGGTGCTCATGAAGTTCCTAACAGTGAGCTTCCTGAAAGAAATTGGTACACAAATTAAGTACCTCATCAAGAATGATTGTCTCTGTCAAGTGATCAAAGAAAGCATTTGTTTTGTTTCTTTGACAGAAATCAGTGTATGCAGATTAGTTCAAATTCACAACTGGATGAGTTGAGTTTCGTAAGTATTTTAATTAGATCCTTCCTACTAGCAATTTGAAGTAAATGGCGGAACATCCAACGGTGTGTTCAACCATGAAGTTGAGAGGATCAGAGCACTCTACAGTCCATCGTGAGGACCAAGAGCACAATGTAATTTCTAAAAAGGTTGTGCGGCGTAAATGGTTCAAAGTTTATTTTCAAATACCTGAAATTGGAGAAAAGCTCGGGTTTGAGTAGCAAGTATCTGATATCTTTGATGCTGACATTACCGACTATGTTTTTCTTGGGCCCCTCTACAACAGGAAGACCACCGATTTTGTTATCTCTCATCCTCTTGAAAGCTTCCAGTATTAGATCATTGCTCGTGATGCTAATAACCTAGCCAAGAAAACAAAGGAACAATAATATTGAGACTCCAAATTCACTATTTATGAAGAACATTGTTTCGGAAACCAGGCAACCTTACCTCATCAGAGGCCATGAAAGGAAGTCCGAAATCAGAGATAGGCTTCGCTGCTATGCAGTCAAACCAGTCCCTTCCTCTGCATCTCTCAAGACCCTGAACAAGTCCCGATTGAGTAATGTAGTTCTTAATGTTGGGTTGGCCTGGTTCTATTACAGGTACATTCCTCAGCCTATATTTTGAAAGTAGTAGCATAACGCTCAACATCGAACTATCTGTTGCCACTGGAATGAATGGCGCCCAGCGGAAGGATTTAAGTACTGACCTCACCTGAAACATACAAGTACATATCACATCCGGTTCATCTAGTCAAATAACTCTCAAGAAACCAATACTCTACGCGGAACCTTCTTACTGTTGTTGACTTGAAGGGTTCATCATTCAGTATAACATTGTAAAAGTCTTTGCCCAATTCATCAGCAGCTGTGGGAGCATCTTTGGCTATTCCTTTCTCTGCAGCCGCACCGCCAGCCACGGCAGCTCCAACAGCAGCAGCAGTTAGCCCTACAACTGCAGCAGGACCAGTCACCCCCAATGATAGAGCCCCAATGGCCCCTACCGCACCCGCACCGACTCCAGCCGCTGTTGCTGACGTAGCTGATATAGCAACTGCAGCCAGCTCTGCACTCTCCAACACCCAAAGAATAATGGCAGAGTAATCTATCAGACCTAGGTACCTTCCTCTCCAATCTGAACTTGTATCTGCTTCTGGGTTGCTAACAGGAGCTGACAAAATGTTGTTTTCAGACAGAATCTTAACCGCGTCGCCAACGGACGTATCTGCCGGGATCTCAATGACTGCAAATAATAATGTAAGAAGGCACTATTTTTAGCTAACCATTTATCTCATCCAATCCATATCTAATCCTTAAATACTGTAAATGCAGATTAAACAGCTAGTTCTGTCACCTTTGCCTCCAGGTACTGCTGGGAAAGATGAAACCGGAATCTTCGCAAATGCATTTGTTAAAACCTCCTGTAGGGGACGAGGTAATTTCTTCCTGGATTGGATGGTTTCGAAGTAGGCATCGTAGCTTGAAAGATTACATCTTTCCTTAATCTCTTGTGCTTCTGCTTCTGCTTCTGCTTGTGCCATATCTAGTCTGAAGACAGAAACCGAAATCTTAATTCAATGTCTTCACATGAAGTCGTAGAATCATTACCCAAGAATTCTCTTAATCTAGTTCGAAATTAACCAGGACAAATTTGTTTTGTGCAATTTCTGTCTCCTATCTGGGTTGAGATCCTATTAATTTGCTCTTAGATTATGTTAATTTGACATAATTAATCTAAATAGATGGCTAAGAAAACATATTCAAGAAACATAAATTGTTAGCAAAATACAAGATTAAAGAGGCTGGTGTAGGGGTACCTCCAAATGTGTGCTTCCAATGGATTCAGAAACTGCCGTCGGGCTCTGTTCTTTGGAAACTTTGAGGATTCTCTCTTCCCTAGTAACCTCTGACACGTGTCATCACCGAAATGTGTTGCATTTCTGACTCACCACTTGTCACGAGTTGGTAACAGTTCAGTTGGGCCTGGCCCAGGATACACAAAAAACCAGTGAAGTTTTAGCTCCTCTGTATTGCTCTGTTTGTTGCCCTTGCCCAAAACTTTGGTTTTCCATTTATTTGGAGTTTCTGTAGTTTAACTTGTTAATAAGTCAACAATAGCTAGGGCTGGAAAAAAATCCCTAAATTCCCAAACCAAACCAAAAAAATCCCGATCCCAAACCAAAAAATTCCCAAACCAAAATTCCCAAAATTTTCGGGATATCATCCCAAACCAAACCGAAATTTTCGGTATGGGATCGGTTTTTCATTTTCGGTTTTTCGGTATTCCCATACCGAACCGAAAAATATTATATATATATATATATATATTATTTTTTAATTATAAGAAATTATTTTAACCTTTCATTTTATAGATTTAATCTGGGCCTTTCATTTTTTTAGGTCTGATAAACAGTCTTTCCTCTCACTCACGCATGGGTCTCCGTCTCTCACCTCCCTCTCCCATTTCAGTTTCCATTTCCTCCATTGAAGAACAACAAGAGCAGCGCCGCACCACACAGCCACCTCCCTCTCGTCGTCACTCTTCAGTCTTCCATCCTTCACCACACAGCCACCACCGCAGCGCTCTCGCTCACTCGCGATCTCTCTCTCTCTCGCGATCTCTCTCTCTCTCTCTCTGGCGATTTTCTCTCACAGATACAATCATACAAGTCACAGAACTCTCGATCCCCCAAATTAGGTAATTAATTTAGTGTTTTGAAATCTAATTTCTGTTTTCCCTTTGAAATTTAATTTTGGGTTTGAAATTTAATTTAGGGTTTGAAATTAATTTAGTGTAGATTGAATGAAGAATGGTGTCGGTGAGCCTACAAACTTTTCGTTGGTCCATACTAAGAGCATTTTGCATTTTCTACGGCAATTTGAGTTAATGCATTTTCTACGGCAATTTGATTTTTTTAAGCTAATTTATGATCTTTATTCTATCATTCCAATTGGAATTTGGGTGTATACTTTTTAGGTTCTAACTATGGGATTTATGTATCTGTATTACCTGAAATTTGAGTTAATGCATATTCATGGAAAAGAAATTACCTGATTGGCTCGGCGCTGCTCTGTATAGCTTAGGAAAGCAGAGCAGCGACTAACATGTATAGCTTTGTCGTGTTCTTATTAACTTGACAAGCCATTATGAATCATAATTACATATATATATATATATATATATATATATATATATATATATATAGATATAACAAAGATATATCTATATGAGAGAGCGGTGTCATATATAGATATAACCGGTGTCATATGAGAGAGCGGTGGCTTGGAAGGTGTTGAACGAAGAGGAGACGGCTCACTGCGTGTGTTTCTTGTTTGTAAACTGGTCTTTCGTCTGATATCGGGACCAGGTCACAAAGATATATGATAGGCTTGAGTAGAGGAGACTTTGAACCCTTGTTTAAACTATATCTTCTGTCCTTTTGATGTGATAAAATGGTGCATGGATGTTATGACTTAAGTTTTGTTAGATTCTTGTTGCGTACTCTATAAATGCTTTGGATCTGTTCAATTTATTTTCCAGTTTTTATTTTTTTTCGGGTGGTATTGAAAAGGAGTATTGGATTTAGGCATGGTGCATTGATATATACATACATATATATATATATATATATATATATATATATATATATAGATTGTAGGCTATTATTGGGATGATCCAAATTTTGGCAGATTTCAGATTTTTAATATAAAAGGTTAGATTTTAGTCCAAAAACATAATATGTTAAATTTAGTTCAAAAACCCAAAAGTCCAAAACTATTTTGGGATTCCCGATTTTCCCGAAATCCCGAAAATATTTTGGGATTCCCGAAAATTGGGATTCCCGAAAAATTGGTTTGGGATCGGTATTGAAATTGGGATTCCCGAAAATTTTGGTTTGGGAATCGGGACAAGTGTTTTGGTTCGGTATCCCATACCGAACCACCCCTAACAATAGCTACCAGTTATTATTGGTTTAGACGGTAGGCTTGTAATTATTCCTCTAGCTAGCCATCATTGCTTTACTTTACTTTACTTTCTTTTCCTTATTTTTCTCATCTGTGTTTTCCTTTTGTAATCATCACTTTGGCTTGTCCACTTGTGTTGTGTAATCATCACAATAGCTTCGGCTCTCTATAAGATGTGCCTTCTCTCTTGTAAACAAAATAATGAAAAACATTACAATTTCTGAGATGGTATCAAAGCAATCGATCGTGACTGACTCTTGAACCTCAAAAACAGAAAGAAAAAAAAAGCTTCCACTGTATCATATCTCAATCACCATATCAGTTTTATTTTTATTTCAACTTCACTAATCTTAAGCCTATACAATGGCTAGTGATGATGAAGTATCAGACCCACCAATTCAGTCTCTAACATCAGGTGAATCATACTCCACCACACAAGTGGTCACCATTCAAAATGATAATTCTAATTTCTTTGCAGGAATTAAACTTGATGAGAACAATTATTATCTATGGCACCAAGTCATAGAGATGAAAATTGCTAGTTGAGAAAAACATGGGCATCTTTTCAGTGATACCAAACAGCTTGCAGTTACAAACCTATTGTATAACAAGTGGCGAGCTGAAAATTGCCAAGTCAAAAGTTGGTTATTTGATGCTATGACGCCCAATCAGATGAAGCGGTTCATCCGTTACGACACATCTATGCAGGTATAGGATGCCATAAAAAAGACTTACTCATATGGCTCTGATGAAGCCAAAATTTATGATCTTCATAAAAGGTTATTTACCATGAAGCAAAATGAAGCTCCTATTACTAACTATTACAACAATCTCACCGAAATTTTTCAAGAACTTGATCAACTTAGTCCCTCTAACATGAAGGACCCAGATGATATCTTATAAAGGCAACAAGAAATTGAGCGACTTCGAGTCTATATGTTTCTTGCAGGATTAGACAAGAAGTTTGATCAAATTCGTGGTGAGATTTTGAGGATGAAGCCCAAACCTAGTCTTGAAGAACATAGTCTTGAAGGAGCCTACTCTCATGTCAAACGTGAAAGTAATCGACAAAGAACCATGTTAGAAAGTGTCACCATGCCTGAAGCTACTGTGTTCTTTACCACAAATTCTTGATCTCCACAAGGACCTCGACTTCAAAACATAAACTCCTCAACAGCTGATCGATTTCGTAATCAACCACCTATGCACTGCACTAAATGCGGATTAAAAAATCATACTATTCAAGGCTGTTATGAGATTATTGGCTATCCAGAATGATGGGTTCACAAATGATGAAAGAATGAATCCAGCAGAGCATCATTCACCACCTCTGAGTCTTCTCAAGATGTTGGCTCATCTGACCATGTCCTAAAAGCCTTGAACACCTCAGGTATATCTAATTCTACATCCGCTAATACTTGTAATAGATCGTGGATTATTGATACAAGTGCCACATATCACATGACATCTGATGCTGACATTCTTCACTCACTAAAAACAGCCAACCAGACATTCATTACTAGTGCCAATGGCTCAATCTCTCTGGTTACCGGAGAAGGCTCTCTTTCACTAACTTCCTCACTCAATCTTGATCATGTCCTAGTGGTATCATCCCTAGATTACGATCTTTTATTTGTTTCTCAAATTATTGACTCCCTTAATTATTCTGTTTCTTTTTTGCCATTATATTGTTTTTTCCAGGATCTGCTCACCAAGGCCCTGATTGGTTGTGGTACTAGAAGGGGCAAACTATATTATCTGGACTTAACGGAAGATTGCAGTAATAGATTGAGTCAAATGCATCATGTAAGCAGAGACGAATCAACCCGAATGAGTCAAATCCCTCATTTGGTTATCTTAAACTTTTATTTCTTGAACTTTTTTCTCAATTCAAAGAATCCAATTTCCATTGTGAAATTTGTATTTTGGCCAAAAGTCATTGTGTTTCTTATCCATTAAGATTAAATAAAAGTTTTGTACTATTCATGGTTGTTCATTCTGATGTTTGGGGTCCTGCCAGAATTCATACCACTTATGGCTTTAGATGGTTTGTGACATTTATAGATGACTGTACCAGAATGACCTGGTTGTTTCCAATGAAGCATAAGAGTGAAGTCTCCACCAAGTTCAATAGTTTTCATCAATATGTTGCAACTCAGTTTAACAAGAAAATTCAGACACTCAGGTCTGATAATAGAGGAAAACTAGTGATGGTGCCCGCGCGATGCTGCGGGTGTAAAATTGAATATGTTGAAATGCATTTACAACCAGCATTGATTCGAATGAAATTTATGAAAGCATAAGTTAGAGCATACCTTGTAATTTGCGCAAGGCGAAATCATTTTTTCATCAATATAAAATAATATATATATATATATATATAATAGATATGCAATCAACAACAATGTAAATTTTTTCTTATGAATAGGAAAAAGTATAGCAAAAGCTAAAATCATATGAAACTGTAACCAAACAACATAAAATTTATAAGAATAACTGAAAATAGAAATTATGAACATGAAGGGTATCAACAACAATGTAAATTTTTTCTTAGGCATTGGAAAAACAATAGTAAAAGCTAAAATCATATGATATTGTAACCAAACAACAGAAAATTTATATCAATAACTGAAAATAGAAACTACGAACGGAAAAATAAGCAAAAATGTGTTTTTTATAATATACATTTCTTGATAATTCAAGCTAGAATAACACTGTATCTGTTGGTTAACATTAACTTAATAGGTTGTTTAAATTTTGGTGTAAACCTGTTCTAAGATGGAAAAAATGTACAACAAAATAACTATGATAAAAAAGCAAGCAAACTAAGTACTATTCACAATTGTTTAAAAATTTGAGAATACGCTGCCAAAAGATATGCAAGTGAATTATGTGTTGTTTCATTGTAAGAATGGTAACAAAATATGGTAACAAAATATTAAAAGTGGAAAATTAAATATTACTTGCAATGAAAACAACACATAATGGAACAAGTATTACTTAAATATCATTACTATCAAATATATCACCAAGAACTTGCAAAAAAAAAAACTTTTTTTACAAAGCATATACAGTCCAAAACCATGCGATGACGTAAAAGGGAAACACACTTTATCAAATTTATCACCAAAAACTGCAAAAAAAGTTTAAAATCTTTCCAGGAAGCATATACAATCGAAAACCATGCGTTGACCTGAAAGGAAACACACTGTCATCTCAAATTTAAACACCTCATAAAACTTATGAAAATTTTTCTGTTTAGCCAACAATCTCTCAGCCAAACACATTTTATATTAAAGCTAAGCCAAACATAACAAAACTGATAAAGCGGAAGGTAACAGAATTTATATGAATTTAATTATTTGCTGAAAAAGACAACCAAGCATAAAAAATAGTTTTAAGGATGCAAAGAGTCATTAAACTAAAGAATTAATAAGCGTGAAAGGCTTCATGCCCACAAAACTTGGATCAGCTTTAACAAATCTAACTATTTTGTCTAAAATGAGCTTCGTACAACATAAATATCTTTAAATTGTTAGTATTATCAAAAACATCAGGTGAAAACAAATAGAACAGAAATTTTATACCCCAACTAATTATCTTTGCTTAACATGAATAATTCTCTTAGGACCAACCACCTGTGTAAAAATCATAACCAATTATTTCACCAAACTGACCACTAACAGAACACATACACTACAAAGCAGAAATTACATGGGTGTACAAATGTTTGCATGTTAGCAATCCACATACAAAACACAACGGTTCAACCACTAACAGCACAAAAACTGGAAAATTGCAATTAAAATAAATGTTTCCCCACCTCTTATGACCGTTACAAAAGGCAGAAAAATAACTCCTTTTAAGTTCTTCAATCATTTAGCTGAATAAAAGATTCTCTTCCATTAGTAATTTTAACCTAACAACAAATTTTCCTAAATTCTAATCACTCCTTTGTTTTCCTCCACACATCTAATCTAACACCCATCCAGTTTCGCTAAAGGCATTATTTTCCTCCTCTGTCCCCGTTTTTCATTTTCCAATAAATATGGAATCAAACCCATCAACCATTTATCCAACTCAGTGCACAAAAACCCCATTAAAAGCTAAAAATCATAATTGAAGCATTATCAAAATAGCTAAAAACATACAGACTGGTGATATACACACAAAAGACAATTTGTTCCACCAAGAATTTCAATACAATTTTTTATTTATGATTTTACATTTTTCATAGTTTTTGCATATCCTGAAAAAAACTTATAATTTTTAAACTTCATTTTACTATCATGTATAAGTGTGGTAAAAAATGGGAGGTCAAACAATTTGTTAACAAAAAAGACAGACATAAAAGTAAAAGAAATAGGACAACCATTAGTAGGGAAGAAACTGATGTCATCTTGAATCAACGATAAACAGTTCTTATCTTCTCGAATTAACGAAGATAAGTTCAATTTTTCATTAATTCAAGGTAATATAATACCTTTGCAGTTTTCACATGCAAGAATCCTATGCAATCAGCCAAATCGCTTGTGTCCTCTCAAAGATCTATATATCCATTACAAACTAATCTTCAATCTTGCAGAAAATGATATGCTGACTACAAATTCCTATACTATTAAAAATACTAATTATTCCATCATTATCACTGTTCAAACTATATAATATGTGCAAGTTTATGCTACAACGGTAGAATAAGATGGTTGTATGAATGCATCTTGTTCTTTCCTTTTTAATATGTTTGGATCTGACTCTTTTGAAAGAAGAGATCACACTTTTATACACATAAAATGGATGACAAAGCATCACTGTAAATATTCACAAACTTAACCATAGGATCCCTCAGACATAATCATGTTATTTTAATACAAAAGTTTTTAGGAATCAAAGCTTATTAAAACATATTTTTTACGAAATACACTTAATATAGCATGACACAACAAAGAAGGTATAAATATCCTAATGAAACAGCTATTTATTCCGAATAGGTATTTTATGGGCTATCACAATTTTGTTCAAAAGCAAAGTTTCTTAGCTGGGTTCAATGCTTATCAATCACTTTTACTACTAATTAATTCTACAAAGCATGAATATCCTAGCATGAATCCGAATTAAAAGACAGTTGACCAAATTTAGTACCTAAAACACTTGTGATTGCCCAACATCTACAAATGCATATATTTTCCAACATATCTATGCAAACGCAAAATTCGAAACTAAATTCATAGCAAAAAAAAAAACATTTAAAAGCAAATCATATTGATAATGTCAACCCAAAACAGCAAAGAAGAGTAATATTGGGAAATATTGACCACTACCTCAGACGGATACCCGTTTTCAATATTCCTCTGGTTGTTTATAAACCCTTTGATGCGTGCACAGATGGCACCCACAGTCTCAAGGGTGATGCGACCACAATTGCTTCTGTTTCTGGGTTGCAAGCCACGACACCTCTGTTTCTAGATGCTTCGTATGCCTTAGTTTCTCTCCTTATATCTCAAAGCTAGTTACCTATTTGTTAAATGCTGCAAAACCAAAAAATTAGAAAAGCACAATCTGTCACCCAATCATATAACAGCCAGAAAAACAACGCTAAAATTTCCTACAAAGACAAAAAGAAATCAACAAAATTTAGCCAATTCTAATTTCAGCAAAGGGAAAAAAACTTTAAAACAACAGAAAGGAAACTTCAAAATCCAAGTAAAATGAAGAACAAATATCACAAATCACATAACCAAAATTAATAAAACAATAAAAAAAACCAACATGCATAAACACAAAAATAATCAGTGAAAGCAAGGAAATCCATTAGTAAAGGGGTTTTCTTCATTCTGAACCTTGAGAACTGGATCTTCTGAACACCAATGCGAGGAGCAGAACGAAGCCAAAAAAAAATTGAGCCCATCAGCGAGAGCATGACAAAAATTAAGAGGATGCAGTTGAAAATAGAGGGTTGATTGACAATGGTTTCTATGGTCTGACAGGTGTGTAGCCAACCGGAATCCGTGAGACACCAAAAAGTGACAGCGAGAGAATTCGAGTTTGAGAAAGGTGGAAGAGAGATATGTGAGAGCAGTGGAAACGAACAGAAAACCCTAGAACATACAACTGAAATAGAGAGTGGGTCGATGGTAAACGCGTGGATGAAAAGGGCAAAACAGTCATTTGACTGCACAATGAAGGTAACGGTAGGGAAAACAGAGGAAAAGTGAGGGGCACAATTGTCATCACACTGGTCATCCATAGTATCACCGATTGAGTTTTAGTATATAGAGATATGTCAATCATGCTATGCACAACTATTTGCAGGAGCATGGTATGGTTTATCAAACCACATGTGCCTATACACCTCAACAAAACGGTGTAGCAGAGAGGAATAATTGACATCTCTTAAAAGTGGTTCTTGTATCTTTATATGGTGCCGACATGTATCATAAGTTTTGGGGAGAGTCACTGTGTTTTGCAATATATCTCATAAATCGGACACCATCCAACACTTTCTAATATCAAACACCATTCCAAACATTTAACCATCTTCTCACCATTCCATCTATTCCAAACTTAGAACCATATGTCTTTGGGTGTGTGGTCTATAGGTTTATCCACATCAACGGGGGAAGTTTGATCCATGCGCCATCTGTTGTGTATTCTTGGGTTATTCTGATACAAAAAAAGATACAAATATTTTCATCCTCCAACCCAAACTTTGTATATCACTACGGATGTCCAGTTTCAAGAGGGAGAGACATATTTTTCAATTGGAGACACTAAGTATCTTGTTCAAGGAAAGAATAATATGTTTGAAGAGGACACCCGAGACATTAGCAACATTAAAATTATTGCAGAAATGTCAAAAACTGAGATCAATGTCGATAAGTCTGTAGACGACTATAATCAAACGATACATGTAGAAACAGAATCATCGACTCCAACAACAGACAGAGAAGTGCATCTAGCAACGTTAAGTCCAAAATGCTTGCAATTGCCTTCTTCGACAGTACCACACGATCAATCAGCCCCGGAACACAATCAACATATAACTGATCAATCTAATTCTATTTCTGATGAGAGCATACCTAAGTCAAGTCAAATTGAGTCCACTAAATATCAACTTCCCCCTCAAAAATCTCGAGGGACTCCTAAACAATTATATAATCCTGGTCCTAGAGCTAAGGTTAAATACTCAATTGCTAACCATGTGTCCTTCCATAGGTATCTACATCATGTGAGGCATTTGTAAATCAATTATCCACTGTATCTATTCCTTATAGTGTAGAGAATGCTATGAATGATCCTAGGTGGACTCGTACAATGAATGAAGAAATGGAGGCACTCTAGAAAAACTCCACTTGAGAGTTAACTAACCTACCTAAGCAAAATTCAATGCTGATGGCACTATTGAGTGATACAAAGCAAGATTAGTGGCAGAAGGCTACATGCAAACATACGGCATTGACTACGGAGAGACTTTTGCACCTGTAGCTAAGATAAGCACTATACGTGTACTTTTATCCTTGGCAGCAAACTTTGACTGGGCTTTTCAACAGTTCGATGTCAAAAAGGCTTTCATGCATGGAGATTTATAAGAAGAAGTTTATAAGGAGCTTTCCCCCGGATGTAAGCTGGATCCCAATCAAACCAATAACGTTTGTAAACTAAAAAAGTCGTTTTATGGTTTAAAGCAATCACCAAGAGCTTGGTTTGGGAGATATACAAGTAAAGTAACTCAGATCATACTTTTTTCTTAAAGCATAAGAAAGTTAAAATCATTGCTCTTATTGTATATGTGGATGACATGGTGGTTATAGGAAATGATCCAGAAGAGAAGGCAGCATTGCAAAAGTATCTAGCAAGTGAATTTGAGATGAAAGATCTCAGTGCCTTAAAGTATTTCTTGGGCATTGAGGTGGCCCGCTCACAACAAGAAATATTTCTATCACAACAGAAATATGTTATTGATATTTTGACGAAAACAAGGATGCTAGCATGCAAACCAGCAGATACCCCAATTGAGCTGAATCACAAACTTGGTGAATATCTTAATCAGATACCTACCAACAAAGAAAGATATTAGTGACTTGTTGGTAAGCTAATATATCTTGCACATACTAAACTAGATATAGTATATGCAATTAGCATGGTGAGCCAGTTTATGCATGCACCAAGTGAAACACACATGGATGCTGTAAACCGTATCTTGAGGTATTTAAAGTCAGCTACTGGGAAGTGATTAATGTTTTCAAAACATAATCATATAAACGTTAAAGGCTACACTAATGTTGACTGGGCTGGTGATGTAACTAACAGACAATCAACATCAGGATACTTTGTTATTGTTAGAGGGAATCTAGTCTCTTGGCGTAGTAAGAAACAAAAGGTTGTTACTAGATCAAGTGCTAAAGCAGAATACCGGAGTATGGCACATGGAGTATGTGAACTACTGTGGGTGAAGAATTTACTGAGAGATTTGGGATTTAGGCCCAAACATGCTATGCATTTACATTGTGACAACAAGGGTGCGATTGACATTGCTCACAATTCGGTTCAACATGATTGAACCAAACATGTGGAGGTGGATAGACATTTTATTAAAGAGAAAATTGAGGCAAGACTTATTGAAATTCCATTCGTCAAATCTGAGGATCAATTAGCAGACATGCTCACCAAAGAAGTCACAAATATAGTATTTCACAATTGACTAAGCAAGTTGGGCATTCATGACATCTATGCACCAACTTGAGGGGGAGTGTCAACAAGTCAACAAGAGCTACTAGTCATCATTGGTTTAGACAATAGGCTTGTAATTATTCCTCTAGCTAGCAATCATTACTTCACTTTACTTTACTTTCCTTATTTTCCTCTTCCGTATTTTCCTCTTGTAATTATTACTTTGGCTTGTCCACTTGTGTTGTGTAATCATCACAATAGCTTCGGCTCTCTATAAGAGATGCCTTCTCTCTTGTAAACAAAATAATGAAAAACATTACAATTTCTCTATAAGAGATTCTTTCTCTCTCATATTTTGTAGAAGTTGGTGTTCAATTTTTGACATGATTATTGAATATTAGAATTGTGATTAGTGGATTGTTGGAAGATTAGAATTGTGATTAGTGGATTGCTAGAATATTAGGATTGTGATTAGGAGAACATAAAATGGTATGATTTAAGCTGATTCTATAAAATTTTACAACTTGAAATAGTAAAAGAAGATAGAGAGATTCATGGGTTTTGGTTACTTTCTCTGCATCTCCCACATGTTCTGTTTAACAAACAGATGTCTCACTGCTTCATCATCTGCTTCTTAGCAAACCCCAAGTAGACATCAAAGTGATTGGGTGGTTCAAAAATGAAGCAAGAAATCACATCTCTGAGTGTAATCACACCAACAACTTCTCTTTCATCATCCACCACGTACACTCTGTGAACCGATTTGGAAGCAAGAGTTTCAATCACATCGCCGAGAGTCGACTGGAGATTGCATGTAATTGGTAAGATTTGTCTTCCCTGGTTTTCTGAGATTGTGTTCATGAAGTCCCTAACACTGAGATTCCTGAAAGAAAAGGGTAACAAGTTAAGTTCGATTTCACATTGGGAAGTGATTTCCACACACGATAAACCCTTTTCGCCTCAGGCACACGCCTGTTTGTTTCTGGCCTTTAGATTGAGTAAATCTAGGGAAATCAAAGGACAAGATAATAGCGTGCAAAAGGAGAAAAAAAGGGTGCACGGATATTATTTCCCTTTCGTGGTTGATTGACTCTGCCGAGTGGTAGAAGTAAAACCACGCATTGATTTGATTTCTTTGACAGAAATCAGTGCGTGCAGATGAGGTCCAGAGCTTGGTTTCGGACCTGAAATTGTTGAAGAGCTCTGGTTTCAGAAGAGAGAATCTGATGTCACTTATGCTGACATTACCAACTATCTTCTTCTTTGGCCCCTGCACAACTGGAAGCCCGCCAATTTGGTTCTCTCTCATTTTCTTGAACGCTTCAAGTACCGGATCATCGACATTGGTGCTAATAACCTGCCCAAGAAACAATGCAACATTCATATCGAAATTCCAGATTCGCTAGTCAGCCAGAACCAGAAGAACGTTATGGTAACACGGCCAAGATTACCTCATTGGAGGACATAAAAGGAAGTCCCAGGTCAGAGATGGACTTTGCAGCAATGCAGTCGAACCATTCCATTCCTTTGCATCCCTCAAGACCCTGAACAACTGCTGATTGTGTGATGAAGTTCTTAATATTGGGTTGGCCCAGTTCTATTACAGGTACATTTCTCATCCTATATTTGGACAGTAGTAGCAAGACGGTCAACATTGAACTATCTGTCCCTACCGGAAGAAATGACTCCCAGCGAAAGGATTTCAGTCTTGATCTTACCTGAAACAATCAAGTAAATATTGTTGGTTTGAAACAAACACTCTTGAATACAGATTGATGCAG
The DNA here is from genome assembly GCA_963580275.1 of Crataegus laevigata. Lineage (NCBI taxonomy): Eukaryota > Viridiplantae > Streptophyta > Magnoliopsida > Rosales > Rosaceae > Crataegus > Crataegus laevigata. Next base: position 5,307,285 of record OY756940.1, read on the forward strand.
CAATGTTGTTGTCATTTTCTTGGTAAAGAATGAACTTACTGTGGTTGTCTTGAAGGGTTCATCCTGTAGTATAACGCTGTCGAGTTCTTCGCTCAGTTTATCAGCATCTGTGGGAGAATCTTGGCCCTGTCCTTCGTCTTCAGCCGCACCTGTTAAACAACATGGCTTTCACCAATGAGGTGTTTGGTTAACTTCGAGTCATAATCATGCGGATTTAACAAACCATTCGAGTCACATTTCACCTATTTTTCCAACTGCGCTGCCAGCCGCGGCCGAGCAAACTGCTGCGGCAGTTAGGCCAGCAAGAGCAGCAGGACCAGTGACGCCCAATGCAACTGCTCCAATAGCGCCCATGGCTCCTGCAACGCCAACTACAGCTGCAGTTGAGTGAGCCGAAGGAGAAAATGCACTGGTCTCCAACACCCAGAGAAGAATGGCGGAATAATCCACGATTCCCAGGTAGCTCTCCCTCCAATCTGCGCTTGCATCTGCTTCCGGGTTTCTCACAGGAGCTGACAAAATGTGGTGGTTAGACAGAGTCTTTACTGCATCAGCAATGGATATATCCGCTTGAATCTCCACCACTGCAAATTATAATTTACAATATAATCTTAGTTTTAAAGGGCACTGTTTAGTTTTAGCAAATCATTGGTATTGTTATTACCTTTGCCTCCAGGAACTCCTTGGAAAGATGAGACTGGAACTTTTGAAAATGCAAATGTTAAATTTTCTTGTAGGGGACGAGATAGTTTCTTCCGGGACTGGATCGTGTCGAAGTAGGCGTCATAGGATGAAATTTTAGGACTTGTGCCCTTCACCTCTTGTTCTTGGGGTTGTGCATCTGCCATAGTACACTAGAGGCAGAATTTGGGATATTAAATCTCTTAAAGTCATAGATGATAGAACAATGCAGCAGAATACCAGAGCGGAACTGTTATTAACACCCAAAATAGTCGCCGTCGTGCATTTCTCCTATCTCATTTTTGACTTACGGAATAATGCATAATGATTATTTCTAAATGCCGATAACAAATTGTTTAACATCAGAAGACCAATGGATCAGATCGGAGGAAAAACAAAAAACAAAAAACAAAAAACAAAAAATGAAGATCAAGAGATACAATTGAGGATTTGTCGATATTTTGATACCTCAAAAGTCTCTGCTGCCGATGGCTTCAGAAATAGGATTTTGGATTCTCAGATGGTTCTCCTTCCAGAAAACAATTGGCTTGCCTCTGCATGCATGAAGCCACAGCTTTGCCAAGTGTAGGCACTGGATACTGTTGGGCTTCTAATTCCCAATTAATTAAGTTGGTAAGTTTATTGGGCCTGGCCTAGAAATCATGAGGTGAATACATAGGAGAAAAATGGCATGAATGAATAACCTATCAAATCATGATGTGAATTTATAATTGAAAAAAGTTTGGGAATAGTTATTGGCACTTCGAAAATGTCATCCTGCACCCTTTTTAAGAATATACATATGGGAATGTACAAATAACATTTTTGGAGTGCCAACAAATAGTTTCCGAAAGTTTTACCATCTGTATTAGTTCTTACATTGTGTATATTGTACAACCATTTGTGAATGACAATGAATTATGCCGAGAATCTTTAAGAGAGTAGTTGACTTGGTAATCAAGTTGATGAAATCTTTTGTGATTATCGGAACCTTAAAGGAATAAACATATTAGAGTCCTAATTATTTGCAATCGATTTAGGGCCTTTTATTAAGAGAATACAAGGTATATGAGTCATGGTGGGACTCTGGTTGATTAGAGAATATTAGGGTGGATATCCTTTCCATTAATAGGGTGGCATTAGTTGAAACCCTAAGTATAAAACCAAGAAGCAGTCCCTGCTTCCATACTGTCTGAATCTCAAAAAGACTACAAACCTATTTCTCTAGTAGAGTTCATAAAGAGGTATTGGAAGTAGAAGACTGCTTCAATCTTGCACCAGAAACACTCATGGCGACAGGTAAGTATCTCATGATCGTATGCATGCATGCCCTTAATGCCATACCTTATGCATATGCGAGTATAGTCTGCATATTGTTCCTTAGTAACCCTAATACCATGCTGTTAGATTCTTGGGATATTCTTACATGTGGTATCAGGGCCACACAGTGTGGTTAGGGTTCAATATTAGGTCTTACAAATATGATCTATGGATGACAGATTCTTGTGATAATAAACTTCTGTTGCACTATTGATTTTTTTCTTGTCATCTTCATGCATAAACAATAAAGTTGCATATATATTGCTGCTATTTTAACCCTCGACAAGTTTAAATAGAAAAGAAAGAAGCAAAGAACATGGGTCATAACCTGGCTAGAAGAGTATTTGTTCATCAATGTTATACTGATGAATATAATTACAAGAATCATAATGGCCAATTTGCTCAAAAGTGTTTAGCGTACCTTGGTTGCTTGTTGTCCAAGTGATTGGATCTGACTCATTTGATAAATTTAAAAAATTTAATCTGCCTAAAGGTGTTTAATTACTATTGTTGAAATTCAAATGAGTTAGTGTATAATGGAACATGGAACTAACAAGTTTATGTAATCCATCTGCTCAAAAGTGTTGGATATATATATATATATATATATATATATTACCCTTGTGTTCTATGTTTGGGTTATGCAAAATTAATATAAGCAACTTCAGTCTAAAGATGTTGTTGTGTTTATATGCTGTTGAAGAAATGAGGAAACTTGTACTAAGGTTTTTCTCTATATCTGTCATGACATTTTATATCAAATCTTAATAAATTGATTGTTTACTGGATGCAGTACCTCACACCACATCGCTCAATTTACCAATATTGAGACATTGACTGGTTTGAATTTTAAGAAGTTGAAAGAGGACATTGAAATAGTGCTGGGATTGATGGACCTGGATTTGGCTTTGAGAGAAGATCAGCCTGCAGCACTCACTGATGCAAGCATTGCAGACCAAAGAATCAAGTTTGAAAAATGACAAAGAGCAAATAGAATGTCAATGATGATAATGAAGAATGCCATGACTCAGTCAGTGAAAGGAGGAATCCCAAAGCATACCAGTGCCAAAGGTTTTCTTGCTGCTATTAGGGAAAATGTCAAAGAATCAGAAAAGGCTGAGACTAGCACATTTCTCACTCAACTCACTTCCATGAAGTTCGATGGAGTTAGGAGCGTGCGTGTGCACATTCTCAAAATGGAAGACCTTGCTCAAAAACTCAAAGACCTTGAAGTGGCTGTAATTGATCATTTTTTGGTGCACGTGGCACTGAATTCACTACCTGCAAAATATGGTCAGCTCAAAGTGTCTTATAACACTTCGAAAGACAAGTGGGGCATTGATGAGTTAATCTCAATGTGTGCTTAAGAAGAAGACAAGCTGAAAATTGATAAGACTGTGGAAATGCATTTTGTTTAAACTGAAAAAGGCACAACTGCTCTAAATGCTGGTTCTATGAATGCTGCTAACAAGAAAAAGAAAAAAAAAAGTCATTTCTTCCCCTTCAATTAAAAATACTAACACTTTTAAAGGATCTCACAAACTTAAACCTGTGAACACTGAAATTGATAAGGAGAATGAGTGTTATTTCTGTAAAGAAACAGGCCATATGAGGAAGAATTGCACTGTTTTCAAAAACTAGCTTGCTAGAAAAAGGTAAAATTTTCAATGTTTTTGTATGCGTTGAGTCAAATTTAGTTTTCATTCCTCCTCAAAGCTGGTGGTTTGACATTGGATGCTCCATCCACATAACCAATTCCTTGCAGGGGTTCTAAAAAACAAGGGAGATAAACAATAAGGTCTACAATGTTTTTGTGGGAAATGGGAGCAAGGTGGTTGTGGAGTTTATAGGCAATGTCAAGTCGGTTTTAGCATCTGGTTTTATTTTGAATTTAAGTCCAGTTTTATTTGTACCTTCAATGCGAAAGAGTTTGATTTTAGCATCAAAGTTAGTTGAGTCGGGAATTACCTTTGTTGGAGACAATGAAAGTGTAAAGTTTTTTCCATTCAAATAATATGAACACCTTGCTTGGCAGTGCATTTCTCAAAATTGACATGTGGCAAATGGATTGTAGTTATTACAATGAATGTTTTAACGTGCCATTGAACGGTTCCAAAAACAAAATAACTTCTGAAAAATCATCAATACTTTGGCATAAAAGATTGGGACACATTTTGAAAGAGAGAATGTTAGCACTTTCTCAACAGCACCTGTTGCCACAGCTAGATTTCAGTGATTTCAAGGAATGTATTGACTGTTTTAAAGGAAAACTTATGAACACAAGAAAGTTAGGTTCAAACATAAGTCAAAACTTGCTAGAAATAATTCATACCGATATCTGTAGACCATTTCCAAATAAAATAATTTGTGGGAACAGTTATTACATCACTTTTATTGATGATTTTTCAAGGTTTTCATATGTGTTTTTTTTATTTCTGATAAGACTTCAACACTTGATTATTTTAAAATATTTCATTTGGAGGTTGAAAAACGAATTAAGATTGTAAAATCCAATAGAGGTGGTGAGTATTTTGGCAGGTATACTGAAACTAGATAGCATAAAAGGCCTTTTGCAACTTACCTTGAGCAAAATGGCATTATTGCATAATATACAACCTCTGGAACTCTACACCAAAATAGAGTGGCAAAAAGAAAGAACATGACTCTCAAGGATATGGTTCAATCAATGCTTGCACACTCACAACTGCCAAATTTTCTTTGGGATAAGCATTGAAGGCTGCCAATTACATCTTGAACCGTGTTCCAAGTAAGTCAGTGAAGTCAGTGCCTTTTGAATGCTGGATGAGGAGAAAACCTAGCTTTAATCACTTCCATGTGTGAGGGTGTAAAGTTGAAGCCAAATTCTATAACCCTAATAAGAAGAAGTTGGATCCAAGAATAACTAGCTGCTGGTTTATTGGCTATCCAGATAAGTATAAAGGATTCAGATTTTACTGTCCCAACTCTAGCACTCGCATTATGGAAACTAATAATGCCAAATTTATTAAAGAATGTTCCATCTGTGACTCAATTAGAGCAGCACCTGAATTTGAAGAAACAACAAGTCCTCAATTACTTATTCTACAAGAAACCATTGTCTGAGTTACTGAAATACCTCAACCAATGCTGCTCCAAAGTGACATCGTTAATTCTCAAGAGCGTGAGACAGTGCTTCCAGACTACACTGATAATGTAAATGTGCTTACACCAACTGAAAGCATTGTAGCATTGTCCTCTACTGCAAACAATGAGGCAACAACTGCATCATTCCCCATACCAACTGAAGCTCAACAAGAAGCACATCATGTAAAGAGATCTCAAAGAAATCGAAAAGCAAAAATTTCCTTAAACTATGTACCTAAATGAGGCTGAGCATAATATAGGAGATGATGATGATCCTATCCTTTTCGATCAAGCAGTCTCAAGTGTTAGGTCAAAGCTATGGTATGCAGATATGGAAGAAGAACTGCACTCGATGCACAAGAAAAATGTCTGGACCCTAGTCCTAAATAATTAGCAAGTTACAAAAGTGGTAGGCTGCAAATGGGTCTACAAAACAAAAAGAGATTCCCAGAGACAAATTGACAAACATAAAGCAAGATTGATGGCTAAAGGGTCTATGCAAATAGAAGGATTCGATTACAATGAAACTTTCTCTCCGGTGTCTACCAAGGATTCCATAAGAGTTATTCTAACTCTCACTGCACATTTCGATCTCGAGCTTCATCAAACGGATGTCAAGACTGCCTTCCTCAATAAAGACTTGGATGAGGAAATTTACATGGCACAACCACCAGGATTTGTTGAAAGGGGGAAAGATTCATTGGTATGCAAATTAAACAAGTCCATTTATGGGCTAAAATAGGCTTCAAGACAGTGGAACAAGAAGTTTGATCAAGTTATAATGGCAACAGGCTTTCAAGAGAACAAGATGGATGAGTGCGTGTATTTAAAGGTCAATGATTCTAAGTTCATATTCTTGGTTTTATATGTCGATTATATACTGTTGGCAAGCTCAGATATATCATTGTTACACACAACCAAGAAACTGTTAACAGAAAACTTTGATATGAAAGATTTGGGTGAAGCTCAGTTTATGCTTGGTATTGAGATAATACGAGATCGTAGCAAAAGAGTTCTTAGTCTTTCTCAGAAACAATACATTGATAAAGTCACCAAAAGATACAACATGGAGAAATGCTTTAGTGGGGAACTGCCTATTGGGAAAGAGGATAAAATGAATATTGAACAAAGTCCCAAAAATGAGTTGGAGAAGGAAAGCATGAAGGACAAGCCCTATACATCTTTAGTTGGCAGTTTAATATATGCTCAAGTATGTACTAGGCCTGACTTGGCATTTGTTGTGAGTGTACTAGGAAGATTTCAATCAAATCCTGGCACAGCTCATTGGACTGCAGCCAAGAAAGTTATCAGGTATATGAAGAAGACAAGGGATTACATGCTAACTTATAGCTATGTTGATAACTTGCAGTTGGTAGCATACACAGATTCAGATTTAGCTGGATGTGTGGATGACAGAAATCAACCAACGGTTATATCCTCTTACTCGCAGGTGGAGCTGTCTCGTGGAAGAGTGCAAAGCAATGCTATATTGCATCTTCCATTAAGGAAGCTGAATTCATTAAATGTTATGCAACAACTAAACAAGCTATTCGGTTGAGAAATATGGTAAAAGAACTAAGGGTTGTCGACAACATTGAGAAACCACTGAGGATATACTACGATAACAAGGCATCAATGTTCTTTTTGAAAAACAACAAAAGATCATTGGCTTGTAGACTGATGGACATAAAGCATCTAAAAGTTAGAGAATAAGTGAGAAAAGGGACAGTGGATATTCAACACATCAACACTAAGATGATGATAGCTGATTCCATGACAAAGGCTTTATCAGTGGGAGTCTTTAAACGACATGTTCACAATATGGGGATTAGAGAGACTTTTGATTTAGTTAATGAGTGGGAGTAAGCACTCGATTAATTGATAGTTGTTTCTTTCTAGTTATTTTGAATTGTTATTTGACTATTGCATTGAGAATTAATATTTGAAATTTCTTTGACAGATAACTTTGTAATGATGAATGAATCAGTTTGTATTATAGGAAACTAGAATTTTGATGGCCAGTTCTATACATCATGATCTCATTAGTAACATAGTACCTTTGAGATAAGTGTGTATGTGATCATGGAGGAAAAATACAGTTTTACTTGTATTTTTATTTCCTTGGTTCTGCACTTAATTTCAAGGATAACAGGCTACTTTCAAAAGGGCATGATTGCAGACTTTAGTGGACTCTAGTGATCACCATATGTATTTATTTCGTTAAGGGGTTCTCATTGACATTCAAGTGGGAGAATGTAAAACCATTTGTGAATGACAATGAATTATGCCAAGAATCTTCGAGAGAGTAGTTGACTTGGTAATCAAGTTGATGAAATCTTTTGTGATTATTGGAACCTTAAAGGAATAAACATATTGGAGTCCTAATTATTTGCAATCGATTTAGGGCCTTTTATTAAGAGAATACAAAGTATATGAGTCATGGTGGGACTCTGATTGATTAGAGAATATTTGGGTGGATATCCTTTCCGTTAATAGGGTGGATTTCGTTGAAACCTTAAGTATATAACCAAGAAGCAATCCCTGCTACCAAACCGTCTGAATCTCAAAAGTACTACAAACCTATTTCGCTAGTAGAGTTCATAAAGAGGTATTGGAAGTAGAAGACTACTTCAATCTTGCACCAGAAACACTCATGGTGACAGGTAAGTATCTCACGATCATATGCATGCATGCCATTAATGCCATGCCTTATGCATATGCTAGTATAGTCTGCATATTGTTCCTTAGTAACCCTAATACCATGCTGTTAGATCCTTGGGATATTCTTACATATATAGCACCTTGTCTAATTTACATTATACCATGCCTTGCTTGATTTATGGTTTTTTTTCTTTCTAGATACCAAGACTTGTAGCTAGTAACTAATCAAAGAAAGACAACGAACCAAAAATCACAAAAATTTGTTTAAGTAGCTTGATGCACACCCTATTCCATTTTGGCTTGATGGGAATATTGAATTCGACGTCAGCGACTCACCCCGCTTCAATTTCAGCCCAGAAGCACTGTCTACAATAGCCCCAGTACTTTGATAACTTTCTCTGATCTCAGTAGTACTACTTGTACTCCCATTGCCAGCAAATGATGTGAGTGCAGCTGCCAAAGCCGATTGAAATTTCGGATTCGATGTGATTGCCTTTGTGGCGGTGGCCATTGAATCGGTTAACATCTGAGGATGATGAAGAGGAGGAGGAGAGGGCTTTTGATTTTGTATGTAGGAATAGGATTGGTACAATTTGTTATGTTCTTGAAATATTGGTTGCTTTCCAATGTTTAGGGCTGATCCAACTTGATTAATTCTATTCCCACAGTTGAAATATCCAGAAGCTGTGTAATTGATGTTGTTCCAAGGAGATTGCAATTGAAATGTGTTATTGTGGTCTAAGGAAGACGAAAAGTTGAGAGGTGTTGAGGGATATCTTGGGTTGGAAGAAAAGCTGCTCCCCGACGCGGAGGGGAATATTCCGAAATGAGAGGGAGATGGGACAGTGAGATCAAGAGTGATAGTTGGGTGGGAATTGTTGGTTGAGATCGAACTGTTGGGGAAGTAGAAGTGTTTCTGTGATAGCCTTGAATTTTGAGAGAGAGTACTAGTACTACTGAAGTTTAGTCCTTGGAGATTAGTGGAGGCGGAGATGGGAGCGGTGGTGGAGTTGATGAGGCCTTGTTGGGAAGTGGATGAGTGAGACTGAAGCAAGGAAGCGGCGGCGGAGGTGGTAGAGGCCATGGCTGTGGCTGACATGGGAAGTGGGTGGTTGTGGCTTCCTTCGTAGGTTGTGATTAGTATGGACATGTCCTCGGAACTTCTTTGCACCTGAAAAATATTGAACAAGCTTTAATATTACATATTACACATAAGAAACTAAGAAAGTAAAGCATAGTGGTGCAAGCTGAATTTAACGAATTAAGCAGAAATACATACCTGTTTTCTCACAGGGCAAGATGATGAGACACTGCAACGATAGTACGCTCTAGGGCATGGATTTCCTTTTGCTGTTTTCTGTCCATATTTTCTCCATTGGCATCCATCATAAATCTGTAGTATAAAATATATATAAGATATTAATCCATAAGAACACGAATAAATATAAGAAGAATCATTTATATAAAATGACTGTTTCATAATCTGCTTATATTGTCAGACGTGAATTTATATCATTTGTTAGGTTACTTATTTAAATATGCATGCTGCCTGAGTCTACAATATACGTACTTGTTGAGCAACGTTACCTTATGTATGACAAACCTAATACTTACTTACCAAACGTCGTATTTAATTAATCAATTTGCTGGCAGTAACTGTCAATGTATATAATCGAGGTTAATTTATGGAATGCATGAAACATATGGTTGAAAGGTTAAGTTTGATATACTAACCGTGTGATCATCGCATCTAACTCTAACAGAAACCCTAGCTTTCTTCAAACGGGTTTGTTGTGAATCCTCATCATCTCTACTTCTCGTTGTCTTCAACGTCTTACTAGGCGGCCATATCTCAGCCAGGTCGTCTTCCTTCGGGCCTCCAGAGCTATTATCAGTTGACCGATCAGCAGCCGGCTCAAATTTGCAGCCTAACTCCAGTGCAAGTCCAGCTCCATTCAGCATTCCATTATCATTGTCATCATGTTTTCTATTATTAGTACTAGAACTCAGTTGGCTAATCTTTTTGATCCGACCATCGTTTCTGGGCTGATCAATACTACTTGAGGTTCTCCCAAGGCTAAGAGACACTAGGTCATCAGCTTCTTCAGTATTTTGCTCATGCCTAAGATCAAGAGCAGTACTACTACTAGTATCGGTACATTTCTTAGTTTCTCTTCCATTTTGAAGAAAGCCATGAAAGTGCATCTGCAGAGACTGGTAATCCTTAGAGATTTGAGATAATAACAGCTTTAGCCTTTCGTTTTCTTCTGTAACCTCTACCATTTCTGCTTTTGCTGATTGCAGCTCATCCTGCTAAGGCAACACAAAGGGAATATATTTACACAACGATATATATTTAAGCAAAATTTGAATGTAAGACATCTCACCTTTAAATGAAAAAAATATTAAAATGGAAAATTAACCAGTTATGATATACATTTAGCGGTTAATTTATGTTAAATAGGACTTGCTAAATTCTTGTGGGGATAGAGTTCAAAATGCAGAGATTAATTTTATTAATATCATTGCACATGTAAAAGTGCATCTATATCAGATGGAATCTATGTGGTAAAAATAATATAATGTATATAATACACAGACACACACACACACATATATATATATATATATATATATATATATTTGTGTAAATTTTGTAGAGAAGAATTAGTGAGCTTAGCTTTTTGTCAACAATCGTGCGCGAGGCACCAACTTTCTCCTGAAGGAGAAAAGACCGTTGCACTCCTAAAATTCCCGCATGTCCTCTCTCTACTAAATTTTATTAATAATATGAAGAAAAAAGAAGGATTTTTTTTATTAGCACCCCACAAATTATTGAATACACCTCACTTAATATTTAATGTTAAATAACTTGTATAAAATGACTATTTAAGCCCCTAAAAGTTATTAAAAAAAAAACAATTATTTTCTTCCTGCACCCCAAATCATTTAAAAAGATTTTGATTTTTTTTTTCCGTTCTTTCCCTTATTGCTCATTCTCTGTTTAGTTATTCTTAATTTAATTTGTATTATATAGTCTCTTGATCTGCTGCAATGCATTATTCATGAATTAAAGACTACAGCTGATATGGGTATTGATGAACTGCTCGAACCGAAATGATTTTTCACAGTACTGGAAAAGAAGCAGCAATAAGTAAAGAATACATATACAGTAGTCAAAACCGATATTTGTAGGTTGCAAATGTTAATTTCCCTCGGGGATCCTCTTTGTGGGGATCTCGAGGACCTTTGAATCTGGTGCGTTCATTGTTCATTGTACGGTCAGAAATCTTTTTAAATAATTGTATTTAAAATTAAATATTAACAGTACCTGACGAAAACTGGCCGCACAATGAATGATGGACGCACCGGATTCAAGGATCTCCACCAAGTGGATCGGGAGGGTAATCCTCTTCCGTATGGAATGTGTGGGGTGTAAGGGTAGATTTGGTAAGTAAGTGGGGTGTATTGAGATAATTTTTAATTTAAAAAGTAAGTTTGGAGTGTATTAAGTATGTGTAAACAAAATGTGGGGTGTTAATATAATAAACCAAAAAGAAAAGTAAAACGAGCAGGAGGCTAGGCTAATACCCGCTAAAACCAATTAATGAAAGCAATATGTGAGCACACCATTTCATTCAGTATATTAAGATATATGATTCGATATCAAATGGAATCTGTATCTATATATTGACTTGGTGGGCTGTAGTAGATTCATTATCATCTTAATTAAGTCGTAGGCACTGATGATAAGTCAGATCTATCACATGATATTGATGATTGAGATATCATCATAGTACGGATACATATAGCATATTATTAAGAGAGATTATATTCACACACTTCAAATTACTTCTCTCACACTTTTTTAATTTTTTAATATTTTTCTATCAAGTGTTAGTGGTGTGTAGAAAATATTAAAAAATTAAAAAGGTGTGAGAAAAGTAATTTGGGGTGTGTGAATATAATTTCTCTATTACTAAATAATTTTTCTAGTACTGGTACGAAAAAAAATGAATAAAAGCTATAAAATTCGAGTGCTATATAACATTAAAGCCACACCCATACGTAAGATCAATTATATTTGATAATAAACTAAAAAATTAAAACTAGATCAGCTTAACATATATAAATATAGAGAACATTTTAAAGTAAATTAGTGTTTTCTTTTTTAACATTCAAAGGGAAGAAATTACTATAACGCTAAAAATATCCACATCCGCTTAATTTCCTTGGTTCTTTCCCTTTCTTTATCTAGTTTTACCTGTTTGTGGTTGACAAGTGCTCTATTTTTTCCAGTCGAAGGAGGCTTCAAGTGTGGTTCAACATGCCACCCATGTCCTCCCTGAATCATGATATATTCATGGAGATTGAGAGGAAGACTAAGATCAATAAAACCCAATATATACAGTACGAGAATTATTTGGTAGTATGATATCAGAAAAGAAAGAAGAATCAAAACATCAGAAGACAGACACAGAGATAAACAGTGAAAAAAGGAAGATTAATTAATTAAATTTCCGCCGGCCTTCAGGGTGCAATACTCTTAATCTCATATTAACTACCAAACTTCATCATCAATCCAGTTAGAATATATTTACTAAGCTAGCTCAACTCATATGTAATGATTATTTCATCAAATGCCAAGTTTTGTTATTGGTCGATTATTGTAAAACAATTTTAAGCGATATCCCAACTCATAAATTCATCTTAAAGTCAAATTTTGAATATAAGATGTTAGACCAATATAAGAACAGTCCAGAAAAGAAAAGGATAAGCGAATTTCATATACAATTGGCAAGGAAATATAAAATGTATATGTAAATAATTAAATGAAATATTTTCACCTTGGTTATCTCCATGGGAGTACCCTCTTCATGATCACCATCAGATTTCACAGTTTTTGCTTCCAAAACTGTTTTGCCAAGAGAAGTCGTTTCCTCATGAGTATTATCATTCTCCATTAATGCTTTTGAAGGCCTCTTTGGCATTTCCATGGCGGCAGTTTGGCTTCTTGTAGGGAGAGATATATAAAGCCTGTAGATTTTGACTTTCTGTGTCTGTATTCAATATATAACCATGCCAGTGCTTATCTATAATTTAAATATACACACAAATAATATATATATATATATATATATATATATATATGTGTGTGTGTGTGTGTGTGTGTGTTATTAGTTACTGAAGAAAGAAAAAAAATCTAGCTCATTGAGATATGTCAACAACCCAAACACATTTTTTTCAAGGAGGAGCCGGGTGCTAGCCAAATACCCCCAGGAAGCAAGTTGATATTATAAGTTTAGACCTTTTTTTTTCCCAGTTTAAGTTTAGACCATTGTACTTATTTATAATAAATGATTAACTATGTATAAAGAAACGTAGCTAGTTAGCTAGCAAGCAAATAAAAATTAAATTCAACACTACGATTTTAATGAAACACTAACTTTACGAGACCATGCTTCAAAATTCAAATATCCGAAAAATTAAACTAAAAAGATGTAGAGGATCGTAATCTTTTTTTTTTTGAATAATATATTCACATACCTTTTTTTTTCTTTTAAAAAAATAGAACTTTAATGAAAATGGCTTCTCAAAACCTTTAATTAACAAAAAAATCATCTACTAACTTTATTTAATAAAAAAGACTTAAACTTTAATAAAAAAAGGATTCAAATTTTAATAAAAAGGACAAAAAATTTACATAACAACAAAACAAAAATATATACTGATGGGCGGTCTTGCGCGTCACACCACACACACACACTCTTCCTCACTTAACCGTTCAACCTCTTTCTCTCTCTTCCTCTTTCATATATTCCCATCAATTTTTTTCCCTCATTTCACCTCACCCATCCACATCAACTTTTGTTTTCACCTCTCCCCACTCTTCTCTCTCCTTTCACCTCACCTCACCTCACCTCACTCCATAAACATTTTTTATTTTTTTATTTGACTATTCTTTTAATTGTTTTAGAACAAACTAAGTAATAATATTACAAAATCAAAAATAAAGAAAAATTTCATTATTCAGTTTTATGAACATTAATACTGTAATTATTTCTTAAACAGAATATTGACTACTTCTTAAACTGAACACTATTTCTTAAATTGAACATTGACTACTTCTTAAACCGAACACTATTTTTTAAACTAAACATTGACTACTTCTTAAACTAAACGCTAACTATATCGTAAACGGAACACTAATACTATCATTACTTCTTAAACTAAATACTGACTATTTCGTAAACTGAACACTGACTATTTCTTAAACTGAACGCTAGTACTATTACTATTTCGTAAACTAAATACTGACTATTTCTTAAACCGAACACAATAGACTATATATTAAATCAAGTAATAGTACTATCACTATTTCGTAAACTAAGCACTGACTATTTTTCAAACCAAACACTAGTATTATCATTGTTTCGTAAACTAGTACTGTCACTATTTCGTAAACTAAGAGCACTATTACTATTTTAAAAACTATTTCCTTACAAATTATTGTCATGTATTGATGTCAGCAGTATATTTTTTTTATCTCAAATTTCTCTATTTTTAATGTTTTTTGGAGTTTGTTGATGTCAGTTTGAAAAGATTTGGTTGGCTCTACTCTCACAATCTCTTACTTACACACTCTCTCTTTTTCTCTCTGACACACCCCGACCTGAAATGTCGAGGCGTGCATAAGCAAGTACAGTAGAGCGAGTAAGAATTATACCCTCAGAAGTCACGTGTGAGATGGGTTCGCTCTCGCTCACCAGCACACTCTTGTGTTTAGGCACTTTTAGGTTTAAATTTATTCACATTTTCCACATCAGTACACTTTATGGCTTCGTCACCTTCCAGGTGTCGGCCAGCACAACTCGACTTCGGAGTCCTAGTGGACATTCTGGGTCGGGATGTGTCACTCTCTTTGAACCTTTTTCTTCCTGATGAAATATTTAAAAAGTAATTTGGGTGTTGCTTTTGCACTGTTGATTTTCTATTGAAAATTACTACTTTTCTTTTCTTTCTTTCTGTACGTAAACAGATTTCTCTCTCTCTCTCTCTCTCTCTCTCTCTCTCTCTCTGAAAGAAAAAAAGCCATTGAAGCTTTACTCTCACATTTTCCTTCACAATGAAATGTTTTAAAAATAATTTTATTTCATCCATCCATTCCATCTCATCATTTTAAAAATAATTTATTTCATCCATCCATTCCATCTCATCATTCATTGTACTACTCCCACTACTCATTTTGCACTGCACGTTAGTCTTCTTCCCAGTTCTGTCTGCTCACAGTCACAGTAGAGGCTTGATTTGATAATTGAATTGGTTGGCGCATGCTTACACGCGGTTGGGTTGGATCATTTTTTTTATTTTTAATTTCTTGTCCTTATTATTAAATAAAATTTGTATATGGTTTTTGGTTTAAATTCAAAATTTTGAAATCCTTTTGGTTAGTTTTCCTTGGAAAAAAAGAGGTGTGAGTATATTATTTATACATCTCTTTTTACTTTTTACATATTTCTCTTAATTTTTTTTCAATCACATCATATAAATTGATATAAAACGAAAAAAACTAACATAAAATGTGTAAAAAAATAAAATGTGAATAACACTATTTTTTTACATGATCAACCACTCATGTTGAAAGATTTGCTTGTAATTGTGTGCAAAATAAGTCACACGACTACCTATATTATTCTATTCAAACCCCATCCGCCGTCATCAAACCTTTGACTCCAGTGACTTCCTTCAGATTTTCGGTGCATTTTCAGTGTAGCTTCTAAACTTTTTTAGGCCATTATTGGTTCATTGTTGAAAGTTTTTCAAAACCAGGGGGGATGTTTATTTATTTTTAAACAAATATGTCACAGTTCACAACTTAAGAAAATAAGGGTGGTCGACTACTGTGTTAGAATTTTCTATATGTAGGTATTATATATTGTGCTTATAATACGTGATCATGTTCAGAAACCTATTAAGTTGCGGACAATATTTTTTGTGACAGATTCTTGTGCTAGCCAAATTTGAAACGACAAGCCAACTAGCTATGGTGAATTATCGGGTTTCTTTTAAAGTAATCCTAGGTAGACCACTTTTTAAGATCAAATTGTAAATTATATGATGTGTCACTAATATAAAATAAACACGTTAATCAATACTTATGTAATAAGTCAATTATAAATAATTATGTCATATAATTTACAAAATTTAGTTTCAAAAATTGGTCTCCTAGTATTATCCTTTGTAGGTCAACTTTTTCTTAACACATGATAGCGTTAGTGGATCAAATTTATTAGTTATTAAATAAGATGAAGAAGATCAGTAAGGATCAAACCACACTAGAGTGTATAGACATAATTGATTTTTGTCATAACAGTAAAGCGTGATTTGTCAAAATGATTTTGTTATTGTATATAGATTGTTTATATCAACACTATGGAGTGGGAAGAATTAGGCTGAGCCAGTAAACTGTAGTGTTTAGTGACAAGGGTTGCATAGATCGATGAATTTTTTATACAAGATATATTGATAAATTTTGAAGGTTTTTTTTTTTTTTGGAAAACTTAATATGGGTCCAATTTTATGAGCCATTATTATTTATAGTCTAATTTTGTTTTAAATTTTGGGTTAGGTTCAGTGATTCATTATCCACATAAGCTTATTTGTATTCTCTTGCCAAATTTACCCTCAAATTGACTAATTAAGTAATTACTGTTTTTTTTAATTTGTGTTTAATGTTAATCTTATCCTTAATTATAGGATTAGGGCTTGAAATCTCCTTTTTTTTCTTCTCATTTCCCTAACCGTTAATTTCTATTTTCTTGTTTCAATTCTCTTTTCTTGTCTCTCCCTCACAATATCTTTCTCTTCTTGTATTATTTTGCCCAGTAATCTTCTTCCATAATATTCCTCTTCTCCTCCTCCCATAAGAATGATCAATATACATTTGATTGGTTAAAAAAAATTGCATTAGTGTTTTGGATTCTTCGTCTCTTTTTTTTTTTTTTGCTTCTTTCTCCTTTTTATATATATATATATATATATATATATATATATATATTTAATTTTGAAGTTCTTTCGAATTAGCATTTTATCTAGTGTTTCCTCCCTCAATATCAATTTTCTTCCCGATTTTTTTTTGGTTTTATATACCTATATCACTTGTCCTTTTTTTATTATTATTATAATGTACATGTATCATGAATAATTGTATTTATATACCTATATATATTATATATTTTGTTGATAATTTAAGATTAATTGTGTTTATCTACGTGTACCATAGAATTTTTTTATAATACTCTTCCCTTATTAGAGATTAATTGCATATGTATCATATGTTTTTTTTTGTTTGTAAATTAACTACCTACATCACAGATTGATTGCATTGCCTACCAACATCACAGATTAGTTGCATTATCTACCTACACCATAGTTTAATTAGATATTATTTAAATATATCTTCATCACATATTTTGTATTTATGTACCTATATCATAGGTTTTTTCTGACACACCCCGACCCGAAAGTGGGGCGTGCTGGCCGGCACGTGAGTGTGACGTAGCCAAGTGCACGGTGTGAAAGCAAGAATCATTAACAGAATACGAACTAATTAAAACCAATCCACTAGCAACCTAAATGAGATAGTGTGCTAGAGAGATATTATAGTACTTATACAGAACCAGAGTGTACTAAGTTAAAATGCAGTCAAGCATGAATAAAGATTCGAATAACACCAAAGGTGTCATACATATAGAGAAGTCTGTCAGAATTGTCGTACAATCCTCGCTAGCCACCAACGATACTTTAGCTATCTAGAACCTAGATGGGCGAAAAACAAGATTGAGTGGGTCAGCAAAACAAATCTTTTCAAAATCATTCTTTTCTCAAAAGAATAACCCCTCTCTGTAAAACCTGTATAAATTCCCAGAAAATAGTACGTACATATATATCTCAAGCATGCTCAGCATTATTCATTATCAAACGTATCTCAAAACATGCCATGCAATGCACTTCAATATCATTCTGAGTCTCAAAAACCATGTCATGCAATGCATCTCGATAACCAAATAGCTATTAGGTATCAACTCAGCCCTCGGCTGTATATATAGCTCATAACATCTCAATCTCATCATATATATACTCTACACATACATCAATATCCTCATGAGGTCATTATCACATCACTATATCAATATAAGAATGCTCTAGTGCTACAATCACGTGAAGATTGTGCGAGGGATTCGCGGGTCACCTACGAGTCGAACCCACATATAGTGGTCTATACGACAGGACTGTGCACCTAACTTGGATCCAAGGCGAGCATGCTTTGCGACAGGTGAACAACACGTGAAAGACTGTGCCCCTAACTCTGGGCGTGAGCACTAACAATATGTGCAGGTTTATGAGCTAACAACATATCACATCATATCACATCGTATCTCGTCTGTTCTTTCTTAGCAATGCATGCACTTACCTGGTACTTACCTGTGCGTCCTCGGCACCAACATATGCATGAAATGTATATATGAATGCTCATGCATCAATACTAAGTTATATGCATGGCGATAAAAAACGTACTTTTCATTTAAAAGCTGATTCCAGGAAAAATCATTATATATATAGGTTTATACGGAAAAATAGCTGCCCACTCACTGATAGGTCGCCGGGTCGTAGCCCCCACGTCTAGCCTGGCTATGCTCGTCCTCGGAATAAGTCTCACCTATATGAGAAATTACTAAAAATACGTTATTTAAGCACATAGACGAAAATACGGAAATAACTTCTCATACATAGCTCAATTTGGGCATACGAATATACTAATGCGACCTACTCGACGTCAACATATTTTTAAATTAATTTTTTTCAGGCCCACGCGCGGCACGTGCCTGGCACGTGTCGTCTTCAACCTCAGCTCGCCAGAGCTCCCGCCGGAGTCGGAAAAACCTGCAACTCAGGTTTTCTCCCTTGCTTCTACACGACCTCGAAGGGGTATTTCCGTGAATTCACATCGTCGAAATAAAAATCCCGGGACGGGCTGTCACATTTTTTTTTGTAATCTACTTTTATCAAGAAGGTATATGACAATAGATTTTGTTGTTGATAAACATGCCATGAATTTTAATTTTAATTTTAATTTTTTTTCCTTGGATATTGAATAGATTAAGGGCTTTGATGATTCAAAATTTGGATAAATCAAGAAATTTAAATATATTTTCATTTAGATTATAAAAGGGCAAAATAGACATAAAAAACTTAGTTTAACCTAAACTGATAAGGCACATGGAATTGGACTTAATTGGAAAGTAGCTTAATTTTTTGGACTCGAATCTAAATGCCCTTATTTTTTTAAGGCTAACTTTTTTTCTTGATCCCTGTGAGACACTACTTTTAAATCAAGCCATGTGGTGAAAAAAGAGTTAATCTTAATCATGTGGTGAAGTTCGTTATCAATCATAGTCCAAATTGAAATTTCTGTCAAAATCTCACCCACATATAGGAGTAAAAAGGCCATTCCATTTTTTTCTTTTCATTTTGGTAATTCCACTTTTTTTATAATCAACAAATATAGAAGAAGAAAAAAAAAGGAAATCCCTCCCCAATCCCTACCCTTGTCAACCATAGCCACAATGACCACCCACCACCTTCTCCTATCTCTCTCTCTCTCTCTATCTCACATAACCATAGCCATCCCGTCCACCACTGTTCTTCTTAAAATGAAACTAAATTCAATGTTTGCATAATAACTTATATTCTAACCTAAACGCAGTGAGGTACTTTGTGATTTTTTAAACCTTGAATTTGGACTCTTGACTCTTTTGAAATGAGAAAGTTTGATAATATGAATCTTGTAATTTTATTGTTTATTTATTCTTTTATTGTAGTTCTAAAAGTTTTAAAAATAAAAAAAATTATGGCCATATGGTGCTTTATGATTGGTTGATGAAATCAATAAAAACGAAAATAACAATTTTACCCCTACAAATGACAAAAGAATGAGAAAAAATCTAATTTGGACTATGATTGATAACAAATTTCACCACAGGATTACAATTAATAACTTTTTCACCACATGGGTCTATTTAAAAGTAGAATATCACCACAAAGATCACAAAAAAAAAAAGGCCTTTTTTTTAATAATAGTGAAAGTTTAAGTTTTGAATCAATTTGGAGTCGGTGGCCCCAAGTGAAAATTCGAACTCGGATTATTGAGAGTTCCAAACATTTTTTCGCTCTACACTATACCAACCATAAGATTTCAAATTTGCAACGTGCCACCATCATAACATCAATAACTTGGGTTGCATCAACTAATTAATATCCTTTATAAAAATAAGGCATATTTCTGTAACAAATTTTTAAAAAAATAATAAACCATTTTCTGACCTTTCGAAAGCCATATAGTTGTCGAATGTCGACGTAGTTGTCAACTTAGAACATATATAATTATCAATTGGCCTTTGAAAACAAATTAATCCTTGGCGTATGATGAAAGCTTCCTATTATTATTATTATTATTGTATTAATTTCTTTGCTTAAATATTAAAGTCCTCGCAGCTGTATGACGGACGCACCAAATTAATCTTTTGTAAATCAGTCGTTTACAAAAGACTTCGATCTTTGGCCAAAGTTCATGAGTGAGTGAAAGAACAAACTTAAGGTTGGTGATTTTTATAAATTCATTTTGCTTCTCACAGACCTTTTAATTTCTTGAACATAATTTTATATGTACATTTGAAATTGATTACCGTTTGAACGCTATTTATTATACATGTATGTGACCAAAAGAAGTTGGCCGGCAGCCACAATAAAAATTGGAAGATGATGAGTTTAGTATGGTTAACATTGAGAGACCTTGAGTCTCTTTCTTTTTATCCAAGTATCATTCCGTGTAGAGATTTATAAGCCAAATTTAGTGGACTAATTATCGTTACTTAATTAGTAAACGAATAGTTCAAAACTGCAACTTTCATTACAAAAGACAAAGTTAAAAATAAATAAAAAACAAACGACAGCAGCCAGCAAGGTACTATATCTTAATATCAGCAGTCAGCAGATGAAAATCAACTTAAAACTTAAGAACTTGTTTCATTATCTTATCGACGATGACTTAATTAAATCTAATTAACTTGTCACACAGTACAAGCATTATCTTATTAATTCTGGCTTTAGAAGTCTGATAAACACGATTACAAATCTATCTAATTAAGAAAAATAACAACCGGTAATTAAGAAAAAAAACCCTAAACCCTTATATAAGATTCTTAATTAGTAAATAAATCAAGTGGTTGTTATTGTATAAACTTAGGTCAATGGATGCTGATGATCATTCAAGTATTTGATACTAAATTAACTTTATCTATACTATTGAATAATTTAACACACTGACCTCTAGTAATATAATAAGATTATAGTTATAGAAAATTGCCAATGGGATTGGAAATATTGACGTGAATCACCTACTTAATCACTTGTGTCTGTTTAATTAGATAAATCTTAATCTAGCAAACTTCCGTAGTCTACTTTATGCCAAAATTCATATTTTAAATTTTTAGAGAAAAAAAAGTTACGTTGACGATCGTTTAGCTAACTGGAACTACAATATAGATATGAGGGTTTGCATTTTTCGTGATCCTTCCAATATAGATACGAGGGTTTGCATCTTTCATGATCCTCCTATGTAGATTGGGATGGTTGCTTAGGGATCTCCTAAGGCTCGTTTTGTCTGTCCGTGTGTTTCTTAGTTTTGTTTGGGGTTTTTGACCCCCTTATTTTACACACAAAAAAACTTCATATTATGATGAAATTGGTCCATCCATTGTCATGTCAGTCAACGTCCAACTATATAATTGAATCGTATCAAGTATAAATTAAAATCAAAATATATAAAAGTTAAAACAACAACATATTAGTCTTTGATGTAGTGGTATAATAAATTGATATTTGTTTGTAGCTACTTGGAGGATATTTAAAGTTGAGATTACAAGTCACAAATAATATTAATAGTGATTTCGATACATTTGTAGTTACTTTGAGGATATCTCAAATTCAGATCACAAATCACAAATAGTATTTGCCGTGATTTCGACATTTGCAGTTACTTGAAGAATATTTCAAGTTCGGGTCACAAATCACAAATAATATTTATAGTGATTGCGATACATTTGTGGCAAGCTCACTGCAGTAGTAAGTGAATTATATTTATTTTGTAAGTTTTTTCTTTAAAAGTAAATATTTTATAAAGTAGGTTAGCCATCGGATTAATTTAAAGAGGGACCAACAAATTTGTCTTTCTTGTCTAACGAATTATCACACAATTGCATGACGTTTTGTGGAGTGGGCGATTTAAAACAATATATTAGTCAGTCCAGTTAGATCATGTATAAAAAATACAGCCAATAACAAATTATTAGAGTATTAACCAGTAACAAAGTCCCAACCTTTTTCTGCTAGAAATCATAATATAGTGTTGCACAGAAAGTTCATGGATACACACATGCCAATTGTTTCTTCCATTTGTTTACTAAATGATTTCTAACATTTAAATTATTTTCATAGGATGAAATGTTGATCCATCGCCTTTTTTATGTGCTAAAGTCTCAAGGCTAGGGTTTCTATATCCAATAAGAGAAATAGTCGTGTAGATGAATTAGGCACTCATGGGTTGCTCTGAAATATAAAGTTATATACCCTGTACATATCGGAAGGGCAAGAAACTTGATTATAAAAAATTAGACTACTTCGTTTAAGCCAATTAATTTTAGAGAAGAACGTTTACTTTCTTCAATACATTGTCTTTGTAAAGAACTTAATTCTTATTTTTTTAGGTCAATTTTAACAAAAATCAACATACGAAACATTCAAAACTGATACGTGATGTTCTTAAATTTTGGGGTTAAAGTGATGCATGGCTTATAGCAGGACAAAAGATATGGAGGGAAAATGTGGATGCACCCCCATCCTCATGAGTCATAAAACAATGCACACGTTAATGACTAAATAACACGTGCAAATGTAGCCACTTAGTACTATAGTTTAGTAGTTAATTCAAAACACGTACAAATGTAAATTTTGTGTCTTCAAAATTAAAAAAGGAGTTGTTATAACGAAATTCATTATTATCACCTTAACAAAAAACTTGAAAATAAAATAAAACATCAATGATAGTGTCTAACTCAAAACGATAATCCCCAATGGGGCCCAAGGAGGTAAAATGGTTGGACCACTTACGTTACAATAGTGTGTTGATGCAGGGGCAGGGTTCCAGCCTTTTATGGCTTGTAAATTTGTGCTCCTATCGACTATCTCAATAACTCTATCTATACTTCTCCACCTGAGCAAACAAATAAAATGGATTAGAAGATTACCAAAAAAATAAAAAAATAAAAAAACCTGGATGGAACGATGAATATACAAAAAGTTTAAATTGATGAACTACTCAAATTAAGTATTGGTAATATATCAATGATATATTTAAAATTTGATGATTTCAGTAAATTAAATTCGCAAATTTACGATTTCAAAAATGTTTAAATTCACACTTTCAGCCGGTTTTCCAAAAAATAAAAGAGAAAGTACAATATTGTCGATAATACGCAGGGATAATCTCTGGGTTCAGACTGGATTCATGCATTTTATAATCTCTGGGTCTTGACACCGGTATTCCCATTCTTTTGCAAAACCAACACAAGCCCTCCCACCAGGAAACTTATGTTCTACCACGTGCTCGTCGCCGGCGAGGCTCCAGTAGGCGTATGGAGAACATGGTCTCTTCTTGCTGTCATCCCTTTCTCTCTCGGAGTTAATAAAGAAGATAGCAGTATTTATATAAGCTCCATGTCTAAAGAAAACTGAAAAATAAATTCATAAATTGAAATAGTTAGGAAAATGTTAAAAATATACAAGAAAAAGAAGACGTATAATTAGCTTATGAAATTACCAGCAGGGATTTCGATAGGGGATGGCGACAATTGTTCTTTTAGTGAGATCTCGCAAATTAAATCTGTTATGGGCATTATAATTGTTATCACTAATTTTGTTCCTCAAGTATTTAATTAATAACAAGTCTGGTTCTGGCCGAAAGACAGCAGATCGATCAACTTGAGCCTCCGTCACATGGGTGTTAAATCTGGCAGCAGCTATCATGTTGAAAGGTACAGCCATTTGACCTCACTCTCTGTACAAAAAACTAATATTTCCTTTAAATAAGGAAAAACACATCAAACAAGTAACAACTAAACGGATAAATTTAAAAATTATTTTAAATTTTGACCCAAAAAAACTTTAATTTCACAAAATACTATAATGAAACGTAATTCAACTTACATAAAGTGTTGAGGCGGCCATTGGTCAAAACACTTTAATCTAATCTTCAAAAGCACAAACATTTAGGGGGGTGTATTCAATTGAGAATTTGAGAGATTTTGATGGATTTATAAATCCATGGATTTTTATGGAGTCTAATTTGTTACAACCCGTCCCGGAATTATTAATTCCGAAGATGTGAAATTACAAAAATACCCTTGTTCGGGATTAAGGTGTGTAAATGTGACGTTGGTTTTAATTTAAGTTCCTACTTTTGGTTAATGTGATTATTTGTGGGTTAAGAACTTAGGTTTAGATTTAGTCTGTTTGGTAATAATTTTGTAGTCAAAATTTGGTAGGACCTCAAATGGGATCCCATCCCTCAAAACCTTCCCTAAATCCCGTAACTGGTCTCTCTCTCTTCTCAAACTCTCGTCTCTCTCTCTAACTCCCGATCGTGAACCACACTCAAACCCACCTAAAACTTCAACCAACGCTGGATTTAAGATCACCATTGTAACCTTGAGGACTTCACGATCACGTAGGTACCAAATCCAGGTAAGTTTCACTTCAAAAATCCCTAGTTCTAAAGTCCCCATGAATGTGCACTGTTCATGCACACGTAAATCCTTATGTTTTGGGAATTTGAAGCTTGTAGGAAGCTTGGTGAGGCCCTAAGGAAGCTCGGAGTGCTTCGTTTTGGAAGGATTGGACGTCGGGATCACCTAGTTCGAAGGTAGGCCGGATTTTCGTGTTTTTGAAAAGTTTGATCTTGTAGTTTTTAGACCCTAAAACTAGTTCAATGTGATTCTACATGTTAAGGGCTTCAATTTGGTATAAAATTCGAGAAATTTGGACGAAAAACGAGTGAGAATAGTTAGTTTGAAAATTTCCCAGTTTTCCGGCGAGTTTTCCGGCGAAACCAGTCGCCGGAGAAGACGGCGGAGAAGGAATATTCCGTCAACTCTGACGGAATATTCCAACGCCGTTAACTGACGCCGTTAACTAACGCCGTTACTGACGCCGTTAAAGTTGACGGAATATTCCGGGAATATTCCTGACGGCGTCAACTGACGCCGTCACTGTGCAAGGCGCGTGGCCGCGCGTGGGGGCGCGTAGACCCGTGCCCAATTCGGCGCGTGAGGTATAGAAAAATTAATTTAAAAATACTACGATGCTCGTGAGGTTGTGTAGATCACGTTAGAGTGTTCGTTTGTCAAAATTGAGCATCGTATGAGGAATTAATTGCCTAGTTGGTTTATGTGCGTTAAATGTGCATTAAATGACGTTGTTTTAGTGGTTTCGCCTTTAGGTGGAACTTATAACGAGGACGAGCACAACCAGGGGCGTCAAGGGGGTCATGACCCGGCAACATACCAGTGAGTGGGCATTTGCTTTTTATATATATACCTATATACTCGATTTCTCCCAGAAATCAAACGTAAATGAAAAGTATGTTGAAATAAGATATGAAATATGTTTTGATTGCCATGCATAGAATTTCATGAATATTACGAATTGTTGTATGATGCATATATGTGAAATGGTGCGGCGGACGTACATGTGAGTATCAGGTGAGTATTATTATTGTATGATGATGTTGAGATATGTTGAGCTCATAACCTGCACCATGATATTAGTGCTTATAATATTCACCGCATCGCACGCTCGCCTTGGATCCAAGTAGATGCTAGTCGTACAGACCATAGGAGGTGGTTCCGACAGGCCAGTTGTACAGACCTTTAGAGAGGTTCCGACTGGTGGGTGACCTTAGATTATGTGCACAAATGATTGATGAGAAAAGCACTAGAGCGTAATAATAACCATTAAGTCGTACAGACTACATTAGGTAGTTCCGACTTATGTGCAGAAGGCCGTACAGGTCACAGGTGGTGACTCCGGCAAGATGAGATTTTGAGCAAGATGAGATTTGAGCTCTAGATTCAGCCGTACAGGGCCATTAGGGGGTCTCCGGTTGATTACTTTCTTTCACCTGATCTGATTTATGTTAATGCATTCATACTAAACTGTTGAATTTGGCATGGTACATCCTCTATTGAATCTGTTAGGAGACTGATGATTGAGATGGTTGAGATATATATGTATGCTTATATACTATTTTTCTGGGAAAGTATACAGGTTTTTCAAAGAGGGGTTATGAATGTGGATTTATGAAATGATTTGAAAAAGCTTTATTTTCGCCCACTCACGTTTTCTGTTTTGCGCCCCTCCAGGTTCTAGTTGATAGTTGAGGCGTTGGTGGCTTACGAGGACTCCTTCGGCGTTCTGACAAGACTAAATAAATGTAGGATTCACCGAGGGTGTTGTAAAATAGTTATGGTCCTACTTGACTGCACCTAGATGCTTATGCTCTGTTTATGTGTGTTTAGTATTGTTTTATGTACTTAAAACGCTAGGTTGTTAATATCTGCAATAATTGGGTTTTCTTCTTTTTATTGGCTCGTATTTTGTTATATTATCGTTTCCGCTTGCACTTATGGTTACGTCACGCTCACGTGACGGCCAGCACGTCCTAGTCTTCGGGTTAGGGTGTGTCATAATTCATTTGTAGAGATTCCATGTAAAATTTTGATTCAATTCCCTCAAAATCTCTTGGAAAAAGAAGAGATTTGTGGATGCTTAAAATACACTACAAAATCTCTCCAATTCCCTCTAATTCCTCAACTTCTTCAAATTCTATAAAATCAAATTCTAATTGAATACACCTAGAATATTATAAACTTCTTTAAAATCCTAATTGAATACACCTGGATTTTTGAGAATTTTAATAAACTATCTTAAAATCTTGATTGAATACACATTAAATTTCAGAGAATCACTTAAATTCCTGATTGAATACCCCTAGATTCATTAAAAGAAATAAAATTCCTCAAAATCCCAATTGAATACACCCCCCTTAGTCTAGATGATATGAAAAGTTGTAGGGATTCTAATTTCCTCTATATTAAATCGACATCCCATATATTGTTAAATAAACCTCATATACTTAATGCACCCTACATTTATTTATTTTAATTAAAAAATAGCTTAATACACCCTACATACTTTTTCATAATACACTCACACCCCCACATTCTCATACACCTTATATTTTCTACATAAACCCCACATTTTCTATACACCCACATTCTTCGAATCTAATAATACTCATTTTCAATTTTTATAAATTAAATGACTTAGGAGTAAAACCCTAACATTCTTCATGGTTGGCGTGGAGAGAAGAAAATAGACACTTGAGAGGCACCAATTAAATGGAATGAGTTATATTGCAGTAATTCACCATTGAAAATAGTGACGGCATAATGGATATTTGCCTCTGGCTATCAATTACAAAAAGGACCGAAGAATTGGTATATAGGGGTGGGCACGGTGCGGTTCTACCCCTAAACTGGAACCGGAACCGGAATATATCAACGGTTCGGTGCGGTGCGGTTCCGTTAAAATTAATTACTAGAACCTTACGGTTCGGTTTACACCGGTTCCGATTCGGTTCTTGCCGGTTTACGGTTCTAAATACTAAATTTTTTGAACACCAAATCATCATGCATTCAAATACATCTTCTAAAACTAATTATATAAAGTTGCATACAACACATCATTTTTAATGCAATTGTCTTTGGTAGTGGCACCAACTACCAAGTTAACAAAAAGAGACAAGACAACTAACATAAACATGCACTGGACAAATAAAAAACTGATGAAGCAAACAGGAAGCAGCAAAGGAGGTTCAAATCCAATTAGTCTTGGCTTGGGATCGAAACTGGAAGCAGCAAAGGAGGTTCCTGTTTGCTGATGATTGGATCAGACCTCTCAATGATGGGATCGAAACTGGAAGCAGCAAAGGAGGTTCCTGTTTAGGGTTTAGACTTTAACAAACAAAAAACTAATGAAGCAACATGAAGCAGCAGCTAGGGCTCCTGTGTAATCAGCAGGTCTTCTGTAAATTTCAGAATTCAGACAGCAAGCAGCAGCTCCTGTGTAATCAGTAGCTTCTGTACACAATCAAACAACATATAATCAAAACAACTTATGTTGCTAAAACAACATGTAATCAGCAGCTTCAGATTCCAGATAGCAAGCAGCTTATGTTGCTAAAAAATTAAAGTTACATACATACCAAGGTGATAAGTTATGACTGAATAGTTTATGAATCCCCAATGCTAGATGTGCCACCATTCCTTTTTTCTAGAACATATAAAAATTAAGAACTCATTAGAAAAAAAAAATAAAGTAAGCATGCAATAAAACAAGAGAAAAAACAAAAACAAAGTAATGAAAAATAAATATTCATACCTGTTTCAAGTGCTTCATAAAACTCTATATCTTCCAAGATTGTCTTATCGTCTATAATTGTGATGTTATCTGACATCAACCAATTTTGAGTACAAATTAACCTTTCTACCATTAGAGGTGTCAATGAAGAACGATATGAGTTCACAATCCTTCCTCCCGTGCTAAAGGCAGATTCTGAAGCTACCGTTGAGACCGGAATTGCAAGAACTTCCTTTGCAATTAGTGCCAACACTGGATATTTAACACCATTCAATTTCCACCAATTTAAAATATCTGTAGACAGTGAAAATTCGATAAATAAAATGTTGACCGATGGTCAAAATTTTAACACTCGTATATTACATAAATTGTACACATATTGTATGATTCGACGAAAAATCGAAAAGAGTTAGAAAAGCTGTCAAACAAGACACGTGTCAACACCTGGCAGAGACGACTTATTTCATCTGATTATTTAAATCCAAAAATCAAGTTTTGGAATTCTATAAATAGAAGCCAAATTCATTCATTTCAATTCACCAATTCACAAATACATTTCTCTACTCCCAAATTGGAAGAGAATTCTCTGGAAGTTCGTTCTTCGTTCTTCGTTCTTCGTTCTTCGTTCTTCGTTCATCGTTCATCGTTCTTCGAGATCAAGCCCCAACGGCCCTTGAAGAAACTTCGCCAAAACCTTTGAAGAATCAACAAGCACCTTGGTCACGTGCCGATTCTTAATCCAAGATCAAGCCCCGACGGCCCCTTGGATCAACACAACTGTTCTTCAAGATCAAAAGCCCCTTGAAGATCCATTCATCGTTCATCCATCTTCTTCAAGATCAAGCCCCGACGGCCCTTGAAGCAACATTCATCCACCCTCCAAGATCAAGCCCTGACGGCCCTTGGAATCAATACATTCATCCTTCAAGATCAAGTCCAGAAGCCCTTGAAGATCCATTCATCGTTCATCGTTCATCATTCATCCATCTTCTTCAAGATCAAGCCCCGACGGCCCTTGAAGCAACATTCATCCACCCTCCAAGATCAAGCCCCGACGGCCCTTGGAATCAATACATTCATCCTTCAAGATCAAGTCCAGAAGCCTTTGAAGATCCATTCATCGTTCTTCGTTCATCGTTCATCGTTCATCCATCTTCTTCAAGATCAAGCCCCGACGGCCCTTGAAGCAACATTCATCCACCCTCCAAGATCAAGCCCCGACGGCCCTTGGAATCAATACATTCATCCTTCAAGAATCAAGCTCAAAGCCCCTTGAAGCTCATCCATCGTTCATCATTCATCGTTCTACATTCATCATCAAACATTTGAAGATCATCACTGTTCATCCAAGGATCAAGCCCAACGGCCCTTTGGATCAACAGCCCATCAACGAAATCCATATCTTACGGAGATAGAATCAGAGGAACAAATAGAGATTGTAACCCCAAAATTCATCAAATAACAAATATTATTTTGTACACGTGTTCTTGTTCCTTCAGGAAATTTTCGTGTTTACAATATCAAAATCTTGACCTACTTCTATTTTTTCATTGCAAGCTAACAAGTACGTATCAAACTCATGGTCCAAGAGCACGGCATTACTTGCTTCAATTTCCACCAATTTAAAATACATGTCTAAGCAGTTTGAATAGAAACTATACAGATTATGCATCCTTCCAAAACTCTTGAGAAAACAAAGATCTAAAAAGAAATGGACAACCTAAAAACATAAGCAAAGAAACAGGAACCATTAATAAAGAGCTGCATTCCAATTTAAAAAACAAAAAAAAGTAAGATGATAACCAGAGAGAGAGGCTATATATTAGAAACAAAAAGCAAGATGATAACCAGCCATCACAGCTATATATTAAAAAACAAAAAGCAAGATATTAGAAACAGAGAGAGAGATGCATTCCAATTTAAAAGACAAAAAAAAGTAAGATGATAACCAGAGAGAGAGGCTATATATTAGAAAGGCATATCATAGGGCTGCAATGCACATCAAAAAGGCATAATGATATGTAGTGTGCATGACTGCAAATACTAAGAAGCAAAAGTCTAAAATATTTGTACCTCGCCTTAAGAAGCAAGCTGCAAAAGGATAGTGAAAACTTCAAGGCTATTGTATCCTCGATCAACAAAATCGCCCTGCAAACAAGCTAGGAACATTAAACACCACCAGAAGACAACCAAACAATATTTTTATAATGACGTGCAGAGATTTTATCTAATTTAATATGTATTGATGGTGAACACACACCCACACACACACACACACGAACTGTCTATCTTCCATGTTCGTTCCAAAAGCAACGGTGAACAAGTGTTCATAAGTATTGATGGTGAACACACACACACACATATTATCATATCATTTTTTTAATCACATAGTAAGTTCTCAAACCTATTGTAACCGAAAAGAAAAAAAATTCCTCAAAACTCCTTTTTCATAGTCAAAATACTCAAAAACACCGTTTTGGAGAGCATAGAATTGTTTTCGAACTCAAATGTTAATGTTCTCTCGACTATCATCACATCCAAATTAACAGTTGACAAGTTATATAATTTTTTATAGTTTGATCTTTGAAGTGTTTTTCACTGAAATAAATGGTTGTAAAAGAATTAAGCACAATAGTTTAAAAGTTTTTTTTTTTGGCAATAGATTAAACACCCTCCCAAGTGGCTGTGATTTATAATCCTACTGTGATCAACGGAAGGTAATCATAAGTACCTACGAACGTAATCGATTCACAAGAACAAAATGCATCTCAAAATGCACCTTCAAAACCCACAGGGCCGCATAAATTCACAAAAACAGAAGAAAAAAACCCAGAAATCAAAAACTGTCATAAGCTCAAATCAAAACCCAGAAACAAGATTAAAGATATCAAATTCAGAAACCCACATTAATCAAAACCCGAATCTTGTTGTCGACTACGAGGTCATACCTGTGAGTGCCAAACTTGGACAGGGACGACGGAAGACAAAAAGTTGTGAGCTGTCGTGGACTCGCGGAGGAGGGAATCGATGATGAGGGCTGTCGTCGCAGTCGCAAAAGCTGAGGCCGTGGTGGTGAGGGTTGGATCTCAGTTCTCAGATCAGATGTGCGAAGCGAAATGGGGGAATGGGGATGTGAGAGAGGGGTGAGGTGAGGCCAGTCAGAGAGTGAGGTGAGGGTGCGGAACTAAGTGAGTGTGTGAGAGTCTCAGTACCGAGTAAAAGTATAAAAGTAAAACTTAATTGGGATGGGATCCAATGCTTTGCAACTTGGTGAAACTAATTTGTCAACCTATTATATCATGACATGTGTGTATATATATAATTAATTTATTTATTATTAATAAAACGGTTCGGTTCGGTTCGAACGGTTCTTGTTCTTTCGAAACCGGAACCGGAACCGGTTTAAACGGTTCGGTTCGGTTTTTTGACTCAAAGTTGACTTTTCCGGTCAACACGGTTTTTTTCGGTTTTTTTTCAAACGGTTCGATGCGGTTTTGCGGTTTGACGGTTTTTATGCCCACCCCTATTGGTATATGGTTAGAGGTTGAACTTGATTGCACAAAGAAAAAATAATGCATATTAACTGTTAGAGAAGTTCCTAAGAGAGATGGATTTAGGTAATAATTCTGTCACTGGTATTTGTTCAGATGCAATGCTGAAAATGATCGTTGCATTTTCTTGAACGTTCAGAAACTCTCTGCTTGATATAACTAATAATCATACCATATTCTGTTACCTGAAAGACATTAAACCTATATTTTGTGAGTAATGCTATTCTTACCACATTGTTTTACCATCTTAGGTGACAGAGGTGGACAAACTACATCATTTAATTTCAACCTTTTTAAATGATGATTGTGGTATACGAGGAGTCTCCTTCTTCTACCTAAGATTATTTAAGTGTTTTAATTAATAGTGTTTTAATTAATAAAAAGATTGAAATTAAATGATGTAACTTGTCCAACTCATTTGCCACCTAAGATGGTAAAACAATGTAGTATAAAATTGTGGTAAGAATAGCATTACTCATATTTTATATGAGCAACTGAGGGTAGTAAACTTTCAGTCTTATTCGCCAAGTACGGTTTTGATTGAAGGTGGCAAACTTTCAGTCTTATTCACCAATTACGGCTAAGAATCATACACCTCAAGGTGAAAGTTATTTAAAATTGTTGCTTAGTAGCAGCAGTGGCATTGTGTAATATGGTTTTCTGGGAATTGTAAATAAACATTAGGCTTAAATAAATATTGGGTAGTATGGTTTCTTGGGGAAACACAAGCAGGTATTTGGGATTTTGTTCAATAATGGAGTTGAGGGTGAGAGGGGTTTTAATAGTTGAAGAATATAAATAATATGTTAAAAGTGATTTGAAGTGTGCTTAGAAATTTCTTATTTTTTTAAAAATCTAATAAAATCGAAATTGTCATTGTATAATACATAAGCCAGTTAATATGAAATTTTAATATGAGGTGCATTCAACATTTCATGAAATGCTAATATAAAAAAAACCAAAAAAATAGGGGCTAATTGAAGTTTGTGAAGTGTGATAACATTATAACCTTAATGGAATCAATGGTTGTATGGCGTGCCATGTGGCATGAATTAGATACGCAGTTATGCTAAGGTTGTTAGTTAGCTTAGCGTAGTTGTTAATCAATTGTAGGATATATATATATATATATATATATATATATATATATATATATATATATATATCTCATGTAATAACTGCCACATTCTAAGTTTTCACTACTGAAATATATACAATAATTCTATCGTCTTCTTCAAGCTTTTTTTCTCTCTCTTACTGAATCTTCTTCCTCTTGCATTCTCTGCAACAATATTGTTGCTTTACAAAATGAACATCTATTCAATATAGTATCGTATTAGCTCATTGTTTTTTAGTGATTATTTCAAACTAATCTTCTAGACCTTATGAGAATTGACTCGCACTTCCATTGAAAATACATAGATTTCCCAACAAAGTTTTTATCGAGGTCTATTGTTAGCACCTTATCCCATTTCTTTGTACGTGTTTTACCTGAATAATAAATATCGTACTTATTCTCAAAAAAGTTGAAAGAGAGAGAACTGCTGGAGAAGGTTGAGTATGAAACCCTGGGGTTTAGTAAAAGTTTTCTCTTTTTATTCCAGGTTAAATAACTTTTTGCTTAAATTGTCGTATTGGGTTGGAGAATTTTTTTTCGAGTTCTTTTAATTAAATCCTTTTTTTCAATCATCAGACCATCACTAACATTTGGGACATTTGGGTTAAAACCATAAAAAAATTAAATTAAAAATAGTTTTTTCGCTCGAATCCTTCTGAGTTAAATTTTAATCTGAGATTAGTAAAGAATGAATTTAGGATAATTTTTTTCTTAAAGTAAGTTAAAAAAAAATTATTTATACTATCCTAATTTAATTTTAGGGTAAATTACAAAAAACTACCTCAACTATTGGTGTCGTGACACTTTCATACCTCATCTTTAAAACGTGACAATGTCATACCGCATCTTACGAATTTGTGACAATGTCATACCTCCGTCAATTTTTCTGTTAAGTGCTGACGTGGCAAGAGATGAGACCCATTTTCTATTAAAAATTATTAAAAACAAAAAAAAACATTTAATATATTTGTTTAATATTAAAATAATAAAAAAGTAAAAAAAAAAAATGCCTTCATCCCTCTTTCCCCCCCCCCCCGCCCGCGCCCCGCGCCCAGCGCCCAGCAAACCCAGTTCTGGGTTTGCATTTTTTTATTTTTTTTCTTTCTTCTTCTTCCACTTCTCTCTTCTTCTTCTTCTTCTTCTTCTTCATCCCTCTTCTTCAACCCCCCCCCCCCCCGAGCCCCGCTCGCAGCAAACCCAGTTCTGGGTTTGAATTTTTTTTTTTCCTTTCTTCTTCTTTTTCTCTCTTCTTCTTCTTTTGGGCCTGGGTATGAATTTTTTTTTTTTTTTGTTTCGGGTTGCAGGTAGAGGTGGGGGGGGGGAGGAACTGGGTTGAGGGTCGGGGAGGAACTGGGTTGGGGTGGGGGGGGTGGGGGGTTGCACGGAAGGGGAACGGGAAAGGGGTCGGGGGGGGGGAGATGGGAATGGGTTCTGGGATGCAGAGAAGAGAGAGGAGAGAGAGGCGAGAGAGGGAGAGAGAGAGAGAGAGAGAGAGGGAGGGAGAGAGAGATTTTAATATAAAAATATTTGTTTTTAATTTTTAATTATTAAAAATATATTTAATTATTTTTTAATCCAGATGTATTAGTGAGTGGTCCCCATCTCTTGCCACATCAGCACTTAACAGAAAAACTAACAGAAAATTTGACGGAGGTATGACATTGTCACAAATTCGTAAGATGCGGTATGACATTGTCACGTTTTAAAGATGAGGTATGAAAGTGTCACGACACCAATAGTTGAGGTAGTTTTTTGTCATTTACCCTTAATTTTATGAACATTTTAACCTACAAGTATTTATATTTTGATAAATGTTGAAAAATCACTAAACCTACATCGTGAAATTCGTAGAACACTATGAAAGAATATGAAACACATTAAAGAATTTTTTTTTAAATTACTTTAACCATTGGATTTAAATTTGGACCCTAAGATCTTTTTTTTACCATTGAATTTGATCATATTAAATCTTAGCCGTTGGATTCAATGAATTAAAAAAATATATATACACATATGGTGGGCCGACCTGCTAACCCAGGAGGGAATTTGCTCAGAAATGAGTTTTAAGTTAAAACTCATATTTACCTGGAGTAAGTTGAAAATGATTAGAACCTAAAATTTGAGTTTTACTCCAAAGGTTGGAATAGGTCTTAGTTAATTTGGGTTTTGAAAAGAAAAATATAGAATCAGGGTGAAGGGATGAAGATATCTTGATTTGGACCTTCTTACAGCGTTTGGATCTTGCTCATTATCCACAAGACCTGGATTTGTTTTATATTTGTACTATAAATTAGAGTTACATAAAATAGTTTCGGGCCCATGCTTTATCCCTGGGCAGCCACCTGTTCCGGCTCCCCTTAGGGTCCGATACATGACGTAAATGTATGAAAAATGGCATTGGAGTCTTGTAGGCGATGGACAAAATACCGCTTTTATCCAGAGATTATCCTTGAGTAACTCATCAATATTATATATATATATATATATATATATAGGCTGCTTTGATGGTAACTCATCAGTGTTTTCATCCCACTCAAGATTCAATCGCATACAGTACTTGAGTTTAGTTTCATAAATAATGCGGTATTTATGTTTAATTTTAGAAATAGTGTAGTACTTGTGTTTAGTTTCAAAATTAATTAGTGTTCAGTTTTCGAAATAGTGTAGTATTGTTTAGTTTCAAAAATAGTGTAGTGATGTTTAGTTTCAGAAATAGTGTAGTATCTTTCAGTTATAAACAGTGTGTACAATAGACGTAGGAGCGTGTTAGCTTTTTATTACATGTTTCTATTTCTTTTATTATATTAAACTTTTGTCATTTTATTAAATAAAGCAATAAAATGATTTTTTGTTAAAATAAACTTAATTTAAATCTTTTTTCTTAAAGCTCCTAATTAAATTACGAAACTTGAAAATTAAATTAATTTAACAACAATTAACGGAGTGGCGAGCACCAAAGTATTCCTACAGTTATGAATGTTTCATATAAAGTTGGTTCTTGTTAATATTGACCCAAAGAGAAGAAAGATAAATAATTACAATACTTTGCAAATACAATAGTCTTGAAGCTCTAACTTGATTAATTATAGAGGGAATGGTCTAACTTTTAAATTATAACCGTATGTAAAATTTATTAATTTTTCTGATGGAGGCACAAAATCGTTACCTTTATATTTCAGGGCAAGCCACGAGTGCCCAATTTATCTCTAGGACTAGTTAAAGGAGGAGGGTTGTCTGTCCTCCTTCCCGTACCTTCCTGTTTTGTGTGGTCACGGTTAAGCCACATCAACATTTTTTTTTTATAGTGATAATAAGACAAAAATAAATAGTAATATAAAATATTGACGTGACTTAACCGTGACCACACAAACATGGAAATGAGGAGGGTAGACAATCCTCCTCCCTAGTTAAAATATCTCGAGGGTGCTGGAAGAAAACCGTAGGAAATGGGCTGCGCACCCGAGATCTTACAATATTAGTTATTATATTATTGGGCCAGCCCAACAAACAAAATAGTCTGGACGTTTCCCCTTCCACCTTCCTGCTTCCTGCTTTCCTATTTAAATAATTAATAAGGGATGTGCTGTACACACACCTCATTTTACTTCTCACACATCTCTTAATAATTTTTTTCCGTTGATATTCTTCAGTTC
Source organism: Crataegus laevigata (assembly GCA_963580275.1). Lineage (NCBI taxonomy): Eukaryota > Viridiplantae > Streptophyta > Magnoliopsida > Rosales > Rosaceae > Crataegus > Crataegus laevigata. Next base: position 5,343,986 of record OY756940.1, read on the forward strand.
ATCTAATCCGACGGTCAAAAATTAAAAATGTATGTGAAAAGTAAAATGGGTGTGTGGATTTTCGTTAAAGTTCCATTTTTAAATAATTATTAAGGGCACATTTCTTAATAATTTATGCATGTTGATATTCTTCAATTCATTTGATCTCATGGTTAAAAATTAAAAAAGTATGTGAAAAGTAAAATGGGATGTGTGAATATCACATCCCAAAATCACTTCTTACAGAATAAAAATGGCAGGTTTTGATTTGACGTATGCTGCACATGTACCAGAGACTATTTCGTCTTGGGAGTGACTTCACACCATTGGAAGAAGACCTGCTAGCTGAGTACCTACAAAATGAAATAATAAGAAACCTATGTCCAGTGACAGAGACAATTTCCGAGATATCGTTGGAAGGGCAGGCTGGGTGTCCTTTGATGATTCCTCTATGTAAACAAAAATAAACTACAACATCATACTATTTTTGTTATTATTTAATTAACTCGTGAATTCCTATTTTATTAGAGTTGTTCAAGTTTGGAGTTCTGAAGACCACTGGGTATTTCTATATCTTGCCCGAGGCTGGGATTGAAGGAGCAAGCGTAAGGCCGTGCGATTCTAGGCTTTGGAAGCTTGCAGATGAACAGACTGTGCAGCAACAGAGTATTACAGTAGGTTATTCCAAAGAATGGGATTATCATATGTTTGGGGAGTCTACAGGTCTGAAACCTGCATTTCGAATACCGCTTGGATCTGGCCATTGTTCATCTGGAATATAGGAGACCGATTTTCCAACTATTGGTACTCTTTTCATATTTCTTATATTAATATTTGACTCATTTTGTGGATTGAGAATGTTGAAAAATACAAAGTGGTTGCCATTGCAAGGACATCTAACGATCAAGCTTTGAGAATATATCACACTGATCATCATTATTGTGTTGGTCCACAGCCGATCTTGCCTTCATTGGCAATTCTCGGAGGTATAGGGTATCTGCCTCTTGTTCAGCCACTGGCTATCCCTTTAACACTGACACAACATTATCGTCAAGTGCAAGGTCTGCATATGACACTGCATCAGCCTCCTATTCAGCCATCGACTATCACTGTAACACTACCTCAACATTCTCTTCAGGTGCAAGGTCTACTTATAACACTACCTCAGCCTCATGTTCAGCCACCGGTTATCCCTAAAACACTGCATCAGCCTCAGTTAGAGACGACACCGCTTGACCTTTCACGAGAGCGACGGCCTTGGTTGTTGTTTGGCTGTGGTCAAGCTAGATATTCTAGGGGAGTTGGCAGTCACTGTTACCTTTCCTCCCTAATTCATTGTTACCAACTTGATTCACTCGTTTTTAAGTTATTAACTTGATTCGCCCATACCTTTCCTCACTAATTCACTGTTACCACCTTGATTCGCACCCTCAACTGCCAACTCCCCTAGAATATCCAGCTTGACCATGACTAGACAACAGCCAAGGCCGTTGCTCATGTGAAATGTCAAGTATCGTCTTCTTCAACTGAGGCTGGTAGTGTCAGAGGGATAACCGGTGGTTGAATAAAAGGCAGTGTCATATGCAGACCCCGTACCTGAAAAGAATGTTGTGGCAATGTTAAAGGGATAGCCGGTGGCTAAACAAAAGGTAGATACCCTATACCTTCGAGAGTTGCTAATGGAGTCAATATTGGTTGTTGACCAACACAGTGATGGTGATCAGTGTGATATATTCCCAAAGCCTGATCATTAGACGTCCTTGTAATAGAGACCACTCTGTATTTTTCAACCTCCTCAATGCACAAAATGAGTCAAATATTAATATAAATATTAAAATAATAAATTTAGTAAAAGAAATATGAAAAAAGTACCAATAGTTGGAAAATCGGTCTCCGGAACAATGGCCGGATCTAAGCAGTATTCGGTCATTCAAAATACGGGTTCCAGATCTAGAGGCGCCTCTAACATATGATAATCCCATTCTTTGGCATGACCTATTGTAATAATCTGTTGCTACACAGTCTGTTCACCTACAAGCTTCCAGAGCCTAGAATCGCACGGCCTTACCCTTGCTTCTTCAATCCCAGCCTCGAGCATGATATAGAAATACCCAGTATTCTTTAGAACTCCAAACTTGAACAACTTTAATTGTGGATGCAAATTTCCGCATGTTTCTTCTTGGACAAAATTGCACCTACAAAACAATTAACACCTTAGGTCAAGGCCAAGAGCTTCATCCGCTCACGATGAATGGGAGATGGCTTTGGCCGAAGAACCTCCAATGCCAAAGTTAGAATTTAGAGAGAAAAGTGTTTGGAGAGTTTTTGGGAGTTTTGCAAGAGTGTGAAACTTAGGTTTTTAGAGAAAATTGGTAATATATATAAGGCATGACCTGTCCCCTTTGGAGAAGGTGGTCAGCCCTTTGTGATGTTTTTGAGTGTATTTTGTAGTTAATTGGTAGTTTAATTAGCCATTAATAGATTAATTAGGTAATAAATATATTAATTAGCTAATTAACATAAGGGGTGTGCTATCCACACACCCCTTTTTACTTCTCACACACCCCTATTACTTTCTGTCCGTTAGATCTTCTTCAATTCACTAGACATGGTTTTCCTATTATTTTAAGGAGTTTTAACAAAACACTCCCCGGTACTGTTCACTTTTAACAAAAAAAATCACATTTTTATCTTTCTATAGAGTACTATTCACTGTACCTTTAAAAATGACTTTTAATTAAAATAGAAGTTTTTTTTGGACTTTTCGTTAGTTTTCTTATTATTTTATTCCATAGGTACTCGGCTAGTAGAAGAGATTTTTCAGTGTGATCAGTAGATAGAGTGGTACATCACGTTTCACTGTACAAATGGTAAGATACGTGTGCAAATCAAGGTCTGGCTAATGCAGAATCTTAATTCGCAACAGTGAATTAGGGAGGAAAGGTATGGGCGAATCGACTGCAGGCAAGGTATAAAATATCGATGATATCGGAAATATCGGTAGTCCAAAAACACGGAAATATCGATGGAAATATCGGGATATTATCGATATCGATAAAATTGACTAAAAACCACGGAAATTGTAAGAAAAACTTGGAAATTTTTATTGAAACTTTGCAGGATGTTTATTTAGTCAATTATCTATTAGTTTATCACAAAAAATTGGAAGGAAATGCATTGCATGATGGATTTAACTGATTTAAGTTAATTATATAGCGAGCTAGCAAACAGTAAGTGTAGAAAATATGTAGTAATTAATGAAAGAAGTTTAAACACACCATAATCATTTATATATAATGAATTAGTACAATATTTTACACTTTATACATTGCATGGTAAAATACATGAGTGACTTAGTACCACATAGAGTTTCTATGAGGTTCAAAATTTTCACTATTTTCATCATCTCTATGTGTAGAGTAAATGTATTGTGAAGAATAGTCATCAAATGATAAATCCCCAAAATAGTTTTGCATGTAATTGTTAACATGTCACCCATATGGATCCGAGATTGGTTGAGTAGTCGTCAAATGACTACAACTAATTAGTTAGGTGAGTGAATGTGGTGAGTAGTTCAAAAGTAGATACTTGAAAAGAAATTGTCAAAGATTCATTGTCATGTGCAAATTTGTTTCTTGCAAAAAGAATTCAAAACAAAACCATATATATAAATATTTTAGCATATTTTCACAAAAACATAAGTGATATGGTGATCAAGGTGTTGAAGGGTAGCAGTTCTGTTGGTTTAAAATCTCAATCCATTAACCGAGTCCAAGTGTGCTCAAAACCCTCAACAACAGCAACGTGTTACATGTCATTCTCACTACGCATCTAGATAAAACGCTAGTCCTAGATTTATCAGATCAAACTTTTTCCAAACTCCCAAAATACCCCTATTGCACCTCCCATTCTCCCACCCCACCACCAAACAATCTCCGTCATTTCAGTCACAACCCAGGTCCTCTTTCGTCCACCTAAAATTCCCCCACCCTTCTACTCTGTGCGAACTTCACTGAGAACCAAGAAAGGCAGAAAAAGGGAGTGAGAGTGAGAGAGAGATAGAAGAGAGAGAGAAATGGAGTTCAATTTCAACACCAACATGGCGGAAGCGGAGCGGTGGCTGAGCACCGTTGTGAAGTTACTGTCGGCGCATGACTTGCAAAGGACCAAGACCTTCGCGATCCGAGCCCGAGAGACTGACCCCAGGCTCGAGGCTACCGAGCAGATAATCGCCGTAACCGACACTCTTCTCGCCCTTGAATCCCGGATCAACAACCAAAACCAGCAGCCCGACTGGTATGCTATTCTCCAACTCGCCCAGTACACTCAGAACCTCGAAATCGTCTTCGTTGTCGTCGTCGGTTTCGGATTCGGAGTTCTGGGTATGTTTCTCAATGGGTGGAGATCCCGAGTCGCAGCTGATCCGTAGTTCCCCTTCAAGTTTCTGATGGAGGAGGTGGTCAGAGTCAGCTCTTGCGTCCTCGGTGACATGGCTTCCCGCCCCAATTTCGGCCTCAACGAGCTCGACTTTGTCTTCTTGACTCTTGTATTTCATTTTGATACCTAGATCGGAGTCTAGGGTGCTCTTTTATAGTCGGCCGGAGCTGTAGAAGCTCCAGCGTTCTTCTCCGATTTGCACTAGCCTAAAATATTGCGATATTATTGGTAATATCGCAATATTTTCGATATTATCGCGATATTTTGATGAAAATTCAGTGGATAAGGATTAAAATGTCGCTCTCTCACAAAACCGATATTATCGGCGAAAAATCACCGTTAATATTGGCATTTCGGACCATGATTGCAGGGCAAGAAGAAAATAATTTGTGGTCAGCTGTCTAGAAACTTGATGCTCCCATAAGTTGCGCGGTGCTGCAAGAATATTTTGGCAGTTAGGGTCAACCGCAAGCGACGAGGAATACGACTTGAAGCATCTTGTCCTAACTGCGGTGCAGGGGAGGAATCGCAGTGTCATGTGTTTTTTCAGTGCCCGTATGGGAAAGCCCTCCAGCTTGATTCTAATATGGTGCATGGAGTGGATTTTCTTGAGTGCTAACAGTGGCTTCTCAAACGCCTATGTGCAGGAGATGGAAGCTCATGAGCTCATACGGTGGATATATAATGTTTGGTTTGTGGAGGCTTTGGAAGCGTAGGAATAGTTTGGCTGTTGAGATAAAAAGTGTTCAACTCATGGATACTGTGACGATGCTGCGCAACAATAGGGAGAATTTGAAGATATAAAACCAAGGCAAGAGGTGCTGGAGGTTGAAGCGGTAAGTGCTTTTATCTTGGTATGTGTAGAGAAGGGTTTTTTTAGGTTCAAGTTGGAGGACTTGGATCCTCTCCAGATCTCCTCCATGGGGATCCTAGGGATCAAGCCACATGGATCGTTCATAAAAAATCGTGCGGTTACAATTAAATGCTTTTTACGTAAAACGAAACTGCTTCATTTTTAAAAATATAAAAATCATTTAATTTTAGCTGCACGATTTTTGATGAACGGCTCTTGTGGCTTGATCCTCGGGATCTCCATGGAGAGGATCCAAATCCCAAGTTGGAATCAGGTTCTAGGTGTCTGCATGATTAATGGTGCAATGCAACCTGACGCTATGCATGAAGGTCTCTTATATGTTTACAAAACAAATTGATGAGGCTAGTAGAGGAATCATTTTGAACCGAAATGGTACTTTGGTACTTTGGTCTCCTAGCGTTTGTAATAGGGCAACACATCTTGTCGTTTCTTTTGTTTCGAGAAAAGATGATCATTATAGATGGAATCATTTTGAACCGAAATGGTACTTTGGGCTCTGATATAAACGTTTCTTTTAGAATTAATAAAATTTTATACCGTTTGAAGAGAATTACATGTATATACTTTTATTCTTAATTTAAATGTACGGAGGCTTTTGGGGTAAGTCTCCCTCAACCAGGACGTCATAAAACAAACTAACCCCATCTTGCTTTTAGTTAGATAATCACATATTTGGCCATAACATAGATGTGATTTGTAACATTTTTTTTAGTTTAATTTGAGATAATTCATTTAAACCAAGAGTGTGTGTTGGTAAGTTATGGCCAATCTTGAGCCTTTCGTTGCAGTTCTCCTCTTTTAGATTTTTAACCTATTCTATTCTATCCTATTGAAGGTACTAATTATAAGGTCCAAATATATTTTCACTTTTATTATGAATGGCAAAACGGGTATAAGAAAAGATCAATTAGACGTAAACTTTTAAGAAAATGTACCTAGGCTCAATTCGAAAGAAGCTGCAAGTAGCCCTTTACCACAATAGTAAAAAGGTGTTGATCTCTTGCATAACGATATAAGTTCAAGCCCCATCGGTGAGTAATCTAACAAAATCTATAGTTTAACAAAAAAAATTTCGAAAGAAGGTGAATTTTTTGGATCTAGATCTAAATGCACCATTTTTCAATTAGACCATCTCCGATGTATTTGGCTAAAGCCTACAACTGAGACCATGAAATTTAGGGGGTACTAATAGTCAACAGCTCATTTGGTTAGCTACTTCACTCTTTAATCTGCACTAAATTTTCCATTAACGTTGCACCCAAAATTTGGAGACACATAATAACAGGACAAACACAACGAACGATTAACATCAAACCATCATCATTTGCACTTTAAAGTTCCCTCAGTGTCCCTACTATCTGCTCCATTCAAAATCTCCTCCGTATTTAATACCAGAGTTATTGGCACGGCCCGAATCTTCTGGTTTTATGGAGTGTGCATAGGCATGCCAACCTAAAATGTACGGCAAGATAAACTGCAAAGAACAGAAAACGTATGAGCCCTAACCAGTGAGGATTCAGCAAATGCAGGTATGTTTTATACAAGGATAATTGGGTGGGTGGATGAGTGCGTGTGAGAGATGGAGGAGGAGGAGAGAGAGACATCATACATTGAAAGCTGATTTGAGAACAGCAAATTCTGCTCTGGTGATAGGAATATAAATGCTCTCGTCCAAGTTGATAAGCTTGTTTTGAACACCTTGATTATGTCATAATGATAACAGCAACAGAATATATGTTAAAAAAACTTAGCACCCTCCAATAAGTATAGTAAATGGCTTGTGTGCAATAAAATTGTACTGATTTAACAGAAACTATACGTTGCAAACAGATCTCGCCTAAAAAAAGGTGATCACCTAAGTTTCTTCCATGTATTGCATATCTCTTGTTTAATCATTCAGCATAATGGTGTTTAGTTATAAACTTTCCAGCTGAAAAGTCTATAGCTTGATGAATAAATGGGAAAAGTTTGCCAAAAGCATTGATGTACCAACAATTGACTATACTTTAAATGACTGAAAATTAAAAAATCGCAGCATCAACTTATATATTATGGCATAATAAGGTGAAGATAAATGTAATGTTCGCCACCAAGATTTCAAGGTTAAGACAATTACTGAGGTTAAAGAAATGGCCAGATCCGTCTGGAAGAGGCTCCACCTTCAACACCTTCCTGACCTTGCCCTCATCACTGCAAAACAAAACATTTTAGTACATATTACATCACTTACATTATGCACCATCAACAAGTCGGAGATGCACGAAAGTATAATCATGTATATTTACATATCTGTCATCAGATGTTCATATCATGAGGGATAGACATTCAAACTTAGTACAGTCGCAATGAACAAATACTTGTCCCACTCTGCTTGTCTAGATATCTTAATAATTTCAAAGAGAAAATGAAGACATTTGTATTGAACGCAAGATTATTACTGTTCCATATATCACCACATGAGACCACCGGTTATTGCAATCACTCAGATTCAATGTATGCTGATTAGGAGAACCATATACAAATAATCCAACACAGGCAACACCACCACTGTTACTGAAATCCATGATAACGCAAAGAAAGGGAGAGAGTGAAGGAGTTACCTTTTCCCCTTAAAAGGATCATGGAAAAATTCAAGGGACTCCTTTGAGCCAAGGCTAACCAGGCTTCCAATTTCTGTCACTGATAGCGAGAATACCTACACAAACCAATTGTTGTTTTGCATATATTAATGATCATCATAATTACAAAGTTACAATTATAGTAAGTGGCCATATACACTTAACAAAAGGTTTTATTAACGGTGGACTGATATGCGGTAACCATACACCTCAATGTTTTTAATGGAAGTATTATGTAACGACTAGCCAATAATCAAAGTTATAGGATTTCACAATTTGGAAACAGAGGCTATACAAAGTAAATATTTGAGCATTGACATTACTAAAAGTTTTCAGTTCTTATCATTCTTGTAAATTCATTATTCATATGAGCAAACACAGCATGAATCACCTGCTTTCTGCTCCAGTCATATACACGAACACCTGCTGCTGGAGCAAACTGAAGTAGCACAAAACCCTCCCGGGAAAGTTTGAATGCCCCTGACTGTCCCGGACACCAAACCATCAAAGAACAATCAATTAGACGCTCCATAACATAAACACAATTTTGTATTAACGGTTGAGAAACCATCAAAGAACCATATTCTTACAAAGAACTAAATAATGCATCAATCAAATCAAACATACATCTAAAGGGGTGAACTCTGGAGCTTTGGGCTCTACAGTAAGAGCTGCCTTTCCCTTGTATATCGAGTGACCCACGTAAATCCTAGGTGCCATCCCAGTCACTACACACATAAACCAAACAAATACATTTATTAATCACACAATAAACAAAGAAATTCTGCCTAGCCATCATTAAACTGGTTCATCAATTTGTAAGCGTTAATCGCTCAATCTCCCTGTTTGGTTGCACAGAAATTAAAAGTTCCAGTTTGGAACTGCTTCCATAATAAGCACTTCTAATCATGCAGAAAATTTTATTAAAAATCCAAGTGCTTCACAGGCAGGTGCTTCTCCCGAAAGCATTTCTACAACCAAGAAGCGCGGTCGATTGTCAGAGAGCACATTTAGAGATTCCATAAGCAATCCCAAACGGGCCCTAACTTCAAAATGGTCAAATTCAACCCTGTCCTTCATGCTAATTGGGCTCCTAATCGAGCCAAACAGCTACACAACACTCAACCAAGTGCAAAATTTTCATGCTTTCTTACTCTTCATTTGCTCAGCTAGATGTAACCAAACAATCCCTTAACTCTATCCATTTCCAAACCTTTTTCCTACAGCAGCACAGGATAAAATAGTCCAAGGACAGAGTAAGTACCTCCGGCGGGAGTTTGCGAAGCAGGAGAAGGCTTGTTCGGGGAAGCGGGGGTGCTGGTTCTCTGCTGGTCGAAATACTCCGACTGGCGACATTTCAAGGAGAGCCTCTTCGTCGACGAGCTCGGATTCGGAGCGAAGCCGAAGGTGTTGGTGCTGAAAACCCTACCTCTAATGGAGAGCTGCGAAAAGAGGAACTGGCTAGGGCTTTTGTGAGGGTTTTGTGAAGTCGCAGGGGAAGATAGCGAGTGTAGTTTCAGCATCCTGAACACTCTCTCTCTCTCTCTCTTCCCTCCTCTCTTCAACTCTGTCTCTTCCCGGATATGTTTAAAGAGAAAATTGTATCATTAGTTATTTAATTTTAATTCAATTCAAGCGTTGGTTTTTAACTAAAAAGATAAATTTGTAGCACTAGTTTCTTAATTTTATCTAATTGAAGCGTTGGTCTTTTAATTAAGAATTTGTAATTATTGGTCTTTTGACTCATTAAAATATACATTTATGGTCTTTTTTGTAAATTTTATCAGAATTTTAATCAAAATGAGTTAGGGTGGAAACACCATTGCTACAATTTAGTTAAAATTGAGTGACCATTTCTCTAATTGGATTAAGATTGAAAGATAATTACTCTGATTGAGTTAAAATTAACGTTTCTACAATTTTCTCTATTTTAAAACAATGGCGGGCCGGATTTTAGGCTGGTCGCTGACGTTTTATTTTTAAATTTCGGCCCAAGATGATTAACTAGTGGGCTGGTTGACAATGGCATACGCCCTGTCGACGCACAAGGAGGGGAAAAGGCGCGTGTTGTCTAATTTTCAGCCACACGCCAGACAACGCGACGCGACTCTCCCACTCTCAAAGCCGCTTGCAGCCTGCGAAGTCTCGAGCATTTTTTTTTTCATGTCAAATGTCGTCGCTTTGTTGCTCTGGACTCGCACCGCAATGGAGGCACAAGAGCGTCCGCGTCTTTCTTTTTCTTCGCTCCAACACAAGGACTAGTTGCAGTCGCAGCAGTAGCACGTTCGTGCCCAGAGTCACTTCATCTTCAACCAACGACGACGCCTTCTCAGCCCCCAAACCACCGCAGGTACCCTCTCTCTCTCTTGAATTTCCCGGTAAATCTGACTGCGTTTTGTTTGATTGATGGTGTTTTGGGGTTGGAATGGCAGTTAGGTTATGATCCTTCCGAGGACTTATTCGGGCTCGAGACCAATTCAAAGCCGAGGTTTGTAAATTTGTAAATTTGTAAAATTTCCACCTCATATAATTTCATTTGTTTAGAGTATCTCACTCTCATTTCATAATTAAAAGACGATATTCTATTTTAATCCAATCTAAACTATGGAGGGTAATTTGGACTCGAGTTGATAGGATAGGAGAGATTTTTCAGTGCCGGAACACGACCCGACACACTTGGACACTTAAAAAAAAAATCCAACGTTGACACTTGGTGTATCGGGTCGTGTTACCAGCCCACTGAGAAATTTCTCAGTAGATAGGGGCACATCCACTTTAGCTAAATTGGCTGCGCGCACTGTCTGCTTAGATTATGTTTAAGTTGCCACTTAGACTTAATAAATGTGTCTTAATTTCAGGAACGTTAGTATGGGTGCGCGCAAACCAAGGTCGTGGTTTGGTCCAAACGGCCAGTATATCAGGGAGCTGCCTTGCCCGAGTTGCCGGGGGAGAGGATATACTCCTTGTTCAGAGTGTGGTATAGAAAGGTCCAGATCAGATTGTTCACAGTGTGTTGGGAAGGTTTGTGCTTTTTCTAAAGCTTATTGTGAAGAGTTGCTTATAGATAAGACATTGCACTTCATAATGTGCTATTTTGCTGTTGATTATCGATTCGGACATTATTCTTTCTTGAATCTTTTATCTTTCTTTTGCTTCGGTTAGATGATTAAGAATGTGCTATAGCTATGAATAAAGCATAAGGCATTGATTTTCAAGGGAAACTAGACGCGTTAACCTTTCACTTATCGTAACAGGGCATAATGACTTGTCGTCAGTGTTCGGGAGACTGTGTCATATGGGAAGAGTCGATTGATGAACGACCATGGGAGAAAGCCCGCTCGATGTAACTTCTTGCCCTTCCTACTTTATCTTGCACTCTTGGTTTGTTTTCCATATTCTATATTTTCTGCCGTGCTGTTCCTTGTATTTAGTCCCTAGTTAATCACTGCCCTTTTTATCTGGTCATTTTAGTTAGACTTTAGTTTCGGAAATGATATCTTAAACCGAAAGATTGACATGATCACTGAAGCAAGTATTTCTACCTAAACTTTGGTTCATATTTGTTTTCAAGTATTTTCTTCTGTTTAGCTTTTACATGTCAAGTATTTTGAGTTCTTTCGTGATGCAGTGTAATTTTGGATATCTTATTTTAACTTTTCCCCCTCCCAGTTCTCCGCTCAGAGTGAAGGAAGACGATGAAGTTGACAATTTAGACATAAAGCTAGTAAAGAGAAAATCGAAGCGAGTATACCAGTCACCACCTCCTGAAGTTGGACTGAAGATCAGCCGATCTCTAAAAGTTAGTTTATCCACTTCAACCTTACCAGAAATGTTGCATGAAAATTGGATGACATGAACACGTATAATATCACGTGTTAATTGCAACCTAGAGCTATACCTATATATGATACCTGCAATTTTAGTTCATAAACAGTTGCTTAATAGAAGACACGGCATAGATATTGAGCTCCATATCATGAATTTAATCTTCTTTGTCTAGTTGGATGATTGCAGAGTCTGAATGCCAAAACCGGTCTGTTTAGTAAGAGAATGAAGATCATCCATCGTGATCCTATGCTTCATGCTCAAAGAGTGGCTGCAATTAAGGTCCAGATTTTAAGATTAAGTACTTTTGGGAACTTCCAATATTTAACTTCGATGAATTTTGTGCTGAAACATTCATTTCGAAATTCAAAATAACAAAGATTTAATTGCATTGGTTTTATATGTACTGCAGAAAGCCAAAGGAACTGCTGCAGCAAGAAAGCATACTTCGGAGGCTTTAAAAGCTTTCTTTAGTGACCCAGAAAACCGTCGCAAAAGGAGCATTTCCATGACGGGCAAGTTCTCATACTCCATTGTAGATTTACTGTCGGTAGCTTGTTTCTGAATCTGCATACTAGGATTACACATATTGTTTAGTACTCGCACATTTTGTAACCTTATTTTCCATCTGTTCTATTGCCTTCTTCCGCAGAATGCGGGAATGTAAACGCATGGAACAGGGTTTGACTTGAATCTGTTTCCTTTCTGCGATACAGGAATAAAATTTTACTGCCAAAACTGCGGACGTGAGGGGCATAGAAAACACTACTGTCCAGAACTAAAGGGTGGTTTGATAAATAGACAGTTCACCTGTGGCGTTTGCGGCAAAAAGGGCCATAACAGAAGAACCTGTCCAAAGTCGAGGTTGATGAGCAGTCACAAAAGCGGGGTTAGAAGACATCACCATTGCAAGATATGTGGTCAAAGAGGCCATAATCGCAGGACATGCCCCAAACTTATTGGGGTGAAGGTCAAGCTTGGCAGCAGAAGAACATACAAGTGCAGGATGTGCCAAGAGAATGGGCATAATAGTAGGACATGTCCTAATAGAACTGTATCTTCCTGAAAACATTGTTCACAATAATTAAGAAATTAAAGCAATTAACGTTGACTTTCCCAAAAGAAATCCGCAATGAAATACTACGAGACAATGCCGATATAAAGAATTGCAAACATGAGTTATATCAGTTTGTCAGAATTTTCAAGTAGTTTAGAATATCGTTTTTCATTCACGACAGAATCCTTAATGCTTTTGAATAAACAATTGGGGCAAGTAAGTACAAGGCTCGTGTCACATATCGAGTCCACAGAACATCGCCTATAAAGAAACAAGGTGTCCTATGAAACGACGCCGTTCGATACATAAAAGGGGTCAAAGTCGGTTGTCTCATCAATAAATACGCCGCCGTTCAACAAACGTGGAGCTTCCCCTAGCCCCAATTGACACCCAAAAATCCACCATCCGCTCCTTCCTGCACTTTCTGATCGAACAGGAACTCCGCCATGGCTATGCAGAGCGGAATAGGGTTTTCCAAGATCCTGATCTTAGCTGGGGCAGGTACTGATCCCTCGCACGTAATCTGTGTTTTTCTTACCGGGTCTGTTTGGTTGCGGGGTCAGCTGTATTCCATCTGAGTGATTGGTTGTTCTCTGCGCAGGGTATACTAGCACCATCCTTGTGAAGAACGGTAAATTATCCGAGTTGCTCGGTGAACTTCAGGTACTGTTTTTACCTTCTTTTTTTCTTTCTGCTTATTTAGTGGTAAAATCAAATTTATGATTTTTTTTAAGTGTTTATTAGTTTTTGTTTACTTGGGTCGGAATGGAATGGTGTTGGGGAAAAGGGGTTTGATCGGTTTGGTAATTTTGTTTGTTTATTTGGGAGTTCGTGTTTGGTCGCTGAGAAAATTTGATGGATTTTTGCGTTTGTTTGTGGTTTGGTGGCAGTCATTGTTGAATGGATCCGGGGAACACGCAGACGGTGACTATGACTCCCTCACAGCACAGGTATTGTGGAAATTGGTGTAAGTTAGTATGGAATGATGTTTTGTTGTGTCGAATTTGTTCGTATGGGTATGAAGTTTCCGTTTGATTATCTTTTAGATTAGCCGAATGACAGCTGAGATCAGGCAAATTGGCTCGTCGCGTGGCGGGGGAACGGTTTTTGTGAATGGGAGCGGTAGCCAAATTGGTATATCACTTTTCTCGCTGGTGCTTCTAATAAATTCTTCAGTTGCTTTGTGTTTACTTCCTTTTGTGTATTAAAACTTAATGCATGGCCATGCCCATTATTTTGGGTTCAAGTTACTATTTGTATGTGCGTTATGCAGTTCATAATACGAAAGAAACAATTTCGAAGTTGTTCTCTTTTTTCTTTTCATTGAAATTTTTGTTTTTCTTTTCAGGTAATATGACATCACTAATAATGCCAGCAGCTACCTTGGGAGCAGTGGGTTATGGTTACATGTGGTGGAAGGTATGCAGATTATATGGATATGCTTATATTATTTCTTCAGTCAATTCCTTGAGTTATTTTTTTCTTGAGTAAACTAATATTTTTCTCTTTGCAAATGGTTAGGGTCTAAAATTCTCAGATATGATGTATGTGACAAAGCGTGGTATGGCTACTGCTGTTGAGAACTTGACTAAAAATCTGGATAACGTGAAAGAGGCTGTTGCTGTAAGTCTTCCGTTGTCTGTGACAAAAAAGAAAATCCTATTTTGTGTGAAGTTGTATTAAGGAGATCATAGTTGTTCCCAAATCAACTTGGCTTGCAGAACTCATATATATATATATATGTTAATGGATATTTAAACAATTCAACTGTATTTAATATTCTTATGCTGGACAGAAAGCAAAGAAGCACCTGACGCAGAGGATTCAGCATGTGGATGACAAAATGGCGGAGCAAAGTGAGCTCTCAAGGTCAATTAAGGAAGATGTATGTCCTTTACTGCATATTGAACCCTAACTCATAGATTTAGAAAAGTACATATTAATTTTCATGTTTGAATGAGGCTGATTCTTGTTAGATTTCCATAAGTAGTGAGTAAGCAATAACTTCTGATATGATCAGTGTTGATTTATAGAGAGTGATTTTTCACAGATGGTATTTGGGGGTGTATTTAGCTATTCGCTATACATATTGTGATGCATGATGTCTTAAATGTACACATTTTAGTATTTAACAGGCCCTATTCCAATTAAACCTTAGATGTATGGTATTCGTACTTTCTTTATTATCGTATGGATATTTTGTGATCAGTAATATCATATGGCTTTCTTTTGATTACTATACATTAGATATATATTATACTTTCTTGTTAGCATCATCTCTATATTTCTTTACAACGTGTGAAACAGGTAGCTGGAGTGCAGCATTCTCTCACTGATATTGACTATGACTTGAGTAGATTGCAGAGCATGGTTTCTGGTTTGGTGAGTTTTCCTTCGAGATTATGTTGGATTAGGTCAATTTTTTACCCCTCTTTTTAAACACACATGTTTTCATTTTCCCTCTCTTGATGATGCACACACATTTTTCTTTTCCCTTATGTACTCATTGTCCTTTACATATCTCTTTCTCTATCACGCATGTGCATTTTATTTGAATTAGTAGTAACTTGTTTTCCTTTTCCCTTTCTCAGGATCATAAGATGGGTTCTCTTGAACAAAAGCAGGTAAAACAGCTTTACTTCTAGTGGAATAGTTGAGCCAGATTACGTGATGAGAAATTATAGAATTTGTTTTTTAGGGATGACATGCTTGATCTTAATTTTTATTGTGCATAATTTGGCTCTTTCTTCATCTTTAAAACTGAAACTAACTCGTTTGTAATTCGAATTTGTTTTTGCTTTGGAGAACTTTGAGTGGTTCTTGCATTTAGTTCAGTACATAAATCATCCATTTGTCTGCTTGAGGTCGTACTTACATAAATGTGTTGTGCAGGATCTTGCAAATCTTGGTGTTATCTACCTGGTCAATTTTGTCGATGGAAAAAAAGTTGAAATGCCTAAAACTCTGCAGGTTTGTACCCATTCATGGATTTATAATATCTTTTGACTATTAGAAAATGAAAAATAAATTTAAATTGTGTTCAGTGTATCAAAGTTACCTTTAATTAGTAAGATCATATCGTAGTCAAAGTTAATGTGGCAACGGGAACATCTGATATTGTTGATCTACCTATTATCAATTCAGTGCAAGCTACTTATTACAACGGTTTCAGATTAATTCTTCAAAGCAGCTTAGTGACTGCAAAGTTGCTTTTTTCGCTCTGTCCTTTATCTTTTACTGTGGTCCTGTACTTAATTAGTAATATCACTTGCAGAAGCAACTTGAAAACTCTGGGAAGTCACGTGGTCGTTTACTCTCATATTCAGATACTTCGGGCCTGATGGTTTGTTTCTAAGAATCCCTTTTCTTCTGGTTGTTGATTATATGCTAGTTGGAAACACTGCAGAGGACCTGATATTTTTTTGTTATTATTTGTGGTTGATAAAACCGTGTAATAATGTAAGGTGGTTGATCCCTTTGTTTTTCAGAAAAAAACAGAGAGTAATCTATGGTAATTAAATGCCAAATTAGTGCATTTACGTAGCAAGATGCTTTAGTTTTGCATTCTCTTTGTTTCCATTTTCATTTTACACCACAACATTAGGAGCAAGGAAAGAGGTCAAATATGGCTTCCTTTCAAGCTATTCCCAAGTAGCTACTGAAAATCATAGGCCTTTCAGTTTTTCCTGTTTCCTACAAAATGGCTTTAGTTTATAATGGAGGATGAGTTGGTCATGTTGTTTTATTTGGCTTGAAAAATGACACTACTATGTCAGCCACTGGAATCTTGATAGCTAGAGCATTAATATCTGCTACTTAATTGTAATTCGTTCCACTTTCTTGCAGGGTCTTAAAGAAATTGCGGACTCTCTGTCTGAAACTTTAAATCCATCAACTGATGCTATTGTGAAAGATGACACTGAAATGGCAGGAGAGTATCAGAAGAATAACCTGATAAGGTTTGAATAGAAACTCTATTATCTAGTATTTGGAACTGACGTGCATGCATCTTGTTGAGTCAATATATTCATAGGTCTCGGTTTTGGAACTGACGTGCATGAACTTTATCCTGTTGAGCGTCGATTGATATTCTTCCTTGTATTTAAATCCGCTATTTTTGCAGGTCGGTGTCAACCAGGTGTTGATTGCAATATTCTAAAGATGGCTGCGTCGCCATGTTTTAATGTTATGTAGTTGTAACTCATGAGAGGCAACTAGGTTTATTTGGTCCAGTTGTTCAAGTTTGATGTACAAAATCTCAGCAACCGCGGTGTTGTTTCACATTTATGTATTTAGATGTTTTATTTCTGAAGTTTCGGATCACAGAGAGATGAAGTAAATATTACAGTGGAGCTTAGTAACCTTATTTTGTTGGCTTAAATGAAAGCATAATGTTGGAGTACAAATTTCGGGTTCTTTCGGTGTTGCCGCTGTGCAGTTGCCTTAGTTCATATTAGTTCTTCCTCCACCAGAATCCAAATCTCCCTTCTCGTAAAATACACTCGAGTTATGATACGTAAAACTAAAGTTGAAAAAAAAAGAAACAAAAGAGCGAAATTAAAACACTTGCATTTATCTTTAATGTTCTTGATGCAGTAAATATTTAACCCAAACCGTATCATACATTTCTCATTAGATCCAAGTAAACCACTAAAACTAGCATCCCTTGTTATTTCTTTATATCCTGGTGCCTCTGCATCATATGGAAAAATCCGGGGATTTATTAACACCAACTGCCTCTAGCAGTCGAAAAGAAGCGAAATCGAAACGAGGTAGCTGGAGTTTTACTAGTGATTAAACTAAAACTAAAGTTAAATTAGTTGAAGTCGGGGGAAGTAAACGTGTTTAAGGCACCATTCCAAAGGGGCTGGTCCCTTGAGTTGCACAAGGGCAGCAGACTCTCCTCCTGTGACTCTAATGCGGGGAAAACGCCGTTGTTTGAAGGACATGTAAGGGGATTATTTCGCATTCCTTCGTACAAAATCCGCTTAATATTGTCGCTGTTGTTCTGCTCCGGAAGAAGGTTTAAATCATTCTTCTCATTCTCTTCATTATCTCCATTTAAATTCTTTTCCACCAGCTCTTTAAATATTGAGGATTGAAGGAGGAGGCCAAGTGCTGTTGGGGAAGGTGATGACTTGGGGCAGGGGCTAACGGGCATAGGAGGCTGCTGCTGCCTTGGGAAAATATCGCCATTTTTTGAGGTGTCTAGGTCATCTACGGCGAAGGAGTTGGGTTGGAACATGGACATCTGTCTTCCTTCCTTTCTCAGAGGGACTCCATTTGAGGAAGTTGGCATGGGGAGAGGCTGATCTGGATTCGGTTTCGACTCCTGAGGGGCAAGAGAGTTGGCTCCTGGCCTCAGCCATCTGATGTATGTGCTCAAGTCAAAGTTGGTCACTGCGTTTATGCCTCTGTATTCTATCGCTGCAATATCATAAGCATGAGCAGCCTCTTCCTGGGTGCCTGGACGAAATAAAAGAAGCCTTATAAACCACTTAACAACCCAATGTACTTTGAAACAAATAGATTTAAAGGTCAGCCAACGATTTTAACGCTCATTTTTAAGCCTCCTGTACTTCTGTGAGTGCAGAAAAAGTATTAAATATTCAATTTGGAGCATAGATGACAAACAGGAGAGTGTGGAAATCGCTACCCAAGAGATCGGATTGAAACTCACCATAAGTGCCGAGGTAGAGGTACTTGTTTCCGAAAACTCTCCCTATCCTTGCTTCCCATCTCCCGTTGTGATGGTGCCTGCAATTCTCACAAGCGTTCAATCTTAGAAATTTTGAATGAATTGGTTAACTTGAGAGAAACAAAAATCAAAATAGTAAACTTTTTTGAAGTAATAGTACCTTGCAACTCCTCTATATTTGGATACACCTCTTGAAAAGCCACTGCTCCTTCTGTAAACAGAAAAAAAAGGAGGAGATTATTGACATGAAATTTGTATACAAAAATGTTAATAGGAGGAGTGGTCATTAGGAGATGAATATTACCTTCTCAGAGAGGCTAAATATTCTTCTTTTGTTAAGGTGTTCATTATCTCAATTTCACTCTCATAATCAGGCACCTGAAAAGAATAAGACATTGAATCAAAATTAGCACGACACTCGCGTAGATTATTGCCTAAAACTGGTGTGTCGTCGGAAAATCATACCGGAAAATTTGTAAAGGTTGATGTTCCCCAGTACTTGAGTGCTGCCAAATCATAGGCTCTTGCAGCAGATTCTTCTTCATCATAAGCCCCTGTTGGATTTTCCTCAAAAATGATTAGTTGCGCACTAAAATGTGGACCAAGATAATGATTAGAAGTTTATGTGAAACGATTTCCGCATTCATTTTCTCATTTAGCATATCCTGTTTATTTGTCGTTTGAGTTTCTTTCGATTTATTTAATCTAATGGCCAAACATATAAAGCATTGATGTGATGAAGAGATAAAATGGTGTGCGGAAATCATTTTCCTTCTGTAAATCTGTGACTAGTCATGTCATGTTAGTAGTTACCCAAATAAACTTGCTTTCCCTTCTTCCTTTGTGTTGGGTTCCAAGACCCTTTATCCCATAAATGAGCTTCATATCTTCCTGTCCATCGATGCCTGCATATATAAACTCCTCGATATCAAGCCTCGTCATTTGACTAAAACACAAATAATTGTCAGCATAAACACAACATATCAGACCGGCTGACTCCACGAAATCTGGAACTTCTCTTCACAGTTGTCGTCGTGGTAGTACTAGTAGGAGATTGATCAGCCTGAGCCTGCTGCTTTAGTCTTTGATCACCTTGCTGATCACTGTTTCCTGGAGCAAGTGCAGCAGCAACAGCGGACGAATCGCGGCGCCTCCTTTTGACGCACTTGCTCACCAAAGCGTCAACTTCTATTGTGCACAACGGACGTCTCCCGGGGCTGATCAGTTCAGATTTTACAGCACTAGTAGTCAGATCCATCACTCTATCTTTTTCTTTGTCAATGCTAAACATAAGACAATTAGGTTTTCACTTTTCGAGTGTTTGCTGTTGGAAAACAGAATGCAAAGAGCTTATATGCATGTGCTTTTACTTGTTTTATGCTTACTTTGTCTTTTGAGTTGCGATGATTTCGGTGCCTTTTTGAGACAAGAAATGAGTGTCTGCATACTAGCAGAAACTCCGGCCGACTTCAGGCTCTGAAGAAGGCATCACTGTTATTCTTTTTTCAAAACTCCAAGTGGATGATACAGAATTGACACTATTTAACACTTTTATTTTTCTTGGATATAAGATTAGTTATACTAACTCTTCGGCATAATCTAGGCTCACAAATTAACTTAACAAATTTAATTTCACATGCTGAACATTAAGGCTGACTATGTCTAAATTCAGATTGTGTTTGACAAAAAAATATATTTTTTCATGGCTTTATTGGCCTTTTTCTAGGAAGCATAACTTTGGCCAACAACTATTTTGCTCTAATATGACAGCCGGTCTTTGAGTTCATATCTCATGGACTCTTCGGAAAATATTGAATTATATCCGCAATGCAATTTTGTAATTAAGGAGGAGAATGCACTTTTAGCCCAACAATCATTGTAAACACAAAGAGATTGTAGTTTGAAGTAGTTAAGATCAGTCAGCGTTCGTTACTGTCACCGAGGTTCTGTCCTCGATTCAGGGCCCCTCTTTCAATATTGCTTGTCTAAAATAGAAATAAATTAATGTAGCTGGTGCATATCAAGGTATAATAAAAGTGGATAAATTCTATGTTTTCACTGAGGGTATGAAGGGAATTTGAACCCTATATTTCCAAGAAATGGGAGCAAAGTAAAAAATGTTATCTTAACACATAAATGGTGAAGTTTTGGAGGGTCATAGTGGACAAGCAGTGGACGAGACAAGTAAATTCTGGCTACTCCAAAAATGACAATATCCAAAGGGCATTAGGTTTTGTTTTGTGGGATAATTAGGGCATGGCCAAACCTGTCGCTTGTGTTGCTATACGACAACATATGATTCCCCGTTTGTTTGTTGTGGTTTTAGCTTAGGGTTCTTCGTCCAATATTTACTACTTGGTGTCTGATATTGTCTGATATGATTCACTTGTATTTTATGGCAAACGTGTCAATCTCCTATAGCTAGAATATTGTATGCAATTAAAATGTGTGGAGTTGCTTTCCATACACCACGTTAATTTCTACGGAGATTCCGAATCAACCCTTGTCCTTGTGGTGATGCTTTCACAGACTGGATGTATTGTTACTTAATCAATTAGCACTAATCATGATATTTAGATCATATTATGCTGCGCGCATCTTTACGGATCATTCCATTATAATTAGTATTGTTAACTCTAATGCTGCAATTAGCATCCACATGCAGTCCAAAATTAATTATTCGATCGGTTTGATTGGGCATGACCTTTACTGCTTTCTTCAATTTATATTAGAATTGAATTTAGGTGTATATCCCTCTCCCACTTCCGTCTTTTTTCCTTCATTAGTTTCCCAATAAATTACCAAAAAGAGAATAAGAAAATAATTAGAAAGTGCGACAATGGCAACATATATGTACGGCTCTAGAATATCCTCTTTTTTCATATGTTTCGATCTTTTTGCGTTTGAATACAACACGTACTACATCCAATGGTGCGCACGTTCAAAAAAGAGGAAATTAATAACAAAAAAACCTAGCAGGGTTTGCCGACAACGCAGTTTAGAGCGCCGGAAAATTTTGTGAGCTTTGTGACAAAGGTCCCTGGTTGGAAGGGCATCATGTCCAACTTTGCTGGGTGTTGGCTGGCTCCTGATCCAGATTCAACAAAGAAAGCTCCATTCATCATCAAATCTCCCTCAGATCTCCATTCCCAGTTCTTCCACTCTGACTCTGGTGTATGCTCCCTATGGGTCACCTATACAATTAAATCCAGAATTAATGATAGATCAAAAATGAACGAACGTATTAGAGCAATTATAATGAACGGTTATATTTGGACTATATTTACTGATTACTTTTTCGATCGAGCTAGCACACGTTTTGGTAAAAACTAACATCCGCACTCGTGCATGAAGACACACTTAACTGGGAATAAAAATTAATTCATGTAAACTGTATGTTACCTGTTTGGTGGCCCCGTTCGCGGGAGCAATGAACCTGTTACCCTGGCTGATGATGGTAGGGTTCATGTTTCCTCCGATGGCATACATGATCCAGTGGGTGTAGTCGTTGTTCACCACGTGGAAGAATCCGTGCCGGACCCTCGGCATCCTCTGCACCAGTCCCTGACCAAAGTGGTTGAAGGCCAAAGTAATTTGCATGATTTTGTCTTGAGTGTGCGCGTTGTTGGCGCCAAACAACATCACCTGCATGCATGCATGATTTTCAGTTTTTGTACGCACCATTGATTATTAGGTTAATTTGTTAAAGGTTAAAGGAATTCCAATTTAAGTACATCATCGTGGTCAGTGAAGTGGGAGTTGGAGATGGTGATGGCGGTGGAAGCCATGACGGCATCGATGAGCCCATCTGCGCACCGGGACATGGAAACGTGGTCGATCCAGACGTTGGAGGCACCAAAGAGGGAGATACCATCGCCGTCACTCTTGGTCCTCAAACCCAAGTGGTCGACGGAGTCCCTGATCATACCACCGGGTTTGGACACAATCATTTTGATGTGAAGGTTGGTGATGATTACATTCTTCACAAAGTGGAGGGAAATGCCAGCACCCTCTTCTATCACAACATTGGCTCCTCTACCATCAATGGTCTTGTCACTGCTCACCATCAGCTCTTGCTCCAGCCTAATCACCATGCTTCTTGCGAAGATTATCCACAAAGGCCCTTTCTGAATCACGGCGTGGCGTAGGGTTCCGGGTTTGGGGTTTTGTACGTCATTATCTGTGCCCAGAGTCACCACGTAAATGGGACCGTCCTTACCTCCGGTGGCCTTTTTACCAAAGCCTTGGGCGCAGCCTACAATCTTCTTTCGGTTATTGGCCCAATTAGCGTCACACCTCCAGCAGGCGTCAATTGGATTGGTCGCCATGCATGGACCATTATAACCCTTGTTACCCCTCAAGTTCCTTCTTGTGGTGTTTTCCTTGGACAAAAGCCTGCATATATTTGTTTATATGTCATTGATGACAAAACCAAAACATATACATACGTATATATAAATGTATGAAGTACCATTTTTTGCCAGACTTATATTGTTAAGCAAACGTTTATATATATTATATATATTGTCAAACTGTAAATCTGCATGCAATAATTAGACTTACTCGGCAACTCCAGTATTGAACTCCTCAGTGACTTGCTCTGGATTTTTATGGTAGCTTTCCATGGCCTCCTTTAGTGCTTCTTGGGCTCGTTCATTCCAGTACGCATCTAAATCTAATACCAGCGAATCTTCATTTGCAACATCGGTTGGACCATCTTTGCTCGAAACAAATACAGCAAAGGATAAGAAAAACAAACATAGAAAGAAATAGGACGAGTTCAACATCGCTGCCATTGTTGTTGGTACTTCGTCGGCGGCCACCGACACCTTGCGACGAGGACACTGTCGGGTTGGGCGAGGACAGGGTTGCTCGATGGTGTTGAAGCAGTCCCGGCCAAGCCAAGCCAACAGATTAAACCGGTCACAAGAGATTATTAATTAACCAACCGACTTATCTATTGATTTGCCTGGGGGTGTCTTTAAATATGAGAACAGACTCGCTAAATAAGGCATTTGCAGTTAATTAATTATAATTAAGCGTCTTAATCTAACATTTGACGGGAAGTGTGGGCAGCCGCTCCTCTGCATCTGTTGACCGTTAAAAATAGCAATAGGGCTTCCCTTCCCTTTTGAAAAGTTCTTTATCTTCTCGCATTGATTAATTCAGGTGCTAGCTAATTCTGGATGTTGTTACAGGAAAGACTATCACCATAATACTCGCATCGACACATGTTTAATACATTTGTAAATTGTAATAGTCAAAGTCTTTTTTTTTTCTCTTTTCATAACGGTTTTCAAGGTTTACTTGCATTTGTATGTGTAAATCAAGTGTCTTTACTGTATGGATAAGTTCAATTTGGATCTTTTGATTGAAAGTAATATTTGAAAACATCCTTGTTTGTAAAAAAGTTTGTTATTGTAAACATCCTTGTTTGTAAAAAAGTTTGTTTATACACTTATGGGTTTTTTTTTTTATCACAAATGGTCTCTGGAATTGACCCTCACCATTATGATAGTTTCTGATATTGAAAATCAATCAATGTACCCCTTGAAAATATGTGTCGAAAATCAATGTGATCTTTCCGTTATAATTATGTTAAAAATTTCATTAAGTGCTAATGTGACACATAAATGGGCCTCATAAGTCCTTTTTTTTTTCTCACAAATGGTCCTTGAAATTGACCACGACATCAAAATAGTCCATAAAATTGAAAATTGATTAATGCAGTCCTGCACGTAAGTGTCTCAAATCAATGTAATCCTTCTGTCACAATGCTGTCAAAAATTCTATTATGTACTGATGTGACACATAAATAGGTCACACGAGTATAATTAAATTTAAAAAATTACAAATTGGCTTAATAATTTAATAGTTAATAAAAAAATTGTCAACCCAAAAACCCAGTCTTGCAATCATCTCTTATCCTAGTTCATATTTCTCTACCTCATTCGCTCTCTATTCTCTTAAAAAAAAATCAATACACTCATCTTTACACACTTCGACACACTTCAGCGAATTGAACTTGGATCGAGATCATCTTTGGTGACAGCTTGGCCCATTGGCAACAACTTCTGTGACATCACCGTTAATATTTAGGCAATCAACATTCTCACAACCTTAATCTTGGAGAGTTTGTTCAGCGTTTCCCTGGTGGTCTGGTGATGTAAAGAATGGCAAGGTCTGCCTTGAGTTAATGAGGCTCTAATCGAGGTGCGTCTATTATTGGTTGAAAAATATTTTCACACCCCCTCTTAGGCCTTGGTTAAGCCTTATGCATTTGAGAATTTATGGAAGGGATCTCTCTTCGAAGTATGCTTTACTATAAGAAGAAGAAAAAATTCCATTGTGCAAAAAGGTATTTAGACAACTTTTTAAATTAATTATTAAACACACATCAGCACATAACAATTTTTTTTACAGAATAGTGGTGAAATGATCATATTGATTTGCGACACCTGTTTTCAAGGACTACATTGATTGATTTTCAATTTCAAGGACCATATTGATGGTGTGGGTCAATTTTGTTAGGAGTATTAAGATCCAATGGTTATGAAAGGGACAAGTGTCAAAAGGTTATGAAGATAGTTAAATTGGTTATATTGTTACTTAGAGTGTAAGCTACCAAATGCTATTATAAATAGCTTGTAACAAACTATTGTAACTAATAAGAAAATATACAACAGATCTTAACAGATTTCTCTCTCTAATATCTCGATCTTCTAGTTCTCTCTCTATTTCTTTCTTCCTTCTTGCTTCTATATAACTTTCTTCTTTGATAACATATGATGGTTTACATGGTATCACCGCCATAACAAGCATAAAAGCTTGACAGTTTATCGATCTTGGTGTCGATTACTTCTGCTATTGTGATCGTTTTTTGGTATATTGGTATATTGATGATCGGTTTCTGGTATAGTAGGGTGCTTTCTCTGCAATTCTTTGTTTGGTTTTTCAATCTCCACAAGGTGCCCACCAACTGTTTGTCATTTGGTTTCTGTCAAGATTCTTTGACAATCTGCAACAATGGTGACAACTGCTCAGTTACAAATCTATAGTCTCTGATTACTTCTTTGATTTCATCTATCCCAAGTTCGGTCAATGTGAAATTGGATGAGACGAACTATTTGGCTAGGCATTTCCAGATGCAGCTCATTCTTAAGGGCCATAGCATAATTGGTTTCATTGATGGCTCACCACCTTGCCTTGCTCCGTTCAGTTAAGAATCCTCTGATAATTTTGTAACTTTGTTTGGTGATTCCTCTACAAGGGTTCCATCTTATGATTACAAGATTTGGAAGATGCATGACAAGGCGTTAATGCAATTGATTACTGCAACTTTGTCTCCTGCTGCAGTTTCTTGTGTAATTGGAAGCACTAGCTCTAAAGAACTTTGGAATCACCTTAAAGAACAATTTTCTACAGTCACAAGAACGTACATCTTCCAATTCAAATCCGAGCTTTAGACGATAAAGAAGGGTAATGATTTTATCACATTATATTTGTAGAAAATTAAAGAAGCAAGAGATTTATTGTCTGCTGCTGGTGTATTCTTTGATGATGAGGACATTATGATTCTTACACTAAATGGTTTGCATGCTGAATTCAATACCATAAGATCTGTGATTAGAGGCCGAGAGACTGTGATATCACTGAAAGATCTTCGATCTCAATTACTTGCTGAGGAAACTTTGCTTGACAATGGCTTTAATTCACCTATGTTGTCTGCATTCATGGCACAAAGCAATGGCTTACCCTCAAAGAACCAATCTGTTTCCATTTCTGGTGGTAATCATACTAGTCCCAATTCGAATGCATACAAGTCCTTCAATAATAATAACAAAGGCAGGAATATGTTCACTCCTAACTTCAATCCCAAGTATGGTAATCAAAAGAACTTTCATTCAAGTCCTGCTCCTGGAATTCTTGGTACTTCACCACCACGATCAACCAACTATGGCTTTCAGTCTTAACCTTGTCAAATCTGCAAGAAATACAATCATTTGGCCTCAACATGTCGCTTTAGAAATATCAATTCTTCACTGGGTTGCCAAATTTGTGGCAAGAACAACCACCTTGCTGACACTTGCAAATATCGGAACTCAGGTGCTCCCTCAGGATGTACCATATGTGGGAACTTGTATCACAATGCAGACACATGCTTTCAAAAGAATTATACTTCTCCAATCAACATTATGCATGCTGCAACAACTAATGGTACCTTATCTCCATTCACAGTGTCATCTGCACCATCACAGTAACAAGTATGGCTTACTAATTCTGGTGCAAATAATCACATGACCTCAGAGTTGAGCAATCTCTCATTGGCAACTCCATATCCATCAAATGAGACAATCCAAACAACTAATGGTGAAGGTTTAGCAATAGCTCACATTGGTTCTAATCTTCTCAGAACCCCACTGCAGCCTATTAAACTTAATTCAATCCTTTATGTACCAAAATTGTCTCAAAATTTGTTGTCTGTGCATAAGATTTGTCTGGATAATAATTGTTGGTTGATCTTCGATGCATTTTCATTTTGGATTCAGGACAAAGTCACAGGGAGGATACTTTACAAAAGATTGTGTAACAATGGATTGTACCCCATCATCTCATCCACCTCTCTTGCAGCAATTTCCAAAGGACAACTTGCAACTTTTCTGGGAAAACAAGTTACTAACAGTATTTGGCATAAGAGACTAGCTCACCCCTCTAATCTAATAGTCTCCAAAGTTCTCACATCTTCAAATGTTTCCTGTGTTGCTGATCAAACACCTTCACTGTGTCAAACCTGTTTAAAGGGCAAATTTAGCAAATTGCCATTTTCTCCTCCCCTAGTTAAGTCTGTCAAACCTTTTGATCTTGTTCATAGTGATGTGTGGGGTCCTGCTCCTTGTATGTCTTTAGAAGGATTCAAATACTATGTGACTTTCATTGATCATTGTACCAAATATTGTTGGTTTTTTCCTATCTGCAATAAAAGTAATGTTTCCGCCATATTTGTTTCCTTTTATAATTTTATTTTAAACCAGTTTCAAGTATCCATTAAAACTCTTCAAAGTGATGGTAGTGGTGAGTATATTAGTAAGACATTTCAAAAGTTTTTATCTGATAAAGGAATACATCATCAAATGTTGTGTCCTCACAGAGCCGAACAAAATGGCATTGCAGAAAGAAAACACAGGCACATCATTGAGACATATATCACTTTGTTACAAACTGCCTCCCTTCCATACCTGTTTTGGTCATTTGCTTGTCAAACTTCAGTGTACTTAATCAACATAATGCCATCTTCTGCTTTGCACAACCTGAGATTCAACATTTGAAAGTTTTTGGCTGCTCTTGTTATCCTTGGTTAAGACCTTACAACAACACTAAATTAGATTCCAGAACAACCAAATGTGTCTTTTTGGGGTATGCATCCAAGTATAAAGGGTATATCTGTTATGATGTGTTTAGAAACAAAATCTATATCTCTAGACATGTGATATTTGATAAGACAGAGTTTCCTTATCATTCTTTAACTACTACACATCAATTTACCTCCTCTTCACCACTACCATCAATTATACATCCACCAATTCCAATTCCAGATCACAACAATGTGCTTGTTTTACCAAATTCACAACATCACTACCCTTTGAATTCCTCACCTGGTCCAACACAGTCAAGTTCAGGTCCTCCACCTAGTGTTATACCAAATACTGTAATTAATCAAATCTCAGAAGGATCTACCACAATTCCAGTTACAGTTTCAAGCTCAGATGCAGAAGATTCCAATTGCAGTCAATCCGTTGCTACACCAACAACACAGTCCTTATCTTCCCCACTCCATGTGGTACCTGAATTTCAACCTGACAAATTGCAAGTTGTTCTCTCCATTCCTCCAGTTAATCTCCACTCTATGCAGACAAGGTCAAAGAGTGGCATTGTTAAGAAGATTTATCTTCTTGCTGTTGTTCATGAAAATGGAGGAGTTGACTTGACTCAAGTAGAACCTGCCACATATAAATCTGCCTTAAAAACTCCAATATGGCATGAGGCTATGAAAGATGAAATTGCAGCATTACACAATCAAGGTACATGGTCTTTGGTTCCCCTGCCAAAACATAAGAACTTAGTTGGTTGCAAATGGGTCTTTAAGATAAAAAAAGAATGCTTATGGGTCAATTAGGAGGTATAAGGCATGACTGGTAGCTAAAGGCTTTAACCAAGAAGAAGAGATTGACTATGGAGAGACTTTTAGTCCAATTGTTAAACCAACAACAGTGAGACTAGTTTTAGCTTTATCAGCACACTTTGGTTAGACATTGAGACAGTTGGATGTGAAAAATGCCTTCCTTCGTGGCATATTGCAAGAAGAGGTGTACATGGCCCAACCACCTGGATTTGTTGATATCAAACATGAAAACTATGTTTACAGATTACATAAGTCTTTATATGGATTGAAATAGGCACCACAAGCCTAGAATGAGAGATTCACCACTTTCTGCCATCTTTGGGGTTCAAATCCACATATGCCGATTCATCATTGTTTGTGAAAGTTGTTGACAGCTCTTTGGTCATTTTACTCTTATATGTGGACGACATTATTATTACTGGCAATGCAACCCAAGCAATCACTGAGGTTATTCATTCACTTACCAAGGAGTTTGATATCAAAGACTTGGGACCATTACACTATTTTCTGGGGATTCAAATTATGCAGAAGAAGGATGGCTTATTTCTCTCTCAAGACAAGTATGTTACAGATTTATTAACTAAGTCTGAAATGCTACTGCCTAAACCATGTGTTACTCCTTGTTTGCCTTACAACAGATTGCTCAAAGATGATGGGAAACCTTATAATAATCCTGCTCTTTATAGAAGTTTAGTTGGAGCTTTACAGTACTTGACATTTCCCCGACCTGACACTGCCTTTACAGTGCATCAGATCTGTCAGTTTATGCAAAACCCAATGGAGTCACATTTCATGGCAGTTAAAAGGATCCTTAGATACTTAAGAGCTACTCAAGGCTGTGGAATTCATTATGTTAAGAGTTCACTGGATATTACTGCATATAGTGATGCAGACTGGGTTGGCGATCCTAATGATTGCAGATCAACTACTGGAATGGTTGTATTTTTGGGGACTAATCCCATTTCGTGGTCATCTAAGAAACAACAGACTATCTCACGCTCGTCCACAGAAGCTGAATATCGGGCTCTATTAGCTACAACCGCTGAAGTTGACTGGATCAACCAACTGTTGTAGTTTTTGCATGTTTCATTTATCGAAAAGCCACTTCTCTTATGTGACAATTTATCTGCCATAGCCCTCACTAATCCAATCCAGCATCAACGTACAAAACATATAGGGGTTGATGTGCACTTTGTTCGTGAAAGGGTAGCAAAACAGCAATTGCATGTGCATTTTGTGTCTTCAAATGAGCAGTTTGCTGATATACTAACTAAAGGATTGTATGCTCCTCTTTTTCAAACTCATTGTTCCAATCTCAGGCTCAAAATTTCTGCTCCTGAGCTTGAGGGGGATGTTAGGAGTATTAAGATCCAATGGTTATGAAAGGGACAAGTGTCAAAAGGTTACGAAGATAGTTAAATTGGTTATATTGTTACTTAGAGTGTAAGCTACCAAATGCTATTATAAATAGCTTGTAACAAACCATTGTAACTGATAAGAAAATATACAACAGTTCTTAACAGATTTCTCTCTAATATCTCGATCTTCTACTTCTCTCTCTATTTCTTTCTTCCTTCTTGCTTTCGTATAACCAGATTATCGATAACCTCTTATGGTTTACAAATTTCAAGAACCATCTTGATGGTGTGGTTTCAGGGACCATTTGTGATGAAAACCCGTAAATCTTGTGGGGCCCATTTATGTGCCACATCTGCACATAATGGAATTTTTAATAGAATTGGGATAAAATGATCACATTGATTTGCGACACCTATTTTTAGGGACTACATTGATTGATTTTTAATTTCAGGGACCATCTTGATAATGAGGGCCAATTTCAGGGACAATTTGTAATAAAAACCCTAAACTTAATGATGATGCTGATAACTGATGTTTTGATTAGAACAATGTTTTACAAAGTCATAAAGTATAAGTATAATGGTACTTCTTTGCTTAATATTAGAAGGAATACTAACGTTCAAATCCGTCATTCATGTCAAAAAGGATGATCTTGTGAACTACTTATCTCTCAACTTCCGATTCGTTACCGTTTGGACATCATAATTGAAATTGTTCATTCTCTTTGTCATTATCTAAAGATCATATATACAAAAAATTATTCATTTTGGAAAATTTTTTAGTCATTCATATGCATAAAACAAATGGACGGTTTATCAAAACCATTGATTGGTTTAGCACGTATGGATGACTAAATGATCTCTAACTTGAATGATATTTTGCAGTATAATCTTTAGATAATGATAAAAAGAACGAACGGTTCCTATTATGATGCTTGAAAAGTAAAAATTCGTTAATCGTAAGTAGAGGTAGGTTGTCCATGGAAACACATGTATACACTCAATCTTTCAACCAATAAATGCGAAAATAAACAAATTTGGGGTTTCTGTAACTTGATTTCAATTTACTAATTAACTACATGTCAAAAAAAAAAACAGCATGAATTGATATGTAAATTAAACAAGCTTGACATTTAATTGTTGATTTATTATTATAACTTGAGATTGGACTGGATGCTTATGTGTCATGATCATCAACTTTGGCTCAAGTCACTTATTTTTTACTTTATATTTTCAAGCACAAATCAGTTAATTATTTGTTGTGTTATATGAATATGTTTGTCTTGTAAGTGTGTGTTGACTCTTCACAACAGGTGAAAATTCGTGTGTGTCAATAACAATTTCATATATAATATATGGATCACATATTAACGATATATCGAACATCCCGTTCCAGGAACAATACTAAAAAATTAACGAGTCCATGCATAAAGTTGACGGACTGGAGCAATGTGCGACAGAATAAAAGTTCAGATAGGAAACTCACTCGACGTTCATGAACCACGAGTCACAGGCATGCACCAACGAATTATAAGGTATGTTTTACACTGAATCCATCAATAGTGTTTGTAAGATGGAGCACTGCCCTACGAACCTAATACCATGCTCACCACTTCCACACTTCCACACTCAGCCGACTGGCCGCGATTCTGTACTGCTGGAGCAGGTTGGCCCGTCTCGTCCTCAGTTGAGCGTCTACAGTCCCTTAAATTCGGGAAATGTCTGCCGAAACAACTTCAATTCAAGCTTGTCAGCCAGATCCCTAGAGAGAAGTACATATTACTCTTATCTTGGCATCCCTTGATTTGCTTACAATGTAAATATGGGAACTTCCTTATTGAATCATCTGGTACTCAACTTCATATACTCGAAGTTACATATATACCGGTGCGGAAAAAACTTATGATGTTTCCCAGACCTTGTAGTCTCTTCCCTCAAGGGTTTTATTCCAATTTTGAGGTCCACTGGCAGGTTCGTAATGACCTGGTCCGATTTTGATGGCGACCTTTTCATCAACGATGGCCGCATAGACGTCTCTTTCTGCCTTGGTGATTTTAACCTACGGTGAAAAGTGAAATGAAATTCAAGCTTCGGTGATATGATCCACAGAAGAACGAAAACAGAAATCTATTTCAACTTATATTTCCTTGTAGAAGAGACCGACTTGATTAGCGATACTTACTCTACTCCGACAGTTGAGCTTGTTCCGGTTTCTGAGAGAGATCAGAGCAGCAATTTCAGATTGGTAGTGAGAGAAAATGTGGTCGTAGAAAACTGTAGGTGTTCCCGGATGAGTCAAAATGTATGCATATCCTTGCATTTCTTTTCCATTTGGAAACCTCCAATGACCCTTCAAAAGGAAAGAATTAAAGAGTTTGCATCTCGATACTTATAAATATTACTATGCTTGTTTACAAAATGACAGAATTCGAGATTAAAAAAAAAAAAAAATTCAAACCTGAGTAGAACCAGTATCATGATTCTCTATGAAAGTGACAGCACGAGATGGCCACCATCCAAGAACCCCCGGAGGCTTACCCTTCTGATCTGACAATCGCCAATACTCGCATCTTTCCAGTGTCTGTATAAGTTGTTCCATGTGAATAAAAGTATCATCCGCCATACAATACAAACATGGAAAGCAAAGTCATAAAAGTTTTTAACAGTTGAATTCTAAATAACAAAGATGCACACTTACTGCATGAAGAATCCCCTTTGTTGTGACATCGAATGCACCACAAGTTCCATTAGTAGCGTTGATCCAATCAACAATTCTCTGCCTGTGTGCATCTTGATTGTGATCCATTTCCCCGTATGTATAACTTAGGGAATCCCAATACTCGCCTACGGCAAAGTAGGGCTCACTGGCATCCATGTAGTCCTTGACGTAGCCACCCCAAAATCCTCTAACGAAATCAAGCCTCCATCCGTCATATCCAATATCGTACCTGTGACGATCACTCGTACATTTTTATCAAAATAACTCAAGTTTAGGTTATAGTACGTGCTTTGTTCTTTTACGTACAATCTTTGATTTTATTGAGTGAGACAAATTTGAAGAACTTGTAAAAAATCAGAACACTTCAGAAATTAACCTTAGCCAGCATAACCATTCTCTGATATCCTTCCTCACAAAATCTTGTGAATGATCAATGTTTGGGGCAGCATGAAAACTATCTCCACTACTTTTGTTGCCCCTACCCTGTATAACAGAAAGAAGATGTTTTCACAAATCTAAAGTATAGCTACAAAATACAGTTTTCCCATAAAAAATGTACTAAGCAAACTTCAGCAATGAAGAGCCGATGAACAGAAAAGTTTGGTTTTCCAGAGATTGGAATTCTTATCCTGCAATGGGATTATACTGGTGTGATGCCAAAATTCTTGGTGAGAAGCCAAGAACGGGTGTGATGTCCCTAGAGTGATTCCAGTTATCCTTTATTGTTGTTTTAATCTATTGTTTTCGCTTCCACTAAGCTATTAAATTTCCGCTGCCCTACTCACACATATCACATTTGTTCTGTTTGTCTTTAAGTAACATAAATAGAGTACTTTCCAAAATAATCAAATCTATTAACAGACCTAGGCAATTGATTTTTTTAACTACACACATGTGAAAAAGGACACTCAAGAAGATTATCTAAAGAACAGATAACATGCTTCGCTGAAGAGTCCATTATTATTATTTTGTTTGAAGCCAAATACTAATTTTGGTCACCATTTGGTCAATTTGGACTGTGTATGCACTATGTATAAGGTACGGGGTTGTGCAGCACTGGGCACCATGTTTGGGGTTGCAACACTGGGCAGCATGGACATTCCAGAAACGAAGTTTAGATGTCTTTGGAAGTTTGTCACATTATAACGTAATGAACTCAGCATCCCATGGGCACATGTGCGGACGTAAAATAAACTGCTGTATCACATTCTAACAAGTTCATAAACTACAGTATCACAAATACGCGAGTGCACATGAAATGTACCAAATAATTAATAAATATCATGTCTCTTTTGGAGCATACTAATGAACAATATCTAGAAATGAAATTCAGACAAGCACTGAAAAGTTGTATACCTGAAAATGTGGATCATCTGCAACAACTGCACGATCATCCCAATTTAAACGACCACCAAATATATTCCAAACACCATTTTGATTCTGAGATTCTGCACAACGGTGATTCAGAACAGCATCTCCAAGAACTTTTATACCGGCATCATGGAATGTCTTCACAGTCTCCTTCAGTTCGTCCATATTTCCATATCTGAGAAGTGTGAACAAGATCAATCACTACTTTTACATTATCTTTCCCATAGTGGTACTAACTAGCATCTATTAAATGAGAGTTCAGTATCAAGACTAATAAAGAAAAGTAACTCGCCGCACCAAATAAAGAAATTTCACTACAATAAATGATAAAGAATTAATCTTTAAGACTCACCAGTCACCACATAACTGGTATGTTGATGAACCCGGCAAGAAGAGGCATGCCGAACTACTTTTTTGTTTATTCAAAATATTTACAAAAGAAAATAGTTGTTTGGTATGTGTATATATGAGAAAACAAGGGACAATAGCTATCGAAGTGAAACGTTGAATGAACAGTGAATACCGTGACAAAAGTATTATGAGTAGCATATGGTACCTGGAGTTCAGATTGTATAAATCCCTCGGCATGTACCCTTCAGCCGACACAGAATCTGTAGGAGGTGGTAACCAAATCACAGTGAAACCTAGTGAAGATAATTCTGCAGCTTTACTTTTGAGTTCCATGTACCATCTTCCAGATTTACTAGATTCCCAGTTAAAACCTTGGCACAATATTTCAAAACCTGTTCCTGTCCCCGAGCATATTTTGGCAGGGGCGACTTTCACCTTTTCAGTTTCTGCAATGATTTCCTCCGGTAAAGTTGGAACAGTAGTTCTGAAGATACTATACGCCTCAGCAGCCAATTTTTCTATTTCTTGAAGAATGGTTTCTTGTGCTTCTTTGGATCTTTTCCTTTGACTCTTCTCAGAGGAAACGTCACTCACCAAGTTCCTTATTTCATTGATTATTCCATCGGTATACGCAGTAAAATTAGTTTCTGTACTTCTGTCAGGTGCCTGAGCATCTTCAGACTGAGCCTCTCTTTGTACAGCAATTGAGTTATTTGAGCTTAAAAGGGGGATGTAGAAGTCATTTCCCACACAATTCAACCACGTAGTTTCATTTAGTTTGAAAACAAAAAGAAATCCTGCGATTCCTTCTTCCAAAGTAAACAGTCCAAAACATCCATTTCCATCCTCTTTTTGCTGCACACAAGATGTCCATGAGAATAACAAAATTGATCAAGGATCAAGAACATAATTCATTCTTGACAAGTTTAATAGAAACATGTTGGAATTAATGCACTATCCTAAATGATAAGACTCTAGACATTCCCAAGAACAATTATTCATGCACTACTCTAAATGTTAAGACTCTAGACATTCCCAAGAACAATTATTCTAGAGTCATTGTTCTTAGCCTATGTCTGTTAAATTATCTAGTTAGAACTCTCTAGTACTTTGTATTCACTATATATATAGCCTTTGGCATATCATTTTGTATCAAGAGAGTTACAATAAGAAATAATTCAAGAGCTCTGCTGTAGCAACTCAGATTTCACATAAACTTGTTAAGTATTTCCATCCCTCTACACTTCCTACAAATTGGTATCAAAGCCAGGTTCGTTCATATCTCGGCGTTCAAAACATCTCTAGCAGATGGCATGGCTTTTGGTGGGAAAGAATGTCCATCAGTTTCCTACTCTATTCTTCCCATTTTTGGAGGAGAGAATTATGATTTCTAGAAGGTGAAGATGAGGACTTTGCTTCAGTCAAAAGGACTCTGGAGCATAGTTGAAACAGGACTTGAAGAACCACCCGCCGAAGCCTAAGTTCCGACTGCACAGAGAGAAAAGTTGGAAGCAGATGTAATGAAAGATGCCAAGGCTCTCTCAAAAATTCAAAACGGAGTCACTGGCAACATTTTTCCAAGAATCACAAGAGCCCAAACAGCAAAAGAAGCGTGGGAGATATTAGAAAAGGAGTTCCAAGGTGATGGCCAATGTTTTAAAAAACTAGCCACGAGGCGTGCCTAGGGCGCCAAGGCTAATGCCTCAGTTTTGTTGGAGTGGGCGAAAGGCTTCGCCGAAGCCGCCTAGGCGTGCCTCAGTGGGTTTTTTTTTTTTCAAACTCCCAAACCCAAATTTTGGGTAGAGTTTTAACTACCCCATACCTCTTCCTTGCAGTATAATCTATCTACCTTTTTTTTCTGATTTTTATTTTTTTTATATAATAGATGTGTGTGCTGTCTACGTGTATTGTTATATGTGTGCTCATTGTGCTTTTCATCCTCTATTATATATATATAATATATGTATGTATATGTGTGTATATATTTATAATATATGTGTGTACTCATGGTGATTATTGATTAATAATCTTCTTTTTTTTAATATAATATATGTGTACTATCAGTGTATATATTAAAAAATTTAGGTCACGTGAGGCTTCGCCTCCCGCCTCACACCTAGGCCGGGCTATCCCTCGGCCGCCTCGCCCACGCCTCATGCTTTTAATACATTGGTGACAACAAGGTAAAAATCATCAAGCTCCAGACGTTGCATAGGGAGTTCCACAATTTGAAGATGAAGGAGTCAGAATGCATCCAAGGCTACTCTTCCAGAGTTGTTGAAGTGGTAAATCAAATTAGAACACTTGGAGAAGAGATGTCTGACCAGCAGGTTGTTGAGAAGATCCTGATTAGCTTGCCAGAAAAATACGATTCGATTGTTTCAGCCATTGAAGAGTTGAAGAACCTCACCACTTTATCACTAGAGCAATTGATGGGTTCTCTAAAGTCTCGTGAGCAAAGAAGGCTGAGACGAAATAATGAGCAATCTGTTGAAAGTGCTTTCCAATCGAAGCTCACATTCAAATTCAAGAAGTTCTTCAAGAAAGGCAATGCTCGAGATGACCAGCAAGGCGGGGAGCACAAAAGACGGAAGAAAGGCGAGTCTTGCAAAAGAGATGATGCCAAAAGCACTAAAGGTAATAAGCTTTTTTGCAAGATTTGTAACAAAAGTAACCATGATACAACTGATTGTTTCAACCGCAGGAAGCCAAAGTGTCATTATTGCAACAAATTTGGACATGTTGAAAAAGAATGCAGATTCAAGAATTCTAATCAAGCAAATTTTGCGGAGAAAGATGATACAATAGAAGGAATTTTATTTTATGCCGGTCAATCAAAATCCGGAGAAGGAAATAATATTTGGTACGTGGTAGCGGCTGCAACAATCCTATGACATCAAATGAAATTTTTTTTGTTGATCTGGACACTTCCATTACTCCCGAATAAAGATGGGAGATGATTATTATAACCAAGCGTTGGGGAAAGGCACTGTTCCCGTCCAAACAAAAAGGGGAGTCAAATACATCCGTGATGTTTTGCTTGTTCCAAACATAGCTCAAAATTTATTAAGTGTTGGGCAGCTTATGTGAAATGGCTACAAAGTTGTTTTCGAAGTTGTGGATTGCACTATTTATGACAAGAAGGATGATGAGCAGCTCGTTGCAACGGTTCCAATGGAGACAAATCAAACTTTTCCTCTTTCAATACGCTGTGGAAATGAGATTTCTTTGAAGGTTGATGTTGAGGAATACTCTTGGTTGTGGCACAAAAGGTTCTGTCATTTAAATTTCTAGGGGCCAAAGCTTCTTTAAGAGCAAGTCCAGCGGGGGACCTTGCTGGGGGGACTGGGGATTGAACAGTGGCAAATTGCTGGGGGGAGGGCCTCCAGTGTTGGGAAACCCAAGTGACAGACTCGGCCCGGGTGACAGGCTCGGCGAGAATTGCCAGCCCGTGAGCCCGAGGGCTATGTCTGGTGCGTGCGTTACACACGCGTGTGGGCGCGAGTCATCAAACAAAAAAAAAGGCTTGGGGCCCGCTGCCCACTTGCAGAAAGTTGCTATTGGGAAGCCACGTGGCTTCCCACGGTGCATTGGATCTCAACGGCTATATAATATAGACCGTCCGATTTGCAACGGTAAAAAAAATAAAAAAATCTTATTTAATATCAACCGTTGGATCTGAGATCAACGATTGATATTAATCTCCTTTATAAATTTATAAAAAAAAAAAATAGTTTTAAAAAATTGTAAAAAAATGAATAAAAATCCGAAAAAAAATTTTAAAAAATTCAAAATTTTTTTTACTTTTCTATAAATACATTGTCATTTTCATCTACCTTACACCACAATTTCATATTTTCTCAACTACTTTCAATCACATTCCTATCTTTCTCTCAAAGTTTCAATCCAAATTTTTTCAAACAAAATGACAAATAAAATTATTTTGAATTTTTTTATAAATAAAAAAAATATAAAGATTTTTTTGCTATTGGCTTTTCGGATAATGACACGTGGCGCAACGAGAACGATTAAAAATATTATCCGAAATTACAAATAAAATTATTATGTATTATTTTATAAATAAAAAATACTAATATTTTATTGCCAATTGTCAGGGCTATTCAAGTGCAGGGGTAGAGATGCAAAAGGCAATTGCCAGGAGAATACACTGTTCATTAAGGGCAGTTACTGTTCATTGGGTGGATTGAATAGTGTATTGCCTTGGGGGAGGGCTCCTACATTGGAGTTGCTCTAAAAGAAAAGCATGGTGAAAGGGGTACTGAAAATTGAAGCAACAACTAATGCTTGTGAAGGGTGTGTCATGGGCAAACAGCACCGTAATTTATTTCCAAGTCAAAGCACGTGGAGAGCAAAGGCAACTTGTGCATACTGATATTTGTGGCAAAATGCCAACTCTTTCCTTAAGCTAGCACAGGTACTTTCTCATTTTCATTGATGATATTTCGAGGATGACATGGGTTTACTTTTTGAAGGAGAAATCAGAAACTTTCATTGTCTTCAAACAATTCAAAGCTTTAGTAGAAAAGCAAAGAGGTTGCACCATCAAAATCATTCGAAGTGACCGAGGAAGCGAATATACCTCTCATGAATTTGAAGACTACTGCAAAGATGAAGGCATTTGGAAGCAATTGACAGCAGAATATAGTCCCCAACAAAATGGGATTGCCGTAAGAAAGAACAGAACGATCGTGGAGATGGCTAGATCTATGATGAATGAGAAAGGCCTACCAAAAAAATTTTGGGCAGAAGCTGTGTATACAATAGTATACATTCTTAATATATGTCCAACCAAAGCCGTAAAGAACAAAACTCCATTTGAAGCTTGGAGCGGATTCAAACCTTCGGTGAGTCATTTAAAAAATTTTGGCTTCATTTGTTATGGTCATATTCCCGCTGAAAAGAGCACTAAGCTTGATGATAAAAGTCAAAAATGTATCTTTCTTGGCTATTGTTCCAGCACCAAAGGTTATAGGCTTTATAATGATTGTGAGTAGAGATGTGATTTTTAATGAAAAATCTAGCTGGGATTGGAATGAAAATAAAGTGCAGGAGATGCCATATGCAATTGTGCAAGAAGAATGTGCAATTCCAAGAGAGCAGCAGCAAGAAGAAGTCACGCCTCAGACTTCAGTAGTTGCCGGAATAAGAAATTCAAATGATGCTAGAAGTAGTTCGAATGCAGAACCTGTTTCTCCGAACTACTCTTCATCAGAAAGTCTTCCATTAAGAACTCGGAGTTTGCGAGAAGTGTACGAGACTTGCAATTTCGTTGGTGTAGAGCCGGAAAGCTTCGAAGAGGCACAAAATCATGAAATATGGTTGAAAGCCATGAAGGAGGAGATGAGAATGATCGAGAAAAATCAAACATGGGAGCTGGTTAATTATCCACAAGATAGAGATGTCATAGACGTGAAGTGGATTTTCAAGACGAAATTCAATCAAGATGGGAGCATTCAACAGCACAAAGCTAGGCTCGTGGCAAAAGGCTTTACTCAAAAGCCAGGTATTGATTTTTCTGAGACCTCTGCTCCAGTTGCACGGCTGGAAACTATTAGAACCTTAATTGCTCTTGCTACTCAAATGAATTGGTTGATTTATCAACTTAATGTGAAGTCCGCATTTTTGAATGGAGTGTTGGAAGAACAAGTTTACGTTAAACAACCCCAAGGTTTCGTGCTTGAAAGGGGAGAAGACAAAGTTTACAAGCTAAAAAAGGCCCTTTATAGGTTAAAGCAAGCACCTCGAACGTGGTATGCTGAAATTGATAAGTATTTTGCCAAGCGTGGTTTCGAAAAGAGCCAAAGTGAACCTACACTCTATGTTTTGAAAAGAGGAGCTTCCATTCTCATTGTTTCCTTATATGTGGATGACTTAGTCTTCACTGGAAATGATCAAAGTTTGTTACAGCAGTTCAAAAGAGATATGATAAGCACCTATGAGATCAGTGATCTAGGTTTGCTTCATTATTTCTTGGGAATTGAAGTTTCTCAAATCAAAAATGGGATATTTATTTCTCAAAAGAAATATGCAAAAAATCTGCTCAAGAAGTTCAATTTGTTTGACTGCAAAACAGTAGCTACTCCTTTGATGCCAAATGAAAAGATGAAGAAATGAAATGGTGCAAAGAAAGTAGATGCCACAAAGTATCGAAGTTTGATCGGTAGTCTTTTATATCTCACTACCACTAGGCCGGATATCATGTTTGCTTCAAGTATGCTTTCAAGATACATGGAGGATCCAAGTCAACTTCACTTTGGTGCCAAAAAAAGGGTGTTAAGATATGTGCAGGGCATGCTTGACTATGGAATTATGTACAAGGCTAAAGCACGAAGTTCAAGGCTTATCGGGTACACTGATAGTGACTATGCTGGATGTCTTGATGATATGAAAAGTACGTCAGCCTACGTTTTCTCTCTTGGCTTAGGGATGTGTTCTTGGCGTACGAAGAAACAAAGTGTGGTGGCACAATCACCTGCCGAAGCAGAGTATGTGGCAGCAGCAAAAGCAGCATCTCAAGCCGTATAGCTTCGAAGAATTCTTGAAGATATCGGAGAAAACAAGAAGGAGGCACTGTGTTGTACTGTGACAACAAGTCAGCCATTGCAATTGGAAAAAATCCAATCAATCATGATCGTACCAAGCACATTGCAATCAGATATCATTTTGTCAGAGAAGCTGTTGAGAAGAAAGAAATTCAGCTTGAATACTGCCGAAAGGATGAGCAACTAGCGGACTTACTCACCAAGGCACTTCCAAAAGAAAAGTTTTCCTACCTCAGAAAGCTCATTGGAGTTGTAAAGAAAGTGCATTAAGGGGGAGTGTTGGAATTAATGCACTATCCTAAATGATAAGACTCTAGACATTCCCAAGAACAAATATTCATGCACTACTCTAAATGTTAAGACTCTAGACATTCCCAAGAACAATTATTCTAGAGTCACTGTTCCTAGCCTATTTCTGTTAAGTTATTTAGTTAGAACTCTCTAGTACTTTGTATTCACTATATATATAGTCTTTGACATATCATTTTGTATCAAGAGAGTTACAATAAGAAGTAATTCAAGAGCTCTGCTGTAGCAACTCAAATTTCACATAAACTTGTTAAGTATTTCCATCCCTCTATACTTCCTACAAAACAGTCTTTAGTAGGCACGACACAGCTAATAAACTTGCTAAGATTTATGATGGAATATTGTATACAAATTAATGCGAGCATGAGGACGCATATAGCCGGAACTTATATGCACTCACCACTTCTCTATCATGTACATCATGTACACCAAGTGTGTATGCACTCAGAAATTTGTAACAAAACCCTCCTATTAGAAATTATTCCTTTCCACGAGAATTCACACAAAAAATTTAACAGCGATCCCAGTGTTAGAAATACAACATCCACAAACATTCGGTGTTTATACCACAAGAAAGAATGGTCAATTAAAACTTTATAAATAAATATAAACTGAACAAGAGATGAGAAGGAATAGAAAAGAAAAAGAAAAGGCCGTAGAAACCTGTAATCGAGTCCGCAAAGCCTTGTCCTTGAAAACTACTGTTTCTGGTGGATGTGGGGCAGCTGGAATTTCCCATCTTTTAGTATCATCTCTGCAAACTCCCCAGTGAACAACAGCATGATCAGGTAAATCTGTTTCCAAGTATAGAAGATTCTTGGTAGTCTCAGGGCACTTCCTAATGGAAACAGTTACTGAATTGTTAACAGCAATTTCTTTTGCAATTGGCAGTTCTTCATAGAATCCTTCTAGACGCATAGTTTTCTGTTGAGGGTCTCTGGATCCACTGCTGCTATCTTGATCTTTGGAATTTGATGATTCTGCTTTGACAAACACATTGGATAGTTTTCCCAAAGTTCCTAGAATAAAAGACACTATCACTTTTCACTCAGTTCAAGTTGGATAAACTGTGGAAATAAATTGAAACTACAAAACTAACCACACATAACCCACCTCCTCCACAGCCGGAGAGGGTCTGTGTGGGCACTACAATTTAGACACGACTGCGAGACACACTTAGGTCAGCTGTTAACATTGGTTACGTATGAATATAGACTCACACTAGGAAAACTCGGAAAGGTAAAAGAAAGGGAATAATTCATGCTACTAAACAACACCTGTTTTCCGATTCACCATTTAACTGCATCTAAGGGTAAACAGAAAAGGAATCATTTTAAAAGATGTATACAAAAAACGGAGTTTCACTCTTAAGCGGAATTAGGACAGTCGTCACTCCTTTGAGGCTTTCGTTACACCACTTCTTAATCACAAATTGGTTCTGAATGAAAATAGTAGTAAAGTGGAAAAGATTCAACCTGGCCACGCGCCCAAGCCCCTTGTGGCTCCAACTACGTTGTCATCGTCTTGCGGGTAGCCCACGAAAGGCACTTTAAAGTCTCTCCCTCTATGCTGATACCAGGCACCGGTTTCTTCATCCTGCAACACCAAAAGCCCCCAACGAGAACAGAAACTAAAGATGAATAACATAATAGGCAGCACATATAACATAAAGGGCTTAATAGTTGAAAATCACAACCTTGAGAACAAAATTTATCGCTGCGATTGCGCTGTTGGGTGCAACATCAATCTTCACTTCGTGAGATGTATCGCCTCCCACGGGCGACAACGATTCCTTCAAGGGTGTCTCTATTGCATAGTCCTGAAAATCCACATATATATATATATATATATCAAATTCATGCCAACCAACAGCTCTGCAATCAAACTGAAGAACCCAAATACATACCTTGATGGAAACTGAACCAGCTGGTCTCATTTCACTAGGAGGCTGATCCCATTCACTGCACAATGCAAACATACATTTTAGAGAGAGAGAGAGAGAGAGAGAGAGAGAGAGAGAGAGAGAGAGAGACTGCAATCTACCATTAAAGTCTGAAGCTTTACCTGCCGACGTCATCCACATAATTAACTCCCCAGTGAAGAACCCATTTTCCAGGAAGATTACAACCCACAGTCAGCACCCAATTATTTGCATCCTTCCCATTATCTAATTTCACGATGATCTTTCCCTCCACCTACAATTTCAAACAGACTGAATCAGATAATTCAGAATAAAACTCAACTTTCTGTTTGGTAGCAGAGAAAACAGAGGAAAAAAGGAAAGAAAATTGAACCAAAAAAAGGAGCACCGCTCAAAGTTTCCAGCTTTGCAAACACTGTTCGTCGAGAAATTCCAGAGCTTCAAATTCGAGCTCAATAATTGGGGCTACAAACTCAAACAGTGTCGACAACCCAAAAGAAAAGAAGGCAGCAAATACAGAAATGGCAGAAAAGAAAGCACAGACCGCTTCAGTTCGCTTGAGAGGGAAGGTCTCCTTGTAGAAGGCATCGGCGAGCTCGGAGGTCTCGACGGTGGCTGTATCGGTGGAGGTAGCTCTGACTCTGAGAGTGGGAGGCTGGAAGTTGCAGAAGCTGCGGCCATTGGAAACTACAAGCTTCTTTGGAAAAGCAGTGAAAGAAGCGCTGAGCTTTAATGGGTGCTTCGACGGGGCAGGGCGGTGGCTGGGTTTCTGTCGACGGTAGTGGTGGAGGAGGGGCTCTATCCTAACCGTCGACATGGTACGAGCAATGGCCTCTCAGGAGACTGAGGACATGAAGAAACGATATTTATGGAAGGAAAGTAAGTGAAGGAATGAGGGAGGGGAGGTGGTGGACCTCATTTTATTTTTACTTTTTATTTCAAATTTATTTATTTATTTATTTTGAACGTTGTCTTTTTGTTGGTCGAATTATCAACGTTGTCCAATCTCAGTTATGTCGACTCCAACGACAAAGCTTTCAAGACGTGGTCTAATCTCATGTAATTATCAGTTCGTTAGATTGTTTTTAGCAAATGATAAAAGTGTTTTATCACGGAAATGGATCCTCTCCGTATCCATTATGTGAGAATTTTAGGTCACATTTTAATCGTTTATTATGTATCGTGCGGTCATAAATTATTTGACTTTTATTATTTAAAATTAAATATAAATAGTACCTGATAAAAACTGACAGCATAATATACGATAAATGGTTGAGACGTGGAAATCCTTAAGATTCCCACGTAAGGATTGAGGGAGGATCTATTTCCTT
Organism: Crataegus laevigata; assembly: GCA_963580275.1. Taxonomy (NCBI): domain Eukaryota; kingdom Viridiplantae; phylum Streptophyta; class Magnoliopsida; order Rosales; family Rosaceae; genus Crataegus; species Crataegus laevigata. Next base: position 5,388,577 of record OY756940.1, read on the forward strand.
TATCACAATTAAATTGTTTTTTATTACGTTTGGTAAAAAAAAAAAATTAAAGGTATTTATACGTCATAGAACGTTTTATAGAAAAGAGCCTATAAGAGGAAGCAACACCAAACGAAGCATAAGTGTTTATTTTTTAAATTTAGATTTAAGTCTGAATTTTTTTTTCCTCAATATCGCTTGTGCATAAAATAAAAAATAAAATTTTTAATAAAGGAATTTAGACTCAAGTATAGAACAAGCCAATTTCGAATACTAGTCATAAGAGCATAGTTTTTTTTTTTTAATTGGATTAACAAATTTGAGTTTGTTTTCGCTCACCTTGAATTAGGGGGGTAAGCAAAAACAAACTCAGTATATCTTCATGTTAAAAGATAGTAAAAATGAGATAAATAAGTGCATTATCATTTCAAACTTTCGTTAAAAAAAAAAATTACCATACACATAATGAGTGAGATAAAAAGAGAAATATACAATTATTACACTCAAGATTTTTACCAGTTGATGAGAAGCCATTTTTCATCTTCATTTTTTCCAAATATCTGACACATGATGATTAATGCCATGGGATATTTTCTTCAAATTCCACGTTCCGAAATGCTTACGTTCACGCACCAAATCACTGGATCTACTTTCCGCGTTCCGAAATGTTTACGTTCACGCAAAACGCATCTTTGGATATCCTCTTTTTTTTCCCTCTTGCGAATGTCTAGTGGAGTAGGAACCCACTAGTCTTGTCCACACGGTCCCACGTGCACGAGCTTTTTGGTTTCGTTAACAACTTTTCAAGGAACCGATCGCCAGATCCGAAAGCAAATGACCAAAAAAGTTCCGACCAAAACCGAAAAACACGATTAGTTGTGATCTATCTATCCTAAATTCGAATTTACCATCGATTCAAATTTCGCAACTATAATACTGGAAGAAGAAAAAAACCTTCAGGATGTGTTAAACAAAATACGGCGATTGACAAAAACCCACATTCAGTATACCCTCCTTTAAGATTTGGGTTGGAAGGACATTCGGAAGGAATGACATGACATGACATTGGTTCGTGCCAATTATTTTATACACCGTATGACGGAATCAAATATCACCACAGCGAAATGACCAAGTTCTTCAGAGAGAATTCCCCTACTGTCTACCTACCCTTCTGCCCCCTCCATGCCAAAAACAGAACAATCAACACTCCGTTTGCGCCGAATACCTGCCTACGCCTAGGGCTTGAGTGCCAAGGCTAGACCGACCTTTGCGCTCTTCTCTATTGCCCTGGTATCGACCTCTCCTGAGATGGTGAAGAATGACTTGGGACGCCACTCGTGCTGGATGAGAGCGCTTGCCCTGCCGTAGTTATTCACCCGAGCCTTCACTGTGGTTAGTGGGTCAAGTGCATGCGCTGTGCCGATTGTGAGGCTGTTTTCATTGCTTGAAAAGCTATGGGACAGCTCCGCACCAACAGCAGTGTTGGTGAGTGGGCTTACAGTGTGGTAGTAGGAAGCAGTAATAGTATCAGCTTTATCGTTCCTGTATATCCACCAACAATATCAGATAAGCACCATCAAACTAAACACGCACATGCAAAGACCCCATCAACCTAAACACGCACATGCAATAAGCCCAACTCGACTCGAATAACATGACAAAATATCTCTTATGGTTTATTGATTTTGTCAAAAGAAGAAGTACTCACAGTAACAGGGAAGCAATGAGGTCAGAATGGGTGAAATTCAACCCTGCATTCACTCGGGTAAAGTTCCCAGAGGCAGTGTCGAAAGAAAGATCGGTTCCCAGAGAGAGAAGATTGTTCCCCACAACACCAGAAAAGTTAACAATCGGATTGGCAGTCAACCCAATGCTAGTACTTATCCCGGCACACTCGTGCTGATATTGGAGTTCCACCTGTTCACAAAATACCCAAGTTCAGACCATAAAGCAATGATACGTGTGCATATCATGCCCGATATGACATGCATTAACAGAGCAAAACAGTGAACACAACTGAAGCAACAACATTAACAAGTAAGAAAATGGACACGATGATTCTTACCTTGCCAGATCTCTGGTCAGGTGCAATAAAGCTAAAGATTGCCTTGAGACCAGGTGCAGGTTCATCAACAGTAATGGTCGTGATAACCTGCAAGTCAACATACAATTATCAGTCACACTAACAAGGTTTTATATTATGAAATTCATATCCAGAGAACAAAAGAATACTAATATTTACAGGAGTAACCCTGTCGCGAATAAATTAACGATATAAGATAAGCACTTAATTATAAGAACTATAAACAAGAAGGTGAAGCCACGGCAATTCTGTAACACAATATTATCAACTAACTAAATGTAGACAATGAAATTTGTAACAGTTTGGCCTGTATGGTTGCACTAACACCACGAAATGTGCTTACAGTCTTATCTAGTAGTTGGGAAGAAAAATGAAGAACTTGTAATAATTATACATAGCTTGCGTCTGCGATTTATACAAAAACAAGTTTCATGTTTTAAATCACATGGAGCACGTCTTCAACTACCAAGATAAGGTTGCAAAAGTTAGTTATGAAAACCATAAAACTTCATAGCGATCGTACAAACAAGTGATAAAACAGTAATGAGTTCCCGGACAGGAGTTTCCGGCTACTCCATTGATCCATTCAAGTTCTTTACATGAGAAGGAAAAAAAAAGCAAACGGTGATACAATTAGCTCTGTTGACTTACGTTAGAGTTGGTGTCAACTTTCACGTCAGTTGTGACGTTTTTGTTCTTCAGCTGAGTGCTGACATCGCCCAGATACAGATCACCCTTCCTGATTCCGGTCGAACTGATTGCCTTGAGAAGTATAATAATTCAAAATATCAGAACAAAACAAAGCTAATATGACAGGAGTAGGGTCCAATATATAAAACACATATAGTAAATCTTACATAGCAAGCAGAAAATTTACAAAACACATATCGATAAACAGTATATTATGCCATTTGCACATATATGCGAAAGAGAGGGCTGAAAACCCATAAATTCGAGTAAAGCAACCGAAAACATAAATTTACAAATGCAATGGCATTGCAAGATTAGCTTAAACATAAACCGGTGAAAAACCGTGCTGCAAATCCAAAGAACCCACAGGAACAAATAGCATATCAAACATGTGATTTATCATTTAGCTTTAAAGCAATCAACGAGTCCACTAGCTCGCAATTCATTAGCCGAAAGAACGAAAATTATCTAACACCCTAAGTAGACTGTAAGTGCAGGCCTTAAACTTCTTGTATTGATCGTGTGATTTGAATGATTCGATGCAGAAAAATTAAATCCAGGAAAATTATAAACTTTCTCAGTAACCAAACAGAACGAAAATTTTCAAAGAAAATAAAGCTTACAACTCCGGTGGAAGTGTAAGTGGTGACGGTGAACTTGTGGTCGCTCTGGTAATCCTTGTAAAGAAGATCTGCACGGGAAAAAAAAAAGCAAAAAATAAATATTTATGAGTGAAAAATTAATAAAAATGGAAAAAAAAATTAGGAAATACGATAAATCAAAGAAAAAAAATAAGAGAAAAATGAAAAGGACGGACCTCTGGCTTTCTTGCCGATATCGAGGTAGAGTCCCGGGCCCTTCACCATGATTATTTCTCGAGAAAATTTGGAAGGAAAATTTCAGAGAAATCAGAGCTGGATTTGTGTTCTAGTTAGATGACGAATAAGCGAAATGGATATAATCTAGAAGCCCAACAAACGGTGATTGCTGAGACTGAGAGGAGAGGCGTGGGCCGTTGGATCTTGTACTGGGTAGAGGTACGGGTTTGTGGCCGTTGATTTGGAGGAGAGGTTCGGTGCTTTAATGACCTCGAGAATCGTACGAGAGGCTGCGTCGGGCATATTCGACTTTTTGGATGAGGTGGTTTGCTCTCCGCCTATCATCCTCTTACCGTTTCTTTATTTAAACAATTACGGTTAAGTTACGTTAATATTTATAAAAATAATAAAAAATAAATGAAGGCAGACAATTCTCATCCCGACTTTTTGATGCTGTTCTGTGACACGTGCTAAATAATATTAAATTATTTTTTGTGACAAGTCTGCGGTTTCTTTTCTTTAATTTTTTCTTCGTATATTTTCTTGATTTCTATTTAAGAACGAGAAACCCAAAATTTAAATCTAAACCACAAAAAATAGCAAATTAAACCACAAAAATGAGCAAGAAAATTGTAAATAGAAAAAGGGGCAAATACTTTGAATCCCTTGGTAGGCTATATTACAAAGTTGAAGCATCACCCGTCAGTTTCAAAAGCCAAAACAAGCATAGAAAACTCACACTACAAATTATATACGTGACGCTATATCAAACAGTAAAATTAACCACTCTTTTAAATCCTAAATCACACCCAAGTTTGAGTCTAGCGTAACCGCGCTAACAAACCATCGGAAGCTTAAAGATGCCGAGCCTCCAACTTCTTACCATGTAACGGCATTACACCCGACTTCCTTGAAGGAGGCCGTCTCTTATCTGTGAAGAGATATCTTTCACAGCACCAGGTCCGTGTGGGATGAAAACCGAGTTGGACTTTGAGGACGCACCAATGTCCTTCAATGTGTCGAAGTACTGGGTCACCAGAACCATGTCCATGACATCCTTGGATGATGTCCCGGGTACGTTCTCAGAGAAGGCCAGCACACTGTCTCTCAGCCCGTCCACAATGGCCTGGCGCTGCCTTGCTATCCCAAGCCCCGACAGGTATTTGGACTCCGCCTCTCCCTCAGCTCGCTTAATCTGTAGTATCTTCTCTGCTTCAGCTTTCTCAGTTGCAGCCAGCCTCATCCTAGCAGCTATTAGTTATTGGAAAACAATATATTAGTCGTTCTGCAGCTGTTACTGCCAAGCAAATTTAATAATTCAAAGAACACTTATTGCAGGTCCATCTGTGTTAGTGTCCTACAAAAAGGAATTCTCATTCAAAGAGACGCATGAGACATCTCAGTCTCAACACTTTTCATGTTCCAGAGTGCAACGGAGGAGAATCCACACCGATGCTGTTTGGAAGATAGGAGTGGAAGCCTTATAATCGAAGAAAAATCCCAATCGTGCTAATTGCCAGAAAATTCTATCAGTCAATATTTAAACAAAATAGTATACCTGCATTTATCTCATTCATTGCTCTCTTCACATGCTCATCTGGTTCGATATCCACAATTAGTGTTTGAACTATCTCAAACCCATAATGCGACATGGCCTGCATATTGACAATAAATTACTCAGCATAATAGATGTTTCGCAGCTGGATTCTATACCGAACAAGGCAGAAACATCCATACCTTTGCAAGTTCATCTTCCACAGCTTTGGCTATATCATTCTTCTGCTCAAAGGTTGAATCTAGGTCCAACTTTGGAACACTTGCCCTGATAACTGAAACGAAAAATAGAATTCCATTAGTTTAAACAACTACCCCATACTCCTCTCCAAGGTACGGTGGCTTGAAACGAGAATTAGCTAGACTTAAAAAGCGTTGAGCCTAAGAAATATCCCCACACCGAAACTCAAACCATAAACCAAGCAATTTTCTGTTTTACGAAAACCCCATCAAAAGTTGACCTATCACAGTTATCCACAAGCTGCACTATTTTCTAACCTGTGATAAATGATGATTCATGACACAACTGAACTAGCTACAGATATCTTGATTGCTAGAAGGAAAATAACAACCAAAAATAACTTGTGTAATTGTGAGTTTCAGTAATAAATTCATACCGTCAAAGACGTAAGACTGGATCTGCCCTCTGGTATTGCTGAGCTTGTAAAAAGCATCAGAAGCCTTTTCAGCCAAAGCTCGGTATTGAACAGATGCAACCACAGTAACAAAAACATTATCCTGAAGAAATACCAAACATTAGAATTGCAAGATAGATTGCACTTCAAAATCCAAACTCCGACTTTGTTACCCTAGTACTAAGAGATACTCCTACAGTGCGTGTGCAGTGCGCTACTGTGCGTGCTTAGGTCATAAAAATCTTCTTATTGAAATGAATCAATATGAAACGAACCTTCGTCTTTGTTTCACAACGAACGTCCAATTGCTGCACACGTAAAGAGAGATGACCAGCTACCTGGCTACCCAAACACCATGGCAAACAGTGACAGCCAGGTTCAAGCACATCATCGAACTTCCCAAAAGTTTCCCTGATAGCAACAGTAGACTGGTCCACTTGAACACAACCAAGAACTTGTCCCATTTTCTGATTATGCCAACAACAGTAGCAACAACGGTAATCAGATGTTAATTGTAATGCAGATTTTTATAGTCAACTTAAGAAAATTAAATTTTATCTCAGGAAGAAGGATTACGATATCTTTTAACAAAGTAAATTTTATCTCAGGAAGAAGGATTACGATATCTTTTAATAAATTGCAATAACCTTCACGTTTAAATTTCTATTTCAACAAGGTTTATACCTTGCTTTCAGAAACAATATATTATGACCCTATAAAATACCATACAAATTTCACCAAGTGCACAAGTAACCAACAAGATATGTTCAAACTTTAGTTCCCATCGCAACGCGAACAAACATATAAAGTTATAAACTATAGGATAGCAATCCGAAAAACATAAAAACTAAGTACAACGCAGATGAGCTGCCAAATGGAACAACTGGCTAAGTGCCTCAACGCTGAACTGTTCAACCAGAGCTGGATTGTTACAAGCCTAAGCCTTGAACTAATCAATTTGTATAACCGTAATAAGCTAAAATCGACTGTAGCACCCGTTTATATATAATATCTCTACAATTAGTTAATAATCACACGACAGTCTCGGTTTTACTTTCATTAACTTCCGTTACTAATTCAAGCCGGCGAGGCATGTGTATCCGTCTATACACACGCCTTACCGGCTTGACCACAGAGGCAATGTTTACTAGTATTTTAAATAAATAACAGTCATCTACAACATAGTCACAGAACAGCCACAAAGATAACAAAAACCAATAAATGAAGGGCAATGCTAGGGCCACCAAATATCTTGATCAAATTTTATAAACGATATGACTTGGTTATTGACGACTGGATTATTATTAAGTGTTGATTAATGTACTTGTTCATTATTAATGACACGTTATATGATTTGCAAATTTGATCTTAAAAGTATCTACCTACAAATCGATATAAACCTCACAGACCAAAACGAGTTCGGATGGACTTTCCACCACATATGATATGCACCCTCAATAACGAGAGATTTTATATATGTATCCGAAACATTAGGTAGTACGCCATCCATTATTATATAAACAGATGGAAGTTTTCTTAAAGAGAGAGGAAGGGCATGGTATTATGATTTTGATTCTCAATCTCTTGATTGATATTTTTGGTAAAAAAAAGTGTGAAATGGTCGCAGATTTAGGTGATGAATGGAGCGGTGGGGTTGTTGGGATTTCCGACTAAAAGTGGGTGAGTTTGGAGGTGGTGGCGGCGGCGATGGCGGAGATATCTTGGTTCGCCGGAGATGTTTGCAGGGAGACGCTGAATCGGTGATGGAAGCGAGAAAAGTGGGGCCCAAACCTCAAAATTATACTGGTGTGACCCATACTTGACGGAATTGGATTCCTTCCGGATTCAGGAAATCTTATGAATTCTCCTATTAGAGGTTCGTATACTGTACAATAAAAAATTATTTAATTTTTTTATTTAATTTAAACACAAGTAATATATACGATATACGATGAATTGCTAAGATAGAATTTCATAAAATAAATCCGGAGCGGATGCTCTTTTCATATTTGAAAAAGTGTTTATTTGGTACAGAGTTTATCCATACTTGGGACCCATATGCAGTATTTGAGAAAGTGTATTACTAGGCCAGGGTAGATAGTTGGTCAACGCAGACTTGTTTTTTGAGCGAGTTTCCCAGCACTCTCAACAAATAAACATTAATAAATAATTACAAAATAATTCTATAACAATTTCTCAAGCAAATTTACCGAAAATTATACGATGACAAATCAATTTCAGTCGGAAATTCAAGTAAAATTAAAACTCCAACCGATTCACACTGTAAAATCAAGAGCCAGAAGAACCAGAAGAAAAAAAAAGCAAATTCCTTTGAAAAATCGAACAATTACAGCAACGAAAACTGTAAGGAATGAAAAATTAAAGTGAAAAGTCACCTGAGGAATGGAAGCGTTTGTCTGCGAAGCTAGCGAAGACGCGAGAGTGCGAGAGGATTTTCAGAGAAGCGGCCACGTGAAATTTGGGAAATAGGAATGGCAGAGAAGTAGATATTTATCGGGGGGCGAAGGGAGTGGAAATTTTGGGCCAAGGGTTTAATCTTATCCGCACGATCGAAGAAGTTCGGGTCGCTTTCGGGGTCAGCATCGCGCAGAATTTTCTTTGGTGCGTGAAACGCAGGTTCTGTGGGCACCTCCGTACTCTATCTTTTGGTAGAACTTAAATATGAGATTACTCGTTTTAATAATAAGATTAATTTTATTAATGATGATTAGGCTTTCATGTGATTTTAATGCTAGCATTTTACTTTAATTTGATCTAGTGTGGCCCTTCTAATTTTTTCCCAAAGCTTAGGTATCCCATACCTCGAAAGATAGGACTAATCTTTAGTAGGGCTCCAAAAGGCTATAGGGATTTTAGTTTATCTTTGATACCAATGAAATGACACACACTCTTTTAAAACTTTCAACCAAGAAATTACTCATGTTTTTGTTGGTTTCATATCTCAAACTCAAAATTAGAGAGTAAACTTGACTTGAAATTCTACCGTGGTCTATGAACGAATGGTTAGATTTCAATCTCACTCTCAACACAAGCTAATCCAAAAAAAATATAAATAAATAACTAAAATAATAATAATTAATATTTGTGGTTTTTTTTTTTAATTACATGGGAATAATATGTTTAGAAGTGCTTTTAAAATTATTAAAATGTATTCGGATAACCAAATATGCTTCTGACAACGTTATCATAAAACATTATAGAAGGTATTTGTAACACTCCAGCCCCGAAATATTTATTTTAGGAAATTAAATTTGTGGGTAGGCCCAAAATAGTTACTATAGTTTAGTTAACTATCTACAATTACAAACTCTACTTAAGTTTTCACTCATGCTCCATAATTATAATTCCATACCAAATGTACGATATTATATTCATATTTTAACGCCATTTCCTTCTATGGACCAATTTCCATTAACGCAATCTTTAATCTCGAATTTATTTAACCTCACATATTTTATGGCTACATCTAATGTCTTGTTAGACTGCCTACGTACGCTAGACAGGGATCAAGCCATTCGTAGTTCACAATTCAAGTCCTAATTCATTAACTTCAACATTTTAGTGCCTAACAAATACACATTATGTCCAAACATTGGAATCACACCATATGAATATTATATATGAATTCAGAACATCGAAATTAGCATGAAGAAGGCAGATTCGGCCCACTGGCCACTCGCCGCCGCGGGTGGCGGTCGGCCGCCCCCGACTCGCCAAAAAATTTAACTTTTTCCAAAAATTATCAAATTTTACAGCTCAATGATTAGAGTAACTTTCATACCTGTGGTCAAGTCCAATTTGCCCTGGAAACACCTTAAATCAGCCTTGGACTGCTGGAAACCCTATAATTAGGTGTTCTCGATTCAACCTCAAAACACACTCTGACACCTCAACCATTGCTTGGGCTTTGTTCCTGACATTGAGGGGAGACTATTGGTAGTGGTAATGGTAGAAGTTAGATTCGGGTTTTGGCAAATCAAAGCCAAAATCGCCACACCCACCTTGGGGTTCCCCTTAAAATCAACCCATTTTCTTCAATTTTTCGGGTGTAATTAGGAGAGAGAACAATTTGGGTTTGATGTAAGGATCATTTTGACATCAGTCCCGGCGTCTAAGGTGGCCGAAATCGAAAAATTTGACTTGGTCGGGTCGGCGGGTTGAATGAAGATTCGATTCTCCCTTTTTCCTATCTTCCCTCCTTTCTCTCCTTTCCCTTCCCCTCATTCGCAGGTCCCCCTCTTTTCCCTCCTTTCTCTCCTTTGTCTCCTTTCCTCTTCATCATAGCCACACACGTGGCGTCACAAAATTTGCTCCAAAAATTTGGAGCATTCTAGAAATAGTAAATTTACAATTTTATCCTCGACTTTAAATGTTAATAACTTATTTGTTATAATTCTGTTTCACAAACGGTTTGCGCCCACGCGTTCGTGAGATCAAGCTATATTCAAAAATATAAATTGTGACCTCAAATGGTTCATGGATTTTAAATAATTAATTTCCAAACTTCAACCTTCGTAAGTAGTTTAATTTAAAACTAATCTCAAATAAATTAATGTAATTTATTGAAAAATAACATAAAAGTGCTTCCTCAATTATACATTTATATGACGTCTGAAGAAAAGTCGAAGAAACGTGGGCGTTCATTTGTTTGTCATTCAACTGTTTGTGAGAAAATCTGGATTTTAATTGGCTGCCGGTGACTTGTCAAATACATTTTCCTAAATTAATAGATAATTGCGAGCAAGCAACCATTAATTAATTTTCCTAAAATAATATATATTTGCTTGAAAGCAACCATTAATCGGTATAAAATTTGGACCCATTAATCAACATTTTGTGGTTAAGATATAATTGGTTGACCCAGCTAATAAACTTGTGTTATGGTCCACGCGCTGTATCATTATCCAAAAACAAAAGGCAAAAGATGAATGAGGAAGCCCCGCACCACCTACGTTCCCTTTTTAGAAGAGAAACGCTAAGGAAATTCTCTTAAAATTGAGACTTTTTATATATTTTTCGTCACCTTATGTTTTTAGACAAACTCTTGTGCCAATATTATACAATATTGTGCAAAAAACGTGAGCTGACGAAAAGTTTATGGAGAATCCCACTTTGAAAGAGTCTCCTTAGCAGCTATTTTCCCATAATCAATGACAGAACCACTTGACAACCAAGAAAGACTCGGGCCTATTATGAAGTTCTTTCGCTTTGTAGCTATGTTTGTGTGCCTTTAGGTTGGATACTCATTCTTCAACTTATGTGTTTTTGCTTCCAACTAGTTTTATTTTGTTTCTTTAATTGATTTAAAAATGTATTTTACAATAATATTGTTATGAAACCAAAGCCTTATATGAACTAACCTTCCCTAGTTAATTCACCATTTTGCATGATTGAATGTTGTTTTACAGTCAAACCCATATACAAGAAATAGAGGAAGAATTTATCTTTTAAAAAAAAATCATAGCTGTAGTTTTAGGCCATGATTCTTAGTTTTCATTCAACTTCAATTTAGGAGCTCATAAGAAGCCTGCCAGTGATGATGATATAATTATCTTAATTGTTTTTTTTTTTTTCGTGACTCCATTACTCTTTTTGAATAAATTTTCTTTCCACTATATAAAGTGAACCTTCAAGTTTTCTCCTATTAGTTATATTATTTTTGTCCAATTGCTTTCATATAACTTAGAGGCCAGTCTCGATTTCTGATTCCGCCGCTCTCTGAAATATCCCCCCTCTTTCTTTTTCTTGTGCTTCGTTTTACATGAAAAATGTTTGCTCTACTATTTGAGAGAAGCTTTCTTTCTTCAATTTTATTGTGAACGAAGGCGGCCTCATGTTCTTAATGGTTTACTAGACGTTGATTAAAAAAAAGATTAAAAGCATAGCATTTTTTAATATCTAAAAAAGAGTTTGGCTGCAATTGGTAGAAAAAATTGAAAGTATATCTAACTCGTAGGAGCGCTTTATGAAGAAGTATGATACTTATTCATAAAGTAATTTAAAATGTTAACTCTAAACAGATTTTAATGTACAACCTGTTTTAGGCTATACAAGTGAGCTTCCGACTCATTACAATAAATACTTTATAAATATCCTATAGTTTGACAAATTAATTATATAAATACTAATTAAAGTTACGATATTTCTTTTTACTTGTAAGATTGAAGTTTTAATTTCGAATTTTTTAAATCGCGATCTAATGGACCAATTCGTCAGTTGTCCAAGATCAAATTCAAAGCCTCACACAATCACCTCCCATTTTTTATCATGCTTCAATTCAAAGCGTGGCAGCCCACCACCAATAATGCTCTCTTTGTCTTGTTTTGGAGAAATATTCAGGGGTGTCATTGTATCAACCTGTGTTAGTTGGTGTTTCCATTAGTGTCAATTTATTATTTAAACATTCTTTTCTTTCTTTTTAATCAACGAAATTTAAGTGTTAGTTTCTAAGAGGTGGAGAACACCACCTAACACAAGTACCTGAAACACTTAAAAAAATTAAAGAAAATTAACGAAAAATTTATAAAAAAAAATCCATTTTAATGAAAAGTCTTTTTTAAAGATATAGTGAATAGTACCAGAGAAAGGTAAAATGTGATTTTTCGTTAAAAGTGAACAATACCAGGAGTATTTTGTTAAAACTCTAAAAAATTTATCCTTATTTTGGCAGTTATAGTAGGTTATTGTTTCATATTTTGCCTGTGGCACTCCAAAAATCTCATTCTACAATCTTCACAAGTATAATTTTTTTTCCAAATATATAAAGTTTGAAGTGTAGAATGAGAATTTTAGATTGTCAATAACAATTTCCTTTTCCCTTCTCATCCCATCACGTCTCTTATAAATCAACACTAACAAATGATAAAATATCTTTATATTGTTTTGAATTTGGATGATTTTTTTTATACAAATAATATTCTACTTTAAGATAGGAAAATTTGGTTAAGCGACGGAAAAGAGAAATTTTATTTGAACTCATTTAACCTTTTTCTACACCCAACTTATTCTCTATACTCATATTATTATTAATTAAACTATCAATATCTCTTTAAACCCAAATTTAATACTTAAACTACCCTCATAAACCCAATTTAATATGCTAATTTATCTTTAGACTCATTTAGAAAACAAAAACTATAAATCACTATTCTGCAATTCATTCAAAGTGTGCTTTATCTGAATTGGATTCCCATTGTTCTTATCTCATTGACGTTTCATAAACAAGACCTATTCAAACTCGCTCGCACTTCCATTGCCACAGTAATTAAACCCTCTATAACTCAAAATCATTTTATAAATACACACGGTAGTAATAATAATTATACAAAGACATAAATTATATAGAATGGGTTCTTTTTCCTGATTTATAATGTTTATTAAGCTCAAATGCTTAAGCCAGTATTAGGGTGTGACAGCCTGTCCTGAGAAATATTTAACGTTGATGTGAAAAGATGAAAATGCCCTTGAGCGTTGGTTGTGTGTTGTGTTTTAGGCTTTGGAATTGGGCCAATCCATTAAGTCCCTAATATTTTGGAACCAAGTAGGACTAAATTTTTATTGTTTTTGATTGGCGAACCAACTAGGACCACACACACTCAACTCTCTCTCAATTCCGTGTACTCTCTCTCTTCTCTCTTTCTCGGATTTCATTCATTTTCCGTACAACGTACGGACCATCACCAACTAACCCTCTCGAGCATGGATTGAGCTTGTGTTTAGCTTCATCGTCTTCATCTCGTTGTCATGAGTTCATCCATACCATTTTCTGGTCGTGAAACCTTCCAAACCCGAGGAAACCCGAGAACCCAGATTAGTGCATTGTTCATGCACTCGTAAATACGGAGTTTTTTTTTAAGATTCTAAGGTTATAGAAAGCCTTAGAACACTCTCACAAAGCTCGGAGAAGAAGGTTGAGGCTTTTTGGGAGTCGGGAAGCTCGAGTTTCAAGTTTAGCCGATTTTCTCGAATTTCTCCGACGAGATCCCGTTGGTTTTAGGCTCCAAAAGAGGTACGATCATGTTCTTCTCGTTTAGGGCTTCAATTTGGTATAAAATGCATGAATTTTGGTTGAAAAATGAGTGAGATATGACGAATTGAAGTTTTTCCCAATTTCCGACGACTCGCCGAAGAAGAAAGGAGAATATTTCGTTAATTTTAACGGAATATTTATAACGGCAACTAACGACGTCAGGTAAAACTAATGACATATTCTAGTTTTAACGGAATATTCCATAACTGTCGTTAACTGTTACCGTCAGTGTGCCAGGCACGTGGCCGCGCGTGGGGGCGCGTCTGGCCATGCCGTGGCGACGCGTGAGACCTCGAAAAATTATTTTAAAAAATTAGGGATGTTCCTGAGGTTGTGTAGATCACATTGGTATATTCAAATACCAAAATTGAGCTATGTATGAAAAGTTAATTGCGAGTCTCGTTTATGTGCTCTAAATAACGTTTATTTAGTTATTTCACATATAGGTGAGACCTATCCCAAGGACGAGTGCCAGCAATCAAGGCTCGGGGGCTATGATCCTTCGACATATCAGTGAGTAGGCTTTTGGTTTTCTGTATATACTTATATACTTGCTATTTTTCCCAGAAATCGATTTTAAATAAAAGTATGTTTAAAATGCCATGCATATGAATTTACTTTTATTACATGAATTGGTATATGATGCATATATGTGAATTGGTGCTGTGGACGCTCATGTGAGTAACAGGTGAGTTATGATTGGTTGTTGTGAATTTATGATTATGATGTGATACATTGAGAGCTCATAAACCTGCACCTCGGTGTTAGTGCTTCCGCCCAGAGTTAGGGCACAATCCTTCAAGTGATGTTCACCTCCCGCACCATATGCTCACCTTGGATCCAAGTTAGGTGTACAGGCTTGTCATACAGACCACTATAGGTGGTTCCGACTCGTAGGTGACCTGCGATTATTCATACAGTCTTCACGTGATCGTAGCACTTGCGCATACTTATTTTACACCTAGTCTTGTCGTACAGACCACTATAGGTGGTTTCGACTCGTGTGCAGCAATGTTTGATATGATTAAGATTGATTATGAGCTATAGACTAAGCCGAGAGCTGATTTGATATCTGGTATTCATATTTGTTCACTGAGTTACTTATGGCATTTCGTTGAGATACTTTGGCATGATATACTTCTGGCATACATTTGATTATCTATGGCTGAGCATGGTTTTGAGATATATGAGTATATACTTTATCTTCTAGGAAATTATACAGGTTTTATGGCGAGGGGTTAGAACTTTTGAGAAATGAAATGATTTTGAAAAGCTTTGTTTTTGCTTACTCACACTTTCTGTTTTGCGCCCCTCCAGGTTTTAGGTGAGAGTTTTCCTTGGTGGCGTACGAGGATATCCGGAGGTTCTGACAGATTTCACAAATGTACGATCACATTTGGGTGTTGTATAATTAGTACTTGTCCTGTTGGACTGCACTTAGGCTACTTATGCTCTGGTTGTGTATTTCACACTTAATCCTCGCACTAGCACGTTATCTTAGTTAGGACTGCTAGTTGCTTGGTTTTAATTTGTTCGTATTTCTCTTTATTAATCTTGCTTCCGCACTGTGCACATGGTTACGTCACGCTCACATGACGGCCAGCATGTCCTGACTTAGGTCAGGGTGTGTCATAGGGGGCTATAGCTATAATGTCATGAGTTCTTCTAGAAAATAATTGTTGTTGAGTGGCATTTCCATGAATATATCCATTATGATTGCTCGCACAATTCATATTCCCTCTTACCAAAAATGAGAAGCTCTTTAACTAGCTAGTGAATCCATACATTAATCTAATAAGATGATTAGCTCACCATCAAGTTAATCGAATAGAGGTCCTAGAAGAAAAAGACCCTTTCAACAATAGCAAGCTTCCGGGAAAAAAAAGAAGTCATGAACAAGAAGCAAAAACTGGGCGAATGAAATGGCATGTTTAATCGACCTTTGTCACTTCTGCTTATAAAGGTGCTATTGTTCCAGTCATCCTTATTTGTCGACCATGAGGATTGCTTAGGCAATAGAGAAAGAATCTAAGGTCAGCAAACAACGATTGATGTGGGTGTTCGCAATAGACAACATATGGTTTCTTCAAAAGATTAAACCTTAGTGGGAAGTAACAATTTTAGTATTTCGAAATTAGGCTGGTGAAGGAAGGTTGAAAGTAGGGAGTAAACTTGATCGTCAAGAAATATAGCCCCCTCATCTTTACATTCAATGAAGATGTTAATTGTTATTTTTTATTCTTCTAAAAAGTGGGTAAAAGCGGGTTAAGGCCTGCAAGAGCGATTTCTCTAACCGTTGAGATCTGTCCTTGATTTTAACCTTATTGACATTGTTTGGGAAGAAGAGAGAGCTTGATGATTTTAAGGTTGTGGGGAGTAGGAGATGATGGTTTTATGCTTGTCCAAATTCTTTATTTTAGATTCCTCGAAGGAGCCTCAAGCCCTCAGTTGTCCTTAGAATCGACAATGGGTTTATTAATAAAATTTAGTTTCATTATTAACTTCACCTTGTACTTGATATTAATTATATAATAGGATAAAAAAACAATTCACATTTTAAATTTAAGTTGGGTGTAGAGAGATGTTATATAGGTTCAAATAAAATTTTCCGACCGAAAATTTGGTAAAGCGACTGTTTGGCCGAGAATTTGATTGGGCCTAATTGGTAGAAGTCGACCCAAAAAGAAGGATGTGAGTTTCGGGCCAGTAGTGAAACACTGATGGTGTGGTTGAGTTCTAGGCGGTGTAAGACTTTGCCTAGGGATTAGGATTAGCTTCTGATGTGATCGAGTTCTAGGCAAAGTGGGATTGTTAAAAATCAGGATTGGTTTCTGGATGAAGTTTAAATTTATCGCATAATGAGTCTAGATTCAAAATCTTAGTTCAAGTCAAAGAAGCAATGTTATATAGAATCTAAACTACGAGCATAATGTCCTGGCTAACTGACTTAATTCACATATTCGTTTTTAATTGATCTTGTTAGCATTGTGTAATGAAGTTTGTTTTAATTTGGAACAATTAATAGGTGAATGGTTATGGGATTGATTCCATGGCCAAATTTTTCCTGGATTTTGGGTACACGCCGCGGGAGGAGTTGAGATTCCCAGCTAAGAAATTGAGAGCATTGTGGTTCTCCTCCCAGTGTTCCCATTCCTCATGGCGGTAGTGGTGTGAAAGGGCCTCTGCCGAGAGTGTTCATATCCGAGCTTCATGTAGATCAGATGAGTCCCCAAACTCAGGTAGGTATGTATATATGTGTGTGTGTGTGTGTGTGTGTGTGTGTATATATATCAATATATGTTCCTCTGCTCGTGGAAAATAGATAACATGTTGTGTTCATATGGTTCCTGTTTCGCGTATAGTGAAACTGTTGTTTCAACATTCAGGATATAGTCCAAAAGTAGACTGAAATATCTGGTTCTGCAAATGAACATGCTGCTCTAGCAAGTGCACTCGGATCTTTAACCTGGGAGAAGCCGTTACATTCTGAATTCCAACAATTGGCTAGGTACTTGGTTTTCATTCTGTTCTTGTCTCAAAATCCATGTCTACTATTTGCGTAAGCAAAATTTCGTATCCGCCTGGGATGCTGGTTTTGAATGTTGTAGCATGCCCTGCAGTTGAACAATGCGAATGATACATTATTTCCCGGCATCATATACATTATTTTCCGGCATCATATTGTTATTATCTGGATCTTTATAAGGCTTATATTATATCTGATTTATGGATACGTAGGGAAAGCGAAAGGGTGCCATCTTCAACAGACCTAGCCAAGGGGCTAAAAATAGTCTGTTTTGATACGAAAATCGTCTACAACCAAAAGCTAGGCCAAAGGGCTTGTGGGCCCCACTCGGCCAAAAATGGAAGAACCGGCCAAAGAGCTAGCCAAGAGCAGCCTGCCTACCAGCCCTCTAGCACCGAAATGTCAAGCTTGACATTTTGCTAGCTTTCTAGTGCCAGAATGTCAAGCTTGACATTTTGCCAGCCTTCCAACTCAGCCCATTTGAATGCCAACAGCTACTGGCGTTAAGTGGCATTCAAAATATGTATGGAAATCTTATTTTAATACATTACTTTAATTTAATTAACCATATTAATTCAATTACAGTAATAAATTATGTTTGGCCTATAGCCCTTTGGCCCTCTCGGTTGGAGATGATTCTTTGTCAAAGGACTATGTTTGGCCTATGGCCCTTTGGCTCTTCGGTTAGAGATGGTATAAAATATAGTCTAGTATTGTTCATTAAAATATAATTTCTTGCAAGACTATAAGGCCAAAGTAAGCCCTTTGGCACTCCTTTGGTTGGAGATGACCTTAAAAGCCTCAATCAGTTCATTGAGAAGAATGGTTTCAAGTTGAATTCTGAAGGGGGAATTCTCAAAGGTTTGTTCCATAATTTCTAGCACAACAAATGTCTTAGAAATGATCTTCTTGTGTTTTTGTACACGATTGATACTTCTTTGATATATGAAACTAGGATTATAGACTAATTCATGTTCGGTTTCATGCGCCTAAGTTTCTCATTTTCCCGCAGAACATGCAAATGCAGGTAGAAAACTTATAGTTTCCTAAGTTTGAATGCAATGCACATCATCTGCGCTTTATAGAAAGGGAGACGTTATTGCCATTTCGAAACTGAGTTTAGTGAACTTTCTTGAAACATCTTTTATTGCATATATGACTCAATGCTGTTATGAGCCTTATGACCAAACTGCACGTTCATTTCCGGCGATTATGATGTAATGAGTTGAATTTTTGCATTAACAGTGAGCCCCGATGGCCTTCTTCAACAAAGTTCAACAGTCGCAGATTCAATCCATTTCCAATTCGCGGATGGTGTAACTGAATCAGTCCCCCGCTCCTGCATCGAGTTTGCTGAACGCCTGGTTCTTCCTCAGTACAGCAATCTGCCCCTTGACGAGGTGACCAACCTTCCCGTCCCTTAGTATTTTCGGGTTTTCATGTCCCCTTTAGTGTTGTACAATTACGAACATTTTTTGAACTACGAACTTGCACAAGTTAAGGAGCATCACAGGCGAGACGGATTTGAGGTTGGAAATGCCGATAAGATCTTCGAGAGCACATCGAAGGGGCAGCTGACCAGGAAGGCTGCATGAAACAATCATCCTTTGTAACGACGATGCGGATTTCAGCATCGGAGTACAAAAGGGAAAAAGGAACACAAGATAATACCTCTTCGTGGATTGAGCATGGATTTAGTACTTCTAGCAAAGTGGTCTTCCAGGCTGAGATGTTAATGCAAATTACAAACGTGCCACAGAAATAATAAAAGAAGGCATGTTTTATGCGTTTACGTCAGATGCAAATCATCCTCTTTGGAAATAGATTGCCCCAAAAACATAAAATTACTCTAATCGACAAGTAGAGAATTTGGGCACCGCTGACTATATTATAACACGTGAAATTGTAGCGCTTGACAATACAACGGTCACACTCAATCGACGTCTTGTACTAAATTGAAGTCTAATTAGCTGATGTAGAACAAAGATTAAATTTTCCTTATCTCACGCTATATTGCCATTTGATGGTGATCCCATCAAAAGATAAGGCCACGAGATATATGAGGAATGCTAGGAGACGGGGAATTTGTAAACATAGGAGACAGAAATTTGTAAACATGCAACAAATGTTCTTAACTACCCGAGCTACAAGTTTGTCAGTAAATACTCTTAATTACTTGAGCTACAAGTTTGTAAGCCTATTGGATGTACTCATTTAGCCAAGTGGAAGCAAGTCTATTTGGTTGTATACTATTAAGGATGACGACGATGATGACAAAGACTTGTATCAATAAGATGACAAATTAAATATGGTATTTCCAACCAAATATGGCAGAAGACATTTTTGCTCAAAGAAGCTTAACCTGCGCTTGCATTCTAAACAAAACATCAAGGTAAACATGAATCTCTGCTGCTTTTCCAGTTGTCCAAGAACAAATGCTTTAGCCGAAAATTACATCTATACGGAACGAGGATGCGAAAAACAGGGGGAAAAAAGAAGGAAGAAAAGGATTGCTGACAGGAGGTGGGAAATGATACAGACAGCTGCCAACCCAATCTTACGATTTACCATTAGGTTTTGGTGATGGTTGGGGATGCTGAAGGTGATATGGAGAAGCATGGGTACCATTTGGTATCGAAAGGCTTCTCTGCTGATGATGCCCGTTCCTCATCAGCAATCCTCCCTGTGGTCTGACGCCGTTTCTGGTATTTGGGCTGGACCCGACACGGTCAGCTTGCATGGTCTGGAAATAATATGACGAGCTTGCCATATCCTTGAGGGCTGGCAGCGGCTTTAAGGCTTCGACAACTTCACTCATTAAGGGCCTGGCTTTTGGATCTCGACTGAGGCAGTGAGCAGCTAGTTGTGCGGCTTTTTGGACACCTTTTATTGAAAAGTGGCCTTCAAGCCGAGGGTCTATCAACCGGTAGAATCTTCTTCTTTCTCCTAGATGTGGCCGTGCCCATTCCACAAGGTTATGTTCGCCATTGGGTCGATTTTTGTCCATGGATCTTCTGCCAGTCAGCATCTCGAGCAAAACCACACCAAAACTATAGACATCACTCTTGGATGTAAGATGTCCTGCAACAAAATACAAGTGAATCTACTTAGACTTCAACAAAGTATCGAGAATCTATACGGATATCGACAACATAATGTCCAACAGGATGAGCACTAATTGCAGCCACTATCTTAAGACCTAGCTCCTGTAAATAACACTCACCACCAGATAATGGCAGTATAACTTCTATATGCTCAAGACATGAAGTTTGAGAAACTAAACCAAGCAAACTAGTGAGGCGGATGGACAATTACAAGAAAAAACAAAGAGACGGCCGTTTAAGTATTTCAAAAGCAGTATCTTAACTAATTATCTTTGAGAGATATATTATCAATTCCTTACCAGTCATTACATATTCTGGAGCTGCATAACCATAAGTTCCCATCACACGGGTGGAGACATGAGTTTTATCACCCTCGGGACCATCTTTGGCAAGTCCAAAGTCAGACAGCTTGGCATTGTAATCCTGAAATGGCACCTTATTAGAAAGATGAATGATATTAAGGAGGAGTATGTGAGTTTGCCAAAGCTTTAAGCACATACTGCGTCCAATAAAATGTTGGAGGTTTTAAAGTCACGATAGATCACAGGTCTTTCTGCTTCCTCGTGGAGAAAAGCAAGGCCCTTTGCAGCACCTAATGCAATCTTCATTCGAATAGACCATGGAAGAGGCAACGACCCTGCAGATATTAGATATTGTCAAAGAATGCCAAAAATAATACTCGTAATTGGCTAATTGGGTGCACTGAATGAAAAATAGATTTTCAGAAAGGCAGTTACATACTCCTAAATAGATGGTTCTCCAAGCTCCCTCGAGGCATGAACTCATACACTAGCAGCCTTTGATCATCTTCAATGCAGTATCCTATAAGTTTAACTAAGTTTGTATGGACAAGGTCACCAAGATAATTTACTTCAGCCTGCCACATTGAAAGCCAAACAAAAATCAATAATTGAATACAAAATGGGCAAAGAACATCAAACTATTAAGTAGTGCTAAAGTTACAAAAAAGAAAAATAAGGAAAGGTCCAAACCAGCCATTCTTTATGACCCTGAAGTCCATCATGGTTAAGAGTTTTAACTGCAACAGTAAGACCTGTGCCAGGTTTTACTGGAGCAGTTCCATTTTCTTCTATCCACCCCTTGAACACGCAACCAAAACCACCTTCACCTAGAAGACTTTCAGGTCTGAAATTTCTTGTTGCCCATTTAAGATCAATAAATGTGAATTTTCGCAACCGTGAAGCAACTTTAAGTTCCTCTTCAAGTTTGGAAGTGGATGCATTACTTTCTGTATTACTAGTGGTTGAAGAAGAGACTACAGTAGCTGTTGGTTGGTCTCTGCTCGTATCGTTTATAGTTTTAATTTCTGCACACACCAACAAGAAAAATTTGACAACTGATAAAAACATGATTTCTTAATAGCACTAAGTTGAAAACATGTTGCCATTAAGCAAATGAAGTTTAAAGCATACATAGGATTTGATGTAAGAGATTATTCTAGAAGACAAGTACAAACAGCTGGAGAAATGCACAAAAAGGTATACCAAATTCTGTGTGTTTGATAAGAGTATCAGCTGTCCAACACAGAATAGAATATCAAATAGAACTGCTCTAACCATCATATAAGTCAGTAGCGTTGAATAGGAATTTAGAAGACCATCTAAATTAGATGCTGTGACGACAGCAATCTGACATGGGCTGTGTATCTTAAAAAACCAGTTTATATCTAGAATCACTATATATTTAACTCAAAAACCACTCTTCCAACCCCAGGAAAATGTTTCTAAAGCCATAATTTTCCATCCCAGTATGATACAGACTCACTGCTGCTACCAAAATTTCATCTGCATGCCCAATCTTCTCCTAGCCAATTCCGTAATTATCAACCTCACTGTTCCTAACTCACACAGAGTGAGCCTTGCTAGTTGGTGATTAGTTTTCATATCCTTCCACACAAGACAGACCTAATTTGTTGGTTGACAATCCTCAGAAGAAGCAGATAAGTTTTATACAAAGCATACAACAAACCAAAAGAGAGTGAAAACTACAGGATAGTACAGTATCAGGATACCCAAGCCTTCATCCTTCAATAAGGTAGAATACACTTCAAGTTTTCGCAAACGTGTGTCTTATGTATGTATTTAGTCAAACAGTCTGGAATCAAGATATTGTTTTCGCGCTACAGGAGCCCAGCAAAGAGGGATAACTCTTGTTCTCAAAAGCAAGCTCACATGTTTCTGTGGTATGTTTCTTTCAGGATCAAGAGGCTTTTTCAGCCACCAATTGGGTTATTATCGAATGAGAAATCAAAAAAGCTCAACTGGGTTTCATCTCTAGACTCTAAAAACCAACCCCCCCCCACAAAAAAAAAAAACCTTTTTCCTCCTCCTCCTCCAAAACCCAAAATTTACTCCGGTAACTGCAGGTATATTTAAAACAAAAAAAACTGGGAATTTTCATGCTTTAAAATCCACCAAGAGCAAAGCTCTTTGGACTGACCGAAGTTGTATAATCAGTCAACTTATGGGCAACTACTTAACAGAATCTCCACGCTAAATTTGCTTATCATTTGACTAACAAAGTAAGAACTCTACAAATTACACAACACAAGCTCAAACAGAAACAACAGAACAATCCCAAAAAGCAATCAATCTCAAGTCTCAACAAGCAAACTTGAAAGCATATGAGCTAGTAAAAAAAGTGATTCCAAGAAAAGCAGAAAGTTACCACCACAGTGAGTAGCACTGGTCCCACTGGTTGAGCTATCGACTTTGGATCTTGAAGAAATGCAGCTCCCAAAGAACCTCAGCCTAACCCAACACCCACTCCCCTTCTCCTCCACGTCATCATCATCATCCCCATCAGCTTTGTGCTTCTTCTTCCTCCTCACCTTCGATTTGCTAATGTCCCAGGCCTGCACTTTACCATCCTCAGCTTTCAAACCCATTTCACAAACCCTAAAACAATCAAATCCCGATACCATCAGACACCCAAACCCACCACCCTTCCCACCGCCGCAGAACCACCCAGAACCGTCTCTAGCCGCCGCCTACACAACCCATATGAAAACCCACCAACATCTCTGAAATTTCCGAACTTTACAAAAACCCAACTGAATTTAGAGGAAAAAAA
Organism: Crataegus laevigata; assembly: GCA_963580275.1. Classification (NCBI taxonomy): domain Eukaryota; kingdom Viridiplantae; phylum Streptophyta; class Magnoliopsida; order Rosales; family Rosaceae; genus Crataegus; species Crataegus laevigata. The sequence continues at coordinate 5,412,109 of OY756940.1, forward strand.
GACGACCCGGGTGAGAAAATAGCTAGATCACGCAGAAAGTAGATCAAATTCCACGAACCCTTGAAGTGAAATGGATCAGCTCGCGAGGAAAAAGGGAAATAAAACACAAAAACCCAAAAGAAATGTGTCCGTTCTTATCAGAAAGGAACAGCCAAATCTTCAGTTTTAACCCAGAAATGTCTGCAGAAATCTCAGAAAATACTCCCACAAGCTGACCAGTTTAAAGTTGGGTGAAAAAATAAATAGTTTTTTTTTTGGGGACCAAAAATAAATAAATAAATTGATAAAATACCCTTACAAGACACATGTAATATTCCGAATTATCTATTCTCTCTCTTCATGTTTTAAAAGCTATTTTTAATTGAACCGAAGACTAGAAAAAAGCCAATCGAGCTGCCCGGAGAAAACGGGCAGCTGATATGGGCTGCCCTGGCTGCCCGTTGTGTTGCTGGACCGTACGAGGTGCGCAAGGCTGTGAGGCTTTGGGGAAGAGGGAAAGGGGCGGGCAGCTCGGGCAGGAGAGAGAAAGGGGAGAGGGTGGGACCCAGTCCGATGGTGACGTCTCTGGCTTGGGTGGGTGGGCGGACGGAAACGCCCGCGTCAGGTTTATATCATCACTACTCGGAACCTGCAAATCTTGCAATGCATGCACCTAATTATTCTCATCCTTTTTTTTTATTATTATTTTTTTTTTCAAATTTTCAACTTGTTTTTGTTATGCTAAAATTGAAAAGTATTTCTGAATCTTTAAAAAATGATAATTTAAAATAATAATAACAGCATTTTGTTTTCTAATTTTGTATTGGTGAGAGAGGGATGGTCAATTATTTAATAGATGTAGATAATATGCGATATAACCCATAAAAAAAAAAAGGGGTAATGGTAGGCATTTTCTAGTTGTTCGGTTGAGAGAGAAATGAGTTCAGATTGAAAAAATGGAGATTGTAAAAATCACCAGTAATTAAAAATTATAAGTGATTTAACTTGTATCTGCTTTTACATTAAAAAAAACTTTTTAAAAATGTAAAAAGCATCGGTGAGAAAAATAAAAAATATTTCGTGTCTAAATTTACGATTGTTGATGAAAATAAAGATACTTTGGCTACTGATCCTAAATCTATGTGAACATGGATAGAGGAGTTTAAATCTTCTGCACTTAAAATTGTACGGCCTCTTTGTGCCTTGTCTACTTGAGTGGCATGTGGTTTTTTTACTTTATTTATCTTTAATTTTTTATTTTCTCACTGAGGAGATAAGTTGAAGAGTTAACATTGTTAAACGAATTTAAAATGAATTGTTAGGTGTCAACAAATAACGAATCATAAAGAGGCCGAATTTTGGTTGCAGTGTTGAGATTAACATGAAGATAAAAAGGAGGATAAGATTAAGATTAAGGTGTTGGCATTATTAGTTTTAAGAAATGTGAGTTGAGATTAAAGTCGTAGCGTGCAACGCAAAGATTGACTTCCAACTTCCAATATGCTAATTATTCTTCTTTTTTTAATTACGATATTTTGCTCATTTATCGAATAAGAATGTTGTGGCTGCATTTTTTTTTTCCCTTCTGCACTTTTTTTAATGCTCAACGTTTATTTTAATTTATATGATTCAACCTTTAAATTAATAAAAATAAAAACTAGAAAATGTGACCAAAAAATGAGAGTGTGAAACTTAATTGTTTTCTTAGAAAACAAAATTTCTTTACCCTAAACTTGTTACTCTTAAGTACCAAAAATGGAGAAGAAAACAATCTTTTTTACTGCACAGTAACTGAATCCAAAAATAGAGTTTGGAACAGTAAAAAGTACATGGTTTATACATAATTATACCAACACCACGTTTGACATGAATATAATTATACGTACGAACTGCCGACTTAGTTTCTGAATTATTACATGAGTGAAAATTAGGTCTCAAACTATTTTTGTCGGAGATGCGGGTCCTTAAACTAATAATAATTTGCCAATTACACCACTAACACTTGTAAGCCCTTATATGCAACGTTGCATATAAGTTGACCAAAAAATAGGATAAAATAACTAAGAATATAAAGTAGAGATGAAATTAGTATTTTTTAATAAATTTAAATTCTTATTTTATCGAATAAAATAATTTATAAACTTTATTTTTAGTGAAATAATAATTTAGTAACTAAATCGACGGTTCACTCTAATTACATTTTACTACTTAATTTCAAATGATTGTTATCCAAAGTTAAATGATGATTGGGATACGGGGGAGTTAGGCCAACCTGTCCTGTATCAATGTATCATGCCGTAAGGTTGAGGGATGAAAGTTGAACACCACAACTCTGTCAGTATCATCTGCCTGCATTTTCAGATATTGCCATTATTTATTTTTTTAATTTTAGTATGAATGTCAATGGTCGTGCATATTTAAAAAAAAAAATTCTTATTTTATATGTTCTATATATTTATTTTTGGTCGAAATTAAAAACGCACATCATATGGGCTACTGCGACAATATAAAAAACGCACGGTGTTTGAAAAATTAAAACAAATAACATTACATCATTAGTTTAAAATACTGTATAGTGACGTATCGGGTACAGGTAGGTAAGGCCCTCGTGAAAATGTTGAGGCATCACATCATATGGGGGAGAAATTTGTCATACTATTGGTTGGAAATTTTGTTTGTTTCCAACCAATTGTAGGATACACATGCGTATCCGACCGTGATCTCAACACACTGAAAATATACATGTATGAGGTCCAATTTCTTAGTTAGTTTGTTGAGCTTATGGGTGCCAGGTTTGAAACTCTCTTATTTCTTAAATTATTAAAATAGTTTCGAACTCTTCTCATTTTCTAATTATAGTAAATTAAAAAAAATAGTTTATTGAACAAAAATAAAGAAACTCAAAGAAAAGCTCTATAATTTTTTCCTGTATAAAATGATTACATCTCCCACACAAGTAAGATTGGTCTACAGAGAATGCAGTCTCCCATCCAAGGGACATTTGTGACAATCCCTACTCTCTCCCTCCAACCACCATTTACAACACACACACGGGGACCTTGTATTTATAGAACGATTGACATGAGAATATCGACTGAACAAAGCAAACGGAAACCCCTGCGCGGTACCTGTTGCCAAGAGGCTGATGCTGGATGACTACACACGTGACGCAGTGACGGTCCAAAATTCTTCCACGGCTCGGGTTAAAATGGGAGAATGAAACGCATGCTGCACTGTATATTCCTTAAAGAATGACCGTGGAAATGCTGGAAGTCGCATTAATCTTCAGTGAGTACTCGGGTATGTAGGTAACACCTGTCGTGCAAGAAAATGATACTCGATCAGAACAACATATGCATCAGTTGGAGGTTCGGACTTAAGGATAACCCTCAGTATGATGGAAGACTGTGTTGAGGGAGGAACCAGAGAGAGAGCAGAAAACCAGCCAAAGTGCCTTCTGGATACTGATTCGTTATTGATTAAATTAACTGCCCAATACTCGTGCCCAATTTTTTTCCTGATGCTCCATCGTTAAGCAGTCAAACTAGCGGACCTAGAATCCATAGAGAATACACCTACACAAGTGCTATTTATCTTCTTTTCAGACCTATGAATAACAATGGTCTTTTAACACTCAAGGCAGGAAAAATTTGAACAGTAGGACTGTAGAACACTCCCCCTAAGCATCAACTAACCATCCAAGCGTAGCACTTAATTTTGCTAGACATGGAAATGCATAAACCACTCATTCTTCCGACAGTGATGCATGGGAAACAAGAATGGTAGAATAATGAGATGTTTACCTTTTTCCTTGACATCAATTTGCAGAGTGTCCAGTGTAATTATGCCATCCGTCAATGGAAGTAGCTCAAGCTTGATGGTTGCAGTAGATTGAGATGGGACACACCTGATGTGACCATAGAAAATTATAACAGCTGAAATACCAATGAATACGAAACAAAAAAGAGATAAGAAAATGGAGCATTACCCTAGTGGAACTCTACTCTGAAGCCACAGATGTGTACAACACAAACCAGTGCTTGGAATGGCATCAGACAATGGAGAAGTCTGTTCGCTAAAAGAAGCTGGCCAGACTCCACCTTTAACATTTTGTTTCTGATTGTCCAATACGAGGGGTGAGCTTAGCCTCTGTATTGTACGACTCTTTCCTGTATACTCAGGAAAACTAAAAAATGGACTCGTTGGTGAAGCAGGGGAAGAATTCAAGGAGACCACTGAAGGAGGGGAAGTGAATGAAGCTGGAGCAAGAACAATCAGATTTAGATCTTCTGACATTAGATTTGAAACCTGGAGAGTTAAGACCTGCAAAAATGAAAAGTTGGATGAACGGTGAACCTAACACAACGTGAAAAAAGGAAATCCCAAAAAGACACATTTGAGCTACTAAGTATATGAAACCTGAACAGGAAGCTGAGAGACTCCTCCATTGGGTGCACTAGATTGTCCAGACATTTCAGATGCAACAGATATCATAAGATCCCTTGAAACACGAGGACGCCAATTTGTTGGCTGTTTGAAAAATAATCTTGACTCTGCAGATGTAACATAAAAGGAGAAGAATTAGAAATTAAAACTTAAGGTCCTCCAAATATGGAATACTGATAGATATATAATTACCAGTGTAGTTGCACCGACATGATACCATAATTGCGTACTGATCAGCAGTTGAAGCACTCTTCTTTCCTTCAACAGTCTTGGGCAGAGAACGCAAGCTTGGTGCTGCATTTCCAGCCTTTAGTTGTGATGAGTGAGTTCTTCTATCACCACCAGCCTTGAAATTCTTCCACAAGGATGTTGCTGGTTTAAGAATAAAGGAATGCTCTTCACCTCTCCTGCCATGAGAAACTTTAATGAGAAGAGAACAAATAAACTTGGGATACCAAAAATTATACATCTTTCTTCAAAAAATGTGTGATGTGAGTAACATATGAGTTTCAAATTCTAAAGATATGAAGCTCCAACTTTATTCCAGAATGATGGTGCCCTTTTTCTATGTCACCAAGTTTGCATTTGCTGTGTCAAACCTGCTATCAGAGTAGCCAGAGGTTGTTTTTATCAAACTCTTTCTAAGTTCAAGAGAATTTGCGAACTGTTATACATGCAAAGGAACTTCTTCAATGTGAACACAGAGTCCCAGGGATTTCGCCCAACCCATATAAATTTCTAATCCTAGACATTAATGTGATCAAGAAACGCACAATCACCATGAAAAAATGAAGTTTTTGTAACAAGGAAACCTAGAGTGTAAATGAAAACTAAATTGAGACACCAAAAGACATAACAACAACCTGAGGGCTAGATTTGGCAAACTGTGATCATTTCCTGCTTCAATACATGCAATTGGTAATGACAAGGATTGTCCACCTTTTGAAGCCTCCTCAAAAACAATTGTTATAGCATCTATATACACCACAATATTTGGTGCATGTGCTGGAGAAACATTCTGCACGACAAAAGGGTAGCTTAATAGGAATATGAGACGAAGCCTAGTAAACATGTCATTCCTAACAAGGTGTTAAGTCATTATAAAAAAAATAAGGCAAAAACAAGCATTAACCCATGTTCTGGAGAAGTATTCAGCATAACAAAAGGATAACATAATAGGAATGTGAAACAAAGCATAAAACATGTCATTTTGAACAAGCGTGATTAGATATTATAAAAATCCAGGAGGAAAAAAAAGCATATCTAACAAACACCTCGATCTAGTCAATCATTGCTCACACCTTTATCTGGACACAAAGAAGGTCATCTGTATTGCAGTCAGCAGCAAAAGAATGGATTTCTACCGGTTGTATGATTTCAAGTTTTCTCCTCCATCTTCTTCCAGGTATATAGATTCCCTCCAATCCACAACGAACAGAAAATCTTTCTCGCTCCAATGACACACCTCGAAAAGATAAAAGCCCCTCACTACCAGTTTTTTGATTCTTCAAGAACTTCTGAGATGAATACTGATCCCAGTCTTCAAGATCAAAGCTTGGCTTAGAACTTGCAGCTTTAATAGGTGCCGGTGCCGGTGTAGCATTTTGTGGTAATGATGACATGGAGTAACTTCTAAAATGGGAAAAGAGTGGAGAACCAGATTTTTGAGGTGTGCTACCAATTCCTGAATTGGAAGTTAAAGGAGGAGATAAAGGGCGAGCCGGAGGTGGAAGGGTGTTATCCAAAGGAAGCAACCATTTCAACAATTCTCCACATGGGTCCTGATTTGCATCAACTAAGCTGTCCTGAGTCTGAGCCAACAAACTTCTCTCACGATATTTCTCAAACTGAAGAATCTCAATAACAGGGTCATTCAAAAAATCTACGCCAACATTCACTTGTAAAAGAACCTGCATCCTTCCAAACAAGAAATGGAATGAGAATAAGTAATCTGAACAACTGCTTACACTAGCCATGAATGTGAGAGGAAAAAGAAAATATAGAATATTTTAAAATGGAAGGGTCATGAATTTGTTATCAGAGTTACACGACTCTTACTTATTTTAGTACCAAAAAAGACCCACCAGGGCTTTTTTCCAGTGAAACCTTGCAGGAAGCTTAAAAACTAAAGCTGCATGAATACGGTGGAAATTCTACTCTAAACTTTCAGCTAACAAATGGGGACCAACAAACCAGCAAAAAGAGATAAGACACGTACATGGGTTCTTCAATGTATGCCTAAAAACCTGCTAAAGATACCTATCTATTATTCTATTAAGATTTTTTTCCAACAGTAACCTGAAAACAAAATTATTGGAATACAAGCACAGAATAACATCAGCCTAAAAAAATTCCGGTGGCAGAGTCATTGCCAGTGAGCCATAGTCAACCTAAGAAACAGATAGATTAAACTATGAGAGGATTATAGGGGGTTAAGTGTGAAGACTAGCTGGATGGATAAGCAAAACCTTTGGTGCAGAAAGAAGCTCACCACTTTTTCACCCAATATCTTCTAGATATTTTGTTTCTCAAGTTGGTTGAAGTACGATATGAATATACATAAGGCGTGTGTGTGTGTGTGTGTCCATGTATACAACACATAATATGTATGTATACAATGAATAACCTACAAGCTTCATTACACATACCACTATGTCACCATTAGAAAGAGAGCAACACTTGACATTGTTTCTTGCTACGCCTCCAGAGACATTGGGATCAAAATTCCCTTTATCAATAATGGCATTTACTGCAGTTTTCTGGCTTCCACTTTCTGTGTACTCTTGACCATCCACCTCAACAGATTCTGAAGACTTCTTAGAAGTACTTTTTTTTGCCCAAAGTGCCTCACTTGACTCTGCAATCCTAACAAAAAAATGAGACCTCTCGAATCTTTGCAATAAAATTTCGGTCTGTCTTTTGTGATCCTCCATTCTAAGAAGAGATTCGCTAGCAGAAACATCCTTTTGTGAATCTGTCCTCTCTTTTGAAGGGGTTTCACCATTTTGATCTGCACCTTGACTATCAGGACTCATATCTCCTTTTCCCAACAGTGTACCATTGCTATCTTCCACATTTCCATTTTGTATCTTTGGACTTAGTCTTATGCCATTTTTACTCATGGCTGCAGCCAATTTAAAGGGAGTAATAATTTCTGTGTCCTGCTTACATGCTGACAAGCATGCAAGGATGTGAACTTGTTCACCTGGATTAAAAAATAGATTTCAGGTCCTAATAAAGGATGTGTCCTCCATGTGAAGAATAAAAAGCATGTCAAGACCAAAAGAGTTGGGAGATTGAAGAACTACCAGGGAAAACAAAGGAGCGGTCCAGAGGGCGTAATGACTGTATATCTGGTGCATAATTCCAATTATCAGGGAGTTCTTCTGCAAGAGCAAAACAAGCTTTAGGCATACTTGTTTATAATCACCATGATAGAATTACGCATTTAATACATAATATAGGAACTCAGTCAACTATATTTGTGTATATCATAACTCAGTGTATGTGCACACCTATAAGAGCACATGCGATCCGACACTATGCAAAATATCAAAACATAGTTGAGTGTAATGGAAAGCACTTACTGTATGGAATGGCAATCCATCCCTCCTCATCAGAGACATCATAATGCTGTGCTATGACAGAGGTTTCCTTCTTTGCACCAATTCCATTTTCACCACTAGATTCACTTTCTGCAGCGTTATCTTCGGTTGTGGAGTACTGTGGATACGAATCTTCAGCAATTAGACCCTCCAAGGTTGTTGCTGATTTTGGGGTAGGAGACGTCTCTGCAGGTGGTTCGTGGACAGGAGGCAAAGGTGGTACAGACGGAACAGATGGCTGTTCTGCTGTCACACGCTGTACATGGTGAGTAGATCGCATAAGAAAATTCATTGTCCCACCACTGCAAAATCCATAAATGTTGTCAGTCAAACGAAACAGGGGTTACGTTAAACAACCAAATGCGGTATGTACGGATAGCTTGAACATGTGAACCCATGCCGATAAGACTGGTGAGAACTCTCATTGAAACGGGACTATAAGTGCCTAGCAAGTGATATTCACCACCCGAAAATTCTCCATCACCTTCCTAAACACTTTTCCCATACACCGGCATTTTTGACACACGCAATCAAATGCCATCCAAATCAGAGGCCTTTACCACACTATTTCAACAATGGCCACTTGATCAAACAGTTCAGATACTCTAAATCTCAAATCATGAATCATGGCATATGTACAAACAAATAAGCAAACAAAAATCATACTCTTAAATCCTCACAACCCGATACTAAATCTATACTGCTATTTCTGGTTCCCTCGATTCGGCATTGGAATTGAATTTCGAGATTGGTCTTCCAATGCCGAAACCAGCCGCAAATGGCTGAGAATTCAAAATCTAAATTCCATTTAGCTGTTCATCAGAACCAAATATACTGACCTGAGATCGAGTCCTCCGTCGAACCTCGGCGGTGATCGCAATCCCGGAACTTTTCGAAGCTGAAAACCCTAATTGTTCGATTCCGGTGCTTCTCTACCTGCAAAGTCCGAATCGTAAGCTCCGGAAGTTGAACGACGGTGATGCGACAGTGGAGTGCGATCAGAGTTCAGATGTGACAGTCTGCGAGCTCTGATTGTAGACTTCCGGGTTCCAATTCACCACTGCGGTGCCACCACAACAGTCACTGTAAAATGAAGAAAATAGTTTTTTGGTCGGAAACTTTCAAATTCATGAAGCCCAAAACAGAAGGAAACAAGACTACGAAAATCGGCCCAAACGACTTGGGCCCAAATTGCAGCTTTTCCTTTTCTCTTTTTTTTTTAGATAAACAAATATTTAAAATTAGGCCAAATGTTTTTTTGTGATACTTGTGGTGATACCCTACTTTTAAATAGATTTTTGTGATAAAAAAGCTATTAATTGTAATCCTGTAGTGAAATTCGTTATCAATCATAGTCCAAATTGGATTTTTCCTCATTCTTCTGTCATTTATAGGGTCAATATTGTTATTTTTCATTTTTATTGACTCCACTAATCAATCATAAAGCACCATATGGACATAAAAAAAATTATTTCTAAAACTTCATAAAAGAATAAATAAACAATAAAATTACAATGTTCATATTATCAGACTTTATCATTTCAGGAGAGCCAAGAGTCCAAATTCAAGATTTAAAAAATCACAAAGTACCTCACCGCGTTTAGGTTAGAATATAAATTATTATGAAAACATTGAATTTAGTTACATTTTAAGAAGAAGTGGACAGGATGGCTAGGGTTATGTGATAGGGGGGAAGGTGGTGGGTGGTCGATGTGGTTGTGGCTGATAAGGGTAGCAATTGGGGAGGGATTTCTTTGATATTTTTTTTTTTTGAATCTTAATGAAACACTCTCGGTAATGTTCACTTTTAACGAAAATGACATTTTTACCTTGAAAAGTCACTCCTAATACTATTCACTACACCTTTATTTTTGTAATTTTCATTAAAACTACAGTTTATGAGGACTTTTCATTAGTTTTTTTTTTCTTTTTTTCCTTCTATTTTTGTTGATTATAAAAAAGTGGAATTACAAAAAAAACAAAAGAAAAAAAGAATGGAATGACCTTTTTACCCTTGCATGTGGATGGGATTTTGACATAAATTTCAATTTGGACTACGATTGATAACGAACTTCACCACAGGGTTAAGATTGACACTTTTTTCACCACAAGGGTCGATTTAAAAGTAGTGTCTTACCACAGGGATCAAGAAAAAAATTTAGCCTTAAAATTATTCTAATTTCTCTTTTTCCTTTTTTTTGTGGGTAAATCAGTGAAGCCGGTATTTTTCTCTTGTTCTTTGTAACCCATTAAGGATTAGTTTGAGATTGTTATGTTGTGAATAAAAAAAAAATCTTTTTTTTTCTAGAAATAAGAGTAGAGTTGTTCTTACTTTCTACTGTCTTGGACCTATAATTTTAAGAAAAAAACATTTTTTCCTTTTAAATTTATCCAACACAATTTTACCTCAAAATTTTTAAAAAGTTGCTTTTAAAAAAATTTCAGCAATGCTAAACTAGCCTTAAACAAAGTAACGACACATGATCACAAAGATTGGGTGAGTATGATTAGAGTTGATCACTGTGTTTTCGAACCCAACCCCAATTTTGTTTTGTTAACCCAACTTGGTTTGACAATGACTACTATAACCAACAGAAATTAGTTAAATAGGTCTGATTAAGATGGGATTAGGAGGTCAAATCAAAGATGTGTAATAATAAATGGTTTGGATCATATACTTGGAGTGAAGTCGAAGGTGGAAGCAGGAAGCTGGGGTGGTCCACATGTGCACATATGTGGTGGACGTGACCTTGTTCCATTTTCACTTTCCATTGTAGGAAAGCCGGATTCATTACTTGAGGATTTTAAAAATTCTAGTATCTCAACCGTTTATCGTATATCGTGTGATTAATTTTCATTAAGTACTATTTGTGTTGAATTTTAACGTTTTATCGGTTGTACGCCAAACCAAAGGAGGGTTAGTTGAAACCGATGTTGGCATGTGTCACCGACATCCCACCACAACGCCCCACAACAATGACAAAGGAAAGTTCCTTATGGTCATTTTTCCCACAATTACCATGCATGCAAGTTGCTTTCTCCATTGTCTTATGAAAAAAATTGTCACTTCAGTGGAGCATGCAAACAAAGTAACAAAATTTATTTTATTATTTACTTATTATCCTTTGACGGAAAGTGTTAGAATTTATTTTATAGGACGGCAATAAGGCCGACAACGTTTTTTGGCACAAAATGTTGGGCAGTCAAGGATCAACCCGTTCATAAATTAAGTGTATGAGAGATAAGAATGTTTCGTTGAATGTGTGGGCTTACGAGAAATAATAAGATTAAGAAACAATGAGAAGCAAAGTTTTTTTTTTTTTTTTTCGTACAAAAGATAATTATCTATACCTAGGGATGGAGGAGTTGGTTAAACCTCGCAATATGCTAAATAATGTGGTTTAAATTCACCAAAGGTGAATCAAATCTAAGACTTATTACTTACAAGTGAAGAAAAATATCAATAAACCGTAGTGCTAAATGACATTAAATAGCAAAGTATTTGAAATGAAACACAAGTATACACCACACGTACATTGTAAAGTAACACAGATCCCCTCCGAATATATTATAGAATCCACATATCTCAGTCGTATATCGTGAATCATGTAGTAAAAAATTATTTTATTTTTATTATTTTAAATTAAACATAAATAATACTACACAAAAATTGACCACACTATATATGATAAACGACTGAAATGTGGGACCCTTTATGATCCTCCCCACAAAATATGTCCGGAGGGAATCCGTGTTCAATGTAAAGTTACTGAAATCCACACAAGCACACAATCCCAGAGGTTGGTGTCATCTGAAATCCCAAATGCAAGTGGTTGTCGTAACTCTTGTGCTTTTCATGTTAAAACCATAAAGTGACAAGAACTTAATTAAACTCCACCCCAAAGTGAATAAAATAACCAGAGCAACATTAATCAGCTGATATTAAAATTAATTATTAATTAATAAAATAAATTAAAGTATTTTAATTTGTGACTCTGTACAGCTGCTACAGCCTTTCTGTCTCGTGGGTTTCTACACACTACTGTGTCAAATATTGCATCAGAAAAAAAAAAAATTCAGATTTATATATTTTTCCCACTAATTAAACCGCAAACGATTGATGGGTATTTCTCAGCGATTATTGTTCATTCAAAATCACAACAACCTGCACTAGATATTTTCTGAATTTGAAAATCCTGATGGCTTCCCCTTCGCTATAAGCTCACTCTCACAAGAAATGTTCATCAAAGCTGCAATCTTTACATTTCATCTGTCAACAAACTCCCCTAGTAATCAATGGGCGGCGCCAATTGATCAAATTCTTTGAATTTCTGCGGGCTCTGCTCGTTTTCTCAACTGGGGTTTCTCCAATTTTTGAACTTTACTGGTGCCACATGGGATTGGGACTCGATCGAACACAGAGCGACGAAGGTTTTGTGGAAGTGATTGAGGAACAGGACGATGGAATCAGAGCTGGGTTTGTTCGAGCAGTCGTTGGCCAGCCGCTACTCTCTGTGGGTGCACGAAGCTCTGAGCGAACTGCCCGACAGCTTCACGATCACTGACCCTTCGATTTCCGGGCACCCAATCGTGTTCGCAAGTAAAGGGTTCCTGAAAATGTCGGGGTATTCAAAGAACGAGGTGGTCGGGAGGAACGGAAGAGTGTTTCAGGGTCCGGGGACTTGTAGGCGGTCGGTCATGGAGGTCCGGGAGGCCATCAGGGAGGAGAAAGCTGTTCAGGTTAGTTTGCTGAATTATCGGAAAGATGGGACGCCGTTTTGGATGCTGTTTCATATGTGTCCTGTCTTTGGGAAGGAGGACGGGAGGGTGATTCATTTCGTGGGAGTGCAGGTTCCGATTTCGAGGAGGCTGAGGCGGTCTGGTGGGAGAAATGGGGCTGGTCTGTGTGAGGAGGGGTCTAGGACGAGTGAGATTGTGTACGGGTCGTGTCGAAAAGAAGTGTGCTTTGATTCGTTGGTTGATTGGGGTCGTGTTTTGTCGTTGGAATCTGCATTGGATGATGCTGATAGTAGAGGTTCGTGTAATTCAATTTCTTGATTTTTTGTTCCAAGTAATGTTGTAATATATTACTTTTCAATTGTTGTTTCCTGTTATCTATGATTGTTGGTGATGTTAATGTTAAAGTTACAATCTTTCCAGTTTTTGAGCTATGTTGATTGCGGTTTCTGGTTTTAGATGGTGACCAAATTTTTGTTGTGGTTGAGTCTTCGTTTACTATGTAACACGCAGGATTCGACATTGAAGAGTCATGCGAGGCGAGTGATGTAGAGAAGACGAGAGCTGCAACTGCGATTAATAACATCTCGTCCGTGCTAACGCACTATAGCGAGTTAACGGGCAGATTAGTTTGTGGGAAGAGATGCAGCTTATCAGGGGTGGGCCTTCTCAGTTCAGCCTTAAATATATCTCTTGGTAGAATCAAACAAAGTTTCGTATTGTGAGTTGTTGCAAATTCTCATTTTCTTACTTTGCAGAAGGTTTCAAACTTTCTGAAGATTGCTGATGATTGTACATTTTGTTTGCTTTGAAATGATTGTGTTGCCTTGCAGAACTGATCCAAACTTACCAGACATGCCAATAGTTTATGCAAGTGATGCCTTCTTCAAAGTGACAGGTAACATGTACAATGTTAGCTATTTGCCAGGGTCTCTCTAAACCAATTTAAACTCCGTTGGTTGCAAATCTTTTGAAAAATCCAGCTTACGCAGTTACTCAACTCAGTCATTTTCCCTGTATAGGTTATGCCAGACATGAAGTATTGGGGCGCAATTGTAGATTTTTAAGTGGGGCGGATACAGATTCCTCAATGATATATAGGGTATTTTTTTCCTTTTCCATCGTGATCATGTCATCTCCATATACTTTGTTGATTTGGTGGAATAGATGGATGTTAGTGCATCATCCCATATTTGCTTGTTTCCCCCAGATAAAGGAAAGCATTCAAAACGAAACAGCATGCACAGTACGTATCTTGAATTACAGGTTGCTACTTAACTATCTGTTCTATATGTTCCACATGCACTACAAATTACTCATCGGATTTGACTTTGTTGCTGTTTCATTCTCAGGAAGGATAAAAGTTCATTTTGGAATCTCCTTCACATATCTCCTATTCGTAATGCTTCTGGAAAGGTATTTTATGTCTAAAGCTTTCACGACTCAGTTTTTTGTATTATTAATGGTTTTTATTTTTTCATTCAATGAGATGTATTGTGTCTACTTGGTGTGCCTTGGCTTAGAGAAATAAGGCAGAAAATGCTTTTCAATTGATCAACCTTTTCTGGTATACAAATATTTAAGTTTTGCTTTCCGGGGACTTAAGTTTTCTTCATTTCTTCTCTTGTATTGGGATTGCTTCACACAGTCAATTTCCATGTTTCTATGCAACTATATGAACAAATGAGAAAATTATGTTGGCTTAGACATGATTAGCTTGTAGAGGTGTGTTGGCAGAGCTGTAACTGTGTGTTTTGTGTTGCACTTGACTGTTCTCAAGAGCGATTCAGTTTACTGCTACAAACATTTATGTGACACGTTTGATTGCGTAACCACTTTACACCGTCATGTTCAGCTTAGAATATGTTTTGGGCTAAAATCAGAATAAGCTATTGGCCATCAGTATGTGTGTTACACAACAACTACAGTACATTGGTGGATAATATCATCAGAGGTGTTACAGTTTACCAATTCCTAATCTCTCTCCATTTTATGAAAGAATTGCACCTCTTGATATTTTGGCCTGTTGAGTGTCGTTTATTTTTCTTAATAAATCCCATTTACGAGTTTTAGACACAGCATCCTTGAATCCCAAGGATCCAGATTAATACTCAACTGGCAGTGCTATCTGACAAAATCACTTTAGTTCCACCTTACCTCGATCTATTGGTATAGACCCAGTTGCTCATCTTGTATCTCTCCGTTTCTCTATGTTTATGGCTGTTCAGATTGCATACTTTGTGGGTGTTCAGATGGAAGAAGGGTGTAAGAACCAGGTCGGACGTGGCCTAAGCCCTGAGATGAGGCAGCTTAGCGCTGTTGGTGCGGTCAGAATTGCAGTGAGGAGCTTATCAATGGGTGCTGGCCCGTCCAAGTCTTGAGAGAGTAACAACCTCCATATCCTGCTTGCTGCTAGTGCCGCCTTACATATCACCAGCGTCTCCCACGGTTCCATGCTAGAAAAATATTCTGCTGTGTCGCATTTACAACCTTATCTAGCAGTAAATGGAAATGCAGAAATCGGAAAAAAGTTTGGTTCGTTGCCACATCCTCCTTGTTACACTTAATTGTTTATATATGAAAGGTCTATCAGTGGAAATTTATCGACTTTCTGCTCGAAAGTCTCCCTCCAGCTTCAAGCTGCTGATGGTGATCGGTCTTCTTCTCTGTGATCATCTTCTGTGGCTCTTCATTTGTTTATTTGTTTAATTTTTTTTTTTCTTCTGGTGTTTGTCCTCCCTCTTTGATGTCTTCCTTCCTTGTTTGGTGTATTGTACCTTTCTTGGCAAGAAAAGAGATGTGGAGAAAGCAATTTGGCGTTGCAATCATCTATTAAATTAAACTCCAAAGTTTATGTTGTGTTTTGTTGTTGTGTTTTGTTTTTATCAAACGTCTGTGTTGCGGCAAAATGTATAGTTAATAAATAATTCGGGAAAATAAAATGGCTTCAAAGTTCTTGGTTTGAGCAACAAGGATGAGTTTGGATAATGATAAGGCGGCTTTTTACCTAAAATTGCTGAGATTAACATAATTCTTTCGTTTTGATTCTTAAGATTTGAAATCTATATAACTGGTTTCTGTATTTGTTCATTATTAATTATTTTGGTAATTTCGTAAAAAAAATTCATTAAATAAGGAAAAATGATAGAAATATCTTTACTTTTTGTCAAATCACTTTGGTCTATTATTTATTAAATTGATAGTATTTTGTCACTATGATCCAATTTAACATAGATTTTTTACGGAATGACCAAAATGATTGATAGTGGACAAATTTAAGAACCACTTCTATCGATTTCAAATCTCAGGGACCAAAGTAAAGAGTTAGGTCAATCTTAAAAATCATTTTGGCTAAAAACCTAATAAGTCTAGCTTGTATTAGGCAATTTTCTATAATACTCCCATATGTGTGATCTGAATGCACTGGTGTTTGAACGGTCAAATCGAGATTATGCGAACCTAACCGTTCAGTAAAACTGTGTATGTGATGAGCTGGTATTTAAACTACTATATTGACACTCTGTAAATCGAACCGTTCAGTGGACCAGTGCATTCCATAAGATGTGCATTGAAGAATTTTTGCCGTGTTATTATATACTTTGGAAATAAAACTGCTCCATCTCATATTGCAAGTTGATGGTATTTGGTTAAATGATAGTGCTTGTCAGTTCACAACCAATTTAGGAATCAACAACAATTTGTATCCGTATTATGAATGTGGATGAAATTAGACAAAACTCGGTTTACTAAATTATCAAATAATTTGTTTCCATTTTCTCATGGGTAATCTGTAACCCAAATTTAGAAAAAAATTACTCTTTAATAAAAATTTGCATGGGAGGTGGAACAAAAAGGATCCGAAGCACAGCAGCTCACTAATAAGACTTTAATTCTTAAATACAATGCTTAAAAGACATTCTTTCTGGTCTCCTGAAAGGGTAAATACCGTGACGAAGTCACCAACTAGTCCTTTAAAAAATTCGAAAAAATCAAAATTACACCGAAATGTTTATAAATCTCTTAATTTTTGTAACAAATTGTGTAGAAAATTCATTGAAATTGTTGTCATTTTCAAATTATCCATGAAATTTCAAAAATACCGTGAGAATCTATTACTTCAGCTCCTTTCGACTATCGACAACTCCGTTTGCGAATACTTGATAATGTTAGAGATATTTAAAAGGAAAACTAATGAAAAGTGTTTGAAAACTTTGAGTTTTAATGATAAGTACAAAATAAAGGGTAAAGCGAATAGTATCATGATTGACTTTTTAATGTAAAAATATAATTTTTCGTTAAAGTGAACAGTACCGGAAGCTTTTCGTTAAAGTTCTCATATTTAAAACCTTACTTAAAATGCTTGTGGAAATTAGGTGGTTATCTCTCCATCAAGATATTTCATTTTTTTTGCTCATAACCTTAGCCCTTAAGATAATTCATCATTTTGGACTACAGTTAATAACAAGACAGATCAATTTCGTGACGCTTCATATTTTATCTCTTCCCTGCAATGTTCACTTAACCTTTTTTATTCTTTACCGAAAAAACAAAACTTTTTAACTAAAAAGTTAATTTCAATAAGTAAAAAAGGTAAATACGTGTTAAAAAATTACAGTTCATATATCTGATTCCGCCACAGCTCGGATCATCGTTGCGTTACAGAACAAAAATGAACAAGTTCAAGGAACACCCACATAAGGATTTTACAGTTTTACCCCACCAAACCCTACCATATACAGCAATATGTGCATATTGGTCAGGCCCGGCCCGGCCCACGAGCCCAATTTGGCAATAACTAAGCTGTGTCTGACCCTCCGTACAGAACAAAACCTACCACTTTGACCTAATAAATAGGTAAAAACAAGGTCACCACCATCACCATGCACAGCTCAGACCTCCTTCATCGTCCTCATCCTCTGTTATCTCTTTTACTACGCTCATCTGCAAAAAAATCAGACACTGAGAGTGTGAGAGTCCACTGTATATATATGTACACTCCACTGCATTGAAACAATCCCCAAGAAACCATGGCCTTCGTTTTCAAGAACCTTTCTTTCTCCTCCTCCATTATCCCCTACTTCGTCCCTATCTTCTTCTCCTGCTTCTTCATCGTCTCCCATTCCGAATATTTGTCCAATACCACGTCGTTACACTCCATTACGACAAAAAATTGTAATGTATCCGATGGCGGGGAGTGGGTTCTTTTGCACAAGAGCATCGGCGTCTCGGCCATGCACATGCAGCTCCTCATAAACGACAGAGTCATCATATTTGACCGGACCGATATGGGCCCTTCCAACCTCTCCCTCCCCGACGGCACCGCCTGCCGTCAGTACATCGCCCACAACAGGACCGTAAACGACTGCACCGCCCATTCCCTCCTCTACGACCTCGCCACCGATACATTCCGCCCCCTCTTCGTCGCCTCCGAGTTCTGGTGCTCCTCCGGCGCCCTCGAACCCAACGGCACCCTCGTCCAGACCGGCGGATACGGGGACACCGGCATCCGAAAAATCCGCACTTTCTCACCCTGCAACGACGGCAGCTGTCAGTGGGTCGAGCTCCCGGAAAAACTCTCCTCCAACCGATGGTACGCCTCCAACCAGATTCTCCCCGACGGACGTGTCATCGTCGTCGGCGGAAGAAGAGCTTTCTCCTACGAGTTCTACCCCAAGAAGAACGATGAGTCGTTCGACAAGTGGTTTTACTTCCGGTTCTTGGCGGAGACCAACGACCAGGGGGAGGAGAACAATCTTTACCCGTTCTTGCACCTCCTGCCGGACGGCAACCTCTTCGTCTTTGCAAACAACCGGTCAATCTTGTTTGACTACAATAACAACCGGATCGTGAAGGAGCTCCCGGGTATGCCTGTCGCCGTCAAGCGGAACTACCCCAGCACCGGGTCCTCTGTCCTCCTCCCGCTCAAAATGAACGGGATTTTATCCGAGTCGGGTCTTCCTCAAGTTGAAATCTTGATATGCGGCGGGGCACCACCCGGCGCGTTTCACAAGGCGAAATATGAAAATGTACAAGTCTTCGCCTCCAACAGCTGCGGCCGGATCAAATTGTCCGACCCCGATCCTAAATGGGTCATGGAGGAAATGCCCATGCCACGTGTCATGTCTGATATGCTACTCTTGCCCACGGGTGACGTCCTCATAATCAACGGCGCGTCCAACGGGACGGCGGGCTGGGAGGCAGCGGAAAATCCAGTTTTCAACCCGGTCTTGTACCGAACATACGAATCCGACCCGGAACGGAGATTCGCGGTGCTGAAGCCAGCCGGAATTCCAAGAATGTACCACTCATCCGCTATTCTTGTGCCAGATGGCAGAGTTTTGGTGGGCGGGAGCAATCCGCACGAGATGTACAACTTCAGGAGAGCTTTCCCCACCGATCTCAGCCTGGAGGCGTTCCACCCGCGGTACCTGGCCCCACTCTTCGCTTCCCTGCGGCCGTCGATCCTGTCCGTCGAAACGAGGGACGATACCGTATTGTACGGCCAGGAGTTTTCTGTTACTTTTGTTTTATCAGAGTACCGGGCCGATCCCGGGATTACGGTGGCGCTCGTAACGCCGTCGTTTACGACGCACTCGTTCGCAATGAATCAGAGGATGGCGATCTTGGACGTGGCGCTCCTGGTGCACCTGTCGACGTCTGCTTACAAGATTACGGCGTATGGCCCACCGAATAACACATTGGCCCCACCTGGATACTACTTGCTATTTCTTGTCCACGCTGGCACCCCCAGCCACGGTGTCTGGGTTCGAGTGCAGTGAATGTCTCCATTCATTGGGCAATATTAATTTGGGTTTTGATTGAGAATTACTGTATTCTTTCATACACATTACTCCTTAACAGTAACAATAATCATAATTTAATCATAGTTAAGAATTATCCGATCAATTCAATGTTTTGTTCACGCTTATCTGATTTTTTTAACGCAATAATTCGAATAGTTAAGAGTATTTATCATTGTGACAATAATATACAATTGTGCGACTAAAACATTAAAAAATAAATACAAATCAACGAAGCTCAAACAAATCCATCTAAAGTCAGTTGTCTTAATTTCCACTTCACAAAAGTCATTTGTGCACTCCTTTGTTACATCGGCAAGGCAAAAATTCTACTTAAGTGAGTGTATAATTACCTTTTTCGAAATGTCAATTTCAATTTCCTTATGATAGCTTGTGTAGGTACCCTTCTCTTAAAAATCGAGGGTGAAATTTACATCTTACAACTTCCACTAATGAGTTAATCTCGTCAAATACTTTATTTATTGTCATTCAAAAAAGGAGCATAGGTTACTTGCAAAAACATGACATGAGTACACGACACATAATCCATTGGTCCATTGCCAATCTGCCAACATGAAGTGAACCAAACTACCATATATTTCTATCATGATAGATAACTTAATGACAACAAGATTATAAAGAAAAAACTGTGCTTAGATCCCATTTCTGTGTAGGCCTCTCTGATTGATCAGTTCTCACTCACTACCATTTCGGGCATCATATTTACAGTCCAAGCTGTTGTCTTGCAAGTTATGATCATCAAGCCACATATTATGATCCTTCCAAAAAAACTGTTATGCGGATGACTTTCACGGTACGGGTATACTCTTACCATAACATCTTATATCAACGATACGTAGACGTTTGTAAGTTTTTGTTCGCATAATATTGTATCATTGATACGAGACATCACAGTGATAATATACCCGTTCCATGTAAGTTGATCTCTTGCTCTACTTATTTGTTGTTGTTGATCTGTATTTGTATCTGGTTGCCCAGAAAAGATAGTGCAAGAAATTCAATCCACTCAGCACGCACACGAGCCAATAGAATCTCTCCAGGTGGTAGTGATTCAGCCTTTTACCGGACAGCCATTTGTGGTCGAAGTACTTCCCTGAAACATCATTCACCACAGAAACAATCACTGAGCTCAGATAATACCCCATTGCCAAGGAAGCCCAAGTGAGAGCTGTTGCCAGAGACCTCATGCTCGTCGGCGCTTCCGTGAAGAAGAACTCCAACAGTCCGGCCAATGTGAAAAGGTCCGCTGACCCCAGGAACAAGTACTGAAGCGCAATCCAAAAGAACGTGATGGGGAGTGGCTCGGTTGAGTCTAGCATTCCAGAGTTGGACGCTACGCGCTTGCGCTTGATCTCCACGAGGGCTGCTATTGCCATTGCAATGATGGAGAGGGCTAGGCCGGCTCCTATGCGTTGCAAGTGCGTGATTCCCATTTCTGATTTCGTGGCCCTACGTGCGAATGGGATGATGAAGAAGTCGTAGACTGGTGCTATGATCATGATGAAGAGTACGGGGAAGATGGGGAGGGAAGCAGGCGGGACATTTAGAGAGCCGAGCTTTGTGTCCATTGTCGCAGCTTGTTGGACGGAGAATGTGGAGAGCTGAGCTAGGCAGCAGTTGAGCATGATCGTGCATGCGAAAATCGGGAGGATTTTAAGCACGATTTTGACTTCTTCCACTTGCTTCACGGTGCAATGTAGTTTATAGTGGACTGGCTTGTTCACTACAACTGCTCTGTTTAGGAACTTGAGGCTTTCTGTTGGTGTTTGATCATCAGTGGCGTAATCCTCCATCTCCACGATGTTTGGTTCTGATACTGCTTTGGTGATTTGGGTTGAAGAAGGGCTTGGAGCCATGCTCACAATGGCATTGCTTGGACTTCCGGTCACACAGCTGTGAAGTGTGGCAGCAATTAAAACCTGCTCAATAGCAACAGAAATTAAATTAGATTACTTGGAATTCAAGCTACATTTTTTGGCCATTCCCCGCATTTTAAATTAGTTTAAAGCAGAAAATCGCTCATATAAAAAATCTGCGATTTAGATTTCATCCCTTGCTTAAGTAACCTAGATCTCCCCGATGTGTTAGTGATGAGGAATTTACGTTATCATGAACATTACAAGGTGCACATATCATCTTACTTTTCTTACCTTGAAAATGGTTGTTAGGGGACTTCCATTAGGTATCTTGTTCCTGTAAAGAGGAGAGCCAGCAAGGAACACCGGTATAGACAACAATATGCTAATGGTTGCAATTCCGAAACCCCATTCCCACCCTTTGTTGTCTTCAATCCACACCACCAGTGTCACCGCAATCAGGCCGCCACAAGCGAGGCAGAAGACATAGCAGTTGAAGAAGGTTGATCTCTGCTTCCTGCCTTGCGGAGTGCTCTCATCAAATTGCTCCGCGCCATGTGATGGTAAAGAGCCCTTTATCCCTCCGACCCCCAATGCCACCAGATACAGGCCTAGGAACAACATGGCAGCTTTTCCGCCTTCAACTTCTTGGCATGGATTGTCGAGGCTGCCTTTGGTGCATGATGGTGGCTTCAGTGAAGGTAAGCGGGCTTGCACTGTGAGTAGGATCAAACCCTGTTACAATGTTGGAAGTTTGAATCGGTTGATAAGGCAGATAAGCATTAGGCAAAAGAATAAAACATTTGCAAGTTAAGAAGACTAAAATATCTCAAAGTCCGTGATTTTCGTGCGAATGTGAGTTAACTCAGTCGGTCAAGGCATTACATCCACTCCAGTAATCAATTTCAATCTCCTCCTGTGAATTAAACTAATTTAAAATATCGCCATGTCTACGTTGTGAACTTGGGTTTGCCCTTGGACTTAAGTTGGGCTGACCAACTGCCATAAACATGTAGGACATGATTGGGCCACAGATAATGGACTCCACACCACATGTCTCTGTATAAATGATGAGATATGTGTGTTAAAAAGTTAATAACTTAAAAATTAAAATTTTCCACCACTTACATAAAAACATAAAAACATGTGATGTAACTATTCATGTTTCCGTCACAACTAAAAAAATTTCCTTAAGTATCTGGTTCAATCAACAGTAAACCCCAAAATTTTCTATAGGCAAAAAAGGAAAGCTAAAAACATTGGGTCCTCAATCCACGTGTTGAATCCCCACTTCAATTTTTTGGAAAAGGACATGCTTATGAAATGTCACTACAGATGAAAGTAATGTTTTTGCCTTGGGGTCATATTTATCCTAAAGACCATGGTTGATGGCTCTAATTTGATGTACATTTGGTCGAATTCCACGTCCCTCTTGGCCTCTGGCCGCTATTGAAACCGTAACCAGACACGTGGTTCTGTGGATATGGACAGAAGACACCGTCGTTATATATGATACTTGCCTCTTGCGCAGTTAAAACTCATACGAGATCCAAAATAAGGAAATATAATGTTGGATGTGGATCTTTCAACCACAATATAAATATATATGATTGATTTTACTTGGTACAATCATGTTTCCCAAAACGTGGGTGTACGTGGCAGAAAAAGGGCCAGCACAAGGGGTGGGGGTGGTACACTAATGAGTGATATAGCTACTGAGATCTTATCATGCACTACTGAGTAGTGTTTCTATCAAGTCCTAAGCAAAGACAAGGTTGTGAAGGGAGAAGACAAAGATTGTATTAATGCATGCATTGCTGTCAAACTGAAATTGAGCAATCGAAGTTTCTCCCTGTCATGGCATGGCATGAGATAACAAATGCACAGCAATACATGGGCCCTCAACCTCGACAACAATTTATATGCCATGAGCACACTGTTATGGTGACGTTTCATGTCAATGGTACATTGTTATAAGGACAAGGTGGAGCTAGAAAAACTTATAGGGGTGGGCTATGTTTCCTTTCTTGTTCATGATAGGCTAATTTTGCCAAAAAAAGAAGAACATGGGCTAGTAACGTTGGTTCTGTCTAGTATCTATTGCCCTTGTCATCCCGCACTATCTATAAAAAAATAAAAAATAAATGTGTAAATAGCACCACTCTTTCTCCTTATAAGGCTGTAACCTTTCTCACATGAGAAAAAGAAAAAAACAAAGAAGTGGTGTGGTCTCTAGGCATCAACTGAACTCATTGATTACAGTAAGTTAATGATTCTAACTAACATATTCATACAGTTTTCAATTTCTGAGAGGCTGTGAGCGTTTTTCCTTAACAAGGCTGTGACCTTTCCCACATGAGAAAAAGAAAAAAACAATGAAGTGGTGTGATCTCTTTCCCAAGGCATCAACTGAACTCATTGATTACAGTAAGTTATGATTCTGGCATATCAATTATCCATACAGTTTTCAATTTCTGAGAGGCTGTGAGGGTTTTATGGCGCTTGCTCCCAACCCCAGCTTGCACGGACTCCGAGTTCCGACTGAAACATAATCCTGTTGCAAGCCACGTGCCCTTTGGACTCCCTCGAGAGAAGCAACCCAATTATTCCATATATATATATATATATATAGTCTTAAAAATGATGCAAAAGTTCAGGGGAAAGGAGTGGAAGAAATCCGTGCAGATTATCAGTATATATAGCGATTAACAAAAAGCAAGAGAAAGCTTGTAACCGAAAACGGAAAGAGCGGTGTTATTCAAAATTTTTTTTTTATCTCTCACACATTTACACTCTTGATCATTTTTATTTATTATTATTATTTTTTAAATTTGATGATTAAAAATTAATAAAAATGTATAATAAATAAAAATGAGTATATAGATTGCACGGAAAGAGAGTTGCAAGCTGAAGCAGCCAAAGAAGAAAAAACGTTCAGAGAGAGAGAGAGAGAGAGAGAGAGAGGACTGGAAACTGTAATTACCAGAAATTCAATAACTGTACTTATCAGGTAGATGTGATAAGTTGTGAATAAGGCATCGGATAAGAAACCACCGAGAAGAGCCAGAAGGAAGGCGGTGCCCATGAAACCTGTGACATTGTTTGCGGCTTTGGACGGAGATAAATGCATATAATCCTTTAAGTACATGACCAAGTTGCTTGAATTTGCCAGATATGCCAAGTTCTCCAATACCTCCGCCACTAAAAACATATGCATAACAACACAAAAACGCAGCAAATCAGCGAACAAAAGCACCAAAATACTTAGAAATACAACATAATCAATGATTTCAAAAACCCAATTCTTTGTTTTGGGGTTTGGAGTGATGAGGATTAGGTAGAAATGTTCTCTTGTTCATCAAGTGACCAAGGAATGAATGATCACCTTTGGATTTGACATCAAGGTGGAGAATAAATGAATGTACTTTATGTGTTTTATTCTCAATCCTTGATGTGAAATCCAAGGGTACTTAAACCAGGTGATCGATCAGGTGACAGAACAAAAGAGACACATACCCAGCACAAAGGAGGAGGCGAGCACGCCGCCATGGCGACCTCTGATTGCAGGTCGGCTTCTCCAGTCAACATAGCCTTTCCATCTGTTGCTGAGCTGCTGTTCTTGCTCCTACAGGAACCGTTACAAAAACTCATGAGACTTAAAGGGTGTTGCAACTTGCAATAAAGAAAAAGCAGCATGACAGGAAAAGAAGTGTGAGGGATGAGAGGAAAAAAAAAAGGAGAGGGGAACCCACCATTTCTTTCTTGTGCGCCCTCCTTTTCTTCCCACTTTGGGTTTCAATTTAATTTGGATTGGATCCCTGGTGCCAGAGGGTTTTGATTAATGAAGAGTGGTGACTGGTGGTGGGAGATTTAAAGAGTTGGGAAGGATTGAAGGAAGGGAGTCCAACTTGGGGAGAGAATGGTCAAGAGTCAATAGACCCTTTAGAAAATGACTTAATTTCCCTTTAAAATCTCACTTTGCATGTTACAATAGAGAATAAATCAAATGAATACTGATACTCTTTACATTTTATAGTCTAATGAACATATAAAAGTAATTAATTAATTTGTGCATGCATGTTAAATTGTAATTTTCATAATGATTCCTTGTAAGCAAGAAAGTATTTTGAAATCAATTATTTTTCATGCTCAATTTATATTATTGGAAGGGTAGATGTTTTATGGAAATATACTATATAACTAGACAATAGTAAATTGTGGATTGCCCTAGTGATTAGTGTCTTCTTCTTCAATTCTCTGCGTCTTAGTTTTAAACTCTTCTCCTCATCTCAATGTAGATTAGTGTAGAATGTCTCACATACTTAAAAAATTAAAATAAATAGTAAAAGAGCAGTAAATCTTGTCATATATACATCTTATTGTCTAATTAGTGTTCTTAGTGCTATTTTTTTATTGAAAATTAACAAGAAGTTCCATTAGTATATATTTTTATTTTAAAAATAGATGCTTTACAAAAGTATTCATGTCTCAGAGAAAAATAAGGAAGCATCAAATCATCTTGACCCAAAATGAAAAAAAATGAGCCAAAAATTATAGGGTACCCCTTGTAATGTTTTACCACCAAACTATATATTAAATGTAAAGGTGTTGGTGCCTCACCTTCTCTGGTATGTAGGTTTCACAGAATGGGGATGTTAAAAGGGTCCTCAATATACACATATCTCTTCTTTAAATATTTCTACTGATACTCTCTCCATTCATACCAGGGCTGTCTTTGAAATTTCAAGAGTCTTGTGCGAAATTTGTATAAGGAATTTTTTTAAGATAGTTTTTCAAAATAGTAGGACAATGTATTGATGTTAGAAAGTAATAACTTAAATCAAAACAAACTTTAAGACTCACTGATTATAAGTTTATAAATGACATTAAATAAAGCTACAAATATAACCTTTAATTAGTAAATAATCGAAAGTAGTTCAATCTTAACAACCAAACATGAAATAAAGCTTTAAAAACTGTCACTTTAAAGTCTCACTTCAATAGATAGCATTAACATATAATAAAATTGGAAAAAAAAAAGTTTTTTAGGGTGTTGTTATTAGCACTCCAAATTTTTTATGTTTAGAAAGAATAAAAACTTACACTAATAATGAGTGCACAATAAGATTTTATAGTGCTAATAAAAACAATTTTTTTTAATATATAGCATTATTATATAATAAATATTAGATGGCAAATATTTTGGGAGCCTCTTCAAATTTGAAATCCTATGTGATGACACCTTTCGCTCCCCTTCAAAGCCGTCTCTAAATATTACCATCTCTTTTTTCAAATGATAAATATAAAAATTAAAATAAAGAACTTATTCTCTGTTCTTTTAATCTTTAACAGAAGCATAACGATCAAATTACTTAAATTATACTTCCCCTGGCAGAATGGAAATCCAAGTTGCATGACACAGTGGAGCTTAAAGATATGGTATGATCACAATGCTAGCTATTGGACAATTGTGATTAAAAGATTAGTGATGGAAGATTGAAAGTTAGTCAAATTTAAGCTTTTCAAGGACATACCTTATACCCACCGTCACCAAAGCTTATGACTCATCAGTCTTACTTACCATCTTAGTGGTACGACCGCGGATTTATTTGTCCTAATGCAAATACAATAATATAGCAGTATTGATCGAGGTCTTATAATATTGTCTAAACCGTTAGGTTAGTAAATTCTTTGAATCTAAAGATTTTCCGTCTGTTATATATCTTCGTTCCACAAAATTTTCTTAAAATAGATTAGGGTGAAACGTGGTTGAACATGATCACATATTCCATTACGGAAAGGTAGTACTATATATTACTATGCCGACGTTCACGAAGGATTTGGATCCACTTTGGATCTTAGTGTCTGGAGCTTTCAAGTCCACAAATTAAAACCGCTGATTGATGTGCAAGTCAAATCAAAGCCGTTAGTTGTGTGTGATGAGCAGTTAGTTGTTTGGTAGCACTATATATTACTATGCCGACGTTCACGAAGATATGCCTTCAATCAATCATCAGTTTTATGTAAAAAAGAACTTGATCTCTTTTTGTGCATATATATACACACATGGAGGGCCGACAGAGAGTGTTGGGGGCATTTTGACTATCTGACTTGCGACTGTCTGAGAATGTGCTGTTCTAGCCTCTACCACGACACTAGCTCCCACTATTCAGTTCAGTGTTCTGTGAACCAAAGGTCTCTCTGCTTGGAGTTGGAGAAAACACGTATCCAGATAAAAATTAGGTTTTGTGTCTATAACTTGGTACCAAGGTATTAAATATCGATTATATCGGAAATATCGGTAGTCTAAAAACACGGAAATTTTGATGGAAATATCGGGATATTATCGATATCGATAAAAATTGAATAAAAATCACGGAAATTGTAAGAAAAACTTAGAAATTTTTATTGAAACTTTGCAGGATGTTTATTTAGTCAATTATCTATTAGTTATTACAAAAAAATTAGAAGGAAATGCATTGCATGATGGATTTAACTGATTTAAGTTGATTATATAGCGAGCTGGCAAACATTGTGAGTGTAGAAAATATGTCAATATTTTACCATATTTTCACAAAAACATAAGTGATATGGTGGTTAAGGTGTTGAAGGAGTGAAATGGGAGGGGTTCGAATCCCCTTGTGTTTTTTTAAATATAGAAATTTAAAAAAAACAGAAGTTTCGATGGAAATATCGATGACATCGAAAATATTGGTAGTCCAAAAACACTGAAATTTTGATGAAAATATCGAGATATTATGAATATTTTATACTTGCTTGGTACTGACCGATTCTTAGTACATATAACAATCGATATATAAAGTAAATATTAGCATGTCTCTTCAAATCAAAGCGTGCACTATAAATTTTATAATATAACGCTCTTGTTTTTAATACGCATATTAAATATATATACACATACGTACATTCTAATAATATTTTTATTTTTAGTATATGCGTTTATGAATTTGTTAATTTTACTTTTTTAAAACTGTACAATACCATACATGTATTATATACATACCTTTTATGTTCAATACACGTTATTTTTACACATTTTTCAATAATAAAAATAAAATTCACGTTTCCTGTACACATTTAAACATATTATTGAAGAAATAGAAATAATAAATATTTTAAATAATTAAATATTAAATTGCCGAATTTTCAATTTTAGCATAGTTATCGAATAATACAGGAATGATAAGAATCTAACTCTATTTGACATATATGAAAAAATACATGGCAGTAAGATACTGTAATTGACCTAGTAGTAAATAAGATGATGGGTAAGATTAGGTTTGGTTTAGCATTCAAAACTCTTTTAAAATTCAAATTAAAAGTTAAATAACATTTTTGTACAAACGATAAATTTATAATGAGAAAGTGAGGAAATAATTGACTGTGAACTCTAAATTCTCGAAATTCCAGTCTAAAAGTTAGATGATGTTAAATAAACAAAACATACAAATTAGGTATAAACAAATGCACGGTGAAAAAACATTGCATGTGTCTCCTGTCTCCATAAAGCTTCTTTTCACTAACAAGTGTATAATAATCTCCACCCGATTATATATAGCCCTAGTTTGGGAGTGAGGTGTTTAAAAAAAAGCACCCATGAAAAAAAGCTGTAAGAGTTTTAGGTGTTTGGTAAACTAAAAAAAAGGGGCTTATTTTGGAAGCTGCTGTGAGAATAAGCTGAAATCAAAGGAAAAAGCTGAAGCACTTATTTCTAGCTTTGGAAAACTGGCTTTTTTTCAAAGCACACAGAGCTACAGTGCTCCTTTAATGAAAAGACCCACTATCAGACTGCTTTTTTTTCTTTCCAAAAGCACTTTTACAAAAACGTTTATCAAACACTCAGCTGATTTATTTCACAGCCGCTTATTCTCACAGCACAGCCGCTTATTCTCACAGCAGCTTTTTTTCAAAGCACAACAATACCAAACTATCTCATAGCCTCGTATATAGGGCTTTTGGTTAGTTACATATTTACATTATGTAGCTCGTGTTTTTTTATTAACTTGTTTTTTATCCTTAACATGCAAAGATGCAAAAATGAAAGAGACATGCAATGCAAGTAGGTTAATTAGCAGAAACAACACGGGGTTTCCCTTCTTCTAAAGTTTTTGACCGTAATTTTCAACTTGTGGCCTCCCATAACTAGTCATGATAAGCAAGTAACCCCACCTGTCCCGTTAATGTGACTGGAGGTCACTGTTTCAACAAATCAAAGGCCGTTTGGATATGATTCTGGCAAGTTTGGATCTGCCAATATAATCTGCACTTATCGTGAAGTATTAAGATTATTTTTCTTCAACTCAAAAACACTTATTATCTGCCTTCTTAGGCCAAACATTTAGCATATCCCCTTATCCATTTCATATAAGTAACGAGAGCTGCTAAACCCACACCGTTGTCTTATTTTTCCACCCACGTTATATTTACACCCATTTTAAAAAATTAAAAAATTAAAATGTTATTTTCCTATCCATTATTATTCCTAAAATGACCCTATATATAATTAGAGATAAATTTCTCTTTAAAAAAAGAATATAAACAAATAATATTAACCCACAAATCCTAACCCCCAATGTTGATGTTCCTCTACATGTAATCTCATCCTAAACCCTATCTCTCTTCTCAATCTCCCCAAAACCATGTCTCTGGAATCTTCACTTCCGTCGATCCCAGCCGTCCGATCCTTGCCGGAGCCCCAATAACAAGAACAACCCCCTCAGAACGACAACAAGGCATCGGCCTCGGCCCCCACACCTCCATTGGCCAGGATCAACCACCCATCCCGCGCAGGCACCCTACGCGCCGCCGTTCGGATACAGCAACAGTTCCAGTAGCAGCAAAACCACCTCGCCGAGAAACGGTGAGTTGTCAGTAAAAAAGAGCAACAGTAGCAGCAAAGAGACGACGAGCAGTTGTCGCTGCAATGCAGCAGTGCTATTGTGACACCGCTGGTGGAACCTCCCCCGCCTTTACTATTGCCTCGCTGGACCCTTCCCTTTACGTGGGAATTGGCTTCCGTAAACAAATTTACCCTTACCTAATGCAAATGAATTCTAGGAATTCTCATACGAAAATGTGAAACAAATTGCACCTAACCTAATGCAAATTCAAATAAAAAGTCGCAGAGTTATACTTCAATTGTACATGTCGACAAATTAAGATGACCCACATAAAATTATCTTTTACCTCTTCGACGGAAACATAATCATTTACTTCTTTCATAGAAACGTCATCTTCTAAGTTTATTCTTTTTGCTTTCTCTAAATGATTTTACTTTCTCTAAATGAAAGAAGATGGGAATGATGAGTTAGGGTTTAAGGGAGACAAATTTTCTAAACATAGCGTGAGAGTTATCAAGCCCAAATTTTTATTTTTTTTATAAAAAAAATGCAAAATGGGATAACTAAGGTCCTTATTAGTCATTTTACAAATGGACAAATTTGTAATTAAAAAATTCATTAAAAGGTGAGTGGGTCGGAAGATAAGACATTGGGATAGGAATAACACCTCTCTAAGTTATTTGGTACCATGTTCCATTATATCGTCTTCTTTTCTCTTCCATATAACAACTTGGAAAATACTAGAGAAATCATATTTTTAGACCAAATTTTATGTGGCAGTTGAAGAATCAGCAATCAATCGCCACATTATGTGTCTATAAGAATCTAATAATCACCCGTCACATCATGCGGTCTATAATACTAGAGTCTAAAAACATAATCCTACATTTTCTAATTTTTTATATGGAGGAGGAAGGAAGACAATGTAATGGAACATGATATCCGCATTACTTTAATGAAATGGATAAGGGGACATGCTAAATGTTTGAGGCCAGGCATTGAAAATAGATCAACTTCACAATTAATCTACTATATATCCATCCTTGACTGCAAATGTGTCCGCATTGCAATTTACAAGAAGGTCCAAAATATATATACATATATGAGTTGAGATCCTCTCCGGATCTTGTAGTACGGAGCTGATAGACAGATAAATTTAGACCACTCATTTTAAATCTTACAATCTTCAACAGTTCATCTCACTACTCACTTCACACATTTAAGAATTTGATCTCTCTTTTTCTCTTGAACGGTCCAAATTTCTCGGTTTTGTAGGTTTCGATTGCAAGGTCTCCAGAGGATCTAAATTCTACATACATAATTAAGGTTGATTTTATAAGAAATAAAGTAATGTTATATCTCAGTTAGGTATTAACTCAATAGTACAACGTGGAAGCATATTATCAACACCAGATCATCCATGTATTATTGACGGGTGAAGTTCGATGAAAGTTTAAGCAAATCCTGGCCATTATGTAATTTTATGTGCCGATCGATATGTTGTTTTTGCTTGTCACTACTCAGCTAAAATGTTTTCTGTCTTTCCCGATATGTTAAAAATTGTGTTAATCTTCACGGGATGTCAATGACTTCCATGTGTGTATAAGTTAGTTAATCAAAACAAATTGCGACTGTACCTGAATTTATTAATTAATTATATTCTTAGATTACAAACAAGTAAGAAACAGATGTTTTCCAAAAAAAAAAAAAAAAAAAAAAAGGTAAGAAACAGATCTACAGATCTAAGATTCTTTCTGCTCTGAAACCATGCAACTGCAACATGGTCTCTAATGGATGAGGTTAGAATTAGGACAACTCTGTGTTTGACAAGGTGAATTTTTCTACTCATTGCCTCATTCATTCGAATGACAAATTTTTAACGAAGCAAATGTCAACTGAGAATATCACATATACCAAATCAATGAACCCATTTTCCATGATATATATGGCTAGCTGTACCTCATTTGTCTTTACCTTTTCAATCAACCTTATCAAACTCATTGAATCAAATCAAGTTGTCTTATTGCTTGTTGCCTAATCGATTTGAGAGGTTAAAATATTGAGATGGCAAGTTGAGTTTGTCTTCCCATGTGTTTTAACATTTGCAAAATATCTTTCGACATAAGTAACTGTCGTATCGTCACATGATCGTCACATGATGATATTATTTCACTCGTATTATGTGTATTTATTTATTAAAGAGATTTGATAAACACCCACCTTTTTCTGATAAAAAAAGTTACTTCTTTCTTAAATATTCTCAACGTCCATGTAATATCAACAACTCCGTCACACCAAACATTTTGGTCCCTAGAAGATGCTCTACAGGTGTGTTTGAAGGGTCAACAAAATTTTCATTTTTCCTATTTCTCCATTTCTCCCCATTTCATCCATCTGTCTTTAGCTCAGTGACATCATATGTGTGTTCAAATCAAGCCATTGCGCTACATCATACATGCCGCAAAATTTATGGGTCTCATCGTCCCAGAAACATAGAGATAGCCAGCAAGCCATAAATAAAGCTTCCAATGAAATTTATTTATTGTTTGTTAGGTACGTCGCTTTAAATTATATAAGACGTAAGGCCAAATGAAAAGGTCTACCCTTTTTGTTGTAAACCTAATGAAAAGTCTACGTATATCCTTATCTCCATTGCTAGCACAGATCACACAGAGAGAACTTCATCGTATGCAAAACCAGTATTGTTCACGTTACTGTCATTAATCACTCAGAGCAATATATTGATGCTGTAATCCAGTTTGTGTGCATGACATGATAAGGAAATTAGCTGCATGCATGTGGATCGCATGCACATATATATATATAGTTGAATTCTTTTTGAAGCTGACTTTGGAGACGACCACGTGTGAACTGTGAACTATGATATGATGGTCTGCCCTCGGCAGATCCATTGTTCATGGTCATTTTGCTCCATTGATTAGTCTAAGCCCCAAGGCCAAGGGCATTATTCCTTCAATTTGGTCCCCACAATGGCTGGAATATAATGAGAAATGCAACTTATAGTCCGAGAATCCGAAGCGCGTGGACGGTGGTGAACTGTTAATCATAGTGAGAAATGCAGCCCATAGTCCAACAATCACTATGATATAAAGTGAATAACGGTCAACTATTAATCATGTGGAGTATATTAGGGCATTAATAAGTGACAATCACTTGTATATACTTGTAAAGCCCAACTCGAACTAATAATTCGCGGGTTCATTATTAAATGATAGAATCGAACTCATTTCTTGCACTTGAGAAATGTATGATCCCCAGATAGGAAGACAAAAAGATTCTTATATTTTCGTACGGTACCTATCTATTCTATCCTTACAACAAATTATGATCTTACCTATGATCTAGATTGGTGTTATAATATTTTACGTATATGAGGTAAAATTCAAGTAAAAGAGTAAATTAAGGACCCTTAGCTAGCACATTATTTTATAGTTGAGTGATTTTCGCACTATTTTTTCTCCAACTACACTTCACATTTTAGTTACAGTTTTTTTTATTGAACAAATAAAGAAGAATCAATGGATAAAAACAATAAATTGAGTGCAAAAGAAAAAAAAATATTAAAGTGCAAAATTAATATTCTTCTTATATAACACACTTCTCAAACCCATGATTCAGTTTGAAGCAGAAACTTAAATAATAAAATAAAATAAAATAAGAATCGTCCCATCCCTCCAATTAGCTAGAAAATCAATACTGTGCGTATATATAATATATAGGGAGATTATATTCACACACCCCAAATTACTTCTCCCACACTTTTTTAATTTTTTAATATTTTTCTATCAAGTGTAATATCTTATCCTTAATTATAAATTAGAATATGAACAATAGGGAAAAGGTTTTCCAAATTATATATGATGGTTGGTTAATAAGAGAAATTCCATGGCAATTTTAAAAGATGCCAAAGAAAAGGCCACAATATATACAAGGGTAATATCTTATCCTTAATTGTATAGATAGATAAACATGCAGAAAAACAAAAAGTGAAAGAACGGTACAGATGCTGTTGAAATATAGGGTTCAAAATCGATATGTATTGATATGATATGATGATCTCCCTGTACGGGTTCAAAATCGAATCCAAATTCCCCTGAAAATATAGGTGAAACATAGACATGTGTGCATGCATGGCCATCCGAATCATTTGTGGCTAGCCTGCTGCTATATTGATATTCTTATCCCCGCCATCCCATCGTCCCCTATAAAAAAAAAAAAAAAAAAAAGGTTATTGGCATCATCATGACAGGAATTAATCGCACAATATGTATTTTGCATCATCGCGACAGGAAGTAAATTAAATCATCCTTTTTGTTTGTTGCCCAAGCTTAAGGCACACGTCTTTCCAAAGCTTGCAACTAGGGCATCACTTGTGTTTTGCTAGCATCTTGCCTCAGACGCAATACTAGAAACATATCGTACTTGAAATTTTACTGCATTTCTACTTAACCACTTACTATGGTTAATCTAAATTATCTTCTATTCTTTTTAAAAAGTAAGCGCGGCAGTATACGCTTTAGACAAATTTTAACTAAAAGTTTGATTAATTGTTTACAGTCACGTAATGCTCCTTTTAATTAACAAACAATGCTCTTATATGATTGCAATGAGTTTGTATGTGGGTGGATAGAGTGTGGGTGTACACCTATGTATTTTGAATTCAAAACTCCCTATCTTTTAACCAAAAATTTGATTAATTGTTTACAGTCACGTAATGCTCATTTTAATTAACAAACGATGCTCTTATATGATTGCAATGAGTTTGTATGTGGGTGGATAGAGTGTGAGTTTCCACTTATGTATTTTGAATTCGAAACTCCTTATTTTTTAAATTATTATAATAGTTCCGATGATAAATTTAAATATATATATATAATAAAACAAAAAATAATTGCTTTCAGTTTCAGAAAAGGACTTTGGGTGGTGCATTTTCCTTGGCAAAGAAGAAAGCAGATTTTTCCTTCGCAAAGAATAAAGCAGATACCTTGCAACTTGCTTGGACACTAGTAAACTAGTGGCAAGAACACTTGCTTTTTCAGGAAAATACGTCTCATAAATAAATCTGGGTGGTCTTGTGACATCTCAAAAAATTTAAAATCAATTGTAATTGGAAACATTGATCCAGTAGACTAAAATTCTCTAATTTTGGTTGGCTAGCACACAATATAGCTTAATGAGATTTTAGTCATCCTACGGATCAAAACTAACTATGGTACTAAGGAGTGGGGACATTTTAACAAATATATCGTAAGTCAATGAAACAAGTGGTGGATTGTTGTAATTAATTGATAGGACATTAGTGTGACTTAAAATAATATTATCACTTGTAAGTATACGAAATGAATTAACAGCAAGGTTTTCATTTTCTAAATTATTCAAATATTTCTTCCGGAAAAAATAGCTGCTGCTATCAACATTGGAAAAAAAAAATAGAAAAAAAAGAAAAAAAAAGTAGTTGTTTAAAACTAATATGGATTTGTTTTTTTTTTTTTTTTGGGTAATGAAAGCTAACATGGTTTTTCACATGGCTACAGTTTTTGAAATTCATACAGTATTTTTCTAATAAAAACATTGAGTATATTAGAATATTGCAAGGGTTAATTAAATGAAACATAATCAAGTATAGTAGCTGTTATTTTGGGCACAAATAGCGCTTCCAAATTGTTTTGTTTGCTATCTAATTGATGTGGAGGCTATTATGGTCTGGTGATATTTCTTTTCACTTACAAGTGAGAAGTTTTAGGTTCGAATCTCGTAAATTACGAATTTGATACCAAATTAGGTTGCTCATTATGTGGCAGAGCTGAACTCCTCTTCCTTTAGTGTAAAAATATTAATATACTCAATAAATTGATGTGGGGACAAGCCAAAAGGGTTATTGTTGTGATTGACATAACTCTTCCATTTTGATCTTTGACATTGAAAATCAATATAATGGTCTCCAAGTCTATTCATTATAAAATCATTTGGTCATTGTGAAAAACCTATCAATTCCTTAAATTGTCACGTGAACGACCACGTGACCATCTTTTAAGGGCATTTTTGTCACACCAAACCCTTCACTTAACAAGGATATCGACATAATTTTCACGTTATGATCAAAATGATTTAGGGTAGACAAACTTATGAACCACTTCTATCAATTTTCATTGTTAGAGATCAAAGTAAAGAGTTATATCAATCTCATAGATTATTTTAGCTAAAAAGCCGAAATATAATAACACAGGACAAAGATTATCCTAATAAGTATCTGAGTTGAGGACTGGGATTCTCATCTCTCCTACCATTTGACCGTGAAAAATTATTTTGATTTAAGATATAATAAAAACGCACGGGAAGCCAGAGGAATTTGAACCCAGAATTGACAAGACCCGTACGCCTGTCTCATAGCCATAGAATGGGCGGCACCGGCACCCTTTGACCGCTGGCTGTTGGAAAGGTTTGATTACGCGGATTCCTTCTTTCCTACCAATAAGAACGAAGGTTAGGGCCTGAAAGTAACAGAAGAATATGTAAGCATTAGAAACTAGGGGTTCAAATACAATTATTGAAGCAAAAGCAATTTTAATTGAAATTAGAGTTAGGTATGGGCAATTATTCAGTTGACCGTCTTCAAAATTGGTACAGGACATCCAGGCATCATTGAACTTGATTATTTAATGTTGCAAAAGCGATTAGACGAGATTAGCTCCTCAGTCCTCATTGCCGGCCAAAGGCACAAGGTGACACTTTCAACCTGAAAGAGAGAGGACAAACACATTATGAAAAGATAAACGCACATATGCATATAACCAAACCTCGCACAGAAAGGGAACCAACCAGCAAAGCAAAAGAAACAAATAAGCTTGGGTGGGAAGTCATAAACGAAAATAAGCAATGAGAGATGCAAATTCATCTAAACAAACTCGAAAAATTGGGAGAAGAGCAATATCATGATGATAAGTAAAAATAGCGGAGGGGGGACAAGAATCCGACCAGTAAACTCCATAACGAGCTTAATGTTGCATCATGAATCATACACGGAGATTTGAATTTCTCAATTGTGTTCTGAGTACTTACTCTGCAAGATCCGTGATTGCACATTTAATTAAAATTAATTGGTCTTGTTCATCGCCTAAACGGAAATTAATTGGCTAGTGGTAGTTATGCGACAACAAAGTTTCTATATCTTTCCTAAATGTTTTCACACACA
Source organism: Crataegus laevigata (assembly GCA_963580275.1). Classification (NCBI taxonomy): domain Eukaryota; kingdom Viridiplantae; phylum Streptophyta; class Magnoliopsida; order Rosales; family Rosaceae; genus Crataegus; species Crataegus laevigata. The sequence goes on from OY756940.1 coordinate 5,449,627, forward strand.
GCAAAAAATATGGACCAACCAAACAACGACTTAGCCCCGAAAGCGAGTAATTTCATTAAAAAAAAATTTAAAAAAAAAGAAAGAGAGGAGATACATGCCTCAATTTACAAAGACGTGTAGATTTTAATGTTGGAAATGTCTCATTCTTAATTTATAGATTAGGCTGGTCACAGTAGAAGGACCATCTCAGTGACTTTGGTTCCTTTTCTACCATGACTACATTGAAGCTTACAATTTTATGAGCCAATAACATGAAACCACATGGAGACCATCAGTTGGGCATACGGGTGTGTTCGCTCCTTTGCACTCAAGTATTGTTACGCCATATTCTCGTTGCAAGTGGTGGATTGTCGTCAGGTGGATATCACATTCATCTTAATTAAACCCTCTATGTCCCGCTTCCAGACACTATGATTGTTCTTAGTTTAGCTTAAATTAGTGATATCGCTTACTGTGAAAAAGAATACTTGTTTTGTCATAAGAAAAAAAAAAGATTTATTGGGCTGGATTTAGTGGCTGAGATTGACTTAGACTATACTAGTAAAACTTTTGAAGTGGACTTGGCTGGGCTGTAGCCCAAACTTAGTCCAGCCCATTGATTGGATTCAAAGAATAAAGAATAAAAATATCACCTTTATTTTTCATCATTCTTTTCTTTCTAGTCAAAATTTAAAGGACAAAAATCCTGATGAACATTTGATTTAACATCACCAGTAACCCTTGCAAGAGCACTCACCATCTTTAAAATGGTGAAACCTATTCCTATCTCTTACAACAATCTCTCTGTTAAAAAGCTTAGATATCATTTTGGTTACGTCATGGCAATCCCAACAGACCCTGAGGTTCTTCACAATCCGAATCGGCACACCTTCTTTCAAACTGATCAAACCAAAAGCAATCGCTACCTTCTCACTATGTTTACACAATGCATCCTCTTTCTCTTCTTCTTCTATGTCGAACAACACAGGATTTGTATTAGCCACATAACCAGCCAACTTCAGCCGCCGGGAGATTTCTCCCAACATTGTCTCAATTTCATTGTACCGAGGATGGGACTTGTCTCCCACAAGGAACTCATGAACTTCTCCATCGACCTCTATGACACTACAACCAGGAAGCTTCCTCACACCTCTTGCCTTCATAGTTTGCCGCACATTACTAACTCCGTCCCAAAACTTGGAATCAGCATAAATATTGGACAAAAGCACGTAAGCGCCATGGTTTTTGGCCTCCAGTTCTACTATCTTCCTCGAGGCAAGCTCACCTATTTCCATATTCTTGTACATTCTACTAGCATTCAGCAAAGCCCCCCAAGCACCCGCGTGAGGCTTCATTGGCATGTCGTTTATGAAGCTCAGGGCTTCACCTAAACGCCCGGCACGACCATATAAATCAACCATGCACCCGTAGTGCTCTAGCTGAGGCTCAATACCGTACAATCTTCTCATTGAGTCGAAATGCTGACGACCTTTCTCAACTAGTCCAACCACAGTGCAACCCCTCAGAACTGAAACAAACGTAACTTCATTCGGATGAACCCCTTCTTTGTTCATAAGGGAGAAAAGCTCAAGACACTTCTCACCAAAACCATTCATGGCTAGTCCTCCCAATGCACTACTCCATGTATACACATTCTTTTCTTTCATCCCCCAAAACACTTCCATGGCCTTGTTCATGTTCCCGCATTTCGCATACATATCGATGAGTGCAGTCCCCAGCGTCACCGTCATCCGCACCTTGTTCTTCTCTATATAGGCATGAGCCCATCTCCCTTGATCCAATGCCCCCAAGTGGGAGCATGCCGATAAAACCGAAACCATAGACACCTCATTGACCCTCACACCCTCTATTTGCATCAAATGAAACAGATTTAAGGCTTCCCTAGACTTCCCACATTGCGCATACCCTGCAATCATCGCATTCCAAGCAACGGGGTCCCTCTGAGGCATTTCATCAAACAGGTCCCGTGCAAAACCAACGTCACCGCATCTCGCACACGCACTCACCATAGCAGTCTGACAAACCAAATCCGGCTCAACAATTTCTCTAAACACTCTGTGACACGGATCTAAAGAACCCAATTCAGCATACATGAAAATTAACCCGCTTTGGACATGTGGGTCGTTCTCAAACCCGTGCTTTATCAATCCGCCATGAACGGTAGGACCGGTCTCACGTGCCAAAAGCTGTGCGCACGTGCGAACCAAGAAGTTGAAGGTGTAATTATCGGGTGAAAGATTGTCACTTGATCGGAGAATTCTGCTGTAAAAGTGAAAACTTTTGAATGGCGTGGAGCTTTTGGAGTAGGCTCTGATCATGGAGTTGAAGGCGAAGAGTGTTGGGTTCTGGCATTGGTTGAGGACTTGATTGGAATAATCCAAATTGGTGGGGTTTCTGAGGGCAATGGCGGCGACAAAGTGGCCGGAAAGGTGACGGTCGTTGAGAAGACCGTTAACGAGCAGTTGGGAGTGGATTTGCTTGAGCTCTCTGAGGGTGCTGTACGAGTCTACTAGGGCAATTGTTGGGTGTTTTGCAATGCATCTTAGGGAGCTCATGACTGGCACATAATCATAGTGATGTGCTTTTGTTTCGGGTGGCTATATGATGCATTTGTGTCAAACATCTAACAAAAATAATGAAAATCAAAACTTGATTTTGTTCTCCTTCAATGTCCTTTTTTTGGAATCCAGATCCTCATTAGGTCTTCTTTGTGAGAATTTCAGAAATCTGTAAATCGTGTCCGTTCATCGTACATCACGTGTCAGATATTATTTTAAATTAAACATAAATAGTGCCTGAAAAAAAATGATCGTACGATGTACGATGAACATACATGATTCACTGATTTGTAAGATCCTCACAAAGAGAATCCGGAGAATATCCTTTGGATTTTTTTTTGTTCAAGTAACATCGGGGATCAACTTCTAAATTTTTATTAAATTTATTAGTTTATCACTATTTCGTCGATATTTAATTGATATGTTGTGGACAATTAATTTTGAGTAGTTCTGATATTTGCTTTCTTGTCGGTTTTGTACATTTTCATAAACATAAAAAAGGTAAGTTGCATTTACTAACCTAGAAACACTTAAATGACGCTATGATCATGTCTATCTCACTCCTCAATTGTTAAATCAAATAAGAATGAAAAGTGAGTTGAGCGTAATTTATACTAAGTGAAACAGTACTCAGTGACTTGTGTAATCAAAAGAGTATTCAGTGAGGTTGCCACCTTAGAACAACGTATAAAGGATATGATTTTTGTGTGTGAGGGCTCGCGGGCGGATGAGTTGCGTTACTAAAGTTTTTTCTCTCTTTGCTAGGTAAATTCTCCTATAATCCTATTAACCATGCTTGGAACCAGTTGGCAGGGAAAGAAGATATTACCTTTTATATACAATGCAGCACCAAATACATGAAGTTCTACATCCTATACGACGAGACTTTTTGTTGAAGATGATCTGAGTGCTCTAAGAGTATTGTCTGTTGGGAAAACTTTGCATCTACAGTTGGTAAAGAATGAAGACGAGCTAGGGTTAGCTTAGCTAGCAGAAATGCTTGTACTCGTAGCTAGCTAGCATCCAACAAAATAAAGTTAAAGTAGCTGCGGCATGCAGTAGTACAGTTTCTATATTCCTCATGGTTAATGCATGTACTCGTCGCTGGGGCACGAGTGTTTCCTTCGGATTATACAAACAGAATAATGTACAACCGAAACCTCACAAGTTAAAGTAGCTATATATAGCAATGTGCTTGATGTTTGGAATCTTTGGATGCATTCTGCTCAGTCCTCAATAACAGATTGGATTTACTACTGCGCTGTTCAATCTTCATTGCCAATGCTATTTTCTGCTATCAATTAATTGTCATATATGATATTTGAATTTTGAACTCACGGTTAATTAGAAATTGAATGCACAAGACCAGATGGTCGCGTGCCATTGTTGATACCTCAAAGGAAAACAGAAAAGGAGGCAGTACAAATTAGGAACATTATTCTAACCAAATCCAGTTGGTTAATCACCAGGCTTGATATGTAAGTTGTGTTTTTCTAGTAGTCAATTGTATGCAATAATTACAGGACTATATTTAAATATTTTAGATGAAATCCTCACATATATGGCGGTCTACAAAACCTACAGTTCATTTGCAAAAAGAAATCATCATAACTCAAGTTGCTCTTAACTGTCATAAGACTCCTCACTATTCTTGATGGGATAAACATTATAAGGTACTCCAATGATCTGATCAGGGAAGCCGACTATATGTACAATGTACGAGTGCATGATATGCGTGCTGCACTCGATATGCCGACTAGATCTATGCAACGTTATGTTACTCTAGACTATCTTATAAGAAAAACTAATGAAAAAAGTTTGAAAACTTTAAGTTTTAACGATAAAGACAAAATAAAAGGTAAAGTAAATAGTACCATGATTGACTTTTTAGTGTAAAAATGTGATTTTTCGTTAAAGTAAACAGTACCGAGAAATTTTCGTTAAAGTTCTTATCTTATATTCTGAAGTATTTAGCTGTTAAAATACAATTATTTTATGATTAACAAAATAAATTAACGATTGATAGCCTCGCTCTGGTATAAAATATCCCAGAATAGACTAGGAAATCTAAGCAAAGCCTTTGACATTGAGAGTCGAGTAGGAACCAAAATTCAAAGTTTATGGCAGGTCCATGCGGCCACTAGCATAGCAAGTAGCGGCCTTGACTTTGGACATGACAACCGCTCGGATCGCAGCAGTTAGCTTATCAAGAAGAACACCTTTGTTGAATAATACTCCTTGTTCATCACCAACTTGCTTTGCCGCAATCTTCTCAACTCTCTAGTCGTAAGCACAACATAATAAACGGATGAGGCTCCCCTCCGGACTCTCAAATTCGGTGTGTCTATTATTCATCATGCGACCAGTTTTTATCAAGTATTGTTCATGTTTAATATTAAATATATATATTTAAAATGATTTTTAACCGCACAATGAACAATAAACGCACAAGATTCGAAGATCTCTAAGATTTCCACAAAGAAAATCCGAAGAGAATCCTCTTTCATAATAAACTATTAATAATATAGTTGAAGGTTTTGTTAAACTCGTAGCCAGTACATAACAACTTCAATTCTTACGTCAATTAAAAGAAAAGAAAATGTTAAACTTTGCCTCGTTTAGAACTCCTTCTGAGTTCTTTGAACTTGCTATGATGGTAGTTAGGTAGTAGGGTTATAAGGGTACAAAAATGATGTCGTTCATCTGTTAATTCAGTTCGGTTTGGTTCTCGAACCACTGAAACTTAAATTGAACCAATTAATTTTAATTTGGTTTGATTTTTCAAATTCGGTTTGATTTTTTTCAGTTTTGATTTGATGTTCTTGGTTGTTTTTTATTTTTCGAATTCACCCCCAATGCCTATGGGCGGTATTGAATATGATTCAAGTCGACCGTTGACTGCAAAAGAATTTAAAAAAAAAGGTGTGATATCCACACACTCTTTTTTACTTCTCTCACACCTTTTTAAATTTCGACCGTCGGATCGGATGAATTAAAAAAGATCTAACGGACAGAAATTAACTGGGGTGTGTGAGAAGTAAAAAGGGGTGTGTTTAAATTTCGACTATCGGATCGGATGAATTAAAAAAGATCTAACAGACAGAAATTAACTGAGGTGTGTGAGAAGTAAAAAGGCATTTGTGGATAACACACCCCTAAAAAAAAGTCGTTAGCGTGAAAAAAAAATGAGATAGGAAGTATGAAAACAACAAATAAAGCAAGAGCCGATATTGAGGACAATGCAGAGGCTGGGGAGTTTGCGCCGGTGGAGCCAGGGAGAGTCGGGTGGAAAACTGAGAGCGTGGTAGGTCAGTTGTAGTACCCTACGAAATTAAAATTAAAGCGTCGTAGGGCCCTTGAGGCCATAGGGCTCAATGACCCCTTCTTGTCATCTACGTAAGACCATACTCAGATCTATTTACCAAAATACCCTCTTGGTAGGTGGCATTAATTGAAGTTTTTTTTTTTTGGTCGAAAGTAAATTTCATTATCAACCGAACAAATGTACATAAGAGCACGATTTAAAATATTCATAATATTTCGATATTTTTATTAAAATTTTCGTGCTTTTTGATTACCGATATTTCCGATGTTATCGATATTTTCATCGAAATTTTCGTATTTTTTAAATTTCTATATTTAAAAAAATACCAAGGGGATTCGAACCCCTTCTATTTTACTCCTTCAATACCTTGACCACCATATCACTTATGCTTTTGTGAAAATATGCTAAAATATTTACATATTTTCTACACTCACAATGTTTGCTAGCTCACTATATAATCAACTTAAATCAATTAAATTCATCATGCAATGCATTTCCTTCCAATTTTTTTGTGATAAACTAATAGATAATTGACTAAATAAACATCTTGCAAAGTTTCAATAAAATTTTCCAAGTTTTTTCTTACAATTTCCATGGTTTTTATTCAATTTTTATCGATATCGATAATATCCCGATATTTCCATCGAAATTTCCGTGTTTTTGGACTATCGATATTTTCGATATCATCGATATTTAATACCTTGCATAAGAGATCCATTACAAGATAAGCACTACACAAAGAACAAAATAAAATAAAACAAAACAAAACCCAAAATAGATATAAAACAAAATATAAAAAAAAGCAAAACATAAACCCTAGTAGCTTGCAACCCCCGTCATCGTCGTAGCAACACAGATACACCAACACGAAAAGCATGAGATCCAATCAAACGACATCTTAGAAGTGAAGGAAATGAAGGAAAATAAGGCTCCATTGTTCTCCACCAAGCACCACCACAAAGATCACAGCCACAAATCAAGGGGAGGCTGTGAAAATTCACATCCCACAAGCAACATTGCCTAAAGGCAAACAAGGGGAAGGTGATGGTGTGAACTCCCGAGCTACAACTCAACACATCTTCTGATAAACCTACGACTTGTCGCAGTAAAGAAAAGTGGTTGCAGATTAAGATATATGTTGGATCAAGAAAGGGACAAAGCTAAGGGGAATGGTATGAATTAGACTGATGAGAAATATGGATGTGAATGGGCATCAAGGAGTGGAGGGAATCAGAGGACGGACTTTGGGGCTAAGGACGGTGTGATCAAATGCAAGAGGAGTGTAGAACGGGAGATCAGGAGGGAGTAGGAAAAATGCAAGCTGAAGCAAAAAGGAAGAGAATGAGCAAGAAGCTACCACTGGCCCTGCCACATCTAGGGTCGACGGTGAAGGGAAATTATGAGATTTATGTGGGATTTCTATTGACTAGCATGCATATACAATTAAAATTTATATACGAAAACAACGGAAGCATTTCATCAATTAATATCAAAGCTCTAGTCATGAAAATCCCCTTCAAGATTCATAGGTTTATATATGATGCATCAAAAACAATTTATTGAAGAACAAAGTTTAGGAGTAGTTTTATACCTCTTGATCTAGATCTTAGACCAAGGATGGACCACCTCCAAGCTCTTTGCTCCTTGAATTCCTTGAGCCTAGCCTCCCTCCTTGCCTCCTCCACTTTGTTGAGAATGAGTGCTCCTAGGTTCTCTTCAAGTTTTCAAAATTGAAAACCTCTAAAGATCCTCACCCACTAGTATAGTAAGAAGGATGAAGGAATAACCAAAGGGGTGATAAAATGATTAGCTAAAATCCCCCTATGGTGGCCGGCCCTTTGAGTGTTAGAGAGAGTTTCTTTTCTTTTCTCTTTTGTTATTTTGAACACACAAAAAACCCTAATCAAACTTTCACTATAAAGTTCCTTTTATTACACAAAGAAACAAGTCAACAACTTGACTCTCTCTCCCTCTCTTTTGGCCGGCCTTATTAGTGTTGTTTGGGCTTTGGGCTTTTATTATTTCAAGTCATCCAATGCTTGAATAAAAGCCCAATGGGTTTAGGCCCAATGGGCCCAATTAAACCCGAACATTTCTTTAAGCCCAAAACGATCTTTTATCGCTTTTATGATTTCTTTAGACTTTCTAAATTAATCACAACACTTAATTAATCCAATTAATTATTTCCATCATCCATTAGTTACTCACTACAAGAGTGTATTGGTGAACAATCTTTTAGGTTCTAATTAGCAAGGCAGTGAGGTGATTGGCACCAATCCAATTGATTATATTTAATCCAACCACTTAGTGAATTAAAACTTACTTTTAATTCACCTTCTTCTTTGATGACTACATTTAATCATCTAGAAGAACTCACAAGCCATGAGTGACATCTAAACATATATCATGGCTACCCAAGCTAATGTAGAAGTTTATTCGGAGAACCTATTCAGTTGGAATTACAATGTAATTCGATCCTTCTCTAAAACAATACTCTTAATCACATCACTAGGGTATGGATGTGTCATGTCAAACCCCTAATGTGATTATGCATTCTTATATGATTCAATTGAGTCGTATAGGAACGGTTTCCTATATTACGCTCGATACTTCGGCCGAAGATTCCCGAATCATATCTTAGAGTATTCGTCCTCTCATAACGAGGATTAGAGATCCCTTGTTGCGCATTCACTTGCCTTCATGGCTAAGTGGCTTGACCCCGATCATACCGTGGACACCCGCGGATGGAGTGACTTTGACATAATCAAAGATCAAGTACTTAACCACAAGACAACGACGATGTCTCAGGTCAAAGGATTACTTACATTATTCCAACCATTAGAGTTACTTGCTTGACATGTGAGTAGACCTCCATGCAAGTACTCTCGTTCGATTGCGTTCAGTGAACTCATTCCCTTAATGAGCACCTACATATTTGTCTTAGTGTCACTACACGAATGGGATGAGACTTTCCATCCTTCTATTTGAAGCGGACATAGTATGTACCAGTCTATGCATTGTCAGTATCCCTCCGACAATCCTATGACCAGGAACCTTTTTGGACATAATGGTTATGAGAAGAAGGTCTCTGTAGTCTAACATCATTAGATTATTTCTTCCATCAATCCATTGTCCATGGATTCACTATTTAGGAGACATTTCGTTCATTGAGATAGTCCTAATTAGTATCTTTGCCTTCCGATGTATAAGAGTCATATATACATCATTACATTGTCCTGAAAGGTTTCTTCCAAAGATTGACTTTCAGGGCATATTTCCAACAGACGGCTGCATGAAAGTTACCAAAGTTGAGATCACTCACACAACGGTGAGAAAAACTCTTAGTGAGAGAGAATGACTCACCAAAATTGGAGAGAATTAACATAATTGAAGGTTTGACAGGTTTTGCCATGTAATTAACATTTTTTGATCATACAAACGTACTGTTTAAATCTAATTGTCTAAAATTGAAATTCATCAGCTGTCTGTCCCAAATTCTTGCATGTTATTGAAGCATATCTTCAAGTTTACGACACTTATTACGTGCTTATCCAATGAACGATTATATAAGTTACCCTTACACTAAAATATATCTAATAACACCTAAGTCCGTCCTCTCGCAATGCTTTGAAAATGAGATGGAAACATTGACCCGTTGTTAAGTAATATCAAGCATCACATCACTCAAAACACACAAAAATTACTTGGAGGCAGATTGTCTGCCCTCCTGTTACCGTGCCCTTCCTATCACCTTCTATTTATGCGGTCACGATTAAGCCGCGTCAACATTTTATATTGATTTTTTTTATAGAGATAATAAGACAAAAAATAATAGAAATATAAAATGTTGATGTGGCTTAGCCGTGACTATACAAATACGAGGAATGAGAATGGCACGGTAACAGGAGGGCAGACAATCTGCCTCCAAATTACTTGAGCATTGAGTAGTAGAATATAAGCAACTTTGGCCTCTCTTTTTTCAAACAAACAGTTCAAATATCTTTGGACCCAAAACTTTTTACCTATAAATCTCAAATTTCATCACAAATTTAACCACTAATTTTTTATATGAACATTGAAGATTATCCAATTATCTGTTAGTTTAAAACAAGATTCATCATTATTTTACAGGAAAACTAATGAAAAGGGCTTGAAAAGTTTTAGTTTTAATAAAAAAACCATGTTATAAGTTTTGTTTAATAAAAAACCATGTTATAAGCTAAACGGAAAGTTGGACAAATTTTAAACCCTCATAACTTTGTCAATACTCAACGAAATCGAGTGATTCAAAAACAAAAATCGTAGTTCTCGAAGAGACGAAGAGAATGGTACCTTGCACAATGGATAACTCGCCGTGGTTTGGCTAGAAAACGCCTCGAAAGCCTCGGAGGTCGCCGGAAACTGGGTAAGATTAAAATGGATATAAGTTCTTCAATACTCAACGAAATAAGGTGATTCAAAAAGGAAAGTTGTAGTTCTGTTTCTGGAATGTAAAAATAAACTGTTTCTGGAATCTAAGTCACTATTTCTGAATTTTTGTTCCTTTCGACAGACACTGTTTCTGGAATGTAAAAATAAACTGTTTCTGGATTTTAAGTAACATTGTTTCTGGAATCTAAGTCATTGTTTCTGGAATTTAAGTCACTATTTCTGGAATTTAAGTCATTGTTTCTGGATTTTGGTTCCTTTCGACGGACACTGTTTCTGGAATGTAAAAATAAACTGTTTCTGGATTTTAAGTAACACTGTTTCTGGAATCTAAGCCACTGTTTCTGGAATTTAAGTTACTGTTTCTGGATTTTATTTCTTTCCAGATACAGTGTTTGTTTATGCACAGCCTAAAGGGCTTGGTGTGGTTGCTGCTCGCTGGAGCTAAACCGAAGGGAAGGCCAGATTTCAGCCGAAAAGTTGGACAAACTTTAAACGCTCATACCTTTGTCAATACTCAACGAAATCGAGTGAATCAAAAACAAAAATCGTAGTTCTCGAAGAAAGGAAGAGAATGGTATCTCGCACGATGGCTAACTCGTCATGGTTTGGCCGGAAAACACCTCGAAAGCCTCGGAGGTCACCGAAAACTGGGTAAGATTCAAAATGATATAACTTCTTCAATACTCAACGAAATCGAGTGATTTAGAAACGAAAATCATAGTTCTCGAAGAGATGAAGAGAATGGTACCTTGCACGATGGCTAACTCACAGTGGTTTGGCTGGAAAACGCCTCGAAAGCCTCAGAGGTCGCCGGAAACTGGTTAAGATTCAAATGGATATAACTTTTTCAATACTCAACCAAATAGGGTGATTCGAAAAGGAAAGTTGTAGTACTCAGCGAGACGAAAATGAGGAGGAGAAGGAGAAGGAGAAGGAGGAGGAGGATGAGGGCCAAAGGAGAGCCCATAAGTGACTGGCTGGTGGTCGAGCTGTCGGTTGGTTTGGTGGGTTTTACTTTGTTCTGTTATGGTTTTTGGTTAAAAAAAGTTATAGGATGGTTTTTTATTAAAATAAACTTAGTTCAAGCTCTTTTTATTAAAGCTTTCTTATTTTACTCTATTTTCTAAAAATGCAAGCAACAAATTGGATATGAGAGACCAGAATGGGGGGGGTCATTTCGGTAATTCCATCTACCTGTCTACTCTCCCCCAAGAAAAGAAAGCTTCCCGTCTCTTCACCAAAGCTCCTTTTATAACCCCACCAACAAGCTCTTTCCCCAATAGAAGAATCTCTCCTCTCTCTCTCTCCCCCTCTCTCTCTCTCTCTCTCTCCCCTCCAAAGTTTTAAAACTTCTGGCTTTCACAAGTTCCCAACCATAGAAAAAGCAGAAACTTGCAGCAGCAGAACGAAAACAACTCTTTCTGCTTCTGCAAAACAACCCCATGATTTTACCATATTTCTCTCTCACCCCAAACTCGTAACTTTCACAACTGTGATGGGCGTGAGCTCCCCTTTCTCTCACACTTTCCACATTGCACTAATCCTCATAGTAAACCCACCACTCTTAAGTCCCTGAAAATTCGATTAATTAAGCACACAGCATTGGGATTTTGTAAATTGATTGCATTAATATATGGCGAGTGGGAAACTCTACGGTTCTTCTTCTGCGGACATGAAAGTAATTTTTGGAAACGAAAATCGTCCTCGCTCTTCTGACGTTCTCGAGTCTCTCTGGATTCCCACTGCTTCCTCTTCTTTTCATGGTAAATTTTTTATCTGCTATTTTATTTGTTGGGATTGTAGCCTTTCTGATTTCATTTTTCTTTTCTGAGAAATTGACTCGTGGGTTTTTGTTGGTTGACTTGATGGATTAATGTTAAAGCTTGAAACTTCCACACTTAAACATCTGAATCAATGCACTAATTTGTCAAAAATCGAGTTTTTGTAGCAGAATTCTGCTAGTATTCACCAAAGCTAAGCACTTTTTCTATTAAATGTTGCCAGTACTTGCTTAATTAACATGTAAAGATTCGAAGTTTGGAGCTTTTCGGATGTTTAGGTAGCAAGCTTGAAGCTTTTTGCATGTTTAGATGGAAAGTTTGAAGCTTTTTGCATGTTTAGATGGAAAGTTTGAAGCTTTTTGCAAGTGAAGTTTGATGGATCAAAGTTTTTGGCTGACATGTTGAATAGTTTCCCTAGTTGCTAGTTTCAGCCCGTCAACAAAATTGGAGGACTTTCATAATTTGGTTGCACCTTTTTACTATGCAGGCTCAAATTCAATGGTTAATTTTGAAAATGTAAGTGGAGGGGATTCATTGGATAGGCCATTCTTCCAACCTAAAGAAGAAAATGACGATGAGGATTATGACGGTAGCTACCTTCATCAGCCCGGAAAGAAAAGGCGGCTCACGGCGAATCAAGTTCAGTTTCTGGAGAAGAATTTTGAGTCGGAAAACAAGCTTGAACCGGAGAGGAAGGTGCAACTTGCTAAAGAACTTGGCTTGCAGCCTCGCCAGGTAGCAATCTGGTTTCAAAACCGGCGGGCGCGGTATAAGAACAAGCAATTGGAAAAGGACTTTGATTCATTGAAGGCTAGCTATAATAAGCTCAAGGTTGATGCTGATAATCTCCTCAAGGAGAATGGAAGTTTGAAGAATGAGGTATACCAAATTCCTCAATTCAATATGCATTGCCTTTTAATCACTCACATTCGGCTGATAAGCTCGGTTCTGGAGCGCACGTTCAGCCGTTAAATTCAGCTATGTCTGTCATACTTTGGTGTACTCTAGAATTTAGTTTTGAGTAACTAGTAATTGTTTGGTTTTGTTATGTGTTAACAGATTGATTCCATCAAGGATATTTTGCTTTCGAGAGAGAAAGGAAAGCCAGGAAAGGGAAATTCGGATTCACAGGATGCGATCAATACATCGGATTTGGAGCCTCGGAATGCAATTCTGAATGCAGGTTCTGAAAATGTGACCGAAGTGGCAATGGTGGCGTGCAAGCAAGAGGATGCAAGTTCTGCAAGAAGCGATGTCTTTGATTCGGACAGCCCGCACTGCACTGAAAACCATTCGTCGTTGTTGGAGCCGGCCGATTCCTCTCATGTGTTTGAACCAGCTGATCAATCAGATTTCTCGCAGGATGAAGATGATCTCGGAAAGACCCTTCTGCCCCCACCACCACCATACTTGTTAAAGCTTGAAGATTGCTGCTATGATGATTTACCCCCTCCAAGCTCTAGTAATTTTGGGTACATCACTTTGGACAATCAGGATCAGCAACCCTTTTGTTTCTGGCCCTACTGAGAGAGAGAAATCACGTTTCACAGCACACTGCCGCTCCATTTCTTTGCACTATCTAAATGGTTGCCAGTTGTAATTATAGTTAAAACGATAAATGAATCCAATCATTATGCCACTAATTATGTTTATGCTTATGGGTTTATGATACGACATAGTTTTTCATTCAGTGCTGCAAGAGATTCTAAGTTTGAATCTTCCTGTCCCAAAGTGGAAAACAATATCGACATGAAAAGATAAGAACATATGGGATTTTATTGCAAGCAAAAGGAAGTTAAACATAGTATCTTAATGCATAGTCTGGAATTAGATCACGCTGCTGCATTCGATAACCTGTGTTTTAAAATGATTCTTCTGCATTAAGATAAGCAGCCCCAACGAAAATACAGTAAAAAAACCAAGAGAAAAGGAGACCTCCGTTTTAAAAGTGTGACTTGGAACCTCTCCGATCCCCTCCACGGGGATTCTAGGGATCAAGTCACGCCGTTCATCAAAAATCTTGTGGCTAAAATTAAATGATTTTTATATTTTTAAAAATAAACCAGTTTCGTTTTGCGTAAAAAATATTTAATTTTAGCCGCACGATTTTTGATGAACAGCCCATGTGGCTTGATCCCTAGGATCCCCATGGAGGGGATCCGGAGAGGATCCAAGTCCTTAAAAGCGGGTTCTTCACGGAATTTATGTCACTTCAAATTTAATATTAATTTTCATGACAATATTTTAAAATATTGTATTAAAAATATGAGATAAGATAAAATTCACAAATAAACTTATTTTGAGAGAGTTTTCTGTAACAGAGAATTATCTACACATATTCTTTTAATCTTTGGATTTCTAGGCAAGATAACATAAAAATTCGAATTATTACCATGTTGTACAACATAGCACACGCACTCCAAAGGAGATTAAATAAATGAGAGAGGATCCTAGCCATATTTTTTTTTTGTGAGTATTCTGATGATTTTTTAATTATATTTATTTATTATATATCGTGCAATTAATTTTTGTCAGATACTGTTATATTCAATTTTAAATAAAAAATTTATAATAATTTTGAACTGCATAATATACGATAAACGAACGTAATTGAAAAATTTATAGAATTCAGAATCTGGCGAGATACTTATTCTAAATAAATATCACCAATATTTTAATTTTTGTTGTAAATTCATGTGTTGAATGCTACGTCTTTGTGAAGTAACGGACAAGACAAGGATTATTTTACACTTGAAAAAGATGGGGAAATTTACAGAAAATAGAGCTTTCAAAAAAGTCAAATTTTCTGGTATGGTTAGTCTTCGGTGACAATTACTTTTGTGTGATTGGAAAGGACTTTTTGGACAACCCAGATCCCGATAGCTTGTTTGGGATGTTGACACCTTGTTTACGTTATTTAAAGGAAGATAATGTTAGAGAAGTTAAATTTTTTGAACTAAAATTTTAATGCAAATGATATAGTTAATAATTGAATTATTATTTAAGTATTGATTAACGTGTTTATTTCCTATCAATGACACATTATTTGGTTTGTAAATTTGATTCAAAATTTTAGTTTCCTTAGCATTATCTTTAAGTGTAAGTATTTGACAGATTCAATACCAATTTATTGTCGACTAATTATGCAACTTAACTTCAATTTTATAGTTGAGGGAGTATGACAGTTGATTGTGGCATTTGGGAGGGCAAGTGTGTCGAGAGTATCAATTCTACCTCAGAAAAAAGAGAGATATTGCATGTACATATAAGTTATAAGTAATTAGGTTATTATTCGTATTACCAATTCATTTTATAATAAAACCTCAACTTTCTTTATGGTACAAAAGTAGATTGTTTCAAGTGTGGAGCCCAACGCCTATCGATTTGTGTTATTCACGTGCTAGACTTAAAAATTCACCACACATAAAATGGCGTATTGAAGATTAATCTCATATCGATAAAAGGAGAAACTTTCCATGTACGTGTGTCATTTGATTGTTAAAATGCCTTTTGTCTTCATGGACTCCGCTGAAAATTAATTCTACTCTTTTGATCGTGGAATACCTCATTTTTCGGGCAAAAACAAAACCGTCAATTTCATAACTAATATTTTTGTATAAAAAATATGTAAAATATTTCAACAGTTGCATATACATTTTTCTAATATTGTGACTTTATTATATACATATTTCTAATCCATATGTTTGCATTTGTCCTCAAGATTGCGTCCGTTGCAGAAAAATCTTGCTGATGCAAGCGTGGGATGTTGCACAAGAAATCGAGTCCTTGAAATTGTAAAACAAACCCTAATGAGGGAATATAATACATAAGGATATGGCCCTCTGATTTATTTAATTAATTTTGTGGAATATAGATTGCATCATGCATGGTCCATGCCCAAATATTAAAAGGGAACTTTAACGAAAAGCTCCCGGTACTGTTCACTTTAACGAAAAATCACATTTTTACACTAAAAAGTCAATCCTGGCACTATTCACTTTACCCTTTATTTTGTCCTTATCATTAAAACTCAAAGTTTTCAAGCCCTTTTCATTAGTTTTCCTATATTAAAATGGAGGAGGTTGCTGAGAGAGAGGGAGAGATGAGTCTTATTGGTTTGTCACACTTCACGTGAAGAAAAAAAAAAAGCAGCAGCAGCTTTTGCTTTGATGTGAAAATTTTCAACTTGTTGGGTGAAAGAGAAAATTCCAGTAGCTTTGATTTGACACTAATGAGGAAGAAGAAATTTTTTTTAGTATGTATCGATGTATATATTGCTCTATGTGATGTGTGTTTGAGGGTTCGATTTTGGTGCGTTGATTGTTTGATTTGTGCAACCTTGTGAGTTGTTACTTATAAGATTACGAGTTTTAATGAAATATTTTCGGTATTATTTACTTTTAACGAAAAAAACATATTTATTCAAAAAAGTCACTCATGATACTGTTCACTTACAACACATTTTTGTCATTTTTTTTTATTAAAACTCAAAGTTTTCAAGTTTTTTTCATTAGTTTTCCTTATAAAATTAGTGTGGGTTTTGTTTGAATAGGTGATTTGTCTGTTTGAATTGAGGGATTTGGATGTTTTCTGCAAATGGATAGTTAAACAAAAGCAGGAGGATTCTCTTTACTTTTAATCTTTCTCATTATATTTGAACGGTTACGATTAAATCATATCAACATTTTATATTGATTTTTTTATAGAAATAAAAAGAGAATAAACAAAATGTGAGAAGAAGGGAGTAAATGAGAGAGGGTTGAGTTTTTTTTTTATATTTTTTATATTATTTCTATTTACACTAGTTTTAAAAGATGATTGAGTTCACGTTACATTAAATGAATGAAAAGGGCAAATTGAAGAAGTCATGAGAGAAGTGTCGCCAACGTTTCTCAAGATGCGAATAGTAAGATAAAGGATGCGGCCGCTCAAGTTGAACTACTGTGTAAACTTCGAGATCAAATCTTCTGAATCCAAAAAAAGTATGGCGTCTTTGTAGTTCCAATAAGTGTTTGACATATATTAAATTTATGACAATAAAATTAAGAAAAGTTAAAAATATTAAGTACGTGTCAAACAATTATTGAGCCACATAGAGGTCACACCATTTCAGGTGCAGAAGATTTGATCTCGTCAACTCCAAGGTAATAGGGATTGTTTTCCAGATGGCTTAATTTAATAAGCGAAAAACTTTTTAATCGTGTTTATGAAGTTATTAAATACTTTGTCTATTTTTAAGGCGAACCTTATTGCATTGTATGATAAATCTGACTCTAAATCTGACTAATGATTGCTTGTGGGAAGCAATAGGATGGAAAAGTGGAAACTTCACCCTCCAAACATCCCCTACTCAATTGGGAAAAGAAAAAAAAAATCAATCGAGGGTTGGGAAGAGTTTATGTCACGACAAACATTCCCAAGCGCACACAAGAGAAAAAGAAAGCATCAATTCACTCAAGCAAACTATTGACTTGCACACAAGTACATTTGGGGCAGTTTAGTTCATCTTCTAAGCTATAGGGTTAAATTTCGGGATTAGAATTGCTTTAATCATACCGATAAAATTAGACCAAAATACAAAAAAGCACTTTTTGTGAGACCGAAAACAATACATATTATCCGACTGTTATATCCAAATTTTTCTTGCAAATTCTAACCCAACCACACATCAATGTGTTCCGTGTGAGGTGTGAGAACTCCAACAGTGACCACACTACAACTTTTAATGGCTTAAGAAACCTCCCCAGTCCCCCGACGATCTCAAAATCGTATCGAAGCAGACAAAGCACATCCTCCGGAAGTATCAGTAGGGGCTGGAACGTACACCTGGCAACATTCGGGCCCCGGATGGATAGCGCGCTACGTGGCAAGCAGGCCATGGTGGATCAGAAAGCAAAGGCTGGGCCTACTGCACAAGGGTCCCTTTCCGTAGTCTGTTTCAGTAGAGGCGCAGGATAAGAAAGCAGATGGGCGGGCGCTGTGTTGAGATTGGGCCCCCCGAATGTGATACGGGCTTTTGTTTGTATTGACAGGTCTGTCCCTGTGGGATCATCCCCACCCCTCTCCCAGCGATGGCACACGTGTACGGTCGCTTTCGTGGGTTTTATTACCCACGTGGCCGCCCACACCTCGTCGGCGGATTCAACGATGGAAGTGGGCCAGTGACTAGACAAGCTAACCGGGGTTCGCTCTATGCATAGCAGAAGGGCAGTGGCTAACCGGCTGATTATCGTATTCGTCTGATAATACAATGTCACATGGAGTGCCAAGTGTAAGTTTCGTTTCACATATTATATGTTAGGACCCAAACGGTGAGCTTATTTCATGTAAATTACTCTTTTATGTATGCAGTTAGGGAAAATGCTCTTAAGATGATTAAAAGCGTTTGTAGAAAAAGAAAAAAATATTTTGAATTCAAAAGGCTCTTAAAGTACTTTTTTCAGAATTTATTTACATTTTATTTTTAAATAGATTCCAAATATGTTTTCACTAAAAATGATTTTATCCATTTTAAAAATACTTCGATGAATTTAAATATTCCACCAAAAACGCTTTTCAATATTTTCATTCCCATGCTTGAAGCCAGAAGGGTTTTGGTCCTTTCATGCTCGACTTACTTTGGGCTTCTTAAGAAACTACAAATCACTCAAAGCAAAAGCAACCCAATCCTAAAGCCCAATAAGAATAGTTGACACTTGACACCTAGTCATTCCTTTCAAAACAAGAATGCTCAACTCCCAACTCCTGAGAATCTCAGGAGTTACCGGTTATATACAAGCATGCACTTATCTCTTTCATTATGTGCCATGATGAGAGACAGACAAAGATAGACACATGATTGTACAACCCCGATGAAATGGGAAAATTCCCTCCAATGAGAGAATGGTTCATTATCAAAAGTTGCCGGGGTACCATTACCATAGATTGACAAAGAGACAAGTCCTTGAGATCAAGAGTTGGACAATCACTTCATATTCAGAAAGGCTAAACACATTCTGGAATTCTTTACCAGTTGTTGAGAAATAGATTTAGACAAGCAGAGTGGATAGATTTCGATCGATGATTAAACCTATCCCATATGCTCCCAATCATTGTGTTTAACTGACATGAACAAAATGTGATATTCATCAAATGACAAGACAAAACTCAATCGAAAGGTAATCATATTGTGGATTATTGTAACTCAGTTTCGATACATTTGCTTTAATTGCCCCGAACCAAAACTGAACAAATCATATTAGTAACAAATTACGAGGGTATTCATAAAACTTCTACAGCATGTTGTGTAATGAGTCAAACTATGCATTGAGAATTTGATACAAATGAACATGTAGAAGCGAATAGAGAATGCATACAGGCTCAAAAATTCAATCGTCGGTAAATATTTAAAATTTCATGTCAGTTTGATGAGCTTAAAGACTTCTTAAGATTCCGAAGGATGCTCTACATGAATGTGGAAATAAAGAAGAGGACAATACCAGAAACAACTGCATATTTGAGGCCAAGGTTCACCAGCAAATTTACCAGAAGCCCGGCCAACACAACACCAAAGAAATTTGCAGACACCGCTGACCAGAATGGCATGTCGAGAATGGAAGCTATGATGGCCCCTATCCATGCTCCTGTTCCGGGGAAAGGCACAGCCACAAACAGCATTAGACCAAGCCATTGGAACTCCTCTACAGGGCCAACTTTCTCTTTAGCCCTCACAAACAGCAAGTCAAGGAACCGAGCTGCGACCTTGTTCTTTCCAGGAAGGAAAGATGCAAATCTCTTCAGGTAAAGTATGATGAAGGGCACAGGAACCATGTTCCTACAGATACATAGTCCCAAACACTGTCAATCCCTAATTTTGTGAATTTCAACGAAATTTTTTACTAAACTACTCTTCTTAGGATCACAAAATATCACGTTGCACACAAAAATACCATAGATAGAGCAGAAAGGTAAAATGCTGAAACTTGAAGCACCCTTTTGATCAAATGGGCAAAAGCCAATAGGCCATTGCGAATGTCAGGATTTCAGACTGACATACTAGCGGCCCACTACTAATCACACCAATAGCAGTATGTACTGTGTTTCATTTTGTCAATTAACCGACTTGAGACGATTTACATTCTTCAACAAGGAAAATGCTGAATTAAAGATGAATTGTTTAAAAGTTAAGAACCACATAGCACAAATATCACCCTAAGCAGGCACATTCTATCAAACAGACACAAATCAATCATTAAAGACTTGTCAAACAACGTTGGTGAAATAAAATCCCAACAAAAATCAAGTAGAATGTCGAAAATGGTTATATAGTAGAGAAAAATGACTAACCCAACAACAGATAGAGCTGTTAGCAGAACGGGCTTAAGCTGCATCCAGTAACCAACAAGAATAGCCCCACGAAGCTCAATGACCGGAAGTGTGGCCAAAGCAAACACCACAGCCTCATCAGGCCAGACGGAGCTTCGAAGCGCCGTCGCAATCTTCAGTCCAAAGTTGGAGGCTCTGATTGAATCCGCAGCCGCTGTACCAGCAGCATTTGCATTTCCGGAAACCGTGAACAAAGCAAGCGACACAGATGCCCAGACCAAAACCCAGAAGGCAAATTTGACCAGCCGCTCCTCAAACAACGGCAAAAGCTCATCTTCCTCGTCTGTTTCAAGAAACCCACGTGCGGAAACTCTTGATGCAGCGCGAGCGAGGGGTGAAATTGCAATAGAGGGGTTTAAATTGGGCAAAGTTTGAAACTTCAACTCAGCATTGGGGCTGCAAGGGGATTGTTTGATGTGGGTAATGATTGGACGACTCTTTTCTGGTGAAAATACGAAGTGGGTTTTTCTGATAGACAAATTTGACGTCAATGGCGATGTGGATGCTGATAGAGATGCAGCCATTGCTGCAGAGTTAGGTGAACGATAGACCCAAAGATTGTGACTTGCGAATTGAGGCAAGGTTTGAGGGGTTCTGTTGGGGAGTTAAGCTCTCTGAATGAGGATTTTACTGCGTCCAGGCAGAGATTTATGAACACCCATCAGAATGTTGGAGTGTGGGTGGAAACTATTAAAATTTTGGTTTTTATAGTGAAATTTCCTGAACTGGCAAAGTTGGGAGAGATAAGCATCGAGGGTTGAACTTGAACGGCGTAAATTTCCCTTCTTTGCATGAATGAGTTCGCATAAGAATCTTGAGTGTGATATTCATACACTTTTTTTTATTTTTTATATATTTTTTAAATTTTTGACTGTTGGATCAGATGAAATAAAGAAGATCAACATACCGAAATTAACAAGGAGTATGAGAAGTAAAAAATGGTACGTGGATAGCACATCCCAAGAATATAACGCTTGTACTACTGGTGAAGCTAAAAAGTTTTTTTTTTTTTTTTTTTTAAGTTTCTAAAAGACGTTACTCTAGTTGAACAGCGGGTTGGGGTCTAGGCAGATTTAAGTAAAGCTATTGTATTTCGTGTAAATACGTGTCTGTTTATACTTAAAATATATATAACTTCATCATAAACTAAAAAAATAGAATGACATATATATTACGAAGTATTGGAACATAATGAAAATATGGAGAGTATACATATAATGTGTATTTATTTAAATATTCAATAAGTCTTTTACAATTTGTTAGAAACAATAAAATGCAAAAGAAAAGTAATTTATTTTCTATCTAAGTGAGTTGCAACCTAGGTAAGTGTCTAGGTAGGTCTGGGCGGGTTAGGCGGGTGCCTCAACAGGTATAGGCATCATTTCTTAATTTTTACATGTTTAGGCATTAAGCCGGGCGGTGGCTAGCCGCCTAGGCGGCGATAGGCGGAGATTTTTAGAACAGTGTTTTTAAGACACAAGTAAGCAGTGGTAGATGAAGTCTTTGTGAAATTCCAAAAAATAGTGCGCGCAACGTCAACATTTTTAAGTGAGGCATTTTGTGGAGGTAAACCCGTACACACTGTGTGTTTAGCATACATACTTTGTTATATTTTAATTGTATTTTTAAGTTAATATTGTTATATTTAACATAGAGTTAAATCATGTAAGTATAGGATTATGAGGTAAAATCATAGTCTGAAATATCGATAATATCGACGAAATATCGAGGATATTTCAGTTTTTTCGAATCACGGATATTTCGGAACATATCCATGTACATATCGTACAAATATCAACAATATCGACGATAATATCAGAAAATATCGATGTCGATAATTTCGCTCACGCTTCAGCAATATTTTGTCAAAATATCGGTGTAATATCGCTAAAATATCGAAAATATCGATGTAAAGGAAGAAAAAAAAAAGGAAAAAGAAGAAGAAAAAAAAGAAAAAAGGGAGGACAAAAACACAAAGGGGATTTGAACCCCTCCCATTTTACTCCTCCAACACCTTAACCACCATATATCACTTATGTTTTAGTGATAATATGCTAAAATATTTATATTTATATGAGTGGCATGTTAACAATTACTTGCAAAACTATTTTGGGGATTTATCATTTGATGAATACTCTTCACAATAAACTTACTCTACACATAGAGATAATGAAGATAGTGAAAATTTTGAACCTTATAGGAAATTTATGTGGTACTAAATTACTCATGTATCTTACCATGCAATGTATAAAGTATAAAATATTGTAGTAAATCATTATATATAAATGATTATGGTGTGCTTAATCTTTTTTTTCATTAATTATTACATATTTTCTACACTCACAGTGTTTGCCAACTCGCTGTATAATCAACTTAAATCAGTTAAATCCATCATGTAATGCATTTCCTTCTATTTTTTTTATAAACTAATAGATAATTGACTAAATAAACATTCACCAAAGTTTCAATAAAAATTTCCAAGTTTTTTTTACAATTTTCGTGGTTTTTATTCAATTTTTATTGATATCGATAATATTCCGATATTTCTATCGAAATTTTGATGTTTTTTGTCAACCGATATTTTCGATATCATCGATATTTTAGACCATGGATAAAACTTATAAGATGGACGGGAGGTGAGAGTTAATGGGCTTTTTGTTATTTTAAGAAGTAATAACGAACTTTAAAACTTCTTTACAAATGGTATAGCTCCCTTGAAATATATATTTTTCTCCTATTTCTTCTTCTTCGACGTGAGCTACCATTATCAACTATGCAACTAATTGTTTTTTTTTTTTGTGTGGTTAAATCTGCTTCCTGGTGATTTTAACTTTTAAGGAAGAAGTGAGTGATAGAGTTGGTGATAATGGTAAATTAATTATTCTTCGTCATGATCCGATACAGTATCGTACCAAGAGATAAAAAGTGTCTACGAACAAAAAATAAATATTGTCAAGCATATCCACTCTTTTTAGGGAGTTTTAATAAAAAAAATTCGATACTGTTCACTTTTAACGAAAAATCACATTTTAACATTTAAAAAAAAAAAAATTTACTATATATTTAAAAATGACTTTTCATTAAATAGAATTTTTTTTAAAATTTTTCGTTAATTTTTCTCTCTTTTTATGCCCTCGAGCTTGAATGATAAACTAATGTCATGCATTTTATCTTTCTTGGTGAACAACACTAAGTATGTATCCTATTCCTTTTCCGATAGATATTTACCCAATAGAAGGAAAGATATTTTCTACTTGAAGAAAGAAAGGGATTCCATGACTTTTTACAGTTCAATACCACCAATAGTCAACCCACATTGACGGTCAAACTCCAAACTCGCATATCATACGCTTGCACTCTATCGCAAGAACAAGCCGGGAACTGGACTGTCAACTCGCACATCTAACACCATGAGCCGGAAGAGAGACAAACCCTACTTCTCCCGCCACGCCCCCTACTCCGGATCGAAACGCCGTCGTCCCCTGCCTCCACATCCGGAACCCGAACCCGAGCTCGACAAGCCGACTTACAAGCAACCGCCGCCCCCGGCTCTGGTCGTAACAGGTCTCCCGCCCGACTGCTCTGTCCTAGACCTCAAGTCCCGGTTCGAGATCTATGGACCCATCTCCCGCATCCGCATTGACCGAGACGCGGTCGGCTACGTCACCTACCGTGCCGCCGACTCCGCTCAAGCCGCCATCGCTGCCTCTCTCGACCCATCATTCGGTATCACCATCGAATCCAAAAAAGTACTGATCTTTCCTCTTCAATTGACCCAAAGAAGCTTTCTTTTTACTATTTAATTTCTGGGTTTTCGAAATTTTGTTGAAATTTGGGGTTTTGCCGCAGCTGCAGGTGATTTGGGCGACGGACCCACTTGCCCAATGGCGGAAGGGAGTCGGAGCTGGTGCTGAAAATAGAGATTCCGGTGCCGGGTCGTCGGCAAGTTCGAATCTTGTGAGGGCGGAGGTGCCGCTGAGGGGGCGCGGCAGAGGGAACAAGCTTGCTTCGGCAATAGTGAATCCCAGAGGCGGCGCTCCTCCTGCTGCTGCTGCTCCTCCTACCATTGCTGCTCCTGCCACTGCTGCCGAGAGTTCTTCGTCGGCGTTGGATGCGCCTTCCAAACCCAGAGAAATCGTTGCTTATGATGATATCCTGTAATACTATCAGCTGCGTTTTGGGATTTGGAGGGTTTAGTTTTGTAACATTAGCAATGGGTTTTAGTTCATAGAGATATGAGTGGGTATTAGCAGAGATAAAAGGTTTGGCTTTCAGATCATTGATGATTGATGTTTTATGTTTGTTCGTGAATCCGATGTTTTGCATTTGTTTGGTCTGTGATTCTGTATGCTCTTTTGTTTTATATTTTAATGAATTAGGCTGCTCCATGTTGTGAATAACGTAATGCAGTACTATATTTGCTTCAAGCCTTCAACTGTTCAACATCGTAGTTGTTCTGATTGTGAATGTGATTGCATTCTGTTTGTTGGGTTAGATTCAAGCCGCGGACCTATACCCGGCCTTGGAGGCAAGTGCCAGATTTTAATGAGTAGGAGAGGACACGGCAGCTGCCCAAAAACATGAATGGAGCTCTGCAGGTCTTGGTGATTGTATCAAATATTCAAATCAGAACTTTGAAAGCGGCGGAGGGAATTTGTAACTCAACTGCAAGAAATATATGTAAATCTCAAAAGCTATGAAAATGTTAAGCCCAATATCTTTAGCCCAAAGAGCCCACGATCGAGCAGTTTAATAGAACAGAATTGTAAAGCAAAGTAATTGAAAACGAAGAGCAGAGACTAGAGAGCAATCAGAGAATTGTTGTAATGGAAGAGAATGAAGAAAGCAGAGGAGTAAAGCAAGAAGAAGCAAGCAGCGAGCAAGAGAGATGGAGTTGGGGGGCAGGAGCGGACGGGCAGCTGGGCACGGGCAGGCTACAGGACGAGCACCTCCCTTAACTGCTTCACCTCCCTACTCTCTCCTCTGCCGCTGGACCCATCTCCTTCCCCGCCTGCGCCGGCGCACACGTTCTCGCCTTGACCTCAGGTCTCTTCCCTTCTTCCGTCTAAATATTACAAAAATACTATATTTTCCTCTTTTTTTTTCTTAGGAACGAAAAAAAAAAAACAGGTGGGAAGGTGCTGACGTGGGGAAGGGGCACATCCGGTCGACTAGGTCATGGTGATGTGGTCAACAGCCCAGATCCCATGCAGCCATGCTTGTTATGTCTTTGAACAACTTCTTCATTACTCATGTTTCAGCTGGTTGGAACCACTCCGGTTTCATTTCAGGTATATTCAGGCATTTTATATGTTTTACACTGGCAGTATTCTACTTCAAACTAATCTAGCCAATGCAGCTATTCGTGCGTCTGCTCAGGTAGTTGATATATATATACACATAGAGCTTAAGGGGAGGGATTCTGTTTTTTCAAAAAAAAATGGGTACACGCTTTCCACCGTTAGATTGGCTTTAATGAAATTGTGTGGTTGCGATTAAAACACAGGCCACACAATTTCATTAAAATTAAATCCAACTGTAGAGAGCGCGTCCCCATTTTTTTTGAAAAATGGGGACCCCTTAAGCTCCTCCTATATATATATATATATATATGTGGTGAAATATGTTTATGAATCTTTGACACTTTTATGCCTATTTCTATCCGTGTGGAATTGAAAAACCAGTTTGAGATTTTACGCCAGTTCTTGAATTTTGCATGTTTTACTGCTTTGTATTTAACTCGATGGCAACTTGAATTATGGGGAATCCGGGAATGTTCAACTTATTTCTGGATTTGGGACTTTTCTTGCTTGTTTTCAGATGCAAGGGATCTTTTCACATGTGTAGATGGAATCATGCTTTAGTATTAGCTGGTATGTACATTGATTTGATGTTTTAACTAGTTCTGTGTATTCATCATCTGTGGCGAAAAGATGTGTTTTAAAATAGCTGCCCTGCCTCGGATATATCTTAAACAGGTGCAGAAGTTCATATGCTTGGTGGAAATCACCATGGAGTTCTTAGCAATCCTGAAAAAATGACTCCAGTAAAGCACTTAGCAGGTTAAGGCATTTCATCGTACAGATCTGAAAAGTACACTGGATATTTCTGGTAAGTTTGATGTATCTGAATGATCTTCGTGCTCGAATTGTGATTGCTGCTGATTGCGCGTGTGATTCTTTACGTCAACAGATTCAAAGGAAGTTGTCATGGAGAAAATCCCCGGTCTCGGTGAGAGTAGAAGTGTGCAGATTGACGATGGAGCCGAGCGCTCTGCTATTGTGGCAGAGGATGGAGTGATAAAGACATGGGGTTGGGGTGAAAATGGTCAGCTTGGCTTGGGAAATACAGATGCCAAACGAGTCCTCAAGAAGAAGTGAGTTTCAGCAACAAATTTCGGGAAGAAGCCGACACAATCGAGATTTACTGTGGCAGCGGGTTTACAGTTGCCATAAGAACTTCGTGTCGCCATTCTCAAACTGATTAGCCACCTATTTACCTGAGCTTTACCTAGTTCATGCTGTGTAAATATATAAGTTTATACAGGGTCATGTTTTTTGGACTGAAGGGTCACAGATTCAAGTCGTGAAAACAGGCTGAAGCAACCAACTATACTTTCGAAACAAAAAGCCGCAAACTTAAAATTGAGTCTGCGATCAGAGCTAGAAAAGTGAGTTTTCCGGAAATTTTCCCATTGAATTACTCGTCACAATTAAAAAATTCGGGCTTTACATGAAGAAAATTAGAAGAAAAGACGCCAACGGTGATGTTACATGTGAATCATGACATAAAAAGAATCACATTAGTTAATATCTACTGCCTAAATGTTCAAGAATGTGGGGAAGAATTGCTCTCTGCTCGATGTATATCTTCTTATGCTTGTTGGGGACTTCAGTTGTATGTATTATGTTATGATCAGGACGTTGTTTTCATATCCGTTGTTGCGAACAATTGGGCGCAGGGGATCAACTCGCCATTCACCATCGGCAATGAACTTGATCTGAAATGCAAGATACAAAACACTAATCAATGGGGTTCTGGAAATATAAAAGCTCAACCGGATAACAACAAAATTTACTTGCCTCGTATCTGCCCGGATACAATTTAAGGGACAAAGAGAAGACTCCTGTTCTCGACTTCTCCATCTTTCTCTGCAAGCCACCAACACGGGTAACAACATTTGTATTCCAAAAGCAAGTAGAAGACCACTGCTAAGAAACATGGTAGTAGTACTGGTATTTCGAAAACGCGGGTAAATGCAAGTATAAATACCTCATAAAACCAAAATACATGCACATGATAAAATAACTCAACTTATTTAATCGTTTGCAGTATTTGTTCATCTAATAATGAAAGGAAAGTAAGAAGATAAATGAATGAGTGGACGAGAACATGCATCTACTCTTATTACTTAAGCCTAACCTAACTGATCAATTCAAGAGGAGATCAGACCTGGGTAGTCCAACCATCATATGATCCAGCTATGAGCACTTCTGAGGCTGAATTTGGATAAACAATGCAAGCATTACGAAGAAGTAGTAAGGCCCTGCGAGCATCACTAATCCGCTTCTGTTTCTCCTCCACAATCTTTTGCGCTTCGCTGATATGGGTGGGTAACGTGTCAATAGTCAAGCAAGTCATAGTCTTGTTTTTAAACTAACAGAAATTGTGCATACATTATTGCCATTGCCACCTTTCCTTCTAAAACAGCTAACTTTGCACGTGTTGAACGCAATTTGTCCTGGGCATGCATAATCTCATTTTCCTGAAACTCCCAAGCATCAGCAAGGTTCCGCAAATCTGCAGAGGTGCTTTCATGACCCTGATGAAAAATATAGAATGTGTTTAATATAATGACATGAATCCTCTAGAAACATTATAACTGTATGAGAACGCTTCCAAGAGAAACTGAATGCAAACAGAACTTAAGGATTCCATGGCAAAGAAAATGAAAGCGAATACATAGTTAAAACTTTAGAGTGAAAATTTTCAAACTAGATATAATTTTAATTTTTTTTTGTAATGAAGACTGTTCATACCCACCTCCTGTGATGCAGCTTCATCAGTTTTAGACCTCAACAAGCGGCGTGCAGAGATGAGCTCTGGTTCAGGGTGCTTGATCTGACTACGTATTTGCTCGTGATTGATCCCTTTCTGATTAGAATCCAGTTCAATCCTTTGATCGGGTTTATTAGCTCCTGCTCTTAGTTGAAATATGCGATCTCTTGAAACATCCTCTGACACTCCCGTTTTATCATAAGAAAATTCATCAGCTGTACATTACATACATTATATCATCAATCAAAGGTTACTTGAACCAAATATTGAACCATCAATCCGGTGAAAACTGAAAGCAAGTAACTATAAAATACCTTCAAAATCCAGATCCGAAACTCCACCCCTCTGGGTGCTCCAAGTTCTCCACATGTCAGGTCTGGGTGAGTCTCTTAGCACATCAATGTTTGAAAGAGATTTGTTGTGGTTAGACCTGTCTCTTGAATCGTTAAGAATGGCTTTGGTGGGGTTTACTGATGCAGGTCCACTGCTTGTCAAGGCCAGCAACTGTCTTTTACAATGCAACATGAATCATGTTATGTTTTAAAAGTTCTACATGCAAGGGAAACAATCACATCAAACTCTTAAAAACAAATTATTTTCATGCCAATGCTGTCATTGTGACTGCCAACATAAAAGTTATCCTCTCTTTCAAGTTTCAAATGAACTTCATGGTGGAAAGAACAAAATAAGCTTCATAAACATTTGCTGATAAATTATAATTGATTTTGTTTTAGACATATGCAATCCTCAAGAAATATGCCAAAAATGCAATTCGATTCTGAAATATATATCATCAGCTTACCACCATAAATGTATACAAAAGTATGTAAACTGGAAACAAGTAAAAATTTCAGGACTTTGCATAATGCTTTCCCCTAGAATACCTCCCCACCAAAAGACACAATCAATTTCAAAGTAAATTAAGCGAACTTACATCATCAGCTGAGTCCTCTTTCTCTCTCAAAGTAAAACCAAGCGTCAAATTTCTCTGTTTCTCCAATCGATTCAATATACCCGCAATTCCAGTATCGTCCTCTGTTGTAGCGGCATCTCTACACATATTTACAACAGTTGAGTTGAATCCCTTTCCCGAAGAAGTATTCATCGATTCTAGCGTTAAACATAGAGTATCAATGAACGATGAATATCTTGTCCTCGCCTTTTATTTTAGATAATAAATCTCATCCACACAATATATATCTATGGTGCAAATATTCAATCAAAATTTCACAGTTTGCACATCACTTTCCAAATTAATGACAGAGAAAACAAAAGGAATAATTATACCAGGGAAAAAAAACAAATCTAAAAACTTGAACAAGTTTCAATTATAACAGAATCCTCACAGTGATCGACCAGAGGACGATGCTGCTTGAGAAGAATCATCAAGAATCGAAGAACCCACGCCGGAAACCCCAGTTTGATTGCCGCTGGAGGCACCGCTGTCGAATTTTTTCGCCATTGAGGAATCCCAATTCCTAAAGTTGCGGTCTTGAGCTCTATCTTCTTCTTCCAAATCCCAACCCAACGAAAGCCAACCGCCTTTCTCCGTAATAGCATCGACCAAATCTTCTCTCCCAGCTTCCAACAGCTCCTTCTTGCTCGGAAACGCCTGGGGCTTCTTGGAGCTCTTCATGAACTCCAGAATCTCAGCTTCCAAGGTGAAATCATCCCCCTCGCCATCCCAATCTTTACACCGCCTCGCAAACCCAGAACACCCACAATACAACCCGTCGTAATTGTAACCTTCTCTCGACTCTGAAAACCCTAGAATCAAAGAACAGCCGGTCATCGGGTGATGACCCTGCAGCCGCCGGGTTATTGCTCTTGAATTACCGATGAAAAGAATCGAGGGAAAGGCGCGAGGGGCGGCAACTGGGGAGGAGGAGGGCGGGAGGATCAGGTGGTTCGCGGCGGTGGTGAAACAGAGCATGGCTCAGGCATTTCGACGAACAGATGGGGGGTGGAAGGCGGAGAAATGGATAAAAAGGAGGGGAGGGGGAGCGAAGCAACGAACAAAACCACCAAGACACGTAAACGGGCATTAAAGGCGAAATAAAGCCGAAGGTGTACGAATAGAAATTTAGAGTGCGTTTAAACTCCCTATAAACAATTGTTTGTTAATTACTGTGTCTGATATTTTAATCACTAATTAATGCATGTTGGAAGAGGATACGACGACCGAGGATTCCGTACAATGAGAGAGATTCTCGCCGGAAGAGAGATTCTGACGCAGCACGAGGGTAGAAGCGATTCCAATGGAAGCCTTCTTTTTCGCAATTAATATTAAAAGAGAGGTTTGTATATTGCCATTAGGATAAGGCAAATCTTTGCTCTAATATCATTTGACATAGAGGGCAGAAGGACTACTAACGTAAGCTCTTGATGACCTTAAACATGAAGGGATCATAATATAACTAAGAGTCTTGTTTATTCACGATTCTCTTAAAAAACGACATATTTAAGCGCCCAATTCTGATACCAAAATATTTTTCGTCTCCTATTTTGTTGCCATATTGATTGAATCCAATTTCTTAACTTTAATTCTTCTTTTCAAAATTTGAAACATTTTATTTTCTTTATCTTTATCCGTTAGAATTGACCCATATATTGTCCTACGTCAAAATAGAATTGACTCATATTTTGTCGTATGTTAGATTCTCTTTTGAAATAATGAATAATTTTAGTGGTTTATTATTTAAACCCCTTTCACTGTCATGTTACTAATTACATGATAATGTCATCACTTGTCTATTTGATTTGAGGTCTATAAACCTCCTGCGTTTGTGTCCACCAAAATGGTTTCATGTGGAACTTGAATTCAAAAGGTCCTCCCTTGTGTGTCATCCTCGGGCGTGGAAGCTCCTATCCAAAAATTTATCAAGTAAAAGGGGTTATGTTATAGGATTAATTCCAACTAAACATGCATGATCGGTTAAAACGAGGAAGACAATAGACTAGTCCCCAGTCCCCTCACTAAAATAATCAACCATTACATTCAAGCACGAAAAGATCAGACAAAAGGATTAAGATCTTAGTTCTCAAAAAAAAAGGATGAAGATCTTCAGTTACTGGACCCAAACACAACTCAAATAAAGTCTGGGCGGAAAGCCATGAGTTACATGTATCCGAAGCGGTACTAGAAGAAAAAAGATCATTTACCACGGTGGATGCCCGTTGTAGATCGAAACTCACCACGGACGCTTTGCTCGTTAGTATTCTGGATGTAAAAAAAGTTTAGAATTTTACCACGGCCAAAATGTGTTGTCAATTAAATAATAATCACGGACTTAGCCCTTAATAGATTCGAATCTAACATCACGCGCTAAAACCGTTGTGGACCATTAATTAACCACAGCTAATGTCCATTATAAAAAGTTTTCCAAAAATTTTAAAAAGAAAAAACTATTTAATTAAAAACAATATATATAAGTTGACAAAACAAAAACAATATATAAAAGCCCACAAAATTGCAAATTTACTATAATACAATAAAATTTTAAATTATCACATGTTCAAAAAGAATTACAAGCATTACACTAAACTACAACAAAATCACCTATAAAACCAATGAGCTGTCCTAAGAATTACAAGGAAATTGTCATTTAGAAGACTTTAGTTTTCCTTGAACACCTCCAAACAAATTTCTTTCAAATTTGCAGTTGCCCACCCATGTACACACTTCAAATTTTTTTCATATATGATTTTTATTTTGTGTGTGTGTGTGTGTGTGCAGCAGTGCAGGCACTGAATCAATTTCGACGATAGCGACATTTGGAATGGCAGCAAATTTGATGGTGTATTTGGTGAGGGAGTATCACATGGAGCAGGTTACTGCTGCCAGCATAATTAACATTTAGATATGTTCCAACTGTTTATTAACAATCGTTGGTGCCTCCATTGCTGATATATATTTATCTACCTAATTTTCATTTCTAAATTGTTGGCTCCCAGCTTCTTGAAGAAAACTGCTAGGGTAGTGGACAATGAACTAAAAGATGATGGGTCTCGTGCAGCTCCATCGAGGCTATGCAGCATTCAACAACTCGAAGAGGTAATACATGTTATGAAAATCCTCCCCAGAAATTTGTTTCCGGTGCCATCTGCTTGCTGGCCCTTGCCGAAGAACCAACGTTGTAGTAGTACACATTGGACTGAATTTCGGAATCCCTGCTGCATCGGCGAAAATGATGTCAATTATGACGCTCTTGATTTCCCTCACGTTGTAAAACCGTGTCATACAACGAGCCCTAACAAAGTTCACCAAATGTGAAGGTGGGATCCCACATTTAGTGAGCAACAAAGGAGAGCTTTGGCTACATCACTATGCTTCATCGAACGGGGTTGTAGCCACGTTGGTTTTTTGGCTATTTCCTCAGCAAATGTTGCTCGATTTGTGAGAT
The DNA here is from genome assembly GCA_963580275.1 of Crataegus laevigata. Taxonomy (NCBI): domain Eukaryota; kingdom Viridiplantae; phylum Streptophyta; class Magnoliopsida; order Rosales; family Rosaceae; genus Crataegus; species Crataegus laevigata. Next base: position 5,482,547 of record OY756940.1, read on the forward strand.
GTTTGGCGTTGTTGGGCTGCTTGAATTTTACAACAAAGGGTTTTCTGAGAAGATGAGAAGTATTGGGAATTCTCTGACCTAGTTTGCTTGGCCGGGGTTACTTATCTGAGAACTGTGGCGGTCTGCATTCTGCGTAGTGTTACAGGAAGGCATGGTCAGCCCAACTGGTTGGGCAATGATATCAATGCAGGATTGGACTATTTTTTACCTTTTTGTCTTGTAAAATTACCACGTGAATAGTTTTATCACGTTAGAAAGAACTAACTTTAACTTCAGAATGCAGTTGAATAGTATACATTTAGGAGAAGAAAGTAGGATTGTCATGGGGGGATTCATAACTTTGGAATACATTTATTTGGTTAAGGAGTTGGCTAAATCTCCTAATAGACTAACTATAATCTGGCTCGAGTTGTTATTCGACGTGGACGAATTTCGTAAACAAATACGTCAGCAAGTGAAGATGCTTCATTATCAATCTAATCATGAAAATCTTGAGTCGAGATGGTCGATCCGCAATCCAAGCATCATAAACGGATATATCCAGAAAATGCGATTACATTTCGCATGACTATAAGGTAAAAAATGGAAATAATGTATTGGGCCGTACTGGTTAAGAAAGAAGATCATAACTTGGGCCTCAATTTGTTTGTACTTGCCTTTCTTTTCTTTTCTTTTCATTTTTCTTTAGAGATAGGTCGGCCAGAATTAATGGAGGGTGCGCACGGTTCAAAGTGGGACTTCCTTTTTTCGGATGAATTTTTCAGTGTGACCGTCACACGATGCAGTATATTACGTGTCCTTATATAAATGGTGAGATATGTATGTTAAAAATTTAATAAAATAAAAATTAAAAAATTTCACTACTTACATAAAAACAAGTAGTGTGTATCATTCGTATTCTCGTCATAGCTAAAAATTTCTCTTTCTTTCGCCATCTTCCCTATATATATACGTCTGTCCCAGCCAAGCATGCTGCCTCAAACTCACAACTCTTCATAGAGTGCTTTTAGAAAAAGCACTTCCTCAAAGCTTAGCTAGGTAGTGTAGTGCCCGCTGCTCGCTTAATCTTCTTGCATGTTGATAAGCTGAATTAGCAGATCAAAATATATAATGGCCATGATGGCTGAAGGCAAGAAGCAGCAGCAATCAAGCCACTGCCTCTACGTCACAAAGTGCTTTCAGAAAAGCACTTCCTCAGAGCTGTCACACAAATTTCCTTTAAGCCCAGATAAAGAACCAGTTGATAGAAAACGTGATGTCGCAAGAAAACCTGGTGGTTGGAAGGCCATGCCTTTCATCTTAGGTCCCTCTCTCTCTCTCTCTCTCTCTCTCATGGAGGATGTTGCACCGAAATCGTTGTGTCCCAGGTCATTGATGAAAAAATATGCAAGTTTTTTTGTCGACATGATCGAGGACGGGATACTATCGGTGGCAGTTTACTCTCATTCCATGATGTGTTAATACATCTTTATCCATTGAATTGCAAAAAAGGAAAACATTTTTAATGGTGGTGGTGCAGGAAATGATACGTTCGAAAGGTTGGCTGCTTTTGGGTTGCAGGCAAACTTTATGGTGTACTTCACGAGGATGCTACATCTAGACCAGGTTTCAGCTTCCAACATTATCAACATCTGGTCTGGTGTGACCAACTTCGCTCCTCTCCTCGGTGCCTTCATCTCCGACGCCTATGTCGGCCGCTTTCGGACTATTGCTTTTGCGTCCATTTCTTCTCTCATGGTACCTCTCTTTCTAGTTTCTCTCTCTCAATTATTTATTTGTTTTTATTACTTTTTTTGCCAATGCTTTCTTTGTTTTATCTTGGTAACTTCATTAATTTGGCAACTGTTCGTCCTAATATGTTAATATTTGGTTACTATTAAATACTATTTTGACTAAATTTGAAGATAATTCATACAAAAAAAAAAATAATTTAAATTGGAGTTTGTTTAGTCATCTAAAGTATCGAATAAGTTTCGTTAAAAAAAAGTATCGAATAAGTTAACAATGTGTACCAAGTAATATATTCATAATGAACCGTCAATTGATTTTGATATATTTGAATGACTAAACAAACTGCTATTCGAATTTCGAATGAGTTTTTGTATGGATGATCTTCAAATAAAAACTAAGAAATTGAGCAGTTTCGATTATTAAATTTCTCCAATAAAGATACTTTTTTTTGAACAAAATAAAGATACATTATAAACAAGTTAGAAAATAAGTTCATTCACCAAAAAGTAACACAAGCATTATCCACTTAATAATGTATCAAATACTGTATATAGATATAAAATATTGAATTTAACAACTAATCACTCCCAAATGTTGTATATATTTTTCAGCGATGCAGATTGTCTCCCATCCTTTTCTTATGTTCTTTCCATCATCTTTTATTTGTGCGGTTACGGTTAAATCACGTCAATATTTTATATTAATTTTTTAATAAAGATAATAAGACAAAAAATAATCTGAATATAAAATGTTGACGTGACTTAACGGTAACCGCACAAATAAAAAGAGATGATAAGGAGATCGCAGACAATTTGGCTCTATTTTTCAGATATTTGATTTATAAATCTGTGGCCCTAGGGCCCTTCTACATTAATTAATACCTAATAATTGTATGTACGGTGTTATTAATATTTGTTACATGTGCCATGTGCTGTAGTACTCTATCGTTGTGGGGTTTAACTTTTAGAGGTGGGAGAGCGCCGGTGGCGATCTTGTAGTTGACTAAGTTGCCTTGTTGTGCGTAAAAGTCTCAGAAAGTCTTTGAAAAGGTGCCAGTGAGTTAATATATGTATTGGAAAGGGCAAGGGTTCTTTAGCAAAACCTACCCTTTGTGCACAGTTGATGTTTTATTTTAATTTTTTTTCACGGCGTTATTAAGTTAGAAATTTGAGTTGAGTCGCGCAATAAATTAAATATGATTTTCTGTTGAACACGTCAACTAGAGAATGAGACAAATCGGTTGAAGTTGAAGTTGAACTACCAGTGTAATAGGAAATCCAATAAGGAAACACAATCATTGAAGCTAGAGCTACCAGTCAATATGGTATACGGTTTTGGAAAGCTTAGCCAACATTTCGAAAACACGCGAAAAGGTTAGAGGAATAGTAGTCTTTATTTAAAATCTACTAGTCAATCAATAATATAAATATTATAATGGAAAGATCGTTACTCGTTGATCATTCATTATTCTACGGGTTAGGTTACGAAGAGAAAATAAACAAGTTTAGTTATGATAATGGCACTTATTACCTTGTTGCCATCCCTAACAGAGCCAAGAATTCAGACTAGGAGGGGTCTTTAAATCATATAAAAAAATTAGACAAAAATATAACAATATAACTAATGAGAGAAAATTAAAGGTTTCTTTTTTGTATTGACGTGAAAATTTTTAATCAAACAAGATTGGTAGATCTTTAACATGTATGAAAAATTTAGTATTAAAATAATTATATCATAAAAACAAAACTTGTTACGAGATTAACAATAAAGTTAACATTAATTTCAAACAAAAATTTAAAATCATGGCTCAATGCTATTATTATGAGATTTTTCTTCAACATAAATTAATCTTGTTCTGTGTCAACTAACCAAAAAACAATTACTTCCACTACGTATACAAGTTTGCCTTATTGTAATTTTTTTTCTTAATTGTAAGAAAAAATTTGCTACAAATTTTGAAATAAATAAAAGTTCAATTAGATTTTTCTCTGTGGAACTCCTTTTTTAATTTTTACCCATTAGTTAATTTATTGTGTAACATTAGTTATATATCAACAGGGAATGGCGACAATTACTTTCACAGCGTGGCTGCCGCAGCTGCATCCTCCGCCATGCGGCCCACAACAGCAAGCACTGAGTCAGTGCAGCGGTCCAACCCGAGCTCAACTCGGTCTCCTGCTACTGGGTCTAGGGTTTATGTCCATAGGTTCAGGTGGCATCAGGCCATGCAGCATCCCATTTGGCGTTGACCAGTTTGACCCAACCACCGAAGAAGGAAAGAAGGGAGTGAAAAGCTTCTTCAACTGGTACTATGCTACGTTCACAGTTGTCTTGTTGATCACCCAAACCGTAGTGGTTTACATTCAAGACAAAGTCAGCTGGAGTTTAGGGTTTGGGATCCCAACGGTGCTAATGGCTTGCTCTATCCTGCTTCTGCTTATGGGGTCTAGGGTTTACGTGCATGCAAAGCCACAGGGCAGTATGTTCTCTGCGATTGCACAAGTAATTGTTGCTGCTCATAAGAAACGCCACGTTAAGCTTGCGGAAGAAGCAGAAATTATAGAAGTTGACAAATTCTATGATCCTCCAATATTCGAGGGGCATTACGCCTCTAAGCTCCCTCTCACAAACCAGCTCAGGTAACAAATCTTTGTCGTGATAGATCGATCAGTTCTTTATTTCCTACTTATTGATGGGAGGTTTTGTTTGACTTACACAAAGGACAAGTTAAATATCCAATTATTACAGATTAAAAAAGTCCAGTTATTATGACTAACCACTGACTGGTTTGGCCTAATTGAATTGACAAATAATCATTAGCTAATCAAGAACCATCATTTTTTTGTTTTTGTTTTGAACGATCATCACGTCAGATTAAGACTCAGATTACAGTGTTCATAATATAAGCTCATCGTTAACCACCGTCACATTTGTAAGGTGGGGGTCCATTCTTATATGTTTATAATAATATAATATAAGAAATTAGGTTCTCATCCCTCATTTTATCACTCAATTGATTAAAACTTTATTCTTTTTCAATTTTTATCAAAGTCATCGGGTATTAATAATATAATTAATTATTTCAATAATAAAATATTTTTTATTTCTAAATATATTCATTTAGTGTTAAAAATGTTACAATTAGTATATTCATATTTATGGCTAAATTTTTTATCATTAGTTTGTACCCATTTTTTATTTGCAACCCTTTTTTAATTTGTAACAATTTTCTTTTCAATTTTCATTTGTACCCATATATTAATTTCTTTTTGTGCCCATATTTTTTAAAGTTTTATTTGTATTTGTACCCATATTTATTTATTTATTTGTACCCGTTTTGAATTTTGCTAAATGTACCCATGCTAATTATATGTACCCATTCATGTAATTTTTTTTCAAAATTTTAATCTTAAAATGTACTCATTCTTAAATATACCAATTTGTCATATGTAAAATGTACCCTTTTTTTAATATAAAATCTATTCAATTTTTTTTTTCTAATCCATTTTTAAACTTATATGGGTACATTCTTTTTTCTTTGATTTGAGAATGTATCCATGTCAAGTTTAATTGAAAATTTTTACTAATCTTATTAAGCCTAATATCTTCTTTTTTTTGGGCGATTTTGAAGAATATACCCATGTTTTGGTACAATAATTTTTTGGTTAATTTTGATGAATTTACCCATGTTTATACACACACACACACACAATAGTATATTTATATTTTAATATTTTTAATCCCACAAATTATGGTTTTTTATTTAAAATCTCATTAATATAAACAACTATAAATTTCAATTTTTAATTTAAAAAATATAGTAACATACATAGAAATAAATTATCACATTAATTTCCGGGATTTCGATTTAAAATTGAAAACCAACAAGATTTCAATAAAATAATATTAATAATTAGGGACCGCATCAAAAGTCTCCCATTATAATATTTAATTTCGGTGTCAATAAAATATAATAGTAAAGTGTTTTAGTTGAATTCAAATTCAATTTCTTGAGTTGCATATGTTCGTTGGAACTTTAGGCAACAATCACCATGTTTCAAAAGTACCTTGAGTTCCGTCCAAATGAATTAAGAGAAGAGTTTTCTCCAATGTCATTTATTATTTGTTAGTCAAATTCCGAGTCGTGTCTTGAGGATACGGACTATATGAAGTTTGTCAGAGTCTGAAGTAAATGAGGTGCTTTGACGTCTACCGAATTATAAGTGCAAGAATAGGGACAAAATTTTGCCTACTATGAACTATGAACCGTGTTTCTTTTAATTTTTTACTTGTTCATCATGTTAATTAACTATATTTGTTCATTATATTTTCATTAGGTTCTTGAACAAGGCTGCTGTAATATTGGATAACGATGTGAAGCCTGATGGTTGTCCAGTCGATAACTGGAGGCTGTGCAGCGTGCAACAAGTGGAAGAACTTAAATGCGTATTAAAAACAATCCCGATATGGTCAACGGCCATATTTAGCCTGATGGCCATGACACAGCAGAACACATTTACTGTGTCCCAAGGCCTAAAAATGGACCGTCATCTCGGCGCTAACTTCGAAGTCCCAGCTGGGTCCATCAGTGTCATCTCCTTTCTCACTATTGGCCTCTGGCTCCCAATCTACGACCGGATTATAGTCCCGTCCCTCAGAAAAATTACAAAGCTCGAAGGTGGGATTACAGATCTGCAGAGATGTGGAATCGGGATTATATTCTCCGTCCTATCCATGGCAGTGGCCGGAGTAATCGAAAAGGAGAGAAGGGATTTTGCAAATTTGCACCCTGACGCACATGTGTCATTCCTCTGGCTAGCCCCACAACTTATTCTGATGGGGCTCTGTGAGGCGTTCAATATTATAGGTCTGCTGGAGTTTTTCAATCGGGAGTTCCCCGACCACATGCGAAGCGTCGGAAATGCCCTTCTGTCTTGCTCCTTTGCTGGTTCGAGCTACTTGAGCAGTTTCATGGTGACTGTGGTGCACCATGTGACTGGGACAGAGAAGCACCCGGATTGGTTGACCAATGACCTCAATGCTGGAAGATTGGACTACTTCTACTTCCTATTGGCTGGGATTGGGGTTCTGACTTTTGCCTACTTTCTGTTTTGTGCGCAACGTTATCATTACAAGGCCACAAATGTGAACGTTGAAGAGAAGCCATATGATACTGATCATGTGCAGTTAGGTTCAACAAATGCTTAAACATGGCTATGTATATATGCAAATAAAATCCAATCAAATTGAATCAACGTGCTTTAGTATTAGATATATCCCAGGAATGTTTAGTGTAATTTTCACATTATGGGAGTTGTAACTTTATCGTATGGATATGTTCATATAATTAATGAATAAGACTGCAAGAATAAGGACGTGTATGATCTTAAGTGGATAATTATAATATTTTTTTTCATATAACGATATATTATACCAAGAGTGAGGGAATAAATTGGTTTTAAACTCGACATCCATGAGATTCAAACATAAAATTTTTCATTTACAAGTAAAGAAGATACTAGACCCTTATATTAATTCGATAGTATTTATTATAACTAAAATATAAAACCCATAAAAATAATAATGAAAATTTTTTAGTAGCCCAACTATATGTATTGTCCTAATTTTCTAACCAATACTAACTATTGTGCAATGCAACACATAACATGACGCAAATTGGTAAAAAAAAGTCATGAGTAGGTGCACAAAACAAGAAAATGTGAGCAAATAAAATTTTTCAAAAATCATTTCATTTATGAACATACTTAACCTGATCCGTTTTGAAAATCATATGCGGGAAAACGTACTACATATATGTAGTACCAATAAACTTGAGCATGCCCAGTGAAGTAAAGAATCCAATGCATCACATCGTAATAAACACCAGTGGCATTGCATGACATAGGCACTGGCGTCAACCAGCTCAAACATGAAATGTAAGTCAACCAGCAGATATATGAAATGCAGACAGTGTCCTAGTGTGCGACGTTTTGGTGGACAAGTCACAAGACCACTACTGATATCGCGCATGCAACATGCCTAGAATACTAGAGTGGGAGGTTTTGGTCGGCAAGACTACTACTGATGAGATCTTTGTTTGGAGGCTTCTTGGTTGGTTTCCAGTATGTGCGAGTGCGAATATAAAGCTTTCAATAATGATAGTGATCGGTCGGTGCTTTGCAATTTGCACGGTGGGCGAGAAGAGAAAATATGAGGCATAGCTAGGCACGTTTCTTCCAAATTGTCTTATTGCTTTGTTGCGAATCTGGAACCTTCTCTTGTTCTGTGGAATTTATGGTTGTAGTTTCTTTACCGACGGAATGTTAGTGAAAGCAGAATTATTGGAGATCTAATGGACGAGGAAAAAGAAAGGTGAAATGTGAGAGATGGGATATTAAATCAGAAACTATAAATAACTTTAACAAGAGCTAATCCTGATCTTCTAGAGTGTTCATGCACCAGCAGAATCTCCGACGTACTCGATCTACTGTCTACAGGCTTACAACTAGCTTGCCCTAATTAACCCCTGAAGGAGACACGGAGTGGTCGTATATAGTGTGGATAAAGTCGTGTTATCAAATTCAATAGAGAAATCATAAGGAACTTTCTCAAAGTGAGACTATTTATAGACTCTATGCTCCCTCATAATTTAACGTTAATTCATATACTAACATTATAAAATATTGAGCCAAAAAATGAGAGGTGACAGAATTCATAGAGAGTTATACTCTTAAAAGAGTCCCCTTAGCATTTCTCAATTGAATATATTTAAGATTGCAGGCCGCAAGTGCTGTCTATGGTTCAAATTTAACGTTAGCTTTTAACTACCGCTGCACAGTAACTTGATTCTGGTCCCAAACAATGTTAATAATACTGTCATATCTACTATTCCTTGCCATAGTAAACTACCGTGTGGTGAGAAGTCGACCTGCATGCATGGACAGACCAGGACCAGCAGCTTATTTATACAAAATAGACCGAGTTACGGAGTATAGTAGACTTTTGGCTCTCAATATTTATATTTTAATCTCAAATGCAATATTCAAATTTCTTACATTTGATTCGAAAAGTGGTGGATTTTAAGACATGTGATATTCAAAACGAATATAGATGAGAAGCCCTCAAAGTATATTTTGATTTGACTTATATGTACCCAGTATTTGTCTTTATTATTGGAGATTGGCTGAATGATTGATTGAAACTAATGCTTTCACAAGTAAAACGTTGCTCAGAAGAGATTGATGGAAATCCATTTAATTTAAAACTCTGTTCCAAAAGGGATGATGATTTGAAATCCATTTTAGAATTCGGTTTGGCTTCTTGGTAGTTGTTTGCTGTTTAACATTATAGTTTTGTTGTATTTTTCTCAACTTGTAAGTTACATGTTTTAAGCTTAATTTTTGTATATGACGAGTTTAATGTCATAGAGTTATCTCATTTCACCTCGGAAAAAAAAGGCATGTCCGACTAGGCAAATTTGTACTAGATCGGCTGATGAGACGCGTTGCTTACTCATGTCTTAGGCAAATTAACTAAACAAAATATACTTTATTAATTTTATTCATCATTTTAACATTTACCTTTGGATTTGCCTATTCATGTTGAAGTATGCAACAGTACCGTCACTTAGTACTACGGTCTAATAGTATTCATCTTTATTTGTAAGTGAGAGACCTTAAATTCGATTATTGCCAAATGCGAATTTGAGCCACATTATTATGGCAAACCTATTGTAAGACTTATCTCATTTCCTCACCCCCTTATAATGTAATACTATCGTTTGTTCAAAAAAAATAAATGCAACAATACCTATTTGGGGAAAGTAGGAAAGAGATTTGCCTACTCAATTGTCTAACGTCTATACTATTGGAATAAATTTTTGCCTACATGGTTCATCAACCCTTGCTATATTATTGCCTACTCAGTTACCTATAACATTCTTTAAATCAATTAAAACATTACTATTCAAATTTTGTGGAATTCTTCCCTCACTTTTGGTCCAAAGTAATCCACATGCATGCATGCATGACTCGGGTCCTACCTCGTTTCCACCGCATCCACACCACCATCCCCACCATACCTGCAGTGGTGGCTATATAGACAAATTAGCCGACTAATTGGGACGCTTGGAATCTTGGACCATTTAATTAATGAAGTAATGTCCCTCTCTCCCACATACGAACCATTGTCGCTCGCTGCAACTTGCACGAGTTGGAGAGCTGGTAACTTTAGTAAGTGACTGTAACTGTCAAAACGATATCTTTGATAAACCTAAAATTAACGCAGTGGAATCCTGGATGCATGATGCGTCATGAATCAATCTCTTTCACGTTAATTCTACATTCGTGCAGTATCATGCATGCGTGTACCCAAAAGAGCCCGGCACTGCACTCACTGAATTATCTATATATGTGTCAGATTGGAGAACACATATTTTGACATTTCTTTTTGTATTTCTCAATTTGTAACTTTTTCTTTTCTTCCAGATTTGAACCGTTTATTTTTTTATTTTTTTCTTAAGGGGGACAACTAGTATGTTTGAATTTATTATTCATAAACTAGCCTTACTAAAATATAAATAAATTCAAAATTAAGACACTTATTTATAATAAAAAGATAAACGAATATAATTTTACAAAGAAACAATAAAGTTACTACCATCTAATCCCATAGTGATATGATTTTCGAGTTTAGTAAGTGACTGTAACTGTCAAAAAGATATCTTTGATATCTTTGATAAACCTAAAATTAACCCAGTGGAAATAGCTTTCAAAATCATAAAATAATTTGATCCTGGATGATTGATGCGTGATCGTCATGAATCAATCTCGTTCACGTTAATTCTACCTTCGTGCAGTATCATGCATGCTTGTACCCAAAAGAGCCTGGCACTCACTGAATATCTATATATATATATATATATGTCAGATTGGAGAACACGTATTTTGACATTTCTTTTTGTATTTCCCAATTTGTAACTTTGTTTCTTCTTCCAGAATTTGAACAGTTTATTTTTTTTTTCTTTTTTTTAAGGGGGACAACTAGTAAGTTTGAATTTATCATTCACAAACTAGCTTTACCACGTTTACCAAAAAAAAAACCTAGCTTTACCAAAATATAAACAAATTCAAAATTAAGACATCTAATTATAGTAAAAAAATAAACGAATATAGTTCTACAAAGAAATAATAAATTACTACCATCCAATCCCATAGTGATAATTTTTGAGTTTGAATAATATTTCAAATAATAATCCTTAAAAAATGACTGTAAATAAACGTTTGAATTGTTAAACTACGTTATGAAATGGACCCTCAAATAAACGGTTGGATCGTTTAGGTCAAAGGTGAATAGTGCTCGTTGTCTGTCTTTTCTCACGAACGATGATAAAGGGGTGTGCTAAGCTCGAAATGATTGTAGTGCGAACTGCTCCAGCTGTCACGCATAAGAAAACAAACTTATCTCTTTCCTTCGTTGAAGAAACAACCAAATTTTTTTTTTATAAGCAGAAACAACCAAAAAAAACAGTGACCGACGATGGAGATATTGTTGTGATTTTCTGTGGGTGGGCGAATTAGTCGTCGAGAAAGGTACCATTCTCTTAATCTCATCGAGAAGTATGATTTTTGTTTTTGAATCACTCGATTTTGTTGAGTATTAAAGAAGTTATGAATCATTGGGCTTCCAAATAGGTATAATCTTCTTCTACACTTTCCTATCTTCATTTTGATATATTATGGGTCGAATTGGTTAAGAAACGATTGAGTTATGAAGCTTTGAAAATTATCCAAACTTCCGGCCAAGAGCTCTGGGACATTTAACGGAATTTTTAACGAAATGACCAAAATAATGGATAGTGGATAATTTTAGGAACCATTTCTATTGATTTTCAATCTTAGGGACCAAAGTGATGTGTTTTGCAAATCTTATGGATCATTTTGGCTAAAAAACCTACAGGAAATAATGGGCGAGAGAAGAGAACAATGAAATGGGTTTAGTTCGTGCCTGATACAGCTCCATCATGAAAAATGTTACTGACTAAATCGGTGCGGATATGACTATTTTGATTAATTTGGACAATGCAACTTAGTACTACGATGTAATAATATTTATATTTACTTGTACATGAAAAATCTTAAGTTCGAATATCAAAAATAAAGAGTTGACAACCAATTTATTTCCGCACCCCTCGGTGAAAATATATAACTGCATCTAAGTGTCCTAAACTTTCTTGCTCCACCACCTATCTTTATGAACTAATCTCAAATGTTGGACTCTAGTCTTGAGATAACGAGGTCCAATTGTCCCTCCACTACTCACAAGCCAAGTCGAAAGTTATCCACTACAAAACTCCTTGGTTATCTTAAGCCCAATTTAGTTGACCCATTAAAACGAATTGTACTATGGGTCACTGAAGCCTCAGTTGGTGGTCTGGATTGGATCGGACTTTGTATTTCAGACCGGTTTGGCTAGGATTGGAGTTAATAAATTGGGGAGTCTTGTCTAATGTTTGGTGTAGACAACTGCCCAGAACCTGTGCAACCCACTCGCCTCTCTTTAACCAACAACCCCACAAAGGAGATGAGACAAGGAACCAAAGATGGAAGGAGATGGAGAAGAAGGTGTCGCGTGAAAAGAGAGGAAGGTGAGCTCGCCGGAGTTTGTTGCCAAAGTTTCGAAGGCAATTAAGTGCTCCACTATTGATTAGTATTAATCTTGTCTCTCACTTGACCACTTATATAGTTCAATAATTGTAGAATTTTATATAAAAGAATATGATACAACTAGTAACGAAGTTCATTCAAAATAAAAGAGACTTAAGTTCATTAAGTTTCCATGCTTTAACGTATACTTTCTTAAAATAGTACATTCACAAATCGACAGTTATGAAGAGTAGTTGTCGGACTTTTCTACGACTCCAACAACAAATACACAATGGTTTTTATAAATTCTTATACTATACCAACATCAACAATATATTTAAGCGGATATTCTTAGATCATAGCAAGCATTTATATGTGCATGGCTGTTGTTCTGATGACGGTGATTAATGAAGATCCGACTAATCATTAAGCCACGAACGTGGACAACTGCGTAAGGTACTTAGCGAACCTCTGAAAATCTTCATAGGACGACCCTCCTTCGGCACAAGCAATCTCCGATTTCTTCTTCCACTCCACAGCCTTGTTCCTCATCATCTTCCCACTCTCCCCCTCCATCATCTCCCTCACCAAACCCTCCACCCCTTCCCTCTTCACGTCGCTTTAGATCTCCAACCCTACCCCCCAAGTCGTGCATGCATACCTACAGTTCACTTGCTGCTCCGCGAAAAAGGGCCACCAAAGCATCGGCACCCCTCCACATATCCCCTCCACCGTCGAGTTCCAACCTCTATGAGTCAGAAACGCTCCCACGGATGGGTGCGCGAGCACTTTGTCCTGGGGGCACCATCGGGAAATCATGCCCCGATCTTTTGTCTCCTCAAGAAACTCTTCGGGAAGAGTGGTTGCGTTCGTGCCCTTAACCACATCTGGACGTACAATCCATAAAAACGGGTTGGCGAGCCCCCATGCAAACTCTTTGAGGTTGTCCTCTGTCATCACGGCGATGCTGCCAAAGTTCAAGTACACAAGGGAGTTGGGTTTTTGCTTGTCGAGCCACGCGAGGCACTCAGTGTTCTCCTTCCACATGCTCGGCCTACGGGAGTTTGTTTCAGTTTGGGGGAGGCTGCTGCAGAGGGTGGTGAGGGGGCTGAGGTTGTAGATGTTGGGGAACATGGTGGAGACCGTGTCGAGGACCTCAGATTCAAACTCATAGAAGGTGTTGAAGACGATGGCATCGGCGGTGAGGATGTCTTGGGCTTCTTCAAGCCACCGGTTGAAGGCGATGTCGTCAGGGTCGGTGCTCCGGACGAAGTTGGGCATGTCCTTGAGTCGCATGTGTGTTTCATTCCGCGTATCCACTCTAGGGTAGTCTTTTCCAGATATCCATTTGTGACGTCTTTCTCATCTGTTACCAAAAGAGGAACATCCTTAGGTGTGGGATTTTTGGTTGGTTAATTTGGCCATGATGATCAGTAAGTCCACATCATGGTTTTTGACAACTAGAAAGAAGGGAATCATGTTAGAAATTCAAAGAATGTATTTCGCACTCCTCCCAAACAGCACTATAAAAGAATAAATAAATAAAAACAAAGAGATGCCCTAAACTAATAAATAAAAAATTGTGCAAAATTCTTTTTTTTGTACAAGTTTTTTTACATTAAATAAATTCATCTAAACTATGGGTACAGATTCAAATAAAAAGAGCAGGCTATATGACTAATGACACACCCCGACCCAGGGGTCGAAGCGTGTTGGCCGTCACGTGGGAGTGACGTAGCCAAAACGTCAGCGGAAGGTAATTATGCATGAAATGCAGCAGTGAAAGTCAAGTTGATAATATACATATGATAAAGAGTGATATAGAACGAAAGTGTGATAGTGAAGGTCACAGAGCCGATCCTAGGTGCAGTCGTTAAAACAAAACGACACGATTACAAAAGAAACCCTACATTAGTGGTGGTCTGTCAGAACTGCCTCGGTGCCTCGATAGCCGTCCACGTCGCCGTTACCTAGAACCTGGAGGGGCGCAAAACAGAAAATGTGAGTGGGCAAAAACCAACACTTTTCAAAATCATTTTATAAAATCCATAAATAACCCCTCGCTGTAAATCAATATAATTTTCCCAGAAAATAATACGTATATAAACTATTATACGAAAACTCGTCTCAGCATCAAAACTCATTATCAAATCCCAACAATAGGCCATGTCGATATACCAACTCAGAAAATTAGTATCCTCAGGCAAGTAATATAAATCTAGGGTGTCCCTAGTGTCATGTCAGCCGGAGTCACCTCTAGTGACCTGTACGGCTGAACCTATAGCTCATCCATCATACTCAATCACTATCAATTATTATCCTGCACACGAGTCGGAACCACCTATAGTGGTCTGTACGACAGGCTAGGTGTATAATATTACGCTCAGTGTTACGATCACGTGAAGGCTGTGCGACGAATCGCGGGTCACCTACGAGTCGGAACCACCTATAGTGGTCTGTACGACAGGCTAGGCACCTGCCTTGGATCCAAGGTGAGCGTACGGTGCGTGAGGTGAACGATCACGTGAAGGCTAGGCCCTACTCTGGCGGAGCACAAACACCCGAGGTGCAGGTGATGAGCTAATCACAATCTATCATCATCTCAACACTATCTAACATACTTACCTGACTTACCTGGCCGTCCACAGCTTCGGAGCACAATGAATGTGATCATAATCATAATTATAAAATATAATTGGCATACGACATGGCAACTCAATTATAAAATCCATTCAATTCGTAAATCAATCAAATTACGTTTCTGGGAAAACGTCATATATATATACTGAAAACAAAAGCCCACTCACTGGTATGTCGACGGGTCGTATCCCCCGAGCCTAGAATGAATGCGCTCGTCCTCTGGGTACGTTTCACCTATATGTGAAACAACTGCAAAACCGTCATTAACAGTACATAACCGAGCTACGTAAATAACTTTTCATACGAAGGTCAATTTTGGTATTTGAATATACCAACGTGACCTACACGACGTCACGAACGTCGTGATATTTTTAAAATAATTTTTCACTGTGGCACGCGCACCTGAACCCTAACGGCGTCAGGAATATTCTGTTGGAATATTCCGTTATCTTCTAACGGATTCCGTTAGAACTAACTGACGGCGTGTGGAATATTCCGTCAACTTTGACGGAATATTCCGTCACCCCTAACCTCCAGCTTCGGCGACCTTCGCCGGCGCAGGACTGGTTTTTCCGGCGACCCTTTTTCCGGCGAACTTTCAAACCCCCATATCTCCTTCATTTTTCATCCTTTTTCCACGATTTTTCTTCCTACATGCTCTAATTTTAGTGTAGAATAAGTATATACCTTCAAATCCTTCGAAAAACGTCTAGAAATCTGTTGGAAAAATTCTCCAAAATCGGCCAATCTCGAAACCCACGATCCCGACGTCCAAATCTTGTCAACGATACACTCCGAGGTTCCTGAGAAAATTTTAAGACGAATGGTGATCTTGTTTTCACCTAAAACGTAACTAATCCGAAGTCGATGAACAGTACCCCGTTATTAGCCTACGGTTTCGACTTAAACCTAGGGTTTTCTAACCTAAAACCACTATATAAATACTCAGGGAGTCTCAAAGATTAAGAATATGCATACCTTAGCCTCGATCCGAGTCGATGAGGTGTGGTATGGGTGTGTCCGTACAAGGAAGATGTGAGGGAGAGTGAGAGAGTGAGAGAGAGAGTTGTAGGAGAGAGAGAGAAACATAAATGGGGTGCACGTGTGTGCATGGTGAGTGTGTGTGTTAAAATATCAGCCCACACTTTGGGCTTAAATGATTAGGACACCCAAGCCCAAATCCAAACCCAAAATCACATCCGTTCCCGCATATTCGAGGGTAGAATTGTCATTTCACGTCGAAACTATATTTAAAATCGGGACGGGATGTCACAACCTACCCACCTTAATAAAATTTCGTCCCCGAAATTTACATAACATAAGTACACATTAATAACCATAAAATAAACGCGGATACATATCTCTCATCCGCTCCTCTGTCTCCTAAGTAGCCTCCTCAACCGAATGGTTTCGCCACAACACTTTTACTAGCCGAACTGTCTTGTTCCTCAGAACCTTATCCTTCCAATCTAGGATAGTCACCGGCTCCTCCTCGTACGTCAAATCCGGATTAACCTCTAATTGTTGCGGAGGTAAAACGTGAGACGGATCAGCAACATAATGACGTAGCATCGAAACGTGAAACACGTTATGAACTCTGGATAGCTCTGGAGGCAACTCAAGCCGGTACGCCACTTCACCAATCTGCTCAGTGATCTGGTACGGTCCGATATACCTGGGACTCAGCTTCCCCTTTTTGCCGAACCGAACAACCCCTTTCCACGGCGATAACTTCAAAAATACCCAATCACCTACGTCATAAACCCGATCTGTGGTATGTCTATCGGCTAAGCTCTTCTGGCGATCCTGGGCCACTTTCAAGTTAGACTTGATTACTCGGACATTCTGAGTCGTCTCGTCGACTATCTCTGGGCCCTCTAGTACTCTCTCGCCGACCTCCGACCAACATAGGGGCGTACGACAAGCTCGACCGTACAGCGCTTCGAATGGTGACATTCCGATGCTCGAATGATAACTGTTATTGTACGCGAACTCCATCAGGTCCAAGCGTAGATGCCACGCATCATTAAACTGTAGTACGGAAGATCGTAATATATCCTCGAGCGTCTGAATAGTCCTCTCGGACTGCCCGTCCGTCTGTGGATGATAAGCTGTGCTATACAGTAGCCTCGCACCGAGGGCTTCCTGGAATGCCGTCCAGAACTTGGATGTGAATCTCGGATCTCGATCTGAAATGATGCTGACTGGCACGCCATGATACTTAACTATCTTCGAGATAAAAAGCTCAGCTAATCGTCATAGAGAAAACTTCTCTCGAACTGGGATGAAGTGTGCGGATTTCGTAAGCCGATCAACTATTACCTAAATGCCGTCATAACCATTCTGCGTACGGGGCAACTTATAGACGAAATCCATAGTGATATTCTCCCATTTCCACTGAGGAACGGGAAGCGGTTGCATTCGTCCGAACGGTTTCTTTCTCTCGGCTTTAACCTGCTGACAAATAATACATCTGCTCACGTACTCGGCAATCTCCCTTTTCATACCAGGCCAATAGTAGAATGGCCGAATGGTGTGATACATCTTGGTACTGCCCGGGTGCATCGCATAAGCTGATATGTGTGCCTCATCGAGAATAGCCCTTTTTAGCTCTGCGTTATTTGGTACGTACATTCTGTTCTCTTGCATGAGCATACCATCGGTTTCTCGAATCCGTAGATCTGTCTTTTTACCTTCACCCCTCAATCGAATCAGCTCCTAAGTCTCCTCGTCATCCAACTGAGCCTCGAGAATACGGTCAATCAGAATCGGTCTAACCTGGAAGTGAGCGAGTAACGCTTTCCCTCGATTTTCCGCCTCCGAATAATCAATCTCCAATCCTACTCCGGTCGATCTCAACTCGACTAACAAAGGAGCACGGCTCGCGTACATAGCATCCACTCTACCCTGTGACTTCGGGCTAAGTGCGTCAGCTACTACGTTTGCACGACCCAGATGATACTCGGTCGTGCAATCGTAATTACTCAGCAACTCCATCCACCTTCGCTGACGAAGGTTCAGGTCTCTCTGGGTGAACAAGTACTGGAGGCTCTTGTGGTCTGTAAAGATCCGACATCTCTCACCGTAGAGGTAGTGTCTCCAGATCTTCAACGCAAATACGATCGCCGCCAACTCAAGATCATGAGTAGGATAGTTCCTCTCGTGTAGTTTCAACTGCCTCGACGCATAAGCGATCACCCTACCGTGCTGCATCAGTACGCAACCCAAGCCGTTAAACGATGCGTCACTGTAAATCTCGAAGTTACCACTGTCGTCCGGAAGTGCTAACACCGGAGCATGAGTAAGACAATATTTTAACTGCTGAAAGCTCCGCTCGCAGCTATCATCCCACTCAAATCGAACATCCTTCCTGGTTAACCTCGTGAGAGGTAAAGCAATCACCGAGAAATCCTGCACGAACCGCCGATAGTAGCCAGACCGTAGGTCGATCTTGGAGAAAACACAAGCTCCTCGCAGCTGATCAAACAAATCATCAATACGAGATAGTGGGTAACGGTTTTTAATCGTTACTCGGTTCAGCTGTCGATAGTCAATACACAGCCGTAAGGTACCATCCTTCTTACGCACGAACAGTACTGGGGCTCCCCAAGGTGAAATACTCGGCTGGATAAAACCTTTATCTAACAGCTCCTGTAACTGAATTTTCAACTCTCGCAACTCAGCGGGAGCCATCCGATAGGGAGTCAAAGATATAGGGTCTGTACCTGGCAATAAGTCAATAGAGAACTCCACGTCTCGATCCGGCGGCAAGCCCGACAAATCGTCAGGAAACACATCAGGGAATTGCCTGACCACCTTCACATCCTCTAAACTGACATGAGCACTATCATTCAATACCACGTGTGCCAGATACCCTTGACAACCCTTCTGCAACAATTTCTTAGCTCTCACGGCAGAAATAATGCCGTGCCTAACGTTACTACGCTCGCCAGTAAATGTGACCACAGGTAACCCCGGGCGATGAAACTTGACTTTCTTCTCGTAGCAATCAATATTGGCTCGATTATAATGTAGCCAATTAGTGCCCAAAATCACATCAAACTCGACAATATCCAGCGGAATAAGATTAGCGGGCATAATCACATCCTCAATCAATACGGGGCATCCTGGGTACATCCAACTGACCAAACATGTCTCCCCTTAGGCATCGACACCTCTAGCTCGAATCCGAGGGGTGCAGACTCAGGTTGAGTCAATTGAGCAAATGAGTAAGAAATGACCGAATGTGTAACACCACAGTCTATTAACACTCTAGCGAAATGACCAAGTACATTCAACTTACCCATTATCAGATCAGGGTTACTCTGAGCGTCCTGCGCTGTGAGATTATGAATACGACCCTGAGGCTGCTGTCGCCCACCGCGACCTCTACTCGTCTGACCAGCTCGTCCAGGCACACCACGACTCGGACCAGCAGGGTTAGGCTGTCTAGACGATCATGCGCTGCTCGCTGTAGCCTCACTCTGCTGTGGCTGAACTCCCGGATACCACTGCGATCCGCCGGCAGGATAAGGAGGATACGGGGTATACCCTCCAGGATACGGAGTATAGCCACTCTGATAACCGCCTGAATAGTATGGATCCGGAGGATAGGGATACGGTGCAGCAGAATAAGGGGCAACATCACCCTGATAATGATAGGTACTACCACGACTCGGCTGACCATATCCACCAGGAGGTGGGATCTGCTGAATAGGAACTGGGGGTGGTAATGCAGGTGGTGGAGGTCTCAGCTGGTTCTGCGGGCAATTCGCAGCTCGATGACTCATCTGTCCACACGTGAAGCATCCACGAACACCCTGCCTACACTCGCCAAAATGTCGACTGTTACACCTCCGGCAAAATGGTGTGGAAGAACCACCAGCATCTCGCTGCCTCTGGAAACGCTGACCCCCAGTAAATCTACCCCCTCTCCTCTGACCTGGGGAATTTACACCCCCACTCGAAGAACTCGAGCTAACACCACTTCTCTTGAAACTCTGGGTCTTCCGAGGTCCCTGTGATGCCACTCCTTTACCTTTGTCGTCTCGCCTCGGTTCCTCATTCCCTTCTTCTTTGTCACTATCACTCGGCATATTCTCTGAATCCTCTATCTGCACC
This sequence comes from Crataegus laevigata, assembly GCA_963580275.1. Taxonomy (NCBI): domain Eukaryota; kingdom Viridiplantae; phylum Streptophyta; class Magnoliopsida; order Rosales; family Rosaceae; genus Crataegus; species Crataegus laevigata. Next base: position 5,502,682 of record OY756940.1, read on the forward strand.
AAAACTGCGTAGAAGTCATGATAAGTCTCACAGTGCCTCGTAGTAGCCATCGTGCGCCATTTCTTTCGAGTGCCCAGCTTAAATCTCCGAAGCATCTCGGCCTGATTCTTAGCAATCTCAGGGTGATAACGAGAAAGATCAGTGAACTTTCTGTAATACTCGTTTGCTGACATCTTTTTCTGCTTAAGGCTCGTGAATTCTTGTTTCTTACGATCAAGGTACGCGTCTGGGATAAATCGCTTATAAAATAACTGTTTGAACACCTCCCAGTCCTTGGCCTCTTCTGGTGGCATCTTATCCTCCAACTGTTCCCACCAGGACGCAGGTTTCTTTCCCATAAACCATGTAGCAGTCTCAACCCAAGTCCCTGCAGCTAGATTACCCTGACTGTGCATCACCTTGAAAGTCTGCTCTATCTGCAGAAACCAGCGCTCGGCACCTTCGTGCCCCTCGTCACCCTCGAATCTCGATAACCTCAAATTATGCGCACTCTCGAGAGGGGTCATGTGGGAAGGACGAAGGGTAGACTGCATAGCCTGAGCAATAGCATCTCCTAACTGAGAAAAGTCGGGAAAGCTAGGATCAAAAGGTGGACGTGGTTCACGGCGAGGCGGCATCGTTCTGACAGAAAATACCAAAATAATTAGAATATTCACAAGCTACACAGGACTACCAAAACTAGGCTCTGATACCAAACTGACACACCCCGACCCAGGGGTCGATGCGTGCTGGCCGTCACGTGGGAGTGACGTAGCCAAAACTTCAGCGGAAGGTAATTATGCATGAAATGCAGCAGTGAAAGTCAAGTTGATAATATACATATGATAAAGAGTGATATAGAACGAAAGTGTGATAGTGAAGGTCACAGAGCCGATCCTAGGTGCAGTCGTTAAAACAAAACGACACGATTACAAAAGAAACCCTACATTAGTGGTGGTCTGTCAGAACTGCCTCGGTGCCTCGATAGCCGTCCACGTCGCCGTTACCTAGAACCTGGAGGGGCGCAAAACAGAAAATGTGAGTGGGCAAAAACCAACACTTTTCAAAATCATTTTATAAAATCCATAAATAACCCCTCGCTGTAAATCAATATAATTTTCCCAGAAAATAATACGTATATAAACTATTATACGAAAACTCGTCTCAGCATCAAAACTCATTATCAAATCCCAACAATAGGCCATGTCGATATACCAACTCAGAAAATTAGTATCCTCAGGCAAGTAATATAAATCTAGGGTGTCCCTAGTGTCATGTCAGCCGGAGTCACCTCTAGTGACCTGTACGACTGAACCTATAGCTCATCCATCATACTCAATCACTATCAATTATTATCCTGCACACGAGTCGGAACCACCTATAGTGGTCTGTACGACAGGCTAGGTGTATAATATTACGCTCAGTGCTACGATCACGTGAAGGCTGTGCGACGAATCGCGGGTCACCTACGAGTCGGAACCACCTATAGTGGTCTGTACGACAGGCTAGGCACCTGCCTTGGATCCAAGGTGAGCGTACGGTGCGTGAGGTGAACGATCACGTAAAGGCTAGGCCCTACTCTGGCGGAGCACAAACACCCGAGGTGCAAGTGATGAGCTAATCACAATCTATCATCATCTCAACACTATCTAACATACTTACCTGACTTACCTGGCCGTCCACAGCTTCGGAGCACAATGAATGTGATCATAATCATAATTATAAAATATAATTGGCATACGACATGGCAACTCAATTATAAAATCCATTCAATTCGTAAATCAATCAAATTATGTTTCTGGGAAAACGTCATATATATATACTGAAAACAAAAGCCCACTCACTGGTATGTCGACGGGTCGTATCCCCCGAGCCTAGAATGAATGCGCTCGTCCTCTGGGTACGTTTCACCTATATGTGAAACAACTGCAAAACCGTCATTAACAGTACATAACCGAGCTACGTAAATAACTTTTCATACGAAGGTCAATTTTGGTATTTGAATATACCAACGTGACCTACACGACGTCACGAACGTCGTGATATTTTTAAAATAATTTTTCACTGTGGCACGCGCACCTGAACCCTAATGGCGTCAGGAATATTCTGTTGGAATATTCCGTTATCTTCTAACGGATTCCGTTAGAACTAACTGACGGCGTGAGGAATATTCCGTCACCCCTAACCTCCAGCTCCGGCGACCTTCGCCGGCGCCGAACTGGTTTTTCCGACGACCCTTTTTCCGGCGAACTTTCAAACCCCCATATCTCCTTCATTTTTCATCCTTTTTCCACGATTTTTCTTCCTACATGCTCTAATTTTAGTGTAGAATAAGTATATACCTTCAAATCCTTCGAAAAACGTCTAGAAATCCGTTGGAAAAATTCTCCAAAATCGGCCAATCTCGAAACCCACGATCCCGACGTCTAAATCTTGTCAACGATACACTCCGAGGTTCTTGAGAAAATTTTAAGACGAATGGTGATCTTGTTTTCACCTAAAACGTAACTAATCCGAAGTCGATGAACAGTACCCCGTTATTAGCCTACGGTTTCGACTTAAACCTAGGGTTTTCTAACCTAAAACCACTATATAAATACTCAGGGAGTCTCAGAGATTAAGAATATGCATACCTTAGCCTCGATCCGAGTCGATGAGGTGTGGTATGGGTGTGTCCGTATAAGGAAGATGTGAGGGAGAGTGAGAGAGTGTTCGAGAGAGTTGTAGGAGAGAGAGAGAAACATAAATGGGGTGCACGTGTGTGCATGGTGAGTGTGTGTGTTAAAATATCAGCCCACACTTTGGGCTTAAATGATTAGGACACCCAAGCCCAAATCCAAACCCAAAATCACATCCGTTCCCGCGTATTCGAGGGTAGAATTGTCATTTCACGTCGAAACTATATTTAAAATCGGGACGGGATGTCACAACTAAGCTCATGTATACAGTGCTATTTACACACTCATATTTACCTCCTACACACCTTTGTTAGTTTTTTTGGTCAAATCTTCTTCAATTCGTTCAATCTGACGACCGAAAATTGTGAGAGGTGTGTGAAAAATAAAAATGAATTAAGCACTACCCCTTATATAATTCTTAGTTTAAGTATCCAACGAGTCAAGTTTGATTGAACAAAACTGAGATTTAGGAAGCGATTAGTAGCTTAAGCTTAACTTTGTTTTTAACTTGTTTCTTTTAGGTATAGTGTCGCACTGATGAATAATTTGGTCATGTCTGTAGTACGGGGAATAGTTTTTGAGCATACGAAGGCCAAACCCCAACAAAATACTACAGTTTGAGCTCAAACGTAATTCCAGTCCGATCAATAAACTAGTGAGTTATTTTGGGAATTATGATAATTACTCACAACATTTAACTTGTATCAAGTTTACTTTATATGTATATATATGTTTTATGTAATGAAAATACCTTTTAGTGGGAAAATGACCTTTTTAACTAGGTCAACAACTTGGAGATAGGCAACGAGACGACAAGTTGACGCAGTCCAGAACTGAACCTCCGGAATTCCAAGCTCCCGGGCCACCTTAATCGCAAAGCTCATAATCCCATCCGAAATAATGCAACTCACCTTAGGCAAACCCTCGGTGGAATTGAGCTTCACAATCAGATCCCGGAGCGGAACCACGGAGTGTTTCTTGGTGTAGTACAAAAGCTCAGTGACACTCTGGGTGGCATCCGGGTTCGAAGGAGGGACACCGTCAGGGATGGTCTCGAACCTAAAACCCGGGGAGTTCTTCACTGCATCCGGCCCTTTGGACCGGAGCAAGCGGCTGTGGTTGAACTCTGTGTACACCATGGTTATGTGAAAGCCTCTTGAGTGCAGAAGCTTGGCCAGGTGCATAAATGGGTTGACATGGCCTTGGGCGGGGAATGGAATGCACACGAGATGAGGCGTGTCTGATGGAACAGACCCCATTTGTTGAATGATACCACAGATATAGAGAGCAAGGGTTTTCAGAATGGGATTTGCGGTTCCTACTATCCTCTAACGTCGTGTATATATAGAAGAGTTAGTAGAGTAAGTTGGCAAAGTACGTGGTTTAGGAAAAGTTTAAACCATTAACTATACTCCAAAGTTTCTTTTTTTTTTTCCAGTAATTTTGTGAGTTCTTTTATTTAAAAAAATCAAATAAAAATAAGGGAGCTTTAATAAAACACCCCTGACACTGTTTACTTTTAACGAAAAACCACTTTTTTACCTTTAACTGTCACTATTCATTATACCTTCAAAAAGGACTTTTCATTAAAACTGTCACTATTCAGGGACTTTTCATTAGTTTTCCATAAAAATAAAAGATAAAAATAAACTGAGTGCCAAAAAGACAAAAAAACATATGCATAAATCATTTCTTTGAATTTAAGTGATGATAATGCTCACCATTCTGTTGACTGCTGTTAGCTGAATTTAAATTTTAAATTTATAAACATAAATTTTAAAATTCAAATTCATCTAATTATAATAAGTAAGATGATGAACAAAAATTTTCTCGAAAATCTTGACCTACTTTAGTATCAATCCATTTCCTTACATACTCTAGTTGCTTGAGTTAACCAAGAAAAATATTAGAAACAAATTAAAAACTTTAATTAATGACTTTCTGTTAATTAAATGAGAAATTTTATTTGAACCCATGTAACCTCTTTCTACACCCAACTTACTCACTATACCTATATTAACTTTAATTAAACTATCAATATCTCTTTAAACCCAAATTTACTACCTAAACTATCCTCACAAACCCAATTTAGATATATTAAATTTATCTCTACACCCATTAAAAAATAAAAAATCAAAGTATACGTTTCTCCTGATTTGTGAAGATTTATGTGGTGTCTAAGTGTAAGACTAAATGGTGAAAAAGGTTTGAATTGAAATGTTGAAGGAAACTAAGCTTTGGGTCGCCGTTATGGGGATGTAAAGTATATTGAGAGTAATACATATATTGTTTTGGGAAGACTATGTTAGGAGAAGAGGGATAAGATTAGTTTGCAAAAGTCCCAGAGTGTAGAACTATAGTGGAATTGCTACAGTAGGGTCCTGGTGTTAAATCGTTTAATTGAACTTCAGTCACTTGAAGTTGCTATTATACAAATATGGTTATCCAAGCCTCCGTAATTTCATTTTTTTTTTGTTCCGAGTACTTTATCTCTGTTAGGAAAAAATTATATTTTTAATGAGAGCGTTTTAGGGTTTTAGTCAAAATAGAACGTAAGAGAAAGACTGTGGAATGATAAGGATTTGATTATTGGGAGTGGGTTTATTAATAAATTTTAGTTTTATGAGAGCGTTTTAGGGTTTTAGTCAGAATAGAACGTAAGAGAAAGACTGTGGAATGATAAGGATTTGATTATTGGGAGTGGGTTTATTGATAAATTTTAGTTTTATTGTTCATCTTATTTTGTACTTTATGGTAATTATGCAATTGGGTAAAAAAGACACTTCACATTAAAAATTTAAGTTGGGTGTAGAAAGAGGTTATACGGGTTCAAATAAAATTTTCCTAATTAAATTGGCAAGTTGAGAAAATTAAGATTTCTTCAATTTAGTTCTATTTGAATTAGCAAGTTGAGAAAATTAAGATTTCTTCAATTTAGTTCTATTTGAATTTTTCATACTACTGAATTATACGAATTATTGAAGAAAGATTAGAAAATGAGTGCAAACAAAATAAAACGTGAAAGTTCGAAAGCTGTCGACATTCGTCAATTTTTTGACCTAACTGAGTCCCTCCGGAATGTGATTCGGCAACTGTGCCCAATTATTGCTCTAACATCCCTCAAATAAAATTTATTATCATGTGACAGCACCATATTACTAGGGCCCCATATTTGTCGTTCACAACTTATAGATCTGAGTCTTACTTTTGGTCTCTGCTTCGTGCATGACCTTAAGCCAGGCAGTTAAGCCAATTCCAACTGAACAGCTGAATATAATTCATCTCCAACCAAAAGGGTTAAAAATAACTCTGTCCAGAATTATAGCCTAGCAAAATTTTAGTTTTAAATGAACTTGATTTGATCTTACTCATATATCATCTTTAACCGAATGGCTAAACATAGCGTCCTTTATAATTTGTTAGTTTTAAGTTTATATTCTAAATTTATTAGTTAATTTAATTAAACATGGTTTGATCTTACTCAATATTACCCTCTCGTTCCATTGCGTCTTCTCTAGCTGATTTTATTCAATGGACATCTAGTATAATTTAGGGTTTAACTGAAATTAGATTTTATAGAAAAAAGAAAAGGAAAAAAAGCTTGAACGCGAAGATTGAAACTAAACCTGTAAAATCACGTCTATGGCTAGAAGAAGAGGCGAAGGTGAAGTCACACCTAATTTCCTAGGTATGATTTAATTTTGTTTGGAAAAATACTTCTAATATACCATTGTTTTTTTTAATGCCAACACGTCTTTGATCATGAGTTAGAGTCTTAGTCTTACTTGAATTTTCATTTTTGTATCTGTATCAATTTGTACCAGTTTGAATGCATAAATGCCCTTCAGTTTTGTCTTTAATTGGTAATGTGGTTTTATACAAGCCCTAGTCGGCCAATACACAACCTTTCAATTTTTTTCTTAATCTCTTTGAATTTTAATTTTAATTCTTTAACTTTCTTACGCTCTTGAAGTTCATATGTGGACGGTGGATTTGAAGATTGAATTTTTTGCAATGCCTTTCACCCATTGTCTTTAATTCTACAATGCCTTTGACCCGTCTGAATGCATATATACTGCATTTCACCCATTGTCTTTAATTCTTTAAGTTATTATTGTACATATGTGATTTTTTTTGCATTATATAGGTTGAGATACATGTGCTATCAAATTAGGATGACGGTTAGTGACGGTGGAGGAGGTCCACTAGTGGCTATGGCGGTGGCTGGGAGCCTGAGATGAGATACGGGAACTATTGGGTTTTTTTTATCTTTACAAGTTTCTTTTATTTGTAATTTTATTTTAGTCCAATCATGTTTTTGTTTTTTTATTTTCCAAAATAAATAAACTTAATTTTGACTGATCCACATGTGATTTTTCACCACAAGGGTCATATTGAAAGTGGAGTGTCACCATAGGGACCACACAAAAAAATAGCCTTAAAAAAACTTTTGTTAGTATATTGAAATCTTATTGTGCACTTCTTATAACAATAGGAAGAATTGTTCAATCTTGAGGAAGGTGGAGATGAGGCTTTCGCAATGGAAGAGGATGACGATGATGAACATAGAAGGGATGGGAGAGTGAGATGCGAGGCTTTCTTGGCATGATTGGAAACATCGACTGCATGTACTGGACCTGGAAAAAGTATCCAAATGTGTGGCAAAGAGCTTATGGGGACAGAAAATGAGCCAAAAGTATCATTTTGGAAGCGGTGGCTTCATTTGATACATGGATTTGGCATGCTTATTTTGGTGTTCTAGGAGCTCAAAATGACCTCAATGTCCTTGCCCAATCTTCAATGTTCAACGAAGTTTTGCAAGAAAAAGCACCGAGAGTCACATATTGGGTCAATGACCATAAATACGAATGACCATACTACCTAGCAAACGACATTTACCCAAGGTGGACAACGTTTGTCAAAATAGTGCCACATCCATAAAGTGAAAAAGAAAAACACTTCACAAAATGTCAAGATGGGTGTAGAAAGGATGTGGACCGTTGTTTTAGTATCCTGCAAACTTGTTGGACGATTGTCAGGGCTGTTGCCATAATGTTTAAAGTCATGGCTTTTCAATCCATCATGATGACATGTATCATTCTCCACAACATGATTGTGGAAGAGGAGTATGATTATGATGTTGTTGATGAATACGAGCCGGACAATGAACAACTCAAGAATATGTATCTATTGTGCTCATGACCGAACCGAAGATCTCGTGCAACATGACCTATGGGAACGAGATGAATGTTACAATCAATTGATCGTTGAACGGTACACAATGCAAGAGCCATATTGGCACTTAAGCAGTCAAAATGACTTGATTGAGCACCAGTGGGAATTGCAAAAAGGTGAAGATAATTAAAAGGAGCTTGTGATGGAAGAATAAAGTTCTTAGTTTATTTGGTGTGTTTTTTTTAGTTTATTTGGTGAGTTTATGTAATTTTATTTGGTATGTTTTTTTAAGTTTATTTGGTGAGTTTATGTAATTTATTTCATGTGTTTTTTTAAAGTTTATTTTGTGAATTCATATTATTTTATTTGGTGCTAAAAATAAATAAGAAATTACATAAAGTATTACAAATAAATAAGAAATTACATAAAGTGCTACAAATAAATAAGAAATAACATAAAGTACTAAAAATAAATAAGAAATTACATACAGTACTGAAAATAAATGCTAAATTAAATTAGTTAGGAAATAAATAAGAAATTATACAAAGTCTGAGAAGTTAGGATATGTGGTGCTAGGATCTTCGTTGCTAGGATATGTGTAGCTAGAACCCCATCGACTTGTTTCCTTGTCCCTTGCATGCCTCATTCGCACCACGTCTCTTTTTTTCCGATGTCCAAAAATATTTAGAATTCGGAGACATTCATACTAAAAGCTTGTTCATAGTGTCACGATTTGATTGAGCCATCATTTCTTCTCTAAGCAGCTGGCCTTCTTGATTAAGTATTTCTCTTTGTCTCTCATTAGCCGCATCACATCTCTAAGTAACTGCTAAGATTGCTTCCATAGTCGCAACTTTTGCCTCATCTTTAGCCACTTCCCCTACCATGTTCAGTTCATCTTGGCGAGCAAGTTTGTCCATATATTTTGTGTAGTCATTTTTTGAAAAACTCATTTTTTTCTTTGCTGCCTTTTGACCTTGAGGCCTTAGGGACCGACGAGTCGGTTGCATCTCCTGCACTTTTTCAGGCGTCCATTCCCGCTCTTCAAATGTGTTGCCTTCCTATTCCATCGGGTCTGCTTCTAGCGAACTATGTAGAGGGATGCCGTGCATGACAACTTTTGGACCGATTGACACAATTTTGTATCTGGGACAATATTTGACAACTCCTGAACATTCCCATTTGGTGAATGATTTGTTTTGGTTCTTCCAATTGTAGAATGCTTGTGCTTATAGTGTTTATGAAATGTGGGATAAGGCAATATTATAAAATGCGGGTGTAACACAAATAAATAAATTAAAATATTGATGCAAGTGGAATAATATAAATAAATAAAAATATTGTCACCTGATCCGCTAAACTTGTCCCACTACGCAGATTAGTGGAAGCATGAGAGAGCGTTTTTTCAACAAGTAAAGGATATGTTAAATTTTTTCCTATGACCTTGCAGACCTTGACTACTTCTTGTGCAATCTCCAAGCCTATCACACAACGTAACATCTTCGATGAGTGTCCATGTAGCCATTTTTTCCACAAAAAGTATATGAAAGCTGTGGTTGAAAGTGTTGAAAATATTGAAATGTGGTGTAAGGAGGAAGATGATGGTTAGGCATTTATAGAAAATAATAATATTTTTTTTTTGGTATTTTAAATAATTTTTATTAATTTAATTAATTTGGACCATTGGATTTGAAAAAGATTCAAATCCAACAACCCAGACGTGGACACGTGATGACCATTTGGTTTTTTTTTTCCCTTTTTTTGGACGAAAATTGTGGACCGTTTATCTTGGGATCAGACGGCCCAGAACGCGCCACATCACTAGCCATTAGGTTTGAATTTCAAATTTTTTTTACCTTTGAAAATCCAATGGTCCAAAAAATTAGCCTTGGAAATCAAACGACCCATAACGAGCCACATGGCCACTCACAGGTCACAAATTACTGCGCTCCAACAGCCCATAACGAGCCACATGACCGTTGGATTTGAAAAAGATTCAAATCCAACAACCCAGATGTGGACATGTGATGACAATTTGGTTTTTTTTTCTTCCCTTTTTTGGACAAAAATTGTGAACCGTTTATCTTGGGATCAGATAGCCTAGAACGCGCCACGTCACTAGCCGTTAGGTTTGAATTTCAATTTTTTTTTACTGTTGAAAATCCAATGGTCTAAAAAATTAGCCTTGGAAATCCAACGGCCCATAACGAGCCACATGGCCATTTGCGGGTGTTTTCCACGCGCTTGACAAAAAAAAAATCTGTAGTGAGTTATGACGTCACATGACCCAGCACATTGCTCGTCACATTTTGGGCTGGCCTATGGACTGACTTGGTCTGGGTGCCAGCCTATTAGGCTCGGATAGAGTGTTTTTTGGGGGTACTGGCCTGTTTTTTGGACTTTAGGCCAGCCTATATGGCTAGGCTAGAGTTGCTCTAAGGGTTAAACTCTTAGACTGAGCCGACCCTATTTAAAATATGTAAGGCCTTAGTCCAAGTGATGATAAAATTCGAACTTATGAACGGACCGCTTGGACAAGTTAAATTTTGGCTCGCAACCTATTTAACTTTAAAAAATAGAAATCTTTAATGTTAAAAATTGAACATAAAACCTCTTATTGAATTATGATCAATTATTAATTGAACAAAAAATGACAATTTGTTAAAAGAATATAGTAAATTGTACAAGTAAACACACTAAATTAATAAAATTTATTTACATTGGGCCGAATGAGCTTGGCCAGGGCCTAATATGCAAGGCCCATACGTTTCGCATTTAACAATTTGACGAGTAAAGCCCGGCCCTTTTACCGAGTTGGAGGAGTCCGAAGCCCACTTTTATTTTTCACCATGGGATGAAAATGTTAACTCAAATATTAAACAGTTGGTACATCATACGCACTCCACGTGGAACATGGGTCCCACCAATATCGGGTTCTTCGACACATTGGCTAGAGTTCTGGGTCCCACTCTTAAACCCTCGGGTCCTATAAAAACCCAGTCTACCAAACGACCGCCATTTGATACACACACGCACGCTACTCCTCCGTCCTTAACTCTCACCTGAGAAGCTTTAATCGAACAAAACGCGAGCAGAGTCCGCGTTCCGAGTTCCGATGGACTCTTCCTCCGCATCCTCAGCTCCTTCGGCTTCCTCTGTGCACTTAGCCATGGCGGCCTTCGTCGGCGCCTCCCTCATGGCCATCTCCGCCTTCTACATTCACAAGCGCAGCGTCGATCAGGTCCTCGAGCGCCTCATTGAGTTCCGCCGCAAGCCTAATCGAGTTTCCGGCAACCGCGCCGCGGTCGAAGCCGAAGAGGAAGAAGTTTACAACGATGACGAAGAGGAGCGAGGGTTTGATTCCGACGGCGAGGTCGCTGACGTGGCAATTGATCGGAAGATGCGGCCGAGGTCGGTGGAAGATAAGGCTCTTCACTCGTATAGAATATCTTCTTCGCTGCCCAATGTAGCTATGAGGAGCGGCGATTGGGTGGAAGAGGAAGCTAGGTTCGATCGGCCACCCAATTTTGGATCGCCAGGGGTTTCTTCTTCGTTGGACAAGCTCAACTTCATTCCCTCCGGGCTTCCGCTTCTTCGGACCGATCAGAGAAACGGTTTGCGTTCTCAGCTTCCACTTGTATTTCTCAGTATTTTAATTTAAATTCTCTGTATTTTAACTTAAATTGCAGACATTATTTTCAGAAACTTGCTTCTTCTTTTTTTCTTTTTTTGGTAAAATGTGACTAGGATTGGAAATGGAGGCCAACTTTCAAAATATTGTAGGTAGAAAATGGATTAGTCACGAAGAAAACTCAATACTTTCAATCCGGGATTAGAAGGGATAAGTTTCCGACTTCACTAATCCATCTTCTACCTTCAAATTGGACAAAGCTTGGAACTTGGCATTCATTTCTTCTTGAATTTAGTGAACTATCTAATCCAATCCAATATTAGGCATCAAATGTGGCCTTTAGGGTTTTGGGTACTTGATCAATCCCAATTAGCATTTTGTTTTTATTTCATCTTGCTTTTTGTAGGAGAAGGTCAGTCTGCTACTCACTCTAGTACCAATACAAGGACTCCAATTGGTAGGTTAATGACTCCGAGATCCCAGGCTGGAAATGCCCTTGAAAGTATTGAAGACTCCGACGAGGAAGGAACTGAGTATGCAAATGAAGACGACGATATTTTCAACTACGGGAATGCAGATGCTTTAGATAATTCCATAACTGTACGTGTGCCTTTAATCGTAGCTTATTTTTTCCTATGCTTTGCCTTGATGCTTATTGGAAAATGATCATTATTTTTTATTTTGTTTTTGGTTTTCAGTCAGTTTACCAAAATGAAGGTACAGATGTGAAGGCTTGAAAGCAATGGTGCAAACCAATAGATTCAGACAATTACCTGGTCATGCCATGTTCATAAAGAATCCATTCTTGACAATGACGAAATAGATACTGTAAATAATCGTCCTATAATGAATGCCAATACTGTACTTATCATAAAGTTAGAAATGTAGAAATTGCCTGGGAACTTTTTTGAAATGAGAGCTGTAGCGTGTGTACGGCTAAAATATCAACAGATTGTACTACAGCACATAAGAATCTCTCTATACATGATACATGTTTACTGTGCGTAGTATAGGGCCCTCTTGATGAAACAAAAGCATCTAGAACCAACCCATTTTACTAGTAATTGGATTTGCAGGATGTAAATTCATACATTCAAAGTTCTTCAGCACTTCTACATAAAAGTGATGTTAAGAATTTTATACTAGGTCAAATGTATCAAATGACACCAAGTGAGGCAAAATCTGTCGTGGATCATCAAGGTGATGGAAAGGTAGATACAGCTTCAGCACACTCGGTGAAGAAGGATCTAAATTTTACCAGGATAGTTTTACCAATGACTTCATCAATGCACGGTAATTCCATTTTCCCTCTATACGCTTCCACAGCTCTCTAATCTGGTTTAATGTTACTCCTAAATTTTTTTCAGACTAAAATTTGTCGGTTCACTTGCATCTGATGATATTCAAATATATTTGCTTCTTGATATATGATAAATTTTGTGTGGACTCTTAATGTTGCAGCATATTCGATTCTGACTTTGTAATCATAGAAAGGCTGCTTTTGTGGCAAGTGAATTAAAACACACATTTAGTCATAACCTATGACGAAATATATCATTGAATGATGGCTAATAACTTGTGATTCCATTGTGATTTTTCTAAACAATTATGTTCAGAGTCAATAAGCAAAGAAGAAGAGGAAGTACATAAGATGATTCGAGAATGCTTGGATCTGCGTAAGAGGTATCTTTACAAGGAAGAGGTTGCCCCATGGATGGTAGCTAGGCTGGACTCTGTTGCATCAGAGAAGAAAAGTGACCCATTTCATTTTGATCCTGTGGAAGCATCAACTGTGAGTCATTCTCTGCTCGTTTATAATTTTTCCTTCCTTCCTTGCAGCATGTAGAATCTGTAGGGATTTTGAGTATGCAAGTGAATTATTTTGTCATTAAGTTTTTGTTTAATTCCTTATTTCTTTCAAACTTTTCGTGCAGCATTGCTTTAGGATGGAAGATGGTGTCATACGTGTTTATGCGAGTGAAAAGGGTAAGCACTAAAATTTAATTTGTAGTTTAGTAAAAGTGATACATTTTAGGTGTCTGACTTTGTCAAATGGGCTTACTCTTGTGTGAGTATTTTTAGCTACTTGAGCGAAGAAATCTTGCCTTCTAAGAGCTTACCGTTTACTAAAATTTATTTTCTGCAGACCCCGTAGATGTATTCCCTGTTGCAAGTGCAACGGAATTTTTCACGGATTTGCATTATCTTCTAAAAGTTATGTCTATTGGAAATGTTCGCTCTGCATGCCATCATAGGCTGCGATTTCTTGAGGAGGTTGGTTCATTAAATTTGTGTTTGTCTTGACATCTCTTTTTGGTCTTTATTAATGACTTGTCTGAACATCATGCAGAAATTTCGTGTTCATCTGTTGCTAAATGTGGATGGGGAATTTTTAGCTCAGAAGAGTGCACCACACCGTGATTTTTACAATGTTAGAAAAGTTGATACACATGTGCATCATTCTGCTTGCATGAACCAGAAGCATCTCCTCTCATTCATCAAGTCAAAGCTAAAAAAAGAACCTGATGAGGTAGATACTATATCCCTTTATAGTTGTTCGTTTACTGAACTTGCTTTGAATATTTGTTTCAGCATTGTTATTTTTGGTCATGGATTTAAACTTTAAAGAGAAGCCATGGCCATTTGGTTTCTCAACAACCGTTAAATTTTACTTCCTTATTATGCTGCACAACTTAAACTGGGCAGGTTGTCATATTCAGAGATGGAAAATATCTTACACTCAAGGAAGTTTTTGAGAGTTTGGACTTGACAGGGTACGGTTAACCCTGATCTTGTTATAGGTATCTGTCAATTATAGACTCTATCTCTCTGTAACTGATGTGTTTTGCATTTTAGGCATGACCTGAATGTTGACTTATTGGATGTTCATGCGGATAAGAGTACTTTCCATCGATTTGACAAATTCAACCTAAAGTATAATCCATGTGGACAGAGCAGACTTCGTGAGATATTCTTGAAGCAGGACAACCTTATCCAAGGTATGATCACAATGAATGTGAAGCCCTTGATTTCAGTAACTTCATCTACACTATTTTGTGCTGGGAAGGATATGCATCTCAAAATCAACTGCATCCTAATGTAACGCAACCTTTATTGCACCTTTCTCTTCATCTTATTCTATTCCTTCTGCTCGTGTCTCACAAAGTTGGTTTGATTATTTGTAAACATTGCAGGGCGGTTTTTAGCAGAAGTAACAAAAGAAGTTTTGTCAGATCTTGAAGCCAGCAAATACCAGGTTTTTTATTTGAACTTTTATATTTACTTTATATGGTCTTGGAAAATATAAATTATCTGTACAGGGCTCTCTCTCTCTCTCTCTCTCTCTCTCTCTCTGTGTGTGTCTTTTACCCTGTCCCCCTCCCTGTGCTAATTTTAGTAAAGTATATCTCTAAGTAGGTTATCGTGTAATGGTATGTTTTGACGAATGCCCATAAACTTCAGGAAATATTGTACTTGTATGAGTTATTTATAAAAGAAAGATTGTTAGTAAATTTTTTATACCATTCATCTTTTTTCAGATGGCAGAGTACAGGATTTCAGTTTATGGAAGAAAACAAAGTGAGTGGGATCAGTTGGCTAGTTGGTTTGTTAACAATGAAATTTATAGTGAGAATGCTGTCTGGTTAATACAGGTATCTAAATATTTTTTTATCTTTTTCTTTTCTTTCTTTTTCTGTTCTGTTTTGTGAGTGGTCAACTGTTTGTCTGCCCTGCCAGGATCTTGTACTATTGATGGCGTTTTTCTTACTAGTCAGGGCTCAGATCATTAGATATAGCCTGCACCTATGTGTGGTTGGAATTTGGCTTATCAATATGCACCTATTTTACATGACCTCACAAGGTTTAGTAATAATCAAAATTTGCAGCTACCACGGTTGTACAATATCTACAAAAAGATGGGAATTGTCACCTCTTTCCAGAATATTTTAGACAATGTGTTCGTGCCACTCTTTGAAGCCACAGTTGATCCAAACTCCCATCCTCAACTACATTTGTTCCTGATGCAGGTTGGTCAATCTTCTGGATATATAGATGCCACTTATCCATTAGAAATACAATTTTAGAGTTGTGCTAGATATTTTTGTGTGTCAAGAGAATTTCATGATCAAATCCCCTGAAATAACTTAAATGATGGTTTTAGTTGGGTAAAAGACTCTTAAATCAAGAAAATATTATGTTTCCTATGCTTGAACATGCATTTATCCAAATACTCAAAGTGAAGAATTATACAAAAAACTGGGTAGAGGTCTGTAGTATCTACAGTCCGTAGTTTTACAATGTAGAAGGTAATAACTTCTAGCAATCATTTACAATTAAGGATGAACCTTCTATTCCCTTAAAGTCATCCACCATAAATTTCCAGCTGGTGGGAATCTTAATACTTGAGGCTTTGCAATAATTATACCAGATGTGTTAACGTGGCAATCCATTTGAAACAGGTGGTGGGTTTTGACGTTGTAGATGATGAAAGTAAACCAGAACGCCGTCCAACTAAACATATGCCAGCACCATCTGAATGGACTAATGAATTCAATCCTGCATACTCTTATTATGCATATTACTGCTATGCAAACTTGTACACTCTTAATAAGGTTAGCAACTCCATATCCTTTTAAATGAAATCGATGATCAATTATAGTTGGATGATATTGAAATTGGTTTTGCTCTCTTGTTTTCCTTTGTTTCAGCTGCGTGAATCAAAAGGAATGCAAACAATCAAATTTCGGCCTCACTGTGGAGAGGTTATTGTCTGCAGCCTAAACTCAGGTATTACTCTTTAGTGATGATTGTCATCTCATGATTTTTATATGTAATGCAGGCGGGTGATGTTGACCATCTGGCTGCTGGATTCCTTGTATGCCATAATATCTCTCATGGGATTAATCTTCGGAAAACCCCTGTTTTGCAGTATCTGTATTATCTGGCACAGGTTAGCTTTTGTGACTTGATTCGCTTATTTGTCCATGCCATATAGTTTCAT
This sequence comes from Crataegus laevigata, assembly GCA_963580275.1. Taxonomy (NCBI): domain Eukaryota; kingdom Viridiplantae; phylum Streptophyta; class Magnoliopsida; order Rosales; family Rosaceae; genus Crataegus; species Crataegus laevigata. The sequence continues at coordinate 5,519,147 of OY756940.1, forward strand.
TTCCAGTTTGCTATTGATCTTTGCTTCTGCATTATATGTGATATCAATACAATTAGTAACCTCCTCTAAGTGCAGGTTGGATTGGCAATGTCACCTTTGAGCAACAATTCCCTTTTCTTGGATTACCATCGCAACCCCTTTCCTATGTTCTTCCAGCGTGGTCTAAATGTCTCACTCTCAAGTGATGATCCTCTCCAAATTCATTTGACAAAAGAACCACTTGTGGAAGAATATAGTGTTGCAGCACAGGTGTGTTGATTTATGATCTTTGCCAGTCTTCATAGTCGTGGCCGTGTAATGTGCATCTTATCAAATCAGTGTGATGCAGGTGTGGAAGCTCAGTGCTTGTGACCTCTGCGAGATAGCTAGAAATTCTGTCTATCAATCAGGATTTTCACATGTAGCAAAGGTGGGAGATTTACCAATGGAAAATTCTGTGTTCCTGAGAAATTTGTACCATCCAATTATACCCTAAAAGGCTTTCACCGTGATTAATTCCTTTTTTCTCCTCTTGCAGGCGCATTGGCTTGGTAGCAAGTACTTCCTGAGCGGACCTGAAGGAAACGATATGCAGAAGTCAAACGTGCCCCCTTCGAGGATTGCCTTTCGACATGAGGTAACTGTTTATGGTTAAACTACTCCAAAGTCCGTCCCTCCCGCCTCCTTCCACTTTTTCATGCTGAATGATCCGCTTTTTGCAGACTTGGAAGGAGGAAGTACGGTATATATTTTCAGGAAAAGCGAGGTTTCCGGAAGAAGTAGATCCATGAAGCAAATGTACCAAAGTGTTGCTTCTTCCTGGCAGTCCGATTCCAATAGTGCTTAGTTAGCGCCGACGTCAAAACTTCCCCAGGCCCTTGTTCAGCTGATTTTGAACCGAAATTGGGCGGTACTAATTTAAGTCGCGTACAAGTTTTGAAGGAAGAAACGTAGGAAAATATTGATCCAGTTTTGTTCTGGTCTGTAGGCGTTGGCTTTATATAGGCTCCGAGTCCCTGGAAATCATCCTCTGCCACTGTTAACGAAACCTCTACTATCAAAGCTTTAAGAAACGAACCCTAATTATATTTGATTGACGTGTTATCGTAATGTTTATGATGTTTGTCCTCCGATTTAGATTCCCATATTTTTGGGTTGCAACGATTGTAAGCTCCGGCGGCCGCACAGCCGGTGGTGCCTACAACGGTTGCAAGTAAGTGATTTCCGAGCGCTACTTTTGTCTTCAAACTCCTTTGATGCCTTGACTTTAAAATAAAGTGAAGTAGCATCATTTTCGTTCTCGTTTTCTGAGACTTTAGTGACTGATACAAAAGCCCATGATCTCCCAACCCTTTGTAAATCAGAAACAGTTTCAGGCGATGTTTTGTGTGGCTCCTTTCAGCGATCACTGAACCTGTTTCTCCAGTAATCAACCTTGACATCACATACATTTTTCCCGTACGGTTTTGCTTCTTTTCCGTACTAGAATGCACTTGAGCTCTAGTTTCCTCCAACAAAGTAAGACCCAAAATAATGCCGAACCGATTCGAATGATTTCGGAATCTCTTCCACCTAAAGCCTTTAAAAAGCTCAAAATCATTACAATGCAATAGAAATTAGAAAATTAAATTAAGAAAATATGTTCTACAATAAAAAACCCATCCTCCTCTTGCAGTAGGCTTTAAGATTCAAGACCAAAGATATCAACTTTACGAATCGTTTGTTAAGGTGGTGCAAAGTTTTCAACCTTTTGTGGTCTTTGCAAGTAAGCATTCCAAAAAAAAAAAAAAAAAAAAAAAAAAGCAACGCAAGACAAAGTAATCGTCTTTTGCTACCAAAAGCTCAAGAATCGTTACAATGCAATAGCTTCAAGATTCAAGTCCAAAGGTTTTAGCTGTAGAGAGTGAATCCCACGTCAACATATAAGTAATTGGCAACCATGCATGCTACCAATCGGTTTTATGATAGAAACTTAAATTAGTCATTAGCATTACGAATTGTTCATTAAGATGGTAGAAAAGTTTTCAATTTTTATGGGTTTTTGCAAAAATAAAAAATGCAGTGACAATCTCAACAACCCTTACATGGTTGAATTGTTGGCTGCGGGTTAGGGCATTTACTGGGCTAAGCAAAAAAATGTGACCCGCAGTATCCTTGAGAGTGATTCAATTACAAGTTGTCCACGTGTTGGAAGCTTGCGCAGGGGATCATCCTCTCTAGATCTGCTAGTGGATGATGTCCGAGAGAGTCTGCGGGGATTTGATGCCTCTCAAATTTGTCATATTCGTTGTTCCGCCAATGGTGAGGCTCATAGATTAGCCAAGTTGGCTTTAGATTTTTCTTCTAGTTTTCACTGTTTTGAGGTACCACTGAATGAAATCTGTAGCATCCTATTGGATGATTGTTTATTGTCTCATTGACATTAATAAAACTGCTATCGTCTCCTTAAAAAAACAAAACAAAACAAAACAAAACTCAAAAAATGAGAACTTACGAGTAAAAGTGGTTGAACATGTAAAACTTTGTTTGAATGACAATGAGATTACAACTGGACTACTTGGGTGGCATTTAACTAGTTGTACTGGTTATGTGAAACACACAGAGTCTGAGGGCCTTAGTACAATAAGGGTCGTGGAGTTTTATATATTGTAGCTGGTCTATTTGTATCCTTATCGAATATATACTAGTATGTAGAGTCATGATGGGACTTAAACTATTAAAGAGATAGATATTATCACTCTTTCTGATAATATGCTGGACCGAGTGAATCTTTAGTCATATATATGGTTGTATAAATAGATCAAGTCCCTGCTTCCTCACATACACTCCCTTGATATCTAAAACCCTATTCACTTAGAGAGGAGTATTCGAGTGATTGGAAGTAGAAGACTTCTTCTGTTGTTCCTCAATGGCGATACCTCCAGGTAAGTTGATATCACAGATTACAAGTTGCGTTGTTTTTCCAGTTATTGTAAATCTAGTATTCTTTGTTAATCCTAGTGTTGTGTTGGTTTGCTACGTTGCTGTAGTTCACTCGGTCATTTACTGCTTACAGAACATACCTGGTTCTCGCACAGATTCTCATCGAGAATGCCTTCAAGTGACCAAGAAAACACAGTATCAGTGAAACGGTCCATTTCAGTCTTCTTCTTGCCTGAAGCTTCCATCATCTCACTCACTCTCACAGTCTCACTCTACAGCAAATGCCTACAAACCCAGTTCACAAAAACCCCACTATTTTACAGAAACATGATCAGTTTTTCAAAAGCGCAAAAGTACGAACAATGAAAGGGGACGTCTGAGGAATTGTACGAAAATAATGACCGTCGTGTATTTGAAGAAAAGGAGATAAATCAGTAGCAACTTTTTCACCAAAAGAGAAGGTATCTCCACCCCATTAAGCAATCAAATGGTAAAAGAAGAGAAGGGTATTCACTATTCACTTCACTGCTAAGGGTTTTCTCCTTGCCTTAGACCATCTCCAACCTTGACCTAAAACCTAAAAATATTTAGCCCAGAAAATTTAGGTTTTAGCCCAGAAACAGCTTTTCTACTCCAACCCTTCTGGCCTAAAATTTTAGCCTCAAATTATCAAAGAATGAATTAAGGCTATTTTTTTAAAATTAACTTTAAAAAAAAAAATTATGTAGACTATCCTAAATTAATTTTATGAACATTTTTACCTAAATATATTTAAATTCCGATAAATTTTGAAAAATCACTAAATCAATACATGAAAATCATGATAACCCACATAAACTTAAAAAAAAAAAACAATTAATAAACCGCATAAACTTAATACAATCGAAAACTCATGGACTGCATAAACTTAATAATGATATCCACCATCTTGACTTGGTGATGGACTTGGGTGATAGTCTTGAGATGAATCATCATCTTGAAATATACTCCTTGTGGCATTCCTTCGTATAATTTATTTTTGCTTACCACGTAAGTATCTCTTCCTCTCTGGAGTGTATTTGTCGAGGTCCTCCATTATCAAATTAGTTTAGTACCTTTCTTGCTCCCTATCCGCTTCTTGCTTCATGGCCAAAAACCTTTGGGCCGATTCTTCTTGCCGACGGTAATGGTTTTTGTTCATTCTTGCCATTTCGCTAGCAAATTGTGCATAACTCGGATCTTGGGACTTCCCTTTTCTCTTTGCTTCCTTTTGCTTATCTCTACCCGAGGGCCTTGGCAAAGAAGAAGTTGGGGTCATTTGGTCGACACCTTCATTGACATCATTTTGGGGTGGGGCTTCATTATGAAATAATCTTCCACATTGTTGATTCGCATCAGTTCTCCACCTTGGACAATCCTTGAGGATGTTCCAAGCATGATGCAACTTAAAAGCTTGATTTTTTGGTGTAGTTCTTGTCTTGTAAATTGCCATTGCTTTGTCACCCTATGCAACAAATACATAAAAATAATTAGTTGCAAAATACTATTATGTACATGACAACTAAAATATCAACAAAGAAACTCACAATTTCTGAGGCGCCCCTTCCACTAGGCATATCAACCATGGCCCTCTCCAAGCTTCCCTTCCAAAAAGTGCACGCTTTGTTGATAATCTTCCACCGATCATAAACACCACCAACTTCCCTTTGACCGGCGTTGGAGTTTTCATGGAACTTATCAACGATTTTACCCCACAAATCCTTTCTATTTTGATTGGTGCCGACGACACCATCTTCACTAACAGAAATCCATGCCAAACATAAAGCAATATCTTCGTCAAAGGTCCAATTACGACCTCTAACATGCTCTTTTGCCATCTTGAAAATTTTGGAAATGGGAAGAAATGGTAGAAAGAAAAATTGGAAGAATTGTAGGATAAAAATGAGTTTTGTGTGGATGTTTGAACAAATACATAGGTATTTATAGAGTTTTTGGTTGAATTTTAAGTTAAATAATTTTTTAAATTTTTTTTAGTCGTTGGATTTAAATTTGGACCGTTAGATCTTTTTTTTACTGTTAGATTTGATTATATTCGATCTAAGCCGTTGGATTCAATAAATATATAAATATAAAACAAAAAAATAATAATTTGAACCTGGACCGTTGGATTAACCAACAGCCCATTTAAACACAACCGTTGGATCACTAAAAGTAGCCGTTGGGCTGCTTTTACTTTCTGACAGCAGGGAACACCCCCACATGGGGCTGTCTACCGAAGGAAAGAAGCCCAGCGCGTGTGGCGCGTGGGCAGGTGGAAGTTGGGAAGTGGGCAACACAGCCCTGGTTTCACTCTTAGTTGGTGGGGCCCCTTTTGCTTTGTGGCCTAAAATTGGGGGGGGGGGGAATTTGACATCCATTTGGGTTTTAGGTTTTAGATTTATTTTAAGTCATGGGTTGGAGTGGATTTGGGGGGGGGGGGGGAAGAAGGGGTAAATTTTAGGTTTTAGGTCAGGGTTGGAGTTAGTCTTAGAGGGAAGTTCCTTTGATGACCGGTTGGTCCGTACTAGTTCCTCTTTACTAATTGACCTTCAAGCTTAACACTATCTTTTCAAAAAGAAAGTTTAAAAAAAATTACTATTTACACTTTAAAATTTGTAAAATACTAAAGAGATTTTCTCAAAATGAGATTCTTTATGAACTTTAACTTATTACAATGTTTAACGTCACTTTTCATGCAAATGTTATAAAAAATTGTACAAAATATTGAGTTGACAATAAATCTATAAAAAAATCCTAGTGTTAGACCATCTCCAATAGTTGGGCTAAAAGCCAAATATTTTAGTACAAAAAATTTAGCTTTTAGCCCAGAAACAGTTTTTATACTCCAATCGTTTTAAGCCTAAAATTTTAACCCAGGATTATTAAAAAATAAACTTAGGCTATTTTTTTTCTTAAATTAAATTTACAAAAAATATATGTAGATTATCTTAAATTAATTTTATGAACATTTTAATAAATTTTTTTTTAAAATTCCGATTAATATTTTCATTCTGTTCGGTGGAGCCCACACCAATTTTTGGGCTAAATTATGGGGGGAATCTGGTCTTGATTTAGCATTTAGCCGGAATTTTTCCCTTGCATTACAGTGAGTTTGGGAGAAAATTTTTGGAGAGTAATATGACTTTTAGCCCACCATTGAAGATGGTCTTAGGAGAATCTCCTTAACATTTCCCTTAAAATTTTAATTCTATATTTAAAGAGAAAAATAGCTGAAAAGTATACAATTTTTGGAGTAGCTAAGTATTTACTAAAAAAAAATCATCGGATAAAAAGAAATGTGTAAAAAATAAAATGGAGTCTAAAAAATTGTGGTTGTATTGTGCCCCAAACATTTCACCCGCTATTTAATATTTGGCAAACCATCTCCCAAAGGGCCAAAACCCTTCACTCCAACTCCACCTCTCTCCCTCCCCAAATTCCCTCCCGCCGCTTCGTTATCTCCAAAACCTTCACCACCACACCGCCGCCTGGTGGTGCTTCTCCGATCACCCGAATTACAAAACCGTAGAACTTCCCCAGCAGCCGAAATGGACGCCGCCGCGGCTTCGGACCTCTCCGACGGACCCGTCCTCAGCCTCATTAACAAGCGCCTCCGAGCCCTCCGCAAAAAGCAGAACCGCATAATCCAGATGGAGGAGTCTCTTGCCCAAGGTAAGGTCCTCAACAAGGAGCAGGAAGGCGTCCTCAAATCCAAGCCCGGCGTTGTTGCCCTAATCGAAGAGCTCGAGAAGCTTCGACAGCCTCTCGCTGAAGCCGTCGCCGAAGAGCAAAGCCTCGCCGTGCAGCGCCATCAGGTCTCCGCCTCTACCCAGCCTATCTCCGATGATAAGCCCAATGTCGTCCAGCCCAGTGAATCGGACGACCGCCAAGCTGCCGCCGTCGAGGAGCTTCTGAATCTGCTCTACTTTGGGTCCTTGTTCGACGTGAAGTCGCAGAGTGACTTTACCCGGATTATTCTAACCAGGACCCACGAGAGAGAATGCTGCTTGACCTACGATACCATCACCGACGACGACACTGAGATGCTCGCCCCGAGGGACTTGGATTTAATTTCGTCTCTCGGTGGATTTTTGATCTCGCGTCCCGGCGACTCCAGCCTGTCGCATAAGAATGCGTTGCAGCAATGCCTCGAACACGCCAAGCGATGGCTCGCTAAGTCGGAGCAACCCATTGAGCCGAATTCCAATGTGACATGTAAAGTTTCTATCTTTTTGTGAAATATTTAGTTGGTTTTTGTAAATGATTGAAATTCTGTTTTCTATTTGACTTCTTCGTTGACATCAAAATATTAATTTGTGTGCAGATGCGGGCTTGAGAGAAAGGCTCAGTAAGATTATGGCTTCGGACTACTTTACCACAACGCCACAAATGAAAGAAGTTTCGGCCGCAGCAGCTGCAGGGAACTATGCTCCATTTCAGGTGCCGGTACATGAGCCTATCTCGCCTGTTCAGGTGCCTGTCCAGTTGGATTTCCAGCAGAAGGTATTATTGATTTAGTTGTAAATTTTCGTCATTTGTGATATGCTTTGAGTTGTTCTATTAACAATTTGGGTGCTTAATTCATTATGATGTTTTTGGTGTTTTGATTGTGAGGCATATGATTTGTATTATTGTGGTATTTCTTATGAGATGTTTTATATTTTTCTGAGTTGCTCTTGGTGTTTATGATAAAAAGAATAAAAGTAAAGACTATTTCAGCATTGCTGCTTATAACCTGTGCATAGAAATAGTTCACGATTATACAAGCAGGGAGTCTCCAAAATGGTGGATTTGGGTTGGTTGTGTGGCAATCTATTGAATCTGGCAGTCAAAACGCTTAAACATAGATGCATGTTAGGTGGACAATGTAGCATGAGTACCGAACTGTATTTTATTTTGAAAGTTTTAATAACTGTTGGCTTTGTATTTTCTTATTCGTGCTACTGTTTCTCTTGTGGGTGATGCCAACCTTGAACTGTAAGATGTAGTGATCTGATTCGACTCTATTACTCTCAGGTGTAGTAATGGCTTTCACAAGTTTAAAAAGGGTTTAATTTGACTGGAAACTGGAAGTTGGTATTAACAGTCTTATGAAGGAATGAGTTGTTGGCTACTACCTACCCTTCCAGATGCGAGTTAGGGGTTTAGGGAAACTACGAAATAGTGAATGATGCTTTTTATTTAAACTGACCAACATGAATTAGAATAGAAGAGATTGGTATTTGGTGCTACATGAAACTAAGATTGTTTGAACTGCAAGCATAAGTAGGTCTCACAAAGATTTTGTTTTATCTATTGGAAATCAGAAGTTTTTATTCTTGCTGTGTATTTCTGTATGGGAATATGTGCCCTTGCCTTCCCAAAAGTGATCTGTGAAATTTTTATGTGCTTCTTGTATGTCAGACAAGAATCACAATTATTCTTAACACTATGCCTAATAATTATTAGAATCTTTCAACATGCACCGGTGTATTTGGTTTGAGATTAATACGAGTCTTTTTTTTAGTTATTAATGCAAATGAAAACGTCATTATCTCCTTCACAGATGAACTATGCGTAGTAAAGTCTTTTCACTATTTTCTTTTGCTCTTTGTAAGGACATTTGGATAATCCTAATCTATTTCTTGTTTCCTTTCCACCCCCCGGCCCCGCGGCCGGGGGTGCCGCGTGCCTACTTCATATTTCCTGAATCCATGGACCCTAGTTTTTATTTGAATGCAACTTCTGACTTTGTGAAGGAGGTATTTGAACTCGTCCACTTTTGGTAGTTGTTGGGGACAGTGTATTGACGAATAATTCAGAATCCGAATAAGTTCAGTCCGGGGGACAAATCAATAGGAAATGCTTGAATTTCTTTGTATGTATAATTTATGCTTGCCTACTTTGGAGGCAGAGGTGACTGACATTCTTGAATTTCTATGCAACAACTAAAACTTTGATTAGGCAATGGTTAAGAGAGGTTCTCCTTCTGGCTGTATAGTATTTTGCTCTCTTTACTTCTTAAGGTCAGAGGTAGAAAAGTGGTTGTGGTTGTTAATTTATAAATAAAAGAATATAAAGAAACATCTGTTTTAGCATCAGCTTTCTTTGCTTGTGCGGGGTGATGTAAACAAGTGCATTGTGATCAATCTAAATATTGGTTTCAAGATTATCTAATGCATGGCTACCTTTCTCTTTCTTATTATATCTCTAGGTATACTAAAGCTCTCTTTTATTTTTTTCAAAGTTTCTATTAGGTATGGTAATTTCGTCGCTTTCTTTTCCTTTTTTTTTTTTTGGTTTACCCAAGTGTGGATGATAAACAAGTTAGAATGCAATTTTTACTAGTTTCCCCTTGATAATACATCTGGCGTCGTTTTCTTTATTTCAAGTTCATTGCTGTGTTGTTTTCTGGTCACGCTCCTCCTCATCTTACTAGCACTAGCATCCATCTCTATATGGGCTGTTAACAGTCGCACTCCGTCCCATCTTTCAGTCACCCCTTTTCTCAACTTCTGCTATCTTTGTGCGTGCTTTACACCATATTTGTTTGAAGTTGTTAGTAACAAGAAATTATTAGCATGAAATCTTCAAACTTAATGAAAGTTGTTTAATCAACTATAAGTAAGTGTAAAATGATTATTTGATTTTGTTCCTGTTATTGTTGACTGAGTAATAGATTTTGGGCAAGCAATAAGCATTGAATTTTCTTTAAATGCTCTGTAGGTTGAAGACACTGCAAATTTTCAAGGACATGATACTGGTGATAGCCAATCGAGTCATACAGAGGAACTTCAGAAGGTACTCTCAGCATAGCATTCGACAGTCGGTTCTTCTTATTTTAGCATTTTACAGTCGATTTTTTTTTTTTTTTTTGAATTTGCATCTAGTTTATTGAATGTGGGAGGTTCTTTCTTTGCAGGATGAAGTAGTGATGGAAGATCAGTCGGAGGCTGTCTCAGCTCAACATGAACAGATTCAGCTAGAAACAGAAGCAGACTACAACCAGAGAGATGTAGAATTCGAGCAACAGCATGCTTCTCGCAGACCATACCAAAACCAAAGAGGTGGTCGTGGGGGAGGTAGCCGTAGAGGTTACACTAATGGCCGTGGAGGTCGAGGCAATGGCAGAGGAGGTGGTTCCTTCCAGAATGGTCGCAACCAGTATTACGACCAGCCTGGAAGTTATTATCCAAGACCCTACTATAACAATAAGGGAAGGGGCGGTAGGGGTGGCGGGTCCTCATACAACCACCAAGGTGCAACTGAAGAGGGTCATGCCTCGGCCAACGTTGGAGTTGCTTCATAATGGTACTTTCAGTCTCTGTAGAATGCTTCTTGCTGTTTTTGTATGGGGCGGTGGGGTGGAGACGTTTGCCGCATTGCATGAAACATGGTTTTTCGATGTGGGCGGTTGACGGACTCACCATCTGGGATGGTTTTTGGTCGTCTGTCGTTCAGTTAATGTGTTTTGTGTTGGAAAACATCCAAAGATATAAGGTGTTGAAGTATTTTTGGGACATTGTTTGACTTAATTTAACCCCGGTGCGGCGGTGCCCGATGCCTGATGATCAAAATTTCTTCGTCCGACTACAATTTATTATACTTATTGATGGAAATGGTTCGTATTTGGGTTTACTTATCCGTGTTGAGTCTCGACCCTCATATCTGTATAAAAGTAATTTAGAGTTGCTCATACTATTTGTCAGTGAAATTAGAGTTGTTATTTTGTATTTAATTTGTTGAACAGTTTGTTTGCTGTTTTGAACAAATGAAAATATAAGGGTTTTTTAGTTAAAATTGTCTCTGAGTTTCACATAATTTTTTACTTTGGTGTTGAGATTTAAAATTGGTAGAATTGGTTTCTGAATTTTATCTATTATCAATCATTTTGATTTTTTGTGAAAAATTTCTGTTAGATAAGAATAAAATGACAAAAATATTATTAATTTTAGTCAAAACATTTTGGCATATTGTGTATTAAATTAAGGGTCATTTTTGTTTTTATTTAATATAATTTTTTTCTGGAAAGAGGTGATGGAATAACTCATGAACCATTAGTATTGATTTCAAATTTCAGATACTTTAATCTTAGAGACTATTTTGGCTAAAATATCTAGATATAATTGTATAAATAATCTATAGGTTTGGTATATCTAATTTCTTTTTGTTTTTTTTCATCTTATTTTTCTTTATTTACATGTTCTCTCTCCAATTCCGCTCTCCTCCTTGTATAAATAATATGAAGTTTTAACAAAACACTTCTGATACTGTTTATTTTTAACGAAAATGACATTTTTACTTTAAAAAATCACTCTTGGTACTATTCACTTACAATATCTTTTTGTCTTTTTGATTAAAACTCAAAGTTTTCAAATTATTTTCATTAGTTTTTCTTAAATAATATTAGTTAAGCATATCGATTTTTATTTTCTTTACATGTTCTCTCTCTCCAAATTTGCTTGCCCCTTCACTTTTTTATTTGTCTTTATTTTTTCATAAAGAAATGGTCTCTAAGTTTGACATAATTATTTACTTTGGTCTTGAGATTTAAAATCGATAGAATTGGTTTTTGAGTTTGTCTATTATCAATCATTTTGATTCTTCTGTGAAAAATTTTCGTTAAATAAGAACAAAATGACAAAAATACTCTTAATTTTAGTCAAAACATTTTGGCATATTGTTTATTAAATTGAGGATTTTTTTTGTTATTTTTGTCTTTATTTAATAGAATTTTTTCACGGAAAGAGATGGTGGAATAATTCATGGACCATTACTATTGATTTCAAATCTCAGATACCAAACTGAAGAGTTATGTCAATCTCAGAGACAATTTTGACTAAAATATCTAGATATAATTGTATATATAATATATCTATTTGGTATATCTAATTTCTTTTTGTTTTTTTTTTCTTCTTATTTTTCTTTCTTTACATGTTCTCCCTCCAATTCCGACCCCTCCTTGTATAAATAATATATCAGTTTAGCAGATCGAATTTCTTTTTTTTTTCTTTTTTCTTTACATGTTCGCTCTCTCTATCTCTCTCTCTCTCTCTCAAAGTTGTTGTATGATTTTTTAAGGATAATGCTAAGAAGATCAAATTTAGAGACTAAATTTATAAACTAAATAATGTGTTACAAATTTAATCTCCTTAGCATTACACGATCATTAAATAAAAGGAAAAAAAAAGTAAAGAGAATCATATCCCTTTTCTTTATGAAATTGGCTCCTCGCCGGATCCCCTCCCTGGGGATTCTAGGGATCAGCTTACACGGAACGTTGATAAAAAATCATGCAAAACAAGATTACTTTACTTTTAAAAATATGTGTACGATTTTTTATCAACGATCCTTGTGCGTTGATTCCTAAGATTCCCAGGGATCTGGCTAGGATCCAATTCCTTTCTTTATTACTCCAGCCCAATGACACAATCTTTTTTTTAAAAAAAATTGGTCCACGAATAAACTTTTGAGTTTTAGTGGTTTTTTTTTTGTTTGCTTTCTAGTCCCTCAAAGAAGCAGCATCAAACCAATCTAAATTATGAAAAGAGAAATTCGTATTTTGGGTGCGTAGCTGGAAGCTTATATGTTCTAATTAGTGCGACTACGCTCACATATGATATATGCTATATTCATTATTGTTATCTTTTAAACTAGTATTGTTTTTTTGGTTTAATAAGACATTCTATATTATTTTAATGTGTAGGAAGGGATAATTCGAACTAAATTCGAAGATGTGGATAGGGGTGGGCACTTAGAACCGAAAACCGAAACCAAAACACGAACCAAATCGAACCGCACCGAACGGTTTGGTTTTGAAACCGAACCGCAACATAGAAAACGGTTTGGTTTCGGTTTTGGCTTTTGAAAACCGAACCGAAACCGAACCACGCCGCAAATATTAATAAACATTTAATTAAATGTCCATATTAGATTTCATGTTTTAATTGGTTCATTAACTTGAAGGACCTTTGTTATTTTATACCATCACACACACATATATATACAAGGGTGGACTAATCTTGTTATCAAGAGTCGAACAATGATCTAATGAAGTTCATTCATTTGAAGCATGATATCACATATTCTAGTATGAAAGTTTTACTCACGTTTAATGAATTCAAATTTATTCAACTTGTTTTATGAAAAACATTGTAAGGGACACCCTTTTGTTGCACAAGCATGTTTTAACATCACAATAACATGCAACATGCTAATTGTTTACATAACAAATGTCTTTTTCCTATTACTATTGGGAAATGCTTTTCAATATGTTAAATTTGTACATTTTGTCTTAAAAACCAAACCGAAACCGTTTGAAACCGCACCGAACCGAACCAAATGGTTTGGTTTCATTTTGGTTTTGGCTTCAAAACCGCACCGAACCAAACCGCAAAAACTTGCGGTTTTGGTTTTGGTTTCACTCAAAACTGCACCAAACCGAACCGCGCCCATCCCTAGATGTGGACACGCGCACTAATAGTTAGTTTAACCCATGTCTATAATTTTTTCAAAATCCTCCACGAAAGAATTAAGTGTTGCATTTTGAAAATTTGAGATGCTCTTGAAAGTTGTCCACCAATTGCTCGACGAATTGCCTCTATAGCATTAGACATGGTAACTGCTAGCCTCATATGCCGTGAATGCGTTGTTATGGCATCTTTTCATAGACTCACTCAACATATGTTGGCATTTGTAGATATGCTCACTCAAAAGCTATTGACATCCGTTGACATGCTCACTCTATGTTGACATATGTCGACAGACGTGCAATATGACTTGACAACCAAGACTCAATAAAATATCAATTTGCATACTATTCTGTCCAAAAAATATTTGCACGCTGCTTGCACAATTTTTATTGATCCCTCAATAATTTTTTTTTTGAATTCGCCACTTGGTGGGTTTATGTGCATTGCGCAACTTGGATGGAAGCAAAAATTTGGGACCACATTAAAGTTCAAGAAAGAGATGCCCTTTTATTAGGAGGGGAATTGTTTGCCCTCCCACTTCCCATCTCTTTCATCCTATTCTATTTATGCAGTCACAGTTAAATCACGTCAACATTTTATATTCATATTACTTTTTGTCTTATTATTTCTATAAAAAAAATCAATATAAAATGTTGGCGTAGCTTAACCGTGACCGCATAAATAAGAGGGGATAAAAAGGAAATTGAAAGCAAGAGAGCAGACAATCCCCGTCCCATTTATTAGCCTCACTTAATTAATTAAATTAGCTTCCGCATTATAGGAGCTCATGGATTTGGACTTTATTCACATAACTGTAATTATGTGTAACTGTCTTGTTCTAAAGTTGTTCGGGCAAAAATTCTATTATGTTTTGAAGTATATTATATTTTAAAAACTTTAACCGTTAGATTTTAATCATCGTACTATTAATCAAGAATTTAATAATTAAATATCTTAAAATATAACGTAAGCCGATACATAGAAAGAAATTTCATTTGGTCATGTAATTAACTTGACTTTTGGTATAGTTTGGGATTGCTACTACTGGTGAATATATGCCATTCTCTTTGTTTTACGTCGTGTGACAAAACTTGCCCATTGACATTAACAGCAGCCAAGTGCTCCTCTTTACACTCTAATTGGTGTAATTAGGGATCCCAGCATTTACCTTTTAAGTAGGAAGTGAAAAATGATTGAATTGACTTAGACCCGAACTCCACAAACAACACCACTCACCAACTATCATAGACTTTTACTTTATTTATTTTATAATTTAATCTTTTTGCGGTGTTTATTTTGACTTAATTAACATCTAGGATCGATCTGCTAAGAGTATATGGATAGAAATTACCTTAAAAACAACACTAGTATATATTATTTTCCGATATGAGGACAATTGAGTCATAACATAACACAGCACTTCCGTACGCAATAACTCTTTAACGGGTCAATTGATCATTTAAAAAGTTGGCTTGTAAAGAAAGAGTGTACAAATACTCTTAAACTACTAAAACGTCCTAAAAATATCCATAAAAGGGAGAAAATGCTATATATACCTTTTCATAGACGTATCATTTAAAGGAAAACTAATGAAAAGGGCTTCAAAACTTTGAGTTTTAATGATAAGGACAAAATAAAGGGTAAAGTGAATAGTGCCATGATTGACTTTTTAGTGTAAAAATGTGGTTTTTCGTTAAAGTGAACAGTACCAGGAGCTTTTCGTTAAAGTTCCCATCATTTAAACTAGTGCCAAGTCAGTTGGAGATATAATTTATAAATCACAATATGATCAATAAATATGTTATAATACGCTTCAATTATAGCAATAGTTCCTAAATTATGGTTTTGAAAATATTTCGTTCATGAATTTAAATATTAGTTTTTATAATCCCCAAATAAAATCTTGCTTTGTCCTCCGTTGAATTTTTTATACCAAACGTAGGGGTACAAATAAAGAATCAAACGTCGCAAAAGGAATTCAAGTTTATATAAAAAATGAAATGTCCTTTTAATAATGATTAATATCAAATCTTAGATGCCATACAATTTTCCTAATTAAGTTCGACGGTGTACAATTTATTTAGTAAAATGTGGTCTAATATCTTAGTGAATTAGATGTTGAGTTCTACTTCTGCGTTTCGAGTTTGAAACTTTTTATCTCTTAAATTATTACAGTAGTGTCAAACTTACTCTATTCTGCTTAATAATAAATAAATAAATAAATAGTTCAATCAAAGTGGCGAACGAATCCGATACTTGAAGTTGATCGCGCAACTTTTGCCAATTGCCCTACACTATATAAACCCCTTCCCACCAACACCAAATATCCACGCCAAACGCAGTCGATTTGAAGAAAATAGTTATGCTTAATTATTTAAATTAAGCTTATTATTTTGTTTTATCATCATCTCTTAGAGACAGAGAAGAAGAAGAAGAAATGGGAGGTAACACGTCAAACTTAAAAGACTCGGATTCGGATGATGAACTCGAGTCTCGCATCGTGGCCTTCCATTCCCAGGACGAATGGAACACCCACTTTGTTGCGGTCAAAGACAGCAATAAACTGGTAATTAATCATGTTTAAGCCCTTAAGAAGTTTGTAGGCTGTGTAATTCAATTGTTTAAGGACATCCATTTTTACGTTGAAAGTCTCGAGTTCAAATTCTCCATCGTAGGAACTATCGTTTGTATAAACGGAAAAGCCATGGAGCCAAATGATTAATATATGATATATCAACTCTATTATACTCTACTCTGTTTATTTTAATGAAGTTGCTTAACTGATTAATTATTTTGTTTGGATGGTGATGAACAGATGGTGATTGATTTCACAGCTAAATGGTGTGGACCTTGTAGAACCATGGTACCAATCTTCAAAGAGTACGCTGACAAATTCACTGACGTTGAGTTCGTTAAGCTTGATGTCGACGAGCTATCGGTATATATATTTATGCATGAATACTTCTCATATTTTTCTTTAACTTTGTGTATATATTCCAATGAAAGCTGTTATTTACACCTCAAAAAAGTTATCAAGCACGGATTCCTTATAAAAATATAAAAATGGAATTCACAACCCAGAAAATGTAATGACATTTTTGAAGTATCAATAACATCTTCTTGAAATATGAATTTGACCCATGACTGAACATGACACACACACACGCACACACACACACACATTGAATTTGATATCAAAAGTGGAGAATAAAAGAACGTGTTTTTTTTATTAAATATAAATATGAGTGACCATGAATCATTGATCACAGGTGACAAAAAAATGAGATTATTAAAATATATATATTATATATGGTATATAATTGAGAAATGTGAATGGATGGATGCAGGATGTGGCAATGGAGTTTAGTGTGCAGGCAATGCCTTCATTTGTATTCGTGAAGAAAGGGGAGGTGGTTGATAGGATCGTGGGGGCCAGGAAAGATGAACTGCAGAAGAAGATTGAGAAACACAGGAGATCATAATTAAGTTTCCAGAAGAAGATTGAGGAACACAAGAGATCATAATTAAGTTTTAATTAGTAATCAATGGATTAATTAACTGATCCTGCGGTTTCCTGGATAGTACATAGGTACTCACTTGTGAGTATCATATGTACTCATTTTTTGGTTTGGCCTAATCAAAGGATGACACTTGTTTTTTGTTTTTTAAAAGTTATTATGACACTATTTTTTAAAACAATAAGACATGTATTAAAATAACGTTAGGCCAAATCTAAAAAGCAAATACATAAAGTATTCACTAGTGAGTACCTAAGTATTATCCAATTAAAGCTCGATCAGGAATATATTATATGACAATGTGATACCAACGCGTGAGAGTGGAAGAAATAAAGCGAAAAGCAAAGAATATAGGAAAGCTCAATAAGGGGTAGAGTGAATGAGATTGATCATGTATTCTTTAATTTTCGTGATTGTCTATGATGTTTGTATTTCTCAAGTGTTATTTCACTCTTTTTGATAAATTGAAAGCTATGTATCAATAAATTTAGAGTAGTGTTATTCACACAATTATTTTTACTTCTCAGATACTCCTCTCAATTTTTGGTCATCGGATTGAATAAATTGAAGAAGATTAATGACCAAAGACTAACAAAGATGTGTTGTTACATCTCGGCCCGGGCTACCACCACATCCCGGGCCCGACCTTCGCTGTAGCACGATATTGTTGGCTTTGGGCCCCCGACCACGCCCTCACGGTTTTGTTTCTGGGAACTCACACGAGAACTTCTCAGTGGGTCACCCATCATGGGAGTGCTCTCACGGGCTACTCGTTTAACTTCGGAGTTCTGATGAATTCTGAAGCCAGTGAGCTCCCAAAAGGCCTTGTGCTAGATAGAGATAGGAATATACATATAAGGATCACTCCCCTTAGCGATGTGGGTTCTAACAATCCACCCCCCTTAGGGGCCCGACGTTCTCATCGGCACACCACGGCCAGGGTTTGGCTCTGATACCAAATTGTCACATCTCAGCCTAGGCCCCCACCACATCCCAAGCTCGACTTCACCGTAGTACGATATTGTCCGCTTTGAGCCCCGACCACGCTTTTAAGGTTTTGTTTTTGGGAAAACGGACGTCAAAAACGAATTCAGGACATCGAATTACCCTATGAAAGGTCCAGCTTAAATTTTCGAAAACTCAACAAAAGTCAACATGGGAATATTTCAATTGAGGGCTGGAGGCTTTTGGACATAAAATAGGTCACAAGTTGGGCCTAAGAAGATAGGATGTCAGCCCAAAGTTTTTTGGGCTTATAAAAGAATAAATACATAATTAAAACAGAAGGGTTTTAGGCCAAAAGAAAGTGGGTTGGGCTCACAAGGGTTTCTAATGGGTCTCACGGGCATAAGAGCCAAACGCTGGCCGTGGTGTGCCGACGAGGACATTGGGCCCTTAAGGGGGGATGGATTGTTAGATCCCACATTGCCCAAGGGAGTGATCCTTATATGTATATTCTCATCTCTACCTAGCACGAGGCTTTTTGGGAGCTCACTGGCTTCGGAATTCATCGAAACTCCGAAGTTAAGCGAGTAGCGCGCGAGAGCACTCCCATGATAGGTGATCCACTGGGAAGTTCTCGTGTGAGTTCTCAGAAACAAAACCGTGAGAGCGTGGTCGGGGCCCAAAGCAGACAATATCGTGCTACGGCAGAGGTCGGGCTCGGGATGTGGTGGTGGCCTGGGCCGAGATGTGACAATTGGATTGTTAGATCCCACATTGCCCAAGGGAGTGATCCTTATATGTATATTCTCATATTTACCTAGCACGAGGCTTTTTGGGAGCTCACTGGCTTCAAAATTCATTGGAACTCCGAATTTAAGCGAGTAGCGCACGAGAGCACTCCCATGATGGGTGACCCACTGGGAAGTTCTCGTGTGAGTTCTTAGAAACAAAATCGTGAGGGCGTAGTCAGGGGCCCTAAGCGGACAATATTGTGCTACGGCGGAGGTCGGGCCCAGGATGTGGTGGACCTCGGGCCGAGATGTGACATGTGTAGAAGGTAAAAATGTACAGTAAATATAATTATCCTAAATTTAATGGATCACTTTGTATTGCTTTCTTTTGATTAATTGGCTTTGTAACACTCTTAAAATAACATCGTAAACCTATTTTGTGGAATATTGCTACACTATAACGAAATATTCTTCATAAATTTTAAAAAGTTGTGTGTAAAATGGCAATATTTCACTATTTCGCAAACAAATTAACAATCGTGAGTAAAATGTGTTGAGTTTGGCGAGGTCTTTTGTGTATACATTAAGGACAATGTTATAATACATTTGGAAATATCGTCATCAATTGAGTGACATGAGTATTTCCAATGGTCCTTTTGTCTAGATCATTGGATTTCTAACTGTAAAAAGTTTGCAGATTTTTCTACAGCTACCACATGGCAAGATCTGGGGCATCCAATAGTAATAGTTTTGAAAATCAATGAGAAGTCAAATTGGTCTTTGCTTCAGGCTTGGGTGTTACTTATGACCCGATTACGGGAAATGAAATTGAGTGTGCAACACCTGTGGAATAAGATTCACACACAATTTGTTGAGCAAATTCAAGGCACATCCCGAAGTGAGCAATCTATATCGAGTAGGTACAGACATTTGCATAAAGATTTGAAAGCTTGGCATGAAGCCATTGCTAAAGCAAAAGGAGTTTATCGAAGTGGCGATAATCTAGCCAACCAAGTAATAACATTTTATTATTAAGTCATGTTAAAACATCATTTAGGTAATTAAAAGTAATAATTTGATTATGTAATTTATTATGTTGTTTTAGATTTCATTTTTCAGCAACTACAAACATAAATGTGATTCCATGTTGCCAACCAGAAATCATTCACAAGGCACGAATGTTGGAACATTGTAAAGCATACTTCGAAGTACAAAGTTCTGCCAAGTGGTCTAGAAGTTGTGTTGAAGAGACTCCCCTGCACAAATCAACTATTGAAGAGTCACCATTGGAGACCCTAATTGAATCGGCTGCACTAACTGAAGAAAACCTTGAGGCTTATTGGTAAGAAGGTCACTAAGAAAAAAGTTGAAAGAGGAAGTTCTTTGAATAATAATTACTCAAAATTAGTTAACGAACTGGCTCGCCAACATGCACTGAATATGGAGTGAGACAAGTTAACATATGAGCAAAGCAAGACAAGGCTATAGGTGAAGTAAAGGCGAGAGAACGAGAGTTTAATAGGTAAAAACAGTAAAAGAAGAAGTATCAGGAGATCAGTCCCGACACCTCGACGAGGAGTCTCCTAATTCAAAACATTTTTGGAATAGTGAAAAATAACTTGTCATGAGTAGAAGGTTTTCTATGGAAGATGAGGAAGTTCCATACATTCCAAGGGAAGACGAATCGAGTCATACTGATTTTATTCCCTAAGTTAAAATTAATTATGTTTGTTTAATGTTATAGTTTTCCCTTGTATTTGAGATAATTTACTAGAGTTAGACTTTATTTGTGAAATAATGACATGTAGAGGATAAGACCAAGAAAACATAAAAAAAAAATTATGTGAATAATAATCGCCTTTGCCTTTACCCTCCTTCTTCCCAGGTGGACTTACACAAATGCAATGACTGTTTAGAGTGAATAGTAAAAACAATCTTATTGCCCTTTCCCTTGTTTTGCCTTGCTCCTAAAACTGGTGAACTTGCTCTTATGTGCATTGCATGGGTGGTGCGCAACTTGATGGAAGCCAAAATTTGGGACCACCGTAATGGTCAAAATAGAGACATCCTTTTATTAACCCCAATTACTTAATTAAATTGAGGAAATTGTAGCAATGGTCCATAAACTTTAACTCAATTAGAGTAATGGTTCATCAAGTAAAAATTATTGGTCCCTTAACTCATCAAAATGTCAAACTACAATCTTTTTCATCAACTCCGTTAGAACTTCTGTCAAAATAAGTTATATGCCACGTACGTGAGGCTAAATCAATTGGCAAATATGAAAAACCAAATGAGAAAAATTGTAGCAATAGTCCCTCTACTTTAACCTAATTAGAGAAATGTTCTCTTAACTTTAACCTAATTGGAGTAATGGTCATTCAACACCAACTCAACTGTAGCAATGGTCTTCCTGACCGACATGACTCATTTTGACAAAATTCTAACAGAGTTGACAAAAAGAACCATAGTTGCGTGTTTTAATGAATTAAAAGACCATTGCTTTAGTTGAGTTAAAATTAAAGGATAATTGCTACAATTTTCTCAATTAAATTAGATTCCACACTACACGAAGCGCATGGATTTGGATTTTATTCACAAAACTGTAAATTATGTGTAAATGTTTTGTTCTGAAGTTGTTTTGGCAAAAACTATGTTATGTTCTGAAGTATATTATATTTGGTTTTTGAGCCGAAATGGTTCATGAGATTTGCCTAACTCCTCACTTTGGTTCCTGAGATTTGAAATCAGTAGAAGTGGTCCCTGAGATTGTCCGCCATCAATCATTTTGGTCCCTTGGTAAAAAATTATGTTACATAAGGATCAAAATGACAAAATTACCCTCAATATAATAAACAATTGGCCAAAATGATTTGACAAAAATTGAGGGTGTTTTTGTCATTTTATCCTTATTTATGGAGATTTTTCACAAAATGACCAAAATGATTGATTGTGGATAAACTAAGAGACCAATTCTATCGATTTAAAATATCAGGGACCAAAGTAAGGAGTTATGCAAATCTCACAGATCATTTTAACTAAAAATCCATTATATTTTAAACACTTTGACGGTTAGATTCAGATTATTGTATCATTGATCAAGAGTTTAATGATAAAATATCTTAAAATATATTGTACTGCGAAACACAAAAAAAAATTCCATTCGGTCATGTGATTATGCTGACTTCTAGTTTATTTTGGATGCTACTAATGGGGAACATATGCCATTCTCTTTTTTTACGTCATGTGACAAAACTTGCCATTGACATTAACAGCAGCCAACCCTCCTTACACTCTGACTGGTGTAACTGGGGATCCCAGCGTTTTACCTTAATTAGAAAATGAAAAATGAGTGAATTGGCTTGGATCCTAATTCCAGAAACACCACCACTCTCTGTCTCTCAGACTTCTACTTTCTTTCTATTTCATCTTTTTGCGGTTTTCATTTTGACGTCTTGAATTGATCTGCTAAGAGCATATGGATAGAATTTGTCCTTAAAAATCAGCTTGTAAGAGAGGTGCCCAAAAGCTTCTAAACAACACTAGCATATATTATTTTTTGATATGGAGACAATTGAGTCCTAACATTACACCGCGCTTTTGTACGCGATAAGTCTTAAACCGAAAAATTTATCATTATAAAAAATTAACTTGTAAAAAAAAGGTGTGCAAAAACTATTAAAATACTGTAATGTCCTTAAAATATCCATAAAAGTGAAAGAAAAAAAATGTTGTATGTATCTCATTGTAGACGTGTCATTAGAACTTGTGTCATCTCATTTGGAGATATAATTACAATATGATCAATAAATATGTTGTAGATACACTTTAATTATAGCAATAGCAGTTGAATTACGATTTTGAAAACATTTCGTCTATGAATTAGAATATTATAGACTTTGTAATCCCCAAATTAAATCTTGCTTTGCCCTCTATCAGTCTTTTTCACCGTCAACTTTTTCTATCAAACGTAAAGGTACGAATGAAGAATCAAACGTGCACTATGCAAAGGGAATATTGAGTTTATATTAAAAGAAAATGTCATTTTTATAATGATTAATATCAAACCTTAGGTGTCTTAAATTTTTTTCGAATTAAGTTCAGCGGTATACAATCAACAGTATAGCATATGGTCCTATCAAAGAGGACGAATCCGATTCTTAATGTTCGTCACGCATCTTTTGCCCATTACCCTAAACCACTATATAAACGCCTTCCCACCAACACCAAATAT
Source organism: Crataegus laevigata (assembly GCA_963580275.1). Taxonomy (NCBI): domain Eukaryota; kingdom Viridiplantae; phylum Streptophyta; class Magnoliopsida; order Rosales; family Rosaceae; genus Crataegus; species Crataegus laevigata. Next base: position 5,541,945 of record OY756940.1, read on the forward strand.
CAACGCCAAACGCAGTCGATTAAAAAAATTAATTAAGCTTATTATTTTTCTTTATCATCCTCTTAGAGACAAAGAGAAGAAGAAGAGCAAATGGGAGGCAACATGTCACACGTTCAAGACTCGGATGAATCTTCACATGGACACAAGTCTCGCATCGTGGCCTTCCATTCCAAGCATCAATGGAACACCCACTTCGCTGCCTCCAAAAACAGAGATAAACTGGTAATTAATTATATTTAAGCTCCTTAAGGAGTGTGCAGGCTTTTTAGTTCAATTGCTCAAGGACATCCATGAAATTCTCGAGTTCAATTTCTCCTTCCTGCACTATTGTTTATATAAAAGGAAAGTCATAATTAAGCTCTATATATGATATATCAACTCTACTATACTCTATTTATTTTAATGAAGTTTGCTTAATTGATTACTAATTTAGTTTTGATGATGATGGTGATGAACAGATGGTGATTGATTTTACGGCTACATGGTGTGGACCTTGTAGAGTCATGGAGCCAATCTTTAGAGAGTACGCTGATAACTTCACAGACGTTGAGTTCGTAAAGCTTGATGTCGACGAGCTACCGGTATATATATTTATGCATGAATACTTCTCCTCATATTTTTCTTAAATTTTACATATATATTACCAAAAAAATTTTTAGTTACACTTCAAAAAGTCCTTATACATTGATGCCTCACAAAAATATAAAATGGAATTCACAAGCAGGAAAATGTAATGATTTTTTTTGAAGTATTAATAACATTTTGTTTAACATACAAATATCCAGAAATGTTATCTTATAGTTACCAAGTGATTAAGAAATACATGGACACTCAACTTTAAAATTAATATCAATGATGAAAAATAAAACAACGTGTTTTTTTTTATCAAGCCGTGATATTAAATTTAACTATGAGTGGATGGATGCAGGATGTGGCAATGGAGTTTGGTGTGCAGGCAATGCCTTCGTTTGTATTTGTGAAGAAAGGGGAGGTGGTTGATAGGATTGTGGGGGCCAGGAAAGATGAACTGCAAAAGAAGATTGAGAAACACAGGAGATCATAATTAATTATGGATTAATTAACTGATGGTGTGAGTAAAATGAATGTATAATGATGATGACGTGCTACCACCATGTGAGAGCGGAAGAAATAAAGCGAAAAAAGAAAGAATATAGGCGAGGCTAAATAAGGTGTAGAGTGAATATATTATATATAAGATTGGGAGTAGGATTCTTTCCTTCTAAATTCTGACTTACTATTCAAATAATCACAATTAAGCTACGTCGACAAGGAAAGTAGAGAGAAAAAAATGAATTTGGAGGAGAGATAATCCTACTCTATAAGATTGATCATGTATTCTTGAATTTCCGTGATTGTCTATGATGTTTGTACTCTCACGTGTTAATTTAATTTTTTTGGTAAATTGTGAGCTATGTTTCAGTAAAATTTATCACTTTGTATTGCTTTCTTTTGATTAATTGGCTTTGTAAAATTTTTATAAAAAAAAAATCGTGAACCTATTTTGTGAAATTTCATTGCACTATAATGAAATATTCTGCATGAATTTTGGGCAATTTGTGCAAAGGCAAAAATTCCACTAGAATTTTGCAAACTAGTTAACAATCTTGAGTAAAATTCGTTGAGTTTTCACAAGATCTTTTGCGTATATATTAAGGACAATGTTATAATACATTTGGAAATATTGTCATCAATTGAGTGACATAAGTATTTCCCTTTGAAGTAAAAGAAAAATAGAAAATTTCAACAGAGCGTACAATTTAGCAATAACGTTCCGTCTATTTGAACATCTCTAGTAAATCTAATCTGAATTTTTAGAAGTTTGTGGTGTGGCAAAAGTTCCGCGAACACATGCATGCAGAAGCACTTACAGGCATGCATGGCCATCCTTGGTGCAAACAGAAGTAGTCTTCTACTTCCAGTACCCTATATGAAGTTATGAACTATATTGGTATGGAAGCAGGGATTGCTACCTTGTTTTATAGCTAGGGTTTTCATCAAATCCAGCGTATTATCGGACAGAATTTCAACCGAAACTCTATTAAATCAATTAGAGTCCCATCATGATTCTATATCTTTGTGTTTTGCTAATAAGGGTCCTAATAGATTGCTTATGGTTAAGACTCCAATAGATCTACTACCTTAGGACACCAAGAGTCCATGAACGTCTAATGACTTGTAAACCAAGTCATATAGCCTACCAAAAATATTCTCCGCATAATACATTGTCATAGTAAACCATTAAAATCATCTTACAATTTATGGAGCCCATGAGCGCATTTCTTACAATTTTTGGATTCCAACATTCAAACTAGACTTCCTAGTATGCACAATTGCAAGAGCATTTTTAAAGAAGATGTCAAATTTAAAACATCAAAATAATGTTTGATGACTTATGTGGTAATTTGACATTTATACAATTTTTTGCTCCACCAGATATATTAAATAATAATATCATTTTATAAAAAAAAATTTCTCTTTTTGTGGGGTCCAGTTATTAAGATAACTAATCAAATACTTGAAACACACAATAACATTTATTATATATTACATCACATTTCTTAAAAAATTATTAAATGGATTTGACACTTGATGTCAAATTTGACCACAGAAAGTCTTGCCTTCAAATGACTCAGCGTCACGTAAGAAACTGAAAACTTAGTCATAGAGAATTTGCTGCCATTTTTTACTGTTATATATCTATGTGATAATTTGGACATTTCGTTTGGAGATGCACTTAAATATTTACATGATCTTACATTGACAATTAGAGTTATATAGATTTGGTTTTTATCCTAGGCATATGAATTCTCATAGCCTTTAGGTATCACCTGCACTGCACCCAGCATTCTTCTCAGACCATCCTTCTGTTCTGCACTGAGCTTCGCCGGAAAGACCACGTCGAACCTGATCCTAAGGTTTCCTTTCTTGACCGGATATTTAGAGATGGGCATTACCTCATTAGCAACCACCTCCTCATGGCCAGGGTTTGATTATGTCTCTCACCGGGATCAAGAGAACCTTTCCACCCAACGTTGTCAGATTGACGAATGCCCCGGTGAGAGCCTCTAGCTAGTCTAGTAGAGATAATTTCTGAGTGGCCACAAGGTCATTCCCATCCCTCTTGAAAGAGGGTGGGGTATCTCATCGATGACAAAGATGAGAGCAGCCAGACATAAGCTCGGCTCTTGGCTTCCTTTCTCTCGGAATCTTATCTTTGTTCCCTTCTTCCAGCCAGGCTTGATGTCTATGTCTAGGATTTCCTCAATACTCTCAACGGAGAAGTTATTTCAACATTATAAGGCAAAAAAACAAAAACTACAAGAGAGGGAAAAAATCTTCTCGAGAAGAACTGCGTTTTAGGAGGGAGGAATGTATATATTGTTACATCCAACTAGTATAATTTGCATCTTATTAAACTAAAATGATATGGGCCAACACATTGACTTAACCAACTGACATAACTCATGTCTACCCGATTGCACACAAATTAAGAACACATCATTTGAGTAATATCAAGGTAAGAAAGGTCATGAAGCCTACTAGTGAAAGAAATCTAATCCAAAATCCATTTTAAATGTTTCTTATTCAATTTTAGATTGAATTAAAAGTCAAGATCACCCACCCAAAATGGCAATTTTATCCAATGTAACAATCATTCCCCAACTTATTAGATTCTGAAGTATATTATATTTAAAAACTTTAACTGTTAGATTTTAATCACTGTATTATTAATTAAAAATCTAATGATCAAATATCTTAACATATAACGTAATTCGAAACATAAAAGAAATTCCATTTTGTCATGTGATTAAGCTGACATTTAGTTTTAGTTTTGGTTTTGGAAGCCACTAATGGTGAATATATGCAATTCTCTTTGTTTTTTACGTCATGTGACAAAACGTGTGCCCATTGACATTAACAACAGCTAACTCCCCTTTACACTCTAATTGGCAGCATTACCTTCAATTAGAACATGATAAATGATTGAATTAACTTTTAATAAGAGATCCCAACTCCAGAAACACCACCACTCACCGTTTGTCATTTTGACTTAATAGACGAATTGGATTTATTTGTATGTGGTCTAATATCTTAATGAATAGAGTATTGTGTTTCTAACCATGAATTTCAAGTTCGAAACTCCCCTCGCCCTCTTATATTATTGTACTAGTTTTGAACTATCCCTCCTCCTCCCTAATAATAGTAATTTAAAAAAAAAATTAAAACAAAGAAACGTCTTCAATTCATCTGCTAAGAGCATATGGATAGAACTGGCCCTAAAAAACTGACTTACAAGAGAAAGGTGCCCAAAATCTCTTAAACAACTCTACTGTATATTATTTTTTTGATATGGGGACAATTGAGTCGTAACATTACACCACTCTTCTATATGCAATAACTCTTAAAACCGAACAATTGATCATTTTAAAAATTGGCTTGTAAGGAAAGAGTGTGCAGAAGCTCCTAAAACTACTATAAAGTCATCGTGAAAGTATCATTATATCTAATGTCGTCTTAATTGGAGATATAATTCACAATATGATCACCAAATATGTTATAAATACTTTATTTATAGCAATAGTCGCTGAATTATGATTTTGAAAACATTTCCTCCATAAATTCGAATATTGGCTTATGTAGTTTCTCAAATTAAATCTTGCTTTGCCCTCTGGACAAGAATTCTCTCACCTCCTATTATCATACAGGAGAGAATCCTACTCCTTGCCTTCTATCAGTTTTTTTTGCCGTCAAATTTTCAACCAAACGTAGGTGTACGAACTACGAATGAAGAATCAAACGTGCACTAAGCAAAGGAATGAGTTTATACAAAAAATATATCCTTTTTATAATAATTAATATCAAATCTTAGATGCCTTAAAATTCTTCCGAATTAAGTTCAGTGGTGTAAATTTCATCACACAAACCCCTTCCCACCATCACCAAATATCCACGCCAAACGCAGTCCACTGGAAGAACATAATTAAGCTTATTATTTAGTTTTATCATCATCTCTTAGAGACAAAGAGGAGAAGAAGAAGAAGAAGAAACGGGAGGCAACATGTCACACATTTAAGACCATGAATCTTCACATGAACACAAGTCTCACGTCGTTGCCTTCCATTCCAAGCATCAATGGAACACCCACTTCGCTGCCTCCAAAGACACCAATAAACTGGTAATAAAGTTATAATTAAGCTTTTTAAAGAGTTTGTAGGCTTTGTAATTCAATTGTTTAAGGACATCCATATTTACGTTGAAAATCTCGAGTTCGAATTCTGCCCCTGCACTATCGTTTGTATAAAAGAAAAGTCATATAATTAAGCTCTATATATGACATATCAACTCTACTATACTTATTTTGTTTGGATGGTGATGGGATGAACAGATGGTGATTGATTTCACAGCTACATGGTGTGGACCTTTTAGATCCATGGAGCCAATCTTTAGAGACTACGTTGATAAATTTACAGACGTTGAGTTTATCAAGCTTGATGTCGACGAGCTACTGGTATATATATTTATGCATGAATACTTCTCCATATTTTTCTTAAATTTTACACATATATGGAATCCAAAAGCAGGAAAACGTGATGACTTTTTTGAAGAATCAATAATATTTTGTTGAAATATGGATTTGACCTGTGATTGAACGTGGCGTACAAATATTAGAAATGACATCTTAGTTAAGAAGTGATTAAGGAATATATAGTCACTCATTCTTGAATGTGATATCAATGATAAAGAATAAAAAAAACGTGTTTTTTTTATCAACCCGGATATTAAATTTAAATATGAATGACCATGAATCCTAGATCACGTGACGAAAAACATGAGATTCATATATATATATATATATAATTGATAAATATGAATGGATGGATGCAGGATGTGGCGACGGAGTTTGGGGTGCAGGCAATGCCTTCATTTGTATTCGTGAAGAAAGGCGAGGTGGTTGACAAGATCGTGGGGGCCAGGAAAGATGAACTGCAGAAGATGATTGAGAAACACAGGAGATCATAATTAAGTTTAAGTTTTAATTACTACTAATAATTAATCATTGGGTTGATTAACTGATGTTGTGAGTAAATTAAATCTCGATGATGATGAAGTGATACCAACATGTGAGAGTGGAAGAAATAAAGCAAAAAAGAAAGAACATAGGAAAGATAAATAAGGTGTAGGTAATAAGATTGATCATGTATTCTTTAATTTTCGTGATTATCTATGATGCTTGTCATTGAGTGTTAGTTCACTTTTTATTAATAAATTGTGAGCTGTGTATCAATTATCACTTTGTATTGCTTTCTTTTGATTAATTGACTTTGTAAAATTTCATTGCACTATAACAAAATATTCAGTAAATTCTAAGAATTTTATGTAGGGGCGAAAATTCCACTAGAATTTTGCAAACCAGTTAACAATCGTGAGCAAATTTTGTTGAGTTTTGGCGAGATCCTTCATGTATACATTAAGGACAGTGTTTTAATACATTGGAATATTGTCATCAATTGAGTGAATAAGTATTTCTTTTTAAACTAAAAAAGAAAATTGAAAGATAAATAGAAAATCTCTAGTATATCATGTATGAATTTTAAGAAGTTTGTGGTGTGACAAAAGTTCCACGACAATATATCTTATGATAATTTTTTAATTTTTACAAAACTGATTAAGCATCGTGAGTAAAATTCTTATTGAAAAATGCAATTTTTGAGTTTTTGCATGATCCTTGACAAGAGCATCAGAGAAAAAAGTTATAATGGACCTTTAGAAAATAATATTACAATTTATGGAGTCCCATTAGCATTTCTTACAATTTTGGATTCCAAACCTTCAAACTAGAGTTCCTAGTATGCACAATTGCACCCTGGAAAGATAAAATATTTACATGATCTTACATTGACAATTAGAGTTAAATAGATTTGGTTTTTATCCTGGGCATATGAATTCTCATAGCCTTTAGGTATCACCTCCACCCAGCACTCTCCTCAGACCATCCTTCTGTTCTGCACTGAGCTTCGCCGGAAAGACGACGTCGAACTTGACCCTAAGGTTCCCTTTCTTGGTCGGATCTTTAGAGATGGGCATTCCCTCATTAGCGACCACCTCCTCATGGCCAGGTTTGATTATGTCTCTCACCGGGATCTTGAGAACCCTTCCGTCCAACGCTGTCAGATTGACGACCGCCCCAGTGAGAGCCTCTAGTAGGGATAATTTCTGAGCGACCACAAGGTCATTCCCATCCCTCTTGAAATGAGGGTGGGGTTTCTCGTCGATGACGAAGATGAGGTCAGCCGGAGAGAAGCCCGGCTCTTGGTTTCCTTTATCTGGGAATGTTATCTTTGTACCCTTCTTCCAGCCAGGCTTGATGTCTATCTTTAGGATTTCATCAATAGTCCTTGGCTTACTGCAACAGAGTTGTTGCTTCAACGTTACAAGGCAAAAAAGAGCTAACAACAGAGGGCAAAAATCTTCTGGAATAGATAATGCTTTTCAAAAGGGAGGAACGCATTGTTCCGGCCAACTGGTATAACTCGCGTCTGATCAAACTAAAATGACATGGAAGACGCATTGTCCTGACCAACTGACGTCTACCCAATTACACACAGATTAAGAACGCATTATTTGGGTAATACCAAGTTAAGAAAGATCATGAACCTAATTGTGAAAGAAACCTAATCCAAAATCCATTTCAAATGTTTCTTATTCAATTTTAGATTGAATTAAAAGTCAAGATCACCTACCTAAAAACGGCAATTTAATCCAATTTTAACCATATTAACAGTAATCCCCCAGCTTATCATGCCTTAATCAAAGTCAACTAAACAAGTCAACAGACGCAGAACTCTCAATTAACAAACCATACAAACACATCATTTCCCGAAAATCCCAGTTAACAAAAAAAGAAACAAACTTTGCAGCAATTCCGACATACTAAAAAAAGCCCAACCAAAAAACAAACAGAAACAGAGTACTCACCCGAACCCATCCGGAACAGTTCTCGAAATCCTCATCTTCCTCCTCGCCCCTCTGTAAAGATCCTCCAAACTGCACACCAACTTGCTCTCTATCGCCGCACCCTTCTTACTCTTCAAATTACCATTACGCCCTTCGCCATTCACACTGCTCTTCTTGAACACCTTGTCCCCAGCACCGCCAGATCCGCTGAAAAACTCGGCGAAAATGTCATCCGGGTCGCCGCAATTGAGCCCCTCCTCGCCGTAGATGTCGTAGATCTGGCGGCGCTGCGGGTCGCTGAGAACATCGTACGCCTGGCACACCTGCTTGAACTTGGCCTCCGCTTCCTCGTTGTCGACCAGGTTCTTGTCGGGGTGCCACCTCATCGCCAGGCGCTTGTACGCCTTCTTCAGGTCCTCCTGGGTCGCGTTCCGGTTCACTCTCAGCACGTTGTAGAAGTCCACACCCATGTGATTGCTCTGATCGAAATTATCAACGGCTATGATTTGATAGGGTATAGTCGGAGAGAAAAGCCGGTTGTGGAAAAGTGCTTATCCAGCAGAAAGCAAACGCGGTTTTAAATTTGGCGTTTGGAGTTTAATTTTCAGTGTTTGGTGCGCGTTTCGTCAATGGAGCGGTGGTGGGGGGATTGGAGTGAAGGACACTCTGGGGATTTAAATAAATCAATTCTGCATCAGAACGTGCAGTGAGGTGGGAGCCCAGCGGACTTGAAGTATCTTTGTAGACTTTGCTTTATTTTTATTTTTGAAGGAAATATATTTGTAGTTACAGTTGCACAGATTCTGGTCGGTCGTTGGTGTTGCAATTTTTTTATAGGTGTTGAAAATATAAGTATTATTTTACGTATTATAATAAAGTTGAAATGATGTATTATAGTTTTATAATACATTAACAAAAATATCTACATGTTATATTTGAAATAGTAATATTATGCTACTTTGTCTGTTGTGGCGGATGTATATTAAGACCAAAGTGATCTCAGGGTGCGTTTGGTACGCAGACGGGACAGGACGGGACGGATGTTGTAAATTTTGAAAAAGACAAGGGGCATTGCTGTCCTAAAATGTTAAAAATTTCTGTCCCACAGACGTGGAACAACCCCGTTCCAGGGGGGAGGTGGAACCAAAAATCATCCAAAACTTGTCCCGTGGAACGCCTCGTCCCACTCGTTTTAGGCGTACCAAACGCGGGACGGAACGCCTCGTCCCGTCCCGCCCCGCGTACCAAACGCACCCTCAGAGCACACAGAGTTTGAAAAATACATATGGGAAAGTCATCCGAGTACCCTTCTAATATTTGGCATGGGTTTCTTTTGTGCCCATTAAGTATTTGATGTAATATCTGCTCTCCACGTCTCGGCAATACTTGGCAGGTTAAGCTAAGAGCACTCGACAAACTCTCTAGATAGTACTCATTAGTTTGCTTCGATATATCTCAATATTTGTTTCACATGTGCTCAATGCAATTTAGTTGACGACAAGAAGTCTAGCAAGTGTTTGATGAAATGTCTGGGCGAATAAACTGAAATTTTACTACATGCTTCGCGCTTTGTTTCTATTACAAAAATAAATAAATAAACCTTCAATTTTTAACACTAATATCCACAATGTTCGAATTTTGGATCCGCCAAGTCTGAATGCATCCTAATGTTGATCTACGTTGCAGAGGTAGATGAGTGATACACGGGTGGCCGCTGTACACGTAATGTTTGCGTAACACGACATCGTTTTGGTGCTTTTTTTTAACCTCGTTTAAGTTGAAAATGGTGATTAATACCAGGGCCTTTCTTCTTCAAATATGTGACATTGTGAGTATTAAATTGTCATTGTTTCTTGTGAAGCTGTAATTTGGCGGTCGACATGCTTTGGAGCATTCAATAATTGTAATTAGAGCAGAAATTGTAAAAAAAAAAGCAGCTGGCCGGCGAATTGACTTATGAAAGTAGGCTATGACAAATCAACGCCCAATGAAACAGTATTTGCTTGCTTATGGGACAAGGAGTATTTAATTTTTCGAAAAGTAACATTCGGAAGCAAGGCAGAATAATCAGAACACATTGGGGGAAATTATAAACATAACAGCTCCCCCCAATAAGCAATCTAATTTGTATTCTCCAAACGCATAGAGTAGCTCTTGCCACGAACATCTTTCCAGTAGCCACCAATGTTGCAACACTTGAGAAGACTACCGAGTGGAAAACTAAATAGCATAAGGCTGAGAAATTTGGCGAAAACACCGAACAAGTAGCGATGAACGCTGAGAAAGAGGCGTGCAGCCCAAACCTGAGGTAAGCTCATAGGAAAAAATTGAGACCCAACTCAAGGAAAACTAAAATAAAATTCAAAACAAAACTGAAAATAGAGAGAGGGAAGAAAGGAAGGAGGAGAAAAAAGGGGCTGCCACCGGCACTCAAGGTAAAGGCTAGGGCCGGCGGCTGGGACTTTATTGTGTTTGTATTTTTTTTTAATAATTCAAACGATATAATAATATAAAGGATGGACGGTTATAATATCATTCTTCGTAAAAAATTATTTGTCATTCTAGGATACAAAAAAACATTATTAAGATCGATTATTTACAATGGATTCATCATTTAGTGTATTTGATCAAGTATAACAGTGACAGACTATTCATATGGGTAATATATTGGTTATAAGTTTACAAGTGCAAGTTTGTATGATGCCGCGAAAGAAGTAATCATCCACGTCCAGATCCAATGGCCCAGTGGTGGTAAGGCGAAGCTACTTTTTCTCTAATCAACGCGATGAAAGCATGGAAATATGAACAGTGATGAACAGTTTCAGTTTTCAATTAGGAAATGCTTTCTCTTTAAGTGATTGTCAAGTTGTCTTTAATTTAGCTTTTTCAGGAATGATAAAAGTGGAACACCAAAGCAAAGTGTCATCTACATAAAGAGGAATGCCAAAAGTCTAAGCATTTGCATGGAAGATAAGATAAGAACTAGCATTTCTTTAATATAGTACTTTATTTTTTCTTTAATAATTCAAACTACTTAGAACATCTCTAAATTTCTTTAATAATTCAAACTACTTAGAACATCTCTAAATGAGATGTAAAAAGATAAATGTCAAATGTTAATTTAATAGTTGACGTGGCAATGTTAGATTTTTCCATTTTCTAACCGATATGTTTATTTGTTATAAATGATATTTGTAGGACCAATTTTTAAACAAAAAATCAATTAAAATAAAATTTCAAGATTTATAATTTGTGCATCAATGGAATCTACACAATAAAATAATTAAAAATATTTGACATCACATTTTCTCATATATCAAATTTGACATATGAAAACTCATATATCAATTCACATTGGATTGACATATCGGTTGGAACTTACTCATATCTTCAAATTTAATTACATGGCATTCCACTTAGGATTTGACATCTCCTTTGGAGATGGTCTTAGTAGAACTGTTCTAAAAATCTCCGCCTAGGAGGCCCTATGCGCTAGGTGGCTAGCCACCGCCCCGATTAATGCCTAGGCGTTTGAAAATTAAAAAAAAAATGCCTAGGTTGTGACTCACTTGGACAGAAAATAAATAACTTTCATTTTGGATTTTATTTTTTTTTAATAAATTGTACGAGGCTTGTTGAATACTTAAATGAGCACACATTATATGCTTGCTCCCCATGTTTTCATTATGTTCCAATACTTCATAATATATGTGTCATTCTATTTTGTAATTTATGATAAAATTATATATATTTTAAATATAAACAAACACTTATTTACACAAAATATAACAAATTTAGTTAAATCTGCCTAGTTCGCCTAGGCACTAGGCTCCATCTTGTCGCCCGACTAACGCCTAGCTTCTTTTGAAACCTTACTTAATAGTACGAAAAATAAACAGTTATAATTGAATTGAGTTAATATTGTTTTTCTCAACTTGTCAATCTAATAGATAAAAAATTGAATTACTCATTAGTTCACACTATTAAAGATAAATCCGTCAAAAGTGAACATGAACTGAATAGGATAAGAGGGCTTAGTATTGCACCACTGTGACATCCCACATCGCCCAGGGAGTGATCCTTAAATGTATATTCCCATCCCTACCTAGCACGACGCATTTTGGGAGCTCACTGGCTTTGGGTTCCGTAGGAACTCCGAAGTTAAGCAAGAAAGGGGGCTAGAGCAATCCCAGGATGGGTGACCTCCTGGGAAGTTGCTCGTGAGTTCCCAGAAACAAAACCGTGAGGGCGTGGTCGGGGCCCAAAGCAGACAATATCGTGCTACGGTGGTGGAGCGGGCCCGGGAGGTGGCTGCGCCCGGGCCGGGATGTAACAATTGGTATCAGAGCCAAACCCTGATCGTGGTGTGCCGACGAGGACGTCGGGCCCCTAAGGGGGGTGGATTGTGACATCCCACATCGCCTAGGGAGTGATCATTAAATGTATATTCTCATCCCTACCTAGCACGAGGCCTTTTGGGAGCTCACTGGCTTTGGGTTCTGTAGGAACTCCGAAGTTAAGCGAGAAAGGGGGCTAGAGCAATCCCAGGATAGGTGACCTCCTGGGAAGTTGCTCGTGAGTTCCCAGAAACAAAACCGTGAGGGCGTGGTCGGGGCCCAAAGCGAACAATATCGTGCTACGGTGGTGGAGCGAGCCCGGGAGGTGGCTGCGCCCGGGCCGGGATGTGACAACCACAGTTACAAAATGATATGTAGTGTATTCCTTTCTCACTTGACAAACATAGCCTTTTTAAGGTTGAAAACCTAACTCAAACAATTTGACTCCTCGATATCGTTTGCATAAAAAACCAACTAAATATGCTTTTATAAAGTGACAATTATGAAAACTACATAAATTTGTATAAATTCATCGTTACCGTCTCAATTTATTAATACAATGTTATATATAAATTTTATATGTGACAAGTTTAGGTGACGTCGTTCCACATCTGCACGACGTTAAATCCATTCGACATTCGAGCGAATTTCCTGTCACTCACAAATGTTTCTAGCAACCACACCAAAACAAGTTTAGCAAAAATAAAAATAAAAAAGAAGATAAAAACCGATATCGATCTGCTTATGATTTGTCGGCGTTGCACAGGTTCGGCAGCGCGGCAATGGTTCTGGCAACCACGCGAACCCCACGTCCTCATCATCTCCCTCTCCCCAACACCAATGGGGACTCCCGCACCCACCACCACGCCCATCTCCTCCGCCTGCTGAACGAATGCACGGACATGTCACAGCTCAAGCAAATCCACGCCCACACATTGCGCACCACATCGCCCACCAACCCCCACACGCTCTTCCTCCACAGCCGAATCCTGCATTTCTCCTCCCTCGCCGACATCAACTACGCGTTTCGGGTTTTTGACCAGATCGAAAAACCCAATTCGTTTATGTGGAACACTCTCCTCCGGGTCTGCGCTCGAAGCTCCGAGCGCCAAAAGCAGGCAATACTGTTTTACTGCAAAATGCTGGAAGAAGGGGATGTTTTGCCCGACGAATATACTTTCCCGTTTGTTCTCAGAGCTTGTGCGTACTTGTTTGCCTTGTCCGAAGGGAAGCAAGCGCATGGAAACGCTGTGAAACTTGGGTTTGATTCGGATGTGTATGTAAGCAACAGTTTGATTCATCTGTATGCGTCTTGCGGGTGTTTGGAGTTGGCAGAGAAGCTGTTTGAGGAAATGCGCGAAACAAGAAGCGTTGTGTCGTGGAATGTTATGATTGATTCGTATGTTCGGGTTGGGGAGTTTGAGACTACACTGAAGGTGTTTGGTGAAATGCAGAAGGTGTTTGAGCCTGATGGGTACACAATGCAGAGCGTTATAAATGCTTGTGCTGGGTTGGGGGCTTTGTATTTGGGGATGTGGGCTCATGGTTATGTGTTAAGGAAGTGCGACAGGAGTGTAGCTAGCGATGTTTTGATCAATTCTTCATTGGTTGATATGTATTGCAAATGCGGATCCTTGAAACTTGCTCAGCAAGTATTCGATAGGATGCCTAAACGCAATGTAACTTCGTGGAATTATATGATTCTAGGGCTTGCCCTGCACGGGCAAGCTGAGGCAGCTTTGAAGTGTTTTGATCGTTTGGTTGAAACGGAAAGCTTTGCGCCCAATTCTATCACATTTGTCGGAGTTCTGAGTGCATGTAATCACAGAGGAATGGTTGTAGAAGGCCGTAAGCTTTTTGACATGATGGTAAAGGACTACAGGATCGAACCAAGGCTAGAACACTACGGATGCCTAGTTGATCTTCTGGCGCGTGCAGGTTTCATCGACGAAGCTTTGAATTTGGTAACAACAATGCCTGTTAAACCAGACACTGTAATATGGAGGAGTCTTCTCGATGCTTGTAGCAAGCAACACGAAGCTAGCATTGAGCTAAGCGAAGAAATGGCAAGGCAGATCCTCGAGTCATCAGAAGGAGATGCTTCTAGCGGTGTTTATGTGCTCTTGTCAAGAATCTACGCCTCAGCTAGCCGTTGGAATGATGTCGGATCAATTAGGAAACTAATGGCGGAGGAAGGAATAACAAAAGAGCCGGGGTGTAGTTTGATAGAGATTAATGGTATAACCCACGAGTTCTTTGCTGGAGACACATCGCATCCTTGCAGTAGAGAAATTTTTCGGGTCCTTGATAGGATCAAAGAGAAGCTGGAAGCAGTGGGGTATGCACCGGAATGTTCCCAAGGAGATTTGATTGATGGAAAACGATTGCAATCGATTGGTGTTGGGCTGCACAGCGAGAGAATAGCCATTGCCTTTGGACTGTTGAACTTGAAGCCTGGCGTGCCTATACGTATATTTAAGAATCTGCGGATATGCAAGGACTGCCATAAGGTGACCAAATTAATATCTGAATTATTTGACGTGGAGATTATCATGAGAGATCGTGCTCGATTCCATCACTTTAAAGATGGCGTCTGCTCATGTATGGATTATTGGTAGCTTTTTGCTCTTGAATTGTATCACCAGTCAGCAATGTGTATAGAAAAATGTTGTGAAGACTCGCTCAAAAGTGGTACTCTTTGTCACTTGATGTTTTTATTACAATGTTATGGATTATTGGGCGTTGCCAACACTCTGACAAATTTTCTGGGTATTGTTGTTATTACTCTTCAGGTTGTTTATTGTTGACATGTGCACAATATGTTTTGATTAACGATTATAAACGTACTAAGTGTTCGCCAAAATGCCTTAGTAAATAAAGTAAAACATTTTCCACGCTTGGCGCCAACACCAAAACTCCCTAACGTTCAAATCTGCATAGCAGTGTGTGCATGGATTATTGGGAGAGAGGATCCCGCCGGATCTTCTTTGTGAAGATCATTCTCTAATCATATATGTTTATCGTACATCGTACGATTAATTTTTATCAAATACTGTTTATATTCAATTTTAAATAAAAAATTTATAATGATTTCTAATCGTACGATGTACGATGAATAAATTTAATTAAAAGATTTTCAGAATTCTTGTTAAAAAAATAAAAAAATCAAAGATCTCCGGCCACGAGATTATTGGTAACTTTTCCCTGAAGTCAATATATAATTCTTCTTTTTTTACTGTTCACACGTCGGTCTACGCACGTTGTGGGACAGGAAAAAATAAAAAATCAACTCTTTTACGAGTTCAAAATAATTAAAAATAATTTAGGTCGTGGGTTTGGTATTGATTTGGTTTGGGATCCACCGAACCTTCGCCTCTGTTTCCAAAAAGCCATCGATCAAGACGTAGACGTGCGTTTAAACCGGGAAAAAGCACATGCTAGAGCTAGACCCACCAAATCAATAAAAAAAAATATCATTTTCCAAAAATAATTAAATAATAAACAAATCCACAAAATAATTCTACAGCCAAAAGCAATCCGAAAATTCTCGCAGGAAGAAGCAGCAGCAGCACCAGGAGGAACAACAAAGCCACCAGTTCATCTGAAATGCTAACACGAAGAACACAACTTTTTAACAGATTCAAGGGAACTCTCTGCATACGACATCGACTGACGGCGGGGCTTCGCGTTCTCCGGTAATTCGAATCCTTGGTATACCGCACAAAGACGCCTTAAATCTAAATATGTACACAACATGATGAGAGTGTATATACGCAGCCGGACCAAAACTTTGATTTCCATCTGGTGTTGCCTCCTATAACAAACCTTGGTTTGCAAGATCTCTTCCAGCTGATGCACCAAAACACGAAAAAAAATGGTAAGCCATAAGCCACATGAACTCGAAGGGAAAATGACGACAGTATTGAATCACTCTCGAAAAGAAGTGCCTTTTAACTTGAATGTTACCACAACTACCGGCTACTCTAAATACTCTGATCAGAGATGGTTATAAGGTTTCGAATTCCCTCATCCATAGTATTTTCCACCTTCACTAGAAACCCTACTTTTCGTTCTACGGATACAAAACTTCGCTAATCATGAGACTACAAGATGAGATATTCATAGAAAAAAGGCAATGCTATCGAGTTTTTACTTGTTAGTTCACTAACATTTTCAGCAAAAGGGTATCGGAAATCGCAGAGTTGATCACAATAAGAACATTGAACATAAACTGAGTAAATTAATAAAAGCCCTCACCTTTAGAATCTGGCAACACCAGTACAACCTGCATTGTAACATTGTTTGGTGGAAGCTGCAATCGAAGTGGAAAGAGCTTGCGATTCAAAGGACTTCGAGTGCAGACGATGATCCCCTCAATCCCGGTTTCCTCCTCGATCTTACGAGTCAACTCATCAACCCCATTTCCTTTGAAGGTCAAAGAGTAGCCCTGCCCTGCCTCATCATCCACATCGCCGTTATCTTCAGCTATATGGTAATATATAGTCCTCCCCTCCGACTTCGGCGGCGATTCCACGTATGAATCACTCGACTGCAATTTCAAATTCATCAAATTTAATTAGATTAAATCGAACAAAATTCCAACTTTAAGAAAACCCAGTTCAGAAACAAACCTCTTGTCTTGACAAATGGCTGGATTTGACGGAACCGGCTGACTGGGAGCTGAATTCGAAGTCCAGAGAATCGGAGTGGGGAAGCGGCGGCGGGCCGGACGGCTTAGCAGCCCGAGAGTTGATTTGAATCTCCACAACATCGACATCCCACAGAACCCAATCCTGAGTTGCGGTTCTGTGAGGAATATCATGGGTCACCGAGTTCCGCCACGGCGGGAGTCCTCCATTTGCTCGGAGGAAGTTTCCGTACAGGGTCTTGAGCCGGACCTGCTTGCCATCCCTGACAGGCTCCCACTCGATGGAGGAGTCGAGCCGCCGAGGCAGAGTCTGAAGCACTTTTCGGCCGGTCATGCCGAGGAGGTAAGGCTGTTTGGAGGCGGTGAGGTACTTGCCGAAGCAGCTCTTGAGTCGGAAGATGTTGTCGGTTTCGGGTACGACCTCGACGGTCCACCGTGCCCTCGTCGACGACCCGTTTCGTTCCTGGGTGACGGACTCCTCGTCCTCCTCCGCTAGGAGGTACTTGTCGTGGTGGCTGCGGAGGCGCACCGCCTTGGCCTTGTGGAAGAAGTCCATTCCGATTCGGAACTTGTTGGATTTCGTCTGCGGAGAAATGGTTTCGGATTATTATCGGTTTATGAAAATCTGAAGAAAACGTTGAGCGTACGCATTGAAGTTTCGATATTTGTATTGGTCAAAAAAAGACTAGTCTCTTTGTGGGTTCCGTGTGGAGGGATTTGTATTGGTCAAAAAAGGACTAGTTTCGATATTTGTATTGGTCAAAAAATGATTTTTATATTTTTAAAAATAAAGCAGTCTCGTTTGGTGTAAAAAGCATTTAATTGTAGCCGCACGATTTTTAATGAACGGCCCTTGTTGCTTGATCCCTAGGATTCCCATGAAGGGGATCCGGAGAGGATCCAAATCCCGTGTGGAGAGGCTGCTAGGGGCTGACTTTCTTCGATTGCCTGCTTAGGATGGATAACGGTTATGGTAAACGGATAACTACAGTTATTTATTCATAATTGTTTATGTTCATACTCGTATAATTATTTATCCGTTAGATATTTCAATAAACAATTATATTTATACTCATAACTGTTTATAAATAGTTAACCATATCCATAATTATGTACCCATTTAACCACAACCATTTACCCATTTAATCATAACCATTTACCTGTTTACCCGTTTTTGAACCCGTTTATCTTTTTTACCCATTTACCCCTTTTTTTACCGTCTACATTTTTTTAACAACTTGAAAATTACAAAAGAAAAATTTGTTATAATTTTCGTTTTCTAACAATTAAACACCGTTAGAGGTACATTTTAACATGATTTTCCCTATTTTAATCATTTAAATCCTCATACATTTCTAATAATTAAAATAATAATTTACGAACGATATTTTTCTGTTACACCCAAACAAGTCTTTAATTAAAATCCATATAGTTACAAAGTAATTCTTTTAAAAACAAAAAGTAATCATACTATTTGACCAACTTAACAGCCAAGTCAAAGACTTTCTCAATTTTCAATGGAGCATTCTCTTTATTTATAGATAAGAGAAAAATAATAATTAATTTCATATTGAACCTTGGATCCATAATAGCTGCAATTGACATAGCACCATGAATTTAATGCCAATACTTTTCAAACTTGATTTACATCTTTGTGGCCATTAACTTAAATTCAACACGGTCAGACTCAAGCCACTTACAGATTGCAATTCTAATCTAACACACATTTGAAAAATAAAGATTTGATGTGGGATACTTGATCCCAGAAAATAACTTAGTCGCTTGGTGAAATTTTAGGGTTTTTATTTATTTATTTTTTAATTTTACATATATTAAATTAAATGGGTAAATGAATACCCCATTACAACCGTAGATAATACTCATAACCAATAGATACTTGTTATAACCACGGGTAATACCCATAACTGTCTATTTAAATTTCACGGATAAACGGTTATACCCATAATTGTTTGTTCGTCTAAACAGTTACCTATAACCGTAACCGTGAACTTTAAATGAACGAGTAACCGCTGTTACCCAAACTCATGGGTATTTTGCCCATCCGTACTTGAGATCATTTTCTTAGACCAACTCCAATATTTCAAGTAAGTCTTAAATTTTTCCCTTTTATTCTTCCTATTTTTCTTCAACTCTTGTTCTAAAAATGAGTTAAGTGTTGAAACCTAAACAAAACTCAAATTCTCCCCAAGATTTAGCAAAAATTTAGTGGTGAAGCTCACATGTGAGAGTGGAAAACTGAAAGTGAAGCCTAAATGCCCAGTTCTCATCGTGCACACCCTTGCATGCGCCAGCTTTGCAACAGCCAAACCCCACACATGTGGGCTTGTACCCTGGCTATCTACTGGCAATCATGAGCCTAACGGCTCTTTTTCTAATTATGCGACCACGTTTAAATAGGTCGTTGGTTCATCAAACGGTCTACGTTCAAATTTCTTTTTTTTTATGTTCATATATTTATAGAATTCAAAGGCTGATATCTAATATGATCAAAATTAACGATTTTAAAATAAAAAAAAATCTAATGGCCCAAATTTAAATTCAACGGCTAAAATTATTTAACTCAAAATTCACCCAAATTTAATGATTTTTTGAATATTTTATCGGAATCTAAATATTTTTAGGTTAAAATTAAATTAGCATAAATTTATTCTTTAATAATCTCATACTAACAAATTTAGGCCAAAAGGGTTTGAGTAGAAAAGTTATTTCTGGGTTAAAACCTAAGTTTTCTAGGCTAAAAATTTTAGGTTTTATTCCAAGGGATGGAGATGGTCTTATCAATTAAATTAATGTTTGGTTTAGAAGTGCTTTTAAAATGATTGAATGTGTTTTTGATAAGAATGTATTTGGAACCAATTCCTAGTATGTAAGATCCCATATCGCCCATAGGTGAGGATCCTATAAGTCTTATATGTACATGCCCACCTCCAATTAGTACGAGGCCTTTTGGGAGCTCACTGGCTTCGAAGTTTATCGAAACTCCGAAGTTAAGTGAATTCGGGCAAGAACATTCCTAAAATGGGCGACCCACTGGGAAGTTCTTGTGGGAGTTCCAGAAACAAAACCGTGAGAGTGTGATAGGGGCCCAAAATGGATAATATCGTGCTACGAGCTCATGAAGTGGTCGAGCTGGGGCCGGGATATGACAGTTTGGTATCAAAGCCACTCCCTGGCCGAAAGTGTGCTGATGAGGACGTCGGGCCCCTACAGGAGGTGGATTATAAGATCCCACATCGCCCAAGGGTGATGATCATGTAAGCATTATATGTACATGCCCACCTCCAAATAGCACGAGGCCTTTTGGGAGCTCACTGGTTTCGGGTGAGCCACTCTCTGGCCGAAAATGTGCCGACGAAGACGGCGGGCCCCTAAGGGGGGTGGTTTGTAAAATCTCACATCGCCCAGGGGTGAGGATCATGTAAGCCTTATATGTACATGCCCACCTCCAATTAGCACGAGACCTTTTGAGAGCTCATTGGCTTCGAAGTTCATCGGAACTCCGAAGTTAAGCGACTTCGAGCAAGAGCATTCCTAGAATGGGTGACCCACTGGGAAGTTATCGTGTGAGTTCCCAGATACAAAACCGTTAGGGTGTGGTAGGGACCCAAAACGGACAATATCGTACTATGGCAGAGTCAAGCTCGGGAAGTGGTCGAGCTCGGGCTGGGATGTGACATAGTAAAAAAGTAAATGAATTATAGAAAAGCAATTAAAGTACTTTCTACAAAAAAAAAAAAAGATGTATAACTGGTGCTTATTTCAGAAATTACTTCAAGTGCTGTAAAACTCAAAAACTTAAATAAATAAATAAATAAAAAAATAAAAAAGCGTTTTCATTCATTTAAATAGTACTTTCAAGCAAGCCCTAATTTAAGATGCATCACAAACACATTACACGTAGATTCACAGTACTACAAGCCTAAAGCCATGTTTGACACATGGACAATATGGGAAATGAGAGTTCCTATAGGGAAAAGATTTTTTCAAGCACTGATTATTTAAGTAGTATTTCACGTGTCATAATATAAGTAGAAAAAAATATATATATGTTTTTGCGTCCCTCCACATATCATATTACACATGGAATACTCGTTTAGGTACCGAACACTTAAGAAAATTTTGTATCCGCATAAGAGAATATGTTATTGATATTACCATCTTCCCTTATGGATAAATTAAAAAAGAATGTTCACTTACATGCAAATTTACTAGATTCTTGTTGTTACGATCAAGGTATAAAATATCGATGATATCGGAAATATCGGTAGTCCGGAAACACGGAAATATCGACGGAAATATCGGGATAATATCGATATCGATAAAAATTCAATGGAAACCACGGAAATTGTAAGAAAAAGTTGGAAATTTTTATTGAAACTTTGCAGGATGTTTATTTAGTCAATTATCTATTAGTTTATCACAAAAAATTAGAAGGAAATGCATTGCATGATGGATTTAACTTATTTAAGTTGATTATATAGCGAGCTGGCAAACATTGTGAGTGTAGAAAATATATAGTAATTAACTTAAAAACGAAAATTTTAACTTGACACAAAAATTAAAACTCTATAATTTCTTATTTCTCACCCCAAACTTAAATAAGACATTATTCTCAAGGTGTGAAAAAGAACTACATATAAATTAAACTATTTAAAAGCATGAAAAAAAAATATAATAAAATAAAAGAAACTAACAGAATGAAGTAATAAAAAAAAAACAAAACAGAATAAAAAACTAAGAAAAACAAAATAAAATAAAATAATGTGGGGTTGGAGTCTTATTGGGGCGTTGGATTTTGAAATCACATGGGATGCTGCATCCCTATGCCTCCAGTCAGTACCGAGCCGAATGGCTCTTTTCTTCTGCCCTTTTTGCATGAAACCCGGAGCCACACAGCTCCATAGGTCCTTTCAATCTGTTTTTTTTATATTTAAATTATTATTATTATTATTATATTTATTTATTTATTATTATTTTTATCTTTTTGCATGAAACAAGGAGCCACACGGCTCCAAATGTTCTTTCCATCTTTTTTTTTTAATTTTATAATAATAATAATTATTATTTTATTTATTTTTTATTATTATTTTTATCTTTTTGCATGATATCCGGAGCCACACGGCTCCATATGTCCTTTCCATCTTTTATTTTTTTATTTTTATAATAATAATAATTATTATTTTATTATTATTTTTATCTTTTCCTTCTCTCTCTCTTCTCTTCCTTTCTTCTCTCCTTTCCTTCTATCTGGATCCTTCTCTAACTCTCTTCTCTCTCATCCTTCTCTCTAGAATTTCTGAGCTTCTCCCTCCCTTCTCCAGTTCTCCCACACGGGCCACACCCACACAACACACGCACAGAGTCATAAACCTCTCTCGCCTTCCTCCTCGTCCGCTCCTCCGTCGCCTTCCACCTCGTCCGCTCAACCCTAAACATCACCACCATCACCTCATCAACTCTCTCCCTCTCTTCCTCGTCTCGGTACAACCCCGAGAAACGGTCCGGAGGAGCTAAACCAGAGCTCCAAGCTCTCCCGTCTTCGGGTTTCGATTTGGGGCTTAGGGTTTCGATTTGGGGTTTCGATTTGGGGCTTAGGATTTGGGGTTTCGATTTGGGGTTTTGGGTTGTGTTTTTACGATCGGCCGGAGCTGTACAAGTTCCGGCCTTCTTCTCCGGTTCCTTTTTTACCGATATCTCGATATTTTCGTAAAATATCGCGATATTATCGATATTATCGATAATATCGCGATATTTTACCGAAAACCATTTGGATATCATTTAGAATATCGGAGAGTCAAAATAACGAAATTATCGGCGATATTTCGCCGATAATTTCGATATTTTGGTCCATGGTTACGATTTGATTCACATAGAATTGAGTTGACTAGAATATGTTTAGTAACGCGATTATGTTAGGAGTTGAGATATTAGTGAAAGACAACACACACACATATATATATATATATAATTATTTAATTTAAGGTTGCAGACCCTAATTAGCCCAAAACATGTGCAACTGCATCAATTGCCGGTGTGAAATGCCACCATGTGAGTTTCCAATAAAATAAAATAAAATAAAAAAATGGCACCATGTGGCGATTGAGAGGAGTGAAGACCAAATGTGATGTGTTTTTATAAACTAGTGCGGCTTTCGTGTCCTCCTAGGCTCCTACGGTCCCACCCATTAAGTTGCGGTGCGGACTGGGCTGGTGAATGTTTTATGAGAGCGAGAGAAAAATATTACGGAAACTCTCTTTAAAGTATAATTTTTTGTGTACTTTTTGTTATTTTATGTTTTGTTACAATTTTTTATATGTTAATATGAAAATGAACGTTAAATTATGAGATAACAAATTATAAATAAAAAGTTTCATTTTGAAAAAGTCTTTTTCCCATTTCTCGTTGGGAGATTATATTGCAATATGCACAATATTATATGTCTAAAATCTAATGAATAGTCAAATTCGGGAACTAAATTCCATGGTTAGAATATACAAATTGCAACTAGCTTGTTATTTAAATGGAGGAGGATCTCCTCCTTTTTCCCATCCACTTTCATCCTTCTTCTGTTTGTGTGGTCACAGTTAAGCCACATTTTTTGTCTTATTATCACTATAAAAAATGAATATAAAATGTTGACGTAACTTAACCGTGACTACACAAACAACGAGATGAACGAGATGATGGAAGTGAATGAGAAAAAAATGAGGAGAGCATCCTCATCCTATTTAAATACTGAGTACATGTATCGAAAACTGAGAAATAACTTAGTGTAGAAGTTTGTCTCGTCTTTTAATAAGTATTTTATATTTTGGATCATAGAGATTTCGTGTGGAAACAAATCAGTTGGCTCTAGTATCATATTTTTGTATTTGACGCAATAAAATGTAAGATTCCTCACTCAATTAGAAGCGTACAGGCATGTCCAACTAAGGCCTACTCCAACCTTGGGTTAAATGCCAAATAATTAGCCCAAAATTCCCCCCAAACACCCTCCAACCTAAGGCTAATTTTTGGGCTAAAAGGGGAATGCCAAAGTTGGGCCAAATTCCCCCCAATTTTCCCCCAGAAACGCGTGGACTCGCCTGCACAGGCCCACGCTCGACCCGCCGACTCGAGCACGCGGCCCACGCGCTCGCGTTGCAACCCCCGCCGACAGCAATGGGGCCCGCCGTCAGGCCTTGTCGGCCACCACGCCCGAGCCCAACGGCTCTTTTACTGATCAAACGGCCCTCATTTAAGGACCGTTGGTTGATCTAACGGTCCATATTCAAATTTTATTTTTAAAAAATATGTTATTTTAAAATATATTGAATCCAACGGTTGAGATTGAATATAATCAAATCCAACGGTACAAAAAAAGATCTAACTGCCCAAATTAAAATCCAACGGCTAAAATAATTAAAAAATTTATTTAACTCAAAATTCACCCAAAAACTCTATAAATACCTATAAAAATTTTTAGATTAAAATGTTCATAAAATTAATTTACGATAGTCTACATATTTATTTTTTTAAAACAAATTGATTTAAGAAAAAAATTAGCCTAAGTTCATTCTTTAATAATCCCGGGCTAAAATTTTAAACCAATAGGGTTGGAGCAGAAAAACTGTTTCTGGGCTAAAAGCCAAATTTTCCGGGCTAAAAAATTTGGCTTTTAGCCCAAGGGTTGGAGATGGTCTAATGCAATATCAATTAATTTTAAATTTTATTAGTAATGTTAAAGAGAAGAGGGAGGATTTGAAATTTTAAATATTTCAAGAGAATCGAAAGTTTCGAATCCAGTCTTAAATAAAAATCCAACACCTTATCAACTAAGATATTAAATCACACATAATATCATGTATAATCACCAAACATAATAACAATCCATTGCCTAAATGCATGACCACATAAAAATTTAAGAAAAATGCTAAGGAGACTCTCCATGACCTCTCAGTCATCTTATGTATTTAACATAATTTTCGTGTTAATATTATAAAACATTGTGCGAAAAACATGATGTGACAAACAAATTCATGAAAAATCTCTTTAAGAAAGTCTACTTAATATTTTTCAAAATTTAATGCAACCACTAAGCATTTCGAGGAACAATTAATAATTCACTTTGCGATTAATTAAGAGCAGTGATTTTTGTAATTTTATTTATTTTTATTACGCATCTATTTTTTTTAAATAGTTGTTCGATTAATAAATTGAAAAATAATTAAGAACCTAAAACAAAAAAATGAAACTATAAACCATAATTCCGCTTGCCCCAAGAAGAAGTAAGTTAAATCAATTGAACAATCAAACATGGTATGTCATGATCAAACTAAGATGCTTGATTAAAATTTAATCACAATTAACAAGACTAATTAATAATTAAGCAACAACTGAACGTACCTGCTTAGCCAGATTTTTCGACGACGGCTTCGGAGAGATAGCCAGCTTTTCCGACGACGGCTCTGAATTAAGCGACTTGGTTGAAAACACCGAAATGAGCGACCCGTACTCCGACCCGTTAAGCTCGTCGGAAAACGACGAAAAGCTCGACTGCTGCGACAGCAACGACTCTGACGCCGGAACCTCCGTCTCCAGAACGTCCCAAAGAATCCAGTTATGGGTCGATGACGTGGTGGGGTCGTCGTGAGTGAGCGAGTTTCGCCACGGCGGCGGCCCACCATTGGCGCGCAAGTACTTGCCGCACCACGTCCGCAGCTTGACCTGGAACCCGTCTTGTATGGGCTCCCACTCGAACTTCCAGTCGACGAGCTTGTCTAACTCCGCCTAGATGACTTTATTGCCGGTCATGCCAAGAAGGAAAGGGAGGTCGGTGGCGGTTAGGTAGAGCCCGTGGCAGCTCTTGAGGCGGATGACGTGGGATTTGTTCTCGACGAGCTCCACCGTCCACCGGGCTTTTCGGGAGGTGCCGTTGCGGCTCTGGCGGACGGACTCTTTGTTGTCGTCGGCGACGAGGTACTTGTCGAGGTGGCTCCGCAGCTTCACCGCCCTGGCGATGTTGAAGAAGTCCATGATTGATAATCAACAAATGAGACCGTACTGTACGTGGATGAAAATTGAGTAGGGATATAGTTTGTGAAATTTTTAGTATGTACTTTAAAAAATTAGGAAGATTGGGGTTTTGGGAAAAGGCTGGGTGTTTTGGGTTTTGCTTGTTGGTATTAAACTGCTTTTATAGGTTGTTCATATTATAATAACACTTAGGCTCGTTTGAAATGGTCAATAGAACACGGTGAAACAAATGGTTAGATAGCAAATACATTTTCTCAAAAACTCTTTTATTATTTTGTTCCAAACACAATCGATTTAGACAAATGATAGCTACACTAAATTTATCTAAATTGAACAAAATAATAGATACAATTGAGCACAAGATAACCTAAGTAAATTTAAATATAAATGAGTAATGTTATACTTACCATATATTTATACATTTTTCAAATAAAAGTAGAGCACACCAATATATATAGGTCTTATCGCTATTAGAGAAATAATACAAATGCTGCTATAAATATAAGGTAAGAGTAATATTTTGAAATCCATATTTGTTTGAGAAAACGAACTCTTAGACCTTAAAGAAGAAAAAAAAACTTAACTAGAAGATTATTATAGTCAAGCATTTGGATTGGTTCATGTGCTTTTTCTGTGACATCCCACACACCCAGAAGAGTGATCCTTAAATGTATATTCTCATCCCTACCTAGCACGAGGTCTTTTGGGAGCTCACTGGCTTCGGGTTCTTTCGGAACTCTGAAGTTAAGCGAGTAGCACGCGAGAGCACTCCCATGATGGGTGACCCACTGGGAAGTTGCTCGTGAGTTCCCAGAAACAAAACCGTGAGGGCGTGGTCAGAGCCCAAAGTGGACAATATCGTGCTACGGTGGTGGACTGAGCCCGGTAAATGGTCCCACCCGGGCCGGGATGTGACAATTGGTATCAGAGCCAGACTCTGGTCGTAGTGTGCCGATGAGGACGTCTGGCCCCTAAGGGGGGTGGATTGTGACATCCCACATCGCCCATTAGAGTGTTCCTTAAATGTATATTCTCATCCCTACCTAGCACGAGGCCTTTTGGGAGCTCACTGGCTTTGGGTTCCTTCGGAACTCCGAAGTTAAGCGAGTAGCACGCGAGAGCACTCCCATGATGGGTGACCTACTGGGAAGTTGCTCGTGAGTTCCCAGAAACAAAACCATGAGGGCGTGGTCGGGGCCCAAAGCGGACAATATCGTGCTACGGTGGTGGACTGGGCCCGGAAAGTGGTCCCACCCGGGCTGAGATGTGACATTTTCATAATTCAATTACATTTTTACTAAGAATTGATTTCAAAAGCACTTTCATAAAAAATATTTTCAGTCATTTTAAAAACACTTCTAGCCACTTAATACTACAGTCTAATGGTATTCTTCTTCACTTGTAAGTGAGAGATCTTAAGTTCGATTCTTGCCAAAGGCGAATTTGAACCATATTATTACTAGCCCATCATGAGGTTAAGCCTAGCCCCCTCTCATTTAGTGTAAATAATATTGTTTGTTAAAAAAAAAACATTTCTAAACGAGTCTATAATTGAGTACAAGATGGAAGAGGATCATCTCCTAAACTCAGGATGGGATCCTCCTGATCGGGTCATCTGGGCCGTTCAAATTTAATCAAACGGCTCCAAACAAGGGGCCGATGTAAAAGTTATAATAATTGCAACCGTTTGATTAAATTTGAACGGTCCGGATGACCCGGTTAGGAGGATTCCTATTCTGAACTCAGGAGAGGATCCCCTTCCGTACAAGATATCCTAACTAAATTCAAATTCAAATTTGCTTGAGAAAACGAACTTTTAGACCTTCAAAAAAAAAAACAAATACTTGATTAGAAGATTCTTATAGTCAAGCTAAAAACGGCAATTTAATCCAATTTTAACCATATTAACAGTAATCCCCCAGCTTATCATGCCTTAATCAAAGTCAACTAAACAAGTCAACAGACGCAGAACTCTCAATTAACAAACCATGCAAACACATCATTTCCCGAAAATCCCAGTTAACAAAAAAAGAAACAAACTTTGCAGCAATTCCGACATACTAAAAAAAGCCCAACCAAAAAACAAACAGAAACAGAGTACTCACCCGAACCCATCCGGAACAGTTCCCGAAATCCTCATCTTCCTCCTCGCCCCTCTGTAAAGATCCTCCAAACTGCACACCAACTTGCTCTCTATCGCCGCACCCTTCTTACTCTTCAAATTACCATTACGCCCTTCGCCATTCACACTGCTCTTCTTGAACACCTTGTCCCCAGCACCGCCAGATCCGCTGAAAAACTCGGCGAAAATGTCATCCGGGTCGCCGCAATTGAGCCCCTCCTCACCGTAGATGTCGCAGATCTGGCGGCGCTGCGGGTCGCTGAGAACATCATACGCCTGGCACACCTGCTTGAACTTGGCCTCCGCTTCCTCGTTGTCGACCAGGTTCTTGTCGGGGTGCCACCTCATCGCCAGGCGCTTGTACGCCTTCTTCAGGTCCTCCTGGGTCGCGTCCCGGTTCACTCTCAGCACGTTGTAGAAGTCCACACCCATGTGATTGCTCTGATCGAAATTATCAACCGGTATGATTTGATAGGGGATAGTCGGAGAGAAAAGCCGGTTGTGGAAAAGTGCTTATCCAGTAGAAAGCAAACGCGGTTTTAAATTTGGCGTTTGGAGTTTAATTTTCAGTGTTTGGTGCGCGTTTCGTCAATGGAGCGGTGGTGGGGGATTGGAGTGAAGGACACTGGGGATTTAAACAAATCAATACTGTATCAGAACGTGCAGTGAGGTGGGAGCCCAGCGGACTTGAAGTATCTTTGTAGACTTTGTTTTATTTTTATTTTTTAAGGAAATATATTTGTAGTTACAGTTGCACAGATTCTGGTCGGTCTTTGGTGTTGCAATTTTTTGTAAGTAAGTAATTTGATGTATTATTTTATGTATTATAATAAAGCTAAACGATATGAATAATGTATTATAGTTTTATAATACATTAATAAAAATATCTACGTGTTATACTTGAAATAGTAATATTATGCTACTTTGTTTGTTGTGGCAGATGTATATTGGGACCAAAATGATCTCAGAGCACACAGAGTTTAAAAAATTCAGATGTGAAAGTCATCTTAGTACCCTTCTAATATTTGGCATGGGTGTCTTTTGTGTCCATTAAGTATTTGATGTAATATCTGCTCTACACATCTCGACAATAATTGGCAGGTTAAGTTAAGAGCACTCGACAAACTGTCTAGATAGTACTCATTAGTTTGCTTCGATATATCTCGATATTTGTTTCACATGTGCTCAATGCAATTCAGTTGACGACAAGAAGTCTAGCAAGTGTTTGATGAAATGTCTGGGCGAATATACTGAAATTTTACTACATGTTTCGCGCTTTGTTTCTATTACAAAAATAAATAAATAAACCTTCAATTTTTAACACTAATATCCACAATGTTCGAATTTTGGATCCGCCAAGTCCGAATGCATCCCAATGTTGATCTACGTTGCAGAGGTAGATGAGTGATACACGGGTGGCCGCTTTACACGTAATGTTTGCGTAACACGACATCGTTTTGGTGCTTTTTTTTAACCTCGTTTAAGTTGAAAATGGTGATTAATACCAGGGCCTTTCTTCTTCAAATATGTGACATTGTGAGTATTAAATTGTCATTGTTTCTTGTGAAGCTGTAATTTGGCGGTTGACATGCTTTGCAGCATTCAATAATTGTAATTAGAGCAGAAATTGTAAAAAAAAAAAAAGCATGGCCGGCGAATTGACTTATGAAAGTAGGCTATGACAAATCAACGCCCAATGAAACAGTATTTGCTTGCTTATGGGACAAGGAGTATTTAATTTTTTAAAAAGTAACATTCGGAAGCAAGGCAGAATTATCAGAACACATTGGGGAAAATTATAAACATAAAAGCTCAACCCAATAAGCAATTTAATTTGTATTCTCCAAACGCATAGAGTAGCTCTTGCCACGAACATCTTTCCAGTAGCCACCAATGTTGCAACACTTGAGAAGACTACCGAGTGGAAAACTAAATAGCATAAGGCTGATAAATTTGGCGAAAACGCCGAACAAGTAGCGATGAACGCTGAGGAAGGGGCGTGCAGCCCAAACCTGAGGTAAGCTCATAGGAAAAAATTGAGACCCAACTCAAGGAAAACTAAAATAAAATTCAAAACAAAACTAAAAATAGAGAGAGGGAAGAAAGGAAGGAGGAGAAAAAAGGGGCTGCCACGGGCACTCAAGGTAAAGGCTAGGGCCGGCGGCTGGGGCTTTATTGTGTTTGTATTTTTTTTTAATAATTCAAACGATATAATAATATAAAGGATGGACGGTTATAATATCATTCTTCGTAAAAAATTATTAAGATCGATTGTTTACAATGGATTCATCATTTAGTGTATTTGATCAAGTATAACAGTGACAGACTATTCATATGGGTAATATATTGGTTATAAGTTTACAAGTGCAAGTTTGTATGATGCCGCGAAAGAAGTAATCATCCACGTCCAAATCCAATGGCCCAGTGGTGGTAAGGCGAAGCTACTTTTTCTCTAACCAACGTGATGAAGGCATGGAAAGATGAACAGTTGATGAACAGTTGATGAACAGTTGATGAACAGTTTTCAGTTTTCAATTAGGAAATGCTTTCTCTTTAAGTGATTGTCAAGTTGTCTTTAATTTAGCTTTTTCAGGAATGATAAAAGTGGAACACCAAAGCAAAGTGTCATCTACATAAAGAGGAATGCCAAAATGCCAAAAGTCTAAGCATTTGCATGGAAGATAAGATAAGAACTAGGATTTCTTTAATATAGTACTTTATTTTTTCTTTAATAATTCAGACTACTTAGAACATCTCTAAATGAGATGTTAAAAGATAAATGTCAAATGTTAATTTAATAGTTGACGTGGCAATGTCAAATTTTTCCATTTTCCAACCGATATGTTTATTTGTTATAAATGATATTTGTAGGACCAATTTAAAAAAAAAATCAATTAAAATAAATTTTCAAGATTTATAATTTGTGCATCAATGGAATCTACACAATAAAATAATTGGATTGACATATCGGTTGGAACTTACTCCTATCTTCAAATTTAATTACATGGCATTCCACTTAGGATTTGACATCTCCTTTGGAGATGGTCTTAGTAGAACTGTTCTAAAAATCTCCGCCTAGCACCGCCTAGGAGGCCCTACGCGCTAGGTGGCTAGCCACCGCCTCGATTAATGCCTAGGCGTTTGAAAATTTAAAAAAAAAACGCCTAGGCACCTGCCTAGGTTGTGACTCACTTGGACAGAAAATAAATAACTTTCATTTTGGATTTTATTTTTTTCAATAAATTGTACGAGACTTGTTGAATACTTAAATAAGCACACGTTATATGCTTGTTCCCCATGTTTTCATTATGTTCCAATACTTCATAATATATGTGTCATTCTATTTTTTAGTTTATGATGAAATTATATATATTTTTAATATAAACAAACACTTATTTACACAAAATATAACAGATTTAGTTAAATCTGCCTAGTTCGCCTAGGCACTAGGCTCCAGCTTGTCGCCCGACTAACGCCTAGCTTCTTTTGAAACCTTACTCAATAGTACGAAAAATAAACAGTTATAATTGAATTGAGTTAATATTGTTTTTCTCAACTTGTCAATCTAATAGATAAAAAATTGAATTACTCATTAGTTCACACTATTAAAGATAAATCCGTCAAAAGTGAACATGAACTGAATAGGATAAGACGGCTTAGTATTGCACCACAGTTACAAAATGATATGTAGTGTATTCCTTTCTCACTTGACAAACATAGCCTTTTTAAGGTTGAAAACCTAACTCAAACAATTTGACTCCTCGATATCGTTTGCATAAAAAACCAACTAAATATGCTTTTATAAAGTGACATTTATGAAAACTACATAAATTTGTATAAATTCATTGTTACCGTCTCAATTTATTAATACAATGTTATATATAAATTTTATATGCAACAAGTTTAGGTGAAGATGAACTCGTTCCACCTCGGCACAACGTTAAATCCATTCGTGTTAATTTGCTGTCACTCACAAATGTTTCTAGGAACCACACCAAAACAAGTTTAGCAAAAATAAAAATAAAAAAGAAGATAAAACCGATATCGATCTGCTTATGATTTGTCGGCGTTGCACAGGTTCGGCAGCGCGGCAATGGTTCTGGCAACCACGCGAACCCCACGTCCTCATCATCTCCCTCTCCCCAACACCAATGGGGACTCCCGCACCCACCACCACGCCCATCTCCTCCGCCTGCTGAACGAATGCACGGACATGTCACAGCTCAAGCAAATCCACGCCCACACATTGCGCACCACATCGCCCACCAACCCCCACACGCTCTTCCTCCACAGCCGAATCCTGCATTTCTCCTCCCTCGCCGACATCAACTACGCGTTTCGGGTTTTTGACCAGATCGAAAAACCCAATTCGTTTATGTGGAACACTCTCCTCCGGGTCTGCGCTCGAAGCTCCGACCGCGAAGAGCAGGCAATACTGTTTTACTGCAAAATGCTGGAAGAAGGGGATGTTTTGCCCGACGAATATACTTTCCCGTTTGTTCTCAGAGCTTGTGCGTACTTGTTTGCCTTGTCCGAAGGGAAGCAAGCGCATGGAAACGCTGTGAAACTTGGGTTTGATTCGGATGTGTATGTAAGCAACAGTTTGATTCATCTGTATGCGTCTTGCGGGTGTTTGGAGTTGGCAGAGAAGCTGTTTGAGGAAATGCGCGAAACAAGAAGCGTTGTGTCGTGGAATGTTATGATTGATTGGTATGTTCGGGTTGGGGAGTTTGAGACTGCACTGAAGGTGTTTGGTGAAATGCAGAAGGTGTTTGAGCCTGATGGGTACACAATGCAGAGCGTTATAAATGCTTGTGCTGGGTTGGGGGCTTTGTATTTGGGGATGTGGGCTCATGGTTATGTGTTAAGGAAGTGCGACAGGAGTGTAGCTAGCGATGTTTTGATCAATTCTTCATTGGTTGATATGTATTGCAAATGCGGATCCTTGAAACTTGCTCAGCAAGTATTCGATAGGATGCCTAAACGCAATGTAACTTCGTGGAATTATATGATTCTAGGGCTTGCCCTGCACGGGCAAGCTGAGGCAGCTTTGAAGTGTTTTGATCGTTTGGTTGAAACGGAAAGCTTTGCGCCCAATTCTATCACATTTGTCGGAGTTTTGAGTGCATGTAATCACAGAGGAATGGTTGTAGAAGGCCGTAAGCTTTTTGACATGATGGTAAAGGACTACAGGATCAAACCAAGGCTAGAACACTACGGATGCCTAGTTGATCTTCTGGCGCGTGCAGGTTTCATCGACGAAGCTTTGAATTTGGTAACAACAATGCCTGTTAAACCAGACACTGTAATATGGAGGAGTCTTCTCGATGCTTGTAGCAAGCAACACGAAGCTAGCATTGAGCTAAGCGAAGAAATGGCAAGGCAGATCCTCGAGTCATCAGAAGGAGATGCTTCTAGCGGTGTTTATGTGCTCTTGTCAAGAATCTACGCCTCAGCTAGCCGTTGGAATGATGTCGGATCAATTAGGAAACTAATGGCGGAGGAAGGAATAACAAAAGAGCCGGGGTGTAGTTTGATAGAGATTAATGGTATAACCCACGAGTTCTTTGCTGGAGACACATCGCATCCTTGCAGTAGAGAAATTTTTCGGGTCCTTGATACGATCAAGGAGAAGCTGGAAGCAGTGGGGTATGCACCGGAATGTTCCCAAGGAGATTTGATTGATGGAAAACGATTGCAATCGATTGGTGTTGGGCTGCACAGCGAGAGAATAGCCATTGCCTTTGGACTGTTGAACTTGAAGCCTGGCGTGCCTATACGTATATTTAAGAATCTGCGGATATGCAACGACTGCCATAAGGTGACCAAATTAATATCTGAATTATTTGACGTGGAGATTATCATGAGAGATCGTGCTCGATTCCATCACTTTAAAGATGGCGTCTGCTCATGTATGGATTATTGGTAGCTTTTTGCTCTTGAATTGTATCACCAGTCAGCAATGTGTATAGAAAAATGCTGTGAAGACTCGCTCAAAAGTGGTACTCTTTGTCACCTGATGTTTTTATTACAATGTTTTGGAAAATTGGTACGGAAATTAATGTTAATTGTAAGGTGGCAGATAGTCCTTGGAGGATAACTTTGATTAGCTTTTCTTCCAATATTTTGATATTCAAAAATCCATTGTTGTATCATACTACGAGACAACATACTAATTGGCAAGAATGCACCGAAGTGGATTTGAGAATCTCAGCGGTATATTACAAACCGTAATTGACTTTTAAGTAGAGATGCCAAGCTTATATGGTCTTAACGAGCTTATCAAAGGTGAATAACTTACATGATCCTGTCAATAATAGTATACTATGTGCACAAAAGTTTCTTAAGACCACTCGAAATTCAAAAAATATACATGTGAAGATCGTCTCAAAATCCTTCAAATGTTAATACGAGTTCTTTTGTGCATACCAAGTGCTTGATATAATGTTTGCTATCCATATCTTGACAGGTTGCGTTGCCAACACTCTGACAAATTTTCTGAGTATTGTTGTTATTACTCTTCAGGTTGTTTATTGTTGACATGTGCACAATATGTTTTGATTAACTATAATAAACCTACTAAGTGTTCACCAAAATGCCTTAGTAAATAAAGTAAAACATTTTCCACGCTTGGCACCAACACCAGAACTCCATAACGTTCAAATCTGCATAGCAGTGCGTGCATGGATTATTGGGAGAGCGGATCTTCTTTGTGAAGATAATTCTCTAATCATGTCCGTTTATCATACATCGTACGATTAATTTTTATCAAATATTGTTTATATTCAATTTTAAATAAAAAAATTTACAATAATTTTTAATCGTCTGATGTAGGATAAACAAATTTAATTAAAAGATTTTCAGAATTCTTATTAAAAATAAAAAAAAAATCAAAGATCCGGCCACGAGATTATTGGTAACTTTTCCCTGAAGCCAATATATAATTCTTTTGTTTTTTACTGTTCACACGTCGGTCTACGCGCGTTGTGGGACAGGAAAAAATTAAAAATCAACTCTTTTACGAGTTCAAAATAATTAAAAATAATTTAGGTCGTGGGTTTGGTATTGATTTGGTTTGGGATCCACCGAACCTTCACCTCTGTTTCCAAAAAGCCATCGATCAAGACGTAGACGTGCGTTTAAACCGGGAAAAAGCACATGCTAGAGCTAGACCCACCAAATCAATATAAAAAAATATCATTTTCCAAAAATAATTAAATAATAAACAAATCCACAAAATAATTCTACAGCCAAAAGCAATCCGAATATTCTCGCAGGAAGAAGCAGCAGCAGCACCAGGAGGAACAACAAAGCCACCAGTTCATCTGAAATGCTAACACGAAGAACATGACTTTTTAACAGATTCAAGGGAAGTCCCAAGCAAAAACAATGGACAAGAACACAAGCCCTTCAAACTCTCTGCATACGACATCGACTGACGGCGGGGCTTCGCGTTCTCCGGTAATTCGAATCCTTGGTTTACCACACAAAGAAGCCTTAAATCTAAATATGTACACAACATGATGAGAGTGTATATACGCAGCCGGACCAAAACTTTGATTTCCATCTGGTGTTGCCTCCTATAACAAACCTTGGTTTGCAAGATCTCTTCCAGCTGATGCACCAAAACACGAAAAAAAATGGTAAGACATAAGCCACATGAACTCGAAGGGAAACACCGCGAAAGATAGCAAACCGATCCAAACCAAATCCAAAACAATAACTAAGACCGAAAGAAAATGACGACAGTATTGAATCACTCTCGAAAAGAAGTGCCTTTTAACTTGAATGTTACCACAACTACCGGCTACTCTAAATACTCTGATCAGAGATGGTTATAAGGTTCCGAATTCCCTCATCCATAGTATTTTCCACCTTCACTAGAAACCCTACTTTTCGTTCTACGGATACAAAACTTCGCTAATCATAAGACTACAAGATGAGATATTCATAGAAAAAAGGCAATGCTATCGAGTTTTTACTTGTTAGTTCACTAACATTTTCAGCAAAAGGGTATCGGAAATCGCAGAGTTGATCACAATAAGAACATTGAACATAGACTGAGTAAATTAATAAAAAGCCCTCACCTTTAGAATCTGGCAACACCAGGACAACCTGCATTGTAACATTGTTTGGTGGAAGCTGCAATCGAAGTGGAAAGAGCTTGCGATTCAAAGGACTTCGAGCGCAGACGATGATCCCCTCAATCCCGGTTTCCTCCTCGATCTTACGAGTCAACTCATCAACCCCATTTCCTTTGAAGGTCAAAGAGTAGCCCTGCACTGCCTCATCATCCACATCGCCGTTATCTTCAGCTATATGGTAATATATAGTCCTCCCTTCCGACTTCGGCGGCGACTCCACGTATGAATCACTCGACTGCAATTTCAAATTCATCAAATTTAATTAGATTAAATCGAACAAAATTCCAACTTTAAGAAAACCCAGTTCAGAAACAAACCTCTTGTCTTGACAAATGACTGGATTTGACGGAACCGGCTGATTGGGAGCTGGATTCGAAGTCCAGAGAATCGGAGTGGGGAAGCGGCGGCGGGCCGGACGGCTTAGCAGCCGGAGAGTTGATTTGAATCTCCACAACATCGACATCCCACAGAACCCAATCCTGAGTTGCGGTTCTGTGAGGAATATCATGGGTCACCGAGTTCCGCCACGGCGGGAGTCCTCCATTTGCTCGGAGGAAGTTTCCGTACCGGGTCTTGAGCCGGACCTGCTTGCCATCCCTGACAGGCTCCCACTCGATGGAGGAGTCGAGCCGCCGAGGCAGAGTCTGGAGCACTTTTCGGCCGGTCATGCCGAGGAGGTAAGGCTGGTTGGAGGCGGTGAGGTACTTGCCGAAGCAGCTCTTGAGTCGGATGATGTTGTCGGTTTCGGGTACGACCTCGACGGTCCACCGTGCCCTCGTCGACGACCCGTTTCGTTCCTGGGTGACGGACTCCTCGTCCTCCTCCGCTAGGAGATACTTGTCGTGGTGGCTGCGGAGGCGCACCGCCTTGGCCTTGTGGAAGAAGTCCATTCCGATTCGGAACTTGTTGGATTTCGTCTGCGGAGAAATGGTTTCGGATTATTATCGGTTTATGAAAATCTGAAGAAAACGTTGAGCGTACGCATTGAAGTTTCGATATTTGTATTGGTCAAAAAACGACAAGTTGCCAGTCAGCGTCCGTCACTAACAGCGTAGTTGGCAATTTACTACCACGCGGTTGTGTATACGTGGCTCTCACTTCTCTTTGTGGGTTCCGTGTAGGGGCTGACTTTCTTCGATTGCCTGCTTAGTGATGGACAACGGTTATGGTAGACGGATAACTACAGTTATTTATTCATAATCATTTATGTTTATACTCGTATAATCATTTATTCGTTGGATATTTTCATAAACAATTATATCTATACTCATAACTGTTTATAAATAGTTAACCATACCCATAATTGTGTACCCATTTAACCACAACCGTTTACCCATTTAATCATAACCATTTACCCGTTTACCCATTTAATCATAACCATTTACATGTTTACCCGTTTATCTTTTTTACCCATTTACCCCTTTTTCACCGTCTACATTTTTTTAATAACTTGAAAATTACAAAAAAAAAATTGTTATAATTTTCGTTTTCTAACAATTAAACATCGTTAGAGGTACATTTTAGCATGCTTTTTCCTATTTTAATCATTTAAATCCTCATATATTTCTAATAATTAAAATAATAATTTACGAACGATATTTTCTTGCTACACCCAAGCAAGTCTTTAATTAAAATCCATAGTTACAAAGTAAATCTTTTAAAAACAAAAAGTAATCGTACTATTTGACCAACTTAACAGCCAAGTAAAAGACTTTCTCAATTTTCAATGGAGCATTCTCTTTATTTATAGATAAGAGAAAAATAATAATCAATTTCATATTGAACCTTGGATCCATAATAGCTGCAATTGACATAGCACCATGAATTTAATGCCAATACTTTTCAAACTTGATTTACATCTTTGTGGCCATTAACTTAACTTCAACACGGTCAGACTCAAGCCACTTACAGATTTCAATCCTAATCTAACACACATTTAAAAAATAAAGATTTGATGTGGGATACTTGATCCCATAAAATAACTTAGTTGCTTGGTGAAATTTTAGGGTTTTTATTTATTTATTTTTTAATTTTACATATATTAAATTAAATGGGTAAATGAATACCCATTATAACCGCAGATAACACTCATAACCAATAGATACTTGTTATAACCACGGTAATACCCATAACTGCCTATTTAAATTTCACGGATAAACGGTTATACCCATAATTGTTTGTTCGTCTAAACGGTTACCTATAACCGTAATCGTGAACTTTAAATGGACGAGTAATCGCTGTTACCCAAACCCATAGATATTTTGGCCATCCGTACTTGAGATCATTTTCTTAGACCAACTCCAATATTTGAAGTAAGTCTTAAATTTTTCCCTTCTATTCTTCCTATTTTTCTTCAACTCTTGTTCTGAAAATGAGTTAAGTGTTACAACCTAAACAAAACTCAAATTCTCCCCACGATTTAGCAAAAATTTAGTGTGAAGCCAACATGTGAGAGTGGAAAACTAAAAGTGAAGCCTAAATGCCCAGTTCTCATCGTGCACATCCTTGCATGCGCCAGCTTTGCAACAGCCAAACCCCACCCATGTGGGCTTGTAACCTGGCTATCTACTGGCAATCATGAGCCTAACGGCTCCTTTTCTAATTATGCAACCACATTTAAATGGGTCGTTGGTTCATCGAACGGTCTACGTTCAAATTTCTTTTTTTTTTATATTAATATATTTATAGAATCCAACGGCTGATATCTAATGTGATCAAAATTAACGGTTTTTTTTTTAAATCTAACGGCCCAAATGTAAATTCAACGGCTAAAATTATTTAACTCAAAATTCACCCAAATTTAATGATTTTTTGAATATTTATCATGATCTAAATTTTTTTAGGTTAAAATGATAATAAAATTAAATTAGCATAAATTTATTCTTTAATAATCTCAGACTAACAAATTTAGGCCATAAGGGTTTGAGTAGAAAAGCTATTTCTGGGTTAAAACCTAAATATTCTAGGCTAAAATTTTAGGTTTTATTCCTAGGGTTGGAGATGGTCTTATCAATTGAATTAATGTTTTGTTTAGAAGTGCTTTTAAAATGATTGAATGTGTTTTTGATAAGAATGTATTTGGAACCAATTCCTAGTATGTAAGATCTCATATCACCCATGGGTGAGGATCCTATAAGTCTTATATGTACATGCCCACCTCCAATTGGCACGAGGCCTTTTGAGAGCTCACTGGCTTCGAAGTTTATCGAAACTCCGAAGTTATGTGAATTCGGGCAAGAACATTCCTAAGATGGGTGACCCACTGGGAAGTTCTTGTGTGAGTTCCAGAAACAAAACCGTGAGAGTGTGGTAAGGGCCCAAAATGGACAATATCGTGCTACGAGCTCATGAAGTGGTCGAGCCCGGGCTGGGATATGACAGTTTGGTATTAAAGCCACTCCTTGGGTGAAAGAGTGCTGATGAGGACGTCAGGCCTCTACGGGAGGTGGATTATAAGATCCCACATCGCCCAAGGGTGATGATCCTGTAAGCCTTATATGTACATGCCCACCTCCAAATAGCACGAGGCCTTTTGGGAGCTCATTGGCTTCGGGTGAGCCACTCTTTGGCCGAAAGTGTGCCGACGAAGACGGTGGGCCCCTAAGAGGGGTGGATTGTAAAATCTCACATCGCCCAGGGGTGAGGATCATGTAAGCCTTATATGTACATGCCCACCTCCAATTAGCACGAGGCCTTTTGAGAGCTCGTTGGCTTCAAAGTTCATCGGAACTCCAAAGTTAAGCGACTTCGGGCGAGAGCATTCCTAGAATGGGTGACCCACTGGGAAGTTCTCGTGTGAGTTCCCAGATACAAAACCGTGAGGGTGTGGTAGGGGCCCAAAGCGAACAATATCGTACTATGGCAAAGTCAAGCTCGGGAAGTGGTCGAGCTAGGGCCGGGATGTGACATAATAAAAAAGTAAATGAATTATAGAAAAGCACTTAAAGTACTTCATACAAAAAAAAGACATATAACTGGTGCTTATTTCAGAAATTACTTCAAGTAGTTTAAAACTCAAAAACTTAAAAAATAAAAAAAATAAACGTTTTCATTCATTTTAATAGTACTTTCAAGCAAGCCCTAATTTAAGATGCATCAAAAACACATTACACGTAAATTCACCAAGTACTACAAGCCTAAAGCCATGTTTGACACATGGACAATATGGGAAATGAGAGTTCCTATAGGAAAAAGATTTTTTCAAGCACTTATTTAAGTAGTATTTTACGTGTCATAATGTAAGTAGAAAAAAAAATGATATATGTTTTTGCGTCCCTTCACATATCATATTACACATGGAATACTCGTTTAGGTACCAAACACTTACGAAAAAAATTTATCCGCATAAGAGAATGTGATATTACCATCTTCCCTTATGGATAAATTAAAAAAGAATGTTCACTTACATGCAAATTTACTAGATTCTTGTTGTTACGATTTGATTCACATATAATTGAGTTGACTAGAATATGTTTAGTAACGCGATCATGTTAGTAGTTGAGATATTAGTGAAAGACAACACACACAGATATATATATATATATATATATATATATATATATATATATATATATATATATATATATATATATATATATATATAAATTATTTAATTTAAGGTTGCAGACCCTAATTAGCCCAAAACATCACATTTACTGTAAGCGTACCCCAAAAATAATAAATTTATCATAGGTACGATCTAGGTAGGGTTTCCTTGTAATATAAGACTTGTAGATAAGGGTAGGATTGTCCACTTGCACTACATCTGTTTCATGACAGATGTGCAACTGCATCAATTGCCAGTGTGAAATGCCACCATGTGAGTTTCCAATAAAAAAAAAATGGCAACATGTGGCGATTGAGAGGAGTGAAGACCAAATGTGATGTGTTTTTATAGACTAGTGCGGCTTTCGTGTCCTCCTAGGCTCCTACGGTCCCACCCATTAAGTTGCGGTGCGAACTGGGCTGGTGAATGTTTTATGAGGGAGAAAAGTGTTACGGAAACTCTTTTAAAAGTATAATTTTTTGTGTACTTTTTGTTATTTTATGTTTTATTACAATGTTTTATATGTTAATATGAAAATGAACGTTAAATTATAAGATGAAAAATTGTGTATAGAAAGTTTCACTTTAAAAAAGTCTTTTTCCCATTTCTCGTTGGGGAATTATATTGCAATATGCACAAAATTATATGTCTAAAATCTAATGAATAGTCAAATTAGGGAACTAAATTCCATGGTTATAATATACAAATTGCAACTAGCTTGTTATTTAAATGGAGGAGGATCTCCTCCTTTTTTTCCATTCACTTGCATCTTCCTTTTGTTTGTGTGGTCACAGTTAAGCCAAATTTTTTGTCTTATTATCTCTATAAAAAATGAATATAAAATGTTGAGGGGACTTAACCGTGACCACACAATAACGGGAGGATGGAAGTGGATGGAAAAAAGGAGAGAATCCTCATCCTATTTAAATACTGAGTATCTGTATCGAAAACTGAGAAATAACTTAGTGTAGAAGTTTGTCTCGTCTTTTAATAAGTATTTTGTATTTTGGATCATAGAGATTTCGTGCGGAAACAAATCAGTTGGCTCTAGTATCATATTTTTGTATTTGACGCAATAAAATGTAAGATTCCTCACTCAATTAGAAGCGTACAGGCATGTCCAACTAATGCAATATCAATTAATTTTAAATTTTATTAGTAATGTTTAGGCCTGGGTAAAAAATATCGAGAACCGAACCGAATCCGTACCAAACCTGGTCGATTCGGTTCATTCAGTATCGGTACAAAATCGGTTCGGTTTCAATTCTATGTTCGGTACTGAATCGTACCAAATTAGTTTTGGGCAAAAAACCAATTTGGGCTTTTTTTTTTATACAAAAACTGAAAATAGGTCTTGTTCCTTAAAGACCCAAAACCGAACCGAACCGAACCTATACTTGGACCGAACCGAACCGAACCTATAAGGTTCGGTATTAAATTGATACAACTATTTGTACCGAACTGAACCATATCGAAATTTTACTATGGGTTCGGTTTTGGTACCACCCCGTTACTGAACCGTGCCCAGGCCTAGTAATGTTAAAGAGAAGAGGGAGGATTTGAAATTTTAAATATTTCAAGAGAATCGAAAGTTTCAAATCCAGCCTTGAATAAAAATCTAATACCTTATCAACTAAGATATTAAATCACATATAATATCATGTATAATCACCAAACATAATAACAATCCATTGCCTAAATGCATGACCACATAAAAATTTAAGAGAAATGCTAAGGAGACTCTCCATGACCTCTCAGTCATCTTATGTATTTAACATAATTTTCGTGTTAATATTATAAAAAATTGTGCAAAAAATACGATGCGACAAACAAATTCATGAAGAATCTCACTTTAAAAAAGTCTACTTAATATTTTTCAAAATTTAATGCAACCACTAAGTATTTCGAGGAACAATTAATAATTCACTTTGCGATTAATTAAGAGCAGTGATTTTTGTAATTTTATTTATTTTTATTACCATCTATTTTTTTAATAGTTGTTAGATTAATAAATTGAAAAATAATTAAGAACCTAAAACAAAAAAATGAGTCTATAAACCATAATTCCGTTTGCCCCAAGAAGAAGTAAGTTAAATCAATTGAACAATCAAACATGGTATGTCATGATCAAACTAAGATGCTTGATTAAAATTGAATCACAATTAACAAGACTAATTAATAATTAACCAAAAACTGAACGTACCTGCTTAGCCAGATTTTTCGACGACGGCTTCGTAGAGATAGCCAGCTTTTCCGACGACGGCTCTGAATTAAGCGACTTGGTTGAAAACACCGAAATGGGCGACCCGTACTCCGACCCGTTAAGCTCGTCGGAAAACGACGAAAAGCTCGACTGCTGCGACAGCAACGACTCTGACGCCGGAACCTCCGTCTCCAGAACGTCCCACAGAATCCAGTTCTGGGTCGATGACGTGGTGGGGTCGTCGTGAGTGAGCGAGTTTCGCCACGGCGGCGGCCCACCATTGGCGCGCAAGTACTTGCCGCACCACGTCCGCAGCTTGACCTGGAACCCGTCGTGTATGGGCTCCCACTCGAACTTCCAGTCGACGAGCTTGTCTAACTCCGCCTGGATGACTTTATTGCCGGTCATGCCAAGAAGGAAAGGGAGGTCGGTGGCGGTTAGGTAGAGCCCGTGGCAGCTCTTGAGGCGGATGAAGTGGGATTTGTTCTCGACGAGCTCCACCGTCCACCGGGCTTTTCGGGAGGTGCCGTTGCGGCTCTGGCGGACGGACTCTTTGTTGTCGTCGGCGACGAGGTACTTGTCGAGGTGGCTCCGCAGCTTCACCGCCCTGGCGGTGTTGAAGAAGTCCATGATTGATAATCAACAAATGAGACCGTACTGTACGTGGATGAAAATTGAGTAGGGATATAGTTTGTGAAATTTTTAGTATGTACTTTAAAAAATTAGGAAGATTGGGGTTTTGGGAAAAGGCTGGGTGTGTTGGGTTTTGCTTGTTGGTATTAAACTGCTTTTATAGGTTGTTTATATTATAATAACACTTAGGCTCGTTTGAAATGGTCAATAGAACACGGTGAAACAAATGGTTAGATCGCAAATACATTTTCTCAAAAACTCTTTTATTATTTTGTTCCAAACACAATCGATTTAGACAAATGATAGCTACACTAAATTTATCTAAATTGAACAAAATAATAGATACAGTTGAGCACAAGATAACCTAAGTAAATTTAAATATAAATGAGTAATGCTACACTTACCATATATTTATACATTTTTAAAATAAAAGTAGAGCACACCAATACATATAGGTCTTATCGCTATTAGAGAAATAATTCAAATGCTGCTATAAATATAAGGTAAGAGTAATATTTTGAAATCTATATTTGTTTGAGAAAACAAACTCTTAGTCCTTAAAGAAAAAAAAAACCTTAACTAGAAGATTATTATAGTCAAGCATTTGGATTGGTTCATGTGCTTTTTCTGTGACATCCCACATCGCCTAGGAGAGTGATCATTAAATGTATATTCTCATTCCTACCTAGCACGAGGCATTTTGGGAGTTCCTTTGGAACTCCAAAGTTAAGCGAGTAGCAC
Organism: Crataegus laevigata; assembly: GCA_963580275.1. Lineage (NCBI taxonomy): Eukaryota > Viridiplantae > Streptophyta > Magnoliopsida > Rosales > Rosaceae > Crataegus > Crataegus laevigata. The sequence goes on from OY756940.1 coordinate 5,586,332, forward strand.
GCGAGAGCACTTCCATGATGGGTGACCCACTGGGAAGTTGCTCGTGAGTTCTTAGAAACAAAACTGTGAGGGCGTGGTCGGGGCCCAAAGCGGACAATATCGTGCTACGGTGGTGGACTGGGCCCGGGAAGTGGTCCCACCCGGGGCGGGATGTGACATTTTCAGAATTTAATTACATTTTTACTAAAAATTGATTTCAAAAGCACTTTCATTAAAAATATTTTCAGTCATTTTAAAAACACTTCTAGCCACTTAGTACGACAGTCTAATGATATTCTTCTTCACTTGTAAGTGAGAGATCTTAAGTTTGATTCTCGCCAAAGGCGAATTTGAACCATATTATTACTAGCCCATCATGAGGCTAAGCCCAGCCCCATCTCCTTTAGTGCAAATAATATTGTTTGTTAAAAAAAAACATTTCTAAACGAGTCTATAATTGAGTACAAGATGGAAGATGATCATCTCCTGAGCTCAGGATGGGATCCTCTTGATTGGGTCATCCGGGCCGTTCAAATTTAATCCAACGGCTCCAAACAAGGGGCCCATGTAAAAGTTATAATAATTGCAACCGTTTGATTAAATTTGAACGGTCCGGATGACCCGGTCAGGAGGATCCCTATTCTGAACTCACGAGAGAATCCCACTCCGTACAAGATATCCTAACTAAATTCAAATTCAAATTTGCTTGAGAAAACGAACTTTTAGACCTTAAAAAAAACAAATACTTAATTAGAAGATTCTTATAGTCAAGCATTTGGATCGCGAAAGCAGAAGATGAGAAGAAAATGCCGATTAGGTACTTCGGTGATGGAGGAAGAAGTTTCCTGGCGGCACCAATTCATTGACGAGTGGAGGAAGTCTGGTACCGGATGTACTTGTATATTGGGAGGGTCGTGACTATTGATTCAAGAAACTGGTTTTTGTCTTGATATGGCAAGGAGTTCGGGGGTGATCGTCGTATCTTCTAGAAGGTCATATTCAACGACCCATCATATATGATTTTAAAACAATTCATTCATTTCTAAGTTGGAGTTTCAAAATAATTCTTTCTACTGTACCTATTAAGGTTTTTACCCAAAATGTTATACCTCCTCTCCTCATTTTAAAAATTGAAGATATTTTTATCAAATCAACTCCTCTGCTTGAACTCATGATTTCTTCAACTTAACAGAAAATTTTCACAGAATGACGACAATGATTTACGGTAAACAATCACAGCGACTACTTTTATCGATTTTAAATCTCAATGATTAAAGTAAGGAGTTATGACAATCTCATAGATCATTTTGGTTAAAATGCCCTTTATTATTTCCTTAAACTGTCTATTATTTTACAAACCAGATAATTTAAATTAAGACATTATTAAGAGCAATTTTTTTAGTGCGAAGTCAATTTGTGCATCTTTTTTTTTAATTGAAATATGAACAACAACAAAGAATGTGAAAAGGACCAATAACTCTCCATTTAACACTTGATTGAGATGGTCTAATGAGACGTTGACATTTTCTTGCTCATATTACATTGTATTAATATTGATATTAATATAATGCTCTATCCCTTTCCATGTATCCCTCGACAAGTAATCCAGGTTCTAAAGGCGTTTGGTTCTAATCGGGCAATAGATAGAGGCTTAGCAAGCGTTTAGGCGGAACCTAAATGAGGATCTAGTGGTTCTTATAATTTTAATTAAATTAATTGTATAAATTGTAAAATGACATAAATTATAAAGTAGTATAACATATTGAAAACATTCGAAACAAACATATAATTAGTGTTCATCCAAGTATTCAACAAGTCTCTTACAATTTATTAAAATAATAAAATGAGTAAAATGACATAAATTAAAAAGTAGTACAATGTATTGAAAACAACAAACATATAATTAGTGTTCATCCAAATATTCAACAAATATCTTACAAGTTATTAAAAAATGCAAAATAAAAGTGATTTATTTTTATCTATTTGAGAGTCTAGTCAAGTCTACGTGCCATTTTGTATTTTGAAAGCAACTAAAGATCAATCGTGGCGAAGACAAACCACCTAAAGTATAGACAAAGCTTTTTAGAACACGTAATACATGAGATGGTTGTAACATCCCACATCGCCCAAGGAGAGGATCCTGTAAGCCTTATATGTATATTTCCATCTATACCTAGCACGAGGCTTTTTGGGAGCTTACTGGCTTCAGGTTCCGTAGGAACTCTAAAGTTAAGCGAGTTTGGGCTAGAGCAATCCGGGATGGGTGACCTCTTGGGAAGTTGCTTGTGAGTTCCCAGAAACAAAACCGTGAGGGTGTGGTAGGGGGCCAAAGCAGACAATATCGTGTTACGGTGGAGTCGAGCTAGGATTATGGTGGGGGCTCGGGTCGGGATGTGACAATGGTACACTTGTTGATTTTTAATTTGAATTTTGATTGTTGTAGTCACAATTTCAGCAACACAAATGTATACACCAAATGTGAGTATACAAGTTCTAATTAATTGTCATTACTACGGTTTGGTAGTATTCCTCTTTACTTAGAAGTTAAAGGTCTTAGGTTCGAATCTCATGGATGACGAATTTGATACCAAATTAGGTTGCCGATTGTGTGACTTAGCCGAACTCCCTCTCTCCTTAGTGTAAAAATATCAATGCACTAAAAAAAATCTAATTGATCGCGGCTTAAGCAACCTAATAATTTAAATAATTTTTTTATTACAAAATAATATTCTATACTAATGAGTTGAGAGAGTTTAAACCCAAGACGAAAAAAAATGAGAACTCTTAACCACCAAGTTAATCACCACGTGCCGCTAATTTAAACAATGAAACAGAAAAAACAAAAACAAATCCGAGAACTAAACCGAGCTGGCAGAAATGTAAGCGCCAAAGACCGTGCAGTTTTATCTCTTGCAATACTTTCAACGTTTTGCATGGGCCATGCAGTCTGGTGGCTAGGGGTCCAGATGATAGCGCGACATTTTGCATGGGTCAATGCAAATCCATCAACTTTTGGAACGTAAATTATACTGGGCCAATAATAACCAGATGGGCTTTCAACAACAACATCCATGTATACGTCCAGACGTGGCCCCCCCTTAGGCTTGAGGTAAAATGAGTCGAACTCCCGCCTTTTTTTGTTAAACGATAACGTAATTGGTGAACAAATTATCTAAAACTACATTAATAAACTTTTTTTTTGTTAACTAAAAGATGATGAAAATACATATTTGTCTTCTATCACAACAAAAATTTTAACGACAATAATGTAATTTCACAAGAAACTTCACTTATATGTAATTTTATCATTTCTAATTTATAATTAAAAAAAACAAACCTCTTTCACTCACTCATCACTCCCAATCTCGGATCTTCAAATGATTTTGCTTATGAACAATGTCAACCAATCCCGGATCCATATGGGTGGCATGTTAACAATTACATGCAAAACTATTTTGGGAATTTATCATTTGATGACTATTCTTCACAATACACTTACTCTACACATAGAGATGATGAAGATAGTGAAAATTTTGAACCTCATAGGAACTCTATGTGGTATTAAGTCAATCATGTATCTTATCATGCAATGTATAAAATGTAAAATATTGTACTAATTCATTATATATAAATGATTATGGTGTGTTTAAACTTCTTTCATTAATTACTACAGATTTTCTACACTCACAATGTTTGCTAGCTCGCTATATAATCAACTTAAATCAGTTAAATCCACCATGCAATGCATTTTCTTTCAATTTTTTGTGATAAACTAATAGATAATTGACTAAATAAACATTTTGAAAAGTTTCAATAAAAGTTTCTAAGTTTTTCTTAAAATTTCCGTAGTTTTTATTCAATTTTTTTCAATATCGATAATATTTCGATATTTCTATCAAAATTTTCGTGTTTTTGGATTACCGATATTTCCGATATTATCAATATTTTAGACCTTGCTCCCACGTTCTCTCTCACTATCTTCTTTTCCTCATCGATTTTAACAATAAAAGTAAAAAATTTCACACTTTATGTGTGGAAATATACTAATATTATTTACATTAAAGAGTAGAATAATAAGTTGAATTTCACACTAAACTAATTATAATAATATGATTTAATTTATTTTTTTAAAAAATTAAATTTAAAACTATTTAATTACAAGTAAAAATAAATGTTACTAAATAAGTAGGCATAATTATTCGCCTTTTAACTTTACCAAAAGAAAAGGTTAAAAAAATGTGTGCAGGAATGGTGGACGACTTGCACAAGGAAAATATTGCATCCGTAACCATGCTGAGAAGGCCTTTTTTATTTTTTTTATTTTTATATTTCACAGAAATCGAGGTGCTTTTTAGCTTTCTTGGTTCTTGGGAGCCAATGGCTTTGGGCCCCTACCATGAGGAAAATAAAGAGGTCAAAAAGCCTAATACGCTATTCACTACAGTTTGTCAACCGCAGTCAATGCAAGAAAACAAAATCACAACTTTATTGTTCAATTTCCATTTTTCTTTCTACTATTAAACTTCTTAATTATTGTTCTCATAAGAAAAGGAAAAAATAATTAAAATATCAATTCCGTGCTTTGCACTTGATTTGTGTTCAAGGTTCTTTCTTTCAAAGATTTTAACATAAAAAATATCATCAAATTTTTCTATATTTTTTAGTGATCTTACTTCGAAACATATATAAGCGAGTGTTTCGAAGGGCAAACTCTCAAATTTTCGTATACCATATTAACTCTCAAAAGAAACTCATTAGAAAAGGAGTGAGACGTTTAAATTTTAAAATAACTCTAAACACAAGTCATATAAATTGTTTTGAAATATGAAGCAAAATTGTGTCATAATTGAATTAATCAAGCAATAATAAAACGGCAATCATTTTGAAGGGCTAAAAAAAGTTAAAGTATGTACGACATTCTACAAAGTTAAAAGTAACCGCATTCATGACCATGGAAGATGAAAGGCTAAAAAATAGAAGAAAGAAAAATTAAAGTGAGAGGTAAATAAAATATTATTTTTTCTTACATGTCAGCCTAATGAATATAAAATAGTTTTATTGGACAAAGATTTCAACTTCGACCAATATCAAGATTTTTAAGTATATTTTGAAAATTAATGAATAGACCTTTGTTCACAATAATTATATTTAAGTGTATGGCTCTACCGCAAAAGAAATTATGTTTGTGGACTTTTATGCAAGTTTGATTCCTACCGTATTCTCTATCTTTTAACTAACTATTTAACTCACTAACGACATCAGCTTATAAAAAAAAAAAAATTACAGTACAAAACTTTAAAATATAGGATACTCACGTAGAACAAACATATTTCAATAAATAGGATAATCAAATATATGTATAATGAACTTGATATTTAGTCCTAAACTTCTAATTAATCAACAATAGAATTATAGGTTTACATTATAAATAAAAAAAACAACTTCAAACATTAAAAAATTTAATAAATTGATTTGGTAGTTTGACATAATATCCTTGATAACTAAAATTGTTTTTTAATGTCCCAAGGCCAAAATTGAAAACACTCTTTCGGTAATAACCTATAGATAATGGCCGAATATATTAACAACTAAATAAGTATCTTTGTAAATATTGTACTATATTATTTTCATTCAATTATTTGTATAACAAAAAAAAAATTAATTGTTAACTCGGTATTATTTATATAAAAAAAAATTAATCATCATAAAAATAGAAAAAAAATCACCCACCAGGCCACTGGGCCACCAACCCCTTTCGAGTTTCTTTCATTCTTTGTCTTCTCTCTCGATTTCCGCTTCACTCCACGTGACCCTCAGATTTAAGATCTCATTTTTATCATTCGTGACTACTAAAAACTTCACTCTCCTCACTTCCGTTCCCATCCACATCCACATCCACATCCATGCCTCCACCACACTCCGTCGCACTCTCAGCCCTGATCCTCCTAACACTGTACTCAGCTGCCACCGCCGCCCACTCATGTTTCCCAAAACCATCGTCCTCCTCCACATTTTCATGTCCACCATTCACTTCGCCGCTGCCGTTCCCCTTCTCTTCTTCACCGGGCTGCGGCCACCCTTCTTTCCAAATCCAGTGCTCTGCCCCCCACTCCACCATCTCCATCAATAACCTCTCTTTCTCTCTCATCAGCTACGATGCCAACGCCTCCTCACTCATTCTCTCTCCCCACACCACCAACTTAACTGCCACAAACTGCTCATCCTCTCACTATTCTTCTATCCCCAGCCGATCCATCAACATCTCCGCCTCCCCATTTCGAATATCCGACGCCTCCTGCTCCCGCCTCTCAGTTCTCAAGCCTTGTTCCCCGCCGAATCTTCCCAACTGCAGCCAATGCCCTTGGGAATGCAAGCTCATCATAGACCCACTCAAGCTTCTCCACGACTGCGGATCTCCGCACCCCCCTGTCACCCACCAGGGCTGCCACGCCGACGTTTTGAGCTTTCTCGATGATTTCCTCAAAATTGGGATCGAGCTGGAGTGGGACGAAGCTCAAGACTCTTACTTTTCCAGCTGTAGAGCTTGCAAGTCCAACAATGGCCTCTGCGGCTTTAACTCCTCCGACCAAAATAAGCAATTCCTCTGTTTTCACGCCGAACCTCACCTTACGCCGCCGTGGATCAGCAAAGACAACCCAAATCGAATCGCCATCTTGTCCTGTGTGTTCACATTAACTTGCTTCCTACTCGTCGTCTCTGTTGTCATAGCCGTCTTCAGGTCCAAAAGATTAAGCTCCGCCGCAACAGACGAAGACCCAACAACTCTGTTCCTCCACCGCCACCGCTCCGCCAACCTCCTCCCGCCAGTTTTCACATACGAAGAGCTCGAATCCTCAACAAACCACTTCGACCGGAAACGCAAAATCGGGGACGGCGGGTTCGGGTCTGTCTATCTAGGTCAGCTCTACGATGGCAGAGTCGTCGCCGTAAAATACCTCCACAAACCCCTCCGCGGCGCCGCCGCATCCGGGAAAGCCTTCTCCAACAAATGCTTCTGCAACGAAATCCTAATCCTCTCCTCCATTGACCACCCAAATTTAGTCAGACTCCACGGCTACTGCAGCGACCCGAGAGGCCTTCTTCTCGTCTACGACTACGTTCCCAACGGCACCCTCGCCGACCACCTCCACGGCCCCAAGAGCCTCCATCGGAAAGGGTCGATGACGTGGGAGGTGAGGGTCGACATTGCTCTGCAAACGGCCATGGTTATGGAGTACCTGCACTTCTCGGTGGTGCCGCCGGTAGTCCATAGAGACATAACGTCGTCGAATATCTTCATCGAGAAAGATATGCGGGTTAAAGTCGGGGACTTTGGGCTTTCCAGGCTCTTGGTATTCCCCGAGATGACGTCGTCCAGCTCCGGGTACGTTTGGACCGGTCCGCAGGGGACGCCCGGTTACTTGGACCCGGATTACCACCGGTCGTTCAGGTTGACCGACAAGAGTGACGTGTACAGTTTCGGTGTCGTTTTACTGGAGCTGATTTCGGGGCTGAAGGCGGTGGACCAGCGGAGGGACAAGCGGGAGCTGGCGCTGGCGGATTTGGTGGTGTCGAAAATCCAGATGGGCCTGCTCCACCAGGTGGTGGACCCGGTTCTGGTCGTCGACGGTGACGCATCCGACGGCGTGGATGCGGCGGCAGAGCTGGCGTTCAGGTGCGTGGCGGCGGAAAAGGACGACAGGCCGGACGCCAAGGAAGTGGTGGAAGAGCTGAAGCGGATCAGAAGCAGCACTCGTGGGGTGTCCCGGGTTTCGAGTTCGAATGTGATTGGGGATGACGTGACAAAGGGATGATCTGATTGGTGATTGGACAGAGGGTGGGGCCCCGCGGGGGGAGGGAGTGGGGCCTGGTGTGCATGTGCGGGGTTTGACTGACAAGTGAAAGAGTGAGGGAGGGGGAAGTCAGGGATGGTGATGGAACGAATGTGAATAGATTTGTGTCTGGTTAACTTTGGATCTCCCCTGTGCTTTTCCCCTGCTTCTGGTTTTTACTCTCTCTCTCTCATCTCCTTCCAAATCAAATTTTGGCGGTTTGTTCTACCTGCTAATTTATTAGTTCCCATTCAATCGTCGATCATGTCCTTCATTGCTTCGCGTGCGCCATATATCAAGCATTGTAAATAAATGTGGTTTATAAATTTTCAATTTTGGTGGAAATGGTTGCTCAATTTATTTGTCCACACAAGTGGAGAATTTTAGCTATCTCGGTTTTAGATGTGCCCCTCAAGTTAGGTATGCCAGGCCACTTTTAAAACGTGTGGACTTGGTGAGTGTTCAAGTCGTACTCAAATGCATCGGAGCCTGTCTGCCCTTGTGAGAGTTCGTAACCATCGAGCTGGTTAGACTGTCCACACACGTTTCTCCGTTTTCCCAGTTGTAAACACAGAATTGCAAAATGAAAGAAACATCAACGAGCTGTTTCCGAGGTAGGAAACTAGGTTGTTCTTTTATTTGAAACCAAATGTACATATTTGTTCATGTTACACGAGTATCCCATATACATGGAACGTTCGAAGTATAATGTAATGTGTAAAGATAATACATAAAGTACAGAGGACACATACAAAACCTTGTTTCCTCACTACAAGGTCATGAAGATGCAAGTGTTTGGTTTGGCTGTGATATCTTACTGTTACGGGAAATATGCCTTCTCCAAACGCTTGGCCTCCTCACTTGCAGTTGCTGCCTCCTCATCCCTGCCTGTCAGTTTATAGCCTCTCTCCTGCAAGCAAGACATACGCCATTACATGAAACTCTTCTGATCGATATCGGTCCTACTGCTCATATTCAAATCGAGGGTTACAAAGCTGGAGTATGTTTAGGTTAGCAGATGTGTATACCAGCAGGCGCCAGAGGAAAGGGATACCCTCTCTTGTTTTGATCCGCTTCTTAAGCACTTCAATCGCTGAAATCCACACACAACTGACACAAGTCAGAAGACAATCACCGGTGGGGTTTGATGGCGAAAGAATAGTGTGTATCATACTGTTTGGACCCGATTTTACGTATCGGTCCGTGCAATCAAGGCCGTCGAATGAACATAGTTTCTAACCGTTAGATGAAAAAACAAAGATAATTTTGTTATTATTATCCGATAATATTATATTTTTATCATAATAGTTATCTTTTAATTTGAATTATCTTAGCATTATATCTTCCAACAGGTATAATACAAGTAGATTGGGATTCTTGCTATCAGATTTCAGAAGCAGTAGGTGGGGTTTGAAAAGTCAGGATGCATGGTTTGGAATAATGATGAAGTCATACAAATTGGAATGTCATTGGTGCATGGAATGTGGACTATAAAGATTCACGGCTTACGAGGCATTCAAAACCAATCTTTGGTCTAGGTGGGTGCCATGCAAAAAATAATGAGCACGTGGTTTGCATCAAGAATATGGGACTCTGGATGTCGCATATTATGTGGTCAGGGTGGTAAAATCCCAATCAAACTCTACTCGAGGATTAGGCTATGCCAACCAAGTACATTAGTCCTATAAATACAGATGCAATGGCAATGGAAAAAAGGGACTTCCAATTCAACACATAAATTTGCTCTGTGTGAACTCTATCTCTACGCGAAACCTCTCAACAACCTTAAGATTTTTATTTTTCCTTTTCGCTGACACATCTTCAGTTTGAATAAACAGCATTGTGAAGACAACCGATGATATCTTCAGTTTGGATAAACAACATTATCTCCGTAGAATCAGCCGACCTCGGAGCACCTTCAATTTGGATAAACAGCACTGCGTCGAGGCCGACTGATTAACTATCCAAGTCTCAATTGACAAGGGTTTTCGAATCCTTGTTGGTAGAGGTCCTCTCATTAGCCTTCTTGGCAAAGTGATGTGTTACTGATTATTAGGCTCGACATATTAAACGTTGAGTTGATTTATGATTGGATACTCACAAGTGGGCTTTAGAGTTTGGCATTCAGACGGCCGAACCACATTCGCCATCAAAACTTATATCTGCTATACCTTGGTGTCGATTCGGCGTGAGTTTACCCTTACGAACATGATCACTATGACTGAATTCGGCGCTGACAATTTGTGAACTTAACAGAAATAGCAGCCTTGTCTTTAGGCTTTAGAATCCAAAGGCTGAGACGTGTTCCTTCCTCGGCCGCAATCGCAAGACGTAGAAGTCAGTAGTGCGACCAACGTCTCGCATCACATTTTACTGTCCGGCCGAGTTGGCACGCCTCGCACACAACTGAAGGACGTAGTTAGCTCATTAGTTACTCGGTCTGCGCGCCACGTAAGTTAAGTAGTTTTTAGGATCAACACATACCTTTTGCAGCTTGCCCATTGTTAAGCAACATACAGTACCAGACCTCATTGAATATATCAATCTGTTCCCCCGATGCTCCGATCATCTTGGATAATAGCACATAAGAATTCTTTAGTGCCTCTCTATGTAGAAATAGAGAAGAATAAGGCAAGGAAATCAGTTCTCAATGTTAATACCTTGTAGTTATCTGCATCAAAGTCGGGACCAAGCAATTCTAAGGCTTATTTTTCGTTACCCTTCCCATACTCGTACGTGGCCTCGGCAAGCTGATAACGAAGATATTGTCCTGTTATTTAATATTTATAATGATAAACCAAACCGTAACAGTGATAACATTCTAAATTCATTCTCTTGCTGATAGTATGGAAGAAAAATCTCTGGGTAAAAGTGACGTGGTTATTGATGATTGGATTATTACTAAGCATTGGTTAAAGTGTTTATTTTTTCTGGCATTTTAGTCAAAATGGTCCCTGAGATTTGTATAACACATCACTTTGGTCTCTGAGATTGAAAATCAATAGAAATGATCCCTAAGATTTTCCACCATACATTATTTTGGTCATTCTGTTAAAAACCCTGTTAAGTGTCTCGGAGCTCTTGGCCGGAAGTTTGGACAATTTTTAAAGCTTCGTAACTCAATCGTTTCCTAACCAAATTCGACCCATAATATATAAAATGAAGATAGGAAAGTGTAGAACAACCTATTTGGAAGGCCAATGATTGCCGGATATGACCGAAAAATAGCCTAAAAGATGACTGGTATGCGGGAAAACTAGAAAACTCATTGGAAATTGGGTAAACTTTAAACGTTCATAACTTCTTCAATACTCAACAAAAATCGAGTGATTCAAAAATGAAAATCATACTTCTCGATGAGATGAAGAGAATGGTACAATTTTTGACGGCTAAATTACCGTGGTTTGGCTAGAAAACGCTTGAAAGGTGGCTCACTGTAGGTGTGTGATTCGTATATAAACTCAATATATTAGTATCACACTCACTTTTATCGTCTAATATGAAATGCCGTAGTAGTCTCGGACTGAAGAAAATGCTATCTCGTTATTGACACTTGGAAGAAGATGATTATAAGCTAGAGTCTTTGCATTGGAGAAAGAAAATTAAAATACTTGAATAAACCATTTTTTGGGGAGAAATTCTATGGTTCGGAGTGTAGACCACCAAATCCCTACGACCTAGACTTAGAAAACCTCCGTTGTGAGTACTCACAGACATAAAAATAGGCCAGGCTATAAGTTTTGTCAAACTATCGTGAACATATGTCTTGCATACAATCACTATGACGTCTTAGATACATGTAAGTTTCTCGCCTAATTAGACGGAGGAGGAGCGGCTACAGCTCTTGCTTTGGCGGCAAGAATCTTAGCAATCTCAACAAGCTTGTCAGTCTCAGGCATAACATCCTCCACAGCAGCATGTGCACAAAACTTGTCAGCCCATTTTACCAGCCCCGGGGTTTTCGTCTGGTCAAGCAGTTTGATTCCATGAAGCTTCTCGTTTACTCTGAGCCACCCCAAGAAGCACCCGAACGCAATGTCCAAGTATCCGATCTCATCTCCACCGAAAAATACGTTGCCTTTGCTGGATTTCTCAAAGGCTTCCTCCAGCAGCGCCAGCCCTTCTGTCACTTGCTCGATTGCTGCCTTCTTTGCCTCCTCTCCTTGGGCAAAACCAATGCCTTTCATGGATGGATACCACTACAACCATTTCAATTGAATGAGACATAAATTAGTAACATGGCTTAATTGTACCAAAAGCTTAAGCTAGCAACAAAGAAAGACGTTTTGCTTGGGCTTTGAATAAAAACTTGTTATGCTTCTAATAAAATCGTTTGTATTAGTAAGTTAGACGTTTATGAGAAAAAGTGTTTTACGCATGACCGTAATAAATCATTACCTTCTCGCTGATATAGGCAGCCCAAAATCGTGCAGTAGCGCGATCGTAGGGGTCAGAAGGGAGGATAGACGGACCAGAAGCCCAAACTTCGTCAATGTACTCAACAATGACGAGAGATTCACAAACTGGTTTGTCACCATGAATGAGAACTGGGACTTTCTTGTGGACTGGATTGGACTGAAGAAGAAGCTCGCTTTTAGACCCGAAAGTCTCCTGAAGAAACTCGTAGTCGACGGATTTGAGGTTAAGGGCAATGCGAGCCCTCATCACGAACGGACTCGGCCACATTCCCAGAACTATGACGTCGCTCTTGCTCATAATTAATCCTCGACTAATTAGCTTAACACTCAACTAGTGATCTAATTCAAACACTGATGAGTTCTGCAGGGTTTAGTGTATGTGCGTGTTGGGTGGATCTAAACAAGGAAACACAAGGATTAAGTAGGAAGAAGAAGGTGTTTGGTATCAATGAGCCTACTGGCATTAGTCTGGTGCATTTGGTTGCTGGACGCATGTTTCAACGTTGAAGGGTAGGCAACATTCAAAGTTTTTTTTAATTAAAAAAAAATCATTGAGTCAAAACAAAATAATGACTTACTAATACCTAGTGTACTATTGTGGTATTCTCGGCCTAATAATACGGCGGATCTCTTCCACAAGGCCAACAAATCAAGTGATTCGTGCCTTTTAAATTTTATCAAACGGCTCATCTGTTTTGATTCTTTAAAAATTATAATAATTTTTGGTCGCCTGTTTTGACCCCTTAAAAACTGAAATAATTTTTAGCTGTTGGATGAAATTAAAAAAGTCTGGATTACTTGATCCGGTGACCTTGGTGGAAGAGATCTAGCTAATAATAAGATTCCAAAATCATTAAATTAGGGTTTTGAGATTTTCCAGATCTGTGCCAAAATAAAAATTGCAAACCTTGACTTTTTTTAGTGAATTTTTTCGATTCATTCCAAGAAATGAACCGTAGGATTGAAATGTTTTGAGCCCCTTTGCACAAGACAGAAGTAGCACAAGTGAATCACACAACGATAACGATTAATAGTTGACAACTAGTTATACAATTGTTTCTTTCAACTATATGACAACTATCTATACAATTGTTCTTTTCAACTATACCGTTACCCATATTATAATCAGGATGAATTTATATAAAAGACATCTATTGAACTAATAGATGCACATAAATGATTTATTTCACTATCAAATAAACATTAAAACCAGACACAAATAAAACAAAGTGCATGAGTTTACCAAACTACAGCATCGTCTAATACATCCGACTTAATAATTTATCAAACTACAGCATTGTCTAATACATCCGACTTAATTTCTTAATCACTAGTTTAAACAACAAGATCCATTGATTTGTTTCACTAATTAATCACTTGGAAGCACCTGCAGCTCTCAATCTGGCCGTAATAATCTTAGCAACCTCAGCCAACTTGTCAGTTTCCGGCATAACATCCTTCACAGCAGGATCTGCACTGAACTTCTCAGCCCATTTGGCCAGCCCTGGGATCTTTGCTTCGTCCAGAAGTTTGACCCCATTCGTTTTCTCCGTGACTCTGAGCCACCCCAAGAAGCACCCGAATGCAATGTCGAGGTACCCAATTTTGTCCCCACTGAAGAAGTCCTTGCCTTTGCTGGTCTTTTGAAAGGCTTCCTCCAATTGAGCCAGCCCTTCTGCAACTTGCTCGACTGCTGCCTTCCTTGCCTCGTCTTCTTGAGCGGCACCAATGCCTCTCAGCGACGGAAACCACTGCACCCATTTGAATTCGTTACTTAGTTAAACGAATAAATGTGCAATGACCTGACAGTTCACTATACCAAATGTTTTTCGACAAAAATTTGCACGTCTCATGTTGTATATCTCTTTTTTTATTCTTTCTACTTCCCTAATCACACGCACGATGTAACGAGAAATAAAGAAAAAGTGGTATAAAAAATAATTCATAGGACTCTCTCTCTTTATTTCAATTTAACTAAACTATTATCACTCAATACTATTTCTACGCCAGTCTAGTGGTATTCATCTGCACTTGTAAGTGAGAAGTATTAGATTCGATTTTTACCAAAGACGAGTTTGAACCACATTATTGCTAGCTCATTGTGAGGCTAAACTCACCATCTCTTCTGTAGTGTAAATAATATAGTTTGTTCAAAAAAAAAAAATCAACAATATCTACAAAAGTGAACATATTTTAGGGCTTGTTTAGAAAATTCTTTTGTACCAAGTACGTATGCAGTATGCTTTTGTGTTTCTAAAAGGAGTAATTAGAATCCCCACATTTTCTTCCAACTTGTTTGGAAACTATTCTTTTTACAAAATTTGATTAAGAAAACACTATTCTTTTTACAAAATTTGATTAAGAAGCTTCGATTAATTGCCAACTCAGAAAAATCCAAATGTTATATAAAATCAAATGTACCAATATTATAGATAATCAAACGCACCTATAATTAGACAAAAAAAAAACACTTACCATTTGACCAAAAAAAAAACGCACCTATTATAAAATCGTAGAAAAAATGTTCAATCAAATTCTTAAAGGAAACAAATGTTTAAACAACAAAATTAAAAAAAGGAAGCGCCTATATCAAAACGTCACTTTCTAAAACACTATTAATCATTCTGTTAGCAATTCCAAACAGATGTTATTTGAGCCATATTAAGGAGAAACGAGAAAGACTATCAACAAACCCCTTTAAACATATTTTATTAAGTAATAGAAAAAGAAACAAAGAGCGACATAATCCCTCACATTTTACTGGTTAATCCAAACAAAATTTAATAAATTAACGAAATTAGCCTACAAAAATAAAAAATTAAGGACACGAACAAAAACCATGCACTTACCTTCTCATCGACGTAGGCAGCCCAAAATCTTGCAGTAGCGCGATCCAACGGGTCAGAAGGGAGAATCGATGGGCCTGAGGCCCAAACCTCATCGATGTACTCCACAATGATGAGAGACTCACAGACGGGCTTATCACCATGAATGAGAACTGGGATTTTCTTGTGGACTGGATTGGACTGGAGAAGAAGCTGGCTTTTGGGTCCGAACGTCTCCTCAAGAAACTCATACTCCACTGACTTGATATTGAGCGCGATCTGAGCCCTCATCGCGTATGGGCTCGGCCACGCTCCCAAAACCTTCACGTCGCTCTTCGCCATGATCAATGATTCAGATTCTCTGTCGAACTCGTAAAGCTCTCGAAATGCAAATGCAAAAACTGTGTTTCGGAGTTCCTGTTATTTATGAATGTGCATGAAAGGTGAAAGCAGGAGGATTTATGAAGAGGTTTGGAAAGTGAATTTGTTTGGTGTGAACGTAATGACAATAGGTGTGGCAGTGGGGAAAGGTTTGAAAGGTAGGAATTTTTTTTTAATGTCCTGTGTGCTGATGGAAAGAAACTTGGATGCACCTTTTATGACGATAGAGTTGTGTTTCCGGGTCCATAATTCGTGCACTGTGTGGATGGAAAGAGACTTGCATGTACTGTTCATAACACTAGATATTGTTTCCGAGTCCATAATTTGTGCATTGTGTGGATGGAAAGAGACTTGCATATACTTTTCAAGACGATAATGAGGTATTCCAAGTCAATAATACTATGTAATGTGAGAACATTAAAACACATAACACTAGATATTATTTATTAGCGATATTATCGAGTTTGGATAGTTGGGAGAAACTTACATACAATCGAAAGCTAAGTTTACAATGAATCAAACCTCTTGCTGTCACGTACTTTAACTCACCCGCTTGACATGTCGTGATCTGTTTGTGATGCCGTCTTTGAAAGGGTGTTCAGGTTCAGCGTTTTCAACTTGAACCTACTTTTGGTTCGTCTTGTGTTCAGATAGGGAGTATGATCTTGTTGGCGTGTCGTGTGGCGGAGATTGGTGCACGTAAGAGGAAATTTGAAGTGTGTATGCTTTGGAACTGCGTGGCTTACTCGGCATTCATTTCTGCCGCGAGTGCACTTTTCTTGTTCGTATCGTACGTGTGAACACATTAGAAGTCTGTAGGTTTTGGAACTGCAGGCACAGGGTACTCTTCTGCCACTAGACCGCGTGCAATCTTTTCCACAATATCACCTTTTACAGTCTCTGACGTCACTCCTAGGAGACAGGAGGACCGAGCTGAGAGCGGTGAAGGTGAGTGACAGTTGTATATTAAGGTGAGTGACAGTTGTATATTAAGAAGATACTTTGGGAAGAGTAGTCATAAAGCACCAGTGGTCTAGTGGTAGAATAGTACCCTGCCACGGTACAGACCCGGGTTCGATTCCCGGCTGGTGCATATGTTTTTTCAATTTTGAATAAACTGAGTTTTATTAGTTATTACATTTTTTTTAACAAACGATATTATCCACTCTAAAGGAGAGTTAGTGGGTTTAGCCTCACAATAAACTAGCAATAACGGAAATCTTTCAGAATTCACACGCATATAGAAAATGGAATTCGAAATTCCAGGATCTCTTCAAAGTTTCTTCTTTTGTATTGATTTGTTGCTTTCCTTTGGAAGCATACAAGTAACAGAAATCTTTGCTAAAAGTCATGTTACAAGTCTATCGGGGTTCAAAGCAATGGCATGGCTCGTTGAGACCAGAAACTTTCGGGGCAGCCCGACATTTGCAAGTTCTTCCGACTTCCGAGTCCTTCATTCCCACTCGGTCTCTTTGGTCTTAAGTTGGCCCTTGAAGCGGTTGTATTTGCGATTTGCCCATTTTCTGGAATGCAAGCACTTTTGCATCTTCTCTGCTTTTACACCCTCCGACTCTACCAAGACTGCTGCTGCACCCAGTCAAAGTAGCTAAGATCAGAAGAATGCTGACATAACACTTCTAAGCTGCATCCAACGGTTTCATGCCAAATCATGAAAGAAGAAAAATTTACACATACCGGGGGGGGGGGGGGGGGTGTTTACACAACATTTGGGCAGTGATGAAATCCAACAGATGAACTTTTGAGTGAAATAGCCATCTTGAGATTGCTTGGATCTGTTTACGGGACATCTTAGTCCTTAGGGCCCGGCTTTGTCTATCTTTGATTTCATATCAAATATTCAATAGCCAGGTACATACGCAGGTCCCTGAGTAACAAAGAGTTATAGCTCACAACGTGCACAGATAGATTCATCTTGTAAAAGGAAAAAGTCTACAAATGATGCCATTAAGAACTTACTAACATTTCAACATTATCATTTCAGAAAGGCTGTGCAATATCCTTGGATCATACTAATGAGAAAAATTACCGTGATGATAATATCCCAGATGCGAGTCCGCGGGAACTAAAACTGATAATTTCTATCCAAGAGAGCAGTTCAGCTATTTTCTTCATTCTTGGGCTTGCCAACAAGACAATTCTCTATAATTTCGTCGCAAAGATCTAGAGTAATGTCCATGTTCCCTTCTTCATAGTTCATATCGACAAAAATGTTGTATGTTGCTCTATCTGCAACCACACCATGTCTCCTCATTTCTTCAAATAGTTCCCTTGCCTCCGCAAATTTCCTTCTCTTGAAAAAACCCTTAATAAGTGCCCTGTAACAACTTGCCGTGGGAATAAATCCCTTTCCTGCCATTTCTTTATGCAAAAACCATGCCTCTTTCATATTCCTTGCCTTAGAATGCCCTTTTATCAAAATGTTATAGGTGTTGCTATCAGGAATCACCCCACCAGCACACATGCTCCTATATATTTCTGCCGTAGTACGCATATTATTTCTAATGCAGTACTGCTTCATGAGAGAATTGTAGGTTGCCGCATTAGGCACTATACCCTTCTCCAACATCCACTTAAGTAGCCTCTCAGCATCTTCCACCATTCCTGACATACAAAATCCATTCATAAGCACATTGAATGTAACAACTGTAGGTTGAAGCCCTCTATCGAGCATCTCACGCAGGACCTTCTGAGCCTTAGCCATATCCCTCATCTTACAATATGCATCCATCAGAGTGGTATAAGTAATAGTGTCAGGACAGGGCCCTGCACCCTCCATTTGTTCCACCAATTTTTCTGCCTCTGCTATGTTTCCTGACTTACAAAGGCCGTTAACAATTGAGTTGTAAGTGAAGACATTAAGTTGAAGGCCCTTCCTGCACACCTCATGAAAAAGTTCATTTGCTACATCTACCTCCCCTCTTTTAGAAAGGCCATCAGCCAATGCCGTATAAGTGACAACATTTGGGGTAAGCCCCATATTAACCATCTGGTTGTGAAGAGAAAACGCCTCTTTCATCTCGCCTGTTTTGCAATAACCATCAATAAGTGCTGTATAAGTAACTTCATCTGGTTCTAATCCTCTGCTAACCATTTCATGGAAGAGCTTATCTGCTTCTGTCATCTTCCCTACTTGACAAAATCCATGAATAATAGCAGTATATGTAATATAATCGGGGATTATTTTCCTATCACGCATTTCGTCAAATAGCCTATATGCAGCAGGAACATTACCCAACTTACAGAATCCATCAATTAGAGTAGTGTAGATGACATTATCAGGAAGTACTCCCAGAACCATCATCTCCCTCAGTAACCCTTCTGCTTCAGATAGTTTACCTGTTTTACACAGAAAGAGTATCATGCTGTTATACGTATAGGAATTTTGCTTCAATCCTTTTATTTTCATTTCCTCTATGAGCTTCAAAACCTTCTGCAGTTCTCCAACATAACAATATCTGCTGATTAAAGTACTATAACTTACAACATCAGGTACACAGCCCCTCAACTCCATTTGCAGGAGTAAATGGTGGGCCTCTTTTATTTTCCCTAATCGACAAAGACAATGAATGATAATATTGTATGATGTGGTGTTCCAATGAATACCCACTTCAAGGTATTCATTGAAGAATTTTATTGCATTCTCAATCCCATCAAAGGTGCTTGATAGCCGAGTAAGAAATAAATTACAGGAATCAACAGAGATAACCAACCCATAGCTCAACAATTTATCAAAAAGCTTTCTTGCTTCATTGAGCATCTCAGTTTCAACAAGGACCCGGAAGAAAACATCAAACACATGGGGATCTGAACCCCAATCCTTGTAAGTGTATATCAACCGATCAGAAAAGTCAGCGAATGAAAGACCAACATCTAACTTGGGTTTTGCCCAAAAATTACGAATGAGCTCATGCGCTGTTTTAAGATCCTTTGATGCTGCAGCAATTTGTACAACGACACAACGGGCTTCTAATGATGGGTCCCTTCGTAAGCATGCCCAGTCAAAGAAATCCAGAACTAGTTTATAGTCATTCTTAATATTCATGAGAACCCAAATAAGATGGTCAGACCTGAAATTAGATTCATAAGGCTTCAGAATACTGCGAAAAGGCTCAGAGCAGCGAAGTTTAATTGTGGTGGAGATGCGATGTACAAGTTCGGCATCTTTGATGGTAGGTTTCTTAGGGGAATAGTCAGGAAAAGGCCTTGTATGTGTTGATCCCAGGGAAATCCCATGACTTAAACATCTCCTAAAGATGAATAGAGAAGAATTTAAACCAAGATTTAAGCAGGGACGATGAAAGGAGATCTGAAAACAATAGACCGACAAGATGGTGCGCCTCTTCATGTCTATCAGAGGAACCCATCAAGAAAAATTTTGGGGACCCTTTTCTATTAATGCAGCAGCTCTCCTCCATTTAGAAGAACCAAAGCAACGAGGTTGCTTCATCACATCACCTGTAAAGTAACCATTAAACACGAACACTCAATAACTTTCTTCCAATCCTCTATATATACTGCTGAATTATATATACACAGCGGTACGAAAGTAGAACACTTGCATGGAAATAGCTTACAATTTTGTAATTGAACAATGAACAAACTCTGTTTGCAAACCCAATAAAACCATTCAAGTTGCTACTTTTACATTGATTCTGAAACCAATAAAACGTTCAAAATTTAATCACAGTGGCATTCACACTCACACCCACAATCTGTCAATAACTAAAACAAATTAAAAGTGGTTCACGCATTCTATCAAACACTTGGTGAGCAAGCAATAAAAACTACTTAAAACCAAAAAATAAAATGCAACAAGGTGACAAAGAGTGACAAGCTTTCGAAGCTGGGAAACATGAGAGGTGTTACCTTAAAAGTGATTGACTGTGAAAAGCTCGAAAGCTTCGAACTTCCAAAAACTTGCGTCAGGAGGATGGCTGTTGCCGGTAGGTATCTCTGAGTTTCATTCGGCCACCACTCTCCTCCTTCAGCAGAACAGCACAGGTGTTTTTAGTGAGAGAGACAATGTTGGCTAAAGATATTTTATTGGGCCTATATGTTTGGGTTAACTAAATGGCACCAATGAAGCTGGTAATTACTAAAAGACTTGGGCCGGGCCCAAAATGATAAGTGAGTTTATACTGCTAGTTGTTGTGTGTTTCAACATGGGCAAAAAGATGGGTGTATGGGCGGATCTTGAGGCAAGCTAGTTCTCAATGAATTATCTTTTATGGGCACTTGGTAAAGTATCTACTAGCCTCATTTCTTTGGACTATGTGTTGCTACGACCATTTTCGATAAGTTCACGGCATATGTTAGCATATATCGACATCCTGATTTAAAATCTATTAATATTAGTCGACATGCTCACTCAAAAGTTATTAGCATATACCGACATGCGTATAATATGATTTGACAAATGACCTCAAGCCTACCAAGACTCAATGAATTGCCAATTTGCTATAATTGTAAGCGGGAGATCTTGAATTTGGCTAACTTAAATGGCAAATTTGATACCTAATTATTGTGACAAAGTCATTGATTAACTTTGATTTCTCGCCCTTTTACTCTTAGGGTAGAATATCACCATACCAAAAATAAAAAGGAAAACTAACGAAAAGTCCCTGAATAGTGACAGTTTTAATGAAAAGTCCTTTTTGAAGGTATAATGAATAGTGACAGTTAAAGGTAAAAAAGTGGTTTTTCGTTAAAAGTAAACAGTGCCAGGGGTGTTTTATTAAAGCTCCCAAAATAAAAACACGTAGACAAATAACATCCTGTGATGAATTTATAATATCGGCACTATAACGCTGTGATTGCATGTAAATTCTTTCTCCACAATAAATTTACCATCTCACGTGTAAAGTCCCACATGATTAGATGCCTTCAGTGTTTTCTAGCAAACAAAGGTCTGGCTAGTTTCAGTATATGTCTCAAGCCAAAGCGTTAGAAAGAATTGTTCTTCACCGTCTAAGTTGACTTCAGTTCTAAATAGGTCCTTTAATATTCTCAAACTATTTATTTAAAAGGAATTGGATCCTCGCCGGACCTAATTCATGGGAATTCTAAAAATCAACCAACGTGGGTCGTTGATAAAAAATCGTGCAATCACAATTTTTTTCTTTTTATATTTTTTAGGCAAAACGAGACTACTTTATTTTTAAAACATTTAATTGTGAACGCACGATTTTTTATCAACGGCCCACGTGGGTTAATTCCGAAGATTCCCATGAATTAGATCCGGCGAGAATCCAATTCCTATTTAAAAATCAAGTTCAGTCTGATAAATTAATTATTGTCAGTAACAAAATGATAAATAAATACCGGGAAAATTTTTGGCGCACACACAAAAAAAAAAAAAAAACTCCTTAATTGAAGCAGTGCTTGGTGGAATATGCACATGAATTGTTGAGGGGGATTATAATTTGATGAATGATTACAAGTTTAATGTGAAATTTCTTTTTAATTAGTTACAACACCTAAACCAAATAAAATGTGAATCTAAAACACAGTGAGTTGCGGAAAAAAGTCGTATCCATTAGGGTAACTCACCACTCGTCCTTAACAATTTGAATTTGGATACCCTAGCTACCAAGAGAACTATGCCCCAGTTACATATATTATTGGAAATTAATTAAGATTAGAATTCGTTATCAACAAATAATGTCGATGATGATGATTAAATAATTGGAAAGTTCAATAAATGAAGGAGCGATCATCATTGCTTCATTTTCAATCCCCATTTTTTCATTCCAGAACATTATGCTTTTGATCTCTTTCTTGATTTGGGACTGAAAGTGGTGGTGGTGGTGGGAATATATACTCATTGCTCCAATCAAAAAGTTGAGTTTGTGAATGGAAATTCAAAAAATATAGAAAGCTAGGGCTTTGCTTGTTTTGGGGACGAAGGGGTATGGTAGGTAGGTATCCGTATTGGGATCTCAAACGCACAAAAAATCCATATTCTATTTCCGAATGCTTTCGAAATAGTTAAGTTTGATTTCAGACGCTTAATGCGGTGTTTGACGTAAAACAAAAAATGTTTTTGAATTCTAAAAACTGTTCTTGGTACTTTCAATAAAGTGCTTTCAATATAAGTGATTCATACAGAGAAGCAAGTCGATAGTTATTAATTTATAAGCAAGTCGACCAAGGAAATGGATGTGGACTGTTCAGATCAAATGGTTATTAACTTATTACTTCATGTCTTGATTAATTAAAAAATATTATTCGAGATCGCTTGTGGAGTCTCTTAAAATAATGGACGTGACTGGATCTCTAGATACGAATTATATATTTTTTATGTACGTGGTATCAAATCCATGCATGGATAAATAGTGAAAAATGTGCAGCTCCTTCAGCAGGCAAAAAGATATAAACTTGTATTCTTATATATAACCAAAAGGATGATTCTAGGAGTGTAAAACTTGCTTGGCAATATATGTTGGGAATTAAAACTAAACAAAATCCCAAGAGATTTATAAAGAGGGAGATAATCAATTCAATGCTAGGGAGGGCGAACAAAGGCATCTGCTAATAGGGATAAGAGAATCATAGAAGATCAAAAGCTAGCTAGTATTCTAGTTTAAGTGGTTATCAGCATTTATTTTTGCATTTGAGGTATTGAGTTCGATTATGTACTCCCTTCACTTCGTTGGAATAAAGAAAATAAAAACAAAATATATTCAACTAATTAGCATATTATTTGTTGAATATATTTTATGCTAATTAGTTGTCAGTTAAGATGATACAAGTAGTTTTATTTATCGAAAAACCCCCGCCCCAAAAGTGTAAACTCTCTAAGCTTTCTTCTTCCACTTCATAATATATATACACACACACACACACACACCAAGGCCTCACTTCACACCTTATCACTTTCTCCTCTCCAAACTCACAACAATATGAAGTTTAGCTCTCCTTCAACACCAACTCTCTCCATCATCTTCCTCTCCACCTTCCTCCTCCAACTCACCTTCATCTCCTCCCAAATTTGCCCAAGATCCTGCGGCAAACTCCCCCTCAAGTTCCCATTCGGCAGCGACCCCGGCTGCGGCGACCCTCGCTTCAACCCCCATGTGTCATGCAGCCAGGGAAACCCCATCTTCACAACCCACACCGGATCCTACCCCATCACCAACATAGACTACGCAAACAAGGTTATGTACATCTCAGACCCCTCCATGTCAACATGTTCATGCAACCAACAATCCAAAGGGTTTGCCCTAGACTGGGACGCACCCTTCAGTTTCCAAGACGATAATATTTTTGCCCTACTCGACTGCTCGCTTTCCAACTCTCCAGTCTTCCAACAAAACTCCCTATACACAGACCAAAAAAACAACTCTAAAGTGTCCCTATGTGACAACCAAGGTGCCCCGATTTGCAGCTTCTTGTACTCGTGCCAGGCGATCAGCACGATCAACCTCCCGATATCCACGTGTTGCGTTTACACGCCGGTGGATCTGGGGCCAGCTTTCGAGATGGATTTGGAGAAGCTGCAGTGCAGTTCTTACTCAGGGTTTTACAGCTTCAACGAACGTGAGTCTGACCCAAATAGTTGGAACTACGGGATTGCCCTCAAGTACAAGTTCAGTGTGAACAACGAGTATCCGGACTCGTGTGCTAATTGTGAGAGGAGTAATGGGGTTTGTGGGTATTATGGTAATTACAACTCGTTTATATGTAATTGTCCGAATGGGATCAACACTACCAATGATTGCTTCTTTGGAGCTTCTTATAACTATGGTTCAAGGCTTAGATCGTCGCAGATTGGTACCTCTTCATCCTCTCCTTTTCCCTTTTGGTTTTGTGTTTCATTTTTTTATTCACACACGCAGGAAAGAACGGGAAGTCCACTACTGTAGTCAACTTAGCTACGCTGAAGTAAATGTTTAATTTTTTATTTATCTTTTTTTTGCAGGGACTTGGTTAATCTATTGCTTGGCTTGGCTATTGGTTTTGGTATTATAGCTTGTGAAATTTCATAGATGAATTTTAGAGTTACAATCAAATGCAAGTTGAGGTTTGACCTTTCTATGAATCATATGAAGTATGTTGAGATTCAACTTTTTTTGTTATAAAATGTTGAAGTTTCTCCGCAATGTTCGTAGCAATACTGCCTGTCCTCTTGCCCCGATATCATATAAAAAATAAAATAAAGAACTCAAAAACCCAAAGGAATTGGCATATAAGAAAGAAGGTTAAGGAATTTGGTTCCTTCTTTTTGTAGCACCATCACCACTAAGAAAGAATAAAGTTTCATTACAAAGGCTCTTTCTGTGTCAACACTTTAAAGATAAGCTCCAGAATGCAATCCACTGTTCCATCACCATATGTGGTTAGCGAGATTCTAAAGAACAGAGCAGTAATCTAGCTTCTTTACAACGTAAAGACGGTAAATGAGGGACCGAGAAAGCAAAACAGTTGAGAAAATTTTGACAGAGTTAACCCCCACCGGATGTTTACAGCGGTATACTGTGACTGCAAAACTTGTTTCTCTGTATTCTTCTTTTCACATTCTCTACACTGTAAGCAAAAAAATGTTTGATCAATGCATCGTTCCTGGTCATCGCATATTGCAGCACTGGGGTTTCCCTTGTTGTTGCAATTTGTCCCACATGCATATCATTTGTCTCGGAGATTGGTAATGCGCGGTGTAATAGTCGCTGATGCACCCAAACTGGCAGAACTTCCAGCTATGCACATACTCCACCGGTTTAGATTTGTTGAACTGCTCTACCCACATTCCCATGCTCACATCTTCCATCTTGAACAACTGCACAACACATATGAATTTAACGATATGGAGACCTGCACACGGACTACGTATGTGAACAAGGAAAAAACAGTATTTTCATCACATACTCGCAACTTGTGCTTTTCGAACTCGGATATGAGGGACTTTGCTATGTCAGAGGAGATTATGTATCCTGGACCATTTGCATAGGGTGGATAATCTTCTTCTGGCCATTCCTGGAGCTCACCAAGAAAGAAAATGAAGGATGAGAGATTGTTCATGACACAACCCATATATCAATTCTATATGAATGTGAACTAAAAAGTGACAACGTTAAACGACATATTGACTGTCAGAAGCTAAATAGCAAATACTATCTAATTCTAATCACCAGTCCAAAGCATCAACACTCAACTAAGAGGCGTCACAAACAGAATTTACCAGAAAACATGAGGCAAAAGATCAAAGCTAAAGCATTAGAAGAAAAACTAGTACAAATCACAAGCTGTATGCATTGCCCTTAAAATCAGATAAGAGAATGTTAATTGCAAGCAATATATTTACAGAACGTATACAACTTGAGAAGATCAGAATTACTCAATGATTTAGAGAAGACCAGAAAGGACTTATAGACAGTAGAAGATGTATATCAATCTCAAGTTTGTGTACATTGTCTTTTAGAATCATTGGAGAAGAGCAGAAGAATGCATACCTCATATGTCACTGCCCATTTACCATGGCGAAGAGGCTTGTGGTGGTAGTTCATATTTCCAATATAGAAGCTTCTATATCCACGAACTTTCCGTGCTTCCTTGAGCACAGCATCAACCCTGATAAATGTGTCATCATCGCACTTCATGATATACCTTGCAGGCACCGTGCGAACCTGTAAACAACCACATACGTCGATGTTAAGTATTATCCATAAGGAAAAAATAAGTATAAGACAATTGAAGTCTTGTTATGAAGCTTACCCCATATTCGCAGATTGCAACAGTCTTCAATACTACCAGATCATAGTTATCCATATAAGGAACTATAACAACGTCCCCAAAATAATCTACTTCTTTCGTTAGCTCCATATTCACTTCCTTTCTTCCATGCTGTCAAAATATAATTTCGATTACTGTAAATATTTGACATAGAACTAATGCACGAGTGGTTTATCAAAGCACAAAACACAAATTCTGCATTCTTTACCAGTGCTACAAAAAAACGAGCCACAACACGCGAAGATTTGATTAATTTATGCTGCATCCAAGACTTTCTCACAGCCATACGCTCTGCAAAATGGTTCCCAGCAGACAGAATGCCAATGAACAACTCTACATGCCCATAGGGAAGAAACGGAGCTTTCCACTTAGTAACCATTTCGAGGTGCATCTGGGGTGAAAAACTAGGATGTGATGTGGGCAAGGAGGCTGCAAGCACAGAGTGCACATTAATGTCTCCATTTACAGAGAGTCCGGTAGCATCCTCAAGAACAAATCCCTGTCACCCACAAATAAAATTTCACGATATTCCACATTCCTTACAGTGTAGGTCAATATCACAACACAAGGGTACTTACCGTGCGATAAGGGAAAGCAGTGACATGCCTCCCATCGACATTGATATGGAAACCTTCCAAACCAGCACTTACGGTAAGAACAAACAGCTTTCCCTCTGCAAAAGGGTATGGCCAGTCTATGGTCACCTTCTTCGTTCGTCCAATCAGCCTGTTCAACCACCATGTGGCCTTTGATTCTTCCGTCTTATTGTCATCATCACGAATCCACTTCTCACATTTCACCTGTCCATCAACTTCGCAAAACAAAAGAATCAGAAAAAAGCATACAGTCTCACCAAGGTTACATGAAACTCTTCAAAGCTTTGCTTAGAAAAAGGACATTGCTAATAATTCGAAAAAGACACACTATGGCATCAGAACATTGAATATTCGAATCACAACCGCTTTATTTAGATTAGCTAGGCACATCTAATATAATATACTATTTACCTACCAAACTAGCATTTAGTTAAATGCAGCACAAAGACCCCTATTTCTCAATTCATTAAGCAACGCAATTAGAACACAATGAAGCCACCTACCAGTATCTTCATCAGCCAGGGACCTCCACCCCTCGCAGCGGAGCGCCGAGCCCCATTGCATCCGGTAACAAGTGTTCTGCTCGATCACCGGCTTCCCACTCCAATCCCCCTTCAACCTCGGATTGAAATGCAGTATCCTCGGCGGGTCCTCCCCCTCCACATTCTTCAAACCCTGCAACTCCATCATAAACTGCGAGACCATCACCGCCTCGTCTCCCTCCTTCAGCACCGCAATCTTCGGATCGTACTCCGAGTGGGCCCACCTCGGCGTGCCCACCACCGTTATGTGAGACCCCAGAGTCATCCCGCAGGGGAGAACCATGACCTGTTTCCGGGACACGAATTCCGACTCGGACAGCAAAAACGAGTACGGGCACGGCTCAGAGCGGTTCTCGGGCTTGGTCTTCAGGTCAGACTCGAGCATTCCGGCCTCGAGCTCCGCCCAGAGCTTCTTCCCAGCTGCCCAAGCGCGCTTGGCGGTTCTGTGAAGCTCGGAGACTTGGTCCTTACTGACATTGCCGCGGAACAGAGTGTCCTCGAACACCAAGCCGGAAACTTTCTTGACCTCCCGCATTTGCCGCTGGGGGGTCCGGTACGGCAAGCCGCCGGCGACCCGAAACGCGCCCTCCTCCGGCCTACTCGGGGCGTCCCTCTCGCCCATTTCCTCCTCGCTCTCGAGCCAAAACGTCCTGGGAAATGCGTCCTCCAGCGTCTCGAACAGCCCGTCTTCCAAACCCGAAGACTCAAACCCGGATTTCAAAACGTGGGGGATTTCGAAGCTGATCAGGAGCAGGTAGACGATCACTGCCCCAATAAAAACCTGAATCATTCTGGGTCGACTCGGCGGCAGCAACGAGTCGAACTTGCCTCGCTTCATCTGGGTCCTTTGTTCCCGCAATGCCCCTCAAAATTTCTGCTTGTTTCGGACAACGGGCATAGAACGATCACTGAATCAGTGGGTTTGCTCTGCTGCCCCTGCTTCCTGCAAACCCTAGATTCGAAGAAATTGGGGAAATCAAGGGTTAATTCGCACTCACAGTGTGACAGAGTTAAAGCTTGAAATTATTTTCATAAATATGCAGATGTAGATTTTTAAATAATATCAGACATTTGTCTTTGGCGAATTTGACGCCCTTGAATTTCTATGCCGTAAAAGGAAACTAAATATTATTTGTTTCCACACGCTCCCCCAGTGCAACGGCGCCGTTTTGCGTGACTAGCTTCCAAAATAAGTCCAAGGTGGCTGTCGGCACGTGGTTTGAGTATTTGTTGGTAACTAATTTATTATTTATCATAATTTTTTAACTGAATGTACTTATTACTCAAATTTTGTAATGAAGAAAGAATACTATGAGGTGGTTCATACTCCCACATATTCTTCAACTCTTGGTCAACTTTTCATTCTCTTTTCGAGATTTGTTCCTATTGTATAATAAAAATGCAAAATAATAATAATAAAATTATTAAAAAGAGGTTAATAGAAATAAAAAAGTTCGTTGTTAAGATTTAATAGTATTTATATTCATTTGTTAGTAAGAGATCTTAGGTTCATTCTTGTTAAAGACAAATTTAAACCATATTATTACTAGTTCATTCATTTATTTCGGAGTGTAGATAATATCGTTTGTTAAAAAAATAAACTATATGTCGAAATTGTAGGCCGTTTTCTAATTTTAGAAGTAGAAGTTTTATTCTTTCTTTTATTCATAACAACGGTTTTTCATGTATTCATTTCCGTGATAGATAAGAACAATAGAATCAGACTCTCAAATACCCTTATAAAAATGATTTAGCAAATATAATTTCATAAGAATTTTGTAAAGTAACTTGATTATGTAGTTTTTGAAAGGGAAAATGTCAAAAATATTGATACAAAATGTTTCTTCTTGTTACTAATTGAAGGGGTGTGACTAAGGACGTGATTTGAACGGGTGGGGGCCGCTGGTCACCCGTGGGATTTGAAGTTGAACAAAGATGTACAACAGTAACACAGTTTGGTTGGTCCGTTGGTGGTGCGTCTTACCCGTCAGTGCGCGCCCCTTGTACCAACTTGTTTTGTGCCACTTGTCTCCCAAATAAAATTAAGATAGTATTAAGAAAAATATATATCGAAAATTCAATTGAAATTTTGAAGGATTATAGAAGAGTTGGATATTTGTCAAAGATTCTGTAAATTTAAGCGAATTTCCTTTAATATGTCTTATTATTTATAGGCATGTTGATCGATGGAATTGAAAACGTTCATTTTAGTGTTGGAACTGTTGGAATTTAGATTAGGATTAGTTACTTGCTTGTTAAGTTTGTGTTTGTCTAGGATTTGTTTTAGTTTTCTCTATCCTTTAAGGATTAGGATTGTGCTTTAGTTTTCTATATCCTTTAAGGATTAGGAGTTTGCTTTAGTTTTCACTATATATAGGAGTGATTGTATTAGTTTATTTTATCAAGTCATTCACAATGTAGTCTCTTGGGATTCTGTAGTCATTTCGGCATTCTCAGTTGTTTAATAATATTTCTATTATTTTTGTAATCTCGTTCGTTGCGCACTCTGATATTCAACTGGAACATGCTGAGAAATAAAAGCAAAAGGATATTATTTTTTCCATTTCAATGTCTTTTACAAATACTTTTTGTTAAATAAGGAGAAAATGACAATATACCATTAATTGTTGTCAAATTATGTTGGCTTATTGTTTATTAACTTGAGGGTATTTTTTGTCATTTTTGTCCTTATTTAACAGAGATTTTTCACAAAATACAAAAATGATTCATAGTACTACTTTTATTAATTTTAAATCTCAGTGACCAAAGTGAAGATTTATGCAAATCTCGGATACCATTTTTAGCTAAAATGCCACAAGATAATCCAATATAAAATTGCATTGTACGAGTAGTGTATAACTTAAACATTCCTCTCGTACATTCAAGGTCCCGAATTTGATTCATGATAAATTATGGGTCGATATCGTTTTCGTGACTTTGACATCTTGGCATGTCTTTGTCCTTCCAGGTATCATATTCCAATGGGGGGCCGAACATTTTGATTACACTTGATTAATTAAGCAATAAGATAGCCTAATCACATTCACATGCATTGATAATTTGGATTAGACGCTAGGCATATGGAACTGCATTAAGCATGAATACTATAGCCATTTTAGTTGCAATTGTATAAGTATTTGCCAGATCTAAATTAGTTGTATAATTACCACAAAAAACGATTAAATTAGCACCAAATTATTACAGCTTGAATTATGCTATTATTTGCTGTAAAGCTTGAGCTTTCCAATTATTCTCATTTCGGCCGTGATTGTGAAATCTTTCCAAAACAAACAATAAAATAAACAGAAAATAACAAACAAAAAAATGACAAGGACAAAGCCCGTGCGACCGACAATTTAGGTCATTAGGGTCCACTAATTTGTTATGGGGCCAAGTCAATTTTTTTGTTTGGTAAAGAGTGATGTTTTCCACGCCTTTTTGAAGGGTAAATTACATCGTACTCTTTCAGGTTTGAGGTCTATTACAACCTCATACAACATGTTTAAAATATTTCACTTTCATACATCAAGTACTATTTTATTTCAATTTCATACCTCCATTACATTTTTCATCCATTGAACCGTTAAGTGCTGACGTGGCTGCCAAATGTGTGCCACGTGGATTTTTTTTTAAAAAACCTGAATTTTTAGAAAAAAAAAAACAAAAAGAAGATGAAACCCAGCGACCAGAAGAAGAAGAAGAAGAAAGAGGAGGAAGAAGAAATCCCCCCCCCCCCAGCGAAGAAGAAAGAAAAAAAAAGTAGCCCAGTGACTAGAAGAAGAAGAAGAAAGAAGCCCAACAACCAGAAGAAGAAGGGAAGAAGAAGAAGAAGGAGGAAGAAAAAATCCCCCCCAGTGAAGAAGAAAAAACCCAGCAACTAGAAGAAGAAGAAGGAAAGGAAGGAGGGAGAAAAATCCCCCCAGCAAAGAAGAAAGAAAAAAGAAAAAAAAAGTAGCCCAACGACCAGAAGAAGAAAAAGAAAAAGAAAACTTTTTTTTGGTAAAAATTTAGGTTTTTTTTTAAATTAAATTTTTTTTGCCACATGGCACACATTTGGCAGCCACGTCAGCACTTAACGGTTTAATGGATGGAAAATGTAACAGAGATATGAAATTGAAATAAAATAGTACTTGAGGTATGAAAGTGAAATGTTTTAAACATATTGTATGGGGTTGTAATAGACCTCAAACCTGAAGGGGTATGGTGTAATTTACCCTTTTTTTATAATCTTTTTTAGATTTATTTCAATTTCAGTCGTCAAGTTAAATGAATTGAAGATGATTAAATGATATAAATTAATATAGTACGTGTAAAAAGTAACAATGAATGTGTGGATAGCACCACCCTAAATAAAATGCTCATACCATAAAAGAAACTAATAAACAAATGAATATAAACATAAGAGTAAGAGCTAAGAATGGATAAATTTTTTAGTGTACTACGAAAACGGTCCGATACATCAAGCGTTATAATATAAGTATTTTGAAATATTTTTTTAAGTACCCATTACTTGTATAACATTTGGTGTACCATACCATATTTCTGACATACTGAAAAATCTCTCTTAAAAATGACATTGAGTCGAAGCGGTGATGGTATGTCATTAATGATGCGATGTAAAACAACACACAAATTAAACCCTCTTTTTGACAATTGTAGTATAGATATAAGTAGGGATCGTTCTAGGCCGGGGATTAGGAGGGATTGCTAATCTACTCTAAGCTGATTTAAAAACACTAAATAAGACTCAAAAACACAAAACTAGGCAAAAGACACTCTAATAACTCAAAACACACTAGAATGACTCAAAACAACCAAATGGAGTCAAACTAGACAATAGGGACTGATTTGGACGAATATAGGATTACAAAGACTCAAAACAATGAAAAGACACCAAAATGGACAGATTGACACTAAAAGACACTCAATGTAAAGGGGGGATTGGTTTTGGACGAATTTAAAAACTTAAAAGACTAACTAAACACAAATCTAAACAGATTCTAGCTAAATTAATATAACTTAAAGATGAGGATTCGTTTTTTTACGAAAATTAAAAGACAAAGTAAATAACTTGCAGATTCTAAACAAAGACATAAAACTAAGTGAATTAATGGATAGATGGACTAGCTAGAGGGTTCTTCTCCACACATGACACACTTGCATACAAACCAATTTTCAGTTGTTCTTTCAATAAACCATGAATCTCACCACCCCAGATTAACCGTGAACAGCACTTTTTTAACCTTCAAGTTTTCCTTAAGTTATTGAATTGGACGGAAAAGCGCATACAACAATTCAAAACATTCTTCAAAAGTCTCCTACGTGAACAACACAATAGAGATACAATCAAAGATCATTAAGCTTTGTGAAAACTATAAGCATTGACGAGGCATTCGTAACTATGAACAACATGATACTCTTGCCAAGAATTCACTTAACGCGATTGTGACTATCAACCTCCACTACTTGTGAATATAAGTTCATATCGATTAGGTGAAACTCCCTTATATTCTAGCATCAAATTCATGCATGCAAACTAAGTATGCATCCTTAATCGACATACAAGAATAAGTTATAAATCAAGCAGTTAAGCAAATTGAATTCACAACTCATGAAATCACAACTGAAGGTAATCAATTCATATTTCAAATATGTTCATGGCTTTGAATCAACCTCTAGCCAAAACGAATTTAGTTCCACATATTTGCAATTAAACAACTATAATTGAATTTAAACATGATAAACAAAAGTAGAAAACCCTAGAACGCTCCAACAATCCAACGTCTTGAATGGTTAACACAACTCCAAGTCCTTCTCCTTTCTTGCAAACATGCGGCACCAAGGTGGGTGTGATGTTTGGATTGTCTAGGGGATGTGGCAGAGATTGGATAGGTTGAGAGAGTATGGAAGGGTGGTAGGGGATGGATAGGAAAAGAGGTGGATGGAAATGGATGAAGGAAGAAGGAAACTTGCGGCAGAAATTGTGTTGTAGATGTCAATTGGTCTTGTGATGG
The DNA here is from genome assembly GCA_963580275.1 of Crataegus laevigata. Classification (NCBI taxonomy): domain Eukaryota; kingdom Viridiplantae; phylum Streptophyta; class Magnoliopsida; order Rosales; family Rosaceae; genus Crataegus; species Crataegus laevigata. Next base: position 5,619,668 of record OY756940.1, read on the forward strand.
AAAAGCCTATTTATAGATTTTGAAAATGAATCACCACTACAAAATTTCTTGGTGAAGTAAGTGGATGTTGTAGGTGAAGTGGGTGTGGATGTTGTAGGTGAAGTGAGTGGATGTTGTAGGTGGAATAAGTGGATGTTGTAGGTGAAGTGAGTGGATGTTGTAGGTGGAATAAGTGGATGCTGTGGGTGAAATAAGTGAGTGTAATGTGTTTTTGGGTCAGAAAATAGGAAAGGAGAGGATCCCTTAATCTTTAATTTCATCCATCCACTTGGCTCCAAGCATAAGCTAACCATCCAATGCCCAAAAATGCTCCAAAATGCTCCAAATTGCACTTTCTTGCATACTTTGTCATTTGAACCTACAAACACACGAAAATAGCTTAAAATACTAAAATAACTAAGGACTAACAATCTAAATACAAGGAAACAAGCTAACTAAGTTGTATAAATATACTCCTATCAATTAACTAAAATTTGACTTAAAAAATAGAAAATATGATTGTAAATGCTCTAAAGAACCAATTCGATTGAACCAACTAATCGAACGACCCAACTCGCAATGGCTGAATTTTTTGATAGTTTGTCCTAAACTGCTCAGAAATAAACTTATATATGTCGCAAGTTATATGACATTTTTTCGTGCACTTAGGCTAACAAGGTTGATAAGATGCCAAGAAAGATAAAATAAAAATCAAGCTTATTAGGTCCAAACTGCCCAAACCAAATTGTCTAATACTGGTTCGGCTTTGGTTTTGGGGAATACAAGTCCAATTCGGACCATGTAAATCCCTCACTATATATATATATATATATTTTTTTTTTGTGTGTGCAACCGTTACACACAATATGGACCATACAACTCGTTGTCCAACATGACATTACAACTCACTTATATTGTAATGTATTTTTATGAGTCGGCTCTACAACTTGCACTCTATTACAATTTACAGGTTATGATCTTATCCGGATCCCATCCATCCAGATCTCACCCGCCCAACTGAATTCCTCTCCCAATTCCAAGTAATTCGTTTGCTACTGCTCTCATTTTCAATTTCAATTCAATGTCCAAAGTGGATTTCAGTTAATCTGTGAGCTTTTTTGCCGTTGAATTTAGCACAATTTTTAAAACAACAAGTAGTACGTTTTTACGACATTGCCAACTTTGATGACACCTACGGTTTTGCCGATAACTAGCTCCGAGTAAGCCATGATGCCAAACCGGACTTTGAAGAAGAAGGAAGAAGAAGGATCTGGATGGATATGATCAGAGAGGATACTATTCCACAATTCACAGGTGATAGGTCCATCAACCACCACTTGCACTTTCTCAACCAAAAACTTTTCAGCATCATGCACGTAATTAATTACGTTGAATTCGTTCCCTTGGCTTAAAATTCATGTCAATGATGAATCGATGAGAGTCACAATCGAGTAAATTAATTTTTTGGATTTAAGTCACGCGTACTACATGTTGAGTAGCCAAAAATTAATTAAATTGATTATGTACGTTAGCAGTTATTTGATAAGAAAGTCGCACTTCGCTTTTAAACCAGATTAGCATACCCAGTAATATGTCTGCAACCACACAAGACAAAGAAGTTGGCGGTGGAAACAAATAAAGACAGCAGCAAATTGCCGCGCACACAATTGATTCTACTCCAAAAACAAGGCTCTCCTCCCTTGGATCTTCCATGCATAACCAAACCAAGTTCCCTCTCATCAACGGCACCTTTTTCTCATTGTTCTAATAAATTAATTAAATCATAAACCAAATTTGTCCCTTTTAATATGAGAGATTTTTCAGTATGCTCACAACATGAATGCATACGTTATATATGTTATTATACAAGTGGAGGAACACTTTTAAAAAAAATACAAGTTCATTTCGATGTGCTTTTTAAAATTACTGAAAGTGCTTTAAAAAAATGTTTCTGGATTTCATAAGCACTTAAAGTACTTCCTACAAGAAGTACCATGTGCTTCTAGTCAGAAATACTTCAAATGCTTTTTCAAAATTTACTTACATTTTTACTAAATATTGGTTCCAAAAATATTGTCACAAAAAACACTTTAAACTATTTTAAAATAGTTCTAAACGAGTCCTACTTCACTTCAATTATATAATAACATACGGCTTACAACACCCTGTTCTGAGCACATTGCAAAATCTGTCTTTTAATGCACACCCTGGCATTAAAGTTTATATACTTTCACACACATGCGATTCTCTCTATATATAGCAATAGCATGTACAACTTCTATTTCAAAAAACAAAACAAAAAATCACATAAAGAGTACTCTAAACCCTAGTTTTTGAAATCATAGTTCGAACCATCTTTCATATTTTTTATCAACAAAGTTTTAGAGTTCGAATATCCGCTATCTCTAACTTACTTTATAACAACAAAAAGAGTTGTTACAGTATGACTATGGCGAAGTTCCCGATGGTTGATCAGTGCACATCGGATGGACGGGAAAAGCACACGGTGGTTGCCGACATGGACGAGACTTTGCTTAGAGGCCGAAGCTCCTTCCCTTACTTTGCTCTTATTGCCTTTGAGGTTGGTGGCATTCTGAGGCTCCTATTCTTGCTTTTAGTTACACCACTAGCCGGACTCCTCTACTACTTTGTCTCGGAATCAGCCGGAATCCAAGTTCTCATCTTTGCAACGTTTGTCGGCGTTAGGGTTTCGGAGATCGAGTCTGTGGCCAGAGCCGTGCTGCCTAAGTTTTACTCGAGCGATTTGCACCCCGAGTCTTGGCACGTTCTCTCTGCATGCGAAAAGAGATGTATTCTTACTGCAAATCCGAGGATCATGGTGGAGCCTTTCTTGAAGGATTTTCTTGGATTTGACACGGTTTTGGAGACGGAAGTGGCGACTTATAAGGGTAAGGTTACTGGGTTTGTTTCCCCACCTGGTGTGCTTGTAGGAAAGAAGAAGGCAGATGCTCTTAAGAAGGCTTTTGGAGATGTCCAGCCAGAGATTGGGCTTGGCGATAGGCACACTGATATTCCTTTCATGAAACTATGCAAGGTTCCACAATTTTCATGCTATTCATTTTTAATATTATTTTTGTTTAATTTTATCTCTTAATCTATTCTATTTAGAAGAATTCTTGTATCCAAATGTCTGTATAAGACACCAAATACAAAAGGCGTCTGATCACGATATAAGTCGTTAATTACCTAAGAAAATTTTCAGGTGTAAAATATTTCATGCAATAAGACATTTCTACAATTACTCTTTTTTATTTTAAGTAGTGTCATCTAACTAAATTTAATTAAAACATGTAAACGTGAAAAATTGTTGCATAAGGGTTACATGGTGCCAGCAAAACCAGAAGGGGAAGCAGTAACAAATGACAAGCTACCAAAGCCCATAATTTTCCACGATGGTCGTCTTGTCCAAAAGCCAACACCTCTCGTGGCGCTCCTCACCCTCCTCTGGCTCCCCATCGGCTTCTTCCTCGCCTGCCTCCGTATCTCAGCCGGGGCTCTCCTCTCCATGTCGCTCGTCTACTATACTTTCTGGGTCCTCGACGTCCGCCTCACTGTCAAGGGCACCCCACCACCCGCCCCCCAAAAATCCACTGGCCACACTGGCGTCTTCTTCATCTGCTCACACCGCACCCTCCTCGATCCCATCTTCCTCTCCACCGCCCTCGGCCGCCCCATTCCTGCCGTCACCTACTCCGTCTCCTGCCTCTCCTAGTTCATCTCCCCAATCAAGACCGTCCGCCTCAACCGCGACAGGACCCTTGACGCCACCATGATCAAGAAGCGTCTAGAAGAGGGTGACCTGGCAATCTGTCCGGAAGGCACCACGTGTCGGGAACCCTTCCTCCTGAGATTCTCCGCACTTTTCGCGAAGCTGACGGACGAGCTGATCTCGGTGGGGATGGTCAACAAAATGAGCATGTTTCACGGGACCACCGCACGCGGGTGGAAATGGATGGACCCGTTCTACTTCTTCATGAACCCCAATCCGGCGTACGAGGTGACGTTTTTTAACAAGCTGCCAGCGGAGCTGACGTGTGGGGCCGGGAAGTCGAGCCATGAGGTGGCGAATTATATACAGAGGGTAATAGCGGCTAGCCTTTCGTATGAATACACCGAGTTCACCAGGAAGGATAAATACCAGGCTCTTGCCGGAAATGATGGGACCGTGACCGAGAAGCTGTTGCTCTACCCCACTAAAGTCATGGGCTGCTAGCTTTATATTTTGAGAATTATTCTTCTAAAGTTTTTAGAACTTTGATTTACCAGCTTATATTTGGGGCGGAAAAGCTTATTTAAGTATACTTTTTCTAGCCTAGTTAAATGTTTATGTAGAAATAAAGGGCATGGGAAAGTAGAATGTTTATCAAGAAGAAATTATGTATTTGTATTTCCCTATTCTTTGTTTAGAATAATATCAATTAATGAAATATTTCTTACTTAAAAAAATTGAAAATTGTTGGAAGCATTCTATAATTTTTATTGAAAAAAAAACACCTACAAAATGCTTCCCAAAAGAACATTTATCAAAATTACGTTGAGATTCCCCCATTGTCGAAATCTTTTAAATAAGAAAAAAAAACACGTTAAAATTTCATTTTAAATCCAAGTACTTCTTAGTTTTTCTGTCAAACGCTCTAAGCAACGTTTACAATTAGTCATTCTGACGCTTTCAAACATGTACAATTTTGACATTAGCGGTGTTGTTATTAGTACTAAAAAAATCGTTGTACAAATATTATTTTATACGTCAATAAAGCCATCCTTCTAAAAATGAAAAAACTAAAATATGTAAGTGAAGATCCAACGGCTATGATGGGTTCAATTTATAGGCCAACGGATGGTCACGAAAGATCTAAAACAGACCAAGCGAGTCCTACGTGTTTGTAAAATGGTTGCAATTTGCAAAGCATGAGCATGTCGTTTCCCCGCCTCTGTCTCCCTCATCTTCCTCCTCCCATTTCAATCTCTCCCTCTCTCTCCCTCTGCAATCAAAATCATGAAATCATCGCATTGATTTTGTTTCCAGCTTAATTAATTGTCGAAGAAGAATTAATTAATCGTAATTAACAATGGACTCGACGACGATTTCACATCTTTCACACGGATCGATTTCGTCGAGCATTGGAGACTCGTGGGAGCTTGAAGGCAGTCTTCCGCTCAAAGATCGCCTCAAGGCCTTTAAAACCAACCAGTTCGACCCCAATGTCTACGTCACCACCAAATGCCACACCATGAGTGAGAAGGTTCCCAATCTCTCTCTCCCTCTCTTGATTTTCATATTTTTCATGAAAATAATGCATGAGAATTTTCACAAATTCGGACAAACAAAATGGGATTCATGCAATTAATCGTGTTCACTAATAGCTTTAGTGATGCATGGCGAAGAATTTAGAACTCATTCTCAATAAAAAAAATTCAGAACTATTCTAGTGAGATAGACTTACGTGAAATGGGTTCATCGACATCATAGGTTTCAGAACTATTTGTATATGTGGAGTGTATTAGTGGTTTGGGATGTTGTGGTAGCGATGAACACGTTCCACCTAAGTCCAAATCCTTTACAGTTTATGGGTTGGTGATGATGACAGGAAATAAAGCACCTCCACTCTTACCTTGTTGACCTGAAGAAGGCGTCTGCAGAGGAAATGCGTAAAAGTGTTTACGCTAATTATCCGGCATTTATCCGGTGAGTGAGCACAATTTTCTTTGAATGTAATGACAATGATTTTTTTAGTATACGTGAATTAGGCCAGTTGCTTCATCATGAGGGTATTTTCGACTTTTTGCAATTGAGTTTCAATTTCCTCACCCTTTTTATTGGAACTTCAGAATTTTCATAACATGTTACACCATGAAAGTGTTTATATTGGTTCATTTGCAGTACATCGAGGGAAATCACTGAACTTGAGGGACAACTCCTTTCCATGAGAAATCTCCTCTCTAGTCAGGCAACTTTAGTTCACGGTTTATCTGATGGAACTCGAGTTGATTCATTGTCCACTGGCAACGAAGATTTAAATGACGAGGACATATTGGTAGAAAGTAAGGAACTTTCTGAGATTGAGAACTGGTCAGGAGAATTCGAGGACACTCTCGAAGTTCTATTGGCCGAAAGAAGAGTGGATGAAGCGTTAACTGCCTTGGACGAAGGGGAATGCGTAGTGCAACAAGCTAAGGACAGGAATAAATTGACCCCAGCTGCATTCTTGTCACTGCAGACTACCATCACTGAACAGAGGCAAAAATTGATGGATCAGCTGGCGGAGACAATGAGCCAACCTTCCACGCGCATCGTTGAGCTTCGCCCAGCTGTTCTAGCTCTCAAAAAGCTAGGGGATGGTTCCCGTTCACACACGTTGCTGCTCAATGCTCACCATCAAAAGTTGAATTCTAATATGCAAGGTCTTAGCTTATCTAGCACTTCATATGGAGGAGCATATATCGCAGCGCTTTCTCAACTGGTCTTCTCAAGCATTGCACAAGTGGCAAGTGACTCCCTGGCTGTTTTCAGTGAGGAGCCCGCTTATACATCTGAACTTGTCACTTGGGCAGTCAAACAGACCGATGTTTTTGCTCAGCTCCTAAAGAGGCATGTTCTGGCTTCATCAGCAGCTGCCGGGAGTCTAAGAGTTGCTGCAGAGTGTGTTCATATATGCTTGGGACACTGTTCACTATTAGAAGATCGGGGGTTGTGCCTCTCTCCCGTCTTATTAAAACACTTCAGGCCATTCCTTGAGCAGGCATTGTACTCCAACTTGAAAAGAATTGAACATAGCAGTGCTGCATTAGCTGCTGCTGATGATTGGATACTTCTTTATCCACCGGTAGGCTCACGCCTTATGGGTTCGACTTCATCTCTTACTGCTGTGAGCCAAAACCAGCCAAAGCTTTCAAGCAGTGCTCACAGATTCAATTCAATGGTTCAGGTGATCATTGATCTCACTTTTACTTAAGTACTTATTCTGAGATTTCCAACTTAATTCAATTTGTCACTATCATGGCACTAGGAAAACGGGATGGCATGTAATCGATACAATTTTGACTATGCAGATAGCTTCTGAACTACTGATTTGTGCTAATAATATCTAATGGATTTAGGAACTTCTTGAGGATGTGGTGCCGCTTGAGACCCTGCAGTTGGATGGTCCGGCATTAGAAGGCATTCTACAAGCGTTCAACTCGTATGTAACTATACTAATGAATGCATTGCCCGGTTCAGCGGAGACTGAGGAGAACTTAAAAGGATCAGGACATAAACTTGTTAGGATGGCGGAGAGAGAAGCTCAACAGCTAGCTTTGTTAGCAAACGCATCATTGTTAGCAGACGAGCTGCTACCACGAGCTGCTATGAAACTTTTGCCCTTGCAGCAGGGCCAGCAGGCCAATAGACCAACGGAAACCCCTAAAAGATCTTCGGATAGGGGAAATCGTGTCCTGGAACCTAGCAGGGAATGGAAGAGGAGGCTTCAGCGCTCGGTCGAGCAGTTGAGAGACAGCTTCTGCAGACTACATGCCCTTGATCTCATCTTCACAGAAGATGGGGACACTCACCTCAACGCGCAAATGTACACCAGCATGGACGAAAATCTAGACCCCGAATGGTTCCCATCTCCGATACTTCAGGAACTTTTTGCAAAATTAACAACCCTGGCGAACCTTGCAACAGATATTTTTGTGGGGAGGGAAAGGTTTGCAACTATCCTGCTAATGAGACTGACTGAGACTGTGATTCTGTGGCTTTCAGATGACCAAAACTTCTGGGCAGAAATTGAAGGGCCAAAGCCATTAGGCCCTCTCGGCCTTCAACAGGTATAAACATACATGAGTAGGAAAGTAGCTTAATTAATTAAGAGCGTTCATCCCCCACCCAAGTCCCAAGTTTGATTCCCATTTCCCCCAATATCAATTGTGAACATTAATTTGTATGCAGTTCTATTTGGATATGGAGTTTGTGTTGCTTTTCACATCGCAAGGTCGGTACCTTTCCCGAAATCTGCATCAAGTTATAAAGAACATCATTGCTCGAGCCATCGATGCAGTGACTGCTACCGGAATAGATCCATACAGGTATGCATAAGAGAAATATTGTAAACAAATTGGCTATCTATATAATTACATTGTCTGATGAGAAAAGTTGAACATAATCTTATTTGCGACGAGAATGATAGGCACGTAGTTGTAAACAACATGTGACACTTGAGAATCTCTTTAGGGACTCGGAATCAAATGGCACCTTTGTAAATAACCATTGCTCAAGGTAACCCTAATTGATAAGACTATTTCTTTTGGGCAGTGTTTTGCCGGAGGATGACTGGTTTGCCGAAGTAGCTCAAATAGCAATAAAGATGCTGACAGGGAAGGCCAACTTCTCGAACGTGGAACAAGACGTTACGAGCCCCAATCAATCTGCAAGATCTTCTCATGGAAGTGAGATCGGGTTTTCTCAGCACTACAGAGAGTAATTATATTCATTCAGATTCTACATTAACAACAATAAAACAGATTTTAATTCCAATTAATACATCTTGTGATGTTTACCGATTTGAAGGCGTTGGAGAATAGAAACATGCATCGGGAATATGACAAAAGATATACAATTAAGATGTGAGAGATTTCACTTCTAATTTCACCGAAGTTTTTTGTGATAAAACTTAACACTTATTAATAAGTTTACCAGAAGTTAGTTTTCTCATAAACGATTATGCTTTAGGTGTGGAAAAGAACATTAGATGGAAAAAGTAGCAGAAAAAATTCATTAGGTTGCTAGATTAGAGCACATCATATGATTAGTAAAGTTACGTGAGATTTGAAAGCAATGGAATACTATATCATCGCTTGAAGGGCGGATCCACAGGGCTACTATAAGACATAAGAAGTAAAGAAAAAAGCCTACTTGGATCATGTTCATCTCCCTTTCGTACATTCATGATATTGCTTTCGTATGGCTCTTAAAGGCTCAACTAAATGAACTCTAATGGATTTAGCTTGCTCTAAGACCCACTCCAACAATGGGCTAAAACCTAAGATTTCCCTTCCCCCCCCCCCCCCCCCCAAAAATCCACTCCAAGTCCAACCCATGACCCAAAATTAACCTAAAACCTAAAACTCATATAGAGGTCAAATACCGGCCCAATTTTAGGCCGCAAAGCAATATGGGCCCCACCAACTGAGACTGAAATTGGGCTATGAAGCCCACTTCCCTGGGTCTACTCGCCTACGCGCTAGACCTTTTTAGAGATTTAACACACCCACGTGGGGTTGTTCCCCCAGATGTTATATCATCAAGTAGCCCAACGGCCACTTTTCTTCATCCAACGGCTCGATTTAAATGGGTCGTTGGTTAATCCAACAGTTCAGGTTCAAATTATTATTTTTTTGGTAAATTACAAAAAACTACTTCAACTATTGGGTTGCTAACAGTTTCATACCTCATCTTTAAAAAGTTTCAATGTCATACATTTGCTTACAAATTTGTTGCAATGTCATACCTCCTGTCAGTTGACTGTCAATTCCTCATTTAAATGTTGACGTGGTGTGTGACGTGGCACACTTTTTATTCAAAAATTAATAAAATATTATTAAAAACTTTAAAAATATTTAAAATATTAACTAAATATTTTTTTTAAAGTTTTTTTTTCTTCTTTGCAAGCGCTACCCCCTCTCTTTTTTTTTTCTTTCTTCTTCTTATTCCTCATTCTCCTCCTCCTCATCCTCATTCTTCTTCTTCTTCTTCTTCTAGGTTGCAATGGGTTTGGTCCCTTTTTTTTCTTTTTTTCTTTTTTCTTTTTTCTTCTTCTTCTTCTTCCTCATTCTCCTCCTCCTCATTCTTCTTCTTCTTATCCTTGTGGATTGCAGGGGGTTCGGGTCCCCCCTTTTTTTTCTTTTTTTTTCTTCTTCTTCTTCTGGGTTGCAGGGGGTTCGGTCCCCCTTATTTTTTCTTCTCCTCATTCTTTTTCTCCTTATTCTCCTTCTTCTTCTTCTTCTTCTTCTTCTTCTTCTTGTAGGGGGTTCAGCTCCCCTTTTTTCTTTTTTCTTTTTCTTCTTCTTCTTCTTCTTCTAGGTTGCAGGGGGTTCGGTCCCTTTTTTTTTTCTTCTTCCTCCTTCTCCTCCTCTTCATCCTTCTTCTTCTTCTTCTTCTTCTTCTTCTTCTTCTTCTGGGTTGCAGAGGGTTTGGGTCCCCCTCTTCTTCTTTTTTTTCTTCTTTTTCTTCTTCTTCTCCTTCTTCTTCTAGGTTGCAGGGGGTTCGATCCCCTTTTTTTTTCTTCTTCTTCTTCTTTCTTCTCCTCCTCCTCATCCTTCTTCTTCTTCTTCTTCTTCGTTGCAGGCGCTACCTTTTTTTTTAAATATTTAGTTAATATTTTAAATATTTTAAAAAAATTTAATAAAAAGTGTGCCACATCAGCACTTAACTGAGGAACTAACAGTTAACTGACGGGAGGTATGACATTGCAACAAATTTGTAAGTAAAGGTATCACATTGAAACTTTTTAAAGATAAGGTATGAAACTGTTAGCGACCCAATAATTGAGATAGTTTTTTGTAATTTACCCTTATTTTTTTTAGTTTTATATTATATATTTATTGAATCCAACGGCTTAGATCGAATATAATCAAATCTAACGGTCCAAATTTAGATCCAACAGCTAAAATAATTTAAAATATTTTATTTAACCTAAAATTCATTCAAAAACTCTATAAATACCTATGTATTTGTTCAAACATTCACACAAAACTCACTTTTCTCCTGCAATTCTTCCAATTTTTCTTTCTACCATTTCTTCTCATTTCCAAATTTTTCAAGATGGCAAAAGACCATGTTAGAGGTCGTAATTGGACCTTTGACGAAGATATTGCTTTATGTTTGGTATGGATTTCTGTTAGTGAAGATGGTGCCGTCGGCACAAATCAAAATATAAAGGTTTTATGGGTTATATTTCACGAAAGAATGCCACAAGGAGTATATTTCAAGATGATGATTCATCTCAAGAATATCACCCAAGTCCATCACCTCAAGATGGTGGATATCATTATTCAGTTTATGTAGTTTATGATTTTTCAATTGTATTAAATTTATGTGGTTTATTAATTGTCATTTGTATTAAGTTTATGTGGTTTATTAAATGTTGTTTGTATTAAGTTTATGTAGTTTATCATGATTTCATGTATTGATTTAGTGATTTTTCAAAATTTATCTGAATTTAAATATTTTAAGGTTAAAATGTTCATAAAATTAATTTAGGATAGTCTATATAATTATTTTAAAGTTAATTTAAAAAAAATTAGCCTTAATTCATTCTTTGATAATCTCGGGCTAAAATTTTAGGCCAGAAGATTGGAGTAAAAAAACTGTTTTTGGGCTAAAACCTAAATTTTCTGGGCTAAATATTTTTAGGTTTTAGATCATGATTGGAGATGGTCTAAGAGAATTTTGGGAGAGTGATCAACTGTACACGTAGTTTGGACGCTAGGATGTATTTAATTGAAAATTTGAGAGATTTTAATTCTTTTAATGAACTTACGGGTATTCAATCAAGATTTTAAGTGATTCTTTAAAATTCAACGTGTAATCAATTAGGATTTAAGATGCCACTTAGTACTATGGTCTAGTGATATTCCTCTTCACTTTGTAAGTGAGAGGTTTTAGGTTCGATTCTCACCAAATGCAAAATGAAACCACATTAAGTGTATTATAAGGCTTAACTCACCCCTCACTCCTTAGTGTAAATAATATCGTTTGTTAAAAAAAAAAGAGTTTATGATAGTTTATTAAAATCTTTATGAATATTCAATTAATTTCTATGATTTATTGCCACTTCTGTCCAAATGCAATCAAGTTCAAATCTCTCTTGTTGTTGACAAAAAAAACACTCTCTTGTTGTTTAGGTTCTGTAAACACGAAAATTTCCTGAAGGAACAAGAACACGTGTACAAAATATATTTGTTATTTGATGAATTTTGGGGTTACAATCTCTATTTGTTCCTCTGATTCTATCTCCGTAAGATATGGATTCTGTTGATGGGCTGTTGATCCAAAAGGCCGTTGGGCTTGATCCTTTGATGAACAGTGATGTGGATTCTGTTTGTGTTGATCCGAATGGGCTGTTTGGCGCTTTGATTTTTTTTTTGGGATGAACAGTGATGATCTTCAGATGTTTGATGATGAACGATGAACGATGGATGAGCTTCAAGGGGCTTTGCTTGATTCTTGAAGGATGAATGTATTGATTCCAAGGGCCGTCGGGGCTTGATCTTGGAGGGTGGATGAATGTTGCTTCAAGGGCCGTCGGGGCTTGATCTTTGAAGAAGATGGATGAACAACGAACGATGAACGAAGAACGATGAACAATGAACGAGCTTCAAGGGGCTTTTGGGCTTGGTTCTTTGAAGAACGGATGAACGGATGAACGATGGATGGTGGATGGATCTTCAAGGGCTTCTGGACTTGATCTTGAAGAACAATTGTGCTAATCCAAGGGGCCGTTGGGGCTTGATCTTAGGATGGATGAGCGTTTCTTCAAGGGCCGTTGGGGCTTGATCTCGAAGAACGATGAACGATGAACGAAGAACGAAGAACGAACTTCAGAGAATTCTCTTCCAATTTGGGAGTAGAGAAGTGTATTTGTGAATTGGTGAATTGAAATGAATGAAATTGGCTTCTATTTATAGAATTTTCCAAGGCCTAATTTTGAATATAATATTCCAGATGAAATAAGCCGTCTCTGCCAGGTGTCGACACGTGTCCTGTTTGACAGCTTTTTTAACTCTTTTCGAATTTTCGTCGAATCATACAATATGTATACAATTTATGTAATACATGAGTGTTAAAATTTTGACCATTGGTCAATATTTTATTTATTGAAATTTCACTGTCTACAGGTTCATTTGGTGTAATTATCATATTGTTTATCCAAAAAAAAAATTAATGGAATTTATTGAGAAAGTTTTCTGAAATAGTATTTAAATTAAACTAATAAGATGACTAGTAATTTATTGAAATAAAAATTACAAAAATGTTTGGCAACTGAGTTTCCTGTGATATCCAAGTAATTATTAATTTTCTCTCTTGGAATAATGCTATTTTTGTATCTGGATTCGTAGACGTTTAACTTGGAAAAAGAAAATCGCAATCGTGAGGAAACACATGGAAATTGAGAAAAAAAAGGATATCAATTTTATGATTTACTTTGATGAGAATTTGTTTTATATATATATTGTTACATAGTCTAGTGTATTTCTCAAGCCATTCATATATTGTTATCAAAATTTGTGGTTTAATTTTTCCATCCTTTGGTAAAAAATGCAGGAAAGATTGGTTATCCTTTTGATAATTAGTATTGCTTTGTCTCAGTTGATTGATATTGTGTGGGAGAATTATCAACAATCAATAACAATTATATATGCTAATAAATAAATGCGAATAATACTTTAACAGAGTATGAACAACAAAACAGAAATATAAAACAAACAATTTGAAGATCGAGGCTTGCGTACCGCAATGTCCTTGAAACAGAATTTCGTCCCTACTCTGTGCTTGTAGTTCGATGGACGACTGTTCCACCAGGATTCAACGATCAAGTTTAAGATTCCAGCACCGGAAAACTTTAACTTCTGGCGAAAATCTTTGTGGTTCTCTCAGTATGAAGGTTATGGAATGTAGGAGACGATTTATGATTTTTTGTATATGAATGACATGCAGATGTATAAATTTATAGGGTGCATATGTCTGTTCGCAACAGACATGTTGTGGGGAAGGTGACTGTTCAACCAAGGGTTGTGCTGCTCCATCTTTCAGAAACACTTGCAGACTTCATCCGAATTTAATTAATTAATTAAATATTAGAGCCCGAGCCCAAAGGCCCAAGGCCCATCTTTTGATAATTAAATATATATTAATTACCAATTAATTGGCACATCCCAAAGCCCAACCCTAAGGGTGAGCCCAATTTTCCTTCTCCAAGGCTTATTCTCCATTCACTTTCTATAAAGGACAAAGCCTTATAAAGTGAGGAGAACTTGTGTGAATAGTCAATGTGGGACAAACCCCACATAAGAAATTTCTACTCAAAATTTCCAACATATTGGATATAGTGAAACAAGATATAATGTTCTTGATTATGGTGCAATTGGAGATGGCCAAACGGATGCTTCCGAGGTAACTTCTCTTGTTACTTTCTTTTCACATTCGTATATGTTTTATAGTTATGTTTTTTGTGTGGTTCTCTACATAAAATATGGAAGGAGTTGCGCATTGTTAATGAAATGATTCGAGGTAATGCAATGCATATTCTCTTGTTTTTAATCTCCTTGAATGGTTCATGAATTTTGTTAATGTACTCGTACTAAAATCTCCACACTACTAATTCAGACTGTAAGTTTTACGCAAAAAATATCTTTTCGGGGAATAGTCTCTGGTGACATAATTTATTTTCTTTTTTCATTTTACATTCTCTTACTCCTTTTGTTAAGGAAAACTGAACCTAACTATGGACCATTGTTCTACTTGATATAGGCTTTTGTAAAAGCATGGAAAGCTGCATGCGGAACAGCTGAAGTTGGTGACTTAACAACACTCATTGTACCCCCAGAAACTCTCATTGCAGCCTGTGATATTTGCAGGCCCTTGCACTTCTAAGACAATGCATTTTGTGGTACACCTAACAAGGACATGTTATTTCTTCATCTTTTAATTTCCATTTGTTGCTTCTTTTTCATCCTCCGTGGCTAATGACCTTTAACTACGTGAAAGTCGTATTATTGTTATTACTGACCATTGCATCCAGGAGTCAGGACTACTTAATTTTTGAAAATGGTTAAATTTTCCTGGATTTCGTATTGGTTGCGGGGAATAGGTCCTAGCGAATGTGGTGGCACCCAAAACGCTGGATGCATGGAAGGAGTGCCCATCACATGGCTGGCTCGAATTTGTAGGAGTGACCAATCTCATAATCAATGGTTCAGGAACAATCGACGGCCAGAGCTCAGCTTGGTGGAGCAATGAGAAGAACTGCAAAAGACCAAAGGTTAGTTCATTTCGCAAATTTACGGACCAAATAGGTGGTTCAAATTCATTATCTAATCGTTTAAATACACAAAATTGGCACTTATAAACACACTCTTTAATGTGCGCGTGCTCATCACATGAGCAAGTAGATTTCACTCCCTAATTGCTTGTATTAAAAAATATACAAGCAAATATGTTAGTTTCGTGTGTCTAATAACATTACTCTTATTGCAAGGGGTTTGTAGCTCTAAGATCATACCTCCCTCTGTGTTCAGTTTCCTATGTTTCGATTCTCCTACCCCAGTGTTGCTTGTATCAAATAAAAACATTACTATTATATGATAGCATATTAATTTGTTTGTATCTTTTTATTATTATTTTACATTACTCAATTAAATTTTGATTTATTATAATTACTGCAGGGTATAAACTTTCACAAATGTGATAATCTTGAGTTAAATCTACTTACTCATGTAAATAGCCCAGGAGCTCATATTGGTATAAACCAGTGCAACAACATCGATATCCACCATCTTATTATAAGTGCACCTGAAGATAGCCCAAACACTGATGGAATTGACATCTCAAACTCTACCCATGTCAATATTCACGACACATATATTGGAACTGGTAATTAATTTAAATTTGTTTTGTTTTGTTTTGTTTTGTAGCAAGCATGTAGCCAAATCAATTTCTGTGCATTTTGTTAACAGGAGCTGACTGTATAGCTATCCACACTGGCTCTTCCGATGTCAACATTACCAACATTGCATGCGGACCAGGCCATGGAATTAGGTTTATCCAAAATAATCAAAGAAGAGAATGTTATATGAGTTTTATTGACAACGTACTAACTAGATGGTGAGCATCTAAAAATTAAGTAAAAATTCTTTTTATGAACAGTGTGGGAAGCTCTGAATCGCAGGGGGCTTATGAAGCCGTGGGAAATATTTACGTGAAAGGTTCTAGTTTCAACAGAACTCAAAACGGAACAAGAATCAGGACATGGCCGGTAAAATTAATTACAACAATGTATTCGAAAAGAATTCCAGTGTGTGTGTGTATATATATGTAAAGTAAATATATTTTGGGGTTTTTGAACATTAGTCCTTGTAAAAGATTAAAATTAAAAAAAAAACCTGATGCTAGATTACATATTCAATTTAATCCCTTGAAGTGTACTTTTATCAAAATTTATATTCAATTTTTGTTATTCAATGTGCATTTTTATTTAGGGGTGTGATATCCACACACCCCTTTTTACTTCTCACACACCCTATTACTTTCTGTCCGTTAGATCTTCTTCAATTCATCCGATCCGACGGCCGAAATCCAAAAAGGTGTGAGAGAAGTAAAAAAGGGTGTGTGGATATCACACCCCTTTTATTTAATCTCTCCACATTAAATTTTAATTTTATTAATATGCACATATTTAGTTCTTTTAATTATAAATGAACATAAATGAGAAAATATTAAAAGAAAATTGTGATATAAAAATATATAAATATATAAGTGTACAGAAATGATTGTACCAAACGAAATATACAAAATCAACTCTTTTTGTACCGAAATATTTGTACTTACATGATTGTACTGAAATATATTCTAATGAATCTAAATGTATGTACCGAAATGTATGTACCTACATGATTGTACCGACATGATTGCACCAAAGTATGAACCTAAATGTTCGTACCGAAATATTTGTATCTACATGATTGTACCAAAATATATTATAATGAACCTAAATGTATGTATCAAAATGTATTATATTGAGTTAATGTACCTAAATGTCAATACCAAAATGTACGTACCGAAATATAGTATATTAAATTAATGTACCTAAACATTTGTACATACATGATTGTACCAAAATGTACCTAAAAGTCAATACCAAAATGTATGTACCGAAATATTTGTACCTACATGATTGTACTGAAATATATTATAATGAACCTAAATGTATGTCCTGAAATGTATTATATTGAATTAATGTACCTAATGAACCTAAATGTATGTACCGAAATATTTGTACCTACATGATTGTACTAAAATATATTATAATGAACCTTAATGTATGTACCAAAATGTATTATATTGAATTAATGTACCTAAATGTCAATTCCAAAATGTATGTACCAAAATGTACATACCGAAATGTATGTACCGAAATA
The DNA here is from genome assembly GCA_963580275.1 of Crataegus laevigata. Taxonomy (NCBI): domain Eukaryota; kingdom Viridiplantae; phylum Streptophyta; class Magnoliopsida; order Rosales; family Rosaceae; genus Crataegus; species Crataegus laevigata. The sequence goes on from OY756940.1 coordinate 5,636,843, forward strand.
TAATATATTGAATTATGTACTTTAAAGTCAATATTCAAATGTACGTACCAAAATGTATTATATTGAATTAATGTATCTATATGTTTGTATCGATGGATATACCAAAATATTTAAATGTATTAATGTACCTAAATGAAGAACATACAAAATTGTTATTTGAATATATATTATAAAAAAATAAATTACCTAAATGTAGACATTAAAATATATTATGATAGATAAAATAAAAATTTAATATAAATATAATTAATACATTAAAATAAAAAGATAAATAAAACATCAAAATATAACTAATAAATGAGATGATTAAATGTACTAGGGACTAAAATTAGATTTTAATTTTACACAAGGTTATATTCTAAAACTCATCTTTTTTAAGAATTAAAATGAAGTTTTCTAATACATCAGTCTCTAAATTAACATATATCTTACTCGTTTTCTGTGTTCGATCGATTAACTGAAATATCATCCTTGTTAATTTTCACAGGGAGGATCTGGGTATGTCAAGAATATAGCTTTTGAGGATATCACACTTACTGCAGCTAAAAACCCCCACCATCATCGACCAATTTGATTGTGATGATAAACACGGTTGCACAAATAAGGTATTTTGCTTTAAATATTCTTTCTTTAATTTGAAGTGTTGATCAATAATCAAAACTATGAACCTGTATTCACATTCAAACATGCATGTAAAACATTCCACGTTAATTACCACATAGTCTAATAAGATAAAATATTTTAACGGTTTATATTTTTACCAGTTTAACACATTTAAACATGTTATATTAGTATCATTGTGTAGACACTGATATGCTTTAAGCACCACACACTGTAGAATGAAAAGAAACTAAGTAGACGAGAAAATAAGGCAAAGTCTAATTTCTAATCCTGCTTTTTTGACCTAATCCTACATTAATTATCATGCTTCTTTTCCCTAGTGCTACACCAGTGACCTAATCCTACATTAAACAATTACATACATAGCCTAATAAGAGAAAAAAATTCGCAGTTTATATTTGTTGACATGGGCTTGACTTGTTCCGAATGCTGATGATTACCACAGACCTCATCAGCTGTGTTGGTGAGCAATGTGAGATACAATGGTTTTGAAGGAACCTGTGGTAACAAGGAGGCGATTGCGTTGAACTGCAACCAGATTTCAGGCTGTCAAAAGATCGTTATTGAACATGTTAACATCACCTCTGCGGTTCCTGGGAAGAAGGTTTATGCAACCTGCAAACATGCAAAAGGAACTTGCACTGACACTAATGTGCCCGTATCTTGCCTCAAGGGAAATCCAAACTCAATTACTCCATAGCTTCAACGTCACCTAACCCTAATGTTGTACTTCCTTATGGCCGTGTAATAAGAGGCTTATTGTACTCTCTCTTTTTGTTGGAGGAAGTTTTCAATGTGTGAGAGTTAATTCTGGCAAAAATTAATAGTAAGGGGTCAGAGATACTGCAATAAGCAACACACCTAACTCAATAATTCACGTATGTTAATTGTCTTATAGAGATTAAATGGGGAATGGAAGCACATGTGAATTGGTAGATTAGAACATGGCTGGAAAAATAATACCAAAACACTCTTTAATTTACTAGAAGAAGGAAAACTTTACCATTTTTCTGATTTATTGGACCAAAATAAGCAAGCCATCACATGGAGGGTTGTTTATCATGTGCAGACACTGATATGCTTTTAAGCACCAGACACTGTAAAACGAAAAGAAACAAAATAAAAAACAAAATAAGGCCAGTTCTAAGTTTTAGATAAATATCAAGCTTTTTTGACCTAGTCCTTTTTTTTTAACTTCATTTTAATCCTTAAAAAAGATGAGTTTTAGACTATAACCTTATGTAAGATTAAAATCTAATTTTAGTCCCTAGTGTATTTAATCATATCATTTATTAGTTTTATTTTGATGTTTTTTTTATTTTTTTATTTTAATGTATTAATTACATTTAAATTTAATTTTTATTTCATTCATCATAATATATTTTAGTGTAACATCCCACATCACCCAAGGGAGAGGATCCTGTAAACCTTAAATGTATATTCCCACTTCTACCTAGCACGAGGCTTTTTGGGAGTTCACTGATTTCGGGTTCCATCGGAACTCCGAAGTTAAGCGAGTTTGGGCTAGAGCAACCCCAGGATGGGTGATCCCCCTAGGAAGTTGCTCGTGAGTTCCCATAAACAAAACCGTGAGGGCATGGTTAGGGCCCAAAACGGACAATATCGTGCTACGGCGGAGGTCGGGCCCAGGATGTGATGGACCCTAGGCCAGGATGTGACATTTAGTGTCTACATTTAGCAATTAATTTTTTATAATATATATTCCGATAACAATTTTGTATGTTCTTCATTTAGATACATTAATACATTAATACATTTGAATATTTCAATACATCCATCGGTACAAGCATATAGGTACATTGATTTAATATAATGCATTTTGGTCAATATAATGCATTTCATTAAGTACATTTTGGTACACATATTTGAGTATTGACTTTTAGGTACATTAATTCAATATATTATATTTCGGTACATACATTTAGGTACGTACATTTTGGTACATACATTTCGGTATTGACATTCAGGTACATACATTTTGATATTGACATTTAAGTACATACATTTTGGTATTGACATTTAGGTACGTACATTTTGGTAATATATTTCGGTATTAACATTTCAGTACGTACATTTTAGTACATACATTTCAATATTGACATTTAGGTACATTAATTCAATAAGGGGAGAGATGTACTGTAATAAGCAACACACATAATCCAATAATTTACGTATGTTAATTGTCTTATACATATTAAAGGTTGAAAGTCCTCACTCGAGATAGAAGTCCTAAGGATCATTTCTTGGGTCACCGGCTTTGATTTAATGTACAGTCACTCGAATACGCTACCATCTTATGTAATACCACGTTATACAATACAAATTTACAAACTTTTTGTATTATGGACGGGAATTGGTTTGACATCAATGTGTACTAAAGAACAAATTAGATTGACTGGATATAGATTAAAAGTTGGAAGTCATCACTCGAGATAGAAGTCATACGGATCATTTCTTGGGTCACCAACTTTGATTTAGTGTACAGTTTAACTTGGGATAAAAAAAATACGCTACCGTCTCATATAATACCATGTTATACAATACAAACTTAAAACATTTTGCATGATGGATGAGAATTAGTTTGACGTCAATGTATGCTAAAGAACAACTTAAATTGACTAGATACAGCACCACGTGTCAATCTCACTCCTAATGACATTGTAATATTAGATTGGGTCATTATGGTGTACTTGGTCGATCTAAGTCTTTCATATTATATTAAAAAATACTTTTTCCGGTTTTTCTAGGATTACATGCACTACCATGCACTAGTCTGACGCTGCCTATAAATATTGAGCCCCAACATACAAGCTGAACGCGCATTCTCCTAAAGTCCCAAATCAATTAAGCAAACAGAATACTAATGAAGTTTCTTTGGGTTGTACTACTCGTCACCCTTTCTGCATTTGGGGAGGGAAACACAACCCCCAACCAAGCATGCAACCCCAACGACCTCAAAGGCCTAAGCAATTTCAAGGCCGCGATTCCCATCGACACCTCCGGCCGCCTAGCGATGTGGGTTGGCGGCGGTTGCTGCGAGTGGCAAGGCATTACTTGTGACAAAAGGACGGGCAGAGTGATTGGAATCAGCCTTCCAGCCTGGATCACAAAAGATGATGAACCTTTCCTCGCCTGTATGGTAGGCACTCTCTCTGCAATAAATCTCTTTTTATTCCTTGAAGTCCTGAATCTTCGTGAGGGACTTGGATTGTCTGCCCCCTCACTTTTCATTCCCTTCCCATCCCCTCCTATTTGAGTAACGTGGCTTAACCGTGACCGTTCAAATAAGATGGGATGGAAAGGGAATAGAAAGCGGAAGAATATAAAATGTTAGCGTGAGTTAACCGTGACCGCTTAAATAGGAGGGAATGGGAACGGAAAATGGGAGAGCAGACAATCCAAGTCCCTTGGTGAGAACTCTGACCTCACCGGAAACATCCCAGAACTCATCCTTCCGAAACTCCATAGGCTTTACCTCTATTCAAACAGTTTCTATGGACCTATGCCTGATTCAATTACAAGCTTGACGCGTTTAGTGAGTTTGGTTCTTCATAACAACTCTCTAAGTGGTCACATACCGCAGGGAATTGGTCAATTGCAAGTCTTGCAAGACCTTGATTTTTCAAACAATTTTGTCTGGTAAACTTCCCTCTTCCATGGCTAATCTGTCCGCCATTAGAAATTTATGGTTGGAGAAATTTTTTATTTTGACCGGAACACGAGTAGGATATCACGTGTTTTTATAAAAGTGGTGGGAAATTTTATTTTTGAAGTTATTAACTTTTTAACACACATATCTCACAATTTGTATAGTAACACGTGGTCTACTACCTCATGTTCCGGCCACACTGAAAAATTTCTCCTATTTTTGGACTCAATTTTTCTTGAGAGGCCAATTACATTTCTGTCGATCCCTCCGAAAATGTCTCATATCAGGCTTATATGGCTGCAGGATAATAGTCTTACTGAAAAAATTCCAAAAGTCAATGGCCAACTCCCACAGCCTGCACACCTTCTCCTCTCTCGGAATATGATTGAAGGACCACTCCCTTCTGAGATTCTCTTAAACATCTCGAAACACTCGATGTTTCTTTCAACCCATTGAGGCTCTCTGCCGTCCCAAAATGGCTCCCAGAGTTGCCGTCACTTCTTCGGATTTTCTTGGCGGGGTGCGAAATCCAGGGAGAAATTCCAGAGCTCTTTCCAAGTGCAATACAAGAATTGGACTTATCAGCCAACAATCTCACCGGAAGCATTCCGACACGCTTTGGAGACAAAAACTTTCAAATGCTCTTCTCATTGAACCTATCCAAGAACGCACTCGTTTCAAACATCCCCCAGTCAAGTGGAAACTTGAAAAGGTTGATATGGCTTGACCTTCACGCCAACAAATTATCTTCCATCTTACCAGAGGCGTTGGGAAATCTGATCAAGCTGACCAAGCTCGAGCTGCAGCAAAACCAGTTTTCCGGAAATATTCCAAACAAGTTTTTGAAGCTGAAGGATTTGTGGAAATTTGATGTATCGGACAATCTTCTGGAGGGGAAAATCCCGGAAGGCAAACCATTCAGTGACTTCCTGAAAAGCTCCTACTCTGGAAACAAAGGCTTATGCAGAAAGCCTCTCCCTCCCTGTAAGAAAACTGAAGGATGCTTGTTGCCCCAGTTCACTGGAGGTTCTGAGAGTCTATAAAACTACACAAAAGATGACAGAATTTTTTCTTGAATTTGAACTGTATTAATGGTTAAATACGAGATTTACATTGTCCCGTCGTTTACAGGGTGTCAAAGGGGATCATGGATCAACCCTAGTTGGTGGTAGTTCATGTAGTCAATTCCGTTTAATCGTATACAACATAAGATCTGCTCCGGCAACTCTTCGGGTTTGTTTCCCTGTTTCGAAATGCAAATATAAGATATAGATGAACAACTCCAAAAGGCCAGCAAAAGAAAAAAGAATTAAGGGATTGATAATATAAGTTTAACTTGCTACTGGGAAAATTACCTGAATCGTGAGCCCGACATCCAAAATGCAGTGCTTTAGTCTATCTAGGAACGCTTCAAACCCTTTCCTAGAGATATAACTAAATCTGTGCATATCCAAATCAATCTCGAGGTAGTTTTCTCCCTGAAATCCATTACGGTTAGCAAGAAAAGAAACACTTAAGAAGCCATATAAATCGATAGCGAATTTGGAAGACTGAAGTTAAAAATTGAAGTAATCCAAACACACTCACCATGTAAAATTCATGTTGAGGACGTGAAAGAACTGGCTTTTCATTGTAAGCCTGCATAAGTTTCCGCTCTGGTGCACTCAAGTGAAGATCTTCCACATTAGCAACACGTCCCAAAATTTTCAACCTTTCTCGAAAGGATGCACTTGTGTCCACAGGAAAACCTTTGACCTTTTCTACTTGATCGTCAATTACCCTCTGGCATGAAAATAGGCATGAGCATGAATTAAAAATAAAAAATAAAAATTACGCAATGTGCTGGGATGAATCGCCCAGCATGATCTCTGATGGAAACGATATATTACAAAACAAAAGGTTCAGTATGACAACAAAAACTTCAAAAGGCTCAATCTTACTCTGATATTTTCCTGAAAATTTGGTGGAAGTTCTTTAGCGTACATATCGTTAACCTTAAAGTACAAAACAAAATTCATTCCCTCTCCATCCGTCTCACCCTGAAAAATTGCAGCAGGATACAAGGGTACCTGTAGAATCAATGAAAAGGACATTATTAAACATCTGAATAAGTTTTACACACATCTAGAAAGCAAAATCAACTGAATTTCATTAACTAGCCAGAAGGTATCTAAACTAACTACCAATCTTGAACTTGATTTGAGGAAAACAAGCAAGGTGCATTTGTGTGGCCAACGACCTTTGTTTAAGTGGTGGACGGTGGGTAGGGTGGGAGAGCAACAAAGTTGGAACCTAGCCGGAAAAAGTATTGTCACAGGTGGCAGGGTATAACTCCTCAACTGTTACAGCTTATTAGCTATTTAGAAAGTATTTCTAATCAACTTATTTTCTGAATCCGAGCTGGAGTTTGGGAAGTCTACTACTAAGGTCATACCCCGCACAAGGAGTTAAGTTGTCGTAGGAGCTTAATAATTATATTATCTGACAAATTTAAAGATGGACAACTGTGGATTACAGAGAGCAATAGAAAAGTAGAGAGGCGGGGAGAGAAGGAGAAAGAGATACCTGTACATTTACAACAAGAACAGCGGGAAGATCTCCAGAAGAATTAACAACAGGCAGTTCCACAAAGCGGGCTATATGATCTATTTTTCGCTGAGATAAAAATACGTCAAGACCAAATGGATAATATGCAGCATAACTGGGAGCATGTTCCTTCTTTCTGTCCCTGCAATAAAGAAGATCAAATTCAATGGTCAATTGGAAAAGTATCTCTGGCAACAAATATCTACATAGGCAAATCTCTAATTTTGAAAATAGTGAATCTTATATGTTAATGGGTACCAATTACGATCAATATTTTACTACTGATTATTTAATATAAAAAAGTGTAAATGTATCCCCATATTAATTTACATATGTACATGTACAAGTTCTTAAACTAAATGAACACTTTACTCTGCGAATCTTACCTAAAATAATTCGGTCCCCGAACTTTGAAAGTATTTGGCTCAATATGTGACCAGGAATCGAACATTTTCTTATCTATCGGGCAAAATGGAACTTGAGAACCTGCTATTGGTCTTTGCAGAATCATCTTTGAGGAAACTGGAAATATGCATGAAAAAACAAAAGGTTAAAGGAATTACAATTGGATATGTTTACACTAGACTAAAAAGTCAGAATGCTTACAATGTATGAACGCTGAGAACTACCATCAAACAATATAACATTTACTTAACTAAGAATCTACGACCAATTTAGGGAATAACCAAGACAGATACTACTCAACAAAGTATGATGAGAATAACGAAAATTTACTACAAGATTATATGGTTGCTGCAGAAGACAATAAATCAAAAAGGAATATAAGCGGCGCAAGGACTGGTTTCATGAATAACAAGGCTGCAGCTAAAGACTAAAGAAAATGCATACTCAAAATAATAATGATGGCAAAGAAATGAATCCTATGCGTGTCTACCATTTGCATATCATATTAGCTCATCAAAAGATAGCTCTAGTTCTTACATAAACTTGCATTGGGATGTCCTTCTTTCCATTTAAAGGGAAGCTTTATGGAAGCTTTTTTCCTTGCACTTGGTGGGCTAGAACTCAGTGACCTTCTCTTTTCAACAGGGGGAACAGTTGAAGCAAGAAAAGGCAAACAGGTGCTTGGAAGAATCCCGCAATTATCCAATATTCCTTTCTCCTTGGGAGAAGTTTCATCGACAGAGGAGGAGATTTCATCGAGGAACACAGGTTGATTTGCTTCAGTTGTTGAATGTCCATCAACGTCATTAGCATTCATGATATGATTACTGCTCTTTTGAGAAACCACACTGGCAAGGTTGTTTGCAGAATCCCCTGGTTTATGTATCTGATCAGTAGAGGAGGCTTGCAGGTCATTAACATTATACTCTCCACAATTGGCATCTCTTACTGACGAATTGCTCGATACGGATACTCGTTCAAATCCATTTAGAGATAACACCTCTGCAAATAAAGATATTTCAGTAATCAAACCTAAAGACATCTAACTAATAAGAAAACAAAAATGAAAAACAATACAATATGACCGAAATTAGACATCTGTAAAACTTTACCATCCTGAACACTATGGAAATCTTCATCGCATTCGTCGGACTCAAATATTGCAACCGGATCAAACCATGCGTCTTCACTGCCTTCTGCGGATGTCATCACATTTTTTACGATAATCAGAAACTATGGACACAGAAGAAATTACAGTACAATGAAATCTGAGAATTACAATGTTTAAGAGAAACAAAAATGCCACCAAAACCCTGACTAGTTTGTCACTAAAAAACTAAGACAACATAACTTTCAGTAGCAACAAATGCACAAGCAATTGCTTCTTGCTGCATATCAAGTATCAACCAGCTCCGAGACAGATTTTCGGAGACGGATTCACTTAAAGACTCTATCTTTTCCAGAAAATCATAGCTTAAATTAAACAATTGGTGGTTCTCAATGAAAATTATAGCTTGTTCTCTGGTCAATTGCTTAATCTCAATTATGAGGTTCTTAATTCTTATCTTAATTATCAAGTAAATTACTCTCAAGAAAGCTCAAATTTTCCCGTAAACAATACAATTCAGCCAAACAAGAAAATCCCAGAACTAAATTCCAGAAAATAACTCACTTCCAAACAAAAAGCTCCAAAATTTCATCATTTTACAACTTCTAATAACAGAGCATTGCAGAGAGCGATGAAAAAATGGACCTTGGATAGTGGGGTTGTTGAAGGTGGAGCGATCAGGCGGGGGGAACCGATCAAACTTTTCCGGCGATCCCTCCGACAACCGACCGGCCCGACCCGGAGATTGTTTAGCCCGCCCGTCTCTCCTCCTCTTCCGGTTCCTCTTCCGCTTCGACGAGCTCGGTCTCCCCCCGACGCACCCATCCGGCTTTGACACGCACGCCCCCATAACCCCCTCCTTCCCTCACTCTCCGGCTCAGATATCAACAAAACAACCGTCGCCAATTCACCATAACATAATTATAGAGAGAGAGAGAGAGAGAGAGAGAGAGAGAGAGAGAGAGTGAGAGAGAAAGTGAGCTGGAAGGAGCTACCGTTTATTTGTTGGTTGTTGGTTTTTTGTTCGTTGGAAGCAAAACGTTGAGGCGGAAGTTTTAATGGCGGGCAGAGTCAAATAAATGGAAGGACGAAGGTGGGAGGGAGGCAGCGAGGGACGGCAGTTGTGGCAGCGTAAAGGCATCTCTAACAAGTTTATAGCGGCCACGCATGGGTGGTGGGGTTGGAGGCGGGACCCGCGACCAAAATGATTTGACACGTGGCGCTATGTGGTTTTACCTGACCCCGCGACATGTGGGCATTCACTTCCTCCGTGGGATCTCTGTGTGCTCTTCGACGCTGCCGTTCAACTTACGTTGTCCCTTAATTTTACGGTGTAGTGTTGTCTACTTTTTTTGTTGGAAAGTATTTGGAACATTGCATGGTTGGACTTACTTAGATGACGAGTTTGATATATTTACGACTGAATTAATGTTTAAATTAGTTGGAGTATCGCTTCCTCATATCGTTGTATTAAAAGAGACATGTTACAAAAACTTGATTAAATCTCTCTCCGGCCACTTCTCATATACAAGTACAAGACTGTTTATTTCGACCTTATTTGACTTTACGTGGCCCTCCAATCATGTCACTCAATAGTGCATTAATGTCGTCTTGTAATTTATACGTAAACATAAATATCTAACTATAAAATAAATTATTTTTAACGGTTAGGATTGAAGCAGTATTCTTTGTTATATTTTTTTCTATTTCCACTGTAATATTGAGTCCGATGAAACGTCGTAGTCTCGTAGATGGTATAAAGTTGTGCCGCAGTTCCTCCACCAGCATCATTTGTCATTTTAATCATAAATAATAATATTATTAGAAAAAAATTACAAAAATCATTTGTCATTTTAATTATAAATAATAATATTATTATTATTATATCTTAAAAACAAAGGAAAAGTGAAAGAAAAATAAATAAAAGATTTTAATATTGTAACCTTTCTTTTGTTTTGTCCACTCATTCTTCACCTACCAAAATTGATTTTTTTTTCGTCCTCTAAAAGATGAAAGATTTGCTTTTGATGCTCGATAAATAGAATATAAATTAAAATAAAATCCATGCTTTCATCGTTTTATGTTTGTGGTGCTATCCACACATTATTTTTTTATTTTTACATATTTTTCATAATTTTTTACTTTCAAATCAAATGAACTGAAGAGAATCAAATGATAAAATTTAACATGAGATTGTGTAAAAAGTAAAAGAATGTGTAGATAACAACACCACCTAATATGATGCTTACTTATACAAAATCTTTATATATGTGCGCATGCAAAACAAAAATGTAATTTGTACGGTGAAGAAAAATTATTGTAATATTTTAATTTTATTGTACCAAGACATTAATTTTAAATTTTATTGGTACCAAAAATTATTTTAAATTTTATTGTACCAAAACATTAATTCTTTATTTATTATTCAAGGTCAAATTGTTCAATTATAAAATTTTAGGTGAATAAACTTTTATATCATAAATAATATTAACAACGGCATTAAAATTGTTTGTCTTCTTTCATTCAAAAGGTTTTTGTTATAACTTTTTTGTTTTATATAAAAAAAATTGAATAATTTATCTTGAAAAGTACAACCACTGTCACTCATTTAAAATGTATTACATGCACTGATAAAATATCTAAATTAATCTCAACGGCATTAAGATAGAATCAAGTTTTTTTTAACATAGTTAGAACGGATTATTCTATTGTTGTTAGAAACCCGCTTTTCAAAAGCAATTTCAAACAAAAATCAATCTCAACCTCTTACAACTTTGACACATGATTTAAGCACGGGTATGTAACGTATCCAAATCCCCACAACCAAAGTAAAAGAAAAGAGAAAAATCTCTACGACCAAAGAGATAAGAAAACAAGTGAAGGTTCAAAGGGAATGGCCGTATCACATTCATGTGGCCAAACCAAAGTTGACCAATGTTAAAGTTAGGGAGGGGCCATTAATTGTCATCTGGGAAGTAGTTAAGTAGTTGACTCACGTGCCGTCCAGGTAAATCTGCACGCCAACTTATGATGCATCTAGGTTTTACTTTCTGTACGTCTTTTTAGTGATTACAAACACCGATCCAATAATCTTCACAGTTCGTGCATCACCCATGAAATGAACCCATCATTTCATCAACATATGATTTACTAATATCCTCGGAGGGAAGACGAGAGAAACCTAAATGCAATTTTAACATAGCAATATTTAAGTTTATCACGTATAATTATATATTTTAATTTGTACACGTAATATCATGCAATTAATTAGTGATATCGTCTTAATTACATGTAAATCCTCTTAAAAGACGAGTTATTTGCTCTACTACATGAATTTCTGGTATCTTCGATATCATCACCATGACGTTTTAATCGCTTGATTTTCTCGCCATTTGCAAGGTTGGGTATCCCTAATGAATTTTTTAAGTCATCAAATTCAACTTAACATTGTTGTCTCCAAGGAAAACCAGACAACTGGAGTTTAAAATATATAACTTCCTAGGCTTGGATTTTATAGTTGTATCGCTGAGCTCATAGATTAGGATTTGAATTTGAAACTAATAATAATATTAAAACAAAAAATCCCAAAGAAAAAGGAAAATTAACGAAAATCCAAAAAAACTTTAGTTTTAATGAAAAATAACAAATAAATGTGTAGTAAATAGTACCAGAAAAATATAAAAAATGTCATTTTTCGTTAAAAGTAAACAATACCGGAAGTTTCGTTAAAACTTCCAAAAAGAAATAGTTGGAAGTTTTCCCCATTAAACACACAAACTTGACATTGCATGGTCAGCCCAAAAACTAATCGAGGTGGTGCTGAAGCCACCATGGCCCAACCTGTTCTACATCTACATCACGTAACATTTTAGAAGAAAACGCATCGATGTTAGGAGAAAAACTTGAGGAGTGCCCGACACGTTCAGGGCCCAACTAAGTTTCTCTCCCAAGACAGTTAGATTAAATTTACCTATTTGCTGAAGAAGCTGTGTGATGGGAGACCAGTGTGAGCAGAACAATATACGGCATGCTCCAGTTGCAATGCCCAAATATTTGTAATCCTTGAAATTTTAAGATTATGCTTTAGTCTCATGCATCCTCCTAGTTATATGCTTGTAAACTTTAATCGAATGGTTAAAATGATAAGGTGGGAGTATAGACGAACCTAATTCGGAGCGTGTGAGGCTTCATCTTGGGTTGTTGAGCACTCTGAATCTATATGCATTGATATTGTGCAATTATCCTAACCATTAGATTACGCAAGAAATAAATCGATCAATCCATTTGAACTGATTGCCAATGCATTAGAAGAATTAGACAAGATTACTAATCATCACATGTATTCACTGAGGAAACAGATTGGAGGCCAACTCCATACCTTTCTATCACTTACTGAGATACTTAGAACAGTAGCTTCCAATTGAGGTTTTGAGGAAGCCGACTGTGGGGAACAACAGTTAAACTGCCAGTGCAATGTTAAACAAGGAAACAAACACTTTATTCAACACAAAATGACCAATCGATGAGTTTTTCAATTTACAACCCGTAAAATTCACTTGCCTCTGACACGCACGAGTCCAAGTTATTGTTCTCTTGTAATTTGTTCCCAGCTGACTTGCACTTTTGAGATAGATGTGAAGCTGCAAGTTTTTGAAATGTCCATATAAGTAGAGTACATGTATACATCAACTTTCAACTTTCCTTCTCTTAGAAAGAATAAGTGAAGTAAAGCAGCCCTCGGAAACAAAATTGTTTAAGTCAAACATGCTATTTGAAGTGAGACAATATCTTCACTCGCAGTGTCCTTTTTGATAAGCAAGTGTATCATTTTCTGATACATGAAGTTCTAGAAGCAGAAAGGTTTTCATGACAAACCTGTACTTCCTCCATCACCAGACCCGTAAGCCTTTTCTTGAGATTTTCCTGTATAGTTCTGGACTGCATCTTCAATCCTGGAAAGTTAATACCAATGTCAAGTAAAAATTCATGAAAAACCACCCATAGTGCATCATTGCATTTGTTTATGATCTCCGATAAGAACAATCTCTACAATCAAGCATTCCTGTTTTCTACAACTTATGCATAGATGGTAAGAGTATCAACACTACCTATTATCTTCCTTCGTCAAAATCATATTGCATCCTCCTTGGTGTTCCAGAATTGAGGAAAATACCCCTTTGTCCTGAAAAATAAATTGAAGACAGTTCCCTCAAGGAAGCAATGAGTGTCTTCGCTAGAAGATCAATCAGGAAGTTGTTGGGGGAAAGTTCTACATGACTTACAAGAGGCAAAACCATAAAACTTAAGAAATCACACCATATATCAATATACAATATATGTTAATTTGTTAATTGACCATTTGGAAATGTGGCATTCAATAAAAATGCAAATGTGAATTCGTCAAGTGAAAGCATGGCAGCTTAAACCTAAACTCCACATAATATGGGGAAATATCGAAGTGTAAAATACTCTTTTCACCAGTTGCAAGGCAATGGTAGATGTCTCAAGTCCAGAGACCTGTCTATAATTGCATGACTTGATTATATGGTGCTGAGTGGAAAGTTCTTAAGCAGAAACTTATACGCTTAAAGCCAAAATCAAACTTTTTCTACCTCTTCATTCATACTTTTAAAAGTTTCTTGAATCCTCCTTAAGATAATCCCCAAACTTTCAACTTCGAAATGCAATGCCTGATCATGGAGTGCATCAAGTAAGTTTAGAATTCAATAGCAGAACTCAGTGAGGTCTAAACAAAAACAAAAACAATATTAAATTCAGACCTGTTTTTCTGAAATCAAATTCTGTATGACCGCATCCTTTGCTGATATAACTTTCTGAAGGTAAGGGTGGTTAAGAAGACATTGACGAGAAATATTTTGGCTAAAACAGTGCACTAGTTTTACGAATCAATCGAACAAATGAATCTCCGATGCATGGATATATCTTCTATTTGTGTCTGGCTTCTATTACAAATTTTTGCTGTCTCCATCTGAGCTTCTAGTTCTGAGATGGTTTTATCCTTTCTCCGAGTCTCGTCTTCATAATTTTTTAGTTTGTTTTCCAGGTCACTGATCTTTTCTGCATAAATTAGTACATGGTCAATAAATTATTAGTGGTTTCAAATTTAACCTTTCCTTCAACAATTTAATAACTTAATTTACAACATCGAAGAATTGATATATAATGATCCAATATATTTGGAAAGAGTTAACAAAACAGACTTGGATAACTACAAATAAGACATAACATCACACATTCAACAAAACGAATAATTGCTGGTGAATAAGAACTTGGAGTTACCAATAAATACTTTCTCGAATGTGGAAACAGTATCCAATTTGCTCTTTAAGCCTGCCACTGTGAACAAAGCAGTGAGTTAGGAGGAATCTGATGCTGCAACTTCAAATGGAATATAAGCATACAGTGACAATTTAAAATGTTGCTTGCCTACTTCCTCTTTCTCGCTAACAACACGTTGCACGTTATCCACGACTTTCTTTACCGAAATTGCCTCCTTTTCTATTGAATCAAATAGCAATAGATGAGATTTTATCTTCTCAGATAGGAAAGCAAGCTTTCTGTCCCCACATTGAATCGAACGTTTCATTTCACAAGTGGATTCCTAAACATGAACATGACACCAGTGAGTCATAACCGGTTAAATATGTTCGATACAAAATTCATCAGGGGATCAAAAATCACGGACAACATTGCATGGTAATCTCTCTATATGTCATAATTCCAAAGAACCTGATAAGCGTTGACGAAATTTTCCCTGGACTGGAGTAGGTTATGAATCGTTCCCTTCAACTCCTTTTGCCTGCTCTCGAGCATAGAATTGTCACTCTGGAGGCAACTCACCTGCAAGAACAAGAATCAAAAAACAAAAAACGGGTCAGTTAAAACCAAATTTGGCTGTGATCTCTAACAAGCATTTCAACAAACACCTTCACCGCAAACAAAAAAGTACTTAAGCCCACAAACCTCTCTTTCGAGTTTCTGTCGCAGCTCATTGGAGGAAGCCAATTCGGCCTGCAATTCCTGAAATTTCCTGCCGCATTCTTCCTCGGTTTGCTTTTGTTTCTGCATCCAAACACTCCGTCAATACGAACAAGTAAACTCAAATTGCAATCGGAGAGAAGTGATTGATTTTCAAAGGAAACCTGAATAAGAAGACGGAGCTGTTCCGCGGCGGAGCGTTCCCTTTCCTGAAAATGTTAATTCACAAAGAACGGTCACGGGAAGGGAGATGATAGAGGTGGAGGCGGAGGCGACGGCGTCGATGAGAAATCTTACTCGGAGTTCTCGGACTTCGGAGATCAGAGTTCGAAGTTGGAGCTTGAATTTGGAGAATTTCAGCAACTCCATTTCCGTTCAGTGTTAAATTATTTGGATGGCCGCCGGTTAAATGGCCTTTACCGCTTTTAATTCGCATTTTATTTTCCCGCCACTGAACTTTCTCGTCCTTGTTATAAGTAGGTAAAACTTTAAGTAAGAGTGATAACTTTTGTTAGGGATAAGAGCAAAACGGGTGTAAAATATCACATTATAATTTTAGTAGCTATAACACAAAAGGATGGCAGATAAAGAGAGGAACGGATACTGGTATTATTTATTTGATTCTTTCTTTTCACAGTGTATCTCAATAGCACACAGAGTGCTCTATTTATAGAGTCACTTCTGTGAAATCTTACAAATGAGGAATGATTACATTTTGAAAGTTTCAAACAAACACTATTTCCAAGTCTCACTTGTTTGAGTGGCCATTCACCCACTAATTCTATAACACTCTCCCTTGAATGCCCACGTATCAACATTAGTTACCTCGTTAAAACCTTGCTCCGAAAAACCTAATGGGAAAAAACCATAGCGAAGGAAAAATAGTACAACTTTATCTGAATTATTGATATAGTGTTAAGTATGCTTATGTTACCTCGTTAAAACCTTTATAGAAAAAACCCAGTGGGAAAAATTATAGTCGAAGGAAAAAGAGTATAACATGCATGTATCATGGATACTCCCCCTAATTCCGCATTGTTCAAATTTAGCTGATTTGTAAGCTGACGTAATCTGATACTCTGTACTAGCTTCTGAAACATGCACTTTGGTCGAGATTTGGTGAATAAGTCTACCAGATTTTCATTGGAACGGATTTGTCTGACTTCAATAACTTTAGCCTTCTGAAACTCATGTGCACTAAAAAAACTTTAGAGATATGTGTTTTGTCTTATCGCCCTTGATGAATCCTTCCTTCATTTGGGCAACACATGCTACATTATCTTCATGGATGACAGTTGGGTTGTCTGTCTTTAAAGTTAAACCACATGAATTCCAGATGTGATGGATCGTTGATCTTAGCCAAAAACATTCACGACTTGCTTCATGTAAAGCAAGTATTTATGAGTGATTGGAAGATGTAGCAACTAGCGTTTGCTTTGTTGAGCGCCATGAGATTGCTATATCTCTATTAGTGAACACATATCCAGTTTGTGAGCGGGCTTTATGCGGATCAGAGAGAAAACCAGCATCTGCATATCTAACAAGTATCTGGTCATTTATGGATTTCTCTGAGTAGAAGAGACTCATGTATGTTGTCCCACGAAGGTATCGCAAAACATCTTTGACTCATTTCCAATGACGAATTGTTGAAGCAGAGATATACCTTGCTAACAAGTTAACTGAAAAAGTTATATCTGGTCTAGTACATTGTGCTAAATACAATAAAGCACCTATTGCACTCAGATATAGTACTTCTAAACTAAGGACCATTTCATCATCTTATTTTGGACGGAAATGATCTTTCTTAATGTTCAAAGAATGAACGACCATTGGCATGTTGAGTGGATAAACCTTGTCTATGTCAAATCACTTCAAGATTTTTTCAATGTAAACTGATTGATAGACCAAAATTCCATTAGCACACTGCTCGATTTGCAAGCCGAGACAATATTTTGTTTTTCCAAGGTCTTTCATTTCAAATTGGTTTTTCAGATATTCAGCAGTTTTATTGAGCTCTTCAGGGGTTTCAACTAGGTTCATATCATCGACATATACTGCCACTATAACAAATCCAAAATTAGATTTCTTAATGAACACACAAAGGCAAATGACATTGTTGATATATAATTCTATTATCAAATACTCACTGAGACAATTATACCGCATTCGTCCAAATTGTTTCAGCCCATACAATGATCGCCTTAATTTGATTTAGAGTATACCTCGTGGTTTGTTAGTTGTCTAAGGCAACTTAAGTCATTCTGGGACATTCATGTATATGTCAGTATCTAATTCTCCATATAGATACGCAGTGATGACATTTATAAGTCGCATGTCAAGTTTTTCTGAAACCACTAAACTTATTAAGTAACGGAACGTAATTGCGTCCATTACAGGAGAGTATGCTTCCTTATAATCAATTCCAAATCTTTGTGAAAAACCTTGTGCAACGAGTTGTGCTTTATATCTTGTAATCTCGTTTTTCTCATTGCGTTTTCTTATGAATACCCATTTGTAACCCACGAGGTTTACATTTGGCGGAGTTTAGACTACCGGTCCAAAAACACTTTGCCTTTCCAAGGACTTTAACTCTACCTGGATTGCATCTTTCCACTTAGGCCAATCTTATCGTTGTTTGCGTTCGTCAACAAAGCGAGCCTCAATATCATCACTTAATATGATTTCAGTGGCTACTACGAATGCGAACATATCGTCAATGATTATTTCATTCCGATCACACAATTCATTAGTAGATGCATAATTTATGGAGATTTCTTTGCTTTCATGTATATCTGTCTCTTCAGGGAAATGTGTCTCATCGAGTACATTTTCTTTTTCTAAAAGTACATAATCATGAATTGTGGATTTGTCATTCATTCTCTCTTCCTGAATGATTTCATTTGGATTCAGTTGTGCCCTCGTTTTTCTCTTTCAAGGGGCTGAATCTTTTGAACCTGAGGGTCTACCATGCTTCAGGCGTGCACTAGATGAATCATTCACTACCACTTTATTTTGTCCAATAGGGACATCAATTCTTGCAGATGCATTTGCAGCTAGTATATGTGATTTTGTCACTTTCATAGCATCATTAAATGCATCTGGCATTCGATTAGAAATACTTTGAAGATGAACGATCATTTTCACCTTATTTTCACATTGAGTGCTACGTGGATCAAAATGAGACAAGGTGGGTACAACCCATGTTAGTTCTTGCCGTTCTTCTGGAACGGTCTTTTCTCCCCCTAACGACGGGAAGACTGTCTCATCAAAGTAACAATCAGCAAAACGAGCTGTAAATATATCACCTATCAAGGGTTTCAAATATCTAATGATAAATGGTGAATCAAAACCCACATAAATTCCCAGTCTGTGATGAGGTCCCATTTTAGTGCGTTATGGCGGTGCAATAAGCACATAAACAGCACAACCAAAAACTCATAAATGTGAAATGTTTGGCTGATGCCCAAACACGAGTTGTATTGATGCGTATTGATAGTTGGCTATGGGTCTCAACCAAACCAATGATGCAGCATGTAAGATAGTATGTCCCCATGCAGAAACTGACAATTTTATTTTCATGAGCATAGTGCGACCTATTAATTAAAGCTGCTTGATCAATGTTTATGCTAAATTATTTTGAGTATGGACATGAGGATGGTGTTCAACATCAATGCTCAATGTCATGCAGTAATCATCAAGGGTTTGAGACGTAAATTGACTAGTGTTATCAAGTCGGATTGACTTAATAGGGTAATCTGGGAACTGTGCTCGCAACTTAATTATCTAAGCAAGAAGTCTCGCAAAAGCTACATTTCGAGTAGACAAGTGACCAACGGGTAGATGCATAAACCAAAACCATAAAATATTGAAATGGTCCACAAAATAGTTGAATAGGTCTACAAATATCCCCTTGAATTCTTTGAAAAAAATGATGGGGATTCAACATCAACCTTTAGTTGTGATGCTCTAATTACCAACTTCCCTTCAAAACAAGCATTGCAAAGGTTATCATTTGAGATAGCAATGTGTCTGCTTAATAATGGATGTCTATTAGAGTTGGTAATGATCCTACGCATCATGGTAGATCCTAGATGACCCAGACGGTTATACGAAAGCATGTAAACTTCTGAATCAATGAACTTCTGGTTCATGACAGTATGTGATTTGATTGTCTTTATGTATGTATAATAATCCACTCGATAAACCACGCAACTTCTCCAATATACGCGTCTGGGTATCATTGGAGATAATGCATAAATGCTATACATTTTCTACACTTTTCGTTTCAATGTGGTTTCCATTTAAACATATGTCTTTAAAATTTAATAAATTTCGAGTAGATCGAGTAGCATACAACGCATTTTGTATGGATAATATTGTTCCATTTGGTAACATAATCTGGGCTTTTCCTGAGCCTTCAATTACATCTGATTGGCCTGATATTGTTGTTACCCTTACTTTTGTAAGCATCAAGCTTAAGAAATACTTTCGATCACGAAGTATTGTATGTGTAGTTGCGCTGTCTGCAAGACAAATATCTTCGTCATTTCTCATGTTTTGAGAATAATAATAGTTTTTATCCATACTTTTTGAGTAAAGGGGATCACGTTTAAAAACAACTTATAATAGAAAATTTATATGCCACTTTTATTTAATTGAAATGCTAGTTTTAAACTACAAATTCAGAATAATAAAAGTACATCAAACATAATGATTTAGTTGGACTGATACACTTCATTCCTCATTTCCACAATGAAGTCCGAGACATCTAGGTGGGTTATGTTCAACTGTCCTGATAAGTCACACACTGGATCAGATATATCCATTGGTCTAGCCTAGCTGAGGAAATTAGTCTCGACACCCTTCTCATTGAGGGAGGTTTGATATAGATCCACTAGATGTTCTGGGGTACGACAGGTACGCGCCCAATGCCCATTGCCACCACACCTATGGCAGGCTCCTTCAAAGTTTCTAGGAGTATTGTTCATTTTTGAAGCTCAGACTTGAATTATACATTGGAACCTGGTTGTGAAACTGGACACCATGATTCTTGCATTTCCTGTTCCACCGACCTTACTTGTGACCACGTCTTCGTTTATGATTATTGCCACTAGATGATGTGGTGTTCACTTCGAGGGAAGCAACATTCACTTTTGGGAATGGTGCAGATCTAGTGGGTCGGGACTGATATTTTTTATCAGGAGCTCATTGTTTTGTTCAACTACTAGGAGCACAGATATTAGCCAGTTGCATTTAGTGAAGTCGCGCTCTTTATACTGCTGCTACAGAAGCAAGTTGGAGGCACGAAAGGTACTAAAAGTCTTTTATTGCATATTTTCCTTAGTAACAATTTCCCCACAGAGCTTCATTGAGAGCTAATTTTGAACATCGTAGAATTGTACTCAACCACTGACTTGAAATCCTAGATCCTTAGGTGAGTCCACTCATAAGGAGCCCTTAGAAGAATCACCGTTTTCTAGTGACTGTATCTGTTTCTCAATGCATTCCAGAAAGCTAACAGATCTTCAACTATTAAGTACTCACTTTTTACTCTTTGGTCCTTCATAAAGGTGGCGACGAATAAAGATCATGGCCTTCGCCCGATCTTGAGATGATGCACTGTTTTCTTCCCTAATAATTTCACCAAGATTTCATGCCTCAAGATGGATCTTGGTATCTACTACCCTGGTAAGGTAGTTCTTCCTAATAATGTCCAAGACAGCAAAATCAAGCTTTGCAAAGTTCGCCATTTTCTTTTCTGAAAGAAAAATGAGATGTGTAAGAACTTGCAATAATATGTATTTCTAGAAAAATGTAGTGTTAAAACTTCTGGTTCTTACAAATTTTTCATTTTAATCTTCAGGCCAAAATGATAAGCACTTGAAACTTCAGACTCAAGATTTACATGATTGATAATGAGGGCGATTGTACCGCACCATTTTCATTGAACAGCATAGGATAGGCAATTATTTCGCACCACTCAAACAACAGGAAAATTTAAATATGCAGAACAAGGTGGACGATTATACCACACCACTTAAAATTGCAGTAAAATTAAATTTGCAGCTCAGGATGGGCGATTGTATCGCACCATCCTTGATCGTAATAAAATTAAATTTGCAGTTCAAGATGGACGATTGTACCACACCATCTTTGATGCAATAAAATTAACATAAATAAAAACTAAATTAGTAATAAGGAACTACACCAAACAAGAAATCAAATATATAAGTAATTATTAAATTGAGAACGAGAAGAAGACATGGTGTTAGCAGTTCATCGCGATGACACATTATACAGGTGAGGCAGAGGAAGAAGAAGAATATGAAAATCCTTGGATGAAGCATTTTTTTTTCCTCGGTGAAGGGAGATAGGAACTAGTTAAGGTTAAAGAGTCGTGCTGATAATGTGTTATAAATAGACAAAAGTTAGAGAGATAACCTTTACTAGGGATGTCACGCCCGCCCCTTAATTATATTTAATTCTAGAAATTTACCCCCAAAATCCTTTTCAATTATGCCAATTTTAATCCTTAAAGTTTTACAATCTTTCAATTTAGTCCCTACCCCTCTTTTTAATTTTAATATTGTTTTGTTCTTAAATGGTGAGCCACTGGGCCCACCCGGTTTTTGGTTCCCCCGAGTCCTCTCCCTCTCTTCTCTGTCTCTCTCATCTCTCTGCTCTCTCTCCCTCGATGTCCCTCTCAAACTCTCGAACTCCCTCTGTCTCCCTCTGCACTCTCCCGTAACCCTCTCTCCCTATCTCTCTCGCTCGACCTCGCCATATCACACACGCACGCACCCTCGCCATCTCTCTCGACTCACCCTCGTCACTCCCTTGCTCTCTCACCCTCTCGGTGACATCGCGACAGGCAGAAGGAGCCCAGAAAACCCTCTGCAAATTCTCGGTATTTTCCGACGAGGTAAGCCCAAATCGCCTTCCTTTTTCACTCAATTCGCGTTTGGGGTTAGAAATTAGAAGTTAATTGGTGAAATTCCCTGAGTTTTAGGTCGGAATCGTCATGGGGTGCGCACACCCATTTTTCGGCGAACCCCGTGAGCTCCGAGGACTTCCCCGAGCAACTCCGGCCATCCCTCGCCGATTGGAAGGTACCAATCTATCCCTCTCGTCTCACTCGTCATTTTGGTAGCTAGATCGGGGGCTGGAACCACCGTTTTCCGTCGGCCGGAGCTCTAGGAGCTCCGGTGTTCTTCTCCGTTCGAACCCAGGCCTTCGGGCCTTTTCCCCAAACCCAGACCCACGGGCCTTAAGCCCGTTGCAAAACCCATCCCGTATATATATATTTAATTATTTATATTTTAGTTCAGTTTTATTAAATTAGGGCCTTTGGGCTTTGTAATTGGGCACTAGGCCCAATTCCATCGGACCCAGTACCCTAGCCCGCATCATTTTTAGTTTTGGTTTCCTAAAATTAATTAAGGCCTCGGGCCTTTGAAAACCTAGGGCCTTTGGCCCGTTTAACCCAAACCCCAAACCCAAGGCTTAAAAGCCTTGGGCCGAAATAGAAACAAGGGCCTTTGGCCCGTACCCTCTAAACCCAGAAGCCCTTTGGGGCTAACCCTAAAACCCAAGACCCTTTTTGGGTCAGTTCCCCAAGCCCAAACCCTTGGCGACCCAAACCCAAACCTGTTGACCCTTTGACCCAGACCCGTTGACCCGACCCGGGTTGACTGACCCGTTGACCCGTGGGTTGACCCGCTGACCCGTTGACTTGGTCAACGGTCAACGGTCAGCGTTGACCTTGACTTTGACCGGTCAACGGTCAACATTGACTTTCTCGGTTGACTTTTTCGGGTTCCGTCCGGGACCCCTCCTAGGCTAATTTGGACGTCCTGGACCCGTTTTTGAGGTCCGTTTTCCCAAATAAATTCGTTTGAATAGAGTTTGACTAAGTTGTACCCTTTATGTGCTTAGGGACAACTTTTGGGATTGTTCTAGATTCGCTAGCAGTGCAGCGTTGGACGGCTAAGTACTGTGAGTGGACCCCTTCTAAAATACTTATTTTATTTAAAGAAATTACATGACTGCTGAGCTTGAGTATAGAATATTGTGATATGATGTTTGAGTATTGAATACCGTGTTATGGTGTTGAGATTAAATAAATATATGTGGCATTGATCTGATATTACCTAGTGGTCCACTTCCGCTACGGGATGTAGGGATAAAGTTCCGGTCCATCCCGGGCGACGGTTATGGTGCTGGCATAGGGCCTGGAGTGTGTTACCTCTGACTTTTGAGTACAGGGACGGGGAGCTGGCAATGGGCCTGAAGTGTGGTTTCCTCTGACTGTATGCTCAGGGACGGGGAGCCGGCATGGGGCCTGAAGCGTTATATTGGACATTCACTAGCGTTTATTCTGAACTGATTATTATTCTATACTTAGAGCTATTACTTATGTATTACCTTACGTGTTAGACTGAATCGAGATATTGTACGATAAGATATGATTATGGTTATGAGTTGTGATTGTGATACTGTACTGTATGGTAGGGTTAGGAAAACTTACCAATATATCATGTTTTGTTTTTCTAACTTGGGGGTTAGTATCTTGATAACTATTTTCTTATATGTATATCAAATTGGTCCACTCACCTTTGTTTTGCGCCCCCTTCAGGGCTTAGATTCGAGGCATGCAATCCCGGCGTCGAGACACTTCCGCATTTGGCATCTTCGAGTCCTCTCGGTGTAGGACCTACTCTTTTGTGTATTCAATTTGGTATTCTTTCTTGTAATATTTCAAATTAGATGTATGTTCTGAATACGTTCCTGAAACACTTATTAAATGTGCAATTTAAATTCTTATTTCTCGTTTTTATACCTTCTAAATGGCTTTCGTCACCCCTCGGGTGTCGGCCAGCACGTGACCACCCCGATGTCCACAGGACATCGGGGTCGGGGCGTGTCAAGGGACATGAGCGAAGTAGGTGCAAAATATTACACTGTAACTTTAGTAGTTATAACCCAAAAGGATGGCAGATAAAGAGAGGGATGGATACTGATATTATTTCTTTGATTCTTTCTTTTCGCAGTGTATCTCAATAGCACATGGAGCGCTCTGTTTATAGAGTAACTTCCGTGAAACCTTACAAATGAAGAATGATTACATTTTGAAAGTTTCAAACAAACACTATTCCCAAGTCTCATTTTTAAGTGGGCATTCACTCACTAATTCTACAATAGTCCTTTTTTTATGGGTTTACAATTTGTTTTCGGCAAATCATCCAACGGTTAAAAATCATTTAACTTTAAAATAACAAGATTCAATTACGTTATTGAAAAATTAGTATGCAATGTCTAAAGTGTAAACTCTCTCTCTCTCTTCTTTTATCTATTAAATAATTATTAAAAAAATAGAGTATTTTTGCTCACCACTATAATTCTTGTGTATGCTCACCATACACTTAATTATCCGCTACGTACTCTTTCACTTAATTATAGTTAACTTTTACATTAAATGTTACTTTTCAAATTTTGAAAAAATTAATTAAGGCTAAGTGAAAAGACACGTGATAGATGATTAGGTGTATGGTAAATATACACCATAGTATATGGTGTTAATAAAAAATGCTCTCATTAAAAAAAGGTAATGCTTGTGTCACCTATGAGATTACTTGTCATTTCACTTACGGTTAACAAACATTTACTGTCTCTCAATATGATAATTGATATTATTTATTATATTTATCATCAAATGATTCAATTTTGAAAAAATTAATCAAGGTTAAATGAAAAAACACGTGACAGATGATTATGTGTATGGTAAACATAGACCATAGTCTATGGTAGTAATAAAAAATGCTCTCATTAAAAAATGGTAATGCTTGTGGCACCTAAGAGATTACTTGTCCTTTCACTTACGGTTAACAAACATTTACTCTCTCAATATGATAATTGATATTATTTATTCTATTTATCATCACTTAAAGATCATATATACAAAAGAATGATTCAATTTTGAGATCTTTTAGTCATTCATATGCACAAAACAAATTAATGGTTCATCATATAAATGCTACTCGTTTTCAAAATTGTTGATTAGTTTAACACATATGAATAACTAAACGATTTTCAAATTGAATGATTGTTTTTGCAGAAGATTGATTGGGTGATTTGAATGTTTATACTCTCTGAAAGGGATTCTATCCGGATCCCTTCTTCCTAATCCACCAAATCAGGGAATCCGTGCCGTTGAAATTTGATTTAACGGTTACAAACAAGAGCTCACTTTTAAAGTTATAATAATTTTAGTCGTTGAATCAATTTTTAACGGTACGAATTCCCTGATTTTGTGGAATCCGGAGAGGATCCCTTTCCTATATTCTCAACACTTGATCGATCTGGCCAATTACTCTTATCATCAACTGCTCTGAATGTTTTCGCAGTGTGCAGCTAGCCAGCACCAGATAAAATACTGGACATGTTTGACAGTTGTGTCTGAAATTAGTTGTCTCCAAATAACAGAGGGTCGCAAAGATGATGAAAACATGCTGAGAGAAGAATTCAAAAACTTATCACATATGTTCCCCATCTGCTTCTCCAGTTGGGCTGTCTGGCCTTCCACCATTTGCTTTAATTTATCTTCCAAATAAGCAGGATTTACAGCTATCATTTCAGACACAAACATAATAATTTATAAAAATCTAGAAAATATGCATGTTTTTCTAATTGTTGGATAACAAGTGTTACCAATTGGACTGGATATTTTGAATCCCAACTCCCTCGAATTTGAAACCTGTCCAGACTTTAGTGTCACATCCCGGCCCGAGGCGGATCACTTTCCGGGCCCGCTCCACCACCGTAGCACGATATTGTCCGCTTTGAGCCCCGACCACGCCTTCACGGTTTTTTTTCAGAGAACTTACGAACAACTTTCCAGTGGGTCACCCATCCCGAAGCCAGTGAGCTCTCAAAAAGCCTCGTGCTAGGTAGAGATGAGAATATACATATAAAACTTACAGGATCCTCTCACATCCCACATCGCTCAGGGAAGAGGATCCTGTAAGCTTTATATGTATATTCTCATCTCTACCTAGCCTATAGTTTTGAAAAACTTTGTTTTTGCCCACTCACGTTTTCTGTTTTGAGCCCTTCCAGGTTTAGTTGATGAGACTCGTATCGACGAGGATTCTCGGCAAATATCAAGATTGGTGGCTACTTCTGAGGGTAAAATTCTTACCCGCTCTACTGTATTTTACTTATACTCTGAAGTCACGCGTGTTAAAAAAAACTCATAACTCATAACTTGTGTTAGGTGAGCCAGCTAAATAAGTTAACGAGGACCAACAAATTTAATTTCGGTTATCCGAATTGTCTGCTCTTTAGCTCCAAAAAGTGAGATATGTCCAATTTCCCCAATACCTATCATCTATCTTCCAATTATTATTAGCCAGGTGTCTCGTGGGCCACACATTATTTCATTGGGCTTAAAAATAGGGAACTTTAACGAAAAGCTCCCGGTACTGTTCACTTTAACGAAAAACCACATTTTTACACTAAAAAGTCAATCCTGGTACTATTCACTTTACCCTTTATTTTGTCCTTATCATTAAAACTCAAAATTTTCAAGCACTTTTCATTAGTTTTCCTTTAAAAATATGGTCGAAATCAGGACCCCAGTTTATGTACTTTCATTCCAGACGACACTGCAACCGTCATATGTATGTCCCAACCAGCTAAAAGTCCAAATGGTTAATGTAGCGTGGCTAAAGCACGAGCTGTTTTCTTGCTTTTTCCTTTTTTTTTAAAGAATTCACTTTTATGTACGAGAATTGGATGGTGCGGACTTATTGCATCTCAATAAAAGTAATATTTCAAATTAATTTACGAGTTTGTTTAGATGTGCTTTTGAAATCATTAAAAGTGTTATTTGGTGAAAATATTTTTGAATCTAATTCTTATTAAAAATGCAAGTAAATTCTAAAAAAGCACTTAAAGTGCTTCCTGAAATAAGCACATAACTGGTGCAAGCTTTAAGTGCTTATTGCAGAAAGCACTTTAAGTGCTTTTGGAATAAAAAAATATTTTCTCTAAAAACGTTTTCAGTCATTTTAAAAGCACATCTAAACAGACCCTAGGTCATTTAATGTTCTTAACATTTAATGTGACATAATATGCAATAATTTTCCTCCTTTTTGTTAATGTCAAGAGAAAAATTTTCAGTACTCCCAAATTACCAATATGATATAAGGGTGTGTTAAGATTGTTTATGAAATTGTTAAAAGTATTTTATAACATCTAAAAGCATTTCTTATTACTTTTGACTAAGAAATAACTACATTTGGCATAGCACCTTAAAACAGTTGTCGGTGGTACAAGTGATTTCTAAACAAGTACATTTTCAAGAAATACTTTGATTTCCAATAGAATTTGTTTACATGCTTACAAATTACAATAAGAAACCAAAAAGCATTTTTCAACATAAGACTGGACCAATGACATCTATGAGACGAACTAGCAGCGTTTAAACAATTCGTAGTTTATCAAAACCATTGCAAATAAGACTATTTTCAACAAACAATTTGGAACGAATAAAAACGCTTTCAAAAAACTAAATCAAATTCCCAAACATACCCTAAGATTGTAACACGTAAAACACATGGTTTATGCATGCAACTTGTCAAATCTCATCAATTTTTCCTTTTCTCATAATCAAAATTTTGCACGGAAAATATATTTTGAAGAATCAAAATATCATCTTCAATTTTTTTTTCTTTTACCATAACAACGAGAGTAATGTTATTCATACCATATTTTTATACCACTTCTATACCACCTTAGTTTTTCTTACAAAACCCAAGGAAAGAAAGGAGAAAAACTCATCGTATACCACAATCATCATTTAATTAACTAGTTTTTCTTAATTATTAGTTTATTAAATAATGAACTAAATTCAAAAATCTGATTAATTCAAATGATGTGGTTGTCCACATCAAATGCCACCTAAGGTGGTATGAAAATATGGTATAAAAAACATGATATTAATAGCATTACTCTAACAACAAACTATCATCTTTACGTTCTTCAAAATATATTTTCCGTGCAAAATATTGATTATGGAAGAAGGAAAAATTGATGAAATTTGACAAATTGCATGCTTAAAGCATGCATTTTATGTGTTATACAATCTTAGAGTATGTTTGAGATTGATTTCATAAGATACATTTTTTTTTCATAAAACACTTTAACTAAAAGCAGGATAAGTTGTTGTACAAAATATTTAAGTACTTTTATTACCTATAATCATTTTAAAATTCTTCAAATATTGCCAAAAGCGTTATTGATTTTCTAAAAGCATTTTTATTCATCCGAAATTGTTTGTTGAAAATATTCTTAGTTGCATTCTCTTATAAACTACAAATTGCTTAGACATTGTGGGACCATGTAACAAATTAAAGGATATCTATGAGACGAACTAGCAATGGCTAAGCAATTTGTAGTTTATAAGAGCATTAAGAATATTTTCAACAAACTATTTGGAAAGAAAAAAAATTGGTTTCAAAAAACCAGTAACGCTTTTAAAAAAACTAATAACGCTTCTAATAAACAATTTAAAATGTTTATGAGTTACAAAAATACTTAAATATTATATAAAAAAACTTCTTGTGCTTCTAGTTAAAGTATTTTATGAAGAAAAAAATATGCATCTTACCAAATTAATCTCAAACATGTGCTAAAATTGTATCTCGTAAAACACATGCTTCATGCATGCAATTTGTCAAATCTCATTAATTTTTTTCTTTTTTCATAATTTATGATCACTGACCAATTAAGAACACCGGCTGGTAATAAGCCCCAAACAACTACTTTTGTCAGCATTGAAAAATCCATCATTAACCATTATTAAGTAGGGACCGACCATTGGGGCAGATGAGATTAAATTTAATTGAAAACTGACAATCTATAAGTTCATATTAATTCCATAAAATTGTTCTGACATCTACACTTATCAAACACTTCAATTATTATCCAAGGCCAGTTAGGTAATCCAATTTGTTGTTGATTTAAATACGAGTCGTTAATTAGTATGTTATCTTTAAACGATCACTTAGTTACGTAGAAACTGATATTCATTTGCATATTTTTATCAAGAGTTTTAACTTCTTTTTTTATTTATAATTATCGTTTATGAAATTTGAATTTAAATTAGAACAAAGCAGAAATTGAGTATTGACTCGTTAAATAGTTCAAATGAAGTCGGCCAAACGCATAAGAAGAAAGTTCTCGTACCCCAACATGATTTATTTTGCTCACTATTTGAGAATAATATCACATCATATGGTGCCAACCATCTGTCTAGTTATTGTATAAAACTGCCACATCCACCCACAAGAGATAAAAAGTCGACAGAAATTCCAGAGTACACAAGCATCTGGCATAAAATGGCATGGTGATTTCCTTACCCTCTTATAGTATTTTTCCCACATGGCATGCCGAATTGAATTTATTCCATGATGTAACAGTAAACTTCTGTTTTTTGGTTTTCAAAAAGAAGCAAATACAATACAAAATTCTAAAATTAAATATAAAAAAAAAAGTTGCAATGTTTATGCAATACACAATGAAAATAGTCTGTCATTTATCACAGAATCACAACTGTAAGAGACGCCGATATGAAGAGCAACCATGCATACCACATATTGTGAGAGTAAAACATTTCCGAACAATCAATCTCAACATTACATTCATAATGAATCCGAACGCAAAGTTGTAAATGTTAATTCAGCGTGGCAAAATATCAATATCAACGATGATAGCGACAGAAGAAGTACAATTAACCTTTTGAAAGGCTGGTCTACCAAGCTTTTTTCCCTTGGCTTTGCTGGTAACCATATCAATCGAATTGGATTGAATACAGACGACAAAAAAGGACCAGTATCGCAATCAGGACACGTGATGAAATAGATTAACTGCACGAGTTGAATTTCTCGATCCAAGGTGTGTTTATTTGGAGCAAGGGCAGCATATCCTTTCCGGCGACTGTGTGTGCCTAACCAGAATTGGTAGTAGAAAGAGGCAAAGGTTGGTTTGGCACGACTTGTACTCGAAGCAATCTCATAACCATCAATACTGTCTGATGAGTTTTGACAAACGAGTGTTGCATGTACCAAACTAGGTCAGGCCAATGACACAACCTTTGTACTTCAGTTTTTGCTTTATCCAAGAGTTGTTAAATGATAAGTACGTGTAATACAACCCAATAACTGGCTTCAAATTCATGCGTTTACTTATGCTACAGTTGATCACACACGCGTTGATTTTGATCGTTAATGTATTGTGAAATTTGGATGCATAAACGGCCAATATCAACTCACAAGCATGCAAGACTGATAGTATGACGGTTGTATATGGGTACCCATGCGTACAATGGCCTCTTCTAAGCCTCTCTTTTTTTTTTTCTTCAAATACTTTGGGATAAAAGAATACTACCATTAGTTGCCTGTGTGTGCAAGGATTGATGCTGATTGTCATCTACGTATGCAAAAACGAATCTTAAATACCAATAAATTATGAGTTTTGCATGCATTAACGGTTAAGATTACCATTCGCATGCATACACCTTATACATGATAATGCATACAAGGGATATTTTTTTCAGTCAAAGCAAATAAGAAGCTTTTTTTGGCGAGTTCTAAAGTCGTTACTGATTATTTTCCTCTAGAGAGGTAAATTCTCTATGAAAGTTGGTTTGGAATAGAATTTCAACCCGATTGAGATAAATTGGGATGTTTGGCTCATAAGTTATTATAATATGATAATTTTTATAGGAAAAATTGAAAATTTTAACCTAAAACGCCTTTATTTATTTTTTGTCAATTGTGATAATAAACGTTGTAAATCGTCATAAAACAGTTGAAGTTTTTTCAAAAGCTCATTATTAATAAGTGTTTTATAGTATATAATTGGTAAATATGGGACATCATTTGGTTAAAATATGTGACACACTTCACAAATAGACGTTTGATCCAGAGACACATAATTTTTATGATATTGAAGGAAATTCTTATGTTCAAATTCTAGGTAAGTCTATCGTTTAAAACAACTAAACAATTACATCAACTATTGTGATTGGATATTTGGATATGCGGTGTGATATCCACACACCCCTTTTTACTTCTCCCACACTTTTTTGAATTTCGGCCGTCGGATCGGATGAATTGAAGAAGATCTAACGTACAAAAATTAACAGGGGTGTGTGAGAAGTAAAAAGGGGTGTGTATCCACACACCCCTTTGGATATTCCTGATGTAAATATTTGGTTAAAGATTGAGTTCGAGATTAAATTAAAAAAAAAAAGCATCTAATTTTTTTTTTAAGAACTATATTTCCATTTTGGGAAACAATGATGATGATGATGATGATGATAGGCCAGTGAAGGCTGGGCCTCCATGCTGTCCAAGCTTCCAAAATTGGTCCCAATTATCCCCTAACCAAATCTAAAATTATAGATTAGTCAATTCTTTAATATTAATTACACCTTTACCACACAT
Source organism: Crataegus laevigata (assembly GCA_963580275.1). Lineage (NCBI taxonomy): Eukaryota > Viridiplantae > Streptophyta > Magnoliopsida > Rosales > Rosaceae > Crataegus > Crataegus laevigata. The sequence goes on from OY756940.1 coordinate 5,668,740, forward strand.
CATAATCATAGCAATGATTAAACTATAGAAACCCCACTAACCCACCTTTTAGGAGATCATACGCTACGTTAATCAAGCATTAAACAAGCCTAATCTATGCACATAATAATCAACATATCGCGACCCGAGATCTCAAACAAGAGACTACATTGAACTTGTACTCGGAGGTAGCCAGAGAAAATTGGAGCTTGACTATAAGTTGAAAATCAGAGTAAGCATAACGACGAACGAACAAACAAATTATAGCATTACAAATATTATTGAAAAAAAAAACATTACAAAAATTACTAAGAAGGATACATAATTTGTAATTTGTTATTCTACGAGTTACAAAAACATCATATGTGTAAGTTTTTATTCACAGTGATGTTTTAATCTAATAATACAATACTTTATATAAGTTTTTCTTCATATGTAAGTTGCTTTTATAAAGATACGCATTTTCCCTGCGTCAAGAAGTTTTCTAGTGCAGTTGTTACATCATTAGTGGGTATTAACGATTAGTTCATGTTATAATACATGAATTTATTTAGTAACATCATACATGGGTTGTAAGAGTATTGTAACTCAAGCCATCGAAAGCGTTTAAATCAGCACTTGTAGTTTTGTACTAAAATCCCTCACCTTGAATACATAGATTAGTGACATATAATTTCATCGTCCATTTTTATTGTAATACGTGATTAATAAGTAATAACCTAACAAGAATGAGACAACTTAAGATTTACCGTCATTGTGATGTTCCGTTTCAATGAGTATGTGGCACTGTAGTGGCATTCGTGTACGTGAGCGTATGATTGTTGCTCCAAAATTCTCCCCACCGTCAGTGTGATTGACTGGGATTGCACTTTGATCGGACGGTGGAGAAGGGAAGTGAAGGTTTACATAAAGAATAGTGAGAGAGAAGAAAGGGACAGAGAAACGTTGGAGGCTGCGAGAAAAGCTCTCACTGTAAGTGACTTCGTTTCGCAGCTCCCGAGGCCGCTGTCGATGAAAAAACAAGTTCTTTGCGTGGAGGAAGAGGAGGAGAGGCGCGGTGGAAAGAGAAAAGAAAGAGTAAAACTCTCCAGTACGCAGTAGGCGCAGTGCGCACCAACCTCCACTGTCCAAGGAGATCACGCACAGCACCAAACACTCTCTCTCTCTACATCTCTCTCCGCTTTCCCTCTCTACTTATTGCGACCTCCCATTCGACTTTGAGATTTGTTTGAACTTACTATTTGAATCCGGCGAATGCGAACGTTAAACCGAATCCAAACCCGAACTTGAACCGGATCGGAGTGTGAAAATGGATCCGCCTACGCTCGTCAACGGGTGCTCGTTCCCTAACGCCAATGCGACGTCGTTTAATCTCTCGGAGATCTGGCAGTTCCCGACGAACGGAAGCGGCGTGAGCGCCGGAGACTCCGGTGGAGCGTTGGGGCTGCGGAGGCCGAACTTCTCGCAGAGTTTCGCGCAGTTTGGGGACGTCTCGGGCGCGATTCGGGACGTCTTGGCCGGTAGTGATCCGAATCCGATGAGCTTGGACCACCGAGGCAACCACGGCGGCGGACATGGCGGTGCCTCGAGGAAAAGGCGCGACGCCGACGCCGAGTCTCCCAAAAGCAGTGGCAATATTGGCGCGGTATTTATGTTTTTCCTTCATTCAATATATAATTAAATTGTTTAATTGCTTAAACTCGGATTAGCTTTTTGCTAATTATAGCAAACTATTTCTGTTTACTGTTTGTTCTAAGTGATTTTCTTTGAAATTTCTAAATCTGCACATCTGTGATTGGAAATAGGCCATTTCTTTAATTGAACAATTTCTGAATCTGTATATTTTCGGTCCAAATTTTGTTTTGGCAGAGTGATTGTGATGGGAAACGGCTTAAAACATCGACTAGATGCAGAGATGAGAGTGCCCGTGAGTCGAAAGCCGAAGAGGAAACCAGTTCAGGCAAGGCGGCGGAGCAAAATGCTCAGCCGCCTGATCCGCCTAAGCAGGACTTCATACATGTCCGAGCTAGAAGGGGCCAAGCTACTGATAGCCATAGTCTTGCAGAAAGAGTAATTTACGTTAATTGTCCAAGTCCTTTATTTTCGAGCGATATTTTAAACTTCTCTAATTTACAGGCCGAAGATTGAACTCTAGTGCTGTTATTTTCAGCTACCTTATAGTAAGGGATATAATTCGAGAAACGGGACACGAATTAAGCACGTATAATCCATAATAATTATCTTTTGTTATCGTCGATTTTTGATGAATTTTCGAACAATCTTCTTGAGCTATTAAATGATAAATACTGAATGAAAATTTGGAAATATGTGGTGGACAGGCTAGAAGAGAGAAGATAAGCGAGAGGATGAAAATTCTCCAGGATCTGGTCCCTGGTTGTAATAAGGTATAGTGTGGTATGGCCGTACTTTTCATATATTCATCTACTAGTCAATTGCCAGTTGCATCTCAATGTGTTAGAAATCGCCTCACGGATTTTTTCGATTTTTATTTTTTACCGGGTTGAATTTTTTTCGTGTTTTTGCGTAAATTTATCTCCTAGTCTGCATCAGTAGTATTGATTTTATTTTGAGCCTTGGATTAACATGGTAGAAAACTGCTGATTAGGGTATGTTATCTGATTCAGGTTATTGGAAAAGCACTGGTGCTTGATGAGATAATTAATTACGTCCAATCGCTACAGCGTCAGGTTGAGGTATGAATCTTGCAGTTGTTGTTCATTTTTAGGATGAATTTTTCAACATGTAAACTTACGCTCGAGCACTATTAATGTTCGGGATGTTGCAGTTCCTGTCGATGAAGCTTGAAGCAGTTAATACAAGGATGAACCCCGGCATTGAGGCGTTTCCTTCTAAAGATGTAAGTCCATAAGATTATGTGCAGTTGTGGAGTCTAGAATCACTTTCACCTCTCTTTTTTCTTTCCTCGAATGCTTCGTCATATAGTACCTTCTTGTTTTCTTTTTGCAGCTTTTTTTTCCATATCCCTGTATTATTGCACACATCAAGTTCATCAGGCTGAACATATACATGTCAGCTGATGTTCTGTGTTTAGTCTTACTTGAAAATCGGTAAAGTAAAACCGAAGCAAGAGGACAACCAAAGTTCTTCGAGTACTTCTTTACTTGATGTGAGGTTGTCCATCTGTGTTGTTATCCATCGTTGTCTATTCTAACGAGGAAAACCAGATTTCTGTGTTTTGAAAATCGCTGTCAATATTGTCGGACCACAGTTTTCGTTCTCTTTCATCAGAACTTCGTTGAGATCCACACGCATTTGTCTTTGATGAAGCTACGCGTGTCGATCAAAATAGGAATCCATGAGTTAAGTTAAGAAACAAAAGATGAAAAATACAGGCGTGTTGGTGGGAGTTGATTCATTCCTCTATTTTATGAACTGCCATTCTCATAACAGATCAATCTGTATTGTTTCAGTTCGGTCAACAGACATTCGATGCTGCTTCAATGGCTTTCGGTACACAGCCTCCAAGGGAATATAGCCGCGGCAATTCACCCGAGTGGTTGCATATGCAGGTTGGTGGTGGTTTCGACAGAACAACATAGCCTAGAAAACTCGCCTTCAAATTGGGAATAAAAGCGCAAAGGGAACGCTTCCTCCTTGAGTAGCTGTCGAAAAAGTATACTGCATTATGTTAAATCAACGAACACCTCCTCGTATCCTACATCAGGCATGGAGTTGTGATTATTTCCGTCTACGAACTTCGAACTTCGAACTTCGTATATCATCCCTATAGCAGGATACACATTCTTCTCCGTATAAATACCGAAGCGAATACCCTGGAGCAATTAGTGACGTTCTTGTAAAAGAATGATGCTTGTTCTATATTTCTTATGCTCCCACTTCTTGTGTAAACGTTGTTAGAACATTGATGATTTGTTATTAAGCTGAAACTACATTAATTAAATAAAATTAAGGGTTCTTTAGATATAAGCCCATGCAACATTTATTTCCTTGACAAAAACCCATCTCATTTTAAATATCTAAATAAAACCCAAATTTGAAGTAGACTGCCATGTAAACAAACAAATACCTATTATTTTCAAACTATTTAAATTTATATATATGCATGCAAATAATTTATCTATATTTTTATGTAAAATAATGTGTAATTAATTTTGAATAAATTGGCTAAAAACATTTATTTATTTTGTAGGTAAATTATTTTTCATGTGATATTACATTTATACTAGCCACATTTTGTTATTATTATATAGAGTGTGCAATCAATCGACATTCTTTTATTGTAGGTAAATTATTTTGCATGTAGGTAAATTGTTTTATTTATTATTATTATTATTATTTTTGCAAAATATTGGTATTTAATTAATTTTGAATAAGCAATATTTATTTATTTTGTAGGTAAATTATTTTGCATGTATCATTACATAATTTGCTAGGAACTTATATTGTTATTATATATATGTTGTGCAAAATAATTCACCTATTTAATATTTAAAATATTGATAATTTGAATAAATTTTTTTTTATATTTGTAGGAAATACTAATTTACATGTTAGCGTCATGTGAAAACAACTATATAAGGAACATTGGTATTATGTAAATTTTTGTTATTAAATGCATAGGAATCATGACATTTAAATTTTTTTCCAAATCCCCATAAGGTATTTGAAGACATTTAATTGAATGAAATAATGTAAAATAAATGTAGATAATAAGTGAGAGACCCAAAGTAAATGTTATTAGGGGTAATTTAGACATCCAAAAATATAAATTTTGCAAGTCAAACTTACTTATGGATATTGCTTAGTTGGAGCCTAGTCATTGGGTTTTTTTTAGAGAAATTTACCATGATGGGTTTTAATTAAAGGAAATTGAATTTCAAGGGGTATACTCATATTTTCAGTAAAATTAATTAAACTCTGCTCTCTGGACGTCCATTTTCTTGCTAGGCTTGAATGTTTTGATGAAGTTTACAACTTTAGCTACCATTCTTTGAAAAAAAATAAAGTAAAATTTGGTTGTGTTAAATTATATTTCTGCGCATATTTTTTATTCATGTTATGTTTTGGTTAGAAGGTTAAATTGGTAATTTTATAAAATTATTATTGACAATAAGTGTATTATTAATTAGTAGAGATATTAAATCCTAACATGTGCTGTGCCCCATAAAATCTAACGTTCAGGAGGTAGTTTAAAAGTCTGTCAACTGCCCCCAGACCGCCATGACGCGCGTCTTCTTTCGACTCTCCACTGACCGTTACATTCACGCACAGCGAACCAAGAGATATACTGATAATCTGAACGGATGAGGATCCTCTTTGACAATTTTGAAATCCTTTGACCATATTTGTTTTATTGTAAATTGTGTAATAAAAAATTATTATATTATTTAAAATTAAATAAATAATATCAAACGAAAATGACGCGTGATGTACACAATTGGATGATCTTCGGAATCACTTTCGAAGCAGGTCCTGCTTTGCGCTTTATAGTATTGACCGTCCAAACACCACGGTCTCACTCGCGCGTCAAGTCACAGTCCCTCTCCTTGTTTCCGCACCGGTCACCATATCTCGCCACACGCGCACAGAGTACTCGCGCTGAGGAAATTACCCAATTCGCGGTCTATAAGAAAAATAAAAAAGAAAAAGAACAAGAAAAAAAGGAGGAAAAATGAAAGCATGTTTGAGGGGCCGTTGAATACCGCATGCACTTCCTCTGGCTCCGTACGACGAAGCGTTTTGAACCACCGTTTACCGCCGAGAAATAGGGGAGGAGACGATTGAGGGGCTGATCGGAGAGTATTCGTTGGAAGCGACTCGTCGTTTGAGTTCCGATTGGGCAGAAGATGAGTGGATGGAATCGGTCCTCGAGAGGAGCGAGGCTGGGCGGTGGTCGCAATTCGAGTTTGCCGCCCGGGCGCACGTCGACCGTTCGACTCGGAAGAGTCCAGCCACAGGCGCCGGGTCACCGCACGATTTTCTGCAACGATCGCGAGGCTAACATTCCCGTCAGATTCCCGGTTGGTGACTCGAATTTTTCTCCCTTTTGTCGTCTTATTCTCCGCTTGCTCGTTTTTTATTTTATTTTTCTGTTTGGTTGCTGAGAAAATATGGCGGAATTTAAAATGATAATCGGAATTGAAATGTTGGATTGTTAATTTATCCTCCAGGAATATGGGAACTTCGCCGGCGTAGTTCGATAACGTCCGTTTCTTTACCTTTCGTTATTTTTTTTTTCCTGTTGAATTAGTTGCGGGTGTTGGTTTTTGGTGGATAGTGTGGTATTGAAGAGATTAGGGTTTCTTTAACGGAAAAAATTTTCAATACTTTTTATGCTTAATGAAGCTTCCTCATGGTTCTAAGGAATGACCAATGTTCATACAAATCACAATGCTGTTGTGGAAGTAAATTTAAGCTGCTTCGAGTGTTCGTTCTTTTTTAATTAATTAATACAATTTTTAAAATTTGCTAACAACAACAAGGAAGATAAATAGGCTAGAAAGATTATCAGCCTGTATAGAAGCATCAATGTGGGTAAACTCGTTGTTGTCGATCGAGTCGTAGTGTTATACTTTGTAGAGTGTTAGCTGCCCACTTTTCACCTGGATCGTAGAACAGAAGATTAGGATATGGCCGTCTCAGAATCTAAAATATGTTTCTAGCACAGTGGATGTTTTCAGGATTTTGTTTTACCTCCACCATGTACCATCAACAGTGTAAACGTATAGGATATGTAATCTATGTTCTGTTATCTGCCACTTTAAATCTTACTTCATTTTGATTGTATTCGGTTTTAATTATTATGCGTTCAATTGTTCCAGGGGAATTCTATATCGACTACAAAGTACAACTTCATTACATTTTTGCCGAAAGGACTCTTTGAACAGGTAATTCACGGGCCTCCAGACTACATAGATGAATTTGATTATATTAGAATTTAAAATTATTATATGATTCGGTGTGGCAATTTCTTACCCAACCTAATGACAAGTTGGAACCAGAGCTTGTGTTCTAAATCTTATTATGGTTGTTTTGGAGTATTGAAAATTAGACTGGATGGATAAGAAAAGTTTATAGGAGACGCATTCCCTTGGTAGATAAAGTTGGAAATCTTAAAATTAAGGGCAATTTCAATGAATTTGGTTTTAGTTTTCAATCAACCTGCTTGCTGATGCAGTTCGAAGCTTATCTGATTTTTTTTGTGGTGAAGTGTATGAATATCATTTTGCTATGGGTTATGCATAAACAAATTGACTAGAGTTGCCAATACCTATGATTTTATTTTGTCATGGTCCTGAGAAATTGTGTTTACACTGACAGTTCAGGCGGGTAGCTAACCTCTACTTTCTGACGATCTCAATTCTATCAACAACGCCAATCAGGTATGTTAACTTTATTTGGTTTGGTACTTGTTTTGTAAGGTCTTAACAGGAATATGTGTATGAAGTGGAAAACGCACCTCAGTAGAGGAGATGCCAATGTTAATTGTTTATTTTTCGCATTCAGTTATGCACATTTTTAAGTGGAAGTTTGTTTAGGTTTCTGAAAATAAAAAGAGAGATGTTTGCACCCCATTTTTCTTCAGTTTGGGTTCTTTGATTTGTTATTAACACACTTACGTGCACTTTGGAAATATTGCTTACAAATTTGCTTTGGCATCTCTGAATATGAAAGGGTACTGACTACAATTGATTCACTGTAATAAATTAATTAATAATAATTGTTACAATTCTAAGCGTAATGTTTTCAAGTATGTCTTATATTGCAGTCCTGTGCATCCTGTAACCAATGTGGTCCCTCTGAGTTTGGTGCTTTTTGTTTCTCTTGTTAAGGAAGCATTTGAGGATTGGGTGAGTACCAGTCTGCCTATTATATCATGCAACCTTGATTTTAAGTATAACCTTTTTTGTTTTTCTGTATTGCCAATATCAACCTTTTCTCTCTGCGATAGCTGCGGTGTGAAGTTTTATCTATCATTTATGCAGTTCAGTATGAAAGCGAGGACGAATGATTAACTATGTACCTTTTTATTTTGAATTTATGTTAAACAGAAGCGCTTCCAGAATGATATGACCATAAATAATGCTCCTGTTGATGTCTTGCAAGGTCAGAAATGGGAAAGTATTCCCTGGAAAAAGTTGCAGGTTGGAGATATTGTCAGGGTGAGTGTACTGCTTACTTATGTTTCCTTATGGATATGCATTTGATGTGCCATAATATGATATAGGCACTTCTATAAGGTTATTGTGTAGTGCTGTAACATGGATATTGGTTGTAACTCCTGTGGATGATGATGGTTGTTGTATGTTGTAAAACCTTACCCACCCAACCCTGGGGCAGGAAAAAAAATTACCATTTATCATATAAGCATTTGAGCATCATGCTGTTTTCACCTTATGGTGCATCCATTCATTTTCTGCTGATTGTTTTTCTCCAGTTTGTCATATTATTCATTTATCTTCTATTCCTATCATTGTTTATGGCCCATTTGCCTGCCATTGTGATAGAACTTTAAAGGCTTGTGAATTATTGTATCCAAGTTTCCTTCATTAAAGACTTTGCTTTGTATTGGGAAGTTTTGATATGTCATATTATGTTTTGAGATTTTTCTATGGATAAACGTCTCCATGATTATTGGCACTTTTGACAACCCAGTTCTGTGGGAGTTGATTTTTCTTTGTGGCAACAAGGATGGTGGGAGATAGAAACTACTCAGTGCTGTAGTCCAGCTAATGCATGGTCTTGTTGGCATGTTGATGATGTGTGCGTAAATAATTATGCAATAGTTGAATTGGCACTATAGCAGAATAGAGATTGTTGCTATTGGAGAGGTATTGTCATGTTGATGATGTGTCCAAACATGATCATACGATAGTTGAATTGATTGGAAGTTCTTTTGAATGGTAACTCTTCAATGTGATGACGTGTTTAAATAAACTTGGTCTTGTGATGGCTAAGAAGGTTGGAAATTCCCATTACTAGTAACTTTCATTTCTCCCCCCATGCTGTCCAAAGTTTTAGAAACATGGAATTGAGTAATGCTTTATATGGTCATGATGATTTTTTTTCTAGCAATCAGAAGATAATTGATTCATATTGTCTTGGATGTTTGCTGTCTTTCTTTTAAATGTTTGAATTGTTCTGTTGTACATTTGCATGTTGTTTCCATTAAAAAAAGAATGTTATGTGGCACAACCTAGAAGCTGATGTTTTGTATTGGTTTTAGATTAAGCAGAACGGATATTTCCCTGCAGATCTGCTTTTTCTTGCTGGTACAAACCCAGATGGTGTCTGCTACATTGAGGTTCTTGATTCTTTCATATCTTTTAGTTTTTGAATATTCAGTCATGCATGTTTTAACATGGATGGAGTCATCCATTTTAAAAATAAATAATAAGTAAAATCTTTTTTTTTTTTTTTGGTAACAGACTGCAAATTTGGATGGGGAAACTAATTTGAAGATCAGAAAAGCATTAGAAAAGACTTGGGATTACTCGACTCCTGAGAAAGCATCTGAATTCAAAGGTTTAGTATTTCCTGTTAACCTGCTGTTCAGCAAGTCTTTAGAATTGTACATTCATATACTTGAGTGTGCTTCAAACAATGATCCAAGTAATCTTGTTAAATGCGATGGGTATGGAATTTGATTGCTAAATTGACTGAGTCATTTGTTACGGTTGCGATGAACATTTAATTCATTGCAGGAGAAGTGCAGTGTGAACAACCTAACAATTCATTGTACACCTACACTGGAAATCTCATTATTGACAAGCAGACATTACCTCTATCTCCAAACCAAATTCTGCTGCGAGTATGATATGTCTTTTTGTTTCTCAGTGTTGGAATTTATTTTAGAACGTGATTTTAATAGCTTCTCATGGATTTTGCGCCCATTTTTTTATGTAAAGTTACTCTTGCAGCTGATAAAAATGGTCTATGTATTATTATCTTGCATTTCAATTTTCTATGGAACTAGTTGGTGTGCATGAATTTTTTTCTTTACTAATAGTTACAGAATTGTGATCCATAATGGTCTTGTATTGTTTGTTTGATTTGATTTCGACTCTCGTATTGACTTGTGAAACTGACATGGGAAACTCAGTGGAATTGGGACTTTGCTATGTTTTTACAGGGTTGCAGTCTCAGGAATACTGAGTACATTGTTGCGACTGTTATATTTACAGGTCATGAAACCAAGGTATGTTGTCATGAAGTGGAGTAAATTAAATGCCTCTTTAACTCCCACCCTTTATGTTTACATATGTAGAGTGTAGTGAACATGAATTCTTGGATTAGTTTCCTTCTTTGTCTGTCAGTGTTCTTTCTTCAGTAGATCTTTTTGACTTGGATTCTCCTTCAGAAAAAGTACTTTTGTGCTATTGTCTTACACTCTTCTTTTACTTGTCCCATTCCTCTTATTCCATTGGTACCTCCCTCTTGCTTTTGTATATTCTGTCCATACTTGTGAACTATTGATAATTTTCTATTTTGGTTATTGCAGGTTATGATGAATGCCATGAATGTTCCTTCAAAAAGAAGTACACTGGAGAGGAAACTTGACAAACTTATACTCGCGCTTTTTGCTTTTCTCTTTATGTTGTGTTTGATTGGAGCTATCGGCAGGTATGAGAATATGCTATCCAGTAATTTGATTATGTATTTTCCTTTGGAATTTTTATTACCACTGAAATTCTTTACATAATTTTTCCACATCATGATGATGTTTCTGGTTTACGTAATTCTATAGTGGTGTATTCATCAACCACAAGTACTACTACTTAGGTCTCCGGGGAAAAAAGAGCGGCGACTCGGCAATGGCATACAGCTCGTTTGACCCTAATAACCGTTTTCTGGTAACATTCTAGCTTCAGCAGAACAATTGCTGTAGAGTAGATTTCTTTTAATTGATTCATGTTGTACTATTTCTTTTTGCTTATGTTGTTTATTGGTCTTATAGGTTATCATTCTGACGATGTTTACCCTCATTACTCTGTACTCAACAATAATCCCTATTTCTCTTTATGTTTCCATTGAGGCAAGTTTCTTTGCTCGACGCTGCATCTGCCTGCTACTTAAATATTTAATACTTTTTTATGGGTTGAAAATTCTATTAAAATTATTTTACCTATTGCAGATGATCAAATTTATCCAATCTACCCAATATATCAATAATGACTTGCGTATGTACCATGTCGAAAGCAATACCCCTGCCTTGGCTAGGACGTCAAATTTGAATGAAGAACTTGGACAGGTAAGTTAATCCCACATTGGCATTTTAATTGTGGAGCACAAGGTTTTTTCTCGCTAATTTATTCTAGGAAAAACAATTATTTGTTACTATTTTCGTTTACTTTATATTGTTATATTACTATTTATCATAGTTAGTAAAATATGGAATGGGTACGGTACGTGAAAAGAACGTAATTGTATTATTCGGCAACTTTGTTAACTTTATACTTTAAAAATTGAGCCAATTTTTAAAATTTAAAATTTATTTATTTATTTACTTTTTTCTATTAAAAAATATTTTAAAAGTACGGTAGAATACGTGAATTTTATATTTATTATTGAAAAATGTGTGAAAATAATGTGGTTTAAACATGAAAAGTACGTACATACATGTATAATATGTGTATTGTATGTTGGAGTTCTAAAAAACGTGCAATTCAACGAATCATTAATAGGTGTTCGAAAAAAGGATTTATTTTTATTTTTATTATTTTTTAAATACAGACGTACTTGTATACACCAATTTACTAATTAGAAAAGATTTACATTGTTTTAGTATCCCAGAGGAATGTTTTTATTGAAATCTCTATCAATTTGCTCTTATAATGCTTTTGTTGAGGGTGACACCGTGACAGTCTATTCTTTGGTCAGGTGGAATACATCTTTTCTGATAAAACTGGAACTCTGACAAGAAACTTGATGGAGTTCTTTAAGTGTTCAATTGGAGGGGAGGTCTATGGAACTGGTATCACTGAAATTGAAAGGGGAATAGCAGAGCGGAATGGTATTAAACTTGTTGAGGTATATTTCACTCTCTCTCTCTCTCTCTCTCTCTCTCTCTCTGTATATATTATACATACATACATACATATATAAATGATATAATTATGTTAGATATGAAATGAAAAAATCTTCCTCTTAATGAAATTATGATTTCACTACAGGGTTACAATTCAGGCAATGCAGCCCATGAGAAGGGATTCAACTTCGATGATCCTAAACTTATGCGAGGAGGCTGGAGGAATGAGCCTAATCCTGATCTTTGTAAGGTAGATTTTTTTATTTGCTAGAAGTATATTGAAATATCTTCACCATTACTGTGGTGTGGAGCTACATGCAGCATGCTCAATGTTGGAAGTTCTTTTTCTCCTTTTGTTTTGGGGGATTATGATAGCTGTTTGCGCTCTGTTGTAGTTTTTCTCCTTGCCATCTTGTTTTATGGTTTTTAGGATCAATGGAAGTTTATTTTCTTTGAGGGAATTCCATACAGAATTATTCTTGCGACAACTGAATTAGTGTATCTCTGATTCTCTGACATACCATGAAGGCATATCATAAATTCTTAGCTTTGATACTTTTATTGATAGTTTTTGTTCTATTGGTAGGAATTCTTCAGATGCCTTGCTATATGTCACACAGTGCTTCCTGAGGGTGAAGAGTCCCCAGAAAAAATCACGTATCAAGCTGCATCCCCTGATGAATCTGCTTTGGTAATTGCTGCAAAGAACTTCGGCTTCTTCTTTCACAGGTATACACTTCTCATTTCTGTCCTATTGACTGGGATTGCTATTTGTCATACTAGTCTATATTTTAACATTTAAGCCACATAGTGACAGATGTGTGAAGGGAGGTTCGGTTTGGTCACATCAGATAACACCAAACTATTTTTATTTGATCCATGAATTTGTTTCCATCTGATCTATATTTCAAGTGTTTGAATTGCGTCTTATTTTTTTGTGCTACTAATTTTTCTCTCCATTCTTTTTTCTGGTTCTGTTTGAAGTGCCTTGAGAGAGCTGTTATCAATTAGTCCAGCTTATTTAAGGTTGATATCTTCCTTTTTTTTCTCAGACGTACACCAACGACAATATATGTTCGTGAATCTCACACTGAGAAAATGGGTACAGTTCAAGGTGTGTCTTACGAGATTCTCAATGTGCTTGAATTTAATAGGTGGGTTATGTCCTCGAACACATTTGTTCACTTTTATTTTTTGGGCCATGGTACTTTTATAATTTCATGATTGATTGACTAATATTTATTACATATCTGTTGCTTAACTAGTACAAGGAAGCGTCAGTCTGTTGTATGCCGTTACACAGATGGCAGGCTTGTTTTGTACTGCAAGGTAATAGCTTATTGGGCTTTTATATTCAATGAAATTGCTGAGCAGTTGGCAAATAAATTGACATTAAGTCAGGAACCTGTTATTGACAGGGTGCTGATAATGTAATCTACGAGAGATTGGCTGATGGACAAAATGATTTGAAAAAAGTATCTAGGGAACACTTGGAATTATTTGGATCTGCTGGATTACGTACTCTTTGCTTGGCATGTAGAGATTTAAGTCCTGATACATATGAAAGCTGGAATGAGAAATTTATTCAGGCTAAATCCTCACTACGGGACCGTGAAAAGAAGTTGGATGAGGTATGTTATGTTGAATCTGGTTTTGGTAGTAAAGGGGTGTGACTTTCTAGATTTGGTGTGAACTGTTATAACTTCATTAGCTTTATTTCTTCGAGTTGTTTTCTGTTTTATTCTTCTATGCATCCATTTCGTTTTTGTTTTACCAACCCCGCCCCCTCCTTTCTCTTTCATTGTTTATTTTTAGTAATGTTGATATTAAATCATTGCAAAATTATTTTGAAATCAATGAAGGTGGCAGAAATCATAGAGAAAGATCTCATTTTGATTGGATGCACCGCCATCGAAGATAAGCTTCAAGAAGGAGTCCCAAATTGCATAGAGACTCTATCAAGAGCTGGTATTAAGATTTGGGTGCTAACTGGGGACAAGATGGAAACTGCAATAAATATAGCTTACGGTGAGTGGTATCTTATGAGAGCTGGGGCTTCTTTATTCCCTTCACATTCTCTCTCTCTCTCTCTCTCTCTCTCTCTCTCTCTCTCTCTGATAATATTATCTTTTGTTTTCTTAAATTTGCTGCAGCATGCAATTTGATCAACAATGAAATGAAACAGTTTATTATCAGTTCAGAAACTGATGTGATTAGAGAAGCTGAGGACAGGGTAAGCAAAAATATATAGCTTGCACGTTTAGCCTGTACATACATTACAAATACTATCAGCCACAATATTTGCCATTTGCATAATATGTTCTGATTCTGGTGTTAGGGAGACCAAGTGGAAATTGCACGTGTCATTAAAGAAGAAGTCAAAAAAGACCTAAAGAGGTGCCTCGAGGAAGCGCAAAACTATCTTCACAGTGTGTCTGCACCAAAACTAGCACTTGTAATAGATGGGAAGTGCTTGATGTATGCCTTGGACCCCAGTCTACGAGTGATGCTACTCAACTTGAGCTTGAATTGTAACTCAGTTGTTTGCTGTCGAGTTTCTCCTTTGCAGAAAGCACAGGTGAGTTTTCCAATGGATTTCAACTCTTAACATTATGTGTTAAGAGTAATAAGCCTATGAATTCAAGAACCTTTATGAATCATGTGTTGGGCTACTCCCGATATTGCCAATTGGTTTTATGGTGGATCCTCAACTTCTTCATGGTATCAGAGCAGGTTGTCCCACGTGTGAAGTCAAATGGCCACACGTGCTCTAGGTCACTTGAGCTATGTTGTCCACGTGTTAGGCTTGAAAATTTGCCACACGTGAGGGGGCGTGTTGAGAATGAATCCCACATTGATGAGAGGAGGGACCTTGCATGTGCATATAAGTAGTTGGGCTTTCCCCATATTGGCAATTGGTTTTATGGTGGAACTCCAACTTCTCAAGAATATCTTCACTAGAGAAGCATTAGGAAACTAGTTTTAGTTCTTAAAATTTTTTACTGTCTAATGTATATAATATTTAGAAGTTTCATATTTTAAAAGTGAAATTATGTAGTTCACTTAAAGGATTGCCACTGTCTTCAGGTGACAAGTATGGTAAAAAAGGGTGCAAAGAAGATAACACTGAGCATTGGTGATGGTGCCAATGATGTGAGCATGATCCAAGCTGCTCATGTTGGCGTTGGAATAAGTGGGCAAGAAGGAATGCAAGCAGTGATGGCTAGTGATTTTGCTATTGCCCAGTTCCGCTTTCTTACTGACTTACTGCTTGTGCATGGACGGTGGTCATATATTAGATTATGCAAGGTATGGATTTCTTGCAACTTCCAAAACTTTAACATCTGTAGGGTGGTCACGAGGTTGACAAATCTTATTGCATTTTTCAGGTTGTTACATACTTCTTTTACAAGAATCTTACATTCACGTTGACTCAATTTTGGTTCACCTTTCAAACTGGATTTTCTGGTCAAAGATTCTACGATGATTGGTTTCAGTCATTGTATAATGTCATATTCACAGCCTTGCCTGTAATCATTGTTGGGCTTTTTGACAAGGTATTGTATCTGTCCATACACTCAATAATGCATTTTTTAAAATTGCGTCTGGGAGAAATTATTTGGGTTGTTGCCTTTTTAGTGGATGAGGCGTATAAACCTTTTTATGAGTGTCAACTTTCTTTATCAGGATGTGAGTGCAGCCCTCTCCAAGAAGTACCCTGAACTATACAGGGAGGGAATAAGAAATGCCTTTTTTAAATGGAGGGTTGTGGCAGTATGGGCGTTCTTCTCCGTTTACCAATCTTTAATCTTCTATTATTTTGTCACTTCCTCAAGTGATCGTGGTCAAAATTCATCCGGAAAGATGTTTGGACTTTGGGATGTCAGCACAATGGCCTTTACTTGTGTTGTATTGACAGTCAACTTTCGTTTGCTTATGATGTGCAATTCAATCACAAGGTGGCATTATATTAGTGTTGGAGGAAGCCTTGCAGCATGGTTTATATTCATCTTCATATATTGTATCATAGACCAGAAGGTGGGTCTTTTTATCTTCGTATTTGGTTTGTTCTTTTGAGTTTTTTATCGAAATATTTGAGATATTAACTTATTTATTTTTACTGCAGAGAAATCTTTATTACGTCATATACGTCCTGATGAGTACCTTCTATTTCTACCTGACGCTTCTACTAGTCCCAGTTTTTGCACTTTTTGGCGACTTTGTTTACCAAGGGTAAGAAAATGAGATCTCTGTTGCAATCTGCAGCTTTTCAATAGGTACGGGTTGGTTTTCCATTTATCATTGATGAAATAACCGTTGGTTTTTTATACAGGATTCAGAGATGGTTCTTCCCCTTCGATTATCAGATAATTCAGGAAATTCACAGGCATGAGCCCGAAGGTAGAAGCAGGGATGATTTACTGGAAATCGGAAACCAGCTCACCCCAGCTGAGGCAAGGAGCTTTGCCGTAGCTCAACTCCCTCGGGAGGTATCAAAACACACAGGGTTTGCTTTTGACTCACCTGGATACGAATCATTTTTCGCTTCTCAGCTGGGAGTCCATGCCCCTCAAAAAGCATGGGATGTCGCTCGGAGAGCCAGCATGAAAAGGACAGCGAAAAAGAAATAAACTGGATTAAGAAGACTTCTGTATAAATTATCATTTTGACGTCGAGGCGTAGGAAAATTTGTAAGTAGCCCTGTGCCATATCACCCGTAGTTATAGCTCTTTTGATATATCCAGTATCTGTTTTACGTCTTCAGAAACTGTAGTGGTATATCCAGGTTGTACATTTACATGATTTAAATCAACTTAGTGAAGAGCATTCTCTTCCAGTGTAAGAGAAACTACATTTCGACCATTTTTCGCTGTTGATGGCGAACAGTTTTCTCGCTCTAGGTTGTATATTCTTCCCACATTTTTGTAATGTGAGCTGTAAGAAGCCCTAACTTATAACTTCTGTCAATTGATTGCGATAATGTTCAAGGTTTTTGCCTCATATTCTTCAATGTGCGCTGGCTCGATAATGTAGTTTGGCTTAAAATGGAAATTTCAATTATATAGTTAACGATCAGATTGTTGACATCTAAACAGTCGCAAAGGAAGAATTGTACGATGGAAGAAATGATTAAATCTAGCCATGCTTAATTAGCATGGTTCAGATTAAAGAGAACAAAATAATAGCTTTGGAGGGGTTTTGTTTGTGATGTTACATGCATATATTGATTTATCGAGCCATAAACACATAAACATGTATCGAATAAGTGAGAAACATTTCACTAATTAAGTTGTCGTGTACAAATCCATAAACTAACAAAAATAAAAATAACTGAAGAATTAGCCTGAATGATACAGGCGCCAACTGTATATATAGGCCAATTGGCATGGGTTTTATGTCTATAGTGGATGAAACGACGTATGTAAACAAAATTTGAGATTCGATGAAACTAAGTACATAAACAAAATTTGTGTTAGATACATATTATTATTTAATTAAAGTGTCCACCTTAGCTGGACAGCTGGTTCAGATTACCAAAGGCATAATTGAAGGAATTGGATCTGCTCCGAACCTTAGTGTTCAGAGCTTAAGGATTCATTTGGATCGCTGATTAGTGTGTAAAACAAATCAGAGGCGTTGATTTTGTGTAGTGGGCCAGTAAAATGAGTTAATAAGGACCGTTAAATTAAATTTATGCGGCTCAAATAAATTGATCTCTATGTTCCAGACACTAAAGTCCAAAGCGGATTCAATTCCATAACTGAAAGTTGTGATTTGACAGAACATCATTTTCACTGATCACCAAGTTGACTAATTTTGCTTTTAAAATTCCTAATTTCATCATAAGTTCCTACAGTATGTATTGTAGTCTAGAAGCTCTACTTTCCGACGTCGGGGTAAATGGTGCAATTGTTTTTTTTCAGGGAAGGAAAAGATTTACAACAAAAAGCTCTTAGGGCAAGCAAATTTATAAAAATTCCAGAATCAAATACAACGAGCCTCAACATGAAGATTCTGCCGCCACAAATGATCGACAGAAGATGCTTGCGACGCTTTAGCCAGTGCGTCAATCACAAAAATTAACTTGGCGGAAGATATGACAGAAAGAAATATCGGAAACAGCGAGCAAATAACTTTTGGATGTTGGACACCAAAGTAGCTAAGTTGCGAGGGGATAGAAGAGGTCCCATTCAAAGCATTAAGAAGGACTTTAGAATCCCCCTCCACCTCCAAGCAAGAGAAACCACGATCATGAGCAGTCTTAAGACCATCAAGGAGAGCTTGACCTTCAGCAATAAGAATATTATAACAGTTAGATCATCTGCGGTTAGCGACAAAAAAAAATTGTCTAATAAGTCACTTCCTTTCTTTCTTTTTTATTTTTATTATTTTTATTATTTTATTTATTTTTCCAAGTTACTTCTGTTTTTTGTCCAAATTTCCTTAGGTCTCAAGCGCATTGGATGCTTAGTGTGTTTTTAGGTCTCCCCAATATATAAACCTGTGTGACCGGGACTTGATATTTAATCTTTGTCTCAAAACAGCAAAGCAAAAATCTTAACCTTTGGAGGCAGACAAAGCTTCCAATATATTAATCTACGTATTGTGATATATAGAGAATTCCAGACCTTTTATAATTAGAAAGAAAAATGCATTTGTGAGGAAAGTAAAATGAGATTTTTAGAGTGCTAATAATAATAGTTTTCTAATATATATAATAAACAAAGAATTTATATATAATATATTGGGTAGAAGATATATCGATTGTGACAGTGTAACGATCACAAACAAATAATTACTGTACGAGAGCAATAAGCTAAATAGATATTTTATCCTTTCTCTATGTAAATGTACACTGTCCTCAAAGGCTCAAACTCAATTCTTATCCTGGTACCTAAAAAAAAAGGGATCAATCCAAACCCTCATCATTTGAGTTCATGATGAGATGGGAACAATATAGGAATAAGAATATCATGAAGTAGAGACTAAATACTGTATAGAGAATCAGCTATATTTTTTTTTGGTTTGACAACAGGGCATAAGGCCGAATGAAAAGGAAGATTGCACAAGAATATCACGAAGCCACGAGATTCAAGGTATATCTTGTAAAGTTCTAGTGAATGACAATGAGTGTTTGATATTGTTTGGATAACAAGTAACTTGTTCCATGAGATATCTGATATACGAGTGATATAGTTGGTCTCGACTTCATAAAGATTATGGAGTCTTATATCCATGCAACTAACTTAAAAAAATCATGATAAGGGTTTAATGCAAAGATGTTGAATCATGATAGGACTCTAATAAGGGTATACAATCGTTGATAGGCCGGTGGTGTGTGTGTGTGTGTGTGTATATATATATATATCAAGTTGTAGCCCCTGCTCCCATACGTGAAAAACCCTAAGAGACTATTGAGACCTACTGAACTATTGAGTAATGGGAGTAGAAGACTAGCTCGCAACTCAGACATGGCATCGAACACAGGTAAGTGTTCATATGATTACTTTTTGGTAAATGTTGTATTATACTTGGAGAAGGAATTGTCATGTAATCCTAGTACCTAGTTGATATAGTTCTGGCTTATAGGTTTTATTAAACAGCTTACATGTGGTATCAGAGCCACTCAACATGGCTAGCGTTCATACTAAAGTCTTACGCTATTAAATAACTTTGAGATATTGTTCATTCCGCTGCAAATCTTTTATCAAGACTAGTAAAGTTTAAATTTCTTATCAAATACATGCGTATACATATAATATATACAGAATGATGCGTTTTCTCAAGTTTTATCAGGAAAAGATTTTCTAACAATGGTAGAGATGAAGATACACAGACGCCAGTGGAGATATGCAAGACTATAGGGTTCATGTTATCATTATGATAATGCATGAACAGCTAAAACAAGGGAACAATAACTATTCTGCTCAAGAGTGTTTAGTTTATTGTTTTGTCTTATGAATCAAATATATGGAGATGGTGACTCATTTAAGAATGATTGAATGATAATCTGCTCAAAAGTGTTTACTATTCATTTCAATTAAATGATTCAATGTATACTGGAACGATGAGATTGACAAGATTACATTATTCATCTACTTAAAAGTGTTGAAAATATGTAAATTGACCTTGTATCTTATTTTCTAGCTATATAAAATTAATATGACTATCATTTGTCTAAAGATGTTGCTGTGTTCATATGCCTATTGATGAAATGAGAAAACAGTATGTAAAAGTTTTCTCACTATATGTTAATATGCTGATTGAGATTTTTGACACAAAGAATTTTTCATTTATGTTAATACAGCTCTGCATATGACCTCTCTTAACTTCAACAACATTGAAACTCTTACTGGTTCCAACTATAAGAAGTGGATAGAGGATGTAGAGATAGTTTTGTGACTGATGAACCTTGACCTAGCATTGAGAGAAGACAAACTTGTAGCCTTGACAGATAAAAGCACGGCTGAGGAAAAACTGAACTTTCACAAGTGGGAGAAGGCCAATAGAATGTCTCTGATGATTATGAAGAAAGCCACGACACAAGCTGTCAAAGGAGGGATTTCAAAGCTTGACAATACCAAGGTGTTTCTAGCAAGTTTTGAAGAAAAATTCATGGAATCAAAAAGGGCCGGGACAGGTACACTCCTCACATAGCTTACCTCTATGAAGTTTGATGGCATTGGGAGCGTGAGGGAGCACATTCTTAGAATAATTGATCTTTTCCTGAAGCTGAAAGACTTAGAGATACCCATGACTGATCAATTTTTGGTTTATGTGGCTTTAAACTCACTACATGCTAAGTATGGTCAGCTTAAGGTGTCGTACAACACACAAAAAGACAAATGAGGGATAAATGAATTGATTTCAATGTGTGTACAAGAGGAAGATTGACTTAAAGCTGACAAGATTGGTGTAGTGAATCTGGTGCAAATGGAGAAAGGGACCAAACCTCTCAATCCTGATTTATCGTTTTCTGCTGGTAAGAAGAAGAAGAATATAATTTCTTCTTTTAAAAATCCTAACACCTCTAAAAGATCTTTCAAATTTAAACCAGTGAACACTGAGATAGAAACGAAAAAGAAATGCTATTTTTGCATAGAGTCTGGTCATTTGAGAATGAATTGCATTGGTTTCAAAAATTGGCTCACAAAGAAAGGTAAAATAACAAATGTTTTTGTCTGTGTAGAGTCCAATTTGATTTATATTCCTCCTAAAAGTTGGTGGTTTGATACTGGACCATTCACATAACTAATTCTTTACAAGGCTTCTAAAAAACAAAGGAAGTAAACAATGAAGTCTACAATGTCTATGTTGGGAATGGGAGTAAGGTTGTTGTCGGGTCTATTAGGAGTGTCAAATTAGTTATGTTCTTTGGTTTCATTTTAGATTTGAATCCAGTACTTTATGTACCTTCAATAAGAAGGAGTTTAATTTCTGCATCCAAGTTAGTCCAGCTAGGTATTTCTTTTGTTGGGATGATATGTAAGGCTTTTCGAATCAAATAATATGAATTCCTTGTTTGGTATTGCTCATTTACAAACTGATATGTGGCAAATGGAATGTTCATATGTGCATGAATGTTTTAATGTTCAAAGTATTGGTTCTAAGAGGATGCTCACTTTTGAAAAATCCTCTATGCTTTGGCACAAGAGGTTGGGGCACATTTTGAAAGAAAGAATCATCACTCTGTGCAAACAAAACTTATTACCTCAATTAGATTTTAATGATTTTCAAACTTGCACTGATTGTTTTAAAGGAAAACTTACCAACACAAGGAAAATGGGTTCAACTGGCATTCAACATTTACTTGAAATCATTCACATTGACATTTGTTGACCTTTTCCAAACAAAACCATATGTGGAAAGTCATATTTCATCACTTTCATTGATGACTTTTCACGCTTTGCTTTTGTTTACTTGATTTCTGAAAAATATGAAGCTTTAGATTGTTTTAAAGTCTTTAGGTTAGAGGTTAAAAAACAATTGGAAAAACACATTAAAATAGTAAGATCCGATAGAGGTGGTGAATATTTTGGCAGGTATATTGAAGCTGAACAACACAAAGGTCCCTTTGCTACATACCTTCAAGACAACGACATAGTAGCTCAATACACCACCCCAGGGACTCCATGACAAAATGGGGTGGCAGAGAAGAGGAACATGACCTTAAAAGACATGATACGATCAATGTTTGCACAATCAAAGTTGCCTATACTTCTATGAGGGGAAGCTTTGAAAACTGCTAATTACATCATCAATAGAGTACTAAGCAAGTCAGTGACATAGTGCCTTTTGAAGCCTGGACTAAGAGAAGACCAATCTTTAATCACTTTCACATATGGGGTTGTAAAGCCGAGGCACGGTTTTATAATCCAAATGAAAGGAAACTTGATCTGAGAACAACAAGTTGCAGGTTTATTAGTTATTCAGAGAAATCGAAAGGGTTCAAATTTTACTGACTTTATGGTCCCTCTTGAATAATAGAAAGTTATAATGCAAAGTCTGTAGAAGAATCCGAGGATTTGAGTTCGTGTGCCACTACTTCATAGTCACTTGAGTTTGAAGAACTAAGCAACAATGACACTTTATTGCTTGATCAGCAAGAAATAACATTACAGACGTCAATAGTTTCTCCATCACAGGTGTTTTCAATCCCACTTGATACACAAACTGAAACACATGTCTCATTCACTGAAGAGGGAACTTCACATAATGTTGGTGAAACCAGCGACATAAATGAAGAGATTTATGAGTAGCCACTGGATATCCCCATTGTAGAAAATGAGTTTCCACTTGAAGTACCAGCTGCTAAAAATGTTAGAAGGTCCTAAAGAACTAGGAAAATAGCTATGCTTCCAGATTTTGTATACTTAAATGAAGCATAATATTGTTTGGGAGATGAAGATGATACTGCCATGTAGCACCAAGCCATTACTAGCATGAGGGCACGACTATAGCACCAATCAATGACTAAAGAGATTGAATCAATGAACAAAAACCAGGTTTGGAGCCTTGTACCAAAACCTGCAGGTGTTACAAAGACAGTAGGTTGCAAATGGATCTTTAAGACCAAAAGAGACTCGCAAGGTAATGTTTACAAACACAAGGCAAGGTTAGTGGCTAAAGGTTTCACTCAAAGAGAAGGGATCAATTACAATAAAACCTTATCTCTCGTGTCCACAAAGAATTCTATGCGAGTGATTCTAGCTTTAACCACTCATTTTGACCTAAAACTTCATCAAATGGATGTTAAGACCACTTTTCTCAATGACGATCTTGAAGAAGACATCTATATGCATCAGCCATCAAGATTTGTTGAAAGGGGGAATGAGTCAATGATCTGCAAATTAAACAAATCCACTTATGGATTGAAACAAGCCTCTCGGCAATGGAACAAAGAGTTTGATCAAGTTATGTCTGTATTTGGCTTTCATGAAAACAAGATGGATGAGTGTGTGTATCTCAAGATAAGTGGTTCTAAAGTTGTGTTTTTAGTACCATATGTTGATAACATTTTGATTGCTAGTTCAGATATGACTCTTTTACAATCAATCAAACAAATGTTAGCCAACAGTTTCGACATGAAAGATTTGAGAGAAGCCACATTTGTTTTAGGAATCAAAACAAATAACTTGTTCTACAAGATTCTAGGTATATTTTTGTAAAGTTCTAGTGAATGACAATGAGTGTTTGATATTGCTTGGATAACAAGTAACTTGTTCTACGAGTTATCTGATATACGAGTGATATAGTTGGTCTCTACTTCATAAGGATTATGGAGTCTTATATTCATGCAACTAACTTAAACAAATCCTGATAAAAGATGTTAAACCATGATAGGACTCTAATAAGGGTATACAACCGTTGATAGGCAGGTGGTGTAACCCTAACTGATATATATATATATATATATATATATATATATATATATATATATATATATATATATATATATATATATATATCAAGTCGTAGTCCCTGCTCCTATACGTGAAAAACCCTAAGAGACTAATGAGACATATTCACACAGTAAGGGAACTATTGAGTAGTGGGAGTAGAAGACTAGCTCGCAACTCAGACATGGCATCGAACACATGTAAGTGTTCATATGATTACTTTCTTGTAAACGCTATATTATACTTGGAGAAGGAATTGTCATGTAATCCTAGTACCTAGTTGATATAGTTCTTACTTATAGGTTTTATTAAATAGCTTACATATCTACAACTAGCAATTGACGACAAGAAAAAGGAGCTTGCTAAAAAAAAATTGGACTCAAACTGTATGACAAACCTAAACAAACCAAATCATCAACAACATCAAAAATTTCACAATAGATATGACATATATGTTGGAATTTATTAGGTTTATTTAGGAAATTAATTAGATATTTGATTTGACTTTGTAGTAGGGCATTTACGCATTACGGTTTTTTAGGTTTATTGCTCTATAAATAGAGCTTGTAATTTAGTTTGAGAATAAAGTTAGTCACTATGTAGCCTCTTAGGGTTTTGTAGCCGTTCCAACATCCTCGTTTGTTCAATAAAGTTCTTTTTATTTTGTAATCTTGTTTATCGCGCACTCTGATATTCAATTATATATTATTATATGAATTGCATATTTTTATTTAAATTAAGGAGGAGACATATATCAAGTTTCTGTCCTTATATTTATTCTTTTCTTTTGAATGGACGTTCCAGACATTCTTGATTTGTCTATTAGACTGTTTGTGCCTTAATTTAATAGCAAAACTACCGTATATATGGGATTTGTAAGTTGTGACACGGGATCGAGAATTTAGGGTTTAGGGTACACAGTTACACTACGTCTACATGCCATACCAACGTGGTGTTATATATGTACTTGTCCACTTATATATGTATAATATATATACCATCCACTGTTCAAAAAGCAGTTTAGGCAGGGCCTAGGCGCTAGGTGGAGGTCAGGTGCCCCGATTAGGGTCTAGACGTTTATAAAATCAGTGAAGCCTCTAGGTGGAAATTAGGCTAAAGGGTTGAATAGTTTTTTTGTAAAATAACTTTGAATACATATTTTATTTTTATGTATTCAATTAATTGTAGTGCTTTATAATTTATATATCCTTCTATTTTGCATTTAGGTTTCCAAATACTAGTGTGTGTAAATATATATATTAGGCATAATTGTATAAGTAGTCGCTTGATTCCTATGTTTTTATTGTTATATAGTAAATTTAATTAATTTTAAAAAAATAAGCCTAGGCCACAATAAGCCTTTTTTCAGCCTCTGACAAACGTCTGACACTTTTTAGAACCTTGATTCCGTCACGTGCACACACAAGAATTCAAGCGGTAATAAGTTAGTAAGATTAAAACGGTGCCAACTATCTTTGTACTGCACCAGCAAAGCTCCCCACATCTGATTTTAAGTAGTGGCAGCATCGATCCCATATCTTTGTACTGCACTAGCTAGCATGTATTTTTTACTGGCTCAGGTGGTTTTTATAGAAGTGTAGCTTTATTTACCTTCAACAAGAAGCTAATACTACAGTAGTGAGATGTTGAGAAGCATTTGATTCTTCACAACAACTTTTACATGTTTCTTCTGCACTACTACGCCTCTGCTGGGCTGATTCATATGAGAATGGATAAGACAAAAAGGTGCGATATGCTTGCTGCTTTGGTCTTTTCTTATGGAGTTGCAACAGGGCGTGCCAAATATTCCTTCTAATCAAAACCAAAACCTGTTGCAAAGAATCATCTTCTGTATTAATTTTCAGTATCTATTCAGAGCTCATGCGTGTGTTCATGTTCGTACAGTCATGTGTTATACAATCTTTTATTGATTGTATTATATTTTACTCCCTCACTCTCAAGGAAATTAACTGTCCCATGTAAAGAGTGGTTCTAATTATCATGGAATAATTTTGTGGAGCATGGTTGGCCGGAATTATAAAGTTGATAAATAATATATACACACACACACACACATCTATGAAATTGTCAACTGTATAGAATATTCTGTATATGAGATTTCGAGTGCGATTTTCTGTCTCTCGTGTGTGTGTGTGTGTATATATATAAACACAAAACAAAAAGCAAAAATACTAAATCCAACTCCAAGCAGCTCACTCCACGTATGGATGACGGCCCCATCGTTTGGATGTAAATCAATCATAAAATATAGTTTTATTCTTCCCTTTTTTTGGTCGAAGATTTTATAGTGTTATTCTTCCTATATATACCTTCTTAGGAGATTATAGATGGACCAATAGACGTGGAGATAGCACCTCTTCAACCGAATGGTCCAGATGGCTAGATAGCCGAAAATAGCTCGAAAACCGTCTTCAACTAAGGGCTAGGCTAGAGGGCTCGTGGGCCACACGGGATCTGAAAGGGGCCAAAGAGCCAACCGACTAGTCCAATCCAGCTAGCCCCGGGCCGGGCTGGATTTTGTATTATTAATAATTTTTCTATCAGATATATCTGATAGTATTGTCCTTTATTTTTTTTGGGCCAATTTTTTTAAATTTTTTTTTTGAAAAATTCTTTTTATTTATTTATAAATACTTAAGCCATTCCTACACCATTTCTCATATAATTTTCACCTTTTTAAAATTTAAGTTGTTATAATTTTTAAATTTAAATAATAAATTATGTTTGGCCCTTTGGCCGTTGGTTGGAGATGGTTTTTTGTCACATGGCTATATTTGGCCTATGGTCCTCTGGCCATTCGGTTGGAGATGGTAAAAAATATGTTCTTTTCATTAAAATATTAATTTTTTAAATGATCAAATAGTTACAAGTCATCTGGCTTGAGATAATAGTCTTTTGGCATCGTAGAGAGGTGCTATCTGCATGAAAATCCACAAATCAACTCAAAGCAAAAGAAGAGTGTCGTATCCAAACCTTCTCAGTATAAAGCAAAGTTGTTCTCTCACACTCTCTCTCTCTCTCTCTCTCTCTCTCTCTCCATGTCACGTTCCAAACCAGCTAAGCTACAACCCTCTCTTTCTTCCTTTCTTTCTCTCTCTCAAGGTCCCAAGAAAGTGCATCATAAACCCTCAAAATCCTATAAAGAAAACCAGCCTCCCCCAACCCCAATGAAGTAAAAAACTGCCTCTCTAGCTAGCTAATTAAGAAACTTCTTAACCCTCCTCCCTCCTCCCTCCCCTCTCCTATATATCTTCTTTCTTTCTAGCTAGGTGCAACGATCTTTCTTATATAGCCACTATATATTGGGAAACAAAAAATATATATATGGGTAGTGGTGGTGTTTCTTGTTTTTCAAAGTGTTTCTTGCGAACGCTTGCGGTGGTAGGGTTTATCTGTCTTTTGCTGTTCGGAACCCTAAAGACTCAAGGGGGTACGAGTACAGCAGCCTCAAAGCATACCGATGCGGTTGGAAGAGGGAAGCTTGTTCATCCAGATTTGAATTTTAACTATATGAGCAAAAGAAGAGTTCCCAACGGACCAGATCCGATTCACAACAGGTGGGTTATATATATATATATTTATGGCTTCGAACTCTTTAGTCTTTTCGTTGTCGTAATTGAGTTTTTAAGTTTTAGATTACTACGTGGTGGAAATGAGTTATGCCACAACATCTCGGCGTGAGTTCGAACTCCATCGGCTCTCTAATCTACCATCTAACCACTAAGTTATCATGTTTTCAGAAGAAAAAAAAAGGTTTTAGATTAGGATTTTATATGGAAAATGATGTAATTAATTAGCCAAAACTAGTGGGGTGAGTGTGTGTGTGTGTGTATATATATATATATTTATATACACTTCTCACTTTATCAATCACATACTGCTCATGTAATAAAATGTTTATGGCAAACGTGCGTGTCTTCTGTTCTTTCTCTCATATGGTGTTATTCACATGCATTGATGCAATTATGATTATGCATCTATTAAATACTTTAGGATATGTATATATGTGTATATGTTCGTCAAGCAACGTTCTTATGTGAAAAAATCTTCGTTAAATTAAAGAAATCATCAGTTTAAATATAAGAGTTAATTCAACAAAAATACCCTTTAATTTAACAAAGATTTCACGAAAAAATCAAAATATTTTTTGATCTTCTTGCAAAATATACAACAATATATATATATATATAGAGAGAGAGAGAGAGAGAGAGAGAGAGAGAGAGAGAGAGAGAGAGAGAGAGAGAGAATTGGTTCTCTTTGTTTCCTTTCTCTTTTTCTTTTAGCTTATAATATTTGAGTATCTAATGCAACTACAATATGAAGTACACTCATGCATGCGGATATGCACCCAAAAATAAAAGGAAAACTATTATGCTCTATAGATGCTTTAACTGTTACATTGATTTGTTGCAACAATTAAAGCATGATTAGGTACAGTTTTTAATCTCCCATTCACTGACTCCAATAAAAAGAAAAATAAAGCATGCTCTTCACTTTATTCCATTTCTTAATGATGTCTGTTTAAAGCTAATTAACATTTAACCTTGTTCTCTACATTTATGGTACCTTCAACCTTTACATTTGTGTCTTTCTTTCCCCTTCTTTTTTTTTTTTTTTGCCTCCTTTATTGGGCATGATGCTTCATATCAACGGATAGTTACCTTTCAATTAGGCATCTACATTTTAATTAATTACTTATTCTTCTCACAGGAGAGCTGGGAACTCGGGACGGCCCCCGGGTCAAGCTTAGCCACTAATTAAAGTACTTAAGAAGCTAATTCAGCAGGAGTATTGCAGATGAAGATGATGGGCGCGATGGATCGAGATGCATACGAATCGAGATGAAGATGCATATGCCCTTTAGGATTATGTATGTATGTGTTTAAATATTCTTGAAAAAATATTATGAATAATCCCAGCTGTGTGTGCATATGCAAATCTTTTTCATGACAGAAATGGCTTTGGGAGGTGTTCGGGGAGAGTGTACGAAAGGAAATGAAGATTGCCACTCGCACAAAAAATACGTTCTTCGATCAAAGATTACTGTTTTCTCCACAATTTTTTTATTGTGACTGAGTGATGAATATAGCAAATTTTTAATCGATTGAGAAAATGTGTCTTTGCATGGTAAAAAGGCGATGAGAATATATTTATATGTGGAACATAACTTAAAGCAGTCGCCATGCATGCATGCATGGGATAGTTTGGCCTGTAGCCTTCAAGATTCTCATATATATATATATATATATATATATATATATATATAATTTAAAAATTAAATAGATATGCTTAATTATGGCATGAGTTCCAAAACTAAAGTGAATATATCCTACCAATTAATAAAGGTGGAATTTTGCATCTGGGAAATAAGTTGCCTCTTGCATGCTGCATTTTGTATGTGTGGTAGCTATCTTCTTCCTTGATTCTTTGACGAAATGCAGGAGTACGTATTGTTTTGGTCTTTACTCCATTCAAACTTAGTTTTGCATAGGTATTCTATATTCTTACAAATCATGGTTTGACAGATACGCAAATTTTTTTTGTGTTTTTATGAGTTATTTTTTGCACATGTACATCAAATTAAAGTTTCGAAGTGAAGAATGACTCATTTATACGAGAGGAGTCCTTTCAATATCGTAACAAAAAAAAAACAGAGAAAATATACAAAATAATAGAGTTTAAAGGAAAAAGAAGAACTATATACGGTCTTCTTTAGCTTCAAATTAAAGTGAAGCTTTTTATCCTCTCCTTTCTCTTTTGTGGGGTTTTGTGTTTTATTATTGGATTGAGAAGCAAACAAGCAAAGACCGATTCTAAAGGAGATATGGGTTCAAAAATGGGGCAGTTACCAAAAAGGGAAAGAAAAAAAAGAGAGCTTGGAAGTGGTGCTTTTTCCACCATAAGAGAGTGAGACAGAGATAAGCTAGCTTAACGCTAATAAATTATCAAATTATAACCTCTTAATTATAATAATACATCTTTTATGTAGTCATGCTCTGCAAGTTCCTACTTCGAATAAATTAAGGACCTGTTTGACATTCAACTCATAATTTATATAATTATATGAAAACATTTTGTATCACAGATAAATAAGCCAAAAAATTATTTTCTTTCTTTAAAAAATATATTATTATTAAGGAGAGAGTGAAGAGTTTGAAACTATTACAATAATTTAGGAAAGGGGTGTTTCGAATCCAAGATGCATAGGTAGAAATCTAACACCCTATCTACTAAGATATTGAACCACAAACAGAAAAAACTATTTTCTTTTAACTAAACGTGTATTATTATTATTACTGAAAATATAAATTTAGCCCTTCAAACTCAATTTTCTTCATATAAAACCTTACATAACTTTTTTACTCAAAGAAAACTCAGTGACTCGGATCCACATAAGTGAATTCATTAATTTCATATTATTTCACACATTTTACATTTTTCACATACCTAAAATGCCCCTATTACATATTTGATGTAGACAATTAATTGTAAGAAGAGAGTAAATGATTTTGCAACAAGAAAAAAAAAGACATTAATGTTAAAAATTTATTGCATATTAATTTTTTAGGAAGGCTTTGAATTTTCATAAAACTATTCGATTCAATTTTTTCACCCTACTCTTGAATACTTTTGAATTTATCCTTTTTTTATTAATATATTAGAACACTGTATTTCATTATCGACATGCACATTAATTTACCTACAACAATTATACCATGGGTGTAATATAGTATCCCTTTTTACAATGATGCAAAATAATGTTTATACCAACAACAAAACGTGCCTAACAGATGTACATTATAATTTACCTATATTAAGAAGAAATGTAGTTCGATGCATAGTATTAAACATACTATGTTACACCCATGTTTATACAACAATAAAACGTGCCTAACATATCTAACAATACATGGAAAATAATTTACCTACAAGTTAGAGAAATGTTATTTGGTTGGGTGTAGTATAAATTTTTTTAATAATTGGAAAAATTAAATATAACTAGGTGTAGTGTAATTTTTTTTTTATATAATTAGAACAAATTAATTTACCTACCATTTCCAATGATGCAATATTATTATTTTATTTAATACGAATTTACCTACAAAA
Organism: Crataegus laevigata; assembly: GCA_963580275.1. NCBI lineage: Eukaryota > Viridiplantae > Streptophyta > Magnoliopsida > Rosales > Rosaceae > Crataegus > Crataegus laevigata. The sequence goes on from OY756940.1 coordinate 5,699,778, forward strand.
TATTATTAATTTACCTACATAATATTCACAATATTATTTTATTTAATACGAATTTACCTACAAAATATTATTAATTTACCTACAAAATATATTGTGACAACCCGTCCCTGAAAATAATGATTTTTATAATTTTAATAAGTGAGTTTACGAAAATGCCCTTTGAGGCATATACTTCGATTGGTGTTGACTACCTCGTAGTGATGCCTAAGATTTGTTTTCTTGGCATATTCTAATAGTATTCGTGGCTACGGACGCGTAGGCGCAAACGGATTCGAATTTGGAGCTATAACGAAGAAGTTATTAACGTTTGAAGTTGAGGGCAAAATTGATACTTTCTAAAATTATTTGGAAAGTTCCAGAAATTTGGGTGTGCCACGTGGAGGCTTGTGAGTGGAGGATTGGGCCATGCCCAATCAGATAAAGGAGCAAGGAGGGAAAGGAGGGGACCACAATCCCTCACCTTTCTCCAACCCATTCGGCCTTCACCCAAACCCGTTCGGCCGGGGCAAATTCCGGCCACTTCTCCACCATTTTCCGACGAATCACACCCATATTCCACTTGCAATCTCTTCCATAACCTTCCCTCTACCTAATTCACTTCAAATTTGGGAAGATTTGGCTTTGAAAATGGGTAAAACCGAAAGTGGTGCAAAACGGGTCGTGTTCAAATTCTCTCAATCCTGAAACGTTTTCATGAAATTGACACCACCACTAGACTCCCCTAGAACCCAGGAACAAAGCCCAATCATTGTTTGGAGCATCGGAATCGAATTAAAGTCGAATTGGAGAACACCCCAAACTTAGGGTTCTTGCGGGTTTTGATGAAATTGAAGGTCTTAGAGGCAAAATTGGACTTTCTCACAGGTATGAAAGTTGTTCTACTCATTGAGATCTTTAATTTTGGAGATTTTGAGAATTTTTAGTGAATGTTGAATTTTCCGGCGACTCGGGGGCGGCCAACCGCCACCCGCGGCGGCGCATGCGGCGGCGCGTGACCCGAGGGCCGCCAATGATGTTTTTAGGCATTATTCAATGCCTTGATATTAGTTTTGATGATGGATTGACGTAGATTGATCGTTAGGACCTAAATTCGTTACGGTTATGGAATAGGTCAAAATATGAATCGACGATCCGACCGTTGGATCGTCACCAAACTTTAGTATGTGGTAGTATGTAATATTTGAGGAATGTAGGAATTTACAGATCGGGAATCCGTCGTACGGATCTTCCCGAATTGGAATTGTAATTTTGTAAATAAAACGTTAACCGCCACTTGGTTTTGGCAATTGGCGGAGATCCAACCGTTGGATCGTAACGAAACTTTGGGATATTGTTCTAGAAGCTTAATGTAGATTATTGGAAGTGACGGATCGAAGTTTCGTGATACGGATCTTCCAGATCGAATTCGTAGGGATGCGTTTATTATAAATTGCATATTCTCTCAGTACGGATTCTGAGACATGAATTGATATTTATGCTAGGCGGTGATCATTTGGGATCATTTGGGGATGTCTCGAGAGTCGTGTTAGGGGGCTGTAGCGTGGACTGCAGGTGAGTGGGCTTTTGTTTTCAGTATATATATATATGACGTTTTCCCAAAAACGTAATCTGATCGATTTACGAATTGAATGGATTTTATAATTGAGTTGCCATGTCGTATGCCAATTATATTTTATAATTATGATTATGATCACATTCATTGTGCTCCGACGCTGTGGACGGCCAGGTAAGTCAGGTAAGTATGATAGATAGTGTTTGAGATGATGATAGATTGTGATTAGCTCATCACCTGCACCTCGGGTGTTAGTGCTCCGCCAGAGTAGGGCCTAGCCTTCACGTGATCGTTCACCTCACGCACCATACGCTCACCTTGGATCCAAGGCAGGTGCCTAGCCTGTCGTACAGACCACTATAGGTGGTTCCGACTCGTAGGTGACCCGCGATTCGTCGCACAGCCTTCACGTGATCGTAGCACTGAGCGTAATATTATACACCTAGCCTGTCGTACAGACCACTATAGGTGGTTCCGACTCGTGTGCAGGATAATGATTGATAGTGATGGATTGTGATTGATGAGCTATAGATTCAGCCGTACAGGTCACTAGAGGTGACTCCGGCTGACATGACATTAGGGACACCCCTGATTTACATTACTTGCCTGATGTTGATGATTTTCTGAATTGGTATATCGACACAGCCTATTCTTGAGATTGATAATGAGTTTTGATATCTAGACGATGTTTTCGTATATAAGTATATATACGTACTATTTTATGGGAAACTATACGGGATTTACAATGAGGGGTTATATACGGATTTCTAAAATGATTTTGGAAAATATTTGTTTTTGCCCACTCACGTTTTCTGTTTTGCGCCTCTCCAGGTTTAGTTGATGAGGTTCGTATCGACGAGGATTATTAGCGAATCTCTGGTCTGGTGGCTACTGTTGACAGTATAATTCTTGCCCGTTCTTTTGTATTTGCTTATGCTCTGAAGTCACGTGTGAGATGGGTTCGCTCCCGCTCGCAAGCACACTTTGATGTTTAGGCACTTTTAGGTTTAAATTTATTCACATTTTCCACATCACTACACTTTATGGCTTCGTCACCTTCCAGGTGTCGACCAGCACAACTCGACTTCAGAGTCCTAGTGGACTTTCTGGGTCGGGGTGTGTCATATATTATTTGCTAATCATAATTTTACATATATGTAAATTAATTACATTATAATAATTTTTAACACATATGTTAGTACTGAGTATATATATATTTGAATGTATAGTAGTACTATATACATATAGGTAAATTAAATATATTGAACTTTTAGTAGTATGATATGATTTTGAACGTGTGTGTGTGTGTGTGTGTGTGTGTTAGGGGTATTAGTATGTGCAATAATTATTTGTTCATTATATTTAAGGTAAGTAATAATATTTATTTATTTGATTTGAATATTGTGGCACAAGTTGTAAATATTTTGTAATAATAGGTCAATTACTTTCTATTTAACAGTCTTTTTCAAATTTCGGTTTTATTTAGATGTTTAGAATTAGGTGGGTTTTTATCTAGGAAATAAAAGTTGCAAGGGTCTATATCTAAAGAACCCTTATTATTATTATTATTTTGAAAGGATTTTTTTTATAATTCTACAATTCATTTAATCTCAACATCATAGCAATATAGAAGCTTTGCCGTAACGATATAATTCCATATTATGGGACTTATGATACTGCCAATTTGGTTCTATTGTTTGTGGACTTTTGGGTTGGATTTCTACATTCGCCAAATGACATTGTTTAGTCTTGTGGTCCATGTTCAAAGAGTAGTTGAACTTAACTCTATGGCCTCATGTGCTGCCGGACCCAACTCGACGACTCTTTTTCATTCTCGGGTGTGAAGTTTTCGAAGTCGAAATCTCCTCCGTCGTAAAAAAGAAAAGTATCATTATAACAATAGCCAGTCAGCACGAAACACAACTTTAAGACGTTGTCCGTCTTCTTTTCCGCGATATTGAACCCTAAACCCTAAAAAGGTTTATTACAACACCCTTTTCTTCTCCTTTTGGTCAATGTTGTCAATTCTCATCATACTTATAAGGTACCCTCGCGCGTACAATTGCCCATTTTAGAGAATCCTGCTCCTGTGTCCCGTGGGACTTGCAGCTTGGCAGTCCACCAGGTGCCTGGTGGTTTTGTTTATCCTTCCAGTTTTGAGTGTCTTCTTGGATAGTTATAGCAGTCCATAGGAGCGAGATGTGACAGTCTGGCCATCCATATAAAACTGCTGAGATAGATCGGCCCCCTGAATACTAATCAAGAACGCATAAAGGTGTTTAGGTTGTTTTTGAGTCTTTAAGAGATAGGGAGAATGCCCAGTTTGTTTGAAATAAAATATTTAAAAATGATCGTTGTTAATTATAAAATGTATGAAAGCTAAATCCAAGTCATGGATAGCTCTGGAAGAGGAGCAACCAGTGAGCCCCCTCCCCTTACACCAAAAAAACAAAAGGAAGCCGAATTCAACTCGAAAATTGAGTGGAACTAAAATTCTCGACGTCTCATAGACGACCTTAATCCAAATATACCACATGGATTTTCACACACACACACACTATATATATATATATATATATATATATATTTTGTCGAAAGGATTTTCAAACTATATAATAAGGCTTAGTGTTTAGGGTAGCTTAATTTGAAAACGATGGTCAATGTTTCAAAAGTCTACAGTCCGAAGTCTGAAAATTGAATGAATCTTCAGTGTAATTTGTTGGACCAAATAAACTCCAAACTATTCCCTTTTGGTTTTTGTGTGGTTCCCTTTTGGACGAGAAATTTTTCGGTGTTCCCGGCACTCCACATCATATATGTACCAACCAATCAAAATAAAACACGTGGATACTCTATGTGAATTGTTAGTGAATTGTCGGGCCCACCACCTTCAAAATTTTGCATAATAAAATTTAAATACACTATAAAGTATCCATGTGTTTTATTTTGATTGGTTGGTACATATATAATGTGGAGTGCCAGGAATATCGAAAAATTTATCCTTTTGGACGGGCTGCAGCCTGCATTCCTTGACTAATTGAACCCATCCATCCCAAGGCCCTCCTTTAAGTGTTTGTTCTCAATTATACACATATAAAAGGGAATTTGCACAAATGGTTCTTACAACTTGTATGGTTTTGTGCAATTACAATCTAAACTACAAAGTTTTACTACGAACCTCTCACATTTTAAAATGTGTTACAGTTTAGTATTTATATCCGCTTTCATTTAGTTTTTTTCTGTCAAATAATGACACATGAGAAGAACACATATTTTTGTTATCAAGGACATTATTGTCATTTCACACGATTACAATCCATTTTCATGAGTTTTGAAGAAAACGTAAGAGAATTGCCAAGAGAGAAAAAACTGCGTAAAATATAACTTTCGACGACAATAAGATCAGTGTATCAGTTATATGACATTTTTCAAGTGTCCCCTAGGATGGGGACACCCAAGGCCCGATTAAACAAAAAAATTGGGTGTCAAATTAGCAAATCGTAGCCATTTAGTATCACGGTCCAGTGATATTCATTTTCACTTGTAAGTGAGAGGTCTTAAATTTGATTCTCGTCAATGGTGAATTCGAACCACATTATTGCTAACTTATTGTGAGACTTAACCCACTCATCGTTTGTTAAAAAAAAATATAGCAAATCGTAAGTGATGGGAATGCTCTTGAAAAAGGACCGTCGTGAAATTTGAGTGCCACGGTACAAAATTTTTGAAAGTGGTAATTACACGAAACCAAAAGGTTTGGTGATACACTGTAAAGTTTTATAATTTAAGTGGTAATTGCACGAAACCAAAAAGTGCATGTACCATTGTGCAATTTTTGGAAACATATCTTGAAAAAGGTTAGAAGAGAGAAAAGGAAAGAAAAATCGAACGGTGGGTACAAGCAGAGCTCAACAGGTTGAACAGTCCAAAAAGAGCAGCCGGAGTCGACACGTGTCGGTCATTAGTGATGTTGACTCGGCGGAGCCACCGGAGAGAGAAAATGTTTTCTTCCTTACAATATTGACGAAAAAAAAAGGAGAAAATAAAAAATCTAAAATCTGCTTTTGCATTTGCATTTGCATTTCATTTGGCAGCGAGCGAGAGAGAAAGAGAGACTCTCCTTCTTAACCTTCCCTCCTCCTCGCATTTCATTTCCCTCGTCTTTTCATTTCCCACATTTATAAATAAATACATTTTTTCGATAATTTCCAGATTTTTTTTTTACCTTTTTTTTTTTTTTGCTTAAACAAATAAAACAAACACAGTGCGAGGAATGATAGAAGAGAGGTCGAAGCTCGACCGATCTCCTCCAAAACGACTTGTTTCGCTCCCCGCTGCGAGATCGCTCCGTCGCCGCTGAGTTCGCGCGCATCGGTTTTTTTTTGGATCTAGGAGGAATCGGAATCGGAATCGGCGATCGGATCTGAGGGCGGTGGTGAAGCGAAGCGATGCCGTCTCATTCGGATCTGGACCGTCAGATCGAGCATCTGATGGAGTGCAAGACGTTGCCGGAGGCGGAGGTGAAGACGCTGTGCGAGCAGGCGAGGGCGATCCTGGTGGAGGAGTGGAACGTGCAGCCGGTGAAGTGCCCCGTCACGGTGTGCGGCGATATACACGGCCAGTTCTACGACCTCATTGAGCTTTTTAAGATAGGAGGGAACGCTCCCGATACTAATTACCTTTTTATGGGTGATTATGTAGGTCGGTTTCTTTTTTCTTTCTGTTTACTTTTCTGCTTTCTTGCCTTTTATTTTCCTAATTTCTTTTGGGTTTTGATTTATTTACCGATTTTGAGATTACCTTTTTATTTATAATTTATTTATGGAAATGAATGATGCTCTGGATTTGATTTCTGTTTATGTCTTTATGGAAATTGAGTTGCGAACAATCCAGTTTTTGTATTTGAAATCACATGCTATAATCCGGTTTTGTTTTCTTGGATTAATTAAAAAAATTGAATTTTATCTGATATTATGTTGTGGCCTTGATCAGCCTTACTATAATTGTTATTAGGGAATTGGTTGGCTGGGTTTCTATTGCTTGTATTATGTTCTTACCTGTCTAAGATCTGTTGGATTGTCAAGAATAATTTTCCGTAAATGGGAAAAAAAATATTTGCTGAGCTATGCGTTATGTTATCTTGTTTAGCTTAATTGATGGGTTGACATTGTTTTAGAAGATAGTTTGGAATTTTACATACTTATGTACCGATGTTTTCTTAACATCTTGGCCCACTGGATTGCAGATCGTGGGTACTATTCTGTGGAGACTGTCACGCTTCTGGTCGCCCTGAAAGTCCGTTATAGAGATAGAATTACAATCCTCAGAGGAAATCACGAGAGCCGGCAAATTACTCAAGTGTAAGAGTGCTTATTGTATTTCATGTCTGTTGCACTTAGTCTGACTAAGTTTTGTTATACCAATCAAACCATGTGGAGCTGTATCTAGATTTTGGTATGAATGCTAGCAGCTATCCCTTTCAAGGTTCTAAAAGACGTTAGGCGCTAGTCGGGTGGCGGGCTGGGGCCTAGCGCCTAGGCGGCTAGGTAGACTCTAGGCGGGCGCCTAGGCGGACTAGGCGGATTTAAGTAAATCTATTATATTTCGTGTAAATTAGTGTCTATTTATACTTAAAATATATATATTTTTTTATCAAAAACTACAATATAGAATAACATATATATTATGAAGTATTGGAATATAATGAAACTATGGGAAACAAGCATATAATGTGTGTTCATTTAACTATTCAGCAAGTCTCTTACAATTTATTAAAAAAAATAAAATACAAAATGAAAGTTATGTATTTTCTATCTAAGTGAGTCGCAACCTAAGCGGGTGCTTAGGTGGGTCTGGGCAGGCTAGGCGGGTGCCTCATCAGGTCTAGGCGCTCTTTCTTAATTTTCAAAACCCTAGGCGGGTGCCAGCAGAATATATAGAGTACATCCCTTTAAGGCTCCTACTCATGTTCCCATCAATAAGAGGCTCCCTGTCTTATGGTAATATTGTGTAAAATATTGATATGTCTAATCCTTCAATGGTACTGTATATGGCTGTGACTTGAACTACGGGTATTAACAAATTACTTTGTGTGGCCGCACGGCAAAAAACTGAAGAGTTAAAACTGTTAAATTCCATTAATGTTGACAAGTTTTTGTTGATTGACAGAGAGATTAGTTTCTTTCTTGGTTGGATTCTGTGTTTTACTCATATATCTCACTTATTTCCCTTTTTCCAGGTATGGTTTTTATGATGAATGCTTGAGAAAGTATGGGAATGCCAATGTCTGGAAGTTCTTTACCGATTTATTTGATTATCTACCCCTGACAGCCCTCATTGAGAGTCAGGTTAAGTTACTTATTTTGCTGGCAGTTTGCTGAACTTCTTCAAGACATGTTGGTCGCATTAGTTTTTGACATCTTCTGGTATATCTTGTAGGTCTTCTGTTTGCATGGGGGTCTTTCACCATCTTTGGACACATTGGACAATATCCGAGCTTTGGACCGTATACAGGAGGTATATACATGTTTTATGTTTCAATTCAGTTACAAATACGTGCGCATGGTTTTGCATCTTACAAGCTCGTTGTGGTCATTTTCACATCAAAACATGTTTCTGCCTGATGAGCAGGTTCCACATGAAGGACCAATGTGTGACCTCTTGTGGTCTGATCCAGATGACCGCTGTGGGTGGGGAATATCTCCACGCGGCGCTGGTTATACATTCGGGCAGGATATAGCTGCTCAGTTCAACCATACCAATGGACTGAGTCTGATTTCAAGAGCTCATCAGCTTGTCATGGAAGGATACAATTGGTGCCAGGTGCGTGAACCCGATTGGAAATAGTTCTCTTTTCCTCATTTTGCGTCAGTTTTAGCTGTATTTTTAACTTTCATCATAACTTTGTCTTTCAGGAGAAGAATGTGGTGACTGTTTTTAGCGCTCCAAATTATTGTTACCGGTGCGGGAATATGGCTGCAATTTTGGAAATTGGCGAGAACATGGACCAGAATTTTCTGCAGTTCGACCCGGCCCCTCGTCAAATTGAGCCGGACAACACACGCAAGACTCCCGATTATTTTTTATAATTTCAATATCTTACGGGCTGTTTGTAATCCATGTTTGCTGCCGCGTTTACTGTAGATGTGTCGTTAAAAGGAGTTGTGTTGCTTAAGTTGGGTTATGGTCAACATGATTCTTTGTTTGGTGTTTTTCCCCCCTGCTCCTGCTGCTTTGTTGATTTTCTGAAGAAACTCATTAGGAGAACTGACAATAGTCACCAATGGCCTGTGGCTCTTGTTTTGTATATTTTTCGGAGAGGAAACGTCAATAACATGGTATATCTTGTTCTGTAACTTTGCAACCTCAACGTCGAAACCGTGCTTTTGTGTTACGCACGTCTACGTTTTACCTACTGAATGGATGGTTTAAGGCAAGAAATTGCCATGAGCCGTTCGTTCGCTGTATTCGATCGAATTCGATCGTAATCCAAACTTGCAGCATTGTCACTCAAGTGTCGAGCTAAAGTAGACCAAACCATTCTGTCAATTTTTTTGCTTAATTTGACGAAATCCTGACTTGCAGAAGATGCTGAACTAGACCAAACACCGAACACCAAACATACCACAACAACAGCATCAGAGTTCATCAGAATCCGATTGTTGAAATATCAAACCCAACCAAAAAATTGTTGAAAATTTCAACTACCGCACTTAATCGAATACCAAAAATTCCCAAGCGCACACATGTATAAATGTAAGGGTGTAGTGTTAGATTTAGTCCACGAAGTATCACAGTGGTAGTGTGCCCGTGCCATAGAGAAATAAATTTCTCTCGAGGTGGGTTCTTTGCTGGATTTGACCCTAGAGATACCATGATGCGCAGTATGTTGGTTAACCAGAAGATTCTCTAAAAATAACAGTTGAAGATCGGTGAATACATACACACAAGACAAATATTTGCACAATTTAAGTTAATTTCAAGCATTTTCTGGCAAGGGAAACGTACAAGATTCTGAGCGAGCATTTTCAAGAAACGAAAACCAGAGATTTTGGGGATTACATCAACATTACAATGCACAATGTTTCTTTATGATACAGAATGACTCAACGGATAAGCGTTACAACAGTGAAATCATGCCCTACGGAGAATCATAGCAATTACAGAACATGCCTTTCGTAAGCGGAAAATCAAGAAATACTGAAATGCTGCATTATCCTGCGCTTTTGGAACTCTCCCTGCGTGCGTATTCCTTTAAAATCAGGATTCAGGAACAGGTTTGCCATAGACTAAGGGAAATTCATCATACTGTTCGGAGAAGCCGTGTTTCTCAGCAAAACTCTTCAATGACTCGCAAACCTGGTACATGGAAGGCCTATCCTTTGGCCTAGAAACAACACAAGTACAAGCAACCCTCATAAACTGCAAAATCTCATCATCGTGACCTTTCCCGGATAAGACACTGTCAATGGCATCCATACTTCGACCAGTGTTTGATAAATGATTCACCCAATCCACCAAGTTCCCCTTGAATCCTTCCACTACATTACTGATTTCAAGCGGCTTCTGTCCAGTCACCAATTCCAAAAGAACCACCCCGAATCCATACACATCCCCTTTCAACGATGCCACCATTGTGCTCGAGTACTCAGGAGCCACGTAACCAAACTCTCCCAAATCCCCATTTACGAACGAACTGTCATTGGAATCACGAGAAGCCACCAGCCTTGCCAGCCCAAAATCCGTTATGCGAGCTTCAAAATCATAGTCAAGAAGAAACACATTCGAGCTAATGTTCTGATGCATATAAGGCGGCAGACACGCATGGTGAAGCCAGGCAAGCCCTTTGGCCGCACCTACACCAATCCTTAGCCGAGTCGGCCAATCCAAAAAACCATACTGGCTATTCACATTACCACTTCCATGCAACTGAGAGTGTAATGTGCCATTGTACATGTGCTTATAAACCAAAAGCTTCTCTTCCTCCACAACACAAAACCCCAACAAAGGCACCAAATTCGGATGCCTGAGCTGCCCCAACCTATTCATCTCCGACCTAAACTGTTTCTCACCAAGCTTACACGCATTGAGCCGCTTAATCGCCATTGCCGACCCATCAGGTAGCACAGCCTTGTACGAAACACCGGTCCTCGTAGAAATGACAATGTTTTGGGGGTCGAAACTGTTGGTGGCGGCCAACAAATCCGCCAACCGGACTTTCACAATGGGTTTTTGAAACAGCGACACCTGAATAGCCTGGTGAGACTTCAATAATCCAACCCAGCCACCATCACTCTTTTCACCACCGCCAACACCATCACCAAAGCTTCGCTTTTTCCGACCCGCCCTGACGAAAAACCACCACCAAATGCCCAATCCCAAAATCAGAGACCCGGCAGCACCAACAGCACCGGCGGCGATTATAATGCCGAGGCTTTTGCTGCTCAATCCACCACATTTCGACCCCAGAGGCTTCCCACAAAGACCACCGTTCCCATTGAAATCATCCTTCTCGAATTTCGATAAATCCGGCGGAATCGTACCAGTTAAGTCGTTATTAGCGACGGACAATTTCTTCAGCCTATCAAGCCGGCCGAGCTCGTAGGGCAAAGAACCGGAGAGGCGGTTATCGTTCAAAATTAGAGTGTTGAGGAACTTACAATTGACGATCTCCGGCGGGACGGAACCGGAGAGAGCGTTGCCGGAGAGATCCAGTGTTACGAGGTAAGGAAGCCAGTTGCAGATTTGGGGAGGAATCAAACCGGAGAGAGCGTTACCGGACAGGTCTAAACTCTGGAGGCTGTGGCAGAACTTGAGAGACTCCGGGAGCTTTCCGGCGAGCTCCATCGACGGGAGCTGGAGGCTGATGAGGCGATTCTCCTTCTCATTCCAGCATGAAACGCCGACCAGCTTGCAGATGGAGGCCACCGACCTGTTGGCGAGGTCCCATTGGCCCAGCCGCCCTTCTGGGTCTGTGAGCGAGGACTTCACTCCCTCGAGGCATGTGACGTCGTCTTCGAGGGAGTAGCAGGGGAGGATGGAGTTGAAGAGCAAGAGGGAGACCATGACCAAAATGGCCTTCATGGCTGTTCGAAATTGCGATTGGTGTTGGGGGTTTTCGGGTGATTTGTAGGTGGTGGGATATGGGACTGTGGATGCGGCGTCGATGGTGATGGCGACAGTGGAGGTTGGGGTAGATGGGAATGGGATTCCATTTGATTTGACAGTGGTTCTTCAGTCTTGACACTTGACAGGGACCACCATTTTGGAGTTTTGACTGCCACCTGTTAACTGGGCAATTTTTATGGGGCCTATGCTACGGTGTCGTTTTGTACCACGTTTTTTTTTTTTTTTTTTGAACTTTAACGAAAAGCTCTCAGTACTGTTCATTTTAACGAAAAACCACATTTTTACACTAAAAAGTCAATCCTAGTACTATTCACTTTACCCTTTATTTTGTTCTTATTGTTAAAACTCAAAGTTTTCAAGCTCTTTTCATTAGTTTTCCTTTTTTTTTTATAAATTACACAAAACTACACCAACTATTGGTCTCACGACACTAATTTAAATTGAAAATGTCATACCTCAGCTTTAGAATTTGGTCTAATGTTATACCTTCCGTTAGCTTGGCCGTGAATTTCTTAGTTAAATTCTGATGTGGCATGATTCGAGGCCCACTTTCTATTAAAAAATTAATAAAATATTTAAAAAATAATAATTTATCCTTTTAAAAAAAAACCCAAACTTCGTCGACCACTTCCCCTTCCCCTCATCCTCTCATCTCTTCTCCCCTATCTTCATCTTCTTCCCCTAACCCCCTACTTGCAACCCCAAAAAAAAAAAAAAATTCCTGGTTCGTCTTCTCCCCGCACCCACCCTCTTCCCTCCTATACACACCCCACTCTTTAAATCCACACTCATTCCCCCCATTTTCTCTGCGCCCAGGTTTTCTACCCGCGGAATCAGCCTTGCGAAGGGGGTTTCTTGATGATCTCACGAACCCAGCGATGGCGGCGTAGACGGGATTTGGTTTTTTTTTTTTTTTTTTTTTTTTTGGTTGCAGGTAGTGGGTGCAGAGGGTTTAGGGAAGACGGGAGGGGGGATGAAAAGGGTGGGTTACAGGGAATGAGGGGTCGGGGAAGATGAAGATGGTTTTTTTTTTTTTTTTTTTTTTTGGGTTGCAAGTCGGGCTCATGTGGGGGAGAAGGGGGGCTGGGGGTGGGGTGGGTGCGGGGGAAGACAAATTTTTTTTTTTTTTTTTTTTTTGGGGTTGCAAGTAGGGGAAGAAGATAAAGATGGGAGAGGAGAGAGAAGGAGGAGGGATGAACTGAGGGTTTTGTTTTGTTTTGTTTTTCAATTTTTTTTTTACTTTTCTTTATTATTTTAATATTTAAAAAATATTAAATGATTCTTTTTTAGTTTTTAATAAATTTTTATTAGAAAGTGGGCTTCGCCTCAAGCCACGTCAGCATTTAACAGAGGAATTAACAGACAACTGACAGGAGGTATAACATTGGACCAAATTCTAAACATGAAGTATGATAGTGTCGCGAGACCAATAGTTGAAATAATTTTGTGTAATTTACCCTTTTTCTTTTTTATACGAGGTAAATTCATTTACCAACAAGAAGCTTACATAAACACAAGCCCAAATACACATAAAACACAAAATAAAAGATGGGCCTCCAAAACAACCACCACAAAAGCCCAACCCGTGCATTGAGCGGACAACAGAAAACACTGAACAAACCCTAGTCGCCAAGTTCTCCTGCCACTGTCGAAGCACTTCCCGATGACCACAAACCAGCCTCCCTGCAACAGCCAGAGAAAAAACTAAACCAAGCCCCAATCACAAACTAAGAAGTTGTCGTTGTCTGCTATCCAACCCCACAATGAACCAATTTGCCACCACCAAGGGAATAAACCCAGAAAGGAAACTAGTGGGACTATTGGCAACAGTGTCTAGATCGACACACAAGTGGAAGGTGGTGTGAACACCCAAGCCTGAGCTATACTCACCTTTCGATAAAGCCATGAAAACGGCAAAACAAAGTAGTGGTAAATCGGATCACAGATGGAATCGAGAGACGGCAAAGCCAAGTGGAAGGGGAAGAAGAATAAGCAATTAGACGCATGGAGGGGAAATTATAGTGGAGGGAAGGATAAGATGGAAATCGAAAAGAAAAAAAGGTTTTCTGATTGGGACAAAGCACAGCTAAAATTGGGGGACAGGGACTGGGAAATAAAGAACATTCAGAAGGAAAAAAGCAGGTGTGAAGGGAAAGGGGCTTCCACTAACCTTGGCCAAAGCTAAGGTCAGCGGCTAAACGAGGTGCCAAAGTTGGAAGCATTCAAACAAAGTTGAGGAAGCCTCTCACACAGAGAGGATGACTCCCACCAAACGGGAGAGAGAAAAAAAAGAAGCCCCTACTTGTATGAGAACGACTTATCTAACGAGTAAACTGCATCGGTGACGTTTAGTACTAATGAAATTAAAAAATGTATAAATTTTGTAAACGTGTTCTTGTTTTAGTGGCACAAAACGCATAAAACTCTTTTTCTCTTTCTCATTCAGTAATACATGACATATTTGATTTGATAAATGTAAAAATTCGAATCCAATTAGTTCGATAAGTAGCTTAGACAATCATTTTATGCAAGAGATAAAATTTGGACACCGATGTTTGTTTAGAGCACTCTCACATGAGAGTCATGCTTTTGTAAGGGTGGCCAGGTCATTAACGCGGTTGGATTACCCTACTCAAATTATTTTCCTACAAGAATGAATGATTATGTGCTGTTAACGAAACATTCATTGAATAAAGGGAGCTTTAATGAAAAGGGCTTGGACTAAAACTATTTTAATAAAAAACCAGTCTATAGTTTTATTTAACCAAAATCACCTCAAAATTAATCATAAGGACAGGCCCCCAAATTCTACACGGGCTGAATTACAAAGCCCAAAATGTTCAAAAATAAGGTTCCAAAATTACCCCTAACAGAAAGAAAAGGACAGGCCCCCAAATTCTACACGGGCTGATAAATTATACAACCTCCTAACGGAGCCCAGGTCCGTTAGCCAAAAATTAAATATCAGCAAAACCCAGAACCCCCATTAATTCCTACCAAACCTTCACACCGTACGAAAACCATTTTCAACTTCTCAGAACTTTTTCAATTCCTCGAACCGTCAAGAATCAAGTTCGATCTCAACGCATTCTCAAACAAAAAACTACGTCAAGAATCAAGAATCAAGGTAACATTCTTACAATTTTGTGGTTTCCCATTCTGGTCCTTTATTATTTTTTGTCCCAAGTTTGTTCTGATACTAGGGTAGTGAAGGGCGGAGAATCTAGAGATTAAGCCAAACAATAAATCAAACATAGTGAGCTTGTGGGTTATTTTGTGAATAGTAAGCTACATCTCCTTCCTATGTTGTCGATTTCTGTGAATAGTGAGCTTGTGGGTTATTTTCTGATTGCTATGGAGATGTTGCTATGGAGATGTTGCCCCGCATCATCAATGTTAAAGTAAAACCTCTCCTATTTTTGTTAATAATGTGTGGTTTTCTAGTTCACTTTGATAAAAAGTTCAGTTTGCTAAATGATTCAGTTTGCGAAATAGTTCAGTTTGCTAAACAGTTCAGTTTGATAACTAGTTCAGTTTGCTTTGGTGAAAAATGTGTGGTTTTCTAGTTAACATTGACAAATAGTTCAGTTTTGCTTTGGTAAAAAAGTGTGGTTTTCTACTTCATTTTGATAAATAGTTCACTTTGCTAAATGGTTCAGTTTGCTAAATAGTTCAAAACCTTCCACACTTTTGAGTTTGCTAAATAGTTCAGTTTGCTAAACAGTTCAGTTTGATAACTAGTTCAGTTTGCTTTGGTGAAAAATGTGTGGTTTTCTAGTTCACATTGACAAATAGTTCAGTTTTGCTTTGGTAAAAAAGTGTGGTTTTCTACTTCATTTTGATAAATAGTTCACTTTGCTAAATGGTTCACTTTGCTAAATGGTTCAGTTTGCTAAATAGTTCAAAACCTTCCACACTTTTGAGTTTGCTAAATAGTTCAGTTTGATAACTAGTTCAGTTTGCTTTGGTGAAAAATGTGTGGTTTTCTAGTTCACATTGACAAATAGTTCAGTTTTGCTTTGGTAAAAAAGTGTGGTTTTCTACTTCATTTTGATAAATAGTTCACTTTCCTAAATGGTTCAGTTTGTTAAATGGTTCAGTTTGCTAAATAGTTCAGTTTGCTTTGCTAAAAAAATGTGGTTTTCTAGTTCAGTTTGATAAATAGTTCAGTTTGCTTTGCTAAAAAAGTGTGGTTTTATAGTTCACTTTGATAAAAAAAGTTCAGTTTGTTAAATGGTTCAGTTTGATAAATAGTTCAGTTTGATAAACAGTTCAGTTTGATAACTAGTTCAGTTTGCTTTGGTGAAAAATGTGTGGTTTTCTAGTTCACATTGACAAATAGTTCAGTTTTGCTTTGGTAAAAAAGTGTGGTTTTCTACTTCATTTTGATAAATAGTTCACTTTGTTAAATGGTTCAGTTTGCTAAATAGTTCAGTTTGCTAAATAGTTCCGTTTGCTTTGCTAATAAAATGTGGTTTCTAGTTCAGTTTGATAAATAGTTCAGTTTGCTTTGCTAAAAAAGTGTGGTTTTCTAGTTCACTTTGATAAAAAAGTTCAGTTTGCTAAATGGTTCAGTTTGATAAACAGTTCAGTTTGATAACTAGTTCAGTTTGCTTTGGTGAAAAATGTGTGGTTTTCTAGTTCACATTGACAAATAGTTCACTTTGCTAAATGGTTCAGTGTGTTAAATGGTTCAGTTTGCTAAATAGTTCAGTTTGCTTTGTTAATATAATGTGGTTTTCTAGTTCAGTTTGATAAATAGTTCAGTTTGCTTTGCTAAAAAAGTGTGGTTTTGTACTACAGTTTGATAAATAGTTCAGTTTGCTAAATAATTCAGTTTGATAAATGGTTCAGTTTGATAAATAGTTCAGTTTGATAAATAGTTGCAATAATTAACCTATGTTTATTCTTACAGATGGAGGAACAAAAGAAACCCAGAATGAAGACATTTGCTGTAAAGAGTGCACACAAGAAAGTGATAACAAAACCTGCAACTTCCTACCTGCAATATAGATGCAACGTTTTTGGGTTTGCAAATGCAATGCAATTGTACAAACCAATGCTTCAACAACGCAAAGATGTTTGCAATCATTTGGTCGACACACCATTTTGGAGTCTGATCAAGTTTTACATGGATGATCAAATTGTTGCGACAGAGAGAAAAAAGAAATCTGATATGGATCTGATCAAGATCATTCAATGCTATGACTCCAAGCAACAAAAGTTCAAATTTGGAGATCATGACCCAAAAGCAATATCCAGTGAAGATGTTGTTGAAATATTTGGATTGAACAACCAAGGGGTTGAACTACCAAACACCGACAAGTCCCACAAAAACATGAAGGACAAGTTTGTCAAGACATACTTTGCAAAGCAAAAAATTGTGAAGAAAAAGGACATTGTTGAAGCATATCAAAAATCAGTCCAAGACAAAACTCCCCAAGGCGCAAAAGATACTGCTTCAATTATATGTGTGCATCTGCTACAATCATTGTTATTTGCAACGTCCGGAACTTACATTGCATGGAGCTTCATAACAATTTGTGGAGCTTTGGACGAAATCAGCAAATACAACTGGGCAAAGGGAGTGAGAGATTACTTGTTAAAGATGATTAACAAGTCAAAACA
The DNA here is from genome assembly GCA_963580275.1 of Crataegus laevigata. NCBI lineage: Eukaryota > Viridiplantae > Streptophyta > Magnoliopsida > Rosales > Rosaceae > Crataegus > Crataegus laevigata. The sequence goes on from OY756940.1 coordinate 5,717,086, forward strand.
AAAGAGAACAAATGGAAAAGAATCAGCAACAACAAGCGGATGTACTGCCCTTATTTTGGTAAGAAATAACAAATGTATTTTAAAAACATGAATTATGTCTTATAAATTACACAAAAAAGTAATTCAAAGTTCTTATTTGATGCAGTATTGGATTTGTCTCCACACCAATCTGGTGGAGACAATAAGTGGGCGAGAAAACATGATTCCTGCCATTGGAAGATGGGACATTACAAAAGTCCACAAAGCAATCAGAGACATTGGAGTTGAAGAAATTGAGGTAAGGACAAATAATAAACAATATATTTTTGCACTTTACTTTTTCATAACATAGTGATCTTTACACTTTAAAGTTTCAGAAGTAGTGTCTTTATAATCATACGGAAAATAGTTCAATTTGAAGTTTAATAATAATTCAACTTTGCATTTGTACCAACAATGAAACCTGCATAACCTCTAATACAACAAAATCCAGCAATAGTATCATTTATATAAAACAGAAAAAACTGTCAAATCCAGTAATAGTTTTATTCGAAGTTTCAGATTTGAACCAACAAATCCAGCATACTGATCTTTACAATTTAAAGTTTCAGAAGTAGTGGCTTCATAATCATACAGAAAATAGTTCAAATTTGAAGTTCAATAGTAATTCAACTTTGCATTCAGTAAAATAGTTTTAGTTTTTTAAAGTTTAATAAACAATGTTCACGAAACAATGGCATTATTATGTAATGTGTGACCGTGCAGATTGGTGCTGGTGTTGCTCGTGCTCAACAAAATGAGCCGATTTGTGGTGGTATTGAAGTACCAAGAGAGCAGCATTCGAACAAAAACCAAGAAGAACACAATGCTGTTCATTCTCCTGAACAAAATAACGAGCCTTCAAAGAAAAAGGAAAAGAAGATGAAAAGGAAAAGAAGTGAAGTTGAAAATCAAGAAGATCAAAGTATCAACATCACTGAAGCTCAATTACAGTTTGATCAATTGTACACAGAAGAAGTGATGAAAATTGATGCAATGTATCAAAATGACTTCATCGGCATTGATAACACATTAAGTGTGGAAGGTTTTGAAGAGTTCAAAAGATGTGAAAGCATGGATCAAAAGAGGTATCTAGTGCTCAGTCACATGATGATATATGCACTGGACAACCTACACAGAGATTCAATTGTAACGAATCAAACAAATGGTGCATTAAACAGACACATTGAAAAGCTTCTGCAAGAAAAACATGAGGACAAGCAGAAGATTAGTTCAATGAAACTTGAAATGAGACAGTTGCAATTAAAGAACACAGCAGCTTCTATGAAAGTAAATAAACTTCTGGATGAAATTGGAATTTTGAAGAAGCAGCTACTGGAAAAGCAGGCAATAGTACCAGATTTAAATGATGATCAAGCTGAAGAGAATGCAACTGAAAATGATGTGGCTATGGAGGATCAAGAGCATGAAGCAAAACACACTGCCATTGCAAAAGAGATGTCTGGAGTTCAACAAGATGTTCAAACGCAAACTCCAAATATCAAGGACCCTGAACAGCAAGGAAAAGAGACTGCCACAAAGAAGACGAGAACACTGGTCAAAAATATACGAAAAAGGGATGACCGCAAACCAAATGTTGATCCACAGTATGATTATATCACAATACAGAAAAAACAAAAGAAGGCAAAATATATTTATGCTGTGAGTGATAGTGAAAGCCCTTCAGTTGTTCCGTCAGAAACTCAACCTTTGGAACCAATAATTGAGAAAGCAAAGGAGCAGATAAAGGTTGAATCACCTTTGAAGCCAATTGCTAAAAAAATAGCAAACAAATCTGTGAAGAATTCTACAAAGAAGCATGCAAAGGGAAAGATTGACAAACGATATCATCTACCTGCACAAACAAGGGCGTACAAGTTACTTAAAGATGAGACAAAAGAAAAATTCAAAGAATATTACAGACAAGAAGAGATGTAAGTTTACATTATTAATCATAACTTAATACATGTGTATACATACACACACACACATATATAGATATTTAATAATTTTTATTTTCTGACACAGGGACTACTTCTGGATGCAACCAAGGCAAGGGTCCATGGCAACTGAGCTTGTTGTCCTGAAAACAGATATAACGTCATTGTTTGTGGATGGGGCAATTGACGCAAACATAATTGATGCTTCGTTCTACATAATGGCAGAAAATGAATCAAAAACAGGGCAACAACAAAATCTGTATCTTCCTTCATTCATCTTTGTAAGTGCCAAACAGTTTTGTTTACAAAAAAATCTGGTTTTCTAGTTCACTGTGATAAATAGTTCATTTTGATATATAGTTCAGTTTTATAAGTGCCAAACAGTTTTGTTTACAAAAAAGTGTGCCAAACAGTTTGCTTTTGGTAAAAAAAGTGTGGTTTTCTAGTTCACTGTGATAAATAGTTCAGTTTGCTTTGGTAAATAAGTGTGGTTTTGTAGTTCAGTTTGCTAAATAGTTCAGTTTGTTAAATAGTTCACTTTGATAAATAGTTCAGTTTGCTAAATAGTTCAGTTTGATAAATAGTTCAGTTTGCTTTGGTAAAAAAATGTTGTTTTATAGTTCACTTTGCTACATGGTTCAATTTACTAAAATAGTTCACTTTGATAAATAGTTCAGTTTGATTTTGGTAGAAAAGTGTGGTTTTCTAGTTCACTTTGATAAATATTTTGATAAATAGTTCAGTTAGCGATGGTAAAAAGCTGTGGTTTTCTGCTTCAGTTTGAGAAATAGTTCGGTTAGCGATGGTAAAAAAGTGTGCCAAACAGTTTGCTTTTGGTAAAAAAAGTGTGGTTTTCTAGTTCACTGTGATAAATAGTTCAGTTTGCTTTGGTAAATAAGTGTGGTTTTGTAATTCAGTTTGCTAAATAGTTCACTTTGATAAATAGTTCAGTTTGCTAAATAGTTCAGTTTGATAAATAGTTCAGTTTGCTTTGGTAAAAAAGTGTGGTTTTATAGTACACTTTGCTACATGGTTCAGTTTGATAAATAGTTCAGTTTGCTTTGGTAAAAAAATGTTGTTTTATAGTTCACTTTGCTACATGGTTTAATTTACTAAAATAGTTCACTTTGATAAATAGTTCAGTTTGATTTTGGTAGAAAAGTGTGGTTTTCTAGTTCACTTTGATAAATATTTTGATAAATAGTTCAGTTAGCGATGGTAAAAAGCTGTGGTTTTCTGCTTCAGTTTGAGAAATAGTTCGGTTTGCGATGGTAAAAAAGTGTGCCAAACAGTTTGCTTTTGGTAAAAAAAGTGTGGTTTTCTAGTTCACTGTGATAAATAGTTCAGTTTGCTTTGGTAAATAAGTGTGGTTTTGTACTTCAGTGTAATAAATAGTTCAGTTTGATTTTGGTAGAAAAGTGTGGTTTTCTAGTTCACTTTGATAAATATTTTGATAAATAGTTCAATTAATAAATAAATATGTATTTTTGGTTCAGAACGATATGGAGGTTGAAAAGAGTAACAGTGATCAGCAACACATTGACCAAACATTGAAGACTGTTTTACAAGATAATGTGGATAAAGTTGGAAGGGTCTTCATACTGATCAAGCATTACTTCCACTTCAGCTTGGTAGTTTGGGACATTAAAGATGGAAAAATGACCCACTACAATTCCAAACTACCAAGGATACATGGCCATACAGACCTATACTTTGAACATGCTGTCCAAGTGGTAAATAACAAAACTATAATTCAATTACAAACTATATTCTTATGCTGATAGGACAAATCAAACTTCTTAATACAATTTCTTTTTATGTTATTTTTATTTGTTTTGGCAGAGAGACAAAATACAAGAATTTTACAAACATTTCAAAGGAGACAGCAACATCAGAATAGATATTGAAAGATGCTTAACTTGTGCACAGCAAAAGGAGGACTCGTAAGTACAAATAAGTCGGTCTCTATAATAGTTTGAAGTTTGCAAAATAATGTCATAAGAAGTTTCAGAAATAGTTGATTTTTCACTCTTTACACTTTACAAAACAGTATTACAAATCAACAAGTAGTTCTTTTTTTTTCCAGTAATTATATGTCATCTACCTACAAATATATGGAAAAGAGACATAGAAAACAGAAAACAAAATCATTCTAGGAAAATATACTATAAATTTAGTTCACTTTGTTAAAAAAGTTCAGTTTGCTAAATGGTTCAGTTTGATAAATAGTTCAGTTTGATAAACAGTTCAGTTTGATAACTAGTTCAGTTTGCTTTGGTGAAAAATGTGTGGTTTTCTAGTTCACATTGACAAATAGTTCACTTTGCTAAATGGTTCAGTGTGTTAAATGGTTCAGTTTGCTAAATAGTTCAGTTTGCTTTGTTAATATAATGTGGTTTTCTAGTTCAGTTTCATAAATAATGTCATAAGAAGTTTCAGAAATAGTTGATTTTTCACTCTTTACACTTTACAAAACAGTATTACAAATCAACAAGTAGTTCTTTTTTTTTTCCAGTAATTATATGTCATCTACCTACAAATATATGGAAAAGAGACATAGAAAACAGAAAACAAAATCATTCTAGGAAAATATACTATAAATTTAGACTTTGCAAAATAGTTTCATAAATAGTTCCAGTTTGCATATTAGTGTTACGAACAAGAAATAGATCCATGTTTTCCAGTACTAAAACATGGAAATAGTTCAAAATTAAAGTTCAATAATAATTCAACTTTGATAAATAGTTCAGTATTTGCCAAAAGAGCTTAGATTGCAAATGTTATGTCTTGATAATAGTTATGCAAATGTGGTTGGAATCTTGTAATTCATGAAATGGATCATTAGTATTGGGTTTGTTCACTTTTAAATATGTCATCGAATGTTATAATATGATCTCATTATCTATCTTACTTATTTGTTTTTCCAAAAAAAAAAAAATGCAGATTGGATTGTGGCATATTTGTCATTCAATTTGCAAACCAAGTGCAAAAGGGCAAACCAATAGAAGCCACCTTTGAGAAGGAAGAAGTATTTGCCAAAAGAGCTCAGATTGCAACTACACTTGTGAATCACAAGAATAGTTATGCAAATGGACTGAAGAAGATACTTGAAGACAGAAGACAGCAAAATAAACTTGCTCAATTTGATGACATTCTTGATGAGGATTTTATTACATTAGACTGAGTTTTTTAAAAAAAAACATTAGTACATACAAAACCCCGAGCTCAGGTGGGCCTGTAAGTTGGTGCCCATCCTTTACTTGCTTTGCTTTGATATATAGTGTGATTTTCTAGTTCAGTTTGCTTTGCTTTGGTAAAAAAGTTTGGGTTCCTAATTCACTTTGATAAGTAGTGTGTTTTTTTTTTCATTTTATCTTTCATAAAAATGGAAAATTAACTAGATCAAGAATGAAAACCAACATACTTGCCTCCTACAAAGCCATAAACTTATATATGTATTCACTATTTATCAAACTCAACATACTGTTTCGTAAAACTGGAAATAAATACATTAAGTTTGCTTTGGTAAAAAAGTGTGGTTTTTTTTCATTTTATCTTACCTAAAAATGGAAAATTAAGTAGATCAAGAATGAAAACCAACATACTTGCATCCTACAAAGCCATACACTTATATATGTATTCACTATTTATCAAACTCAACATACTGTTTCGTAAAACTGGAAATAAATACATTAAGTTTGCTTTGGTAAAAAAGTGTGGCTTTTTTCATTTTATCTTACCTAAAAATGGAAAATTAAGTAGATCAAGAATGAAAACCAACATACTTGCCTCCTACAAAGCCATAAACTTATATATGTATTCACTATTTATCAAACTCAACATACTGTTTCGTAAAACTGGAAATAAATACATTAAGTTTGCTTTGGTAAAAAAGTGTGGTTTTTTTTCATTTTATCTTACCTAAAAATGGAAAATTAAGTAGATCAAGAATGAAAACCTACAAAGCCATAAACTTATATATGTATCCCAAGAATATAGTTACCAAATTAGATAAATTTATGCAAAATAAAAAACTAGATAACTTAAACTGTTTCTGAAACACATGTAAACACTATATCTAAAAAAATGAAAAAATAGCACCCTTTTTTTTTTTTTTTTTTCAGCGTTTTTTTTCATATCAGCGCCAAAAAATTTCATCCTTCACGCATAAATAACGCCCAGCAAAAATCATCATTTCACTCTCGCAGCACTTCACTTTCTCTCCCTAACACCAACTCCCATTTTCACGCACAGATAAGCCATTCGCGATGAAGAAACTGCATGCACTATAAAAGACACCAGAAACCCAGCCCCCAGCTCAAATCATCCATCCTCATTTCCCGATTTCGTACATCATTCCAGTTCTTTCACGGACGAATTCACGAATTCCTTCCACGGTGGCAGAAAAACTCAGAAAATAAACAAAGGTAACAATCTTACAATTTTTCTCAACATATTTTACAAAATGATACGGTTCATTGTTTATATAACTAACATCTACTGGAATCAACCATATAGAATAACATGCATCAACTTAAAACAAAATCCAGGTTATACTATTTCCTTAAATTTATTTTGTTATTTACTATCAGTACGAACCCATCACAGATCCACACCAAAAAAAAAAAAAAAACTATTTACTAGCTAATCGTTCAATATATACACATACATTATTCTATTACACGTACTAGTGTGATTCTCTGTTTGTAATTTCTACATTTCAGTAAAATAGTTCACGACTTTTAAGTTTAATAAACAGTGTTTACGAAATAGTATGCATTCACGAACTAGTGTGATTCTATGTTAATAATTTGTACATTCAGTAAATACGTTGTCTGTTTTTGAAAGTTTAATAAACAGTGTTTACGAAACAGTTTACAATTGCTTCATTTATAAATAGAATTGTAATTTTTCCAGATCTTACACATAATACATCTCCTATTGTAGATTTTTATTTCTAATTTATTTAGTTATATGAATATTATAAAAATTTACATAGTTATAAAAATGTTTTCTATTTCCATAAATAGTAATTCACCTTGGTATATTTCGGACATAATGTGTACTCATACTGATTTTTATTGGTTTACAATCAAGTTGCATTCTAATAAAAACTATATTGACAGATGGTTTCAGTTAGAATAACTGTACAAATAACAAACTCAACCAAAGCCAATGTCAAAATGATATCCAAAACAACAAAGAGGACAGAACAAAGGAAAATGCTTGGAGAAATAGAAAACATATCACGTACAAAGAAGGAGACAATTAATCTACAGATTGACACCACTACTGAAGAAGAAGTTGGAGAGCCAATGCAAATTGTAAATAAAAAGGTGCAAAAGAAGAAACCACTACAAAGGCAGAGGAAGAGGGAGACACAACCTAAAAAACAGATCAATTGTGAATCAAGGAAGCAGAAGAGAAGGTCCCAAACACTTCAACAACCAACAGCAATCAAGAGAAAGAAAAAGGAAAATGACAAACTGGTTTCACAGAGAAAAAAAAAGAAAAATGCCAGACCAGTTTCAGAATCAAACAATCAAGAAATTGAAGAAGAAATAGTGCAAAAAGAGGCAATAGAACAAACAAATGAGCATGGTGACAGAAATGACACATTGCCGGACAAAAATGTTTCACCAATGGCAAAAGAAACAGAACAAGAAACATATATTGAAGCTCTAAAAAGCAACAATACTACCAACAAGAATGATCTGCAGGTCAAAAAGCAAACATTCAGCCAAACAGCAACAAAGCCAACGACAAAAAACAGAAACAAAGTCTTGGCTGAAATTCCATCATTCAACCTGCATTTCAAAGACGAGCCTTCTTCACAACCAGATGACCTTCCAGCAACAAATCACATAGACAGCAGTGTGAATTGGACACAACTTCAAGTGTACAAAATACTGAAACCAGATGATAGAAGAAGAATAACTCAATTCTGGTCAACAGAGAGCAGGTGAGTAATACAAAACAAAACTCTTCACTGAAGTTTTTTTACACACACCCATAACTTTATGAGCACTGACGAATTATTGTATAACTAATACTTTTGCATTGTCATGCAGCGATGAATACTGGACGGCTGAAACTACAGATTTCAACTATTACAGAATAATGGTGTTAAAAGAAGACCTGCACAGTTTGATGGCAAATGGACCTACATCAACTCAGATTGTTGATTCTTTCTGCTACCTGAAAAGAGAAAAAGAGAACAGCATGAAACAAATGAACTTCTATGTCTCCACAACAATCTTTGTGAGTAAACAAAAAAACTAATATTCTGAAAAAAAATATTTACATACACATATCAAAATCTGTATCTTCCTTCATTCATCTTTGTAAGTGCCAAACAGTTTTGTTTACAAAAAAATCTGGTTTTCTAGTTCACTGTGATAAATAGTTCATTTTGATATATAGTTCAGTTTTATAAGTGCCAAACAGTTTTGTTTACAAAAAAGTGTGCCAAACAGTTTGCTTTTGGTAAAAAAAGTGTGGTTTTCTAGTTCACTGTGATAAATAGTTCAGTTTGCTTTGGTAAATAAGTGTGGTTTTGTAGTTCAGTTTGCTAAATAGTTCAGTTTGTTAAATAGTTCACTTTGATAAATAGTTCAGTTTGCTAAATAGTTCAGTTTGATAAATAGTTCAGTTTGCTTTGGTAAAAAAATGTTGTTTTATAGTTCACTTTGCTACATGGTTCAATTTACTAAAATAGTTCACTTTGATAAATAGTTCAGTTTGATTTTGGTAGAAAAGTGTGGTTTTCTAGTTCACTTTGATAAATATTTTGATAAATAGTTCAGTTAGCGATGGTAAAAAGCTGTGGTTTTCTGCTTCAGTTTGAGAAATAGTTCGGTTAGCGATGGTAAAAAAGTGTGCCAAACAGTTTGCTTTTGGTAAAAAAAGTGTGGTTTTCTAGTTCACTGTGATAAATAGTTCAGTTTGCTTTGGTAAATAAGTGTGGTTTTGTAATTCAGTTTGCTAAATAGTTCAGTTTGTTAAATAGTTCACTTTGATAAATAGTTCAGTTTGCTAAATAGTTCAGTTTGATAAATAGTTCAGTTTGCTTTGGTAAAAAAGTGTGGTTTTATAGTACACTTTGCTACATGGTTCAGTTTGATAAATAGTTCAGTATGTTAAATAGTTCAGTTTGATTTTGGTAGAAAAGTGTGGTTTTCTAGTTCACTTTGATAAATATTTTGATAAATAGTTCAGTTAGCGATGGTAAAAAGCTGTGGTTTTCTGCTTCAGTTTGAGAAATAGTTCGGTTAGCGATGGTAAAAAAGTGTGCCAAACAGTTTGCTTTTGGTAAAAAAAGTGTGGTTTTCTAGTTCACTGTGATAAATAGTTCAGTTTGCTTTGGTAAATAAGTGTGGTTTTGTACTTCAGTGTAATAAATAGTTCAGTTTGCTTTGGTAAAAAAGTGTGGTTTTATTAGAACAAATAATCTGTAATTATGATTGAGATGATTTTCATTTTCAACAGCACAACATCAATGAACAAGGCATTGAAACAACTCTGCGAAACAAGGAAAGGCTCTACAACCAATTGATGGACCAATATGGAAAAGTATCAAAGATTTTCTTCCCCTTGTTTCATTACAACCATTTCTCCTTGGTAGTTTTGGACACAACAAATGCAGAAATGATTCACTACAATTCTCTTCGACAAAGCACAACAGATGAAGATTTGGACTTTGATTGCTACTGGGAAAATGCATCAATAGTGGTAAGCAAAAACGCACAACCAAAAACTCTGTCATATTTATAGAAAAAAGCATCTTATTATTACATTATAAATTTTTTGCAGGGCCTCTTTGTTCAATATTGGCTCGATAAAGCAAGAAAATCAACAAGCAATTCAAATTTTATGGATTCAACTCAAGCAACAATGAAGAAAATCAATTCCATCAAAGGTGACTTTGAATTCCAAGTCAAAGAAGACAGAACATGTGCACAACAGAAGCCAACATCGTAAGTTATAAAATTAAAAGCATTTCAGTTATATATATAGAATTTGTGATTACTGCAGTTTCAGAAACAATATGAATAATTTGATACAATTATATAAATAGTTTGTACCACACACTTCATTTCATTTTAATACTCATAATCATTCCATGAATTTCTTTGCAAAATCAGATTAGATTGTGGATTATACATGATGAGCTTCATTGATCAACTCTCAAATAACCGAAAGGTTCAAGGACGTATCAAAGATTATCAAGTAATGAAAGCAAGGAAATATATAGTCATGGAGTTGATGAACCATCAGTTCAGCTGGACAAAGGAACAAGAAGCATATATCGAAATTTCACAACAACTCACAAGCATTGGACATTAGAAAAAAAATAGACATTATATGTAAAATTGATGCGGATGTACTTATTAAGGTTGAAGATAAAAATCTGAGAGATGGTCGAAAGTATTGGTCTAAACTGAAGCAATACTTATAGGTTCAAGATTACTTTTGCTATGATTTACAAATGTCATTGTCAAACATGTCTGACACAACTCTAAATTTACTTTTGCTATATTTCATGACTTAGTCTAAATTTTAATCTATTTTGATGAATAGTTCAGTTTGCTTTGCTAAAAAAGTGTGATTTTCTAGTTCACAGTCATAAATAATTCATGTTGATATATAGTTTGGTTTCCTAAATAATTCATGTTGATATATACCGTTCACAGTCATAAATAATTCATGTTGATATATAGTGTGATTTTCTAGTTCAGTTTGCTTTGCTTTGGTAAAAAAGTTTGGGTTCCTAATTCACTTTGATAAGTAGTGTGTTTTTTTTTCATTTTATCTTTCATAAAAATGGAAAATTAACTAGATCAAGAATGAAAACCAACATACTTGCCTCCTACAAAGCCATAAACTTATATATGTATTCACTATTTATCAAACTCAACATACTGTTTCGTAAAACTGGAAATAAATACATTAAGTTTGCTTTGGTAAAAAAGTGTGGTTTTTTTTCATTTTATCTTACCTAAAAATGGAAAATTAAGTAGATCAAGAATGAAAACCAACATACTTGCCTCCTACAAAGCCATAAACTTATATATGTATTCACTATTTATCAAACTCAACATACTGTTTCGTAAAACTGGAAATAAATACATTAAGTTTGCTTTGGTAAAAAAGTGTGGCTTTTTTCATTTTATCTTACCTAAAAATGGAAAATTAAGTAGATCAAGAATGAAAACCAACATACTTGCCTCCTACAAAGCCATACACTTATATATGTATTCACTATTTATCAAACTCAACATACTGTTTCGTAAAACTGGAAATAAATACATTAAGTTTGCTTTGGTAAAAAAGTGTGGTTTTTTTTCATTTTATCTTACCTAAAAATGGAAAATTAAGTAGATTAAGAATGAAAACCAACATACTTGCATCCTACAAAGCCATAAACTTATATATGTATTCACTGTTTATCAAACTCAACATACTGTTTCGTAAAACTGGAAATAAATACATTAAGTTTGCTTTGGTAAAAAAGTTTGGTTTCCTAATTCACTTTGATAAGTAGTGTGGTTTTTTTTCATTTTATCCTTCATAAAAATGGAAAATTAAGTAGATCAAGAATGAAAACCAACATACTTGCCTCATACAAAGCCATAAACTTAGATATGTATTCACTGTTTATCAAACTCAACATACTGTTTCGTAAAACTGGAAATAAATACATTAAGTTTGCTTTGGTAAAAAAATGTGGTTTCCTAATTCACTTTGATAAGTAGTGTGGTTTTTTTTCATTTTATCTTACCTAAAAATGGAAAATTAAGTAGATCAAGAATGAAAACCAACATACTTGCATCCTACAAAGCCATAAACTTAGATATGTATTCACTGTTTATCAAACTCAACATACTGTTTCGTAAAACTGGAAATACTAAAACATTGAATTCACATTTATTACTTGATCATAATTCCAAATCAACAAATACATAATCCGAAACACCAATTGAAACAAAATAAAAAATAAAAAAATCCAAAATGAGAAACTGTTACATATCACCAACAACTCCCATCTATCAAACCAAATAAGAAAAAAATCAACCGTCTTGGATAACAACTTTACATGAAACCTTGTTATGTCCCGAACAACCACACCTACTACAAGTGACAGTCTTCTTACTCCCACAAATTTCCCCAGCAGATTTGATCCTAGTTTTCTTTGGTCTTCCAGACGGAATCTTTGTAATTGGAGGCCTCACACCATTTATAATAGTATCAACACTCGGCTTTTCCAAATCTGAAGATGGATGCATGACAAATTGATAAGTTTTCCGATAAAAGCTTGCTTTCCAGTAATCATCAACGTAATCAAAAACATCACGATTATCATGTTGCAACACCTGCAAAGCATGAGAACATGGGAAACAATTATGCTGCCATTGCACACAAGAACAGGTCCTATCATCCAGACAAACAACAAACCGATTCCACTCTGTCCTAACTTCAAAAACATCCGCATCAGAACGACTAATCCTCCAATGCATGCCCTCCTTCAACATCAACTTCATCTCATTTTCTTTCTTTGGACACAAAGTCGTATGAATATTCTGACCAAATATTCTTTTCTCAGCCATACTACCCATCAAACGAACTCTAATATCTTCAAGAAGATCCATAAGTGGCATACAACGACTATTCGACACCATGGCATTAAAAGATTCTGAAAGTGCATTGCTCATCGATCCCCATCTCTTCCCAGGAAAATGGGCAATAGCATAGTTCTCTTTTGGCAAATCACACAAAAAATTCTTCACATGCCCTTGCCCATAATCCTTAAATTCCGCCATGCAATTATCAAAATCAGATGGAGTACATGCGTATGCACAATTTGCCAACAGATTCATCATTTTCTTCTTTAGTCCTTCACCAGCAGCCTTTGGAAATAAAGTACTCACATTCTGTTTCAAATGAACAATACAAAATGAATGTGGACACTCAGGAAAGAATTCTCGAATGCTCTTCAAAATACCATCATGTCTATCTGACATAAATGTGATCACCCTCCCTTGAGGCCTCAATATACCAGATAATATTGCCAAGAACCATCTCCAATTTGCTATAGTTTCTGAATCAACAATAGCATAAGCAACCTCAAAAATCTCTGCACAACATAAGTGAAAATGCACTGTCAAATGTCAACTACTTCTGAAACTGTAATTGAACTATTTATTATACTCTCTTTGAACTACTACTGCATCCTTTTCTCTTTATTTGAACATAAAATTAAAGACCAATGCACAAAAAAAAAAAAAAAAAAAAAAAAAAAACACAGATACAGTCAAGTATCACCTATTTATGAGACTGATTGAACTATTTCTTAAACTATTATTCAACTAGCTCTGGATATATTTCTTTTGCACAATAAGAAAACAGAAACAAATAATTTCCAATATAAAAGTCTGAAATTATTAACTCACCATCGTTGCCATTTTTTGCACAGCAAGACAGAAGTGTTCCCTTATATTTGCTCTTGATAAAAGTACCATCAACTTATAAAAATAGTGTGGTTTTTTTTCATTTTATCTTTCATAAAAATGGAAAATTAAGTAGATCAAGAATGAAAACCAACATACTTGCATCCTACAAAGCCATAAACTTAGATATGTATTCACTATTTATCAAACTCAACATACTGTTTCGTAAAACTGGAAATAAATACATTAAGTTTGCTTTGGTAAAAAAGTTTGGTTTCCTAATTAACTTTGATAAGTAGTGTAGTTTTTTTTCATTTTATCTTTCATAAAAATGGAAAATTAAGTAGATCAATAATGAAAACCAACATACTTGCATCCTACAAAGCCATAAACTTATATATGTATTCACTGTTTATCAAACTCAACATACTGTTTCGTAAAACTGGAAATAAATACATTAAGTTTGATTTGGTAAAAAAGTTTGGTTTCCTAATTCACTTTGATAAGTAGTGTGGTTTTTTTTCATTTTATCTTACCTAGAAATGGAAAATTAACTAGATCAAGAATGAAAACCAACATACTTGCCTCATACAAAGCCATAAACTTAGATATGTATTCACTGTTTATCAAACTCAACATACTGTTTCGTAAAACTGGAAATACTAAAACATTGAATTCACATTTATTACTTGATCATAATTCCAAATCAACAAATACATAATCCGAAACACCAATTGAAACAAAATAAAAAAAACTAAAACATTAAAAGTCTGAAATTATTAACTCACCATCGTTGCCATTTTTTGCACAGCAAGACAGAAGTGTTCCCTTATATTTGCTCTTGATAAAAGTACCATCAACAAATAACATCGGGCGACAAAACATGAAACCTTTTATCCATGCATCATAAGCAATAAACAAACGAAGAAATCTATTGCTCTCCGGTACAACTTCAAGCTCAAAAACAGATCCAGGATTGCTTGAACGGGCAGATTCAACATACCAAGGCAAGAACTTGTAGGCATCAACATCATCACCATTTAACTCAAAAACTGCCCTCTGTTTGCCAAAATATGCAGTAGAATAATCAATATCCAAACCATAAAACTGTTTTAAGTTTGAAATGATCTCCTTCGGTTTAATAAGAGGATTTGACTGAACCTTATCCTTGATGAGAGAAGCAACAAACTGTCGTCCAACAACTTTGTTTTTCTTCTTTCGAATCATACCCTTGCATGTATGCAGATTATGCAACTTCCGAATAACAAAAAAGTCATTAATATCACACTTGGATGCATACACACGCCAAAGACAACCATCAGATTCCTTCCTAGAACACTCCGCACTAATGCGATTCTTATCATTCTTCAAATACTTCAAATCAAAACCACATTCAACAGAAAACTTCTTCAACTTATCTCGGAAATCAACACAACCTCCCCTAAAGACTTGCCCCTCAGATTCTATGTAATTGTCCCATTCACATGACATATAATTGTGCACACCATAAGAACCATACTTTCCTAAATGATCGTTTTCACTAGAAACAATCATAGAGTCTGATGAACGACAAGAAGAAGTTGTGCTTTCCGTAGGCAACTGAACAATGGAACCATCACATTTATCTATAACCAATATTTCTACAATGGATTTCCCAACAACATCAAGAACCATCAGCATGTTCAGAACATCAGCATCACAATCTAACACGCAATTAGGATTTTCATTCAAACCATATCGCAACTGAAAACAACCAACTCTCAAACCCTTAAACCTAGAACAAAGATCAATGCAAATCTGATTGAAGGTAGAAGTTGATGAAATAGAACTAACAACGCATAAACCACCATATGTAAACCGAGCTAGTTTACCATTCTCCATAACTGTTTATTAATAAACAACAACAACAACTGTTTATTAATCCGTTACAAATCTAAATTCTAATCTTTGTAAAACAAATCAGTACCTAATAGTTAAACAATATGCATATAAAGTAAACAAAAAATGACACTATTTATAAAACACAACAACCACAAAAAACTAAAAAGTACACTGAAATATCTACTGTTTCCTAAAAAAACAACACTATTTCTGAAAATGTTAAAACATAAAAAATGTGATGAACACCTATTAGTTAAACAATATACATATAACGTGAACAAAAATTACACTAGTTATAAAAACAGAACAATCACAAAAAAGAAAAAAAAAAAAAAAAAAAACTAAACGGAAATATCCACTGTTTCGTAAATAAAAGAAGAACACTATTTCTGAAAAATGTTATGAACCTCAAATGTGAAGAACACGAATTAATTCATAATAAATTTCTGAAAAAGGAAAACAAAATCAAGACCAACAACATACAAATATAAACAAAACAAAAAAAAAAAAAAATGAAAATCAAAACTAACCTGAGATTCTTCGAAATAAGAAACTCCTAACTGAAAATTTCACAAACCGGCATGAATATGCTAATCTGAAAACAAATCAACAACAATATATAAATTCAAATAAAAAGCTAAGCATATTACATGCAAAAACAAATTCAAAATTTTTAAAAAAAAAATCCAATTCAAAATCAAATACAAAACTGCAAAAACAACGTCGCTTACCTCCAAACGAAAATCTAACCAAATATGAAAGACGATCACTCCAGTGAAAAATATTGAAGCACAACGAACAACACCGATCACAACGATTCGATAGAATCTCAAAAAATCTGCAACCACTGCGAATCTGTTCTAAAACAAAGGTTTATTCCGGAAAAAACCCCTAACAGGAACGAAGACCAACGGCGATCGCTCTCAACATTCGTCGGCAAGCATTACTCAAAACCACTCAACCAGATTCAGAAAAAAATTGAAGATCTCTCTGAAACTGGTCTGCAAAATTCAATCAGTTTGTACGTCTGCTAAACCCTGACTAATCTAACAGAATAGTTAAGGTAGGACCGTTAGGGGTAAAATTGACAAACCATAATGTTATTTAGTTTGGGCTATTGTATTTGGACTGATATAAAAATGGGCTTTGTACTAACCATTAAATAAACTTCCAATGTGGTTTTTGGTTAAAAGTTAAACTTTTGAAGCCCTTTTGGTTAGTTTTCCTTTGAATAAAAGATGATATCGGATTTGAATGAGCCAATAGAACTAGAGAAGATAGAGCACAAATCCACAACTCAAACTTAAAGCCCAATCCAAACACAAATTACAAAAGCCTACCCTGCACAAGGCCCAATATCTACATAATACAAACATAATGCATAGTTAATACTATACCTTGGATCCATTAATAACACACAAGCTAATAGCATAATGTGTTGGTATAAACTGTCAAACTAAAAAATTTCTCCATCGAGCCGTTGAGGATTCCCAATAAAACTGGAAGGGACACCAACTCTCCTAGCAGCTTCAGTCTATGCTTGAAAAAGAAAAGAGAAAGGAAAAAGGATAGAGCATAGTTTGAAATACATTACGAAATGAGTCTTACAAAAATTTGTGTCAAAAGTGGTGTCAAGAAATGTGAGCACACCCAAAGTGTAGAGCAGAGAGATTTGAGCGTTGTAAATTGAACAGTAGAACAAGCAGCTGGTTCTTAAGAGTCCTTTTCGAGGAACCAAAAAGATGTTCGTATGTTCTTCAAAAAAAAAAAAAAAAAGATGTTCGTATTCGTGGCGAGAGGAGAACCAAATGAGGGAAAGCAATTGCTTTGAAAATGTGGATAAAATCATTGGGGACGAATCTTGCTCCAAAAGTTTCCATATTCTGTGCAACGATCAAACGCAGACTAATTACACTCTTAATTATAATTAAGCAATTCATTGACTACAACATGTGGTATCAGAACCAGTTGAAGCTAAATGTTTGTTGGAGACAATTCTTGTCCCTAAAATGAAGTTTGCTCTGATAACCATATTTTACACGAACTCCTGATCATTCTCAATATTATTTCAAAAAAACGAAGACAGCTTGAGCACACTCATAAGGTTAGAATCTAATTCTCTTTTTAATCTTTTGCCAAGTATATTCAAAATGGAGATAAAGTTGGTAATCCACTCCCTGCTCATTACACGACAACAATTATATATAAAAAGAAAGAGGAAAAAAAAAGGAATTTTAGATCCTTACAAGTTACAACACAAAACACATGGGAATATTTGCCAAACAGAAAATAATAAAAATTGAAGTATCGCATAGTAGCGAAGTCCTTACTAGTTTGATCATCGTCTAGTTAGTTTCTTCAGGAACCCCACAGAACAGAACAATTTGACTTAATTTCCTTCCTTTTTAGTTCTTTAATTTATTTTTCTCATCTTTCTCCCGATCGATTTCATACAGCTCCTTTATAAATGCAATGAGATATATTCATGCAGCTCCTAAACCCTAGAAACCCTAAAATTCACTGGTTGCTTGTTTGCTCAAATTTGGGAAGCTATGAAACACAAGGGCAGTAGTACTAGTCGCAAGAAGAAATCTCTGTGCGAGAAATCGATGATTTTAGTGGCAAACATCATTAAACTTTCATCTCTCTCTCTAGGCAATATCAATCTTGGAACAACCAGGATCAAGATTCAGCAGCCACCGGAGCCAGCAGCTGCTGGTGCTAAAGTTACCAAAGTAGAAGTCCCTGGTCATCACAGTTCCAGGAGCCAGCCGAAAAGATCCCAGGAACCAGAAAATGAATCAAAGCCATTCTCCGTCGTGATGCAGGTACCAAGCACAAATCAGAATACTAGCACTACTACCGCTGCTACTGCTGCAAGCACTAGTACTCAATCATCGTACGTGAGTGAGAAGAGTAAGCGCGAAGCTGGAGGCGATGTTAATCAGAGAGCTGCAGATTTTATTAAAAAGAGGCGTGACAAGATTCAGAAGAACCAAGACGATCAACTAGTAGTGAACCTCACTCCTGGTACTACTACGGCTGGAATAGTATCATCGAAACATACTTCACGTGCACTGCCTGCCCCGGCTCCTAAAATATCCAAGCAGCACTACTAGTCTACTAGTCTACTACTCTTAAGCATATGTCTGCTTGTTGGTATAATTCTTGGAATAATTAAGTCGTACTGGAAAGAATAACGTTATATATTTTCATCTAGCTTATTCATGTTTCTTTTTCATTAATATATGCATCTATAAGTTAATGATTTTAACACATATGTATCTGTGTGTGATTTGAAGCTGCTTTAATTTTTGAAATTATTAAAGGATTTGTTGTATCTCATAATAGTTCAAAGACACGTTTCATAAATATGTAACATTGTGTAAAACTTGTTGAAATCAGGCCATTAACTAACGAATACCAAGCAATATATAAGGAAAAATGCTATCCACACACCCATTTTTACTCTCACACATTTTTTTTATTTTTTAGTCGTCAGATCAATTGAATTGAAGAATATCAATGAACAAAATTAATAAGGCGTTTGAATAGCACTATCCTATATATATATATATATATATATATATATATATATATATATATATATATATATATATACAGGCTTTGTATGCAAAAAGATACCTGACACACCCCGACCTGGGAATGTCGAAGCGTGCTGGCCATCACCGTGATGTGATGTAACCATAGGGATAAGTGATGTAAAAAATGAATAAATTTAAACTAAACTAGAACTAATTCAAATTAAGTAGTGATAGAGTACGCATTCGTGAGAGTAACCCACTACAATTATCCAGAGCATTAAAAGACAGTACGACTACCGAAGAGTAGTCAAGCAGCTAAAGTACACTTATTACACAACAGTGATAAGTTCATACATCTAAACCGAAGGTAAAGTCAGAAATTGCCAAGATTCCTCGAGTGCCCTAAAGAAACAACTATCTAGGTCCTGGAGGGGCGAAAAACAAAGTTGAGTGGGTCAGCAAAACAATGTTTATACAAAAACCTTTATTTTTGAATATACTAACCCCTCACCGTAAAACAAGTATAATTTCTTTTGAGAAGAACATACAACGTAAATAAGTATGTATCCACAATACTATAGCCAAATACATAGATGATAATATATATGAGGATATGCCAAGTGATGATAAGATTGATGCCACAGTAATATAATCATGTAATAATCAGATATAAACAGTTTGCTCATCATCTAAGCTAGCACACGAGTTGGAGTTGCCTAGTGCAACCTATACGACAAGACTGGGTGCAATAATACGCTATAGTACTACAATCACGTGAAGACTGGTGCTAAGCACGGTCACATACAAGTCGGAACTGCCTAATGCAATCTGTACGACAAGACTGGCACCTAAACTTGGATCCAAGGTGAGTGAACGATGCATATATGAACATACACGTGAAAGACTGGCCCTAGCCGTGGGCAGAGTACCAACACCAGGGTGCAACAAGATGAGCATATACAAATATGTATGAATGTCATGATAGATATATCCCAACCATATAGCAGCATTTATCACATTATCGAATACTAGGCAATATAAACGTAAAGTGAAGTAATTATGCATTTCTGGAAACTATAAATATATATAGGTATAAAATAAACTGCCCACTCACAAGTACGTCTTCGGGTCATAGCCCCCGAGCCTAGCCTAGCCTCGTACGTCCTCGAGATACGTTTTCCCTATATGTGAAATAACTATTTTTGAATTAATTAAAGCACATATACATAAACCTAAATAAAACCCCCATAGTTTGCTCAAACCTAGGGTTTAAATATACGAACGTGACCTACTCGACGTCACAAATAACCCCACATTTTAAAAATAATTTTTGGACCACTCACACGCAGGCCAATGCCGTCAGCTAGCCTGACGCCGTCAGGAATATTTTGTTAAATGCTAACAGAATTTAACGGCGTTACCTGACGCCGTTAGGAATACTCCATCACCTTTTTTGGCGAGCCTCGCCGGTCACCGCTATCTGCAACTCGCCGGAATATGGAAAAATCGTTGGATTTTCGGAAATTTTCAAATGAGCATAACTTCTTCATTTCTCAACCATTTTCAACCTACTTTATATGGAATTGAAGCTCATGAAGTGTAGAATCACTGTATACCTGTTTAGAGTCCAAAAAGTGGACTGAGGTTGCCGAAAAATGCCTCAAAAACTTCGGCCAAATTGGAACTTTTCGAAACTCGGTTGTTTCAACGTTGTTTCTTCACCAAAGTTTCACTAAGGACCTCGGGGAGCTTAATGGAAGCCTTCAAAGTTCCTAAAAGCTCATAACTCGGTCCCAAACACAATGAACTCAAAGCACTGAGTTCGGACCTCACGAGTTCGACGTCGAAAACTCGTCCAAACTGGGTTTCAAGAACATGGTTGTGCTCGTGAAGATGAGAGGAGTACAATGGAGTGGTTTTTGGGTTCGATCTGTGAGGTTTTAAGCTCGTTCATGGAGCTTGCAAAGAGAGTATACGAGACAGAGAGAGAAGAGAGAGAGAGTTTGTAACTTTTTCTTATTTTTTATTGGTTGCTATATAGTAGGAAAAGATGAGATTGGTTAGTGTCATAAAAGGTTTTAGATTTCCTTCAATAAAAGGAAATCGAAACTAATCCAAAAATAGATATTTCTACATAGATAAAATTACGTACTCTCGAAACAATGCGTGAAATTTAATTACGAGATGAGAAAATAAATAAGGGAGAAAATAAACACGCCACGTCATTTGCCACTGAGGGCATAATAGTCATTTCACACACTTGGTGATAAATTACATAGGAAAACTAAGGACGGGTCGTCACAATCCCCATTTTTTGAAAAAAAAGGGGATTAGGTGTGGGGCTCACTCTACATTGAACTTCAACGATCCGAACCTTCTATTTTGTAAGTCTCGATTCATAGATCATTTTTGCAAAAATTCAATTCAATTTGAAACAATTTGCCTATTTAACTATCAAGATAAAATTTCATTGTTTCTTATACAACAAAGTATTCGTTAATTTCTTTGAACCCAATTAGATGTCTTAAACATTTTCAATTTGGCTAATATTTTGTAAGGATGATCTATGAGGTGCAATTTGAAAAATAGACGGTTCAGATCGTTAAAGTTCGATATAGTGTGGACCCCACAACTAATCCCCATTTTTATAATAAAAAAATTAAGGATCATTTCCCTTAAAAAATTCCTATATATATAAAGATAAGTTTGGAATCACACATGTAATTACCTATTTAGTTGTTACTTAGTATTACGATCTAGTAGTATTCCTCTTCATTTGTAAGTGAGAGGTCTTAAGTTCAAATCTCGTGGATGGTGAATTCGATACCAAATTAGGCTGCTCATTATATGGCTTAGCCGAACTCCTCATTTACTAAAAAAAAAACTTACCTATTTAACTACCTGTTGTTAAGCAGAAAATTAAAATTATTTATACTATTATCAAGATAACTTTTTCCCAAGAAAAATGTTGACATTTCATTAGCTCAACAACTTAAAATAGATTTATTAAAGAGCAATATGGTGATTGTATAAAACCTCACTTTTTGATTGGTTCCCACTTTTACTCGTGTCTCACTTTTTGATTGGTTCCCACCTTCCCCGAATCAATATTTAAAGGATACCATACTCTCTTTTTTTAAAGGATGAACTCATTTATCTACTTGTAAATAATTTAGTCTTATTGTAGAAATTTTATAATTAGAACTATTCGATCTCTTAATCATGATTTGAAAATTATTCCTACAAAAAATCAATCAAACCGAATACAATTATAGATATGATGATCGAGAAATTGAACGGTACCTAGATGATGAAATTTCTATGGTAAAGTATTTAACTCATCCTCAATAAAGAATACAAGTATTATTCTTTTAAGTATTGGTGCAGTGAAGCTATGGCTTCCGTTTTAAGGTTTTAACATGACCAGGATTTCATTTAGTGGTCATACTTCTAAATTTGATATATTTGAATGACTAAACGTATCGTATCAGCTGATATAATGAAATACATATTGCCTGCAAACTGAAGGAATTGTTTTCTTGGCAACCAACTTTCTTTCAATATCAAATATTTCATCGGTATGTGTTTTGCCACGTTGATTAATTGATTGATTTGAGAGATTATCCTTAATAATATACTAATCATCTATAATCACACAATAAATTGCAAGGAAATCACTCATCATTCAATATTTGTTATGCGCACTAACTTATCGATTCAGTTTTATATGAATGATTGAACAAAAATGATTTCTAGACCTAATTTTTAAATAAAAGGAAGAAAATTAAACCAAACAAATTATATATTACAAGTTACTAATTTGGTGACAAAAAAATTCATAGACATTTATCCTTCTGTTGTGACATATGTTCTTATCAATATGTGATTGTATAAATCCTAAGTAGAGATAGAGTAGGAATCTTTTGGGATCTAGAAGATCTTTCCTAATAAACTTTGTATTACTTGGAGAGCAAATATCTCTCCTCCTAATTACTATAAATAAAGGCACAAGGACTGGGGAATAGTGTAACATAACAACACAATTCCTCAAGACTATTCTCCAATCTCTTTTCTTCTCTTTGCCGCACCTCTCTAGAAAATATAGGCCACAACACCTTCGATTTAATAAAAATTGTAGAGATGTTTTTTTTTTTTTTGTCAAATATAAACGGTAAAGATTAAACACTAAAGCCACGTTCACCTATTCTCTATTATTAATCAATGTCAAATCAAAGAATAAATGATTAGTATTCATGCATTTCTTAATTATCTGAAGATTCAGAGAACGTTTATATATATATAAAACAGATCGAATACTCGATATTCTTTTGCTAGCTAGCCAGCAAGTTGAAATTTCCAAGTTGCGAAGGGTCCGGCAATTCCAGTCAGAGAACAAAAGGAACCAGACAAAATCAACCACAAGAATCCCCACCACAGCGAGAATACTGAAAACGACATCACATATCTCGTTCTAACTCTATATAAATTAAACCCAACCATCCTGTAAAAAATAAGCATATTAATCACCTAATTACCAAGCTACATAATGTGCTATCCAGTATCCACACACATTTTTTATTTTGGACACTCTTCTTTTAATTTTTTATCATCACATCAAATAAATTGAAAAAAAGAAAGTAAAAAAATGATGTGTAGTCCAATCCCTAATCCCTTTTGCCCCTAATTATCTCACTGATCGATTTAATCTCGGGCCACCAAATAATTAATTTCCATTTCCCACCATGCTGCTTTAGCCGGCCGTATATATATATAATAAACACGTAGATACATCGAGTTCAAATTGTTCAATAATTAATTTAAGCAACGCTAATGATACTATCAGAGCCACTAGACATGGCCTGAAACGTAGACGAATGCGACGTCGTTGTGGGCGATTGCTCCTCGGATGGAGTCGTAGAGAGCTTCAGAGACAACGGCAGTGGGTGTCTGGTGGGTGACGATGAGTACTTGTTCTTCAAGTTAAGACCGGCCATTTTAGAAGATGGAGGGACAACCGGAGGATGAAGTGGGATCGGACGGATGGGCTTAGTAGTTGTTTGTGCGACTTTTGTTTGGCTCTGCTGCATGTCTTGTAATGAATTCATGTTTAATCCTGATGATATCAGCTTACTTTGTATTGGTGAGCTTTCACCAGTGACAGGTAGGGCTGCCGGAAAAGTCGAGACTGGAAACCCTCCAAGAATATTGCAACCCAAATTAGAGTGTGGCTGTGGTGGGAATGGCAATACTGGTACAACTGATGGTGAGGCTTCGCCTAGGTCTTCTTCCATCAATGAATTCAACTGCACATATTTAAAATACACAGTTAATAATAATCCATCATTAAAAAAAACGATATTATAAATTATTCTAATCTACAAAAAGAAAGTAATCAAACTTGGGCGCAAGAAAATGCCGTGTAAAATGGTTTGGTCGTGACTCATGGTTAACAATGACATATGTAAACGTAGAAAAATTGCTACAATGTCAAGTTGGTTTTAATTATATTGTCAAACTATAAATCTAAACCCTACATTAATGCAAAAATTATTAATCCACGATTTAAATTCAAAATTTGACAACATAATTTTTTTTTTATTTTTTTTTTGTAAAATTGCAAAAGACAAATCAAACTCATGGAAATAAACTAATACGCATGAACTAAGATTAAGGCAATTAAAATGCTAAATTACAATTAACTATGAGTATAATATTGATATTACATACGGGGGTATCGGTGGTGATGTCGAAGAGACTAGATCTGCGGCGGCGTCGGTTATGGTTGTTGCGCCGGAGGAAGTACTTTTGAGCATGACTCGCCACCTGAGTCGGCGTACGAGTCTTCACGAAGTTCCTAGATATCCCCCTCCAATCTCCTTTCCCTACCGTCTGTAAACCCACCAAGAACAGCTTGTGCTCCTCCTCCGTCCACGCAACACCTTCCCATACCAAAAACCAACCAATCCAACAATTAGTCAAGTAAAAAAAATTTTAATCCAAAATAAATGAACAAATTAAGATAATTGAACTCCATATTAGATCAGCAAGACGCTTGCACATGAGATTTCAACTTTGATTTCTCGCTCTAATAAAAAAATTAAAAAAAAAAGTCCACGAGTACTACATACCTCTCCTGCGCTCGCGGCGGTGTCCAGATGCGTGGACGACGTCGTCAGAAGCGTAACCGGCTTCGGCGTTTGAGTCGGCCTGCAGAGGCTGCTCATACTGGGACAAGTTGTTCATGCTGGCGCTCTTCCTGAACGCGTTTCCCTCCGTGACTCTAACACCGAACAGCATGATGCCATTTTCGGCGTTCGGGCCTCCACAGCCTCCGCCGCTGGCATCCGTGCATGTGCGGGTGTTGTGGCCGTTGTTCCCACACTGAGAGCACGTGCGAGACATGATCTTCTCTCACGACTCACACGTTTGTTGTTGGTGCTGTTTCAATAAGGCATGCAAGAAAGAAAGGAAGAAAAAGGTAATATCTGGGAAAAGACAGGAAATTGGTTTGTGTAATGAAAGAGAAAAATAAGGGCTGCTGTGGTTCATATATAGGGCGTTGCAGCTCTAAATAATAACCCTGCGTTTTGCGTATTTTTTAGTGTTTCTGTGTACGAACACGGAGAGTGGAACTTTGACAAATTTTTCATTATGCTTGGAATACGGGTGGTACATTACGTTTTATTATAAGTGGTGGAAGTTTTATTTTGTAAGTTGTTAATTTTTTAACACAAATATCTCACTATTTGTATAACGACACGTAGTGTACCATTTTGTATTCCGGACATACTAAAAATTATCTTGTGAAACTCCTATGCACCGCTAGAGTATTGAAGTAAAATCGGACATATGTTAATTCTCCACTTTATATTATTGTCATTTTTTGGTTACAGCAACAGGAATTCGAATTGCAACTTCTTTTAAATTAAAATAAAAAAATTCAAAATTTAATTATCTTTTGAACAATCTAACCTGTTATATATGTTCACAATTTAGTGTCATATTAGGGTTTACATTTTTATTTTTTAGAATAAGAATAAAAATTATATATTTATATAAGAAAACTGATGTCGTTCATAAAGATGTTAATAAGTTCAAGATGTATCCATTTAAAATATCATCCAATTTTGTAAGTTTAAATATGAAATCCTGTGTGTTCTCGTTGCATATATATATATATTCTAATTGTCTTGTAAGACCATGTAGACAAATATTTGCATAAATTAATTCAGCATAAAATTATTGTTAATGGTAAAAAGCGTTGGTGGAGGAGCAAAGTGATTTGTGCACCGTCGACTGGGCATATTCGATGGCTCTTTGACAAAGACATCGTTGTCTCGATGCCTTCACGTTATTCAGATCGTTCGTTGGATATCAGTCATGGACCATGGTGATGGTGGTGGATTTTGGTGGTGGGGTGGGATGTGGTTGTGGATGATAAGTAAAGCCTGGACCCCACTCATCACCTTCCACGACAAAACTTCTCTATTTAACCTCGACCTTCGTATGTGGCTACGCACCTCTTTGGTGGTGGTGGACGGATGCCATTTTGCTTTCGATTTCCTATTTTTATCCATCTCTCTCTCCCTCTTTTTGTCCTGCTTTTCGACTCATAAGTTTGTCCACCATAAACTCTCATACCCAACCATGTGAGGCCACGTAAGTAATAGTTTGCACAACATGAAGAAGTTTTTCAGTTGTAGTGTAACACTTTCACGTGATATTACTATATTACTGTATCTCTATATGTTCATTAGATATTGTAACTTAACTAGATTGCATATCAAGTAGTGTTCCGGTTGCACGGATTAGTAATACCACTTGTCGGTGTGACGAATTCATGGGAGGTTGTGAGTGTGAGCTGATTAGGCGGTTTTACAAAGCAGCAGAGGGCATGTCATTTTATAGGTGCTCTGTCTCTTTGGAATCAGAAATTTTTCAGTGTAACCGGTACACGAGATGGTACACTACATGTTACTATACAAATAGTAGGATATGTGTGCTAAAAAGTTAATAACTTAAAAAATAAAAAAATTCATCACTTTTATTAAAACACGTGGTATACCACTTATGTTCCCAACATAATTAAAAATTTCTCCTTTGGAAGCACATGTTCCTAATGTGTTGCTCTGCTTTTCAAAAGCATTTGATTCGTTTGATCCTTTTATCTACGTTGAACCTTTTCATTAGATGCATGTGTTTTGTGTTCCGTCTGCATCTTGTTTTCTTCTGCAATTTTTCTGTAGTCACATGCAGTGACGCCATGTGTACGTGGAGTTAAGGCAGTGCAGCGGCGGTTGCAAGTGCAACTTTCATTCAACACCCAGTTTCTCCAACTGTCAGTTACATATTGTGACTTTTGTTCTTAGCTTCCTCTTTGATTATTCAGTTTCCCCAAACTAAAAATCAATAAAAACATGCATATCACGATTGTATATAATATATGTGCATCATGATACATGCTCGATTCTCACCGATCACCTAACATTTAACAATTTAAATCAATAACGTTATTGTTTGTTTAAAAAAAATTATATATATATATATATATAATAGTTGAGTTGATTAATTCTTTTTTACGTGGTTTACAATATGAACAGAAAAACGGACTCAACCTTAGCATAATAGATGTATAATCAAGCTTTTCTCTCGTATTGCACATAAATTTGAACCAACAGTTTTAACTATAAAAAAAGGCTCTTAAATTAGCCTCAATAGTTAAATAAAAGTCTCTGTATTACTGATCATGTTATCTAAACAAAATATAAGGACAGAAGTACACAATTAAAAAACAAAGTAATTAAAAAAACAGAAGAACGAAGATAAAGAACCCTACCGTCCAATCTGTTGACTGCACTGCGCAGATTTAAAATAATTATGTTCATGATGATAGACCCTGTTCTCACGTATACCACGTGATAGAATAAAAATATCAAAACCCTAAGCAAGAAACAGGCAGCTACATTATCTCCATGACTTCCGGAGTTAGCCCTCCTAAATCAAAATCAACGAGATAATAATAATTGCTCCGTTGCAGACCTCAACTTAATAATTGCTCTTCATCTAAGTTTGAATTTCCTATTCGCAATTTAGAAATAAAAAATAACTAATGATAACTTAAACTTTTATTTATTTTCGTAGTTTTAGTTCATAATTAATAATTTATTGTTATTATTTTTTGCAACGATATATTTACATTTAAAAAGTGAGAAAATTGATTGGAACTCGTCATACCCGATATCCGAATGTAAAAACTAAAAACGCTTACACACAAAGAAAAAAATATATCATTAAATTTAGTACTAAATGTCACATAAATAAACATGCAATAAGGCACAGAACTGTACTGATTTAGCTTGTAGAATAAGCAATGGTCCTTATCAAACGAAGACAAGGAGCATCTCATATTACATATCCACGTTTGGGATAAGTTTTTCTGACTTTGATTGGCCATTTAATCCACTGATTGGTGTTTGGTATCATCGTTGATGGGACAACGTGTCTTGAGATTGGCTAACAACAGCATCGGATAAAATGTTTTTCTAAGGCCACCATAGATCAACCACAGCGATCCATGTCTTCAACCCAACAAATTAGATTGCATTAGGCTTTTTACATTAGCACCCAACAAAATATTAAATGTATCACATATTAAAATTTAATATTAAATGATTTGTTTATCTTACTATGTAATGACAATTTTGACCTTAATATGTTTTTAAAAAAAATTCTAAATACATCTCAAATCACTTTTTACGTATTATTTATCTTCTTTAACTATCAAAATCTATCCGACCCTCCATTGTTGAACAAAACCATAACTAATGAAACTACAAACATGTTAATTGAGAAAAAATATTTTTGACGAATGAAACACGAAATCGATGTTCGGAAGCTTCACATGAGGTAATACTTCATATTTTTTTTATTGTTTTAGTGGTTTTGACGACATCAATAATTATTTAATCTTGCTTTTGCTGCATTGTTCAAGCTTCTATATTCGTATTCATCTTTTAGGGATCACAGGAATTACATAAAGAATTAAACACCTAAAATTATCACCAAATATTAAAAACAGACGACATGGGTTTTAATGGTAAAATTAAAAACAACTCACGTGTGATTTAAATCCTAGGCAGCATCTTTTGTCAAAATTCAAGTCGGTATTTTTTGTCCAAATTAAAGCTTTATAAGATTTGAGAAATGTGGGGTGTATAGAAAATATGGGGTGCATGTACAAAATGTAAGGTGTATATTGAGACAGTGAGGTGTGAGGGTATTATGGGAAAGTATGTGGGGGTGTATTAAGTATGTGGGGTTTATTCAACAATTTGTGAGGTGCTAATATAATAAGCCTTGGATTATTGGTCAAAACATCTTTTTTATTTCTTTGTAACTTGTTTTTCCATGTAATTTGCAATTGAAAGTGAAGGCTAAACTAAACCATATTCTCTTGTCGATCGCTTATGTCCATGTGAAATTTTTTGGCAAATGAAAGCTAAATTCGAGCAATTATTTTGGTGAATTGCTTATGTGTGTGTGGAACTTTATAATTGCTTAGCTTTACACGTACGAAGACTTCTTACCGCCTTGTCAAAATTAAAGATCTCATGAGCAACTAACCTAAACAAAATCCTTGTAAAACACGAACATGATTACGAAAAATAAATATGATCAATAACCATCACAAATTATAGAAAACTCTATAAAATTCCTTAGCAATGACGCATGTGTTGTCTAAACTAGTTTAATTTCTTAACGATAAGGAAACCCTAATCATACAAACTAACACTGTCAAGCTAATTTAGAGTTAAACTTCCTTAATCAACTGCTAATTAACTACATGCATTACCATTGAATTCGTTGCCGTTCATTTCAAGAAATAGTTGTGCAGCTCAGCTAGCTTAATTAGCAGAAAAAAACAAGAGGAATACTAGTGTACGGATGGCCATGGTTTGATACTTGGTGACGAGCAAGTGCGCAACATCATGCCGGACGTAGGCCCTACAAAGTATGAAAATAACGTAACGTAGAAAACGAGTTTTAGGACCAAACTCTTTTCAGTCTTCTGTCTTCTAGTTATGTCCCCAGATTTCAAGAGGGCCGACCTTTTAGATATTGAAATTTGACCATAAACGTGTTGATCCATTCCGAGGGGGAGTATGGCTCTCATAGTTTGCATGTGCATGAGGATACATTAATATGACGATGTACACCCATCAATCTGTATTACACCCAAAGCTGCAATATAACAACTAGGGAATCGTATATTGATTTGAAGAGCGGTGATATTTGGGACGATATGATAACTATTTCAATTTTTAACTTTTTTTTTAGTTTGTGTTTAAAATAGAAAAAATATATATGAGAGAAACGTGATTGGAGAAGAATGAAGCGGAATGTGATAGAGAGATGTAGAAGAAATATATACAAGATGAAAACCACAAACAAAAAACAGAAAACTATTTTATATTAGTTTTATTTTTAATGTTATGTAATCATTCATTATTCGTTTCTTCATCTCCCTCCCACTACCTTCCTTATTCTTTATTCTTCCAACTTTCCCTTTATCTCAAAATTAAAAACAAAAAGAAATATATTGTAACTATGTTCCAAGACATCTTCTATCGCTTGGTATGGTAAAAATAGCTACAACTAATGGCATCGTTTGGTGGATTAGAATGAACACAACACTATTTTCAAGGTACGGTGAAAGAAGAAATGAAAAATTGTGACCAAATTAGAGGTAGAAGAAGAATTACTCAAGAAGAAAATCAGTTCATTTCAATTCTCCTCAAAATAATAGGACTAGGAAGGAGAAATTATTTCATGTCTAATCCTCTTTTAGTCCCCTCAAAATAAAAAATCATTATTCTCTATCGTTAATGTGCCTTAAATTTTGAGAGTTATATTATTCCAATCTAGTCTGTTATACCAAACGAGGCGAATGTGTCAAAGTTGGAATTATGGGCTAGTGACAAAAAAAATGGGTTCAATTATGGACCTAGTTAAAACCCAAAGTTAGTGTGGCTTAGTTATAGTCCAAGTCCACAAAGATTGTTATAATCCAAGTCCAAGTCCTAAAGTCAACAAAAGTCACATATCTATTTGTGGAATTGGTTCCCTTCCTGAGCAAATGATAGAAATTCATTAGTCATTAACACGAGTCGTTGAATTTTGATTCAACGGCTATAAACAGAAGGGCTTCTCTAAAGTTATAATAATTATAAACGTCAAATCAAAATTTAACGACCTCTGCTAGTGGGTCACAAAGATTCCTACCATTTGCTCAGTAGGGAATCCAATTCCTCTATTCGTCTTTCATGCCTACAAAAGTAAAGCACAATGCAACGAATTCAACTAAACGACAGGCCGTTTCCAATCCAAAGCAAAATATAAAATATCAGCGCCACGTCAGCTATTCCACAGATTTCGATGGAAGCGGGAAGCCTTCTCCGCAGT
This sequence comes from Crataegus laevigata, assembly GCA_963580275.1. Classification (NCBI taxonomy): domain Eukaryota; kingdom Viridiplantae; phylum Streptophyta; class Magnoliopsida; order Rosales; family Rosaceae; genus Crataegus; species Crataegus laevigata. The sequence continues at coordinate 5,748,379 of OY756940.1, forward strand.
CCAATTCCATGGACTCCTCCAAAACGCCCTTTCGGACGTCGTCTCCTCCCCGCTTTCCCGCGCAGCATTAGAGCTTCGAATTCAGACACTCGTTACAGAGGCCCAAAGCCCAAGAGAAATTGTGTCGCCGATTGGGTCTCCAACAACGACGACGCCGCTCGGAGCTTGCCGATATACGCGGGCGGCGCCTCCCTCCTGGCCGTCCTCTTCAACCGCACCGTTTCGGACATCGCTCTCGTCGCTGACGCCAGTAGGTAAGCAACGCAAATGCATTTCTCTCTGCTTAATTACAACCACTGCCACTTCAATGCAATTTCCAGAATTTTGAAGCTTCATTTGTCAGTTATTAGTTAGGCAATTTGATTAGTGAGCTTATGAAATTATGTTTAATTTGTAGTTCACAGTCCAGAGCTGATTTATTGACGTTGGGATTGGCCGTGACCAACATACTAGCAGGTTTGGTGTGGCTGTCGATCAGGCCAAAATCTATATCTAAGGTCAGAAATTAGCTGATTGATCCCATTTTTTTCAAATGAATTAGTGCTAATATGTTTAGGGTTTAATTTCAGGTGAATCCGGAAGGGGTCGAATGCGAGCAGATGCATTCGAATCTTCCCAAGACTCTACTTTCTGAGTTGTTGTGGTAATACATTAGCATATGTATATAGCAATGTTGATCAAATATCTGTTCATAAAGAATGTATACCGTTTTCGTCATTGTCCGCAGTTTCATGTGTTGCCAATTCGTAACGCGAAATTCTGTTTTATAAGGCTGAAACCAAAACCTTGATGCCAAGTAAGAGAGGGGGAAAATGTAGGTTATTTGTTGCGATTGGCGGATTAAGAAATGAGTACTTTGCTAATCTGTTTCCAAAGTGGCAACCGCAGTTTCACTTTGCTAATCTGTTTTCCAAAGTGGCAACCGCAGTTTCATGTGTTTTCAATTAGTAGTGCGAATTCTGTTTTATAAAGCTGAAACCAAAACCTTGACATTAAGTAAGAGAGAGGGAATGTAGGTTATTTGTTGCGATTGGCGGATTAAGAAATAAGCACTTTGCTAATCTGAGCATGGCTGGTTAATTGTTGTTTTTCGTTACTTATTTTCAGGGCATGGGAATCTCTCTCAAGCGTGACATGCTGCCGGTCTCTAGTTGTAGTTTATGGTGGCAGATGTATCCTTCAGATTGGTTTTGCAGCTGAATCTTCCAATGGTGATGGAAAGGCTGTGGATGTGGATGCTGATAAACTGATGCAAGGATCACTATATCAAGGGGTTATGAAATCAGGAGTTCGTAAGTACCTGCCAACGACTACATGTTTCTTCGACTTTTTTCCATGTCACAACTTACAATCTGAACAAGACTGTCATTCTGTTTTTTATCAGAAAGCTATTTGGCCAACCTATATCTTTATCCTGGGAAATCCGAGCTACCATTTCTGCCTTCAAATACGCAGGTTTAGCTTCGTCTGTTGTTTTATATACATTTTTCTCAAGTTCTACTATTCTGTTCATTAAGAATCACGGTGTATATCTGCATTTTAAGGATTGCTAAACACGATTTCCAACTTTTTCAGGCAGTAATATTGCAGCCACTTGGAGACAAAGGGATTGCTGTAATTGGTGGTGACACAGTAAGAGGATTCACATCGTCTGATCAGGTGTGCCCATTTTTACTTTGAAAATTTTGAATTTGGTAACACGGTTTGACAATGGGCATATTGCATAAAAGATAATATTCCTGAAGTTTTCCTCATTTATCTTTATCAAAGTGTATAACAGCATACATACATTCTGCAGAATGAAAAATATATAACGTGTGACCTATTGATCAAACTCGTCGTTGGCATAGTCCATCAATTAGGCTCTGTTTGTTTATATTTATCAAGTTATTGCAGTAACAATTGAAATGGTAACAGGCATGGATTTCATTAATTGGAGAGAAGCTCGATTCTACGCTATCAAAATACGTGGATAACCTCCCATTGGCTGTACAAGATCCAGTTTTGAAGTAATTAAACTGTGAGGCCTAATGATCGTATCGCTTTATGCAATGGCTGTAGCCTTTAGCCAGGTAATTTCTCATTTTTTATTTAAACCGCATCACATAGCTTATAATAATTTTGAAATTATTACCCAATATATGGGCACAAAGTTTGTCAGAGGCTTTCTCATAGAGAAGCGAGCAAGACTCCATAATTTCAGCACAAACTACTCATGCCCAACTGCGCGACATCTCTCTCTCTCTCTCTCTGAATTACAAGATGTTTATTTCCATGTTTAGGTTCCTCAAGCAACAGCTTATCGTACAGAGGATGAAGGATGGCAGTTATCGAGATCATGTTCTCATGCCTTCCAATTCTACTGAGATACCTGAAATATATAATGTATGTAGTCTGTTTCTTGTATTATCAGTCAGTTATCATCGACAATGCATTTCGAACAGATTCTTCAGAGCTGCTTGCTGGGAATTTGTACAAAGCGGACTCTTCAGAGCGGTGTCTAATTCTAAACTCAACCGCACTTCTATTACTAATGCACGTAATTTTGCTCGATTTCTATAGTAAGAATGGCTGAGTTGTACTTGCATTGTGGTTTTGCCTCCAATTTGCCTGCTAAAACAATTCCAAATTCATTTCGATAACTATAATTCAAATCCCCGTCTGTCTCTCTTGAGGATTGATGCGCAGCTGTAGTTGCAGTTGTTGGATTAAATTTTGAAACGCACCCCCTTATTTGCTTCTGAAACATAAACCATTATTTGCTTTTGCCAACTGCTGCACCAATCCGTAAGAGAGACGGACGGGGTTTTTTCTCACCTTTTCCATTTGTTTTACGCTTACGAATTTAGCGTTCCCTGCGATTACTTTTCCTTTAAATGACATGAAAACATAATAAAAGGACACCCAGGAGAGGAAAAAAAATCCGTAGTCCACTTTATTTGATTGAGAAAAATGAATTTGTATACAAGCAAAGGAAAACTTCATTTGATATTGTCACAAAATTTACACTGTAAGAATCCTTTCATTAATTCGATTTGTGTGTAGAGCGTGTAAAAAAAAGATGGAAAAAAATGGCAGCTCTGTGTGATTTACTCTGCAGAAGTAAGAGACTTCTTCTCCCATGGCAGCAACCTAGTCACAGAATCAGCAAAGTACCCCAAAACAAAGTCCTTCAACCCGGTGTCCCACACCTCACAGAACCTCAGCCGCCAATTGGGCGGCTCAACCGCCTCCGTCCCCAGCCCCGGGGCCCTATCTTTCGACCCCTTATTCTGATCCTCCTGCCAATCCACCACGTACGTCGCCACCCGCCTGAAAAACTTTGCCCTGAAAGTCTCCCACACCTGGTACTTGTAGTGGTTGATCACCGCGATTCCCTCTGGAACACTGAGGTACCTGTATCCCTCTCTCAGCCGGAAATGGTGCACCACATTGAGCAGAGTCACATCGAGCAGCTCCGTCCGCACGATCGACTTGTGCCGCTCCGGGCTCTGCAGCCGGCATGTGTACCCGACCGTGACTCCCTGCGGGGGTTGAGAGCTCAGCCCGGACGGGCCGAAGCTGTGGCAATCAGTTCTGATCTCCGCAATGGTGGCTGAATTTGAAAAATTTGAAACTAGTTTTCGCAGCGAATTCTCCCCCGGAACACCATAATCTCCTCCGCGACGGCGGAAAGCGCGCGGGAAGTAAAAGAACTCGTCCACGTCAAAGAATCCGACCCAATTGCATTCGTCTTTTGCTCGCAAAGCGCAGTGGGAAAAGCCTGCTTCTTGGGTTTTGATCCACGGCCAGCTCTGCCTGCTGACATTGTAGTCCTGGGAATCCAGCTCTCGAACGACGTCGTCGATCCCGTCGTCGCTGTTGTTGTCGTAGATGAACCACCGCTCGACGCCGAGCCACGAGTGGTACATAATCCACTCTTTGATCGCCGGTGCTTGGTTCCACAGCATTGTGCACACACAAAGCTCATGCTTCTTCGGATTGGATTGGACTGGATGGGATTTGGAATTGTGAATTGTGGCTACAGAAGGCAGAGTGACGTGGACTGGAGCTCTGGGGTGGCCGGTGTTGTATCCGATAGTGACCCGGATTCCGTGGGCCTTATCCGGATTGTTACGGATAGTGCGGGGGAGGAGGCACCGGACGACTTCCTGAGCGGCGCCGACGGCTTCGGTGGTGAGCACAAAGCCGCTTTGGTCTTTGTCTCTGTCCCAATTCCCCAATCCAAAGTGGCAGCTGAGCCGGGTCGGATCCGAATTCTTGTGCGGTCGGAGGTTCAGCCCCTTAACGAACACAACCGCCGTGTCTCCGTCAATAACCGCCTCGTAAACCACCTTGTCCCATGGAGAAGCCGTGCCGTTTGTCCCGGCCGTCGTAATGCAACTGCCGCGTCGTCGCAAATCAACGGCTGTGGAGAAATTGAGCGGCGGCAGCGGACACCGGACAATGGACCGGAAGTCATCGTAGCCGTCGGTGGATAAAACTGGTCGAACCGCAAAATCCAGGTGCCGATTCTTTTCTTTATCTTCAAGAACGTCGTCATCCGAACCGTTGAACCGCTTGCGGTAAACGCACTCCCACTCGTCGTTTTGGCGGAACCGATTGGGCACAATGAGAAGCACGTGATCGGGAAACAAGATTCGATCTTGGACTCGAAACGACGGCGGCGACACTTTGCTGTGCTTACTGTGGGCAGCGAAGGACTCGAGTATCGAGTTGCTGGCGGTGGAGGAGAGGAGGGAGAGGGTGGTGGAGGAGGCGGTTAGGACTGGCCGAAACGACGCCGGGCGGAAGCGGCCGGATGATACGAACAGAAGGAAGATAAAGAACGAGAAGCAGAGCACCAAGGGTCGTCTCAGTGACAAGTACTGCTTCGCCTGTAAGTAGGACCGCCCCATGCGCTTCCGCTTGCGGCGCTGCTCTGACGAGTCCATGATTGCTAAAAACGGAAAGTGCGAAAAAGTCCAAAAAAGCGGGGGAAGGGGTTGGAGAATAATTAGTGGGTTTTGTAGATCTGCTACTGCCAACAAGTGGGTTATATGGAATTTGGCAACTTTCGGGGGCGTTTAAGAGAGAGAGAGTCTATAAGGGCGGCTGGTGGTGGTGGATGAGGTGTCAAATGGGTAAGGCTGCTGGTGGAGGAGATGGTGGAGGATTATGTGATTAGTCTGTCGACGTTGATTAGTTAAGGGATTTTTTTGGCAGGAAGAAGACTTGGGGAGACCGAAATTATTGGGATTTGAGGTGGACGCTTTTCGGGGGATTGATTTGATTTTCTGAGGGGAATATGAGGCGTGAGGTAGAAGACAGGCGTCCATGGAGGTTGCTCAGAAACTACACATTTTATTTTATCTTTTTGGGTGAAAAATTAAGTTGTGATTGACAATGTTGGACATACGTACAATTAAAGTTAGGCCACTCTCGGTTTCCTTTTTTGTTATAGAAGATTGTGATTTAAATTTTATGAACGAGAATTGTTGATCGAAAGAAGAAAATATTGATGCTCTATTGACCAAAACAACGAAATATTAACGATTTTTTACCGTCTGTTCAATCATTTGCATATCTTCTATTTAATTGTGTTAACGAACAAACTGGAGTACGAAAATTATTACTCACTAAAATGATATTGACTTAAGATACTCATCATAATCCATAAGCTTATGTTTATATAAGTGTAATATGTATTCCATTTACCTTATTTGACACTAACCGAATATGTATTCCATTTGGATTGAGGAACTATAAAAGCAAGATTTGGATTCCACAAGACTGAATGTACTTTAAATTTTCTTAGGAAAACTAACTAATACTGGATTGAATGTATTTTAAATAACTGTATGCGGTGCGTGTCAAATAGGAGAGATTTTTCAGATTGCTCGGAACACGGGGCTCGGAGAGATTTTTCAAAGTGCTTGAAACACGACGCATAATACATGTCGTTAAACAATTGGATGGTTACTTGAAAAACAATTTTTTCTCCAATTATATTATGACATGTGATGTTTCGACCCGTATTACGGATGCATTGAAAAATCTCTCGTCAAGTAGATTTGAAATGACAATATGCATTAATTATTTAAAATCCCTCTCGTCAAGTAGAGTTTTTTTTTTCCCTTTGTAATTGAGATTACATGATGAACAAACATGACACCAAATATAGGTTCATTCTTTTTCATGGACCAATTTCAACATCATATTCGTAACTAATTTAAATGCAAAATTGAAATAATATAGAGAGAATTATACGCACTCTTTTTTGTTCTACCTCTGTGGGACATCCATACGAGTGTATGACTAGTTTTTCTCTTCTCACCCGCTCTGTCTATTTAGGACATGTGTATAAGTGTACAACAGATCTCTAACTTTGTCTAATTATTCTAACACCTATGTAAGCACATGTCAAGAGGCTAATATAGTATTTAGCAACAGTTGTAGCAGTTGATAACATTGACTTTAGAGGTGGTCCATGAGTTGTCTAATGAGCTGGTCGACATTCATTCCAAAAGAGCTTGTATCCTTTTTCTTTTTTCCTTTTTTTTCTCCTTTTTTTTTCTGTGTTTGGTCAAGACTCAATAGGTTGGGAGGATTAGCCGGCAAAAGGTTTGGTCTTGGAACTTTCATAAAACAGTGTTAACCACGAATTAAGCAGAGCTCGTGCATAATTCCATGTGCTTCACACGATAATTCGAACCACCATCCTCTCTACCATTTGATTCATTTCTTGCACCCTTAGAAACACATATTCTCTCTTCAAAGTAAAAGTTCGTTTAGAAGTGCTTTTAAAATGACTGAAAGTGTTTTTGGTGAAACTGTTTTTGAGAGCAATTCTTAGCAAAAATATAAATGAATCCTAAAAAGGCACACACTAGTTATGTGTTTCGTGTTTTTAGAACAAAAAAACATTTCTCTAAAAGAGCTTTTAATCATTTTAAAAGTACTTCTAAACGGCTTTGATGCTTAAAAAGAGCTTGGTCTTGCGTGGTAGTTTGACAAGTTCTTTTACATTGCGGTTAATTGCACATTTAAAGTCAAATTTATTAGTGATAATATTGACAACAAATCACCAACAGTAAGATTTTTTTTTAAAACAAGACCATAGTGTATTTCTTTTCATCAAAAGTGCAATACAATGTTTCAAGAAAACAAATTCTAATTCATTTCACCAACAGTAAGATGAAAGTTTCAACAACATCAATAACCTCAGCAACACATTTTAGAAAATTGGAGTTGACCAAATTGTATAAAATTTGGGAAATGAATTCTGCCTTTCTTTTTTACGCACCGTTGTTAATTTTTTTTTTTTAAGAAAAAAAATGGAATCAATTAGTGTTTTCGTCATGACATTATATACTTTTGGGAAATGAATAGACTCACATAGTCATTTCAAATCTCAAAACAGTTATAACTTAATTGTGTGAAACACTCACTTTCACATTAGTTATCAACACACCATAGAAGATTTGAATACAAGGACATTCATGCAACCAAACCCTAAAATCATCGAGTTAAAGTGTTGATTCTGATGGGTTTTGTGGTCTAATTCAACATAGTAATTACATAACCCAAAGAATAAAACCATTCGTAAAAAGGATGGCTGAAAGAAACTAATGATAATTGAAGGGAAATTAATCCATGACGCAACTCCATTAGCAGACTCTTCCTATCAAATTATGAGCAGTGTTTAAAATATGCACAAAATGCAAACTCCACTCTATATCGGCGAGATATAGAAAAATTAATGAATATCAATGATATTTACTGATTCACAACAAAAAATTTACTGGAATTCATTACAAATTTTGCACTTTTGATTTTTTTTTTTTTGAGAAATTTTTCTCTAATTTCAACTAAATCTGAATAAGTTGATATACACATTCCATTACAAATTTTCATAATTTCCGTCGAAGGAAACCCATATATCAATATATCCACTCTATATTCCTATAAATTTGCATATTGATATTGTGGAGCCAAAAATAATTACAAAGCGATACGTGGATTTTGGGTGAAAGTGACAAAATTACCCTAAAAGCATACTGGAATTCGCGTGAGCAGCAGGCAATTATCCCTTAACCAAGTAAAAAAAAGTGCCCAAAATAGGTAATAATTCAAAACCTATTTCATTCACCCTCATCAAATCCTCTCCACAAGGTAACTCCCAAATCATTCCCCTTTTATTATATTAATGAGCTAATTAATTAGAAAATTATTCTATTAATTAGCTAATTAATTGATTTATTATTCAATTATTGCTAATTAAACACAAATCAATAACCTAGCACACAAAATGAACCAAGTGGCCGGTCCTCTCCCAAAGGGGCTGGCCACACCCCTATAAATACTATCTCATTCTCTCCAAAACTCAATTCCAACTCCCATGCAAAATTCTCTAAATTCTCCAAACACTTTTCTCTCTAAATTCTAACTTTGGCATTAGTGGTTCCTCGGCCAAAGCCCCCCCCAAAAAAAAATCATCGTGGGCGCGTGAAGTTCTTAACCTTGACCTAAGGTGTTAATTGTTTTGTAGATGCAATTTTGTCCAAGAAGGAGAAAGAAGAAATTTGCATCCACAAATTGGTACTTTCATGGAGAGTTGAGTCACACACTCGTAGAAGGCTCTTGCATCTAAGGTTTTTCTATTTTCTTGTCCATTTGTAGATTTTTCATACGTTCTTACTCTTAGAATTTTTTTTATTTGCAAAAATTCTTGAATAAAACGTAAAAGAGAAGTGCAATGTGTCACACCCCGACCTAAATCAAGGCATGCTGGCCGTCACGTGAGTGTGACGTAACCATGTGCACAGTGCGGAAGCAAGATTAATAAGAGGAAAACGAACGAATCAAAACCAAACAACTAGCAGTCCAAGCTAATATGACGTGCTAGTGCGAGAATTAAGAGTGTTTACATAACCAGAGCATAAATACACTAGTGCAGTCAAGCAGGAAAATAATAAGTTCAAATAACCCCAAATGTTGCCCTACATAAGGAGTGGTCTGTCAGAACTTTCGCTGGAAACCTCGTAGCCACCAAGGAATACTACCTAGAAACTGGAGGGGCGAAAAACAATAGCGCGAGTAGGCAAAAACAAAGTTTTTCAAAATTATTTCATTTTCTCAAAGTTATAACCCCTCTCCGTAAAACCTGTATAATTTCCCAGAAATAAGTTTATACTCATATACATATATATCTCAAAATCATGCCAGGAAAACATGCCATGCCAAAGTATTGCCACTGAATGCCAATCGTAACTCGGTGAGTATGAATGAATGTCAGGTAATCAAATCAGTTCTTGGCTGAATCTATAGCTTATATCAATCCTAATCATATAACATATGTCATGCACGCAAATCAACACCACCTATAGTGGTCTGCACAACATAACTGAATATATAATAAATATGCTCTAGTGCTACGATCACGTGAAGACTGTGCGAATAATCGCGGGTCACCTACGAGTCGAACCCACTTATAGTGGTCTATACGACAGGACTGTGCACCTAACTTGGATCCAAGGCAAGCATACGGTGCGGGAGGTAAACATCACGTGAAGGACTATGCCCTAACTTTGGACGGGAACACTAATATCAAGGTGCAGGTTTATGAGCTTTCATCATATCACATCCTTCTCATCATAACAAATAAATAAATAAACTTACTTGACACTTACATGTGTGTCCGCAGCACCAATCATAAATATATGCAACAATTAATGTATAATAAAACAGTAAGTATATAGGTATATACGGAAAACCAAAAGCCCACTCACTGATATGTAGCCGGGTCGTAACCCCCACGCCTAGCTTGGCTACGCTCGTCCTCTGGGTAGGTCTCGCCTATATAAGAAGTAACTGAATAAACGTTATTTAAAGCACATAAACAAGATTCGTAAAATAACTTCTTATACATTGCTCAATTTTGGTATTTGAATATACCAACGTGATCTACACAACCTCGTGAACATCCCCATATTTTTAGAAAAAAATTCCGACCACCCACGCGCCTCCACGCGCCGGCGATGTCATAACCAGACGCGCGGCCACGTGCTAGGCACACTGACGGCATCAGTTAACGCCATCAGGAATATTCCGTTAAATTCAAGCATATACCGTTAGAAAACTAACGGTGTCACATAACGCCGTTAATATATTCTGTCAAAACTGACGGAATATACTCCTTTCTTCTCTGACGAGTCGCCGGTCGCCGGCAATAGCGCCAGTTTCTGGGTAAAACTTCAAAACGTTATAACTTCCTTATTTTTGCACCATTTTCAATGAAACAAGTCCCATTATAAAGATCTCACCAAGACAAACAAAACAATACCCGTCTCAACCCCCAACTCGCAAAGGATTCACCGAAAAAAGCATCGAAAATCCAGCCAAAATTTGAAACTCTTCGTTCTCGGGATCCCAACGTCCAAATTCTTCCAACGAAGTACTCCGAGCTTTGTAAGGACCTTTTTAATCTCCCTATGAGCTTGTAATTCCCTAAAAATCAACATTTTACGATTGCATGAATAGTAACCAAATCGGAGTTAGGGTTTTACGAGTTTTCAAAGGTTTCCTTACCTGAAAATGGTACCTTTGAACTCGTATGGTCCTCACGAACACAATGGTGACCTTAGAATCTTCGATCTGTGAGGTTACAAAGGTTTTTGGTGAAGGTGCGTACGAAAATGAAAGAGAGAGAGAGAGAGAAAAAGAAAGAAAGAAAGAAAGAAAGAGAGTGAGTGAGTGAGTGAGTGAAAGAGAGTGAGTCTGAGAAAGAGAGATAACACGAGAGTGAAAGAGAGAGAAAGTGAGTGCGTATTGTGTGGTGCAAACTCAACCAACCAATCACCAACTAAGAAAATATCTAGTTCTCATTGGTCCCAAATAATTAGGATTTAAGATGATTGGCCCAACTTAGCCCAAAACACCACCCACAACCAACGCTCAATGGCATTTCAGTCAATTCACATCAATGATATAAATTTTTCTGGGACGGGTTGTCACACAATGGCTAGAAATTTAGAAAATTCAACAAGTGAAAATTTCAATGTTCAAGAGATAGGACCACGATGATCCACGAGGCTAAGTATGACAATAAGTGGAGTGGCACCACCACTACGAGCCTCCGCCATGGCAACCACCGCAGTGGCCACCACGGCAACCACCCTCGGCGAGGTCCATGGCACCACCACCACAGCCCAAGCCATGTCATCCAAGCTTGAACGGGCCCAAGCCCAAGCCGTGTCATCTAAGGTTCACGGTACTAAGGCCACGGTCTAAGCCGTGTCACTTCAAGCCAAGCCCAAGCCTCGCATCCGTGAGCATCACACGCCGAGTAGCCCACTCCCTTAGCCTAGCCTGCTCCTGTGGTTGCCCAAGCAGCTCAAGTCAGCCCAGGATTAGCTCAACCATTCCAACTCTAAGTTTCAGGACCTACGATCAGACCGGGGGCATTTTCACCATAGTTCTCCATGGATCTGACATTCTCCAATTCAAATCTCACGCTCAGAGCCTACCACACTTCCACTGCTCAAGGACATTCCTTCCAAGCTCTTCCAATCCAAATGGCGAACAACACTTGTCTCGACAAGTCATAGAGTTGACAAGCGCTCTAGCACAAAAGACGACCTTAGTGAATCAGCTTTTGCAACACACCGAGATCCAATGTCCCCCATAAAAGGTGTCCCGAAGTAGGACAATGGCAGGCGAACATTTCTAATAGCATCCCAACAAGCAGTCATTCAACCAGCCACAAGTCGAGCATTCGGGCAGTGTACATTCTCGATTGAGCCCCCCAAGATAACGTGTACTCCCGTCTTAGCGCGCGGAGGAGTGTGCACTCTCGACTAAGCTCGCGGACGAGCATATACTCACGGTTGAGGCCATACTCCGATAATCAACATGAGTAGCCTTCCAGGTAAAGCATTCATTCGTGACTAGGCCTGCAAAAAACATCATCCATATCGCATCGGAGTAGGCAGCACGACAAACGAAGAGAAACATTCACTCAATTCGGCTCAAGTTCAACCTGCAGCTTGCGAAGAATTCCCTCGCCTGCCAGGAACGGACCACATGCATCTTACCGCGGCATAGACAAGCCAATCACGAAGAAGAGCAACCAAGACCAGCGGGTCAAGACTGAGGATAGTCGAGAGCTCCGCTACCCTAACAAAGACAAATTTAGGAATAAGTAGAGATACTCTTAATCGAACGTTTGCATGATCTATAGTACAACGAGGCTACTAACGAGGTGTTCCGATGAGACATGACCAACATAAACGGGCCACATTTCATTGACAAGATCGAGCAGATGGGACTATCCCACATAGATTGTCAAATACAAAGATTACTTCTATTCTGAATAGCAGCTCAGCTTAACGACACGCTGAGGGTAGACAAGTACCCAAATGACACACTAGCATAACTACCAAGAACTGGGGGCATGCCTTATTCTCAACACGCCAAATGATTTAATATTGAAGCAACACATCACCAGTAGTCGGGCATCACGGACCTAGTGGTTCAGTTGCTGTGCACAACCTGGCCTAAGCCAACTTCAGTTTTGCGCTCACAACCATGTCTATTTACTTTATAGCTCCCAATAGCCTTAGATCTATCACTATGGCTTCTAATTGTGCTTACTTGCTCTACGGGTCCCAGCAACCCTTGACTTGTCATCATTGCTCCTAACTTCAAACTTCAAAGCATGACACTCCCAACTTCAAAGCATCTAACGACGGAGCAGAAGACAAGGCTCAGAATAGCACACTATGAAACATCTAATGATGGCGCAATAATTCTGGGAGCAGCTCGTTGTGTTTACACCCTTATGCGAGTTTCATAAGCTATTTGAAGCCTTGTGCAGATCACCAAACAAAGACCTCGCAAGCTGAGGATTATTTTAATTGTCCATCAGTCCAGCCTTCCTCAGCTGCACTAACGACAACGACTTTCATGCTCTCCAGTGCGAGAGGGTAAACCAATCCCCCAATACCCATCTGGGTAAACTCTCTAGTGCTAGAAGGTAAACTAATTGCTCTCCAGTTCGAGAGGGTAAACCAATTTCCCGACACCCATTTAGGTCTGTTTTCCAGTGTGAGAAGATAAACTAATTGCTCTCCAGTACGAGAGGGTAAACCAATTCCCCGACACCCATATGGGTCTGCTCTCCAGTGCGAGAGGATAAACTAATTATCTGACACCCATATGAGTCTCCTTTCTCGTGCGATAGGTGAAACTAATTGCTCTTCATTACAAGAGGGTAAACCAATTCCCCGACACCCATATGGGTTTGCTCTCCAGTGTGAGAGGTTAAACTAATTGCTCTCTAGTGCGATAGGGTAAACCAATTCCTCGACACCCATATGGGTCTGCACTCCAGTGCGAGAGGGTAAACTAATTGTTCTCCAATGCGAGAGTGTAAACTAATTCTCCGACACCCATCTGGATAAGCTCTCTAGTGCAAGAAGGCCACATAAGCTCAAAGGATTGAATGCTTGGCCACATAAGCTCAAAGGATCGAATGCTTGAAGACCAACTAAGCAATAAATGGTCAGGGGGTGGCAGCTATTTTGCACCCAACAGTTCTCTCATCTGATAAGTTTCCTTATTTTTTGCAAGTAGCCCAAAACCTCATTGGCCTATACCAAGCCCACTAATGGCCCATGCCAGCCGATGTGTCGCACCACCCCGACGGTTGCCCCATGGCACCACCACCCAAGAAGAAGACAAGAAAAATTAAGTTTTTCTTACATCGGCGCGGCGCAGAAAAGACAAAGAAATCAACAGAAGACGGTTCTTTGCACGGGTAAGCTAAGAAGAGTGCTAGAGGAGGGGGAATAAATATCCTCTAGTTTTCTCTCTTTCTTATAGGGATAAATAATTGCCATCCGAAGTTGATTTAAACCTCTACTTAAGATAGGCTTAAATAAACTTTGGAGGCGATTTGTTTTCCTTTCCTAGAAGAATCTAATTCCAACTTGAAGTAGGAATCTAAATCAAAGTTGGAGATCTCTACACCTGCTGCCATTTCCTGCGAGCAGCCTAGTAGGCGTGAGGGCATTTTTGGAGCCAAAAATAATAACAAGGTCACATGTGGATTTTTGGGTAAAAAGAACAAAATTAATCTTGAGACATACCGGGATTCCTACGTGCAAGCAGCAGGCAATAATCCCTCAACCAAGTCAAAAGTGCCCAAAATAGGTAATAATTCAAAACCTATTTCCTTCATCCTCGTCAAATCATCTCCACAAGGTAACTCCCAAATCATTCCCCTTTTATTATATTAATTAGCTAATCAATTAGGAAATTATTCAATTAATTAGCTAATTAATTGATTTATTATTCAATTATTCCTAATAAAACACAAATCAAGAACCTAGCCCACAAAATGAACCAAGTGGCCGGTTCTTTCTCTCTCAAATAGGACGGCCACACCCCTATAAATACTACCTCATTCTCTCCAAAACTCAACTCTGACTCTCTTGCAAAATTCTATAAATTCTCCAGACATTTTTCTCTCTAAATTCTAACTTTGGCATCAGAGGTTCTTCGGCCAAAGCCCCCATTCATCGTGGGCACGTGAGGCTCTTCGCCTTAACCTAAGATGTTAATTGTTTTGTAATTGCAATTTTGTCTAAGAAAGAGAATGTGAAAATTTGCATTCACAGATATTTCCACTATATCAATATTTTAAACACTCTTTATGAGTAGCATTTAGGTACACTGAATACTGAACATAATTGCAGGGAAAAATAATAATATTGCTTGAATATAATTGGGTCAAATTTAACACTTATTTTTTATTCTTAACTTTTAAAAATTAAGAAAATACTTTTGGGTGCTTGACAGGTTTGAACAATTTAGAAAACGACGGTAAGTTTTGGAGCCTTTTTAATATTAATAGGACCGTAGATACGAGTACATTTGGCATTTTGGGGTATATTATTAATTTTCTATTAGTTACACCAAGAACAAGTCTTGCTCAATTATTAACTAAAAAAGAAGCAAAAAGTTTATGAAATTAGGTATTGGTCCTCTAACAAAAATAAAATATTCAGTTGAAGTGGAAAAAAAAAAATATATATATATATATATATATATTAATCAGTGGAAGTATATATATTGAAATTTGGTCTTTTACTGTGAGCATGTTATGAAAATATTAGAATTTTTGCAATTTTTTTATAAGTCGGACAAGTGAATGGTTTGTATGTGATAAGCCTGTCTGGCGTGGTCCAGCACCAAAAATGATCGAAAAGGCCAATTTTTGCTTATGACGCTTTACCACAGAAGATAATTATGTTTATACACTCTGGTGCGGGTTTAATTTCTATCAATTTTCTTTCATCTTAACAACTAACAATATAATTTATGAATGCTATCGTTTGAAAAAGAAATGATTATGTCATTTTTTTACGGACCTGTTGGAAAATATTAGTATGGGGTGTGATATCCACACACCCCTTTTTACTTCTCTCACACCTTTTTGGATTTCGGCCGTCAGATCGGATGAATTGAAGAAGATCTAACGGACAAAAAGTAATAGGGGTGTGTGAGAAGTAAAAATTGGTGTGTGGATAGCACACCCCTATTAGTATTTAGGTTTATTTTAGTATTTGGGTTTTGTTTATTAGTTTAGGATTTGGGCCTAACTCATCTGAGTTAGGGTTTCTTAGGTTTATTGCTTTATAAATAGAGCTTGTAATTTAGTTTGAGAATAAGTTATTTACAATGCAGTCTCTTAGGTTATATAGCCATTTTGGCATTCTCGTTTGTTTAATAATATTCTTATTATTTTCTAGTCTTGTTCGTTGCGCACTCTGATATTCAACTTGGTATCAGAGCAGGTTTGATTCTTCAGAATTTAATCTGTTCTAGATGGGTATCAATTTGTTCATCTGTTTGTCTGCTGCGTATCAGTTTGTCATGAAGTTGGCACTGGGAAAGTTTGCACTGGCACTGGCATTGGAATCTTGCACTGGCAATGGCACTGGAAATTGGAGTTTTGCACTTGCACCGATGGAATTTCGTATTGGAATTGGCATCAGAAGTTAGCATAACAAGCTTGCATCCATTTTGTCTGTTGGCAAACTCATGTCATGTATCCCCATGAGTTTGACGGGGGTGTTGGAAAATATTAGTATTTAGGTTTATTTTAGTATTTGGGTTTTGTTTATTAATTTAGGATTTGGGCTTAGTCCAACTGAGTTAGGGTTTCTTAGGTTTATTGCTTTATAAATAGAGCTTGTAATTTAGTTTGAGAATAAGTTATTCACAATGTAGTCTCTTAGGTTATGTAGCCGTTTTGGCATTCTCGTTTGTTTAATAATATTCTTATTATTTTCTAGCATTATTCATTGCATACTCTGATATTCAACGGGACCTAGAGATAAAAGAGGTTTCTAAATGAACTCAAACATTTGGTGACTGCATATAAACAAAACGTCTCAATTTTTCGTTATACCCCTGGCTCAGAAGACAGAAGCAAAACTTACTTTTGATAGGACTGTCTGATTAACGTAGATTTTATTCTGGCCTAGGGCACACGAACAAAAGCATTCAAAAACACGTCTACCACAACAACTCTGCCGATCGGTTCGAAACACATAAATGGAGTCCTAGTGGACATGACAAAAACAATTGGGAGCATCATACGAATCCAGAGAGAACTTGCTCTTACATAACCAGCTTACAGAGCACGAAAAAACCTTCCATACTATATAATACCGATAAATGATTAACCACATATCCGTTTTTCTTCCGCTACACGCTCCAATTTAATTTCGTATGTTGGTTTTATTTGAAAAAAAGAAGGTTGTAACCGGAAAATTAAAAGTCCATACAGCCCAACTTGGAGTGCTTGTTTGGGCCATTCCTAAACGAGAGAGGATTGTTTAATCTCTTATGGGCTTTATTTGTTTAAATCGTGCATGGGCTTTTTATAAAACGACAACAATCAAGTCTTATCCTACAAAATAAGAACAGCCATACGAAGTTCATTGTGCTCGGATTGCTTGAAGCCAAATCCATCTGTAACACGGCATGATTTTGCACACACCATGTGGCCTCCTTATTGTTTTATCTTTTGCTTTTGTGTGAGATGGCACGCTTCAATTTTGCAGCCCAAGTTCTTCTGTTCTAATAGGTTTCTGAATCAGACGATCTTTTACCAAGGTATTTGTAGCTGAAAATAATTAAGAGCGTTTATCCTGCATTCAAATTCCGTCGGAATTTCCTTTTCCAATACCACTTGTATATTTATAGCGATAAAAAAACTTATTGATCATATACAGCAAGTACCAGTAATCCAAGAAAAGATGAGCAAACTTGGATCTGTACAGATTAACTTCCTTCCCTTTACCGGCAACGGTGCATGTTAGTAATAAATAGAACACATGCTATAAAAGACTACTCTGAGTACGATGCAGAAGGAGAGCCCTATGCTCCCGGTGCATCAAATGCTACATTGATTTAGAAATCTCATAAATTATGGGCACCTACTTATCGACTTGATGGGCATCCGCGTTCAATTTAATGTGTTCGGGTCCTTTGATGACCCACAGTATGATGCTTGTATCCAGAGCGAAATTGACGCATCAAACAATTTCCACTTTCATTCTCTCTAAGCAGATGATCTGAGAAAGAAGACAGGTGATTTAGAAATCATTTCTTTGAGATAAAGTGTACATTACAAACTTTAAGCAATCATAACTTCTGACGTTTTGAAGAAAAAATAAATAAATAAAAACTTCCAACGAGTTAAACTACTCGGGTAATGGGTGGGGAGGCACAAGATTGTTTAAGCACTTGTGCTAGAGTGATTTCCCTTGATGTGGGAAGTTGCAGAATTGAGAACCTATTTTCTTTTACAGATAAGCTGTGTATGATGGCAGGAGATGGAAAGGGTATAGGCTTTTTATCTGGCTCCCTTGCACTAAACAATGAGTGTGTAACGTAGCGATAGCTTAATCTAATTTCAGCAAACAAAAAATAGAACTATTGTGCTAAATAGTTGCGGGATTTAAATCCTAATAACTTTATTAAAGTTTTGCAATGTCTTGGAAGAATTTTGTTCAACTTTCAGAGGTAATCAGTAAAATATTACCAAAGCAGTGAAATTGTGAAAGCTAAACAGATACTCAATCTGCATCATAGATTTTCTATAGCCAGCGGCCCACTGGAGATGATGAATTTGGAACTTAAACTGCATCATAGATTTTCTATAGCCAGTGGCCCACTGGAGATGATGAATTTGGAACGCTTTCACGAAATTTGTGGGAAAAGTACATTTTCAGTAGAAAGATAGACTCATGAGTCATGAAAGTGTTTCAAAAGATCCACTATGAGTTTCAGCATGGGAATTACTTTGAGCGAAACTCCAGCTAATTATGAATGACGAAAAAGTGAAACTACCAGTCTGTAAATAGGCAGAAAAGAATATATAATGAAACAACTAGAAGTAAAAAATAAAGTGCTAAAATTAGTTATCCTTACCTTTTGTTCAGGTTCCTTGATGGTGTACAAGTAGTTGGCGATACCCCATCGTAACGACTAGCATTGGAAACTTGAACCCTCCCAGCATCTTGGATTTCTGCCACCGAGTAACCAGTAAATGCACCCCTACTTTGGTGCTGAAACCTTTCACGGTCAAAAGTACACAATTCAGTACTTGTATTTTTATTAGGTATGTTAGGCACAGCATTGAGTGAGGGAATGGTTCCAGAAGTGAGCCTTGAAGTAGTACACCGCCCATCTGTTCTACGCCAGAACTTGGAACTCAAGAATTCTGCACCAGGCAGCTTGCAACATGTATTTTCTGCGGATTCTGTGTTTGGGACCCTTCCACTTGATATTGCCAAATCGTATGATATTTCATCAAGAGCCATCTCAAGGCCATGTACACGTGACTCAAGAGCATTCAACCCACTCTGAGAGCTCCCAATAAATCTCTGTATACAAGTAGAAGAGGGGATTAAGTAGCAGACCAGAAGCTTCTTTAACATTTTACATCACTACGTGTAATTTAATATTGTCCTAGAGCCTCAAGTTCGCAACAGGATATGATTTTTACGAATGAAACTTTGAAAATACAATAACTGACTAACAAAGTCAGCAAGCAGAGACTACAAGATAAATAGTAGGACTAAACTTCGTCCAAAAAACTTAAGATGACAACACTAAGTTACTAACGAACAATGCCTGCACTATCCCATTCCCCATTATCACATTTTAAGTTTGCCAAGACCAGGCAACAATGGGGCGGTTGGAGCCTAATGAAAAGTAAGGCAGAGTAACTTTGAGTCTTTGAATAACAATAGCACCACCACCCTAAAGATAAAGTTGAAAAGAAGACAATAAGAAGGTAATGCCTCAGGTTGTGGTGCAATTTACATTTTTATTAAGAGAGAAAAGTTGAACAAGTATCAGGAACCTACCTGGAGTAGGTTTAATAAACTGGACTGCTGATTTTCAATCTGAATAAGTTGTTCGCGGATCAAACTGAGATCCTCAACATCCTTTTGGTTCTCATAAACTTCTTCTGCAGCATTTCCGACTACAATATCTGAGTCATAGTTGTCGTCATCATTAAATGGAACAACACGTGACCCAGATTTTAAACCACCAAAGAGTAAGTGCTTAGTTTCTGGCTTGCCATTTCCAATGTGGTCATTCTTTCCTGAATCAGGATCTCTAGAGTCACTCCTAACAATATCATCTTTATGAGTCACCATCGAAGAGAGGGAGTTTGGCGTAGCAATTTCACTTTTCCAATCAGAGGGTTTCTTGTAGTCCTGCTTAGAGAACACAGCTGCATCTGGTTTTCTATAGCTTCTACTTAAAGGACTTCCCTTTTTAGCTGTGGTCACCAAAGAAGCATCTGATGGAGGGGACCTGTTTGTGGGGACTGTTTTCTTTGGTTGAGGAATCCCAAAACCGGCATCATCGGAACCTTTCAATGAGGGAGAAGAGCATCGACCAATCCCATTATCTGGTCCCATAGGAAAAAAAAAATCCACCAGAAAACGGAAGATTACATGAGATTAGACAGGTTCTAAAGTTGTTTAACTTTAAAGATTATACAGCAGGATGAAGACCACAACAGAGCTTACTCAAATTGGACAAACTAACACCATAGTAACAACAATTTCATACTTCAAAAATAGCTTTTGAATTCAGATTCATGGCGAAAAAAATTCTATTTTGCTTTTCGTTTCCTTTCTCATGTCATAAATCTAAAACCGTTTGATCAAATCACTGAACAAGTAAAGAACTTGTAGGCGTTTATTGCTACATTTTGGTGTTTCTGAAACAAAGAAAAAGCCTTCACCAGTTGAAGATCTGGATTGAATTGGAGCAGGAATCTCTTCAGAATCGCCGGCAAGAAGAACCTTCCACAACTCCAATGTCTGGTTCATAGTCTCCCGGACTACCTTCACCTGTTAAAAGAACGAATTACTAAAATCCCAACAAAAAATTATTAAGAAAAAGAAAAGTACATAGCTGATAGGATTGAAATCACAACACTTTTCCTCTTCTCCTACCCTTTCTCAGCAACCAAACAGAGCCTCAAACAACCGATTTGGGAGGTAGGGAAGGCAATATACCTTATCAAATCTCCGACTTTCCAAGGCATTCAAGCACGAAGCTTTATAAAGCGGCGCCAAATCTATCTCCACCGTAGCCACCTTCCCAAGCGCCTCGGCCGCGGCCTTCCTCACTGTCCAGTCCTCGCTGCTCAAGAACTCAACCCCGCAGGGCACAAGCCAGTCCAACGCGCCTTGGCTCGACGCGCCACCGGCACCAACAATGCTCCCAACAAGCACCAGCAGTGCCGCCTTGGCCTTGAAACTCTCGCTCTTCGCCAGCTTCCCGAGCCGCTGCAAGCTCCGCTTCAGCTGAACTGGGTCCGGGTCAGGCGCGGAATCGATCGCGCCGGCCAGGCACAGCGCCGAGCCGATCTGAGAGTTCAAGTCTTGCTCCATCACCAGAGCGTCCATCAATGGCTTTAAGAACGACGACGAAAACGCCGGCGTCGTTATCTTGGACGACATGGCGGAAACTGCCTCCACGCAAGCGGATCGGACGACGGAGTCGGGGTCGCGGAGACGGCGGACGATGGTGGAGATCATCTTAGACAAAAAGGGAGCAAGGGCGTCGCCGTGGGAGTTCGACAGCAGGGTGAGGAGCGAAACGCATTGCTTGCGGACGGGAGTCTTGGTGGAAGAGTCGGTGTTGTGAATGCAAATGAGGAAGGTAGCGAAGGAGTCGGGGGCGAGGGTTCGGGCAATGGAGTCGAGCTCGGCGGAGGCCATGGCGAGAGTGTCGCGGTCGGCGAGCTTGTTGAGGCAGGTGATGACCCGGTGCTTCAGATCCGGAGTGGAAGATGCGGCGGTTGGCTGGGGCCAGCTGCTGAAGGAGGCTCGCCGGGAGAGAGACGCCATCGAAGATAGCTGGCGAGGTGTTTGACGTAATGCCTCAGTGAATTGGAAAACTGAGGGAGGAGGTCAGATTGTGGACATTGGGAATGGGGGGAGATGAAAGGGGAGGCGGTTGACGCGGTGGTAGGTGTGGGTGGGAGAGTAATTTGGCGGCAGAGTTACGGGGGATGTGTCAGCTTGAGTGGTCTCTGGGGTTTTTAAATGTTTGAGAGGGAGGAGTGTCGACTGGACTAAGTACAGGGGCCGTGTACAGTCAACATCTCAGTAACTTTTTTCGTTTTTCGCGGGGAAAAGAAAAACTACCAAGTTTCTCGCACTGAATTTTTTTCGTGTGGGTCTTGTGAGGACTTGACCAAATTGGCATTTACATAGTGAAAAGGTGTTTCAGTATTTGCATGGGGTGAATTTAAACTTGTCAATAATTAATCTAATATTTAATCTAATAAAATCTATCATTTAATCTTAAAAAAAAAAGTTATGAGTGTTTTAATTGTTAAATTTTTATTTTTATATTTTTTAAAATAAAATTTTAACATTTTAAAGCGCTAGAAATATTTCATAACTAGGAGCATAATAAAAATATATATTTTAGAAAATTTATTGTTTGAATAATATATATTTTAAAAATATCCAAGTGTTTTAGTGTTTGTTGATTATATTTTTTTAGAAAAGATAATGCTAGGGAGACCAAATTTTTTTAAACTTTTTTTGCCAAACGCTTTCGCAAGCACTTTAATTGTCATAAATCATATTAATCCTTGCAAAAATAAGTCTCAAACATGCCTAGCGTATTTAACGTTTACAAAAATAAGTCTCAAACATATTTAAATAATAAACAGTCAATATTTTCATCGTTAATATTTGAATTTTTCTTTATACAAAATTGTCCTAACATGTTATCGATTTGGTGTCGAAGTGTAAATACAATATTGATGCATTGTTCACTTAATTGGTTTATGACTTTTGCTATACATTGATAAATCCTCTCCTCCTTTGTCACGTACTCTGAGCAATCTCAAAGTGAATGTTATTCTAGATGAAAGAAAACAAAATTCTAGTAGCACAAATTCACCTCCTAACTCGTGCAACAGTTAAATCAAGGGAAAAGTCTCGAGATTTAAAGCCCTTTTGAGTGCCATTGCGATTGCAACACTTCCAAGTTACCAAACCAACTATCCCCTTGGGTTAATTAGAAAATATAATCATAATTTTATTGTTAGTGAGAATGAATTAATGTATTTTTGTAGTTAATTAAAATACAATTTAAACAGTATAAAATTCTTCTGTTGTCTGTTGAGGTGTTCAGAGATGCTTTTCTTGAATAACAATTGAACCCTAATTTGTAAAATTTATATTTATCAGTTGGATTATTGAAATTAATTTGTAGTTTTGGCCAATGCACATGCATAGAAGCATAGAAATTCAGATGGCACATGAGAAGCCATGCACAAAACAAATTAGGTTACTTAGCAGGCCACGTTGCCAAGAGCCAATCAGCTCCTAACGATGGGAAGGTTTACAACTTAATTAAGGGCTGAGCAGTCCAAATATTGTTTAATTAACATCTTAATATTATCTTATCCAAAACTTGTATAATTACTTAACATGCATGTTAGGCAATGTGCTACTAATGCATGAAGGTTGGGACTTGGGAATATATACACGTACGACCACCACACATATATTCCACATGTAATTACGTCACCAAGGAGATCGATCGAGCATCTAACTGCCGTGCAGATTCTGCGGGTAAAAAAATGATTGGAAAGGAGAAAGAGAAAACCCTAGTTTCTAAAGGCTACAAGGGCACATGATCGCAAGAGGAAGAAGATCTACAATCACGGGTACATATCTATCTTCGCGTCTTGCGGTAATAATTTAACAAAATCTATATAAAAAAATTGCATGTAACGTTGTATAATTGATATGAAACATCCCATGCGGTAACAATGTACTTATGCTACGTAAATTACTTTTTTCAAAATAAAGTAATTGCGCAACACAAAGCTTTGAATATTCGATTAACCAAATCTAGCAAGACTGTCTCTTCTAGCTAAAGCAGAAAGATTAGGTTGGATTCGGGACGAGATGCCGACGATGCTTTTTTTTTACTTCAGATTTACTTGATGTGCTAGTCGAGATTAGAACCCACTACCCCGTTTGATTCAGCTTTTGTCGTTGTTTAATTGCCGGGGCTGTTCATTTGCTCCTTGTGAAAGAATAAACCCTAAACCTAATGCTAATCAGTGATATGCTAATGGAGTCCATTTAGCTGGGCCAGTAGGGTCGTGGAAAGTCGACCCTTTAGCTATCTCTTCCTACCAACCCTAATAGTTAGGGTTAATGCATGATATATATGCCATGCCACAATAGTACATCATCTGAATAGACTTTTTTACTGATAGACAGAAAGGGCTCCAAGTTGGTCCGTTGGTGTAAAAGAAAGAAAAAAAAGAAAGAAAAGGCCCCGTGATTTAAGTTCAAATGAATGAGAATAAAAATGAAAAGAACGAAGAAGATAAATTTTTATGTGTTTTTTCGAAATGCATACATTTTGAAGAAATTTAAGGTTTCACTATAAATTTATTGGTAATATGGAGAGTAATTTAACTTACTTATAAATCCATACAAGATCCATCTTCCCATCAATGTAAAATTCATTTTCAACACGCTCCTTCATGTGTGGTGAATTTACAAACTTAGCACGTGGACAACGCAAACGGAGTGATGTGGAACACGTGTGACTGTTATGCTTCACACCTAGGACAAACTGCTATGATATCATGAAGAAAGTTGAAGTTTCACCATAAAATTATTTGTCATTACGAGGAGTAGCCAAACTTATAAGTCTTTGCAAGTTCTGTTTTTCATCAATTTGATATTCATTCTCAACACACATCTCGTGGTGTATCATTTTATGTATTATAATAGAAGTGAGCGATATGGTTAATATTTTTCATTTTTAGAATATATTGATAAAAAACAAATACATATTATCATAATTTAAGTTAAATAATAACACCACAACAATATTTTAAGTATACTGAAAAATATCTCGTGATAGAAGCCGAGAGAAAATTCAAACTATACCGGCATACACCATAAATAGGATATATAGCCCTAATTTAAAGGAAATTTATATGTTGGCACACTAAATAAGTTAGGATTCATGTGACATGTTTATATTTTATTCAACCGGTTTGGCACTATCCGGCAGTGTTATGTTGCTTTCGCACTTATGTAGTTCTGTTGAGATCACACAAGTGAAATTATATATCCTTCTTTCTATTTGAAATTCAAAAAAATGAAGTTCTAGTTGCAAATGTTTAGTTTTATGGTCATCTCTAACCGAATGGTCCAGAGGACCAGAGGGCCTAAAATAGTCCGAAAATTGTCTCAAACCAAGAGCTAGGTTAGAGGGCTCATGGGCCCCACGAAATTTGAAAGGGCCAGAGGGCTGGCCAGAATTTTGCTTAAAACTGTCGGATATAATCGATATTGTGACAGCCCGTTCCGAGAAATAATTATCGTAATTGTGAATTGACATATTTACCCTTGAGTGATGGGTGTGTGTTTATGTAATTGGTTTAATTTTTGGCCAATTATTTTCTACCCTAAATAATTGGAACCAATTATAACTAAGATTTCCTTAGTTTGTAATTGGTTAGTTTTGGACCACACACACAAACCAATATCACTCTCTCTCTTTTCTCTTCCGTGTTCTCTCTCTATCTCTCAGACTCTCTCTCTTCTCTCTTTCGTACGAACAAGCTTCAACCCACCCCAAACCTTACAGATCGAGGGGTGTTAATGTCACCATTGTGTTCGTGAAGTTCATACGAATCGTTTGGCATCAATTTCAGGTAAAAATACTTTCGATTTCACATGAAATATTTGTCCCCGAGTTTGTTACTGTTCATGCAAAATTTAATGCGTGACTTTTTAGGAATTTTAAGCTCATAGGGAGCTTAAGGAGGTCTTTACGAAGCTCAGAGTGCTTCGTTGGAAGGTTTTGGACGTCAGAGTACTGAGATCGACGAGTTTGAAATTTTGGCCGAACTTTCGAGGGTTCTCCAGCGAGATCCAGTGATCATTGGAGCTTGATTGAAGTATAAATGTGTTTTATCCTTCGTATGCTTCAATTTGACACAAAAATCATGAAAAATGGTTGAGATTTGGCTGAGATATCACAATTTAAATTTTTCCCTAATTTCCTGCGCCGGACGACGGTCGCCGAAGTTCAGAGGTATAAGACGACGGAATATTCTGATGCCATCAGTTAGAACTAATGGATTCCGTTAGGACTTAACGGAATATTCCCCGATATATACCTGACGACGTTAACTGATGCCGTCAATGTGTCTGTCACGTGGCCGCGTGTGAAGGCGCGTAGGGCCGTGCCGTCGCCGACGTGTGGATGGTCATAATTTTTTTCTAAAAATATGGAGATGTTCGTGAGGTTGTGTAGATCACGTTGGTATATTCAAATACCAAAATTGAGCTATGTATGAGAAGTTATTTCTAAAGTTCCATTTATGTGCTTAAATAACGTTATTTCAGTTAATTCTCATATAGGCAAGACCTATTCAAAGGACGAGCGTAGCCAGGCTAGGCGCGGGGGTTACGACCCAGCTACTTACCAGTGAGTGGGCTTTTGTTTTCCGTATATACCTATATACTTGCTATTTTTTCCAGAAAATGAACTTAATTGATTATACGATTTGAAATGTCATGCAAAGTATCTATTTATTTTAAATATTGCATTAGTGATTGCATATAATTATGATTGGTGTTGCGGACACACATGTAAGTGTTAGGTAAGTTATTAAAGTAAGTGATGAGAATGATGTGATGTGATGTGATGTGATGAGAGCTCATAGACTTGCACTTTGATATTAGTGCTCCCGCCCAGAGTTAGGGGCACAGTATTTCACGTGATGTTCACCTCCCGCACCGCATGCTCACCTTGGATCCAAGTTAGGTGCACAGTCCTGTTGTATAGACCACTATAAGTGGGTTCGACTCGTAGGTGACCCGCGAATTATTCGCAGTCTTCACGTGATTGTAGCACTATAGCATATTTGTTCTATATACAGTGATGTTGTGCAGACCACTAGAGGTGCTGTTGAATTGTGTGCATGATATATACATGATATGATGAGATTGATTATGAGTTATATATACAGCCGAGGGCTAAGTTGATTATTGAGATTGAGTATGAGCTATATATACAGCCCAGAGCTGAGTTGATTATCTGGCATTCAATCACATTCTCAGAGTTATGATTAGCGTTCAGTTGAGATACTTTGGCATGGCATACATACATATTTTCCATCATGATCTTGAGATTTATATATATGAGTATATACTTTATTTATGGGAAATTATACAGGTTTTACGGAGAGGGGTTATAACTTTTGAGAAAAGAATCGTTTTGAAAAGTTTTGTTTTTGCCCACTCACGCTTTTGTTTTTCGCCTCTCCAGGTTCTAGGTAGTTTTTGTCAATGGTGGCTACCGAGGATTGTCCGGCAGTTTTGACAGACTACTCATTATGTAGGACACCCTTGGTGTTATTTGAACTTATTATTTCCTGCTTGACTGCATTAGACTTAGTATGCTCTGGTTTTGTATAAGCTCTATAAATGCTCGCACTAGCACGTTACCTTAGCTTATTGCTAGTGGCTTGGTTTTAATTTGTTCGTATTCTTCTTATTAATCTTGTTTCCTCACTGTGCACATGGTTACGTCACACTCATGTGACGGCCAACACGCCCAACTTTTGGGTCGAGGTGTGTCAGATATGAATAATTTTGTTTATCGCAATAATGTCGATTATAACTGACACGAATAGTAATGGCTAGACATGAATAATTTTGATTAATTGCAATCGTGTTGGTTATAATCGACACGAATAGTAATTTGAATTACAATCGTGTCGGTTATAGCATGAAAATTTTGAATACAACGGCTAGCTGACATCAAATTTTTTTATAACCGACACGAATAGTAATTTGAATTGCAATCGTGTCGGTTATAGTATGAAAAATTTGAATACAACGGCTAGCTGAGTCAGCTAGCCGTTGTATTCAATTTTTTTTTTATAAATTTAAACCTTTTTTTCTATTTTTAAATTCTTTTTTTTTCTATAACTTCTATTTTACAAAAATTGTTTCATATTTTTTAAAATTCTATTTTTTTTCCTATAACTTCTATTTTACAAAATTTGGTTCATATTTTTTTTTAAATTCTGTTTTTTTCCTATAACTTCTATTTTACAAAATTTGGTTCATATTTTTTTTAAAATTCTATTTTTTTTCCTATAACTTTTATTTTACAAAATTTGTTTCACATTTTTTTAATTCCATTTTTTCCCATAACTTCTATTTCACAAAATTTGTTTCATATTTTTTTAATTCTATTTTTTTCCTATAACTTCCTAAGTCATTATACAACATTAAATAAAATTAAGTAACGTGAAACAACATTAAACAATATGAAACAACATTAAATAACATTAACCAACATAAAAAAACATTTAACAACGTGAAACTTAAACAATATTTTTAAAAACATTTAACAACATAAAACTTAAATGCCTACTCCATGCTTCTTTTGGCCCAAAGATGTGCAACAAGATCTTGTTTGTGGCACGAGAACATATCATTTTATAGCGCCTCATGTACTCATCTATAGAGATACTACAAGTTATTGGGTTGAAAGGCAAATTAGGCCCATTATATATTTTTGCACGAGCCTTTCTTGACCTATTTGGATCTTCTTGGTCGTCATCGAACTCTCCATCAATATACTCATCTCGCTTATCCTCCACTATCATATTGTTTAATATGATGCAAGACATCATGATGGAGTTCAAATTCTCTCAACTCCACCCTCTTGCCGATGCTAATGATTTTCCAATATGATTGTAGAATACCGAAAGCTCTCTCAACATGTTTCTCGTATGCCTCTTGGAATTTGAAGAGGATCCGAAGTTGGAATTCATTGCAAACTTGAAATGAAAGAGATTGAATTCAAAGTTGTGTGAATTATAGCCCAATATCCACCCTATTTATAGCAAACAAAATTCAAATCCAACAGCTTGTTGACGTCACTTAGCCATTGGATTTGAATTTAAGTTGTTGTAGTTTTTAAATTTAAATAATAAATTATGTTTGGCCCTCGGTTGGAGACGGTTTTTTGTGACAGGGCTAAAACGAGCCATTTGGCCCTCGGTTGAAGACGGAGGCAAATATGGTCATGTGCTGTTCATTAAAATATTAATATCTTAAGGGCCAGAGTCTAAAACGAGCCCTCGGTTGGAGATTAGGTCATAAAATATCTGTATATGGATTATATCTTACAAAATAAGATTAATTATTAAATCTAAATGTATAGTCTAAAGCCAACAGCTGAGCATGGTGTTTGGAATATTATCAGATTTAGTTTTTGCTTTTGTATAAAATGACAGTCTGCATCTCCTTCAAAAAAAAAAAAAATTAAATAAAAATAAATGACAGTCTGCATCTGCAAAAGTAGTCAGTACACGGAATGAATAGTGCAGCGATGTTAACTTTTGGAATGTAATTTGCTTAAATTAATCACATGCCCCATTTGATTGCGTAGAAGGTGGGAACAGTAGAGATCGGGCTTAGACAACCAAACACACCCAATAAGTATATATTGGCTTAAGAAATATGCATGCTTAGACTTGTAACTTAAAATTACCAGAAGGCCCTATATCTCTTTGCAATGAATACATTATACATCTTATAAAATAAGTCTGTGTGTATTATATACAGGGAGCGGATTTGTAATACAAATTTTGTCGTGCCTATTCTATAATGCATTTTAATAATCCGAGCTGTTTTATCTTTTGAAATTTCATTTATAGACCATTCTTATAAAAAATTAGACAAATAAAAATCATTAAAACATTCATTTGTAGAGTGAAAAATGAACAAATACGTTTTACAAAGAAACCCTAAATTTTTAGTTCAACGGTCATATGATTTCAGATTTTTGTGATTTATGGGAGGCATGATCTTTGAAAGAAGACTTAAAAGATAGACAGTTCAAACAATTGAAATACATTATAAAATTGGCTCTACAAAACTTGTGTAAAAAATGCGGTGCCATGCATTTGTGTGTATTTTGTTAAGTCAATAAAAATGCTTAATTCAGGGAACACACACATATATATACGAGATTTGTTTTAAGTACAAACAATATAAAAGCTAGGATGGGGACTCAAACTTAGAACATCGAGTATAAGAATGCCTCTTTACATAAGAGTCGATATTTTATTTGTCAACTAAGTACGTTCACTCTTCAATGTCTTCATATATATATATAGCACGGGAATATTCTAATCGTAAGGGACATGAAAGTAATACACGAAGGATCTACGTTGTATGTTTTGTTTTTAGCTATGATCCAGCGAGAAGGATAAGATTGAGGAGGACGTGCATGCATGTGACTTTACCTGTCCTTTCCGAATCGAACCAGAAACTCTCTTTGTAAATTAGTGAAATTCTGATGTTGCGTATAATTTAATTGAAACCATGTATAATTAGAGGTTACAGAAAATTAGAAGGGATCTTTGCTTGGTTTGCTCCAAACCCATGCTTGATTTATTTGCACGGAAGGGTTTGTGACCCTTTTTGTACTTAAGAGTGGATCGAATTGGACAACATAAAATTCAAGATATGTTTCGGATTTAGTATTTCATAAAGGATTAGAGATTTGTTTCTTATAATCTTACCTTTTTATAAGAAGATTAAAAAGCCTAAGCAATTAGCAATCCATTTTTAACATTCTTTTTACTTTTTAAAACATAACTTAAACATAGTGACTAGGATATACAATTCAATTCGAAGCACCAAATAAGTTAAAGAGACGTATACCTGTTTAATGCATTGGATGACATAGTTGACCAAAAAAGCGTAGATCTTGAGACCAATGCTAATATAATTGCCTTAACTTAAACAAAACTGGACTAATATTGTCGTTATTTTAGGATCTGTGAGGTCCTGTTTCACATGAATCATAACATAAATATTATGGTAGACTACGCTATTAACTTAAATAATTCATATTACACCGAAACACAATTATTTCGCAAAATTATTAAATTTAAAAAAAAAATCACGTGATACATTTCGTCTTTTTCCCCTACTGTCTCTCTTCTCCATATTACCGTCCTCTATCCATCTCTCTCTCTATTGTTCACTCCCCTTCTCTCCTCTTGCGTTTTTTTTTTCTTTTCGCATATGAGAAAAGGAGAGGGGTATGTTTCAAATTTTTTACTGTCATCGTCGAAAAATTTCATATGAAAAATGGTTCACACGTTCAAGAAGAAGGGGATCCCATTTTCGAAACCACACAATCTCTTTTTTTTTTCTTTTTTTTTTTTGGTGCTTTGTTACTAACATAGTTTGAATATTATTGATAAAGGATTGGATGAAATTGGTTGTGTAAAGTTATTAGGGTTTTATGCAATTGGATTTGCTGGGTTTAGTTTAGATATTCGATGAGGGGACTAGGTTTAAGTTTTGCAGATGGAAGGGATTCAACATGATGTGAAACTTTCATCTTCTTTTTTTGTTTTTCTTTGTTTTATCAATTAGTTTTTTGTTTTCGCATAAGAGAAATTATTTAAGTTGATAACTTAATTTACCACAAAATAATCTGAAAATTCTTATTAAAAAATACCTCACGGATCCTCAAAATAGAGAATATTGGAAATGGATCATTTCCTAATCACTTTCCATATAATCCTCTTAATCTGGGATCTAGGCCGTTCAAATTCTATCTAACGGCTACAAATAAGGCGCCCATTTAAAATGATAATAATTGTAGTCGTTTGATGAAATTTGAATGGTCTGGATCCCGAATTAGGAGGATTAGATAGAAAGTGATTAGGAGATGATTCATTTCCGAGAATATTGGTGCCATTATTTAACGGTGCAGCCTGTTGGGCCATTATTTAAGAATATTTTTGCTGAATCACGATTTATGTTGTCATTTGGACTTTTTATGTCCTAATAAATTCCGAACGATGAATAATGTTCCAAAATCTAATCAGATGCATGGTCCACTAGCTGTTGACTCTAAGTACCTGTGGATTTTAAAATATCTCTATATGCAGCTTTGTCTATTGCTCTTTAGCTAAGGAAAAATAAAAAAGGGTTTTTGAACTTTAATCCTTCAATAAGATTAAAATTTAAAAAAAACTTGGTGTTAGATTGAATATTGATTTTTAGTCCCTAATGTGTCCTTAATTCAAAATAATTAATGTGCATTTTATTTAATATCTTCCATTAAATATTTAAATTTATTAATACACAAATTTTAATTTATTTTTTGACCAAAAAAAGAGTTTTTTAATTTATTAATTTTATTTAACATTTTTCAAACTTGAAAGACTCAATTAATGTACCTAAATGTTAGTACCGAA
This sequence comes from Crataegus laevigata, assembly GCA_963580275.1. Taxonomy (NCBI): domain Eukaryota; kingdom Viridiplantae; phylum Streptophyta; class Magnoliopsida; order Rosales; family Rosaceae; genus Crataegus; species Crataegus laevigata. The sequence goes on from OY756940.1 coordinate 5,780,267, forward strand.
ATGTGTGTATCCAAATATATTATATTGAACTAATATATTTAAATGTTAGTACCGAAATGTATGTACCTAAATATGCGCACCGAAATGTATTAATATTAAATTAATGTACCTAAATGTGTGTACTGAAATGTATGCACCGAAATGTGTGTACCTAAATATATGCACCGAAATGTGTGTACATAAATATATGCACCGAAATGTATGTATCTAAATATATGCACTCAAATGTATGTATCTAAATATATACACTGAAATATATTAATATTAAATTAATGTACCTAAATGTGTGTACCGAAATGTATGCACCGAAATGTATGCACCGAAATGTTAGTACCGAAATGTATGTACCTAAATGTGTGCACCGAAATGTGTGTACCGAAATGTGTTCACCGAAATGTATGCGCCGAAATGTTAGTACCAAAATGTGTGTACCTAAATGTATGCACCGAAATGTATGCGCCGAAATGTTAGTACCAAAATGTGTGTACCTAAATATATGCACCGAAATGTATTATAATGAATTTAATATACCTAAATGAAGAAGTTACAGTACATCGAAATATATTGTATAAAAAAAATTAGTTTATCTAAATGTTCACAACAAAAATATATTACAATGAATGAAATGAAAATAAAAATTATAATGAAATAAAATTAATACATTAAAAATTAGAAAGAAAAAAATAAATAATTAAAAAAATCAAAATATAATTAATAAATGAGGTTATTAATATATCAATGGACTAAAATTAGATTTCAATCTTACTCATGGTTTTAATCAAAAAGTAATATTTGTCAAGGATTAAAATGAAATTTTCTAAAATAAAAACTTGGAAACCTTGAAGCTTAAATAACTTGGAACTAGTTACACGTACTATCTTCAGAGATTAGGTGACATATTATTAGTAAAAGATGATTTAGCTCAATAAATACGAGCTCCTGCACTTCTAGTTTATTGAGATATATGTATTTAATTTCATGTTATTGCATTTGTCAATTTAATTAGAAAAAATTTGACACTGAATCGTCTTATTAGTCGAACAAAAATGGGTGAGTAAAAGGCATCATTAGCCAATATATATAAATAATTACAAATTAAAAGAATTGATACTAGTCACTAACATCAGTTATACTTATACATAATGAGTTGGGTGAAAAGCCTATTAGTGACTAATAAATATCAGCGGACTAATGGCATCGTTAAGAACTTTTATATTCATTTTACAAAATCTTCATGACGAATACTTGATGAGCATCGATATATGCAACACATATATGTGTATATATATATACAGGAATTCTTTCATTTTTCTAAAAAAATGGAGACACCTTCTTTACTGTTGGATTTGACTTTAATAAAATTATGTGGTTGAGATTGTGTGGCCTGTGTTTTAATCTCAACCACACTATTTCATTAAAGCCAATCCAACGATTAAGAAGGTGTCCCTATTTTTTTGGCAAGGGACCTGTATATATACAATATATATATGGGGACAAAGAAAGGAGATAGATAAGAATCAGATCATAAGTAGCAGCCAACTAGCTAGCTTGAGATATGAGAGACAGAGAGAGAGGGGATGGAGAGATCAACGATGGAACTGAAATGTAAGTGATATTAGACGCCTGTGCTTGGACTGCATGGTGTGCGGTCCATGCATGTATGCTGTGCATGCAAGGGGCAGTAGCGGCCATATTGTTTGGCTGAGAGGTAAGGCAGACCCCATCTGAGAGAGAACCATTGTCCTTGGATGAGATAACTTGGGATTGCTCGGTGGCCCTTCACATGGGCTGGCAGGCCAAAATATAGACCAAGACCATCGACTTTTCTTCCAATCTATTAATTCATCGCGTGTCGTTTCTTCCGTTTCATGTGTTTTGTGTGTTCCTTCCTTGTTACAGACGACAATCTCACATGCAGCGAGAATTTTGTATGAAATATAATGATAGGCCAAGTCGATCGAAAAATTTATATGGACCATATATGTTTATTTTCTTGTTTGGCTTGATTGGCATTTAGGAATTAGGAGGCATCAGATCAATGCTTCCCCACAAAAACATTCTCCACTTCTTTGCTGCTCCTGACCGCTCCTCCATTCTCCAGTCACGAACATAGTACCGCTTTTATGCGTGTCACAAGATATACACATACATATATATATATATATATATATATATATATATATATATATGTACATATAAGGGAAGGGTTTATAACCACATCAAGTAGTCGTTTGAAAAAGCGGTAGAATTTCATGTTAGGTTTGCTCCCTGATCTAGTGTTCCAGGCACAAAGTTGATAAAAACACTAGTGATTAATTCCTGGTTGAAAACTTTAGGATCAAATGTGTGTCATTTAACTGTGGCCAAGAATGAGCCGAAATGCATTTAGCATTTTCGGAAGGATTAGTCCTACCATTCCCAATGTGGGATACCTTAGACAGTATAAGACATTGTGAAGCATGGTATATGACGAAAGTAAGTCATTGTGAAGCATATTATAGGACGAATAATTGATTTATTATAATTTTATGAAAAACAAATGACAGCTGAATCAATAATAACACACTTGGGAGTTTGATTTCACATGTTAGCTAAATTTATACAATTAATCAAATAATTGTGCCATACTAAAATTAGGACTTCACGTAAGCGAAAGCTGTGCATGGAACTTCCATTATTGACTTAAAAGACTTGAGGGTCTTCCCTCGCTATGATTAGGAATCGGAACAATATGCTATGATTAGGGCACTGCCAACTGGGGAATGCGGGACCAATACTGGTTGCTTATCACGCTTAATGTTCGGAATATGTGTATGTGGAAATTTAATAATTCCACATGGAGTATGAAACACAAAGACAACAATCGTCCACTGATTTTGGCTGCATATCTAACAGCATTTTTTAAGAAAATGTTAAAATGTCCAAATCAACACTAGTTGTCACATCTCGGTCTGGGCCACCACCACATTCTAGGCTCGACTCCATTGTAGCACGATATTGTCTGCTTTGGGCCCCGACCACGCCCTCACGGTTTTGTTTCTGGGAACTCACACAAGAAATTCTCAGTGGGTCACCCATCATGGGAGTGCTCTCGCGCACTACTCGCTTAACTTTGGAGTTCCTACGAAACCCGAAGCCAGTGAGCTCCCAAAAGGCCTCGATCGTGCTCTTGCACTACTTCTCAGGCAACATCCTCAATATCGTAAATTTTTCCCAGGTCACAATCTTCATAACTCAAATACCTTTTTATAATCATCTTCTGCCAATCACAAACTGTGCATAATTGGTAGACACTTACCCTTATTAGAGTTGTGTGTAACGATGGTTACGCTCCTGATTTTGAGCATGGCCTCACGTGCCCACTCTAGTGTTTAGGCACTTCTCGGTTTAAATTTATTTACATTTTCCACGTCACTACACTTTATGGCTTCGTCATCTTCCAGGTGTTGGCCAGCACTGCTTGACTTCGATGTCCTAATGGACTTTCTGGGTCGGGGTGTGTCACTAGCGGTAAAAAAATAAATAACAACAATGTTTTTCAAGTTTAATCTGATATGACTGACATTGATTTCTAACCCTCACCCTTGCTGCCAAAATTGACAGCAACTTCAAACTTTTTTTAATTGATTATTAAATGCATTTTATCAATTTTATTATTATTTTTTTAATCAATAAATTTATTACAATAGATAAATGATAAAATAATAGTTTAATTTGATGTGTCGGATGAACAACAAAACTTTGAAAGATGTCAAAGTGCCACATAGTCTATCAAATTTAAATTTTATGCTTAAATTTAGAAGTATTCTAATTTAGCAAACGTTCTTAATTAATTCTTTTTTTTTTTCAAAAAAAAAAAGTTGGACTATGAAGTAAGGTTCTAAAAAACGCTAGGCGCTAGTCGGGCGGCGGGCTAGCGCCTAGGATTTAGGTAAATTTCTTGTATATCTTGTAAATAAGTGCATATTGACACCTAAAAAAAACTATACTTGTATGGATAATAAAATAATGATAAAATACAAATTAGGTACACTATTTCCATAAGTATTGGATGAACTTGTAGTAAATCCATCATTTGCAAATTTGATACACCATTTCCATAAGTATACCACCATGAAACCAAAAAAGAAAAAAGCACACAATTAATAATAAAAAAATATAAAAAAACCTCTTAGGACCGCCTAGACCCCCTAGCCCGCCTAGGCCCAATCCGATTTTTCTGCCTGATTTGCCCAAAAACGCCTCGGTTGCTAGGCGCCACCTAGGGCGTTTTTTTAGAACACTGCTATGAAGACTTGTTCCTAGGGATGGGCAAATACTCATCAGTTATAGGTATAACCGTTTTCCTGCGAATTTTAAATGAGCGGTTATAGGTATTAACCGCAGTTATAAACGGATAACCGTTTACCCATTTATTATTATTATATATATATATATATATAGTATATATATATATAATTAACACAAACCATGTTCTCTATTGGACAAAACTTAGATCAATGCTATTGACTATAGTGCATGATTTCTGTAGCGTATTAATATAGTTTTCCTTAACCACTTTAAATTTCATGGTCCATTATATATATTATGTTAATATTTTACATTTTGAGTTAAATAACCCAAGAATACGTAGCAAATTTTATATTACCTTCATTGTTAACAGTTAAAAATATCGTCCATAAACTATTATTTTAATTATTGGAATAGTATAAGGACTTAAAAAATTAAAATGCGGAAATGTATGATGATTGTACCTATAACGGTGTTTAATTGTTAGAAAAAAGAAAATTATGACAAATTTTTCTTTTTTAATTTTCAAGTTGTTAAAAAAACATGTAGACGGGTGAAAATGGAGTAAATGGTAAAAAACAAAGGACAAACGGGTTAAAAAAAGGATAAACGAGTACTAAACAGTTACGGTTAAATGGGTACGCGGTTATGGGTATGGTTAACCATTTATAAACAGCTATGGGTATGTGTATTGTCACATCCCCGCCTGGGTTTGACCACTTATCGGGCCCGACCTCTGCCGTAGCACGATATTGTTCGCTTTGGACCTCGACCACGCTCTCACGGTTTTGTTTATGAGAACTTATACAAGAACTTCCCAGTGGATCACCCATAATGGGAGTGCTCTCGCGCGCTACTCGCTTAACTTCGGAGTTCCGATATAACTCGAAACCATTGAGCTCCCAAAATGTCTCGTGCTAGGTAGATATGAGAATATACATATAAGGATCACTCCCCTAGGCGATGTGAGATCTAACAATCCACCCCCTTAGGGGCCCGATGTCCTCGTCGGCACACCACGGCCAGGGTTAGGCTCTGATACCAAATTGTCACATCCCGACCCGGGTCCCCACCACATCCCAGACTCGACTCCACCGTAGCACGATATTGTCCGCTTTGTGCCCCTAGCACGCCTTCACAGTTTTGTTTATGGGAACTCACAAGCAAATTCTCAGGAGGTCACCAATCATGGGAGTGCTCTCGCGCGCTACTCGCTTAACTTCGGAGTTTCGATAGAACTCGAAGCTAGTGAGCTCCCAAAAGGCCTCGTGCTAGGTAGAGATGAGAATATACATATAAGGATCACTCCCTTGGGCGATGTGGGATCTAACATGTATAACCGTTTAGGTAATTATACAACGAGTAAACGATTATGCAAGTATGAGAATAAATGATTATAGATAAATAACTGCAATTACCCGCCTGCCATAACCGTTGTCCATCCTTACTTGTTCCATATGCCATGGAGTTAAAGCCCATAGTTACTGCCCATAAGAAAAATGGGGCTTCTCACTGTACGAAAGGGTCCAAAATATGGACTAGGCTTCCTAACTATCTGAATGCGAGTGTCTCTGTATAGCCCAGCCTACATGATGTGTTAGGCATTTGACCTTTGCGCTCGAAATGATGTGTTTGAATCACCTCACCCCCAATTCTCTTGTAGAAACTATAAAGAAATTATAAATACCTCGCCAAAAGGGTAATTTGGCACTATTATCTAGTGAAAAAAAATAAAAGAAGGGAAAGCGCCCAAAATCTTTTAGCAGTGTCAATAACAATTTATTTTGTTATTTATCAATGAAGAGAGATTACAAAAGCACATTATGGTCTCAGCACATTGAAACTATTATTGTTGAGTTGTATCAATCAAATACATACTTGCAACGTCGTTAAGGAAAAGTTTCCTTAATTCGAATGAGTATTGAAATAAATTCGATTATGACTTCCCTTGTATTTACAATCACATACATATAAAAAGCACGTGTATTTCCATGTTGCAATCTGTAATATTATACTTAAAAAAATCATAAATTAGATTCATTAAAAAGCAGTTGATTCGTATACTCATTCTAATATTGACTTCTCGATTCCAAATAAATAAACATATAAAAAAATGGGTGCACGTTGAGCTTAGTTTTCTACACCTTGTGATTGATGAAAAAAAATGCAAGAAGAAAGCAACTTCTTGTTCACCATTCCTTTATAAAGGAAGAGTTTATGTATTTTCGTGTCACACTAGATCCAATTCCAGAGGATGGTGAGAGTGTTCCGAGGGATTCAAAGTCCATTGGGCCCCTTGGTCAATCCATGAATTTCTTATCGGGCTTTATCCAATTGCCCAATGTGGGCCTTCTTTTCAGTGTCGGATTTGAACCAAGACAGCAAGTCTTACTTCACATGCCAATAGTCAACTACATAGTTGAGTTCAGCTAGGATCCTAGGACCCTGTATGGATGCCATTGCTTCCGCATACAACCAAAGCATCACAACTTAAGCCCGTCTTCTGAGGAAATCCTTTTCTTAACGATCCTAGAGATTCTGTGATATCACATGTTTATCGTATATCGTACGGTCAGTTTTCGTCAGATACTATTCATATTTAATTTTAAATTTTGAAATAATTTATAACTGCACGATGTACGATAAACGAATGAAATCGTGAAATCTCTAAGATTCCTAGAAAATGGATCCGGCGAGAATCATTTTCCGTTTTCTTGGTCGGAGCTCAGCCAGCCCATCTCAGTTTTCAAAAATCAAATTGCAGCCACGTCATTTTCTATCTCTTTTCTTCAATATATACTCAATACCAACAGTATCTCTCATGGATTAAGCATTAGCTTAAAAAGCTAATCTATATATAAATATCTGGATTTACGCTTGTTTTATACTCCCAAAAGCATTCATCACTTACTGCACTCTATTTTAAACTAATTTAAATTGAGAACTACATCCACTCTTACGAGCATAGGTGGTAAAAATCCCTTATGGTAATGTCATCGCTTAGCTAAAATACTATGAGAAGGAGAATCCATTAAATTTAAACACGGTCAAATGGAAAAAACCAATCCATATTTGTTCCATAGCTAGAATTCTAATTGACTGTCATTTTTAGAACACAATCAAATAAAAGCCAGGAAAAGACAATAAAGCCACTTGACAAGCGTGTAAGTGCGTGCAGAAGAACTAGTCATTGAGTGATTTCCAACACGTATAATAAAAACATACAATTTCAAGTCAAAGCAAAAAAAAAAAAATACCCAAATATGACAGACAAATAAAAGCCAGCAAAAGACAATAAAATTATTTGATACGCGTTTCAGTGCGCGCTCAGAAACTAGTCATTGAGTAATTCTCCATACGTGTAATAAAAAGGGACAATTTCAAGGCTAAGCCAAAAAAAAAAATGAAAAATTGATTACAAAGCTATATTACATTATTACTCTCTCACAACCAATTTGTTAGACGCAATATCATCATCAAAAATCATGATCTGGAAAAAACCCACTTCCATTTGCTACAACCACTCACACACTCACACCAAACCAGCAGCACCCATAAATCAAAATCTATCAAAAATTAAAATTCAAAATAAAAATAAAAAAATATATATATATATATATATATATATATATGTGTGTGTGTGTGTACGGCCTTTGCCCAAACCCTAAATCCCCAAAAAGCAAAGCATGCCCAAAATCTTGACACATCCACCACAATTCAAAATCCCTTTTGACGCATTTACCCCCAACACCTCCACTCAATCACTCAAATTGCCACTACCCCTTTGCGATTAATCCATGCTTTGAGTAGTTAATCACATCCCAATCGATACCAAATCCCTAATTTTTCCCAACGTGGGAGAGAGTTAACCGCCCACAGCCGGTAAAAGCATCCCTAATGTGACCGGAAAATTAACCCCAATTTTTTTTCTCTGTCTCTGTAGGAAGAGAGAGTGGCGTTTAAATTGATATATCCCTAATATGATATAAACCACATTTTCTTAAACTCCTCTTCTCTACCGCTCTCTCTATTTTCTCTGTTTTTTTTCTCTGTTTGTTTCTCGAGAAAGATAAAAAAGAAAAAAAAACGTAAGGGGAGAAGTTTTATAATTTGGCTCCGTCTTCCCTCGCTGCGCCTTCAGAGAATCACAACAATCTCCGCAGCGAAACGTTTCGTCTGCGTTTTTTGTTCGGAGTTGGGAGAAAGGCTCGTTGTGGAAGAAGACTTCGGCTGTTTGACGACTCGACGATCTCTTCGTAATCTTCGTTTCCTGATTTTCTCGGGAAACTTTTCTCTGAGCATTGCTTTACCTTCAAGTAAATGTTTATTGCTGTGTGGTTTTGTTTTGTGGTTAGGATTTCGGCGTCTGAGAGGTGATCTGCTCGGAGCTTCGGGATTGGAATTGTGGTGTTTGTATGTAGCTTTTCGTCGAGTTTTGCGCTGGAATTTTTGGTTTTTGGTTTTAGATCTGCTTTGTGCTTGTTGCTTGTGTTTGAATGAGGGAGTTGGTGTTGAATCGCAGTTTGAAGCATGATTTGTGGCTGAGGAGAGGAAGAGTTGGCGGCGGCGGCGGCGACGACGGAGATGAAGAGGTCCAGAGACGACGTTTTTATGAGCTCACAACTCAAGCGGCCCATGGCTTCCGCTCGAGGAGAGCCGTAAGTTCTTCATCTCCTTGTATTCTCTTCTCATTATTGTTTTAATTTTTGTGTTTGTATTAATTATTTTTAATTATCGTGTTTGATTATCCTAGAACATGCTTTTTAATTATGAGATTAAGTTGATTATTGGTCGAATTTGATGAGTCCGTGCTTGTTGATTTACTGCTTGTTCTTTTAATTTTAAAATTAAATGTTAATTTATCAGTTTGAGGCTACGAAATTAACCGGTTAAGCGTGACTTACCCAGAAAGATCAGTTTTTTGTTAGGTTTTTAGACTCTGAAAGTTTCAATCTTCCTCGGGTGTGGACTGAGGAGAAACTTAAGTTTTAACTTATTACCCTCGTCATGTATGCGGATTTTCTTCTCTAAAACAAAATTTAAGATGATGTTTAATTTTACGTGAAAAAAGTTGTTTTCTGGCGATTGATCAACCGGAAGAGTTCAGAATTTTGTACATTAACTAATTTGTAAGTTTCTTTTTGTGCAATGAAGTTCTGGGCAACCCCAGATGATGGCAGCAGCAGCAGCGGCAGCTTCCCAAAAACTAACAACAAACGATGCCTTAGCATATCTAAAGGCTGTGAAGGATATATTTCAAGACAAGAACAGGGGAAAATACGAAGAATTTCTTGAAGTCATGAAAGACTTCAAGGCCACAAGGTTCGATCATGTTATATGCTATACTGAAATCTATACATTTAATTTACTTGGTAATTTGCTTACGAGAGCTTGTGTTTACTTGAGTTTTTGTGTGTTGTATTGATTGTAGAATTGACACTGCGGGTGTGATAGAGAGGGTGAAGGATTTATTTAAAGGGCATCGAGAGTTAATATTAGGTTTCAATACCTTCTTGCCAAAGGGATATGAAATAACCCTCCCACTTGATGAAGACCAACAACCTCCTCAAAAGAAGCCTGTTGAATTTGAAGAAGCGATCAATTTCGTGAACAAAATTAAGGTCGGAACATCACTTCGTAGCTTAGTCTGTCGTTACTGGTTGCTTTAAAGATTAGTAACCTAATGAATTCTCTACCTGCAGACACGATTTCAAGGCGACGACCGTGTTTATAAATCTTTTTTAGACATTCTGAATATGTACAGAAAGGAAAACAAGTCCATCCAAGAGGTTTACCAGGAGGTGTGTTTATGCATCTTTTGCGTTCCTTATTCCTTAATCTGATGCTGTTCGTTTATTTCATGTTCTAAAAAGTTGACTTTGAACTTCTGCAGGTTGCTGCACTTTTCCAAGACCACTCAGACTTGCTTGTGGAGTTTACTCACTTTTTACCTGATACTACAGGAACAGCCTCCATTCATCCACCTCATAGAAACTCAATGCTCCGTGATAGGAGCTCTGCGATGCCTACTATGCGGCAAATGCATGTGGACAAGGTTTTTTTTTTCATTTTTTTTTTTTCATTTTAATATCTCATTGTTGTTGATGCTAACATCTGGTTCATTGTTGCCAGAAAGAAAGGACCATGGGTTCTTATGCTGACCATGATCTCAGTGTTGACCGCCCTGATCCTGACCATGATAAAGCTCTAATGAAAGCAGACAAAGAGCAAAGGAGGCGTGGCGAGAAGGAGAAGGAGAGGAGAGAAGACAGAGAAAGAAGAGAACGGGATGATAGGGATTTTGACCATGATGGCAGTAGAGACCTCAGTATGCAGCGTTTTTCCCACAAACGGAAATCTGCTTGTAGGATTGAAGACACTGAACAATTGCAGCCAGGTGGGCAAGGCCTTGAAATTTTTGCAGCAAACCTCATTTCATCCTCTTATGATGATAAAAATTCTGCAAAAAGTGAGATTTATATGATATTTTTGAACTAATTTACATAACCATTGATGAAAGTTGGTTTTCATCTGTTAATTAATAAATTAATACATTATAGCAAACTATCTACCAAATTTGACTTGTTCTATGTGCGTTTGTGTGTGCTTGATTTGGGGGTTGGGGGGTTGGAGGGGGTTAAGTAAAGATTTTCACACCTTGGACAGCTCAGTACTATTGCATGCACATAAGATTTTTGTCAGTGCCAACTATATGATCGGTTGTTTGTGCACTTTTTATTCTTTGATGAGCACTTTATTTGCCTGTTTGTTCTTCTTCCTCCAGTAGCTTCTTTTACTCATTGTATGTCATTGCAGGTATGTACGGCCAGGAGTTTGCTTTCTGCGAGAAGGTGAAGGAGAAGTTACGAAATCCTGAAGATTACCAGGAATTTTTGAAGTGCCTTCATATTTATAGCAAGGAAATTATTACACGCTCTGAATTGCAGTCTTTGGTAAGTTGTATACATACTGATATAAACTGTTATAATTTATTTACCTGTTAAAAGGAAATTTACAGAACACAATCTCTAATTTTGCTTGTGTAGGTGGCTGATTTAATTGGAAGATATCCGGAACTTATGGATGGGTTCGATGATTTTTTGGCATGTTGTGAGAAGAAAGGTATTGTTCTAATCTATTCTTTTACCTGCACTATATATGTGTGATTAACACTATCTAATTGAGTCCTGTCCTGCAGATGGGTTCCTTGCCGGTGTCATGAGTAAAAGTACGTAACATGATTTGTTCCCTTTTTTTGTTCCATATAAGTTAGATCCTCCTCTTAGTTTATCATAAGAGTTTGGGCACTGGCACGGTCTTCAACAGAACCATTTAATTTTTCATTTTCTGTTTTTTAATTTGATCTGAGGGTTAATTTGTAGTTTCTATAATAAACATTTTGTACTTTGTCAATAGACTTGCAAACCAACTCTTAATTCTTAATTCATCACAGAATTCCTCTTAATTCTTAATTCATCACAGAATCCTTGTGGAATGAAGGACATTTACCCAGATCAGTGAAGGTAGAAGATAGGGATAGGGATAGAGATCGTGAAAGGGATGATGGGGTTAAAGATAGAGAGCGTGAAACTCGAGAAAGAGATAGACTTGATAAAAATGGTGCCTTTGGAAATAAAGAAGTTGGAGGCCAGAAGAGTTTATTTACCAGCAAGGATAAATATTTGGCAAAACCCATTAACGAGCTTGACCTCTCCAACTGCGAGCGCTGCACTCCGAGTTATCGTCTCCTGCCAAAGAATGTATGTGGTGCTTTCTTAGACAGTTATCTATTTTTCCTGTTTGAGGAGGTATTGATGCTTTTACCGATATTTCTATTTGTATTTTCATGTCATGCAGTATCCAATACCTTCTGCTAGCCAAAGAACAGAGCTTGGTTCTGAAGTATTAAATGATCACTGGGTATCCGTTACTTCTGGAAGTGAGGATTACTCTTTTAAACACATGCGCAAAAACCAGTATGAAGAAAGTCTGTTTCGGTGTGAGGATGACAGGTTGGTCGAAGATTTTTCAATGTCAACTATTGTTTTCCCATTATTTATTTGTTTTCTAGCAACATTAACTCAAGATGGTTGTTCCCTTCCCACATCCATTTTTGCACTTTGGTAATGCTTATTTACAAACAGGGAAACCTCTGAGTTTTTTTTTTTGGCATCTGTCTTTCAAGAGGGAAAGATTTGTGTCATGCTGTTTATTTCTACTTTTTTCCCTTCATTACGCTACCAAATTACCAATTGCTTGTAAAGATTTCCAGCTATTGGCTGTATTGACTTTGGCACTGGGTAATTCATCTTCTTATATTTCTTAGGTTTGAACTGGATATGTTGTTGGAGTCCGTGAATGTAACAACCAAGCGCGTGGAAGAGCTACTAGAAAAGATCAACAACAATACGATTAAGATGGACAGTCCAATTCGTATTGAAGAACACTTCACAGGTTATTCTTTTTTAATGACTGAATTGAAGATACCTGTTTAATGTAATATAATCTCAGTTGTTGATTTTGTTTTTCTTGGCGATATATTTTTGACGGGACTTTTCCCTTGTCTCTTCTTTTCTAGCTCTGAACCTAAGGTGCATTGAGCGATTATATGGTGACCATGGGCTTGATGTGATGGATGTGTTGAGGAAAAATGCTCCATTAGCTTTGCCTGTCATATTGACCCGGTTGAAGCAAAAGCAAGAAGAGTGGGCAAGGTGTCGTTCGGATTTTAATAAAGTTTGGGCTGATATATATGCCAAGAACTATCACAAGTCACTTGATCATCGTAGCTTCTACTTTAAGCAACAAGACACCAAGAGCTTAAGCACAAAAGGTAATTTAAAAATTGCGTCTTCTTTTTCCTTTTTTCTTTGACTTAGGGTTTTTAGTTTTACAAATTAATAATGGCAGCAAGCTTTCTCTTTCATTTTAGTTTAGAATATTGAGATTCTGTATTCTTCCATACTTTTGCAATTGCTCTTTCCACTTATGGATTTTATTGCTCGTTTCCACTTTCCTCTCATTGATGGGAACAAACTTTTGCAGCCTTGTTGGCAGAGATTAAAGAGATTAGTGAGAAGAAGCGGAAGGAAGATGATGTTATTCTTGCTATTGCTGCTGGAAATAGACGACCTATTATTCCTAATTTGGAATTTGAGTACCCTGACCCAGAAATCCACGAAGATCTGTATCAACTCGTCAAATATTCTTGTGGAGAAGTTTGCACTACGGAACAATTGGATAAAGTTATGAAGATATGGACAACTTTTATTGAACCAATACTGGGTGTTCCTACACGGCCTCAAGGTGCAGAGGATACCGAAGATGTTGTGAAAGCAAAAAATCTTACCGTAAAGAGTGGTTCTGTGAGTCCAGGAGAGAGTGATGGTAGTCCTGATGCTGATGCTACTTTGACAAATTCCAAACAGTTAAATTCATCAAGAAATGGTGATGAAAGCATTCAACCTGAACAGTCAAGTTCTTGCAGGACTTGGACAGTAAATGGGGCTAATGGGGTCAAAGAAGAAAGTTCGCTTGACATTGATCGTGCTGCATGTAAAGGTGATACTTTCTGCAATACCTCTCAACAAGGTAAAGTGCAGAGTAATACATCTACAGCTGATGAAACGTCTGGGGTTAGCAAACAAGACAATTTCAATGAACGATTAATGAATTCTAATGTATCACTTGCCACTGGGTTGGAGCAAAGCAATGGAAGAACTAATTTTGAACACTCATCAGGTTTGTAGAACGTTCAAAACTACTGAAAGTTTTTATTCGTACTACTTGGACGTATTGCTTTGTTATTTATATATTTCATACTTTTCTTTCTGAAATTGCAACTAGATTTCTGAAGTCTTTTTTTTTTGTTGGTTACTAGAGCATAGTCCTACTCCGTCCAGACCTGGTAATGGCACTGTTGATGTTGGGCTGGAGTTACCTTCATCAGAGGTATGGCTGGTCCTGTGGTAGAACTTTGTTGTTTTGAGAACCCTGGTTGATATTAGCGGTATGGGTTGTTGGTACATATTTGATGAAACTAATTTTGGTTAGTAGTTTGATTACTTATGGTGAAAGGCTAGTGAAAAAATAGCCAACTTTGCATATACTGAACAGTTAAGGTTAGATGGGAACAAAGAGAGTTTCCTGTAGTGTGTGTGTGTGTACTGTATATTAATCTTGTAGAGGTTTTTGCACTGAATTTTGGAACACTTTGTGTCTGATGAGTTGATTCTTATTGTGAGTGTCTTTGGGAAAAGCTGTAAGATATGTATTAACATGCCTATCAAATGAAACAAAAGGTAAGACATTTATAGCTATATTTAGAGTTTTATATAAATTTCCAACTACGTGGCAGTTTGCAACGTTGTACGTTGATTATGTTGAGATGATAAACTTGATATGGCATGTTGCTATCTTAATTGTATAGTTTAGATACATCGTAATCAGCAATTAGATAAATCTTGTGGATAAACATGCATGGTATGTGGTCTACTTGTATGTAGTAAGATATGTTCTAATATCAGCTTTTGATAAGTCAATTCATTGATTGTATTTACTACTCATCAAATCGTGCTATAGCTGACAAACTGTATACTAGTGGTCTTTGTGGTGGGTACTGGATATTATTTCCATATTGTCACGGTAATTATGTGCTGAAGATATTTGTGTTTCTATTGATGTCATAGGTTGGTGATTCTACAAGACAAGGTATTTCCTCAAATGGAGCAATAGCAGAAGGCGCCAAAGGTCTCAGATATCTTGAAGAGTCTGCTAGGCACTTCAAGATTGAAAGAGAAGAAGGCGAAATATCTCCAAATGGAGATTTTGAGGAGGATAATTTTGCAAACTATGGAGAAGCTGGTTCGGAGGCCGTTCAAAAATCAAAGCATGGTACTATCAGCAGGCAATATCAAGCCAGACATGGAGAAGAAGAAATATGTGCTGGAGAGAGAGGTGGAGAAAATGAAGCTGATGCCGATGATGAAGGTGAGGAAAGTGCTCCGAGGTCATCGGAGGATAGTGAGAATGCCTCTGAGAATGGTGATGTTTCTGGAAGTGAGTCTGGTGATGGGGAGGAATGTTCTCGTGAAGAGCGTGAGGAAGATGGGGACAATGATGAGCACGATACTAAGGCCGAGAGTGAAGGTGAAGCTGAAGGGATGGCTGATGCCCATGATGTTGAAGGAGATGGAATATCTCTGCCTCTTTCAGAACGTTTTCTCCTGACCGTGAAGCCTCTTGCAAAGTATGTTCCTCCAGCTTTACATGACAAGGAGAAGGGCTCTCGGATATTTTACGGAAATGATTCTTTCTATGTGCTATTCAGGCTTCACCAAGTAAGGTTAATTATTAAGACACGTACACACAAGTGTAAGTGTGTATTGGTGCACAAGGACTTAAACTAAAGTGCTTGTAGTTCAGCCATTAGATCATATATGGATTAGTGGGTAGTACTCGTATATATCTCAACCGTCCATATCTGATCTAATGGATTATATGCAAGTACTTTGGTCAAAGTATCCTTTTTTTTTTTTTTTTTTTTGGTCTTTAATTTAGTAGATGGTGATGTTGATATGCGTGTATCCCAACTGTTTCACCTATTTGATAGACATTATATGAGAGAATGCAATCAGCAAAGATTAACTCATCATCTGCTGAGAGGAAGTGGCGGGCTTCTTCAAATGATTTGAGCCCTTCAGATTCTTATGCTAGGTAGTTTTTCTTTAGTCTCTTTGTTTGTTCACAACTAAGTGTATATATTTCCTAACTCCTTATTTTATGGTACAGATTCATGAGTGCACTTTACAATTTACTTGATGGTACTTCCGACAATACAAAATTTGAGGATGATTGTCGAGCCATCATTGGGACACAATCATATCTTCTATTCACATTAGACAAGCTGATCTACAAACTCGTTAAGCAGGTCGGATGGCCATACATTTTCTTCTTTCCTCAAGTTTCTTTCCCATCTCCCTTTTTTGACCCCAGAAGCTTTGCTTCATTTCCATTTTTTTTTCAGCTCCAAACTGTCGCCAGTGATGAGATGGACAACAAACTTGTCCAGCTTTATGCATTTGAAAAATCAAGAAAACCAGGAAGATTTGTTGATGTGGTTTATCACGAAAATGCTCGTGTTCTTCTTTACGATGAGAACATTTATCGCATAGAATGTGTATGTCTTTTATGTTACATTCTAAGTTGTAATACTATCTACACTAATAGAATTTCAACTGTAAATCTATAATCACTATTTGCTTTGTTGCAGGCATCCTGTCCAACCCGGGTGTCTATTCAGCTTATGGATTTTGGGCATGATAAGCCCGAAATGACTGCTGTTTCTATGGACCCTAATTTTTCCGCATATCTGCATAATGAATTCCTGTCAGTTCTTCCTGACAAAAAAGAGAAGTCTGGGATCTTCTTGAAGAGGTATGCTTGCTGTATTTGGCAGTACGGAGTTTTTGAAGTTGAGTTGTCATGACTAGTAATGCCTTGCTTATTTTTCCAGGAACAAACGCAAGTATGGTAGTGATGAATTGTCTGCGATCTGTGAGGCCATGGAAGGACTAAAAGTCGCCAATGGTCTGGAGTGTAAGATTGCTTGCCATTCATCCAAGGTACTACATTCACTCCTCTGCCTATATGTGGCTAGTTATTATTTTGGTGCATTACGACGATAAGTTTTGCATTAAATTGAGCCACTCTGGATTTCCTTTCTATGATTAGGTCTTCTTTTCTGGCCTTTCTGCATCTGTTAATCAATTAAACTTTTGTGTGTTAGGTCTCGTACGTCTTAGATACAGAAGACTCTCTGTTTCGGACAAAGAAGAAAAGGAAAAGTTTGCACTCGAACAGTTCATGCCATATCCCGGCTAGGTCTTCTAACGGTTCTAGTAGAGTAGAGCGATTTCAGCGGTTGCTTTCGAGCTCATGATATGTCATCTTTTGACCATCAAGTAAATATGGTATGTGCTTCATTTCTTAATAGCGGTGTTTGACACTTGTATCGTTTAAGTAGTGTTTTTTAGTTAATATAATTGAGAAAAACCCCTCAAACTATGTGTGATAGTGTTTACATCTGTTTCTCCAGTAGCATTTTGCAAGCATTACACACAGTGGCGCTGGAAACTCGAAAAATTTGAGGCGCTGTGAGCGAAAAAGCTTTTTGTGGAATTACCTTTGTATTCTCATACATCCGTCTCTCCAACCTAATAAAGAATTTGAGGAGAGAGGGAGCGGGATGCGGATCTTTGAGCCGCATTCATGTAAATAGAGGTAATTTGTGTTGTAAACTTGAGATGCATGTTCATTTTATTCATCAATTTTTTTTGTTTATCTTTTTTAATGTCGTATCGGAAGCTCCATCGGTCATTAAAATTGCCGGACTGATTCGGCCAGGAGACCAGCCAGCCCGGTTTTTACTTGCTAATCGTTAATTTTCTATTTTTGGGTCTGTATGTTTGTGCGAGCGATATCCTGGTCGTCTTTAGTATCATTTCATATGGAGGATTAGATTGGAACGGATAATTTATTAATTTTAGAAGCGAATGATTTTTCGTTTTGCGGAGATTAGAAGATGATTTGTTTTTTTAAACGATATACTTACACTTAAGAGGGGAGAAATAATTTGGTATCGCTCAACGTGGGGAAAATTCATCCCTTCTGATCCTACAATAGTGGGAAAAGTTTTCTTCATGCTTAATTTTTTGTTTTTTAATCTTCTAGGTGGTCGTAATTTGGTATTGGGCTGAGTGGCCTTTGTAATTGTCTATGAACCGTATTTACTATTTGCTTGAATCTGGAATCTGCTGCTGCATCTTGTCTAATGTGTTTATGCACGTCCACATCGAAATCTGAGAAAGATTCACCACCACCAATCATCTCAAACCTCCACGACCAAGCTATCACTATAATCAAGACACCGTGATCATAAATCCGCTGCCGCCGCCGCCACCACCGCGAACGGAATACACCGAATTGATCGAAAACCAAACATTGGTAAACCAACTTCATCTACATCAATGTCGGTTCTCAAAACTTCATTTCGAAGACGTCGATTTGGTAGCCCAACGTTATCACCATCTAGTAATAATATTCATCTTAACTTGTAATCGAGATGTCTTAAATTCTACTAAAAAAAAGATGAATTCAATACTAAATTATTGTTGATTCATTGTTTGAATTAGTCTAATAAATATAATAAACACATATTTTAGTCTCTCACACAACCTTGTCAAACATAACTGTTGTTTTCGTTTGATTTACTCAATTTGATGATAAAAAAAATAAACAAATAGCATGTGAGAAACTAAAAAACGGTGTAAAAATTCTCTCCCAATCCAACCTCCACTCCTTGTATTATATTGTATGAAAAATTTAGGTAAAGTATACTATTTTGTAGCCTTGGAGCTAACGACTAAATAGACCATCGTTTTCACTTGTTTATTATCAACTCAAACAAAGAATTGGCAAAATAAACAAATAATAATAAGGCGCCCGCCCAGCCGCCGTTCAATATGGGTAGACCATATAATATCCACCCACCAAACCACATGTAGCACATCTTTGCTTACTTCCACAGTTCCACCAAACCCCATTTCACATTTGCTACCAACACTACACTTGTACGGAATATTTTACTCAAATACTCAAAACGTATGCACAAATTAAGCTTTTCAATGCAAATTAAATTAACAAACAACCACAAAAATAGGCTACAACGATAGAGGAATATAAAATATACAAAATTTTAAATTTATAAAGAAAATACTAGGAAAATCATTTATTTGTTATGTATAATATGTCACCGATAAAAATTAAGTTCGTTAATTTAATTAAAAACATTCGCTTAATATATTTATAAAATAATACCAAATTATAAAGTCAAAGAAATAAAAAAAACGACAGCTTTCGTTTTCCAACAAAATACTTTTCATTTGCCTCTCCTACTTACGCTGCCAAACTCCCCGAACTCTCCAGCAGCCCTTTCCATTTTTCTTCCGCCAGTCTCTCAGCTCAGCTCCCATCGTCTCGGACAGCCGGAACGATCCAACGGTCAGATATGGCTCTATCCCGCCTAGCCTCGCCCTCCTCCTCCTGCGGCTCCAATCTCCTGAGGCCCCTCGCCTCCGCCCTATCCCTCACCCCGTCTCTCCGCCGTCCGATCTCATCCGCCGCCGATGACTCCACCACCCTCACGATCGAGACCTCCCTCCCCTTCACCTCCCACAACTGTGAGCCGCCGTCGCGCACGCTCGAGACCACTCCCAAGGAGCTTATGACGTTCTTCCGCGACATGGCGTTGATGCGCCGGATGGAGATCGCAGCCGACTCGCTCTACAAGGCCAAGCTGATCCGAGGGTTTTGCCACCTGTACGACGGCCAGGAGGCCGTTGCCATCGGCATGGAGGCTGCGATTACCAAAAAGGACTGCATCATCACTGCGTACCGTGACCATTGCACCTTCCTCGGCCGCGGAGGGACCCTCCTGCAGGTTTTCGCCGAGCTCATGGGGCGCCAGGCTGGCTGCTCCAAGGGGAAAGGTGGGTCCATGCATTTCTACAAGAAGGACGCAGGATTCTATGGCGGCCACGGTATAGTCGGCGCCCAGATTCCGCTGGGATGCGGATTGGCTTTTGGGCAGAAGTACTCCAAGGACGAAACGGTGACGTTTGCTCTCTACGGTGACGGTGCGGCCAATCAAGGGCAGTTGTTCGAGGCACTTAACATTTCTGCGCTTTGGGATCTGCCTGCGATTTTGGTCTGTGAGAATAACCACTGTAAGTAGGTGTTTCTTGGTAAACAGAAGATTGTTTCAATAGAAACTGTTAATTTACATATACTGAATGATTTGGGTGTGCTTTTGATGCAGATGGAATGGGTACTGCTGAGTGGAGAGCGGCGAAGAGTCCCGCATATTACAAGCGTGGAGATTATGTTCCTGGTTTGAAGGTTAGATAGAATTTGTCAGTGTTGAATTTTACTGGTTTCTGCTTGTGCATTCTTTGAATTTCTTTAGCTAATTGAAGAAATGATTGTTTTGTGATTGGTATAACATGTAAGGTGTAAGTACTTGCAAAGTCTAGTGAATTGATTATATCGTGTGAATTCAATGGGTAGACGATGGTAGATGATAATCAAATTATTGTTTCTAGTAGGAGTTTATGCTTATTTAGCGAATGGTTTGTGGCCAATCTTCAGGTGGACGGTATGGATGTGTTTGCCGTAAAGCAGGCATGCAAATTTGCCAAGGAGCATGCTCTGAAGAACGGACCCATTGTGAGTTATTCCTCCATTGGTTGCTCTGACATGATTTTTTGAAAGTTCTTTGTGCAAACTATGGCAACATGATTTGATTTATTGTTAGGACACCTGCTTCACTGTTTTAGTTTATAGTCCCACATATAGAAGTTAAACCTGATAGGTAGTGCGTATGTCAAATGACATTTTGTGGGAGGACCCATAATTCCATTGTGATTGCAAATGCTGCCAGAGCATGTTAAGCGTACATTAGATTGAAGCTACAGTGAACTATCAAGCCTGTGGTCTGTGAATTAATCTTGTCGTGTATGAGGGAAATGTCTTAGCCTCTAGTCCTGGGCCAGTTTGACAGTAGATCCTAAAGAGATTCCGCTTCCTCATGAATTTATCTTGAATCGGGATCTTTTGGTGTATGACTATGATTTTAGTTTTAGAAATTGCAACTCTGTTTGTGGACATTCCGAAATTTGACGCGGAATCCCTTTAGAATTCTAGTATAAACTTGGGTTACAGTTGCATGGACTCGAGTACTTTGTTGGGTAAGCAATGCATTTTCTACTTGAAGAGTTGGCTTTTTAGCATTCGTACAACCTTTGTGGAAGTAAAAGAGAGATATAATGCTTTGGAAATGAAAAGGGGCATGAAATGAAATGTTTGGTCCAAGTATTACATTCTCCCTTTTTCTAATTTGAAATTGTTGAGATACTTTGAGAAGCCCGTGTGGTTCGTTGAGGAATTGTAACCTTCATTCAGACCCAGGGTTTTGTTTAGATCAAGCTTTGAAGCATAGAGATTAATTGGTCTTTTTGAAATGGTGTCCTGTGTGATATATGAAGTCGTACAAGAGGTTTTTAGGCTTTGAATTGCATACTTGTTATTCATACATTCATGGAACTCATGGAACTATTTCAAGTTTTATAATTGTTGAATTTGCTGTTACTCTACATGATATTTTTTGCCTGACAATCTTTCTGATACTGGTGGTCAGATTCTTGAAATGGACACTTACAGGTACCATGGCCACTCTATGTCTGATCCTGGTAGCACCTACCGCACACGTGATGAGATTTCTGGCGTGAGACAGGTTTGATATGCATACTGAAATCCTTTTCCCCTTCCTTATTTTGGAGATTATATGCCACAATTTTGTAAGTGTCTTTTATAACTTCACTTTGTGATGTGATTTCTAGGAGCGTGATCCAATTGATAGAATAAGAAAGCTGATATTTGCTCATGATCTAGCTACTGAGAAGGATCTAAAGGTATCCTATTCAACTATACTCACTTCTATGTTAAATTTACTTTCATTTCTATTTTGCTATAGAACTCCATAATTGAGGTTAAATGTTAGTTTATTGGTCCCGTTCCTGTTTCTCATCTTGCTGTCGATCCCTGCTTCAATGCCATAAGGACTATGGAAAAAGTATATGTATTTATGTCTTTCTGTACTCTTCTTTTAGGATATCGAGAAGGAAGTAAGAAAAGAAGTTGATGAAGCCATTGCTCAAGCCAAAGTAAGTGTAACTTTCTGTTGTCATTTTATTTCATTAGTTTATTTTTATTTTCTTTTTTAAACGCGTGCAGCCATCTTTTTATTGTTACTAGATATCATTCTGTCACACTGTTTATGATGTCTGTTGTTCCTGTTTTCAGGAAAGCCCGATGCCAGAACCCTCCGAACTCTTCACAAATATCTATGTGAAAGGCTATGGAACTGAGGTAATATTCAATCCCTTGCATATCACACACAGATAAGCACACAATATGCTTTCTTATGTGACCATGTACTACTTACAACCTCTTTGATTACATTGTATGCGGATGTTCCTTTTGACTGATAAAAGTTTCTCTGTTTAATTGCAGTCTTTTGGACCAGATAGGAAAGAAATCAGAACTGTACTTCCCTGAATCTAAAGCGGAAAGTTGCCGATGAGTGACCAAAGACTGTCCTTCGTCGACCCTGAAGGTCCTTTTGCTTTCATAATTGAACCACACCTTCTGTTTCCCGGGAAAAGAGAAAAAATGAATCAATAAATGGATGGTTCGAGTCAAGATGGCCATCTCTTCCTAGCTGTTGTACATTTTGATACTCGCCGTCGTTTTTGTATAGGATTATTGGTTGTTCTTGCAAGTATTGAGGCCGAATTGTTGCATACATGATATGTAGGTCTCGATGCTTGAGAGGTTACTGGTGTTCGCTTTTGGAAATCTGCATTTTGTTTTTCCGTTGCTCAATGCCATTTGATGGCATCTGAGAATTGCTTTTTTTTTTCTTTTTTTTTTTTTTTTTTTTGTTCTCATTTCCAAGTTGTATTTGAAGCTTATTAACCGGCATCGCATCGCTTGCCATTCAATTATTGGAAGAGGCTAACCAGAAAAAAGAAAACTTGTTTTCAATCAGAACCCAACTATTTCGCTTGGCATGTTGGATGCGTTCCACGCAGGCCATGAGTCCGTGGATTAGTCGGACTTCATTTTCCTGCGAATTGAGGATGAGTAGGTGGAGGTGGGGAGGGAGATGGGTGGTTTTGGTGGTGGTGGTGGTGGTGGTTGGGGAAGGGAGGAGACGGTGGGTGAAGTAAAAATGTGTTGCAACTGACGGCGGGTGAATTAATAGGCCATGAGTCTCTGGATTAGTCGGACTTCATTTTCCCACGAATTGAAGATGAGTAGGTGGAGTTGTGGTAGCGGTGGTGGGTGGGGAAGGGAGGAGACGGTGGGTGAAGTAATAATATGTTGCAACTGACGGCGGGTGAATTAATAATATGATGCAATCTAAGGTGAAATTACTCATTGAATTTTATGGAATTATTGGTTTTTTTTTATAAATTTTTTACAAGAAACGATAGAATATTTTATGGTTTCTTAATAAATCTACCTGATGAAATGATCATCCAATTTATCGACTATCCATTCGAACAAATGATGTTGGGGAGTGCAAATATACGCGTGCATTGGAGTGCGATTTGTAAATACGTTCCGCACTCTAGCTATAACCCGCCAGTAACGTTCCTCCTGGATTTCCTGAATTCTTCTTAATGTAAGATGAAATGTTTTGTTAAATGAGTTTAGGTGGATTGCAGATCCATTGCTAGAACGAATTTACTGCTATTGTGGCATTTAGGCAATTAATAATTTAATACCGAGTCATTGGTAAGACTAGCTCCATATGTCAACAAGGTTCCGGCACCTCTTCTCTCCTGTGTCTATCGATAACGGTCCGGGCCGAATAAAGCCATCATCAAATTATATGCAAGAGCAAGACCGACGCTCTACGTGGATGAAGAAGCGTTACAGCATTTGCAGAGGTTGCCACTTGCCGCTTCTTGTTGCCAAATTGGAAAGGTTTGAAGGCCTCGCGTAAGACGTTACGAAACAAAGCAATGGATAAACATGAGCTAAAAACCGTCGACTCTCAGAAGGGAGACACGAAACGCGCTTGTTTCGCGGGAGAGTAAGTTGAAAAGAAGAAAGAGTGTGCTAATTTCCACAGTTGGCAAATGCTCAAATACCCACGTGGCGTTGTTTATATTCGTGTCGTGTTCGTGTCAATTAAGAGACAATTTCTTGGGTATTGTTGTGTTCGTGTCAATTAAGAGACAATTTCTTTGGTATTGTCGCTCGTTGCCAACTGTCCGCTCATGGAGAAAAACTCGTGTAGGGACACTATAATCACGTCACACGCTAGACACCTTTTACAACATCACGAAACCCTCCATTTGTTTTGTTCTAGCCCGACCCGCGTTGGTTACTACAACCTCGTGGAGAGCGGTCCTAATATAGCAGTTCTACGGATGTTTCTTTCCTGTCTAAGGCAAACACAAGGATGACCCCACATTAGGATCCACCAAAATGAGTCCGTGTGAGATCGATGTGAATGGAGAAGTCCCATATAAAGTGAGTGTGATGTCCAAAATTCGAGTTGCAAAAAATGAAAAAAAATTATCAAACCCTTTCCTTACCCCCTCAATATAGCCTATAAGGACGTCCTTCTACTACAATAACGATTCATTGATTAAACTGAATAACTAAATAAAATAGATAGACATTTCTTTTCGTCTCAGGTCGACAAATCTTCTCAATTCAAATATCCCTTATATAAAATTAACAGTATATTACTATCATTCGACACAACAAAAATTAAAGTAACAATTAGATCTTCAATAATTTAACATCCCACTCGACATTTATGCAACCAGAATATAAGTCATTGTACTTATAAGTGTAGATGAGACTGATGAGTATCGGTAGACCTCAAAACAATATAGTACTTCCATGTAACAAGGGTGAATGTGAACAAACAGCACCGTCCGAGTGGTGAGTCAGCAACTGCGGTGGTTGCATCATTCAATTTGTAACTCAGTGGTGCGAAGCCACCGTCACTCGTCAGAGCCTCAGGGCATCCAATTCACCCACTTTCCCCACCAAACTTCCCACCTTCCCAATTATTAATCAAATTATTAATTAAATTAATATTCGCTAAATCCCAAATTAACCCGAAAAAAATCATGTTTTGTTGCAAAGTTTAACTCCTCATTGATCCCTTAACCCCCCACACGTGCAGTCAAATTATTCACGTTCTCTAGAGTATATAGTACTCTGACTTACCCTGAGCTCCTGATTTTGCAGACCAATCCTGACCGTCTGATTAACCATGATCGCAGAAACCAAAGCAGACATTCTGATGAGTTTTGCATAAAATATTGGAGTTTCCAGCTGCTGAATTTGACACCAATTTTTGTTTTGTCTCCAAAGAGCGACAGACGAGAATCCAATTCCAAAACGAGGAAGCCAAATCTTGCTCCAACTTTAAGACAATTCAATATATAACTTTTTTGTTTATGATTTGTTTGTTATTTGACAGTTAAAAGTGGATTTTTGAACATTGATTGCGTTATTAGTTGATTGGAGAAAGTTTTAAGTTCGATTTACACAAATACGGAGCGACATATAATAGTTGTAACTCATTATTGCTAACGATACTTTATAATTTATGAGTGCATTTTTGTTCACCACTCTATTTATTACTATTGGATTATTTTAAATTTTAAAATTTGTATTTATTCACTACACAAGTTGCAGAATTTAAACTCATCCAATAAATAAAGTGCTGAGCATCAATGATTCACCATCGAGGGTGATGAGAAAAAATATTAACACGAGTTATGACAATACATATGGAAATATCTATCTTAAACTATTAAAAAGTAAATAAAACTTAAATTTACAACTTTTTTTTTTTTTACATCTTTTCGAGCTAGATCCCGCCAATAAAAAAATTAAATAAGATCTCAAATTTTTAACTCTCCTATTAACATGTCCCATAAATGTAAAATAAGATATACATTAGTTTTGGCATCAATGTTAATCGATGATGTAAATTTTGAACTTAGAAACATTTTTAAACATCAAAACGAAAGAAGTAGTTCAAAATTTCTGACAATTTTGGGAACAGAAATTAACAATGAAAATACCATTTTAGAAACTACATTCAAATATATTTTTTGGTACAACTTTAGTTAAGTAGTTGAGAAATGCTAAGGAGACTCTATGAAAAGTACGACTCTTCATAGACTCAAAGCCGCCTCATAATTTTGACACAAAAATTAACGTTGTCTATTAGATGCTCGAGAATCTATAAAAAGCTTGAAAGAGTGGATTTAGTTAATTAAATACAAGTTGGATGGTTTCCGGAATCCCAATCAACTCAACTCCAATATAATTTAAAATGTTAATCCTTTCCACCTGACACTTTTATTATAAACAAATAAATAAATTAGAATATAAATTATAAGTTGTGATTACAATAGTCCAACAGAAAGAGGAGAGATGATTGGGTAGGCCACTCCCTCCCACTATTTTAAAGTTATATGGACAGCTTTCTAGTTGAAAAGTTCACGGACCATTTCCAAACTTTTTTATATAAATAAATTTAATTTATATATTATTGTACACTTTTTCTAACAAATAAAATAAATTATACAACGTGTGGCAACGGTACAATGCAATGAATGAATTATGATTTATGAATGTGACCTTATACCAGCTTAATTAAGCTTAATTGTGCCTTGCAATTGTATTTATTCACAAATTTATACAATTAAATGTTTTATAGGTGAAGTGATTATATCAGACGCTCTAACAATTAGCATTTCACTGTTAATTAATTGTGATTTCTTGTCACATTAAAATTCGTATTAAGTTTTTATGTGAAATTGACAATTTAAATAAACAATACGTTGAACTGTCTATTAAAATAAATGATAACGTCAAGAAGACTATATTTTTACGGATTAGAATTTTCTCCCCTCTTCTTTTCATTCTTTTCCATCCCATTCTCTCACATTCTCTATTTTGTCTTTCTCTTTCTATAAAAAAAATTAATATAAGATATTGACGTGAGCTTAACTGTGATCGTTCAAATAGGAGGAGATGGAAGGGGATGGAAAAAAAGAGGGGAGACAATTCTACTCCAATTTTTAAACCAACTGATGTACCGCCAATAAGAAACAAATACGTTAATCGACACTTAATTAATAACCCAATAATCTACAACCACATTATTTTGTTTGTAAATTTAGTTTAAAATTTTAATCTTCCTAACATTACCCTTAAATAAAATTTTATGACACGCTTCGTTTTACTCATTCTTATGCACTCCATTAAATGAAGAAACAATTTTTATAATATACTGCGTCAAACTTAGATATATCAAAATCATGTGAACGTTATTGACAATATACGGACGCCCCCTCATACGTATTACAAAATACTTAATCAACTCATTCCTTTTTTTTTCCTTTCTAACTTTTATAATAAGGCAGTCGTGCTTCAGCTTGATTTCCAAATCAAATGCTAAGTCAAATGCTTAGCCGTTAAGTTCCGTTTTAATTAACTTTTTAGGATTACCATCATTTTGGTTTAGGTTTATTAGTTGGTAAATTATACAATACGTTGCAAGGGTGCAATGCAACGAATGAATTATGAATGTGACTTCATACCAGCTTAATTAGAAATTTAGAATTCTCATATTCTTCGAATTTTTGTCCTGGAGTTGACGGGACAGAGAAGGCAAGCTGTTTAAGCGCTTGGTTTAGTGAGAGGTGTGCCAATAAAATAAAATCATGACAGCCCATAATTTAAATTGAGTGGTCTGAATTTCATGATTTGTTGGCATTGGACACACAGATCCATGGAGGATCTAAATTCGCTTAATTGAGCCTTGCATTTGTATTTACTCACAAATTTATACAAATAAATGTGTTAGAGATTAAGTGATTGTAGATGTTTTAGAGATGAAGTGATTATCTCAGATACTTTAGCAGTTCACGTATCATTGTTAATTGATTGTGATTTCTTGACACATTAAATTCGTATTTGATTTGTTGTGTGAAAATTTTCAATAAATAATATATTGAACTGTCTAATAAAATAAGATGAACACCACCTCATTTGTATTACAAAATATTTAATCAAGTCATTTTTCCAACTTGTATAATAAGGCACTAGTGCGTCCGTTTGATTTCCAAATCAAAATGCCAAGTCAAATTGCTTAGTCGTTAAGTACCGTTTTAATTAGCTTTTTAGGTTTACCATCTTTTTGGCTTATTTTCTTGGCTTCTTCTTGTGCAACGCAAGCAATACTTTTTTGAAAAATAATGGAATAATTGCAACATTTTGGAGGTGAAGAATTTGATACAATAATTGTTGGAGACGGAAAGTTCACTGAATATCCACTGCACAAGCAAAGAATTGTCTAGTTATTACTCAACTGATAATTATTATGTGTATTGTTAGAGGAATTGAGATCGTCTTCAAATCTCTTTATCCAGAGTTGGTAGATTCAAAGATTTGGATCACTCATTTTAAATTACACGGCTTCTATTAACTCATTTCACTAGCTCACCTCACACAAATCAAGTGTCTGACACCCACTCCTTAAATATATGCTTTAACAAGAATCATATAAGGGTAAATTGATATAATAGAAACCTCTGGTAAAATGTCCACCCGTAATCCAGCAGATAAAGTATATTACATAGCCCGTCTTAGGGATTGGCGACTTACCCATTCAGTGACTTTGGCACAGTATGTTCCAAAAAATAGGTACTATCGGGTCGGGTGCAACTTACATTTTTTAAATAAGTAAAGAACTAGTCTTTACCAGTTCTCGTCGAGACAGGTTAGAATGAAAGTCTTTTTTTTTTCTTAACCTGACATAAAGTGATTATCTCTCTCTCCTTTGAACAGACCGATCTCTGGAGGCACTGGCTTCGGACTTCAAAATTCAAAGAGGATCTCGATTCTTGTTAAAGAACATTTGTTTCAAAAAAGAAAAGAAAAAAAGAAGTCATTTTTGCAAATTTTGTACTTGAATATTTTCGTAGCGATATTATAAACTAGTTTAATTTGCAGCGAACGGAATTCGACTTTATTTGCAAGAGAATAGACAACAGTATTCTTATCAACTTACCATAAACAAAATAATAATAATAGAGCATGGTAGACATAAAAAAGATGATTAAGTGGGCTTTTTGCAAAATGTATTTGTATTGAAAGTGAAATTTGTCACATCATGTTGT
The DNA here is from genome assembly GCA_963580275.1 of Crataegus laevigata. NCBI lineage: Eukaryota > Viridiplantae > Streptophyta > Magnoliopsida > Rosales > Rosaceae > Crataegus > Crataegus laevigata. Next base: position 5,809,405 of record OY756940.1, read on the forward strand.
TGCATTGTAACATTTTTAGATGATCATAGTGTATGATTCACACACCCATTATTCCCAGTCCCCTGACATTTTCTCGTTGGTCTTCATTTGGCTATATAAAGATGAAAATATTGAAATTTTGTTAGTAATATCTTATGCAATGTGACATAGCAGACATAGTGTGGCTCATGCATCAGAATAGGTGGGGAATATTAAAAGTGTCACTTTTTTATTAAACAAAAAGAGATTTTAACTTAAACCAATCGCTAGTTGGTATGACGCAATATTAAAAACTATTGGTAATGCAAGCCTTTAATAGAAGGGATTTTTAATTTTTTTTTAATGGGAATTAGTTGGGAGACTCACTCCGCATCGAACGTTAATGATCCGAACCAACTAGTTTGTACGGCTGGATTCATAGACATCTTTGCAAAAATTCAGTTCAATCTAAAATTATTTGCTTATTTAAATATCATGATGAAATTTCAATATTTCTTAGAATATAATGTTCATCAAATTTTTTAAACTCAATTAGTTGCCTCAAATATTTCTGACTTGACTAACATTTTACAAAAATGATCTGTGAAGTGCGACTTAAAAAAATAAACGATTCGAATCATTGTAGCTGAAAGTAGTGTAAGCTCGAATTCCATTTAAAAAAAGTGAAAATCCCTTTTCTTAAAGAATTCGACCTATGATGCAACTCTCGTACTTTTGTATAGGCCTGGGCACGGTTCGGTACCAGAGCGGTATCGAAACCGAACCTGCAGTAAAATTTCGGTACGGCTCGGTTCGGTCCAAGTGTAGGTTCGGTTCGGTCCAAGACCTATTTTTCAATTTTTGTAAAAAAAAACCCAAATTAGTTCTTTGTCCAAAACCGATTTGGTACGATTCGGTACCGAATATAGAACCGAAACCGAACCGACTAAGTACCAAACCGAACCGATTTTGTACCGATACTGAAAGAACCGAACCGACCCGGTTCTGTTCGGTTCTCGGTATTTTTTGCCCAGGCCTACTTTTGTATATGTGTCTAAACTAATAATGGGACAAAAATATAATGTATAATCAGATTCGTTACCGTTTGAGAATTGAATACTTCTCCCATTTGACTAATTCAGCGAAGTTGATATACCGTATAGCACATTCAGGACGATTAATACAGGAAAGAAGAAAATTAACCCCAAAAAAACAAGAGAAAAAAACAGAAGGGAGAAAACGGGAAATAGAAAGTCCACTAGTCCACACGGTAGTGGGAGCACGTGGGCGCACGTGGGACATGGGCTTCCGAAAGAGGCAGCAGAGAGACACCATGGCAAAAGTGGCAGAACGTAGCCGCCAACGAGAAGAAACAGCTGGCATTTGGGCAGTGGAGCCAACAAAGAGTATAACTTGCTCCTAATTTGCAACAACAAAAATAATGGGAGGCAGATCTTTTTTTTTCTTTTTTCACACACTTTTATTCTGCCTCCAAAATAATGAAGGCACGCGAATGCCTCACTCTCGTCCTCGTTTTCGAAAGATTTTTTTATTGTGATTGGCACACAAAATAATATATTATGTATCGCTATACTAACGATAAAATATATGTATTAAAAAATTAAAAATTTCACTATTTATGCACTTATATAAAAATACGTATTATATTATTATCACAATCAAAAGTTTCTACTCATCCCACCCATGTTGCCCAGCTGTCCACCCGTACTTTTTGCTGCTTTCTACGACCTGGCACTTGATTTGTATCTTTTTTCGTTTACAAGGTCATTTCTTTGCTAATTCTTATATTCAGATATAATCGTTATCTTTGATGTACAGTTGTGCGCATGACAGAAATGGAAAACAAAACTTGGGTAGCGGCGTCGAACTAGGAAAAGTATTTTTTTTCGGAAATTGATCCTGGCCGGATTCATTATGTGAGGATTTTAAAAAGGTTTATATTTTAACAGATCATCGTGTATCATGCAATCAGAAATCATTTAACTTTTATTATTTAAAATTAAACAAAAATAGTACCTGACGAAAATTGACCGCACAATATACGATGAACGGCTACAATGTAAAAATCCTCCATAGAAGATTTTTTGTGTGTGTGTGTGTGTGTTGTTGCTTATTTACTATAGTTTTATTAACTATGTCGTTTATTCGTAAATATTACTTAAATTATAAGTATTATGTGATGACGTGACCGTGATAATTAAATATTTTATTATTTTTATGGCAGCTCTCAATAAGGTTTGGACTATTTTGGTTATTCAAAATCAAGGACGCGTCTTATTATGTGTGAGCTGTTTTAGTTAGGCATCCGTAATGAATTAATGAGAAATGTAAGTTAGACCAATAAGGCAACAAAGTATTTTTAATATTGGTCTGATTGGATCATCATGTGCTTTGCTTGGTATTCTTTGCCTTCTGGCCTACTTGCAGTTAGTTTATATGTTTATCTCAAGTAACATCTTCTTCTATCAATGAAGTTTATGTTTGAACAAAACATAAAGAAATGTGTTTGATTATTCGCGCTTGCACTTGTGTTTTAGTCACCCCTATGTTGTTGTTGTTTTTTATATATTTCAAAACCAATATATTGATTTGTTAAAAAAAAAAAAACCAATATATTGAAATAAAACTGAATTCCAAAGATGAATCAAACTGAGTCCCCAATATACCATCAATTCTGAAGCCAAATCCCAACCCTCCCTCCTTCCTTTTTCTTTCAATTAAATGCACATTAAATTTCACTAATCCCGATTTCACCAAAAGAAAGGAAAATAATTATTTTAGGAAGTTTACATTCATGCACATATTTTTCCTTCGTCCAACCCATTTTTTCAATTTTCAGACGTGTTTTAGTAAAAATAGAGTTTAATTTTGTACCCAGAAAACGAAAAATAGACACCCAGCAAACTATTTAGTATTTAGAAAAAAGTTAAATCATTGCATAACAGCATGAGTTCAAATTTCATCGATAATTAATATAATATATAATCTAACAAAATTTATCGTTTGGCAAAGAAAAAAACTATTTAGTATTGGAAAGGGATACTCGTCTAATTCTTTTACTAAAGATTTCAAAAAATTCGTGATCGTTCATCGCACATTGTGTCTGTATGTCAAACGAGAGGACTGAGAGAGAAGACGGTAAATAGTAAAATAATAAAAAAAACCTTTTCCACACTCTATGTCCGTGTCTATATCTCCGCGTTTAGCAGCAAAACAACCGCGTTTGGCATTTCTCGCTTTCCTTTCACATTTCCATTTTCCTTTTCAATTGTTTTTTTCTTTCTTTGTGTAATTCCAGAAATTCGGATTGTTAAGATTGGATTGCATTTGACCTGTCAAATTAATTCGTTAATACTTACTTAATTAGTGAAAATTTGCAAATCTCCCACAACCGTCTCATTCTTCTCTCTATAATAACTATCTCTCACCCTCCACCCAGACACATCCAGACACCCCCCCCCTCCCACCATTTCTGTTACTCCTTCACTCTCTTCGATTTCTCGTACACCCAGCAAGAAACCCCACCACAAGCCCTGCAATAATACACAATACGAAGCCCCCACCACGAAAAGCGGCGAGCAATGCTCCCATTCCGGCTGTACGCCGCAGTTTTGTTCGTCTCCAGTATCTCCCTCCTCTTCCCCCCCTTCTGCATCGGGATTCGCTCATTCCCGACGAGAGCGATCGACGGCGGTGATGCCTTCGAACTCGGCTCCGCCTCCTGGGCCCGATTCTCCGAAGCCCCCGACTACCGAAACGGCGCCGAATGCGCCGTTTCGTGGAACCGGGAAATGGTGTCCGCCTGCGACCCGTCGCTGGTCCACATCGCCATGACTCTCGACTCTGAGTACCTCCGGGGGTCAGTAGCTGCCGTGCACTCCGTCATCAAACACGCTTCTTGCCCGGAAAATGTCTTTTTCCACTTCATCGCCGCCGAGTTCGACCCGGCGAGTCCCCGGGTCCTGACCCAACTCGTCCGATCCACCTTCCCCTCGCTTAATTTCAAGGTCTACATCTTCCGGGAGGACACCGTCATTAATCTCATCTCGTCGTCGATTCGGCAGGCGCTCGAGAACCCGCTCAACTACGCGAGAAATTACCTGGGCGATATTTTGGGACGGTGCGTAGACCGGGTCATTTACTTGGACTCCGATTTACTGGTGGTCGACGACATTCACAAGCTTTGGAACATTTCGCTCACCGGGTCGCGGGTCATCGGAGCCCCGGAGTACTGCCACGCCAACTTTACCAAGTACTTCACCGACGGGTTCTGGTCCGACCCGGTTCTCTCCCGGGTTTTTTCCTCAAGAAACCCCTGCTATTTCAACACCGGTGTGATGGTGATGGACCTGGTGAGGTGGAGGGAGGGAAATTACCGAAAGAGGATCGAGAACTGGATGGAATTACAGAGAAAGCGAAGGATTTACGAGCTGGGTTCTCTGCCGCCGTTCCTACTCGTCTTCGCCGGCAACGTGGAGGCCATAGACCACCGGTGGAACCAGCACGGCCTGGGCGGCGACAATGTCAGAGGCAGCTGCCGGTCTCTGCACCCGGGTCCGGTCAGTCTCCTCCATTGGAGCGGCAAGGGAAAGCCGTGGGTCAGACTCGAATCCAAAAACCCGTGCCCGCTGGACCACCTCTGGAAGCCTTACGATCTTTACAAGCCGATCCACCACCACAACCCGGCGAAGTTTCAATCCTTATCGTCGATTTCTGCATCTACATTGATCTTGTTTTCGAGCTACTTGTCGTGAGATGATGGGTTTATGATAATTCTTTCATACATTGTTGATTCAGAGATTCTTTTGATAGCGATTTTGTACAGATTGATTGAATTTTAGGTGAAACTGTGAGCGGAAAATTCATAGATTTTTCATCAGTCTTAATTTGTTTTTCTCCTTTCTTGAATTTTCTCGGCGGATTTGACATGTGTTGAGATCCAATTTTCTATTTCTGGGTCCCAAAGAGGAGAGAATGTTATCATCTCAAATATCATAGCTTCTTGTTCTTGCTACTTCCGCTTCAAAGCTCCAGTTTTTGTTTTTCTTAAATATTGACTGTATATTTGGTGGATGCATTTTCTGTCGCGTTGTCTCTCAATAATTGCAAATTTTGAAAGTGGCCTGAGAATCTGAATGACAGTGTAGACAGTGAAATCAATGGTGTTACAGCTCAATGGGTTCACGGGCCTCTCTTGGGAGCGTTGCTCGGGTTGTCATTGGGGCGGTATTTTTGAACAACTCTTGACAGTGCGTGATTGTCTTAAAAATCAATTGGAGTTCCAACTAATCCTTAATATTGTGTGATTGACAACTGAATTGATGTTCTAAACTAATTTCTTTGACTTAAAAATCCGACTTTCGGCATCTTAAGTGCAGATAAGTTTGCTCCACACTCTACACCATTTTATTTTCAATTTCCACCTAATAATAATTTTTTTTTAAATTTACATTGGTGTTTGTACAACTCACAATTTCTTACCATTTGTGGGGTTTATTAATTTTTAATTTTAGGGTATTTGTTCGATAAATGTTTCTCTTCCGAAACTCGCAAAATGAAGAGCATTTAGTTTGATGTCGCGATTTTTATATCTTAATTATTCAAATTATCAAGTTATTTGATTGGGTGGCTAAGAGTAGGAGCAGGGGCTTAAACTCTAGTGCAAAACTCACTCGGTTTCTGATGGATGATGTGCGTCAAGAAGATATTAAAATGGGTAGTTTGCAACAATTCTGGACCACGTATCGTGTCATGATGCCAATAAGCTGCCAAGTGCCCTTCTCTTCCCCTATATTTTCCTCACTTCATCGAGTTTGGTTGAACCTTCTATTCTTTAATTTGGACTTTTTCATTTACCTCATTTGTTTGTACGCATCAACTCTCTCTTTTTAGCTTGAGCAAATTCAACTTTTAATTCACATGCGTTCTAGTCATGAAAGGGAAAGAACTTACCTACCACTGTGATTGGGACGCGAAGATGCCAGTGTTTTAAACTAATTATGCGATATTATATGGATAATTTAAAACGCTTTTCAGAGTATAATAAATTTAGAATAACAACTATTTTTGGTATTTCGGTACTTAAAAATTTATGCATCTGACGTTAGACAGTCAAGTCACGTAGATTGTTCGAGGTAAGTTTAATTTATCAACTGTTTCGTCCGATCCACTCACAAGGAAGTGGACCTTTGGATTGGGATATGAAATGATGAGCATAAGGATTGATTATTTTTACCATGGGGAATCAAGTTATTACCACATGTTTTTTTCACCTAAGTAATTATTTGTAAGTTACCTAATGGTGACAAAACCTTGGATAGAGACCCAGACCTAGTGATGAAAGCTGGAAAAATTCCTGACAAAGATTCATAACATAAAACCACTTGTTACTGCAGCAGCAGTGAGCACAGACGTATGAGCTGGGATCCAATCACTTTTTTTTCTTTCAATTCCTACACATGCTTCACATTTTCTTGCATTTTCTCGAATGGTGTGATATTCACACATTATTTTTTATTTCTTACACATTTTTTTTAATTTTTAGCCTTCAAATTGGATAAATTGAAAATGATAAACAAACAAAAATTAACAAATGGTGTGTGAAAAATAAAAAATAGTGTGTAAATAGCACACCCTTTCCCGAATCGTGCACGCAATTTGAATTTATGATATTTTCCAGTAAAATATTTGCGCTTGGTATGATCAATAGGGATTTTATTTTCCAATACAGGATGTGAATGGAGAGTGAGCAGCCGGCACAACATCCGGTTTATTGGCTACTCACATTTTGCAACTATTCTTGAAAATGTGAGATCGAGGCTCCTTCGAACCTGAAATCCTTTTTTCAAAATCTCAACTGGGATTGAAAGGTCTGAATGCGAATGTCGCAAGTGACACAATCTGTGCACCGGGGTTTTGGCTACTGAGCACGGCCAAGCCCACAGCTGAAGCCACCGAGTCCTAGTTGTACAGAAAATGTATCAAACCCTTTGGGAGCACAAACAGGCTTCAGTTGTTGGGGGGTAAAGACTCTGTTTGAAGTGTCCACAAAGCCCACAAGAAGCAAGCCCTTGAGGCAGATTGTGAGTTCCCGAGTCCCTTGGGTGCAAGTGAGGTGGCACAATCCCATTGGCTGCTATGTAAGGCCCATGGTGTTGAGCCCAGGTAGATTGAACCGGTTGGTGAGGGTCATGTTGAACCCGAACTGTTCGGCCTTTGTGTTGCCCCGGTTTGGTTAGGACTGATGTGGTGAAGTGGGAAGACGTTGCTAGGTTTGGGTCAATGCATGGGGCACCATTGAGCAAAAAAATGTCATCAAGGGCTTGTTTACTAATCCATATTCAGAATGAGAAGAATTAAATTGAAGAGGAATTGAATTAAAGAGAAATGAGAATGGGGAGAAGTTAGAATTAAATTCTTGTTAAAGTTATTTACTGTAATGTTCTGGAATCGGAGTTGGAATGATATAAGTTGTTTACTAATTCACCTGAATCAAAATGAAAATTTGTATGATTACGAAAATACCCTTAATTTAAATAATAGACAAATCTTAAACATTTTAAACCAATTTCACACTAGTATATATGTTTTAATTTACTTAAAAAAATCTAACTCCCATATGTTTATTTTCAATAGAACCTTTTTGTGTATTAAAGAGTAAAAGCGCAACAGAAAAAAAAAACAAGATAAGCTTCTGGAACCTCCACTGTTCCACATAACCTACTGTACTCCCCCTCTACATCCTCCTCAATTTGTGTCTTCGATCATCCCCAAACGGCAACTCTTGCCACTCCCGACGTGTCAACCTCTTAATCTGAAAAGGTAGTTTCGGTCGAAAATTCTGATTCCAGATGTTGGTTTTTTTTGGGAATTCAAATACCTCATCCAAGTCAGTAATTCAATTACAGGAATATCAGGAGTTTGATTCTTGATTTTGGGTGGAGCCCACTAACATTTTGCATTTTCAAAATTTAGTAAACACCAGAATCACACACGGAAGAAATCGATTCCCTTTCTTCTACCTCCACTCCGAATGTGTAAACACGCCACAAGGAAAGGGAGGGAGATTGGGATCATATTGGTACCACATACTACCTAAGTAGATAGACACAATAATTGAAGGTGTTGGGTGCTTAGAAGCTTATACCTGTCACATGTAACTTTCACTAACTTGTCTTTCCACTGTAGTGCTCTTTCACTCTCTCAAGTGGTCCATCTATTTTTTATCACTTCTTTGAACCTCTTAGGTGTCTCTTTGAAGCACCCAATGAGAAATCCACACGTTATCAATAAAATTAATACTTAGATGTGTGTATAGTCACATTTTAATCGAGTTTGAATCACGTTCCTAATATTTTTAGATTGGTTAAAAAAAATTATTTGTGTCATTAGTATTATAATTTGATGTTATTTATCTTCACTTATAAGCGAGATGTCTCAAATTCAACTCCTATAAATAATGATCTCAAGAAATTATTGATGACACGTTTTATGACCGAGTCCAATTCCCTCTCTAATATGGATCCATAAAAAAAGTAAAAATTTATTTAAAATTGCTTTTAAAATGACTGTTGCTTTTAGATAAAATATTTTTGGAATTGAAAAGAACTTAAAGTCTTTTCAAGAAGCAACATTCATATACTTTTGTTAATAAGCACTTTAAATTATTATTTTTAGATTCAATTGTATTTTTACTACAAATTAGTTTTAAAAAAACTTTCTGCTATATTCAAAGCAATTAAAAAAACGAGCCAAAAATAAATAGAATCACTTGTATAAATAACAAAGAAAGTTTGTTCCTACCAAAAACATATTAAAAGCTTCGTTAGCTAAGATGGGTAAACCACTCATATCTTTTTTAATTCAATACGCCCACTCTGATTTGTTGAACCTTCATAATTATTTCACCAAATAATAAGAACCTTCATAATTACCCAATTAATCTCTATTTTCCCACTAATTAATCCTCTCATTTAAACATCAATTCATCGTGTAGTTGAGAAAAAGAAAGTCCCCAAACTGATCAACCTTTTTTGAATTCAAAGTGAATGCAAGTAAAAGCCAAATCTTCCTTGGAAATTACTAATTGGTGTTTGGTGGGTCATCATCTGCAAGTTCAAGCCCTTATCTTCGCCTTAATTTTTCTTCATATAATTGGAATTGTCTTGTTCTGATGATTGATTGCCTTTATCATTTTTGGAGTCCCCAGAAGTCCCACAAACACATGGATATGGTTTTTTTTTCGTTTAATAGTAATTTAATTTGTTTATGTTCTTTTCTTCTTAGAATTTAAAACCCTTTCTTTTTGTCCATATTCTGGGTTTTTTTCTCACTCTTGGTATTGTTTTTGCGTGTGTGTGATCCAATTAGTAATGTGCTCACATGCTTGCTGGTAGGCAAAGCTCTTAATCTGTAGCTCTCTGGCTGCTCTCAAACACTTCCAACTCTTTCAGAACTCATGGGTGAATCAATGGTGGATTTTGCCAATGATGATGAAAAGGTACACACTTTCTACCTTAGATTTGTCGAAGGACATAACCCATGTGTTCGATCTTGTCTGCAATTGTTGTCGTTTGAGGGTTATGCTTTGTGGGTTTTGATTGATTCACTTTATAATTGCTAGATTTGCATGATTTGGTTTTGCCACTGTGATGTTGCTTAAGAAAATGTTTTGGGTTCTCGGTTTTTTGGGTAAATAAACAAAACAGGTGGTTGAGGGGGAGACAGTAGCTTCAAATTCTTCAAATCCTGTACTGGAAGTGTCGGTGTCTTTCGGAAGATTTGAGAATGATTCTTCACTGTCTTGGGAGAAATGGTCGACGTTTTCGCCGAATAAGTACTTGGAGGAAGTTGGGAAGTGTGCCACTCCTGGCTCAGTGGCCCAGAAAAGGGCTTACTTTGAAGCTCATTACAAGAGGATTGCTGCTCGAAAAGCCGAGGAGATGATGGAACAGGAGAAGCAATTGCGAGATGGTGATACCCTTAGGTCGGAATCTGACCAGACGAGTGGAGATCAGATGGATTCCGAGGTGCATTTCGAAATTGATTTGGCCAACAATAAAATTAATGCCCAAGGAAATGATCAAGAAGCGAATTTCGACGATGAGATTATTAAAACTCATGTGGATGATCTCGAGGATGATGATGTTTTTACCATAGAGTTTCCAAGCTCATTGGCTGAGGGAGAAAAAGAAGAAGCTGATAGCAGAACAGGTAGTCCCGATTTGAACAATCCGGAGGATGAACTTTTTCTGGTGAAAGAAGTAGAAAGTGTCCCTGATGAATCTCAGGGAGTACCGGAGATTCCAAAGACTTTGGACAGTGATGTAGGAAGTGCTCCAGAAGTTAAAGAGGTGCAAGAGGAAATACCGAGATTGGATCTTTGGAAGGGATCTCCGAAGGTGAAGTACTTAGCTCTTAAATCTATTAAGCAAAACTTGTCTTCAGATGCCATGTTCTTTATTTCATAAGAACTTGTTTGGTTCTTGTCTGATTTCCATATCTTTTGCATTTTCTTGCTGTGTAGGTTACTCCATTGAGCAAGGAGAGAAATGTGGCAAACGTTAAGAAGAAACCAGTTCCTCTAATAGCCAAAACACCACAGAAAGTTGCCCCTAGGGCGTCGAAGTCTGTATCAACTCCGACCCCTAAAGCATCGAAGCCTATATCAACTCCGACCCCTAAGGCATCGAAGCCTATATCAACTTCTACTCCTAGAGTGTCGAAGCCTATATCAACTTCTACTCCTAGAGTGTCGAAGCCTATATCAACTTCCACTCGTAGAGTGTCGAAGCCTATATCAACTTCCACACCTATAGTGTCAAAGTCTCTGTCAACTTCTACTGCAACACCTGCATTGCGGTCCTCAGTAAAGAAGAGCAATGCTTCCTCTTTTCCTAGGAGCAAAATTCCTTCAACTGAGGGAACCAAGGAAGTTCTTCCTCCCAAGCGTTTGCACTTGTCACACAATTTGGAATCCAGTCCCACAATGTCTAGTTCAGCTTTTGTGACCACCACAACCAGAAAGTCTTTCGTTATGGAGAATATGGGAGATAAGGACATCGTCAAACGAGCATTTAAGACATTTCAAAACAATTACAACCAACCGCAACCCTCCAGTGAAGAGAAACCGCCAACACCAAAGCAGGTTTGTCAATTTAGTTCATTTTCTCGTTTGAAGAGATGACCGGGTACCTCAGTTGCATCAGAGCATCTAACATCAAATTTTATTTCTGGAAAATTTCTATTCAAAAAGCAGCTCTCTACGAAGGGAAAAGAATCAAGGGTTTCCTCTTCTGTGCCCCTGACAAAAGAGAATGGAAGGTAAGGCCTTAAACTCATATTTGACCCTCGATTGTGTATCCTGTTTGCATGCGATATACTATCATGTTTCACGTAGTTGATGAGACTTCATTTGGTGTCTCAGTTAATTTAAATTGCATTAATTTCTTTTTGTCATAGATATCTAGATAAAAGAACTGCTAAGGCCGCTCCATCATCTGTTAGCTTGAGAAGTGATGAAAGCGCAGATAAAAGAGAGGTATCCGTTAACAGACCCCCCGACCTCTTTTTGTTTTAATTTATTAACCATATATATGTAATCTCATTAAGCAAGATATTTCAGTTTTCACAGAAACTGGCGGCGAAATCCAATGCGAAAGTGATGGAGAAAGCACACTCCCAACCGAAGTCAAAGGTGTGATCTTACAAATAACTATTCCTTTAAGAAGCATAATGTTGTACCTGTGCTAAATATAATTATGTCATATAGCCTGCAAAAATTGAATTATTTCTCGAAACTGTATGCTTGACATAGGATCAAAAGGAGGCAGAGATGAAAAAGCTCAGACATAGTCTTAATTTTAAGACTACACCCACGCCATGCGTCTATCGGGGGCAAAAAGTGTCAAAAAGTACTTCAGAAAAGGTAGACCAGTTCTGTTTTTATGTTATGGCATATCTGTTTGCTCCATTTATATTTTCAATAGAACCGGACTATATACAATCCATCGTAGTGATACTTATAAATCCGTCTTTCACGAAGTTCCTCCTTATTATGTCACTGAATACACTTGAAAGTAGAGTATAGGGGGAACGTTTTGGGGATTAATTTTCTTTATATCGTAAAGTTTGCAGCCTCCTGCGTGCTTTGTACTCAGAACAAGCATAAAAACTAATTAGCATTATGCATATGCCAAGAACATGATGAGTTAAACACATTCAATCCACATATACAAGAAGGAAAGATGCATGTGTATGCCTTAACACTAGCATTTCAATCTGCACAATCTGTTACTGCACTGCATTTCTGAAACTATCGGTGCGATTCATGTATTTTATGTTTTTCTTTCCGTATCCTAATGTCAACTGTCATGACTTGTGTAGGAGAGTTCCAACAATGAAACCGATCGGTGAAAAAATCATTCAGGCGGCTGCAAGGTCACTCGTCATCTTCCAAGAACCATGTCTACTTCTGTGGATAGACGAGAAGGAAAGTATACGTGACGGAATTCCCTCGCGTGGAAGATCCATGCTTAAGTATTATCGCTTAGATGATGACAAAGTGACCATGGTGAGTCGCAACCTGTATATCTTGATGGCTAGAACAGATCTACGGCATAGTAATAATATGCAGATGATGGGAAACAGTCGGGGCTATGCTTTTCATTCCCTGCTCGTCCCAAATAGTATTCGGAGTTAGAAATGCTACATACACATTGTTGTATTTGAAGGTATAAATGTTGGAACTGTTATAATTACATGGAATCCAAAGTTGGTTGCGTAAATCTATCATAAATGTTTACACCTAAATTGCAGACCAAAGAACAACTGAAAGAACAAATATTTATGGATGGAACGCGTGTAATCGTTAGTGGGAAAGACGAAAAGACGAACTATGCAAGTTATTGGCTGAAAGTTCACGGTATAGAACGTTGAAAAATCACTAAGCTATTTTCGGATTGTAATCTATACACATTGTTAAAAAACAATTCAAAAATCAGTATCTGATTCACTGTTAGTGCTCCTAGAGTTTCCTGACATGAAATTCTTAGGCAAGATCGGGAACCTTACAGGGTTCCTGGGCGGCGAGTCTGCTGACGATGATCCTAAACTCGCTGCAACCGCCTTCTTCTGCTGTATATTTCGAGAAGTTTCAACGCATGCTTGATCAACCATGCCTAGAAAATCTTTAACTATGACAAATAGTTGAAATGGGTGAGCCCCTTTATCCTTAGAAGCCCCTGCTTGATAGTATTCTGTTGTTTTCTTCACCAACTCCATCACCCTTTTCTGCTCTTCTCTCACCACCTTCAGCTCTTCCTCTGCTGCTTTGAGAAAACCCTTCATGTCCCTAACGAATCTTCCACCGTTCTCGCATTGGAGCAGGAGTTCTCTAGTTTCAGCCACGCGGGTTGTGAGAGCCGAGCACATCCCTGCGAAGCTGTCATGATCTATACTAGCCGCCTTCTTCACATTAGAGAACTCGGCACTGATGCCTCCAACCACGGGCAATCCTAACGTCATGTACTCCCTCTCTCTTTCCTCTTTCGGTTTTATATTCTCAGCACTTGGGTTTCTGTTATGGCTCTGGCTGTTGCTGCGACTCAAACTATGATTCGTGTTGATTACACACCGCTTCCCCTCAGATCGCACCACTTCTTCCACAACGAAATTGAGCAGAGTTGTTTTCCCATCACTGCTTCTAACGTCGGATAGCCTTCGAAGAGAACTGAGGTTGAAAGCTTGGGCGTTGCCTCTCGAAGTTCCTGCATTCATGCGGTTTCCAGCCTTGAGAATTGCCTCTAGCAGCTTCATGAAAAGCCCTCGCGTTCGAAGCTCCTTGCACCCGAGTTCAAGTGTTTGTACAGACTCCTTGAGGCTCGCAATCTCCGTGTAGTAGATGTATCTGAAGAGCATGGCATTGAATCGAATGAACGCTGAGGGAACAGCTTTGAGAATGTGGTAGAGGAAGAACTCGGCATCAGCAAGCCTTGACGGGTCTCCACTGTACTCAAGGATTTGGGATTGTTCTTCTTCGGTTGGAGTAATTCTAACAAGCTTTTCGAGAGTCTCTAAATTGAGACCTCTGCCTTCCATGAGCACATCAAGGAGCTCCTTTCGAGAAATAGTCAGCGATTTTATGACAATGGCAATGTTCTGGGACTTCCGGCTGTCCAGGAGACAAATCTGCGCTGATGGACCGACATTGGTGCCCCTCGGATTCGCTTGGCTGGTGTCTCTTCCGGGGGATAACCGTTGGGTGGCAACCGTACCGAAAAGCGCTTCCATTAGGTCACCATCGAATCTGAGAGTAGCAAACGTTTAGAAACTTCAAAACCAAATACAATAAGACAACACGGTTAAACGTGAAATAAACAATGGTGTGCAGCAGGAGAAAAATGGCATGCGGAAATCACTTTCATTACCTGAATGAACCATCCATTTTGTCCCACACCATGGAATTCTGAGTATTATTTGTGTTCACTTTGTCCCAATGCAGTGGCTTCAGTTTCACCTGATCATTTCCTGCTCCCGATGAAGATTCCCCAGGTTCACCTTTCTGTCCCGGAGATGGCTTTGACAACACGTTCAAACTCCGCACTTTGGGCGGAGGAGGCGGCGGTGCAGGACCATTTTTAGCTGGAACTTTCGGTGCTGGAGGAGGAGGAGGCGCTGCGGAGCCCTTCTTAATTGCAATTGGGACAGGAGGCAGCATTGGTGGCGGCGGCGGTGGAGGTGGCGTTGGTGGTGGGGAAGTAGGAGGCGGAGGACTTGACGATCGAATAGTTAGCTCTACTTCTGGTTCTTTTGATTTCTCAACAGCATTAAGAGCCGTTGATCCATTTCGAATTCGATCATTCACTGACTCTGGTACATCGTTGATGTGGGAAGTTGAAGACTTTCCTCTGAGCAGAGGAACTTCCTGTATAGGCTCATGCCTTCTTCGTCTGCTACTCCCTTCGTCTTCCTCGCCATCTTTTCGAAACAACTCCTTTCGAAAACTCTTCTTCGAGTTTTTCGCTTCGAGCTTCTTCCAGTAAAGCACGTCCAGACCGTTCTCATCAACAATGAACCCCTTGAGATTCCCATCATATCTTGAAAACTCACTCTGATCCACCACAGGAGGCCCCGGCTGAGGCTGGCCTCCTTGCAAACCTCCACTTCCACCACCACCACCACCATAACTACCGCCATTAATTCTCTTGCGCCGCGCAACAAGGTACCTATGCACAAAAAAGAAAACCAGCCCGGAAATCACCAGAGTTGAGGCTGCAGTGATCGCCGCAGCCTTCGCAATCTGACTCTTTGACGCAGACTTTCTTGGCGGCAAAGACACCGGCTGCGGCTGTGATCCCGGTTGCGGCGGAGAGTCTTTGGGAGGCAATGAAGGTGGGATTTCGGGTGACGGAGCCGTAAAGGGATAGAAAGTTTCAATATTTTGAGGGGATTGGCCATGACAAGAAGGAATAATATTTACAAAAATAATAAAAGTAATTAAAAAACCGTTAGTGAATAAACAAGAGAGCATCCATGGCCGAATCCTGAACGTCATGAAGCTTTCTGGGAAGATTGGAGAGATGGGTTTTTGGAAACGGAATCGGTTGGAACTCTCTGTAAATTTGTTGACATTGAATGGAAGAAGTCTAAACGTTTAATGGATGGATTTGTCGTGGTGCTTTTTTGGGGGAGGGTTTGGTTGATGAAAAGCTGAAAGCTTCAAAGTTAGTAGTTAGCTGTTTGTCTTTCCAGAATTTCTTCCCGGGCTTTTATATATATAATTCAACCACTCAAATGACGTTTCTAAATTGGATTAAGTTCTCATCCCACTCCTAACTACAAATCCACGCTTTACTAATTCAAGATTAGATTTTTAATTCATAAAATTAATTACACAAATGACACGGTAGGTTTACTGTTTCAAACCAGAAATTATTAACAGTTTGTTGAAGTGGTAAATCACTCAATTTTGTTTCTAATATATTTATGAATTTATAATTGTCAGATGTAACGGGGGTATGCCTGACGGCGAAACCATACAAAGATATCGATGCTTCCATCGCTTAGATTTAGGGTGATAGGTCTTAATTTATTAGACCTTGGTAAACTTGAGTGAAAAATGAATTTAGTTTTGTAAGTGATGAATTGCTCTAATGGTTAGCGTTTTTTTTTTAAGTCACTACGTTTCGAATGTACGTGCGGAGAGGCTAGTTTTTTATTAATATAAACTTTAAAAAAAAGACCGATTTGTGATTTTGCCACGACAGTTCATATTTTTAAAGCCACAAAGACTCCTAATGGTCCAATCCAAAATGTGCCGAACTTAGTTGGCTAAGCCAACATGTTTCGTGAAACTCCCAAGTCTCATTCCGACCTTTTACTTAATCTTGGTGACCTAGTAGTTAGAGATTAGTTAATCTTGTACGTAATGATAATATCAACAGACAAAGTCAGAAAGGGCGACTTTATCAACATTCCCCATCCCTTCCTTCAATAATTTTTACAGCTGAATAGCATTTGGGGGTTTGACGCGTTTTTTTTTTCTTTTTTTAAATGATGCGATTTTTCTTTCATCAAGAACAATTACACCTATTGTCGCATGTACCGACGGAGCTAAATACTAAATTTTAGTGGCTATAACAAAGAGAGAGTTTTAGTTTTTAAGCTTAAACATACTAATTATGTGGACTGTTTTATAATTTTCAATTGTCGTAGCCTACCTATTAAATGAAAAGTACAAATTTTAGAGTTGTTTTTAGAGAAAGTAAGAGTTAATAAGTGTTAAATAAACTCTATCACTTTAACCAATACTAAAACTTCCATATCACACACGGTTCCTCATTGTATTCATATGAAAGTTTGAAGCTTAAAAAACAGACTATAAATTTCTCACTTCAAATTGTTACTTTCAAGGTTTACTACATAGTTTTATGTAGGCAATAAAAAAAAACAATTAAGCATTTGATTTCGTTGTAATAATTTTAGTTTGTCCCACTTGCTGAATAATTTCACACTCAGTCATTGATCGCATGAAGAAACAAGCGTGAAGAGATTGTTGTTGTCTTCATTGATGCGGACTTTGGGCGCATTGAAAGCTATGTTAAGCCAAAAAGGCGACGAAATAAATTGGTCAACGACCTCGGGTTCATATGTTAAGAAGAAGAAATGGAATTGTAGGTTTTGACGACGACTTAATTGGCACATTACATTCCCCATGAAGAAATTAGAGAAATAGTGGCTCACCCAATTAATTTCAGCAACGCTTATTTTATTTTATTTTAGAGGTTGTTGTCTTAACCCTGTGTGTGTAGTGGTTGAAAAAAAACCCCACAAATTGATTACCCATTTCTTCCCCCCCACCAGAAAGAAAAAAAAAAGTTTGAAATTTGAAGTAAAATTGGATTCTTTTATCGGAGAAGTGGTGGTCGTATTGTTGATGTTCAAAAAAGCGAGATACATTCTTCAAGAAGAACATTCCGATAATATTTGGAGGTTTCTTGAACTAAAAAGACTTGTGCTTATAATATTGTATCTGAACGAAAATTGTGAAATTAATATTTTTTTAGCTTATATTTGTGAGAATAATCATGACATCTAAGGTAACTAATACTTTTGTTTTGGTCAGAGGTGATATTATGAATTTGAATTTTGAAACTAATTAATTAGGTCAATAATTTAAAGGATAGAAAGTTTTAACTCGGGACGCATTGATAGAAACTCAACACCTAATTCAATAAAATGTTAGACCACTTAGGCTTCCTCCAACCTTGAGCTATTTGCCAAATTTTCCCCCAAATCCAACCCAACCCAACCCAAGGAAAATCTTTAGGCTAAATGCTAAATGCTAAACCTAGACCTAATCCCCACCCCCCTCCAGGATTTAGCTCATAAAATGGTGTGGGCACCACCAGCAGTATCCCACCCATATGGACATGTCTCTCAGGATTTCTTGAATCCAACGGCTGAGATCGAATATAATCAAATCTAACGATAAAAAAAAGATCTAACAGCCCAAATTTAAATCCAACCGCTAAAATAATTAAAAAATATATTTAACTCAAAATTCACCCAAATTTAGTGATTTTTCAATATTTATCGAAATTTAAATATTTTTAGGTTAAAATGTTCATAAAATTAAATTATGATAGGGCACATAATTTTTTTAATTACTTTAAAAGAAAAAAATTAGCTTAAATTTATTCTTTAATAATCTCAGGTTAAAAAATTTAGGTTAGAAGGGTTGGAGCAGAAAAGTTGTTTCTGAGTTAAAAGCTAAATTTTTCGGGCTAAAAAATTTGGCTTTTAGCCCAAGGGTTGGAGATTGTAACAACCCGTCCCGGAATTTTTATTTCGACATTATGAAATAACTATTATACCCTTAAGTTCGGGCGAACGTTTATGCATGAGATTAAAAATTTTGGGCCAATTATATAATTATCCTAGTTATTGGAGGCCAATGAAAAGTTAGGAAAATAATTGTTGTGATTGGTGGTCTTGGTCCACTTCACCACCGACACTTCTCTCTCTCTCTTCACCCTCAGACTTCATCTCTCTCTCTCTACCTCTCAGAACACTCTCTCTCTCGTCGCCTAGCACACGGCACACCCACACCCATAATTAAAACCTTGTAGATCGAAGAAACAAATTACATATTCATGTTCGTGAAGTCCATACGAACTCAACCATACCAATTTCAGGTAAGAACTACGACGATTTCACGTCCAAAACTCAAGGTTTATATTTGGCACTATTCATCAACTTTTCATACGTTGCGTTTTAGGAGAATCTGAGATCACAGGAGTGTTTGTTGGGTCCTCTAGAGGCTCGGAGACGTTCGTTTGACAAGCTTTGACGTCAGGATTGTCGAGAACAAGGAAGGCCGAATATGTGCAGATTTTCCGACGAGATTCTCGTTGGTTTTCGAAGTTTTTGAAGGTATAGACTTGTTCTACTCTCAATTTAGAGCATTTTGGTGAAAATTTCATGAAGAATGATTGAGAAACGAGTGAGAATTCACACACGGAAGTTTTCCGGTCACCGGAAAAACTAGTTCGGCAATGACCAAGGACAGGGGCGCGTGTGCCGTGCACTGTGCTGGCGCGTGAGAGCTCCTAAATTTTTTCTAAAAATATCACGACGTCCGTGACGTCGTGTAGGTCGCGTTGGTATATTCGTATGCCAAAATTGAGCTACGTATGAGAAGTTATTTCCGTATTTGCGCGTATGTGCTTAAATGATGTATTTCTAGTAATTTCTCATATAGGTGAAACGTATTTTGAGGACGAGCGTAGCCAGGCTAGGCGTAGGGGCTACGATCCAGCTAATTATCAGTGAGTGGGCAGTATTATTTTCCGTATAACCTATATATACATAATGATTTTCCCAGAATCACATTTTAAATGCAAAGTACGTTTTTAAGATATGCATATGACTTAATTTTGATGCATGAGTATTTGATTATACATTTCATGCATATGTTGGTGCCGAGGACGCCAGGTAAGTACCAGGTAGGTACATGCATAGTTGAGAACGAACAGTGATGAGATATGATGTGAAATGATGAGATATCATGAATTGTTAGCTCATAGACCTGCACATACTGTTAGTGCTCACGCCCAGAGATAGGGGCACAGTCTTTCACGTGTCGTTCACCTCCCGCACCGCATGCTCGCCTTGGATCTAAGTTAGGTGCACAGTCTTGTCGTATAGACCACTTTTGAGTAGGTACGACCGCGTTCATTCGCACAGTCTTCACGTGATTGTAGCACTAGAGCATTTATTATTGATACAGCGCTGATAATGATGATGATATGGTGATGATATTGATGTATGTGCAGTGTATATATATATGATGATGAGATAGAGAGATGTTATGAGCTATATTACAGCCGAGGGCTGAGATGATATATAATAGCGATATGATTATGATAATGCATAGTATGGCATTGTTTATGAGATTCAGATGGCCTTGAAATGCATTGCACGACATATATTTGAGATACTTTGAAAACGTTTTATGCTGAGAAAGATTGAGATATATGTATGTACGTATTACTTTCTGGGAATTATACAGGTTTTACGGAGAGGGGCTAGAATTTTGAGAAAAGAATGATTTTGAAAAGGATTTGTTTTTGCTGACCCACTTCCTTTGTTTTTTTTTCGCCCCTCCAGGTTCTAGATAGCTTGAATTCCGAGTTGGGCACATCGAGGATCCTTCGACCTTTCAGACAGATTTGACATATGTAGGGCACCGATGGTGTAAATAAACTCTTTTATTCATGCTTGACTGCACTCGACGACCTAGTACGCTCTGATTATGTATAAGTATTTAATTACTTCTAGCACACATTCATTTCTGGGTTGCTAGACTTTGGTTTTAATTCATTCGTACTTTGTTATCGATCTTCGCTTCCGCACAGCGCACATGGCTACGTCACACTCACGTGACGGCCAGCATGCCCTATTTTCGGGTACGGGTGTGTCAGAGATGGCCTTATGGAAAAGATCTTTAAAATTATATAATGATTTGCTTTTTCAAGTCTGAAGACTATGCAACTTTTTTAGACGTTGTCGTGCTTGAGAATTTAATTATTATCTGTTATTCAAAGGGTAAAAGAGTCGAACAAGTCCTTTTAATTCCTTCAACTGTATGACCATATGTACCAAGTTTGAAACTTTTTTCTTCTTAAATTATTGTAATAGTTTCAAACTGCTCCCCTTCCTTCTAATAATCGTAAAATTAAAAAAAAAAGAAAAAAGAAAAATGCTACTCTTTCCTAGTATCCTACCACAATTTGTAGGTTTAGGGTCCTCCAAATGCTTCTCTCATGGGCTTTATGTTTAGCCGTTTTTCTTTTATTTGGGTTGGGCCGACTGGCCTTGTATGTTTATTGTGGTTTGAAGGCCATTTCTAATGACTTAGATTGAAAAAGGGCCCAATTTGGTAATGCCATAGGTGACATGGCCCATTTTGCTTCAAGCAATGCGCCTTCTTGTGATTGACAGTTGACTGAAGGCTTGGGGCATGGCCAGTTTGCTCCAAGATAACCGACACGTACCGGACCAGTTTTGGGTTTATTCTCTTTTGATTACGAGCGATATTCCATGTTAAAAAAACAGCAGTGATTTAAACTTGAGATGTAATGAGTTAAAGAGAAATGCCCTAACCACCATATATCCTTATCTTTTATTTCTCAATATCGAAAAGAAAAACACAACTAAACCGGTTTTCAAAATGTCAAAACCGCATGAGAACAAACTCGTAACGAATAAAACGTTTTTTTTTTCTTTTCTATTTTAATCAGAAAAATAAAATGTTCTTCTAGTGGTAATTGTGTCCGAGTTTCTTCACTCAAATCATGGTTACCAAATTAGGTTTGGAAAAAATCTCAACGTCTTTTGTCTACCTATAAATGGTGTAGGTCACAGCTATCATGAATCTTCAAATTTCACATCAAATCTCACTTAAATTAACGGTTTAGAATCATCTACGCCTAACTAGTGGCAAAAGTAAAAATAAAATAAATAAATAAAACGTTATACGATATCGTTTGCCGAAGTCGTGAGGATATAGTTTTAAGGGTAAATTAAAATCAATTTTTCCTTTATTCCATTTGATTGTTTGTTGCTTTGGTGGCACCTTAATGAACCAAAAAGTTGATGCCTTTGTTGAGACCAAAAGCCAAACTAGTCACAACCACTAGACCCACTTCCTCTCTTTTTCTTGGTTCATAATAAAAAAGATTCAAAAAAACAAAAACTACAGCTCTGCATTGTCTTCTCTCTCCCTCTCTACTTCCCATGTGGGGGTCCAAATGATATTTTCTCAAAGATTAGCCACTCCTACGTGTATCACATAACATAATCTCTTCCGTTCAATTCCATTTTTAAGTTTTATGTAATATTGTTAATAAATTCTTGGTAATAGACTTTAAGAAAATACACGGTCTCTGAAATTAGCATAACTCTTCACTTTAATTCTTGAGATTGTCTACCGTCAATTATTTTGGTTCATTATGTGAAAAATCTCCGTTAAATTGAAGAAACCACCAGCTTAAGTGGAGGAGTTGATTTGATCAAAATATTCTCAATCTAACGAAGATTTTTCACGGAATGATCAAAATAATTTACGATAGACAATCTCAAAGATCATTCTATTGATTTAAAATTTCAGGAACAAAAATGAAGAATTATACCAATCTCATTGACTATTTTAGCTAAAATGTCTTTCAATAGCCCAAGTCCACAAAATGAACAATAAAGTTTGATTCTGAAAAATCGAATGGTACATTATTTTAAAAATCAAATTACTTAGTAAGCTTGACTACGAAAACCAAACTCATTTATGACTTCTATCGTTTCAAGTAAATTTTGCCTCAAAAAATTAGTACATGGAGCATGAGTGGGTCTCAGCCATATAGGTTTGAGAGCAGGAATATGGTAAGCATGCCCACTTCCAGAAACACAAAGAGACAAAACAGGGGAGTTGAGCTCAAGGGGCATTTCAAACACGTCCAATTCACAATCCCATTCCAATATATTCTCTCTACCAGACAAGATCTTGCAAGCTCATCTCTCCAACTCAACCAAATCAATACCAAATCTCTATTTCTTTTTAATTTCCAATCCCCACCGATTTACCCCACTCTGTACAAATGCACATCCACTTCCCGTTTCTTCTTCTCTTCCTTTATTTTTTTTTTCTTAATTTTATTTGTTTGAATTTTGAAGCAAAGCTAGCGTTCTCTAATGTTTACTTGCTATTTAGCACGGTTAACAAAAGCGATATTCAAAGTTATTCTAATCTAAAGCGTGTGTGTGTATCGTAAAAGCGATTTCGCATTAGAGCATTTTTCTTTGCCAAAACCGTGATGCAAGAACATTTTGTATCACGTTACTTAGTGCCCTGACTGGCCAATTCGGCACTCCTCCTTCCGAACCCCCTCGAGTACCCCCTTCAAAGGGTTACACTTCCTCGAGTACCCTCCTTCAAAGGGGTACAGTTCCTCGAGTAACCACGAGAGGTTTAAGATTCGAAGGTACCGAACTATTCCCTTTTTGGCTTTTCGTGTTTTTTAGTAACACATACAATTCGTATATTTTAATTCGTTTACTAACGCATACAAAATTCACATAAATACGCAGACATTTAAAAAATAATAATCATTATCCATCCTACACAACACATTCAAGCGGAAAATAGACGGAGTTAAATTGTGAATTGAAGATCAGAAATGTAATCAGTTAATCGGTAGTATTAATATTGTTGCTAATAGTCATATAAACAAACAAAATAAATCAT
The DNA here is from genome assembly GCA_963580275.1 of Crataegus laevigata. Classification (NCBI taxonomy): domain Eukaryota; kingdom Viridiplantae; phylum Streptophyta; class Magnoliopsida; order Rosales; family Rosaceae; genus Crataegus; species Crataegus laevigata. Next base: position 5,832,683 of record OY756940.1, read on the forward strand.
AGCCAAAAAAAGAAAAAAGAAAAGGAAAGTAATTCATCAAAAACCGTTTAAACGGGTAAATGCAGTTTGGCCCCGAAAAAAACAAAAGCGCGATTGCGGTTCAAGCGGGTCCGATTGATCTAATCGGCGTTGGTCATTTTGAACCGTCGGATCGGAGAATCAAGCGAAGTGGGCGACGATGGAGCCGAGAACGACGATGACATAGGAGGCGACGGAGATTTAGACGGCGACGATAAGGACGACGAAGGAGACGACGGTAAAATGGAAGGCGGTGATGAGGGCATCATCAGATCACACGGCTCCCGTAGCTTTCTCTTGTTCACTCCTCCGCCGCTCTCCTCCACTCCGACATCCCTCGCGGTCGTCATGTAATCCTTCAGCCTCTTGACGTCCGCTAACTTCACCGGCTTCACTATGAAGTCCTCCGCGCCTTCTTCCAAACACCTGACGAACAAAAAAAAAACCCAAAATTTAAATTTAAAATCGAAATTAATTGCAAAAACCAATTAACCTCGAAAACATTGGATAATTAATTAATTAAACATTAATTTTGCGGAAAAATAAATTACCTGTCTATGCGCGCCAAAACGTTCTCGGATGACATAATCACGACGGGAATCTCTTTGAATGTGGAAGATTCTTTGATTTTCTTGAGCAATTCGTAGCCGGTCATTCCGGGCATACAGTAATCCGTGATGATCAGATCAACCTTCAACCCCTGGACATAATTACAGAGAATTAAACAATTTATTCGAAAATATTGAAATTTTACCGATTGAAACTAGGAGTCGTTGATCGTGCTTACGTCGAATCCGACGGTGGAGCTCTTATCCTCGTCCAGACCGAGGAACTGCAGAGCTCTTCTTCCGCTGTCAACAGCCGTCACTGCACCAAAAAAAATTCGAGTTCAAAAACACAGAAAACAAAAAACGACGACGTTTCCAGAAATGTAACTCTGTTTTCAGATTCTACCTTTGCAGGAGGAGATTTTGAGCAACCGCTCGATGACCTTGCGATCCACGAGGCTGTCGTCGACGGCGAGCACGTGAGCTTCTTCCGAAATCAACGGCGGCGAGAGGTCGAGCTTCTCCGACCTCCTCCGCCATGAAACGACGCCGTTCCTCGCCATCGTACGGATTGGAATCAGACAAACGAAACGAGAGTTGCTGTGCTTTCCGTGGGCGGTGTTTTATACAGTAGAAAATGGAGGAGATAAATGGCGAGGTGGAAGTTGTCTGTCTGTCAGCGTCATAGACACAGTGTGTGTGGGTTTCTCTCTCTTAATATAGTATTGGTCTCTTTCGCCAAATCAAATCTTTCTCTCTAACAAATCTCAAAATCTACTTTATTATATCTGTTTAATTTTAATTTATTAAACGGTGAGATTCTCAAATCCGCTTTGGTGCCATCTTCCCAATCAAAACCATTTAAAAAATAATACAAGGTCAAAACGATCATTTTACGATTCTCAATTGTTAAAATAATCAGTTTTATAGTACGTCTTCGATATCAAATTGTTATGTTGTCAACTTTTTATTAACAGATGATAGGTTTGTTATACTAAAATCATAAAAATCATCGACGGCAAAACATATGTACGAATCAATTTAAAGTTTTCAAACTTGTTTTTACTCTTGAGTCGCTATATGTACCGATACGTTCTTGATCTTGTAACAGTTTAACAATTGATATTTATTTTGAACCAATCTTGTGTCAATACGTTAAATGTAGCAATATCGTATTGCTAGGTTGTTAATATTTAATTCATATAAAACTTTATTTTAGTCCTTAAAAATGATCACTTTTAGATTACAATTTTGTGTGAGATTACAAAGTAATTTTAATCCGTTCGGCTCAATGTCCATGTGATCATACATTTATATACTTTGATTTTTATTTCTCTTTTTTCTTCTTAATTTTGATGAATTGATTACATATAATCCTAATTTTCGTTGACCGGCGGTCAGCCGTGGACCGCGCCGTCAAAACCTTGGGGCGAGGGGCGGAATTTGGCAAATTTGGACCGGCACGCGAAAACGCGGGTAAAATAAGGTAGCGGGTTCCGCCGGCGGCATTGACTGGCGAGGTTGGTACAGAGTGACCCGGTGAGCTCCCCGAGTGGTACCAGTGTTTTGTTTTGTTGTAATAAAAAGACAAGGCAGGCAATATCTCCTCTCGAATCTTGGATTGCCCCACCGCCTCTCCTTCCACGTGCTACCTCGTGCTCCGTAGGTCCTTTCCATTTTTTCTCAACTTTGTATTAATATTGGTTTTTTTTTTACTACTTTTATTGGTAATTGTTGTTATTAACTTATTATTGTGGTTAGAGAGATATTTTTAGTGTGTTCAGAACACGTTTATTATATTAAGTGTAATAATGTAATTAATTTGAAACTTCAAAAAAAAGAAAAAAATTTAACCAATTATTTTATGACACTTGATTTACCGAGTTGTGTTCCTAGCACATTAAAAAAAAATCGTGATTAAGGTATTATCCACACTACAGGTGTGTGTGAGTGGTCTAAGTCTCACAATAGACTAACAGTAATAATGTGGTTTAAATTCACCTTTAGCGAAAATTGGACTTAAGACTTCTTATTTACAAGTAAAAATGAATATCACTAAACCAAGCAATGTAATTATTAAGAATCCTATTGACAATCTTTATAAAATATTATTTTATCACATCAGCTATAAAAATGGAATTTGACATCTCTATGGAGATGGTCTTAATATTTTATTTTTCAGTTCTTACTATCTTTAAAATTGTTGCCGGACAAATTAACAAAAAATAACTATTAAACCAAAAAGAAAATATTTTTGATCATCATTCTTAATTATTGTTGAATGAATTTAAGTTTCAAAATTTATGTAATAAATAGATTAAATCAAGCTCGTCTAATCGTTATAATAGAGCGATAAAATAATATATTCAAAATAAAATTATTATCAAACTACCCTTAATTATTATATACCATCGTACAGCACTATGGCCATGAAGCATGGAAGTAGGAAACATTGTTTAAACGAAATGACTTTTTGCCAAAGTTTTTTATAAAACGATAAATTTTTCAATGGCAAGAACACAACTCGATCCACGGAATGAAATAATACAATTAGTACCAATACAACAAGAGACAATAGATAGAATTGAGGAGATTTGGTAGTCCGAAAATAATCTGGGGTGGGACCGACATTACCCTTCCTAATGCTTGGACTTTTGCTACCAAAATTCAAAAAATTATTTTCTTTTCAAACACTGTATAATATCAAATCTTTTGGAATATCACCATCGCTTCCAAGATTGATTTTCCATCTCTCGTAGTCATACACACACATACATATATATGTATATATATATTTATTATATTATTACCGCTAAACATGGCAGATTATTGGGTAATTGTATTCTTACAAGCAATTTGATCACCTCGTCGGATCTCATCCGATTCTGATTCAACGTGTGACGTAATTTCACCCCCAACGTTTGGTATACACTTGTTCATTAGTTTACCTCAAACTGAATTGTTTAATCAGAATATATTCAATTTGAGTTGTGATGCATGGTAAGATCTCTTGCATTATCGATTGGTAGTCATTGAGAGATACTAAAATCTTAATTTACTAATGTTAGTCTGTACACTTGTAAAAGTTGTTAGAGCAATAATACAAAATATGGAAATAACACAAGAATTCTAATAATAATAATCATGAAGAAATTCAGAACATCAATTATATATGAGATTAATATAAACAACTAGAAAGAAAGTTAGAAATTCTAACAAACTTAGAGATTAAGGCTTGCATAAATGCAATGTCCTAAAGATAGAATTCCGCCCATACTTTTGTGCTTGTAGTTCGGTAGGCATCCGTTTCTCAATATTCAACAATCTATAATCCGAAGTCAAAGCACTTCAATCTTCGGACTCTATCAAACTTTATATATTCTGTACTCTCAAGACACGACTCGGAGTTTGTTAAACAAAGAACAAGAGAAACAGAGTGGGGAAACCCTCTTTCTCAAGAATAAGAATTAACTTTAATTTTCTATTCTTAATGATAATGGTTTCATGAGTTTATATAGAACCCAAGTATTTCTTGTTAAAGAGATGTAACTTTTTATCTATAAGTTTACATCATTTGACAAGGGAATGCACCAAAATAACATAACATTTTTTAGAAATATGATTAACACTATTTTTCATTTAATTATTAAAATTATATATTACAATATTTTATACTACAATATATAATTTCCAACAAAAATTCTTATTCAGATTGTCCGTCACTTATTAGAGGACAAAATGGTATCAGTATTGGGTAATAACAAGAGAAATTGTTGCCGTGATATAGGCACATTATATATATAACCTAAGCGGTATGTTCTTCATTACTGAACCAACCTCAATATGTGTTATGTTTCCATACACTTACAATAAGAAATGCTCGTATGTAATGTTTTCATAAACTTATGAAACGAAAGTTAAAGGTATAAATTATCGGTACACAAATCGACAGTTTGCTAATGTTCAAAATTTGAAGGTTAACAAACTATAACAATTAGTCTTTGGTGGGCTTGGATCAAAGCTATGAAATAAATAGACTCAAGATTCAAGTGGTTCACCTCTCAAAACTGAACTACATCCATTGTGTTATTCGTATTATATTGATTTCAAGGTTACAAGTAACGCTCGACTAAAGACTAGTATTCTCTCTCTTCTCAATCGTCCGACTCGGTTTTTACCCCTTTATATAGGCCCTCATTGAATCCAAAAATCCTTGGGCTCACTACATTTACTTTCTGGCATTTAATATGCTAGCTATGTAGACTGGTGTGCTGGCAATCTTTTCACCAATCAGCAAATATTCAACAATGAAGTGACAGTTGTTCAGTCGGAATTGCACACTCTTCTCGGTTGATACATGCCAAGCGACAACAATGTCTTTTCCGAGCAATGGCCCGACCACCTTTATGTCATGTCCTAGACTTCTACCTTTGATTAGTGGCCAACACATGGCTTGATTGGTGTTTGAGTATGTACGCATGTTCCTAGAGCCTTATGCCATAATGTTGTCGGTCTTCTCATGTGTTCTTGTTGGTCGGAAAAGTGTTTTATGTTACTTGGTCTAACCAGACTGATGAGCGGTCCACTACAACCCTCGGGAATGCATCTTTCTAATTCCACTGGGCCTTGGATTTCCTTTTCTTCTTTGGGCCTTGTCTTTTATTGGAACTTTTTAGGTTTTTGGTCTATCTTGTACTATTTTGAAAGTCGAAAAAAATCCTGTGTTAACACAATTAACAAGTCGTCCCAGTTCATTAAACCATAAACCTTATTCTTAGTTCCTTTTATGAATAAAACCTACATTATACTCATTTAAAATTGTTGAGGAGGCATGCATTCCAACAACTACTACTAGGTGGATGCATGCATTTACACCAACCTTATTGTTATGGTGTCTTAAATTATAGCTTGAATTTGACCCAAAAAAATAAAAAATTATGGCTTGAAATCTTCTAAAGCAACTAGAAACATATACAAAGGTTCCTAATATTCCCCTTGCCACGTATTATTAAAAAGAATTGGTTGACTTTGTAATCATGAAAAGCAATCCATTAAACAAGCTCTTTTTTACAATTAGATACAATAAAATAACATTTTAGTCATACTTAATCTCAACTTTAGGGAATCAATTAGGTCCCACAAAATTATATTGCCCTGACACCTTTACATGATGAAAAATGCTACTCTTTATCCTTTCATGTTTTTGATACAATGTTTTATAATATTAGTACAAAAATTAACGTTAAATTTTGTAGTGCCAGAAAGTTTATAAAAATCTCACTTTTTTTTCTGATACTAAACGGGAGTGGGGTGAGTTTAGCCTTACAATGGACTAGCAATAATGTGGTTTAAATTCACCTTTGACGAGAATCGAACCTAAGATATCTCACTTATATATGGACAAAAATACTACTAGACTAGTATTAACTAACTAAACACTCTCATTTTTAAAAGACTCCGTTACCATTCCTCTTACATGATTATCAAAAGACCGTTGATAATGTGGGGCCACAACTCGACATTGTCCTAAATATATTCCTCGGGTCGGATTGGGCTTATACAGGCTAGAATATGGAAGGTAACGAATAACCTATATGTCAGTTCACCATAACTAGATGTACGAAGTGGAGCATATTCGGTCATGCAATTAAGGTTGAAAATAGAGGTGGCATTTTAGACTGGATCTGTTAACCCGACCCGTTAATATTAGTATTCGGGTGGATGCTTAACGGGTCGGGTCGCTAACGGGTGAACCCGTTAAATAACGGGTCACTTTGGGTCAACCCGTTAGACTCGTTAACACCCGTTAGTTGAGAATGTTTTAGTAATTTCAATAAAGTCTTAACAACAACAAAAAAAACTCTATGCAAAATAATAATAATAATAATAATAATAATTGTTAACGGGTGAAACGGGTCGGGTCCAACTCGACCCGTTTACAGGTCTAGTTGAAAACGAATCACAATTGAACTTAAAACTCTTACTTATAATTGTTTGTTTAAGTTTCTTTACTATGGATCGACACATACCATAGACTATGATCCATGATCGTTGAATTTTTAATCATTAGATCCTACGACAATCGTCCATGCAATGAGCCAATTTTAGAATAAATAGTGATATCCACACACTTATTTTTACTTCTCATATAACTCTCTCAATTTTCGACCGTCATCGAATGAATTCAAGAAGATCAATGACCAAAGAGTAACAATAGTGTGTGAAAGATAAAAATAAATGTATAAATAACACTATCTTTTATAATTTTTGTAACAAGAGTGTGCTATCATTTTAAATATTTTAAATCAAATAAATTATAATTTCATAAATAAGTATATAATAATTTATAAAAGGTTTTGGGTAAATTACACCATACCCCCTCAAGTTTGAGTTCTATTACAACCCCATACAACATCATTAAAACATTTCATTTTCATACCTCAAATACTATTTTATTTCAATTTCATACATCCGTTACATTTTCCATCCATTGATCCATTAAGTGCTGACGTGATTGCCAACTGTGTGCCACGTGGCAATTTTTATTTTATTTTTTTAACTTGAATTTTTACACCAAAAAAAAAACCTCGTTGGGGGGTTCAAATTTCTTTCTTTCTTCTTTTTCTTCTTCTTGCAGTCACGCGGGGGGGGGGGGGGGGTGGGGGTTCAATTTTTTTTTTCTTTTTCCTTCTTCTTCTTCTTCTTCCTCCATATCTGGTCACTGGGCTTTTTTTTTTGGTGTAAAAATTCAGGTTAAAAAAAATTAATTTTTTTGCCACGTGGCACACAGTTGGCAGTCACGTTAGCACTTAACGGATCAATGAATGAAAAATGTAACGGATGTATGCAATTAAAATAAAATAGTACTTGAGGTATGAAAGTGAAATGTTTTGAAGATGTTGTATGGAGTTGTAATAGAACTCAAACTTGAGGGGGTATGGTGTAATTTACCCAAATTTTTTTACATGAATTAGATGGAAATGTTCTTAATTTGCTAACGGAGATAAATACAAGGACCAAATTAGCCAAATTGAAAACACAAGAACTGAATTGATCCAATGACTAAAACACAAAGACAATTTTAACATTTAAGCCTTAAAATAATGTCATATATTAGCGTTAGTAACCATATAGTAATACATTTCTTTGCAATCTATCAAAATGTATCATATATTTCATCAAAAAGAAAAATGTATCATATATAATGTATGTTACACCTCCATCGTTACATATCTGCCCTAATGAGAAGCGTTTTTATTTTACAGATCTTATTCACAATACTTAAAAGAGATGCAAGAATAGAAATTACTTTTATACGTGTCTTTTGGTAGGAAAAAGAGATAGAATCAAGTTGTGAATGATCCTTCTTTTTCTTTAAAGATATGGCATCTCACTTTTTTGTACCAGGAGTGTGATTTTTTTAATACTCGTATTATCTACATTAAGGAATTGGGAAGTGGCAGAGACTCATAATGTATTAGTCATAATAATTCAGTTTGAATATGCATTTGGTGAGAATCAATACTAAAACTTTTCATTTATAAATGAAGAAAAATATCACTAAACCGTAATATTAAGTGTCGATAGAAGTGTGATTTGGGGCATTTTGATCTTGGTTTGTACGAGTGATGGATATATCTTTACCAAACAGGCAATGAGAACACCTTTTCATAACGGAAGTTTTGAAAGGGGGACAATTGACTGAACTGAGGAATGGGATACTATGGGAATAATAAAATATTATTGTCTAATAAGTTTGGGAAAAAGGAATCTGATCACCCCAACACGAGTGATATACTACGCACTTTTATATAAGTGGTAGAAAATTTTATTTTTTAAGTTATTAGTTTTTTAACACACATAACTTACCATTTGTATAGTGACACATGATGTACTATCCGTATTTCCGTCACATTAAAAAATCCTGAACAATGAAGGGTGAAAACATCATGTGGTAGGCTGTAGGCTAGCAATTTCTTTAGATAAACAATGCACACCAAAAGGTTACGGGTTCCAGTCGTGGAATTAACATTTTTGTAAAGTAAAAATAAAGCTGTGTACAATAGACATTTATTCTCAACCCTCGCAAAGCGGAGAATCTTGTTGACTTGGGGTCGCTATTTTTCTTAAAACAATGTACACCAAGCAAACATTGGTTAGGATGGATGTGCTCTTCTTATAATTTTGAGTTCAAACTCTTTTTCCTGTAAGTTAGATTAGTGTAAAGTGAATATCAATTGTCTATGAAAAATAATAAACGCTATAAACTACCTCTTTCTCTAAACATTTAATCTGCACAATACAGCAGACGCACGCTAGAATTTTTGTACCAAACATGAAGGCACTTGTGAGAACTAAGAAGTTGTTACTATAATGATCATAATTGGAAATATTTTCATTTGATTTTAATACAAAATGTTTATATTTTGGTGGGAAAAGTTAGTGTGTTGTTTGTACATGCTTAAACTACTAAACTAATTAATCACTCAAATCAGCAGTTGGGTTTGATTATTAGGAAAATGACCGAAAGCTTAAAAGAAAAGCACAAAATCTTGTAACAGCCACTAAAATCGACCCTTTAGAAGGTGGGATATATATTTTGCTTACTGACTCATCTTCCTCGTAAAGGAGCATCAAAATGATTACTACTGGACCTTTTAGAATTGCTAAAAAAAATTTCAGATGTTAATCATTTTAAAAATATTAATTTTTTTTTCAGTTTTTAATAACATTTTATTAGTTTTTAATATTGTTTTATTAATTTTTTTAATATAAAGTGTGTCACGTCAGCATTTAATTGAAGAATTGACGGAAGGTATAAAATTGCAACAAATTCGTAAGCGACATTGAAACTTTAAAAAAATGATGTATGAAACTATTAATGACCCAATAGTTGATGTAGTTTTTTTTTTAAATTCACCCTATTTAATAATATGGGAAGCTCTTGTATAAGGCCATCTCCAACCGAAGGGTCCAGAGGGCCAGAGGGCCAAAAATGGCCCTAAAACCGTCTCCAACCGAGGGCTAGGCCAGAGGGCTCTGGAATCTGGGAGGGCCCCACGGGATCGGAGAGGGCTGGAGGGCTGGCTGCTTTCGGCCAGCCAGCCAGCCAGCCCCGAGCTGGCTATTTTTTATTTTATTATTTTCTTACTGCTGTCGGTTGTAACCGACAACATTAATAAAGGTTTTATTAATACTGTCGGTTATAACCAACAGTAATAAGAATGCAAGGCAAATTTTTTTTTTGAATTACTATTAGTGTCGGTTACAACCGACACTAATAGTTTGAATTTTTTTTAATTCAACGGCTAGTAGTTTGAATTTCCTATAACTTCTATTTCACAAAATTTGTTTCATATTTTTTTTCCTATAACTTATATTTCACAAAATTTGATTAATATTTTTTTTTCATATAACTTCTATTTTACAAAATTTGTTTCATATTTTTTTTAAATTCTATTTTTTTTCCTATAACTTCTATTTCACAAAATTTGTTTCATTTTTTTTCCTATAACTTATATTTCACAAAATTTGATTAATATTTTTTTTCATATAACTTCTATTTTACAAAATTTGTTTCATATTTTTTTTAATTCTATTTTTTTTCCTATAACTTCCTAGGCCATTATACCACATTAAATTAAATTAAGTAACATGAAACTTTGGCCCTCGGTTGAATTTAAGTTGTAGTTTTTAAATAATAAATTATGTTTGGCCCTCGGTTGGAGACGGTTTTTGTGATAGGGCTAAAACGAGCCCTCTGGCCCTCGGTTGGAGACAGAGGCAAATATGGCCCTGCACTGTTCATTAAAATATTAATATCTTGAAGAATCTTGGAGGGCCAGAGGGCTAAAACGAGCCCTCTAGCCAGCCATCGGTTGGAGATGGCCTAATATCTTGAAGTATTATCGTACAATAGACTCTTTTTCCCGAGTTTTGCTACCAAAATTCTAAAAATTATTTTCTTTTCAGACACTGTATAATATCAAATCTTTTGGGATATCACCATCACTTCCAAGACTGATTTTCCATCTCTCTCGTAGTCACACACACACACACACACATATGTATATACTTATTTATTTAAGGTAAATTACAAAAAACTACCTCAACTATTAGGTCAGTTTCATACCTCGTTTTTTTAAAGTTTCAATGTCATACCATTGCTTACGAATTTGTTGCAATTTCATACATTCCGTCAGTTCCTCAGTTAAATGCTGACATGGCACACTTCATATTAAAAAACTAATAAAACAATAATTATTTATTAAAAAAAAACCCCTCACCCGCAGCAGAAAGAAAGAAAGAAGAAGAAGAAGAAGAAAGGAAGAAAAAGAAAAGAAGAAAGGAACCCTCACCCGCCCATAAGAAGAAAGGAAGAAGAAAAAAAACAAAAAAAAAACAAAACCCTCACCCGTAGCAACCCAGAAGAAGAAGAAGAAAAAAAAAATCCTCACCTGCAGCAACCCAGAAGAAGAAGAAGAAGAAAGAAGGAAGAAGAAGAAGAAAAGAAAAAAAAAACCTTCACCCGCAACAACCCAGAAGAAGAAAGGAAGAAGAAGAAGAAAGAAAGAAAGAAGAATAAGAAGAAGAAAGGAAGAAATGAAAAAACCTTCACCCGCAGCAACCCAGAAGAAGAAAGGAAGAAGAAGAAGAAAGAAAGAAGAAGAAGAAGAAGAAAGGAAGAAATGAAGAAGAAGAAGAAGAAGAAGAAGAAGAAGAAAAATATTCCTCACCTGCAGCAACCCAGAAGAAGAAGAAGAAGAAAGAAGGAAGAAGAAGAAGAAAAGAAAAAAAACCTTCACCTGCAGCAACCCAGAAGAAGATAGGAAGAAGAAGAAGAAGAAGAAGAAGAAGAAGAGAAGAAGAAAATCAGCTGGGGAAGAATGGGGATCTGGGGAAGAAGGAGGGGGACAGGGTGGGAGTGGGGCGCTGTTGGGTTTTTTTTTAAATAATTTTTATAATAATTAATTAATATTTTAATATTTTAAAATATTAAATATTTTTTAAGTTTTTAATAACATTTTATTAGTTTTTAATATTATTTTATTCATTTTTTAATAGAAAGTGTGCCACGTCACACGCCAGTCAGCATTTAACTGAGGAACTGACGGAATGTATGAAATTGCAACAAATTCGTAAGCAATGGTATGACATTTAAACTTTTTAAAGATGAGGTATGAAACTGTTAATAACCCAATAGTTGAGGTAGTTTTTTTTTTTTGTAATTTACCATTTATTTTATTATTACCGCTAAATAGGGCGGATTATTGGGTAATTGTATTCTTACAAGCAATTTGATCACCTCGTCGGATCTCATCCGATTCTGGTTCAACGTGTGACATAATTTCAACCCCAACATTTGGTTTGCACTTGTTCATTAGTTTACCCCAAACTAACTTGTTTTATCAGAATATAATTCAATTTGAGTTGTGCTAGTCACAGTTAGTGGCGAATTCAAGAAATATTATTAGGGGGTCCGTAAGAATAGCACGCGCATCGCGCAACTTTCTTTAAACAAAAATAGCATATATATCGTCATTTCATTGAGTTTTGGTAGGCCTGAAGTCATTTGTAAAGGCATATTGCACACTTGTTAATGTCTCATTTGCGTGGGTAACTGATATATTTCAAGGCTGCTTCCATATGAATGTGTAACAAAAGAACATTGTGAACACATTCTTGAACACACTAACAAATTGATTGATATCATTACACCCCATTAATATGCTTGTCCAAGAATGATGATGCTTTATTCATTCTCTGAAATTACCATTTCATTTACTTTGCATTTTTGGATAGTCATTACTAGGTTCTTTTTTTTTTCTTCTTACAATTGTAATCACAACCAACAAATAAGCAGAAGATAAATTATATTAAGACTAGACTGTAAAGGGCAGCACATCTCTAACGCATTTTATCAAGTAGTTAGAGGCCATATATGAAGGACAACTCCAACCTTCAAAGAGACAGCACCCAAATTATCTATGACAATTCACCTAAGTTCAGAAGGTTAGCTGACTCCCCTTGCCCCTAAGTTGGTCCGCCCCTGGTCACAGTTGCTCTTGAACATGCTTCTTGGGGATTGGCCATCGATGTATGGTAAGATCTTTTGCATCATCGATCGATAGTCGTTGAGAGACGTTAAAATCTTAAGTTACTATTGTTAGTCTGTACACTTGCAAAAGTTCTTATTTAGATTGTCTGTCACTTATTAGAGGACAAATTGGTTTCAGTATTGGGTAATAACAAGAGAAAATGTTGCAGTGATAGACATATTATATATAACATAAACGGTATGCTCTTTATTACTGAACCAACCTCAATACGTGTTATGTTTCCGTACACTTACAATAAGAAAATCTCGTATGTAATGTTTTCATAAACTTATGATACGAAAGTTAAAGGTATAAATTGTCGATACACATATTGACAGTTTGTTAACGTTTAAAATTTGCAGGTTAACAAACTAGAACAATTAAGTCAGACTTGTGATCAGGAAGAGACTGAAATGCTTTTGTGAGTCTTCTCGGCCTCCAAATGGGGTGGATAACCGTGACTTGCTACTAGTTGTCCCTTAAATAAATAAATAAAACCTAGAACAATTAACCTTTGGTGGGCTTGGATCAAAGTTATGAAATAAACAGACTCAAAATTTAAGTGGTTCATCCCTCAAAACTAGACTACATCCACTGTGTTATTCGTATAATATTGATTTGAAGATTACAAGTAACGCTCGACTAAAGACTAGTATTCTCTATCTTCTCAATCATCCTACCCTATTACAATAGGTTCTCACCCTTTTATACAGGCCATCACGAAACCCAAAAATCCTTAGGTTCACTACATTGACTTTTCTAGCATTTAATATGCTAGCTATGTAGACTGGTGTGCTGACAACCTTTTCACCCATCAATAGATATTCAGCGGCAGAGTGACAGTCATTCAGTCAGGATCACACACTCTTCTAGGTTAATACATGCCAAGCGACTTGCTAGGCCATGAGTAGTCAATAATGTCTTTTTCGAGCAGTGGCCTGACCACCTTATGTCATGTCCTAGACTTCTACATTTGATTGGTGGTGGCCAACACATGGCCTGATTGGTGTTTGAGTAGGCCTGTTCCTAGAGCCTTGTGTCATAACTTTGTCAGTCTTCTCACGTGTTCTTGTCGGTCGGAAAAGTGTTTTATGTTACTTGGTCTAACCAGACTGATGAGTAGTCTGCTAAAGAGCTCGGAAACGCTTCTTTCCAATTCCATTGGGCCTTGGATTTCCTTTTCTTCGTTGGGCCTTGTCTTTTATTGGGCCTTTCTAGAATTTTTGTCTGGCTTGTACTATTTTGAAAGTCGAAAAGGATCATGTGTTAACACAGTCAACAAGTCTTCACGGTTCATAAACCATTAACCTTCTTCTTAGTTCCTTTTATGAATAAAACCTACATTCTACTCATTTAAAATTGTTGAGGACGCATTCCAACAACTACTAATAGGTGGATGCATGCATTTACACCAACCTTATTGTTATGGTGTCTTGAATTATAGCTTGAATTTGACCCAAAAAATAAAAAATTATGGCTTGAAATCTTCTAAAGCAACTAGAAACATATACAAAGGTTTCTAATATTCCCGTTGCCACGTATTATTAAAAAGAATTGGTTAACTTTGTAATCATGAAAAGCATTCCAATAAACAAGCTCTTTTTTACAATTAGATCCGATAAAATAACATTACATTTAATTTTAGTCAAACTTAATCTCAACTTTAGGGAATCAATTGGGTCCCACAAAATTATATTGCCCTAACACATTTACATGATGAAAAATGCTACTCTTTATTGATTCTATGTCACTTCATGCTTTTGATATAATGTTTTATGATATTGGTACAAAAAGTGACGTTAAACTGTGTGGTGTTAGAGAGTCTATAAAAAGTCTAACATTTTTTTCAATACTAAGAAGGAGTGGGGTGGGCTTAGCCTCACAATGGGCTAGTAATAATGCGGTTTAAATTCGCATTTGACGAGAATTGAACATAAAATCTTTTAATTATATGTGAACAATAACACCACTACACCGTAATATTAAGTGACTAAAAAGTCTCACTTTTAAAATAGTCTGTTACCATTCTTCTTACATGATTATCAAAAGACCGTTGATAATCTGGGGTCGCAACTTGGCATTGTCCCAAATACATTCATCGGGTCGGGTTGGGTGGATACCGGCTAGAATATGGAAGGTAATGGATAGCCTATACGTCAGTTCACCATAACTAGATGTAAGAAGTGGAGCATATTCGGTCATGCAATTAAGGTTGAAAACGAATCACAATTGAACTCAAAACTCTTACTTATAATTGTTTATTTGTTTGATTAAGTTTATTTATTATGGATCGACACATACCATAGACTATGATTCATGATTGTTGAATTTTTAATCATTAGATCCTACGACCATCGTCCATACAATGAGCCAATTTTAGAATAGATAATGTTATCCACGCACTTATTTTTATTTTTTATACAACCTTCTCAATTTTCGACCGTTCAATTAAATAAATTCAAAAAGATTAATGACTAAAGAGTAACAAGAATGCGTGGAAGAAAAAAAATAAATGTATAACGAGCACTATCTTTTATAATTTTCATTTAGTTTCACATTAGTTTGGAAAGACTAAAATTACCTTTGAATGACATTAAAATAATGTCATATATTAGCGTTAGTAACCATATAGTAAATTTATTTATTTGCAATCTATCAAAATGTATCATATATTTCATCAAAAAGAAAAATTTATCATATATGATGTATGTTACACCTCCATCGTAAAATATCTGCCCTAATGAGAAGCGTTTTTATTTTACGGATCTTATTCACAATACTGAAAAGAGATGCAAGAATAGAAATTACTTTTATACGTGTCTTTTGGTAGTAAAAAGAGAAAGAATCACGCTTTGAATGATCCTTCTTTTTCTTTAAAAATATGGCATCTCACTTTTTAGTAAATGGAGTGTGATTTTTTTAATACTCGTATTATTTACATTAAGGGGTTGGGAAGTGGATAAGACTTGTAATTTACTAGTCATAATAATTTAGTTCGAATTTGTTTTGAACGAGAGTCGACCTTAATACTTCTACACTTATATAAATGAATAAAAATATTACTAAACGGTAATATTAAGTGTGGATGAAAGTGTGATTTGGGGCATTTTTGTCTTGGCATGTACGAGTGATGGATATCTCGAAAAAAGGGGGACGATTTTGAGAGGGGGAGACGATTGACTGAACTGAGGAATGGGATAATATGGGAATATAAAATATTATTATTTAATAAGATTAGGAAAATGGAATCTGATCAGTCTAATGGCTTTTAGGGAAGGTGCTGCTGAATAATTAAGTGTGAAAACATCATGTGGTAGGCCGTAGGCTAGCAATTTTCTATAGACAAACAATGCTTACAAAAAAATTACGGGTTGTAGTTGTGGAAATATTTTTTTTTGTAAAGTAAAGGTAAAATTATATACGATAGACGTTTTTTTTTTCTCTCGCAAAACGGTAAGCCTTGTTGACTTGAGATCACTATTTTGTTTTTTTAAACAATGCACACCAAACAAACATTGGTCAGGGTAGATGCGCTCTTCTTATAACTTTGAGCTCAAACTCTTTTTTCTGTAAGTTGGATTAGTGTAAAGTAAATATCAATTATCTATGAAAAATAATAAACACTATCAATTACCTAATTCTCTAAACACACAATCTCGGCACAATACAGCGGACGCACAGAATTTTTGTACCAAACATGAAGGCACTTGTGAGAACTAAGAAGTTGTTACTATAATGTTCATAATTGGATATATTTTAATACAAAAATGTTTGTTTTTTGGTGGGAAAAGTTAGTGTGTTGTTTGTGCATGCTGAAACTACTAAACTAATTAATCACTCAAATCAGCAGTTGGGTTTGATTATTAGGAAAAACGACCGAAAGCTTAAGAGAATCTTGTAACAGCCACTAAAATCGTATATATTTTGCTTATTGACTCATCTTCCTCATAGAAGGGCATGAAAATGACTACTATTGGAACTTTTAGAATTGTTAAAAGCTTTTTCAGATGTTAAAAAGTGCTTCTTCTACCAAAATGGATTAGAATGACTGTATGCATAATTTACACAGAATAAACGCTCTATTTAGTAATACTAAATACTCTTGTGTACTTTTCTGAAGTGCTTTTTATATAAAGGGTTATTTTTTCGAGTTTTTTACCAAGCATTTGAAAGCGTATTTATTTTTTTTAAGAAACACTTGCTCTAGAAAGCTTTTGAAGTTTAATATAAAAAAAACCCTGCTACTAAATGGAACACTTTTAGTAAAGATGCTTTCGAAAAAAAAATTCAGGAAAGAAACATTTTCAAACAAAACCTTAATGGGCTTCAAACTTCATTACTCCAAAAGGCCCAGGATTGTCCAATACAAAGTCCGTGGGCCGGACTCCGCACCGTATAAATATATCCGAGTTCAAACGGAGGAAGAGCAGAGTTTCTGCGAAAACGATGGAGTGTGCCGGCGAGGGACTGGGAACTCGGTGCACGGGCCCACCCACCAGACGATGTGCTCGCTGTGAAGCCGTCGCTTACTGCTCCGTTTCTCACCAGGTAGTTCTTTATCTCTCTCTCTCTCTCTCTCTCTCTCTCTCTCTCTCTCTCTTCGATTCTTTGTGCTTTAAGTAAATCATGCAATCGTAATCATGGTTTTAGATTTAAGATAATAGCAATTGGGTTAATCTTAATTTCTGCAGAAATGGTCTATGTGGAAAGGATAAATGGATTTAAATTGTTTGTTGGGTTGGGTTTAGGGTGTTGATTTGGTAATGCAGCTCTCAACAAAATTGTATTGCAGCTGAGCTGAGCTAATAGGACTGCTCATTCCTTACTTCTCTATTTTCATTATTGTTTATTTTTAACAATACGATATTCTAAACTACAAACACGGGGGTTTTGAACTTGGGTGCAAAGCGTCGGGCACACTGTTCTAACTGACGGGCCTTACTGCGTATTGTAATTCATTAATGTTGAATGTTGTTCACTTGGTGATGCTTTGGTTTCCTCTAACTTTCAACGGCTTAAAATTCATATGCTTGACATGATTTTCTTCGACCATATAAATTTTTCTCCTAGATTGCGCATTGGCCTGTTCATAAAGAAGAGTGTGGAAGGCTAGAGCAACATATGCAGCATATGGATATCTTGAATGAGTTTCCTTTCACTTTTACTCAACAAGCTACTGTTCAGGTAATCAACAATTTCTATGTAAGACGGAGAATATTGAGTAGTGCCGTTTCTGTTGGCTGTTTTATTATCTGAGTGGCGTCGTTGATAATATCTCTTTTGGTGTGATCTTGGTAGGTGTGTGCAAAGCAGGAGACGAGGTGTTCAGTCTTGGAAAAAATAGGGGTCCATCAAATGGGAATGTGGTTGTATGAATGTTGTTGTGGGGATTCAGTTATTTCATTTGATTGTTTAAGGTTCTTTCTACCTGGTACATTTGAATTTCTCTGTATTCTATTGTTTTCCACATTGATTCTAATTCCGGTCCGTTATATCTTACAATTGGCAGGTTAGATAATTCTTGGGATCTCTCAAATATATTTTGCCTTTGTAATGGTATCGTCTTGTTCATCTTATAAGATAATTTAAGAGAAATTGATGTTTATAGATTTATGACTTACACTTGCAGATCCTCTATTTATAATATCAACATGCAGAGCCTTCAGTTACGATATCTGAGTGTTTAACCAGTTGGAAGGAGTACTGTGAGTGGAGGTCCATCCCGCTGCATTCACCTGTTGCATTGCTTCTCCATTGGGTATGATAGGTGTTTTAGTTGAGTGTTAGAATTTGTGTATAAAATCAAACCCGAACAATTTGTAACCAGTTGGGAGTATGCATATTAAGGAAAGATACCTAGTTGGCTTGAGTACATGGGAGTTTAATTTAAGTTTTGCTCCCATCCAAATTCATGAGTCCAATTTAAATGCTGTAGACCTGTCTCGTATTGGGATATGTGGATATTTGTCAAAATTATTAACATCTGGCTTTTCATTTCAGCCTCTTACAATTTACTATGCCACTCAAGTAGCTGGTTTGGGAAGCTGGACTTCTGGAATCAGCAACAAATTGTACATACACTATCTTGGTATGTGTTTCCTTCAAATTTCTAACTAATTACAAATTAACTGTCATCCTGGAAGTTGTCGGGTTTGATATCTATGATTTACCATCATTGTTACATTGAAATTTCAATACATGAACTGAACTTGTCAGGCCCTGAGAAAGAGCTTCTTCAGCTTTCAGTCTTCTCAGAGTTGCGTGCGCTTTTCCCTAACATGAACATGCATATAGAGCTTGTTGGGCCTTCCATTCCACAGCATAGGTTGGTTCTACAGTTTGATATGATTTTTTGCTTGGTATTCATATACATTCCTTTTTATTGTACTTCACTCATGAAGACAAAACAAGGATTGCTTAATTGTGTTTGCACTCTTGTGGAGAAATGATCTCTCGTTCATAGTTGATTCTCCCTGTACTTTTTGAGATGGAAAGGGATGGCGAAATGGTCGCGTTATCCAATTATGCACATTGCCTTGATAGAGATTGCATTTGTAAATCCTCAAGTGAGACTGTCAGCGGGGATGTACATACTAGTGAAACTTCAGCAGTTACATTGCACCTTAGAAGCGGCTTTTATCATGACCGTTACATGGATATAACTAAGGTTGTATTCTTGTCTCTTTCTATGGACATAAATTCATGCTAAGGATCATGTGTTTTCTCTTTAGCCTTATCGGTTTTCCATTTTTGCGGTTTCTCATGACTTCTCAAATGCGTGTAGGATTCATCCCCACACTTAGTCATTGCTCCAAATGCAGGAATTGCTGCCTATTCAAGCTGGTCTCCGACTATTGTCAGTTTTTGATACCTAATAATCTCTTGTTTTGGTTCCGATATTTTAATCCTTTTCTCTTAATTTAGTTGGTTGCATGGCTGTGTGTTTCAGGAGTTAATTAGGGATATGAACATCCCATCGGTATTTTCCGATTACTGCAAAGAAGCTTGTCATCTTGGAGCTCGTTGCATAAGCAGCGTAACTGGCCATCCTCTCAATATCCCTGTGCGTCAACCTTACTCAACTGTTATTATAGTATTGCATTAATCCGTAACTGCTTAATCTGATCATACCAAAATACATGCCTCTGCCTTGCAGATTCAGTTAAATCCATTCAGGCAACCGATGGCGGTGGAAGACAGTGTTCTTGTTCTTCCTTGCTACTCAAATTGCTTCCTCTATGGGATGTCAAATTGGACGGCCTAAAATCATATACATTGTTTTAAAGATCGCCGGCGCGTCTCATGACGAAAAGGGGGGCAAGTTATCATGGTAGATGAGACCCGTTTCGTAACGATGTTCACTTCAAATGGTGGTCGGTTTGTATGGCATCAATTGTTTACTTTCAGTTCATGATGTATATATCTATTGTATGCAGTTAGAGCTTGGCTGATGTGGTACATTCTTGTCAAAATTAACCAACTCAATTTACTTCTCGTAATTCTAACTCGTTTCTCCACTTACGCTCACCACATCAACTAAACTCATAACTTAATGTGTTTCTCTTTTAGCTTTTTTCAATTAAAAATGTGTGCGCGTTATTTTTAAATTTATTTTACGCAAAAAATTTCAAACACCACGTTTTTAAAGATGAAGTTATTCTTTGATTTTCACGATTAAGGATTTCAGTAAACTTCTGGACCAAACGGTGTCGTTTCATACTAATCATCCAACGGACATAACAGAACGCAGCCAGCGTTCCCGCCGACGTGGAACATTGAAAGTCCGAACTACCCAAAACAAAATGAAAGTCGGTCTCCAAAAATAAACCCAAAATTCCAAAATTAATTTCCAAAAAATTCCAGCAAGAAACCAACATGGATAATCACCACCTCTTTCAACTCCAGTGTTGACCGACGTCTTCGCTTCACGTCCCCAAATTCTAGGGTTAGGGGTAGGGTTCTTCCTACCGGAAAATCCCATCCATCCAACCGCCAATCAATGTCTCTCTCTTCCCCCACTCCAGGGCTGCTATTGCTTCTGTTATGCTTACTAGGGTTAGGGTTAGGCTTTGGGGACGCTCTGAAGGTGCCCCTTAGGATCAAGGACGTGCTTCCGGTTCTGCCGAGGCAGATATCGTGGCCGGTGCTTAACAATTTCCATAGTGCTGTGGATTTGTTGCCTTCTTTTATTGGGTCGGTGACTCCGGATAACAGCTCGATTCAATGGGAAGGGGCTTGCTTTTCCGGTAACCAGGCCCGGCTCGAGTTCACCGAAGGCGATCGGGGCAAACCCGACTTGGGTGGCGGCGTTCTCTATCTAAAGGTTCAATCTTTTGCTTTTGTTCTATAAATTTTGAATTTTTTTAGTGTTTGAGTAATTGAATGCATTTCCTACAATTTTCATTGGTTTTGTTTTCAATTGAGTAAATGGCAAGCTGAAATCAGTTCATGGCATCCATGGTTTGGACTTTATGTTGTATAATTTATTGTTAATGGGGATGGTTTATCAAATTTTAATCTGCAGACATCTGAGGCACACAGCTGGGCCTGTATGGATCTTTATGTTTTTGCAACACCGTATCGTATTACATGGGATTATTACTTCTCTGCTCGAGAACATACTTTGAAGTTTGACTCGTGGGAAGAATCTGCAGAGTTGGAATATGTATGAAATTCATCTGTATTCTGTTTCGATAAGCTAGGAAAACTTATTTGATTCGAGTTGACACACTGTGATGACTGTTGAGCAGGTAAAGCAGCACGGGGTCTCTGTGTTTCTCATGCCATCAGGGATGCTGGGGACAATGCTGTCTTTGATAGATGTTTTGCCTCTGTTTTCTAACACTGCATGGGGTCAAAATGCAAACTTGGATTTTTTGAAGAAGCACATGGGTGCAACATTTGAAAAACGTTCTCAGCCGTGGCAAACAACCATAAATCCTGCAGATGTTCATTCTGGTGATTTTCTAGCAGTTTCAAAGATTCGTGGTAGATGGGGTGGATTTGAGACATTGGAAAAGTGGGTAACGGGAGCATTTGCCGGCCATACAGCAGTGTGCTTGAAGGATGAGATGGGCAATCTATGGGTTGGTGAATCCGGACATGAGAATGAAAAGGTATCACATCGAGGACCTTTGTAGCACGTTAAATATAAAGAGTAGTATGTCACAGTTTTTTTCAGTATATTATAGTACTAATGGTTGCACTGTCCTTGTGTTCAAACAGTGTTATGAATTTGAATTGGGTTAAGGACGTACTGTAGCTCATAAAGGAAAAAATGTTGCGGATAGTGTGGCACAAGTCCACCCTATGGTATATAGCTTTAGTAAATAAAGATCACCATGTACATTTTTTTTTTTTTTTTTTTGCTTGTGTGTCTGGATTTTATGGCGTAGGTTTCTTTGTTGCCCTTTATCCCTTATTTTCAACTGATATTGCCCTAGTTTTCTACAAGTTACGGTTTTGGGGCCAATTGTACATTGAGTTGAAGCTTATGGAAGCAACTCATTTCATGGGTTTTGGATTTATTTGGAATAGAAATTAAGCTAAATGTTTTGTTATTGCTAAGAGTGGTGATAGTTGAATTAGGATCATAGTGATAAGCATATGATGAGCGTTTATTTAGGGACAGAATTAAATAGATGACAACCTAGCACAGATTCTTAATTTAATTATCTTCAACTTTGCTCAGTTTGTTTTTGTAGAGTTATTGTGCGTAGTTTTTTTTTCTTTTTGTAATTTACATGTATTAATATTACAGGGTGAAGAGATTATAGCAGTGGTTCCATGGGATGAGTGGTGGGAGTTGGCACTCAAGGATAGTTCTAATCCACAAATAGCCTTGCTTCCCTTGCATCCAGAGTTGCGTGCAAAATTCAACTCTACTGCAGCATGGGAATATGCTCGGAGCATGTCAGGGAAGCCATATGGTTATCACAACATGATATTTAGCTGGATTGACACCATGGCCGACAACTTTCCTCCTCCTCTTGATACTCACTTGGTATGGCATTTACTTCTTTGAAAATTTATAGGTCTAGTACAATAAGCATTATAGAAATTGTTTGTAAATGAAGTGCAGTCTCATGGTGTTGGTTGTCAGTTTATTTTATATTGTTATCGCACATGCGCACACAAGCTTCATAATGCGTATTATGATTAGTATCCACACTTGTACTACGTAGGTATGTATGGTTTTTTGGATGTACCATGTTTGGTTTTATTAAGTTTTTATCCTAAATGGAAGCTCCTGTTTTCAGGTTGTTTCTGTCATGTCTATGTGGACCAGAATGCAGCCTGCGTATGCTGCAAATATGTGGAATGAGGCTCTCAACAAGCGGCTTGGTACAGAGGTAACGTGCTTCAATTGAGGTTACTATATATCATGTTATTTCACATCGTACGCCAGTCCGTTTACTTCTTTTTTGTTTTTGTTTTTGTTTTTAGAAATGAAAGATAAGAGGTCTGCTTAGGAATTCTAATTATCTTTTATGTTTATTCAAGTATTTTATCTGCTTGCTTCATATTGAATCGTTTCTCAATTTTCACCTGTGTTTTCCCTCGTAGGGTTTGGACCTGTATGAAATTCTAGCTGAGGTTGAAAGCCGCGAAATGGCCTTTGATCACTTGCTTACAATTCCTGAACAAGATGAATGGGTATATAGTGATGGAAAATCTACCACATGTGTTGCTTTTATTCTTGCAATGTATAAAGATGCCGGGATTTTCGGTCCTATTTCCAACTCTATACAAGTTACTGAGTTCACTGTAAGTCATGACTCATTTTGCACTCAATTTGTTTTCATTCGCTTTCATAAATGCACCATGCCAATATTAATACATAAGTTCACTCTTAAGTCATATATTATTGCACTTGCTCGCAGATTTGTGATGCATACATGCTTAAGATTTTTGAGGATAACCAAACCCGCTTGCCAAGTTGGTGCAACGGTAAGGACGAAAAGCCCCCATTCTGCCAGATCCTTGGTGAATACCGGATGGAACTACCTCTATATAACACCCTAGAGCCATACGCTAACATGAACGAGCACTGCCCTTCCCTACCTCCTACTTACGACAGACCCACCCGATGCTAAATCTGAATTCCCCCAAGATTATACGTCCCACGTAGGCATGTATGACATAATTTATCAAGTTGCTGGTGTCTTGAGAAAAAAATTCAAAAGACGTATGAGTAAGAAGCCGGGCATTTTCTTTCTTTGTTTCTCTTTAGCTAAATAATTGCTTTATCAAAATGGTTGTAATTGTATAGTTTGCTTTTTTCGCACATACTGCGTCTGACTTAGTTATGCAAGATATTTATTTATTTTGAGTTAAGATGTGTAGTCGGAGAGATTCTATCATGCAACCGGGCATACATTCCTCACACGCTTCCGTTTATGCCCAAGAAAAACAAGTGTCAACAGCAAAATGAATCAAAGCATGACTTGGAAACAAAGAAATCAACCAACTATAACAGCTCAAATCCGTACGAAATATACAACCAGCCTAAATTAAAAAGGAGAATATCGAAGAATTGTGGGCGACTTCTTTCAATGGTTGCTTGCTGCTACCGCTTTCGGCTCGACTTGTACCTGCCCTTGATCCAATTTATGCCCAAATGAGCTGCTATTTTAACCCTATTCATACCATTTGATGCCGCAGTTTTTATTCTTTCACACCCTTCTTCCACTTTTTTAGTACGGCTAACCTTGGCGCCGCCACCGGAGCTTGTCTTGGTCTCGGAAACAGGAGCCGAGTCTTGGATGCTGCTGTCCCCTTGATGTGGCCGCGGCATCCGATTCGGGCCAGTCGATTCCATCCACACTCAGTTGAAATGCAGAATAAGAGTTTTATTGGGAGTGAATAGATTTGCTTGTATTCAATGTAATCCGTTTGGTTGTGAGGGGGTTGGTTCTTATATATGCATATGGCTGCCTGAATTTGCGGTTATTTTTGTGACATAACAGAAAACAGAAAGTGTCCCAAAGGAACAGAAGAACCTTCTCTCTTCTCACACACAATTAAACAACTGACGTCGTTGAACCTTCTTGGAAGGAATTAAAAGCTCTGTTAAGGTAACCGTGGCAGTTGTCACCTTTGGCCTTGTGGAAGGTTCCACATTTTTTGGGTGGTCAAAGACGG
The DNA here is from genome assembly GCA_963580275.1 of Crataegus laevigata. NCBI lineage: Eukaryota > Viridiplantae > Streptophyta > Magnoliopsida > Rosales > Rosaceae > Crataegus > Crataegus laevigata. The sequence goes on from OY756940.1 coordinate 5,857,491, forward strand.
TTCAATTTTTGACGATAAGTCAACAAGAACATGCCCAACTTAATCACTAACAGATTATATAGTTTATTTTGAAATTATGTTTACTTGTTAAATAAGCAATCTTGTTGCAGAAGCGTGCAAGTACGGAGAGCTTCAGCAATACGCATAGATTATTACTGTGTAGGTTAATTAGTCAATTAAGTTTTCTATAATGTCTTTGTTTCTGTGCATCAGGGCGAGGTGAAATCATTATGAAATCCGGTATAATGTTTATATCGTCCTCAATTTAACCACCTTGTTAAACAACGGATGGGTCCGATGGGTGGAATTGTATATGAGATTTTCCAACTAATTCAATGATGGCGCTCAGAAACAACGGATAGTTTAAACGATTCGTCGTGGATGGATAAGTTGTGATTTGATCCAAAGTACTGGAGATTGTTAGGTATCATGAATCAACTAATTAAGTCGATTTGTGACCAAGAAACAAAGCTCTGTTTGGCCTCGACTAGTTTAAATTCAGTAGTAATATATAAGAAAAAGAATTTGAATCGTAAACTGAGTACAAAGTTGTATAAAAAAAAAACCATAAATTCTTACTCCTATTCGGATACAAATCAAAAAATCATTTATTAACCAGAGTATAAACAATCAAATCCGTGTACAAAATATACAACAAACAGAAGGTCACAAAAATCAAAGAACGATCAAGCTGTGTAGCTATGTACGTAGCCCTACTGTTTTCCGGTAGTCTTGTGGCACTTGTCCTTGATCCAGTGGAACCCAAATTGAGTCCCGACCTTCACTTTCTTCATGCCGTTTGCTGCAACTGCCTTTGTCTTCCCAAACCCCTCCTCCACTTTTTTACCGTATTTCGCCTTTGCACCGCCGCCGGAGCTCTGAGTGTAGGAAGCTGGAAGAGGATCGGGGTTGTAGTCCCACTGATCGGCCCATGAGTTTTCGTGGTTCGGGATGCTTGCCATTGCTCGCTGAGTAATTGTTTCCAATTTAGCAAGTAAAAATAATGATGGTGTTGGTTTGGCAGGGATATAGGTCTATATATAACCACATATTATACGGTCTGTGTGGCAGCCTGAATTGAAAACGCGGTCCTTGCATGTATTTTTAAAGGCGAACACGTTGTTCATGTGACGACAACTCGCTTGATTACAAGATAGGGTTCCTTCCAGATACAGGAAAATTAATTAAATTTAAATAAGTGAGGTTTTGGAACCTTCTGGGAATTAACAAAAGGGAAATAATTTGGTTGGGAACCGTGGAAGTTGTCAAATATGGACTACTGATGTCGAAGGTTCCATTTTCTACATGTATGTGTATAACGTAACATAACGTAATGGATGATGTTTATCTGAATGTACATACAATTGTAATAAAGTAATGAATTATGATGGAAATATATACGATGGAAATCAAGACTTTTGACCTTTCTTATAATTCCTTGGCTTGTTTGTGTTGATATTGGCTTATTTGTTTGTTTAATGACACATATAGAACATTACACAACACTACAATCATCGGCTACAGTAAGCACTTAATTTGATTCGACAATTGACCTCTCCGCCCACGTGCTTCGTTGGTTTTGTGGTGACGGTTGCTTTGTTGGTCCTTGGAGGATGATGCGGCTTTTTTCTTCTTTAGTTATGGAGTTCTTGCTGGTGTGATCTCAGGTGCTCGTGGGACGCGATGGTTTGTGTTGATTGTTGTGAGGATTTCTGGCGTCGGCAGCTGCAGCTTCAAGAGCCCTAGTTTAGGGTTATTTATGTGTTGTTTTTAACTTTTTATTGTGCGGGTTCGGCTCAAATGCTGGCTTTAGGCTTTTTCCACTCTGTTTTTGTTAGCCATCTTTTCTTTTGTGCTTAATTGTATTTGGGCCTTTGTTGTACTCGTTCTTTGTTGTAATGTAATTTATCCTTAGTTAAAAAAAAAAAGGAAAACTAATGAAAAGGGCTTGAAAACTTTGTGTTTTAATGATAAGGACAAAATAAAGGGTAAAGTGAATAGTACCAGTATTGACTTTTTAGTGTAAAAATGTGGTTTTTCGTTAAAGTGAACAGTACCGGGAGCTTTTCGTTAAAGTTCCCAAAAAAAAAAACATTTGTTAATTCTTCAATAATTAATTTTGGCTAATTTTTATTTATTTTAGAAGCGATACTACAAGTCTAAACTAGACTAAGAGGGAATTGGATCTGCTCCGGAACTTAGTGTACGAAGCCTCCAATTCAAGCAATCTGGACCACACAAATTTAATCCAATGATCTCCATTAATTCATTTTTTTTACCCACCACACACAACCAATGACCCTGATTTGACTTGCACACCAATCAGTAGTCCAAATTCCTTGATTTAGAGGCTCCGGACACTAAGGTCCGGATTGGATCCAATTCTGACTAAGGGGAGGAGGAGAGTTTAAAATTGAAAAACAATTCGGTTGAAGACAAAGATACTAGCCACTAATTGCATTATGTAAATCAATCTAGATTATATTATGTATATTTATTTTTTGAGTGGTGCTAGGGAAACTAAAAACTAAAGTTTGTAAACTAAATGATGTGGTTTTTGATGATTGAATTATTACTTAAATGTTGATTAACGTGCTTATTTTTTATTGGTGACACATCATTTGATTTTCAAATTTGGTTTAAAATTTTCCAACAGGATCCTCATTGTGAGGATTTGTGAATCCTGTCCATTTATAGTACATCATGTGATCAGTTTTTGTCAGGTATTGTTTGTGTTTAATTTTAAAAAAAATTAAAATAATTTTTTAATGCACGATATACGATAAATGGACATGATTCACGAATCCCTATAATCCTCACAAAGAGGATCCGGCGAGAATCCAAATTCTATAAATTTAGTCTATCCAGTATTACTCGTATTTTTTTTTACTTGATAAGTTGTTATTGATACTTTAAAAATGTCATTACGCACTCCAAAGTATATTCTTATTCTCTCATGCGGTCTAACTTTACTGGTTCAATGTGAAAGTAGTATTATGCGTTTTGATCAGTCCCTAAATGACAAGGATTTAAGGATATAGATGTATATACACACAACGCCGAATGGACCCCCCAATTATATATGTGGTTGAACTGGCCAATTGCAAATGGCTGCTTTCTTAGTTTGGTACATGATGTCCTAACTATATATTTGTTCAGCAAAAAAAAAAAACAAAAAAAAATTAGAAATATACATGTACTTATCCCCCAAGACAGCACAAGAAACAGGAAACTGACCTAGGGCAAGTCTTTAGTAAGATACATCTTGGTGGGGGTGGCCTTCCTTGCAAACAAATATCATAAAAAAAGGATAACGTTAGAAACTAGCATTTTTGCATGTGTTTTCGCGCATACGAATGACCTTTTTTGTTTTACCATGCACGAAGGGAGAGAACGAAATTACTCGGTGGTTTTTTCGCAATGAACGGAAGAAATTGAAAAAGGGGAAAAACAAATTATCAGTTTTGGTATGCAGATAAACAAACTTCTTAATAATATCCAACGTGCAAATGGAGAGAACCAAACTGTGCTGCGTGGGACACATATATCCCAAAACTGCAGCAGACGAAAAACTAATCAAAATAAACGAAAAGGCTGTTGCATGAACGACTGTTAGTAATATATGAACGTGCTACTGTAATTTTCAATATAATTGTCTTTAATACTCAAGTTTAGGAATTATATTTAGCGCAAAAACTCGGGTTAAACCACCGTTTTGTTCTTACAACCGTCTTGAGCGAGCAACCATGAACATGCACGAGTTGGGGCTTTTGTGCACAGGTTTGCGCACGCGGTGGTGAGTTGGCCACGCGCTTGTTCCTTATGTTTTTATTATGTTCCAATATCTAATAATATATACGTCATTCTATTTTGTATTTTATAATAAAATTATATATTTTTTAAGTATAAACAGACACTCATTTACAAGAAATATAATAGATTTAATTCAATCTGCCTAACCGTTAGGCTCCAACCCGCCGCCCGACTAGCGTCTAGCATATTTTAGAATCTTGTATAGGACATCAAGATGGTACAAATATGTAATTAACATTGCTTTATAAAATATGCAAATACGTACTAAATACTAGTTGTACAAGTTAACCTACATAAAGACCTAGAGAAATTATTAAATGGTACGGTACCACCACGTGACAGTGACAGCTAGTAGTACACACCAACAAATGCAGAACACGTAGCAAACTTCACAATTTGACTTCCAACTCATTTTCCCGTTCCTCCTCCTTGAATCGGGTCCAGAGGGAGTTCCGATCCGAGTTATGCCGTCTTGGATCTCCTGGAGTTGGCTCTGAAGCACATTCGAACGAAACTCCAAAAGACCCTTCAATTGCAGCAGGGAACAATCAAACTGATTCATCTACCCCAATGTGCCTGGCATGTTCAGTGATCAAAGAAGGTGCATTTTTCAATTTCTGAAAGAAAAAAAAACGAAACCCTAAAAACAGAGGACGTGAGATTACTGAAAGAGAACGAAAGGGCGCCATTGCTGATGAAATGAAGAAATCGCACACCCTTGAGCTGGAATTTCTCAGCTTTGAACTTGAAATCGACGGCTATAGAGGAAGGAGGCCGCAAAGCTTGACGCTTTAGCTGCTGGTTCTTCTTCTGGAAGCCAAAGATGTGAACTTTGCCACGTGTCATACATTTGTTGGTGGATACTATCAGCTTTCAATGCCACGTGGTGGTACTGTAACATCTAATAATTTATCAGAACATAACATGATTGGCTGTGTGGGCGGCCAACAGAGAATATGATTGATATAGAAAGATGAATCTTCGGGGATGGGCAACCAGATATACATTTCTTAACCAGTTATTTTGTTCCACGTCGACGTTTATGAGCTCAACAACATCCACAACTCCTCCTATGGATCGATCGTTACGTGATCGGGAGAGCAAAAGCAGTTCAACCCCCAACTTTGACCGTTTTTCACTTTCGATTCGCATATCGTTACTGAATTAAACCATCCAATGATCCAAGTCAAAACATATATCCATCTTCCATTCATTTTTCTTTTTCTTTCTATTTCTTTTTGTTTTCACACGTATACTATCCATCATTTTAATTTTCATCAATACAAATATGTAGAATCAGATAAAAATTAATTTGGATAGCGATGCTTGATTCGTCAATACAAATAATGTCGAGTATTTTATCAAATTCCAATGTATGGAGTTTTTTTATCGTCAAATTATGTTTGTTGTGTTCTAAACAAATGATGTAACCGCTAGCATTCGAATGCAAAATACATTATAGCATGCTAAAAAATCCTATAAGAATCTAGAAAGAATTACACAAGCATTCGAAGTGCCGTCTGAAACCCACACCTAAAAGAGAATAAAAATCAAACACGCAATTTTATTTTTTTGAATAAAGATATGAATTTATTGAAATAAAATATTAAAAAACACGCAATTCAATTACTAATTTTGGTTGACAAGGAATTCTAAAGACATATTCACCGAGTTGGACAAATATTCAACCCTACACAAAGTCTTTGCCGCCTCTAACCTTTCTTGTGAATATCTCCATCTCCACTCTGACTTTCTCGAACTCCAAACCTCCCTCTTAAAAATCGATCTTCAAAAACCTCACAACCACCAAAAATTCAAACAAAACAAAAATCGTAAAGTTAATCATGACGAGGCTCCAATTTCAACTCCACCTTTTCGCCATTGCCCTATGCCTCTCATCACTTTCACAAACCTCAGCTCGCTTCTTCCCCAACATATCCTCCATACCATCCTACCTCGTCCCAAATGCCACCATTCCTGGTGCTTGGGACGCCTTCAAAAACTTCAGCAATTGCCGCGCCGGCGAAAAAGTCGACGGCCTCGGTAAGCTCAAAAAGTACTTCAACCGCTTTGGCTACATTCCAAATTTACCTACAACCAACCTCACCGACGACTTCGACGATGACCTCGAAGCCGCCCTCAAAACCTACCAAAAGAACTTCAACCTCAATGTCACCGGTGAGCTCGACAGCCCCACCCTCGAACACCTCGTCAAACCCCGATGCGGTAACCCCGACATAGTCAACGGCACCACCACCATGAACTCCGGAAAACCGGCGTCGTACAACGCCACCAAGTTCCATACCGTCTCTCACTACTCTTTCTTCCCCGGCACGCCCGTCTGGCCGCAGGACCGCCGCGACCTGACTTACGCTTTCGTGACAGAGAATCAGCTCTCAGACGAGGTAAAAGCCGTGTTCGCCAGCGCCTTCAAACGGTGGTCGGAGGCGACGACGTTGACTTTTACAGAAACTACCTCTTTCGATTCGGCGGACATCAAGATAGGATTCTTCGTGGGCGACCACGGTGACGGCGAGCCGTTCGACGGGGTTTTGGGGACTCTTGCACACGCGTTCTCGCCGCCGAGCGGGAGGTTCCACTTGGACGGCGACGAGAACTGGGTCATCACCGGTGACATCAGCAAGTCCTCCGTGGCGTCAGCCGTTGATCTGGAGTCCGTCGCGGTGCACGAGATCGGACATCTGTTGGGGTTGGGGCACTCGTCGGTGGAGGAGGCGATTATGTACCCGACGATCTCGTCGCGGACGAAGAAGGTTGAGCTGGAAAACGACGACGTCTTGGGAATCCAGTCGTTGTACGGCGCCAACCCCAGTTACAACGGTACGACTAGTTCGTCTACGCCGTCCAACCAGGCAAGGGACACGTCTGCTGCTGGGGACCACCTAGGTTCCACTCAGCGTTTGTGGGGCCCCAGTTTCGTGTTGGCAGTTGGATTGCTGTTACTATTGTTTTAGTTTTTTTCTTTAATTTCTGGTTTATTGACTAGGATTACATTTACCTATTATTTATTACATTTTTTGGTTTGGATTTGGCACCGTACACAGATACAGTTGAATACAGTTAGGGCGAACAGATATTGTCAGCAGTATACATTTACAGTTGAATATACAGTTTTTTTATTTTTTATTAAGAAAATTATATTTTTAATTTCTTCCACCAATATCTTTACGTCATCTCCAACTGAATATTCCAAAAGAGCAGAGGGCCAAAAATAGTCCGAAAATCGTCTTCTATCGTGGATTAATCCGAAAGGTTTGTCAGGCATGCGAAAAATGATAATAGATCCCGTCGTTAATAATTAATTAAAAAATAATAAAATATAGATGCTTATCGTTCATTAATGAGAGGTGAATCTTATGATATAGAAGAGAAAGGTGAAGAAATATGCTGACACGCCCCGACCCCGATGTCCTGTAGACATCGGGGCGGTCACGTGCTGGCCGACACCCGAAGGGTGACGAAAGCCATTTAGAAGGTATAAAAACGAGAAATAATAATTTAAATTGCACATTTAATAAGTATTTCAGGAACGTGTTCAGAACATACATCTAATTTGAATTACTACAAGAAAGAATATAAAATTTAATACACCAAAGAGTAGGTCCTACACCGAGAGGACTCGAAGATGCCAAATGCGGAAGTGCCTTGACGCCGGGATTGTATGCCTCGTATCTAAGCCCTGAAGGGGGCGCAAAACAAAGGTGAGTGGACCAATTTGATATACATATAAGAACACAGTTATCAACGTACTATCCCCCAGGTTTTATGAAAACACAATTATATCATGATAAGCATAGGTTTTCTGAACCTAGAATGCCGTGCAATATCTCATGTCCTAACTCATCATGCAATATCTCAATTCATAACTCGCATACTATAATCATATTCATAGAGGAATAGTCGCTAGTGAATGTCCAATATAACACTTCAGGCCCCATGCCAGCTCCCCGTCCCTGAGCATACAGTCAGAGGAAACCACACTTCAGGCCCAATGCCAGCTTCCCGTCCCTGTACTCGAAAGTCAGAGGTAACACACTCCAGGCCCTATGCCAGCACCATAATCGTCGCCCGGGATGGACCGGAACCCTATCCCTACATCCCGTAGCGGAAGTGGACCTAAACCGTCGTCCGGGATGGACCGGAACCTTATCCCTACATCCTGTAGCGGTAATATCATAACTATCGCATATACATTTATACATTATCAGAACTATCGCACATACATCATTCTCATGCTATCATGCTTTTCATACATGCAATTCTACTAATAAAACATGTATTTTTAGAAGGGGTCCACTCACAGTACTTAGCCGTCCAACGCTGCACTGCTAGCGAATCTAGAACAATCCCAAAAGTTGCCCCTAAGCACATAAAGGGTACAACTTAGTCAAACTCTATTCAAACGAATTTATTTGGGAAAACGGACTTCAAAAACGGGTCCAGGACGTCGAAATTAGCCTAGGAGGGGTCCCGAACGGAACCCGAAAAAGTCAACCGAAAGTCAACCTTTGACCGTTGACCGGTCAAAGTCAAGGTCAACGCTGACCGTTGACCGGGTCAACGGGTCAACCCACGGGTCAACGGGTCAGTCAACTCGGGTTGGGTCAACGGGTCTGGGTCAACGGGTCAACCCACGGGTCACTGGGTCAACCCGAATTGGGTTGGATCCGGATCTGGGTTTAGGGTTTGGGTCCACATGGGTTTGGGCTTGGAGGGTCTGACCCAATAGGGTTATGGGTTAAGGGTTAGCCCAGAAAGGGTTTCTGGGTTTTAGGTTGCACGGGCCCAAAGGCCCTGGTTTGAATAAAGGCCCAAGGCTTATAAGCCTTGGGTTTGGGCTTCTGGTTCCAAGGCCCTAAGGGCTTTTGGGTTGGGAATAAACGGGCCCAAGGCCCCGCACAAAAAGGCCCGAGGCCTTTGGATTCTTACATAATTAAAAATAAAAACAATACGGGCCACTAAACTGGGCTGGGTCCTAAACGGGCCTAAAGCCCGAAGTTCTAAAACGGCCCGAAGGCCTAATTACAATATAATTAAAATAAAATAACTAATTGGGTTGGGTTGCTACGGGCCTAAGGCCCAAAAGGTTTGGGTTGGGTTCTGGGTTCTGGCCCAAAGGGCCTGGTGCACGCCGGGGTACACGAAGACGAACGCCGGAGCTTCCACAGCTCCGGCCGACTACCAATGGGGGTCTAGGGCTCCGATCTACATACCAAAATGAAGAACATAAAGAGGGAAAGAGATTTATACCATTCCCTTGCCGTGAAACGACCGGTGATGGTCGGAAAAGTCCACCATGCTCACGGGTTTTTGCCGAAAAAAGGGTGTGCGCACCCCCGAGCTAATTTCGTCCTAAACCTTCAAATCAACGAGGTAAAACTCGTTAGAATTCATCTATACCACATCTAAAACGGAAATGGAGGAACACTCGAGCTTACCTCGTCGGGACGACAGAAAACCTCGCCGGGGATTTTCTGGGTTTCTCCTCCGTTCGTCGCGATGGCACCGAGAGAGGGAGAGAGGGACGAGACGAGAGAGAGGACGAGGGTTTGGGTGTGTGATGGTGAGATCGTGCGAGAGAGATAGGGAGAGAGGGCTCGGGAGAGTGAGGGTGCAGAGAGAGATCGAGAGGGTTGAGAGGGACAGCGAGGGAGAGAGAGGGAGAGAACAGAGAGATGAGAGAGACAGAGAAGAGAGAGGGCTCGGGGGGGGGGACCAAAAACCAGGTGGGCCCATTGGGCTCACCATTTAAGACAAAACAATTTTAAAATAACAAGAGGGGTTTAGGGACTAATTTGAGAGTTGTAAAACTTTAGGGATTAAATTGGTATAATAGAAAACATTTTGGGGGTTAAATTTCTAGAATTAAATATAATTGAGGGGCGGGCGTGTCAATTCTACCCTCCTTACAAAAAAATTTCGACCCCGAAATTTAAAATCACTAGTAAGTTAAAATACTCGAAAATAGTATGAAGAATATAGGTATACAATGAGAAATCAAATTAGAGGGGGGTGCATCAAAGAGAATATGTCACACCGTCGCGAGCGGGTCACGAAATTCTCTATAAGGCCTCCAATCTCTTACTTTCTTCCCCAGTAGTGAAAAATAAAGACATAATTTATAAAGATATAAAATTCAAACATATATTTACATAGGGTCAAAAGTAAATACGTAAAACACGTTAAGGCCAAAATAGATACGTACTAACGTATAGATCGAAAACTTCGAGCTGAAATTAAAACCGAAAACGAAAATGCTTTCCCCCAAAACAAGCATTTGTAACATAAAATAAATAACTAACGTAAAAAGAGTTAAAATACTTGCATTGAAAATTCAAGACTGAAAACGAAAATGGGTCTTGTCCAAGCGTACGTAACGACACGTACCTCGAGAATAGATTTGTTTTTGGGTCAAGTCCTAGCGATAGCGAAATCTATAACAGCTACTATAACGAGTCTACCTACTCACTTGCTTAACAACCCAACGAACAAGTTATCGATACAACAGTCGGCCGCCCGTGATATCAACTACTCATTCGTTGTCCTGGTAAGTAAGCAATAATTTTCGATGGTGCACGATTGCACACGTTGCGAATTCGTTCCTCTAACTACTAGTCCGTAATACTACTCTGTCAATCTATGTTGCCTGTAGCAACTCTCATATCGTAACGCAAATAGTGTCGTACTCGACTGAACAGAACGGAAACCATCGTCGTAAAACTCCATCCAGAACCAAGCGCTCTATCTGTATCAGTTCTTCCAAATGTGACCAACTACTCCAGTGTTTTGCCAACTATGAATCCATTGAAAATAGTAGCTTGGGATTCAAGAGAAGTGGCCACCATGTTGACAGCGAAGTCAAAAGCTCTGGCTAAGTAAACGGCAAAAAGGGAAGTCTCATTTTCCATTAACAGCATATTCTGATAGTTGCTATAATTTTCAATCCTTTTCTCAAGCTAAACACTTCCATTTGACTGATTCAGTGATTCTCTTCTTTTTCTTCTTTTACTTTCTCAGCATCGTTTTGTCTTGCTACCATGTTAGTAATAGACCCAAAAGCTCGAACCAAGCAAGTAGAAAACGAGGATTCATTTTTCCTAACAAGCAGTATCTATTGGGAGTTGTTGCAGTGCTCAATCCACCTCTCCATTTTTGCTTAGTTGCAGATTTATCGTCAACCAAGATTAATGTTGGTGGAAAGAAGAAGACCTGCCAGATCAACCTGAAAGCACCATGAAAGCGCACGCCTTTCGAGAGAAGCGAAAAGATCTTCAGATTCTCTTCTTGATCACGCCGGGGCGTCACATCAGAGTGTACGAAATGGATTTGTTAAGGATATTTGGATGTCAACGCACCTACCATCCACAAGATCTTGAAGAGAGATAGTGGGAGGGTACGTTGAGAGGAACACCCATCATTGGAGAAGGAAACGATGTGATGCCTATAAATTATAGTAAGATGGTGACACAATCTGCCAATCATCTGCACTATAATCCTCATCCAACTCTTTATTCAAGGCGGCTGAAATCTCACAGCCACGTGGAATTCTTTTTGCCAAGTCTGGTAAACTTTTGAAATGATTATGCTTCTAATGTTCCTGACCAAAACGATATGAACTAGGCGTATACTTCCGCCGAATCGATCGATCGTCAATTTCTCACTGATCAAGCGAGAAACCATGTCGAGAAGGCTAAAAGAACACTCAAGAATTTGAGGGTCAGAACAAGTCCATCAAATCTAGAGTACAAGATATCTGGATTTGAATAACCACTCTGGTGCTCGAGTTCACGGCCTAATTTGATCGTTAAGGATTAATAACAATTCAAGACCTGATGTCACACACCTAATAACATCATCGGTCATCAACTTCGTCCGACAACTCGTGAAATGATCTGACGTTTTGAATCTCTTGACAAGCTTATATGATTTCGGTATATTTAGCTTCTCAGCTTTTCTATCCCGAAACGATCTCGCTGTGGTTGTCCGATTAGGGTCAGATGCCCAAAATGAGATTTGGGTGTGAGTCTTCCTACTGAGGAGTTCCGCAATTACGCTTGCAAAAATCGGGGTAGCACACGATAGTGCAACCGCAGACATTTATGCATTTAGGTAACTAGGGTGCAACATTTCTTACTGTAGAGAGAACATCGCCACATTTTCAACCAGGTAGGTCGTTACCATTTCTAGCTCCAGGATAAGAGAATTCACATCGTGCCGTTCCAATCGTTAAGAGGCACACACATGACTCAATCCTATTGCATCAGCGCGCAGTCAACCATTTAATTAATACACCACCGCAGAATTTGGAAAGTGTAAGGACTATGATCAGATGAGACAACACGTCGTTATCAGAAACTTCGTTTCACGGTTAGGCTAGTACCGAAATTGACTAGCTTCTCAGACCAAAAAGGAAAATAGGTCTAAGCTCAAGAATAGCTAAGAACTGTGCATGCAGTTTAACGAGGCCAAAGACGTTTCGAAATTCACCAAACCTTGGGAGAACTATCACAAAGTTCAGAATTCAACATAATACCTCTGAATTAACAGAATGATAGAGAAGAAGGATACAAAGCAGTCTGTGTATGCATGCAGTGACACGGTTGGCTACCTTGAAGTGATGCTCTTGAGCAAACCAAAGCTCAATGAGTCCAGAGGAGTTCAAAGCAAAACTCGATCTTCGTACAAAGATGAATATGCTGAAGTCTTAAACCATTACACCGAAATTTACAAGGCAGAACAGGTAAGGGACAAGAGCACTAATCGGTTAGGCTACAAGCGGGAGGCTAAGTTCACCTCTACCGAAAAGTACGTGGATAAAGAGCTAGGGTTTACTACCAGGTACTAAACCCAGGTGAAATTCAAGGAGTCTGTCTATCCAACAAGTCTGGATTTCCATCATCCAAGTTCAACTACAGCACCAGTAAGAATCACAACTCCGTTTAGGAATTGGTGAGATTATTGACTCCTGCTAAGGAGTTTTCCAAGAAAAGCATTTAATGCCAACGAAGTCAACGCCTGAAGAATTTGGTGTAAAACTGACGGTCAAAGGTTAATGAATTTGACTTCTTCTTCAGAGTAAGCAAGAAGGTTATCGATAGAACAATCACTGATGACCTGTTCCAAAGATTCACACTAGTTTCCTTCAGTGGTAATGAGTCCAAGAACATTGATTTGTTCCCACCAACTACCACTTACTAGCCGTCACCTCAACTAGTACTTACTCGCTTTCTTTTACCCGCACTTTGAAAATTTCGAGTAATTATCACTAAGGCATGATTCTGTTCGCCAATCCCGAGGGAACACATGTCGCATAATGATATCACCGTTTCCAGATTCCTAGTTGGTCTGAACCAACTCATACTGCCAAGATGTCCGTTTCCCAAGATTTTCAATGTAGAGCCGACTCTGCCCGCAATTCCTAGGGAACGCATGTTGCAGAGTGGCATCCTCATTTCCGGTCTACTACTGGTCTTCACCAGACTTTCTTATACTGCCGTTTCTAAGCCACGTCGCTTCCAAGTAACACGGACTCTGCCCGTCATTCTCTTGGATGGCACATCACAGAGTATCGTCCTATGCTGAAATTCGTCCACCCACCAAACACGTCATCAATGAGGCACAATCCCGACACGAATTCTGATATTTCCACCAGAAGATGATAATTCAAACAGAGGAAGATTTGTACCACTGTGCCAAATGGCGCCAATTTCAGAAATTACGACATCCAAATGACGTCATAACTGACACACTACTATGGTGACAGAAGATCCTAAGTATGCTCTGAACAAACCACGCTCTGATACCAATCTGACACGCCCCGACCCCGATGTCCTGTAGACATCGGGGCGGTCACGTGCTGGCCGACACCCGAAGGGTGACGAAAGCCATTTAGAAGGTATAAAAACGAGAAATAATAATTTAAATTGCACATTTAATAAGTATTTCAGGAACGTGTTCAGAACATACATCTAATTTGAATTACTACAAGAAAGAATATAAAATTTAATACACCAAAGAGTAGGTCCTACACCGAGAGGACTCGAAGATGCCAAATGCGGAAGTGCCTTGACGCCGGGATTGTATGCCTCGTATCTAAGCCCTGAAGGGGGCGCAAAACAAAGGTGAGTGGACCCCTTCTAAAAATACATGTTTTATTAGTAGAATTGCATGTATGAAAAGCATGATAGCATGAGAATGATGTATGTGCGATAGTTCTGATAATGTATAAATGTATATGCGATAGTTATGATATTACCGCTACGGGATGTAGGGATAAGGTTCCGGTCCATCCCGGACGACGGTTTAGGTCCACTTCCGCTACGGGATGTAGGGATAGGGTTCCGGTCCATCCCGGGCGACGGTTATGGTGCTGGCATAGGGCCTGAAGTGTGTTACCTCTGACTTTCGAGTACAGGGACGGGAAGCTGGCATTGGGCCTGAAGTGTGGTTTCCTCTGACTGTATGCTCAGGGACGGGGAGCTGGCATGGGGCCTGAAGTGTTATATTGGACATTCACTAGCGACTATTCCTCTATGAATATGATTATAGTATGCGAGTTATGAATTGAGATATTGCATGATGAGTTAGGACATGAGATATTGCACGGCATTCTAGGTTCAGAAAACCTATGCTTATCATGATATAATTGTGTTTTCATAAAACCTGGGGGATAGTACGTTGATAACTGTGTTCTTATATGTATATCAAATTGGTCCACTCACCTTTGTTTTGCGCCCCCTTCAGGGCTTAGATACGAGGCATACAATCCCGGCGTCAAGGCACTTCCGCATTTGGCATCTTCGAGTCCTCTCGGTGTAGGACCTACTCTTTGGTGTATTAAATTTTATATTCTTTCTTGTAGTAATTCAAATTAGATGTATGTTCTGAACACGTTCCTGAAATACTTATTAAATGTGCAATTTAAATTATTATTTCTCGTTTTTATACCTTCTAAATGGCTTTCGTCACCCTTCGGGTGTCGGCCAGCACGTGACCGCCCCGATGTCTACAGGACATCGGGGTCGGGGCGTGTCATATGCAGAAGTTTAAACACCAAGTTCGGGATGGATTGGTGTGGTTCCTCTACGCCTAGGACACCAGAATATCAAACCATGAAAGAAGAAAAGCATATTGGCTAGTGATTGTGAGGCCCAAAATCTTGACTGGAGGAGACACCAAAGGCCTCTGCTCTTCCATCCCTTTGATAGATAAAGGGGAGGGCAGAGCTTTTGGTTTGTCACAGGCCAATCAGGCCAGCGGGATGGCCATCTGTAGTTAGCCAGCCCACTTTTTTTTTTTTTTTCTTTTTCATTTGCCCAACCCACTTTTGTTTTTTTTTAATTTTTTTAATTTTTAATTTTTTTTTAAAATTCTTTTCCATTTGCCCAACCCACTTTAGGGTTTAGGGTTTAGGATTTAGGATTTTTTTTTTGTCCCCAGCCCACTTTTTTTTTTTTTTTCTAATTTTTTCTACACCATTTCTCACATATTTTTCAGAATTCCATATTATATTACTTCATTTTATTTCAAGTCTTCACATTTCATACTATAGCCCTTTGCTCTTCGGTTGGAGATGGTTTTTTGTCACAGGGCTATGTTTGGTCTATGACCCTTTGGCCCCTCGGTTGGATATGGTAAGAAATATGACCCTGCACTGTTAATTAAAATATTAATTTCTTGGAGGTTCAGAGGGCTAAAACGAGACATATGGCCCTCCTTCGGTTGGAGATGACCTTACTATGTTTGCTTGTTGGTGACTTGTCCACCGACCCAATAATTGGTCCTCTCATTTTCAGTAACAAGGAAAATGTTATTCTTTGATAATATTACATTATTGAGCCCTACAAATGTTATGATTGAAGCCATTTATTCTTTTTACGTAGTAAGCGTTTAAGCGTTCGAATGAATTAAAAAAAATTGACTGTTAATCATAAAGATATTACTTATGATCATAACTGTTAATTTCTTTAATTCATATAGATACTTAACCAATCTGATTTTTGTGCTATTACATATTCTACTTTTTCCTTAACACTATTCTTAAATTTATGTTTAAATGAAAGCTAGCACAAGATAACTTTGATTTAATCAGCCCATTTTTTTAAAAGAAAAAAATAATAATAATTACGACGAGTGATCCCTCATCCTGGTTACATGTAATATATGACTCCTGGGCATCCGCGCAGCTGATCCTGGTTACATCGTACACCAGTACCTACTTTTGGTGGAAGAATCTGGCTTTCTCTTGAAATTATATATTATATATATAATAACCTAGCGTCTCAAAAGAAGGTACTTGCACATTTCGAGACTCGATCGACAAATTAAGCTTCTCTACGTTTCAGGTCATTTCGATCTCTGTATAAGAATGTAAACTCCATATAGTTATGGCTGCGTTTTCTCTATTTTCCTTTTCAATATTATGGGACTTGTTCCTTTCCCCTTGCCCTGTCACACAAAAGAATCCACTGAAGAATCTTTAACCTCCAGCTCCACCACCTCCGGTCTTCACTCTGAGTCATCAACCTCCTCCTCCCTATCGTCCCAGCCAAGTCTCCCTTCTGTTCCTTCTCTTACTCCATCAAAATCCAACCAATTACAAGTACTGCAATCCCCAAGTGTCCACCACCACTGCATAGCCACCCTCCAATCCCAGTCATACATCTGTACCTTAGCCCTTTCTGGAAACTTCTTATACAGTGGCTCATCTGACGGCCAGATTACAGCGTGGAGTAGTATCCTATCACATCCTTCAAATCCACAGTACAACAAGGTGGTAGCCACTCTCAGCACTGTAAAGTCTCTGGTGGTTGTTGGGAGTGGGGAGGACCGCAACAAGCTCTTATTCAGTGCTCACCAAGACCATAAAATCCGAGTCTGGAAAATCGACACGACAGACACGCATGAAAAACTTAAATGTATAGCCACACTCCCAACTCTAAAAGACCGTGCCACAAGATTCTTCTTCCCCAAGAACTACGTGCAAATTCGGCGCCACAAGAAGTGCACCTGGGTGCACCACGTCGACACCGTCTCCGCTCTAGCCATATCCAACGACGGGTCGTTTCTCTACTCCGTTTCATGGGACCGGACGCTCAAAATATGGCGGACTTCTGATTTTAAATGCTTGGAGTCGGTGAGCAACGCCCACGACGACGCCATCAACGCCGTAACTTTATCACGCGACGGAACGTTTGTATACACCGGCTCCGCGGATAAGAAAATAAAGGTGTGGACGTGGAAGAAAGACAAGTCAATGTCAGTACGGCTTGTCGGAACTCTACAGAAGCACAAGTCAGCTGTGAATGCCTTGGCTTTTAACACCGACGGGTCCGTGCTGTACTCCGGTGCCTGCGACCGGTCGATTTTTGTTTGGGAAAGAGATGGTGGTGCGGACGACGGTGGGGGGGACATGGTGGTGGTGGGTGCGTTGAGGGGACACACAAAGGCGGTATTGTGTTTGTCGGTGGTGGCAGATTTGGTGTGTAGTGGGTCGGCAGATTATAGTGTTAGGGTTTGGAGGAGATTATCGTCCGGGCTAGTAAGCGATTATCGTAAGAATTATTGCTGTTTGGCTGTGTTGGAAGGTCACAGGCGGCCGGTGAAGTGTTTGACTGCAGCTGTTGATAATACTGATTCTGATTATTCTGGTGATTCTTATTTTGTTTATAGTGGCAGCTTGGATTGTTATATTAAGGTCTGGCAAATACGGATCCGCTTTTCATAATTTGTATTTATTTAGGTTCTACAATATATTTTTTTTTGGTCTTTAAACAATTTTTATTTATTTATTTTGGTTCTACATATTATTAGAGTGAAAAAAAAAATCCTCATCTATATAGCTCTCCAAAGCTGTACAAAACGATCGAGAAAATAAAACTAGTACTACAAAGTTTGCGTTTGCCATTAACATATACATGATGCTGCTATTTCAACCAAACTTACTCATTACATTACTGATTACTTTTCTAAGCAAGTGATGAATTACTTGAAATTAGGTTAGAATCCATTGAACCTACTTTTTTAACAAGTGGTACAGTTTTCCTTTTCTTTGTTACATGTGAAGATTATGGAGATGGAATTTTGGGAGACAATGTTATAACCCCGTCTAATCAATTGATAATATTCCTCTTAAAGATAACTTATTTTACTCATGAACTTTTGAACGATGCTAACGAAATCAGCTATTTAAATCAAATTTTGTAAACTATACGACATAATTGTTAATAATTTGATTATTATTTAAGTGTTAATTAACGTGTTTATTTCTTATTGATGAAACATCACATAATAATTTGTAAATTCGATCTAAAAAGTTAGTCTACCTAACATATTTACTTGATTTTTAGAAAACATGCCAAACATCCATTGCCTCATTTTCTTGAAACATCACCCATCAGCTGTCATGCACGTTGAAACGCTAGCATACTACTGCACCCATATACAATGTCTTCTATTCGAAGCTTTTAATTACATGAAGAAAGCTAATTAAGCGTTTTTAAATACTTCTATTCTATGTTTGATAAAGTAAACTCACCACTTTCAAAACTCCACCTAACCTTCGGTTCAACCTACCTAACGTAGGTTTAAATATTTGAAATATATTTTGCAAATGAAGAAGTCCACAATTTGTCAAATCCTGCGTACGTACGTGTTGAAAAATAATATTCGATTAGTTGTTTGAGAATGGACGGAGAAACCATTTAACCTAACACAATATCATATAATAGTAGAAAAGATTAATAATATTAATTATACAAGTGATGCTTACGTGCCTGTTCATAACAAAGTTCCTTAAACCTTGACATTAACCTACTTCAACTTATTAGAGATTAATCCTCTGTATATCAAATTTAAGTAACTGCATTTTGGTTTAACTAACCCTATATCTAAATAACCCTATATTTTAAATAACCCTATATTTATGTTTATGGGGACAAACATTAATTAAACCTAGTTGCTCAATTATTGCTGAGTTTTATTTGTGTGTTATTTTCACTCTCTCATTTTCTTTTTTGTTTATTTAATATGAGAGGGAACAAACCGGAGCGGAAATCGTTCCCTTCTGGAAATGTTTTGGGCTGAGCTTCATTACTGCATGCCCTGTCCCATGAGCCCAGACGTTGGGCTCTTTGGCTATGTTTTTGGACATGTTTGAGAAGACGTTTCGAGTCAGCCGACAAAGAAGTAAAAAAGAAGTATGGTGTGAAGTCAACAAGTGGTTTGACTTTTTATTCCCTTTCGTTTCGGTTCCTAGTTGCTTCCTAGTCACACTTCCTACCTTACCATCTCTACCACACTAACAATCATGTCCAACTTTAACCCACATTCTCATTGCACCGCAAATTCCTCCCTTTTGTCCTAAAGATTGAGATGAGGAATGAGACTAGTTAGTCCCCACCTCCAAATCTACCAAGAAAAATTTCCTCATAAGCAAAGAAAAACAAAGTAAAGAGACAAAAAAAATGAATATCTCTGCGCTGGTGCGATCTTACATAAGAGATTATACTCGTTAAAGGAACTTGACTAGTGTGGGATGACTCATAATATGGACCGGAGCATATGATCGGTGGCCCCTTAATAATTGAATTTCTGGCTAAGTAATCATAACGGTCATAAATCTCTATCTATTTTATGAAATAGTCCATTTTATAACTCTCGTTTTTCCTCCCTTCTAGAAATTATTCTATTTAGTCCATTGATGAGGGTGAATACAATAACGGGTAAGAATAAACCAGAAATGCATGGTTCAATGCTCTATTTTTAATATAAAAATGAAGAAGAAGGAAGTGTAGTCTTTTGGTTTAACTGGTTTTGAAGTTTAACAAAAGAAAGAAAGAATTAGCTAGGGTTGGAGTAAATTTGTTGCGGAGCCCGACATGGTGGTTGCCGGGTCTTTACTCTTTGAGAAATGCTAGAGAGACTCTTTATGATTCTCTGTCATTTTATGTTTTTTGCACAATATTTTATATGTTGGAACGAGAATTTACATTAAACTGTGAAGCGTCAGAAAGTTCATAAAAAAATTCACGTTTGAGAGAGCCCCCTTTACATTTCTCTTAACCTTTATGCAGTATGCTACTCCATGGTTCTCCCAAATTTATGAAAAGAATTAAATTTGATTCCAAAGAGTATGACTTTTTGGGTTGGCCCAAGAAATGGAATCATAATCATAGCAGTGGCAAAGTAATTAAATGTATTGACATGATGATCATCTTCTTCATGTAGCTCTGGAAGATTTTAAATTCAGCAAAAAGTTATGTAGCTATATATATAAACAGTCGATTAATTAGCCTCACATGCTGACGCTTCCCCTTCTATATATGGCTTAGCCAAAATTCTTGTACATTCTTGCACTTCAATCATTTTTTGTGAAGTTCTTAGATCTCTGTAATTTAATAAAACGTGGTTATTAATTGCATTGTAGAACCTAATTAACCCTTACACCAAATGTTTTGCTTAATTAAGTTTCCCCCTAAGTTCATAGCAAGCAAGCAGAAGGAAAAGGAAACAAAAGGTACTGAAGTATCTGGTCACTTTTTATCCATGAGATGACAGAAGAACTGGCCTCAATCAGGAGCTGAAATTATCACCTTGAGCTATTAATATAATCTCGATCTGTTTTATCCAGCTCCTTTCAATTGCTTAATTATCTTCAGCTTCCTATGGTCCTAACCATAATCATTCAGTTTTGTAATTATTGTTACCGCAATAAACATCTAATGATTAGGGCAACGACAACAATTAATAGATATTAGATAAAATCCAGTCATTCAGTCATTTTATCTGCCTTTTAACCTTCATTGTACAGATGAAACATTGTTTTATAACCATATACGGGTCATGACTCATAATCATAAAGCAGCAAATTATGCCTAATATGTAATAGAACTTATACAACGTATATATATTGAATCGAATTGGAATGTAATAATTTGTAGCAGATATCTAATAAAAGGCAAATATATAGAAAATTAAGTAATAAAGGCTCATTGAATAACCATTTTGTTTTTTTTTTCAATTTTTTATTTTTTTATTTTTGTGCGCTTTCACTACAAAAAGAAACGACTTAGGAGAAGAAAAAAAATTGTGTCTTAAGGACTACGTTCATCGCAAAGCAATTAAGGCAACAGACTTCCGTCGGGTAAACTTGGTTGTGCAAAAGCCGTCCTAAGATATGTTTGTCGACATATACAAATATTCGTCGGGCAAGATGCAGCCTCTTCATATCCACCCAATAAATATTTAGACCAACAAATATCTAGTCTAGGTTAACAGGTATTCATTCAATAGAGCGTTCGGGAGAGGCGGTCTTGTGGTATTAGTAGATCATCCGTGTCTGGTGGTCTTGGTAGCACACCCTGGTCTAGCTAGTGGTCTCAATAGACACCCTGGTCTGATGGTCTCAATGGAGCACCATTACATATATGGTACAGCACCGATCACTACAGAGTATAAGCCATTAGAGAGCTGATCATTTGGAATAGGTGGTCTATCATGTGTCAAATGGTCTCCTCCATCCAACAATGTTGACCTAGTCGTAAGTCAGAGTCTTCCCTCACAATGATGACATGACAAGAGCGGAGCTGGGTCATTCTGGAAACCTACGTTAACAATTTACTCTTGAAAGAGGAAATATCTACCAACAAAAAAAAAAGAAAAAAAAAAGGAACAATATAAAAAAAGAAAAAAATTACTTCACAAGCACAAAGCTAGCAATGTCCAATTAAGTAATGTTTCCATCTTGAAAAAAATAATAATTAACAGAAAAAGAGGCAAAAGATTGTAAAGGTAAAAACACAAGCATATTTCTCCGGTGCCCTACTCTCTCTCTCTCCTCTCTCTCTCTCTCTATTGTACAGTAAAAACACCGCCTCTCTTTTAGCCTTTTAGGTGGTCGAAGTACAATACAACAAAGGGTTATTAGGTCAAAAACTTTCTGGGGCTTCGGAGAGAGAAAGTCGACAGTGTGAAGGTCTAACATTGTGATAATTACCTATCCATGTGGAACAAGTAATATTAGCCATCAAATTTTCTCTTTAAATCTCTTCACTCCCTTCAACGCAAAAAAAAAAAAAAAAAAAAAAAAAACCACAATAACCACAACAAGCTCAGCAATAATCATCATGTCTTCTTCTTCCCTCTTCCTCTCATCATTAACCCCTCCTCACTCTCATCATCATCACCAGGGCTCCTCCTTAAACCACCCAACAACCCCACCAAGACCACCCTCCACCTCCAACTCCACTCAAAGAAAGCGAAAGAAGAAAGCCAGAGAGAGGTCAGACGACTACTAGATTGAGAAGATATCGGTTCACTCGAGAAGAAGAAACCCTAGCTAGCTAGCTAGGGTGCTCTCTCCCCTGATCTTCTTCTTGGATCGATATAGACTAGCAGCAGATTTTGATGTTAGTTTCTTTCTTCTCTTGAGATCTCTTGGGGAATTGAAGCGTTGTGGTCCGATTGTTTGCTAGATCAAGCAAATCTCTACGCAAGGTTGAAAGTTTTCGTCTCTGTATGAACGATGGATTGCTTTTAATTTGTTGGTCTCTTAATTGGATTTGTAAGGGTTAGTCATATATATGTGTGTGTGTGTGTGTGTGTGTTTATGTTTTAAGCTTTAAAGTTTGGTTGATTGAATAACTAATACACCATATATGTTGTGTTGTGTGCTGCTTATGCTGTAAAAGAATATATTATGTACGTTCTTTCTCTATTCCTCTCTCGATCGATCTCTTCCTACAAATGAATATTGTGATTCTATGAATCTATGGTTGTTATTTGTCACTTGATGCTAGTGGATTCAATTTTTGAGAGAGCTGTATCGTATGCCTGCACATCCATCGAGTGATCATATAAGCTCGATCTGCAATATATTGATTTCATTAGGGTTTGTTACTTGTTCTTCGTTTAGGGGCCTCAACGTATCATAATCAAATTTGTTTTCATTTATTATGGTAGAAGAAGATATTCGAGATATGGATAAAAATATGGATAGAAAATATTTTGATTAGAGAATTCTCGATTTTTGTCTTAAAACGAAAGTCGATATTGAGGCTTGAATTAGTCGATCCTTATTAATTTTGATTCATCGAATTTCCATCTCTACATATTTACAGAGAAAAGGAGAAATATGAATGGCTCACGTGATTTCTACATTTTAGGTCTCTAAATCTCAATATAGATCCTAGCACAGTTTACATGTATACTTAAGGAATTATTAATCATTAATTAGGATTCTTAATCATGACATTTTTTGAAGGACCGACTATGTGCCTTCTGTTTCCAGCTTACATTTTCTCCCTGTAGTACAGCATGATGGTGATGATGATGATGATGTGGCTCCATGCACATGCATCTAACGCTGGCTTGTATATATATCTAGTTAAGTTCTTCAAGCCGATGACTGCATGCATGATGTCATGATTCCTTTCCTCATGGTTGTTGCTTTCCGGTGATGATCATATAACTGCGTCATGATATGATCATCAATTAGTGTGAGCTAAATAGTTTTGCTAACTAGTTAAATAGAATCATTTTATTACATACTGTCATCCTGCTGCTTTAATGAGTCCGAAGAGTGGAAACGGGAGAACTCAGATAGAGTTATAAAAAAAAGGGTTTTTGAACTTTAATTATTGAAGAAGAAATTCAATAAAAATTTAATGTTAAATTGGATATTGATTTTAGTCCTTTAATGTGTATTTAATTCAAATTTATATTATATTTTTGTTTTAATATTTAATAGATATCTTATTTAATGTCATTACATTCAAATTAAAATTATTTATTATTATACACATTTTAATTAATTATATTTATTTTACTTCCTCTAATTAGTGTACCAAATGTTCGTATCATAATATATTTTAATAAATTAGTGTACTTAAATGTTTGTACCTAAATATATTGTAGTGAATCAGTGGCATATAAGAAAATATGTCAAAACATAAGTGTATCGAAAAATTTCGTACCTAAATATATGATACTATACTAGTGTGCCAAAATGTCGGTACCTAAATATATTATAATAAACTAGTGTATACCGAAATGTCCGTACCTAAACATATTATACTAACTTAGTGCACCGAAATGTTTGTACCTAAATATATTGTAATGAATTACTGGCACATAAGAAAATATGCAAAAACACGTGTACTGAAAAGTCTTTACGAAAATATTTTCTTATATAAGATACTCACCATAACGAGAATTAAAATTTATAATATTTTCATAAAATTTAATTTATAAACACCTGTTGACCCTAAAAACTACTAAGTTTACGTGACGCGCATGCCGAATAACTAATGAGCTAACTACGTCCTTCGGTTGTGTGTGGGGCGTGCCAACTCGTAGGCCGAGCTCGGCCGGGGAGTAAAATATGTTGCGATGAGCGCATTGCTGACTTCTTGATCCTACGATTGTGGCCGAGAAAGGAACACGTCTCGGCCTTTTGAGTTCTAGAGCCTAAAGACAAGGCTGCTAGTTCTGTGAAGTTCACAAATCGTCGGCGCTGGGTTCGGTCACAATGATTATATTCGTAAGAGTTTAAGCATGCCAAACTGGTACCAGACTATATGGACACAAGTACTCAAAAAGAAATGTATGTCTTGATTGTAAATGTGGTTTGGCCATCAGAATGCCGAACTCTAAAAGATACTTGTGAATATTCAATCATAAAACTACTCGGCGTTCAATGTGCCGAATCTAGTAACTTGTAATACCTCACTTCACCGAGAAGGCTAATGAGATGACATCTACCAACAAGGACTAAAAATCTTTGTCGATTAAGACTTGGATAAATAATCAGTCGGTCTCGAAGCAGTGTTGTTTATCCAAACTGAAGGTGCTACTCTGTCAACTAATTCTACAGCAATAGTACTGTTTATCCAAACTGAAGATATCACAGGTTACCTTCACGGTGCTGTTTATCCAAACTGGAGATGTGTTGGTAAGAAAGGGGGATAAAGATAGATTTCTCAAGGTTGTTGAGAGATTTCGCATAGAGCGAGTTTGCGCAGGGCAGTTTTGTGTTGAATTAGAGAGGGCTTGAATGATGCACTCCCCTTTTTATTTATAGCAGCAAACCTTCTCATGGCTAGACTCGAACCATACTCGGATTAGAACTCCTTAACCTAATCTAACTAGGTCTTGGCCAATCCTAATTCAATTAAAACTTTGAACCCACCTTTTTAACGTGTTATTTTCCGAGTCTTAGCCCCTCCTTAGCCTATTAAGACTCCCCATTGCATTAGGTCTCGACTACTCCATCTCTATCTAAACCAATACTCCTAGCAATATGACTAGACCGATCCTAACTAGACGGCCCACGATAACTGAACGGCTCACGATAATTTTAGAAAAAAGGCCACTAGGTGGAGAACAACTCCAAGCTTGGCCCAAAACAATATTTTTGAGCCCAAACATTGCACCTTCGCTTCTAAGGTCTTCGACCTACAATCTTTGGCCAACCTTTGGCCTTGAAGAAGTGAAACCAAAACCTTAGCATTTCTGAGAGGCACCAAAACACCTCGAATGCCTAACCATGTTCATTTATGAAACACGATCACATAATTCTGATTTTACCAAATGCCCTACCACGTGGCAACTTCTCAGCTTACTCGTCAGCCTTTAATAATGACCCTCGAAACGTCTGATCACCATTAAATCTGCCATCACACACAAACGTGCATCCTCAAACCACGAAATCCTCGGTCCCTTCACCTGGATTCCCTGAATACTCATCATCATTATCAAATTCTCAAGTCGATTTTACCTCCTATTTTGAAAACCAAACGGTTGCTTTTCCTCCCAAAATGCCTATAAATACTTAGCTTTTCTTCATTCATATTTTACGCCTTCAAAACTCTCGAATCTCTTGCCATTTTCTCTCCAAACCAGAACTCAAAACCCAACAAACTCTCAAGCCCAAAAAATCATTTTGAGTATTCAACAATGGCTTCCACTACCTTTATCAACAAACTCTTTGAGGAATGCACCAAATGCCAAGATTTCATCGACCGAAACGCCATCAAAACCCTGTAGTTTGAAAGGGACTCGAGCGTTTCCCACCAAATATTAGGACCACTTTTCAAGGATGATGTCCCAAATACCATCATCGAAATCCTCAAAGTTCATTGCTTGAAACCCTTGCTCCAAGGGTATGATTGGTCGAAGTGGGATTTGGCCAAGCCTCAATGAGCCTGGCCCTCGACCCCTTCAACCTAGGCAGCTTGGGTCGAACGAATGGAAAAGTTCTTCAGCATAAAGTGGAAAACTCTTGGCATCTATAATGCCATCAAGCTCTCAACCATTGAGATTGTCATGGACTAGAAGTTTCTCATGGCAGCCCTAAGTTTTTTGTGCTCAGCCACCAATACTATGGTACTCGCCCTCGACCCAATAGGCTTGACTATTCTCGACATGTCAGCCATTCTTAGCACTTCCCCTTTTGGTATTCTAGTTGATATTGCTCTTCATGGGTATCACTTCAATTTAGACCTTAAGTCACTGTTCGACGCACGTGCCGTCGAAGTACTAAAGACAAAAGACCAAGAATCCCCAAAAGAAGAAGTTCAGAAGCTGCACAAGAAAATTTTCAACTATAACACTTTCATCCACCACTTCACTGGCTGAGAAGAAGAAGACCTACGGAAGGGGGAACATGAAGCCTTTCTATTCTACTGATACAATAAATTTATCTTTTGTACCAAGTCAAATAAATGTTTGATCGAGAACATACCAGTGGTCGAGGCCCTGGTCAGTGGTCATACACTGGCTCTTAGCTCGGTCATCCTTGCCAACCTTATGCGCTACCTGGCCGAAACGATTGTCAGCAAAATTGACCAGCACCAGAATGGCTCACTCTAGGTTTTTCAGCTTTGGTTGCAAGTCTACTTCACCACCCTCAAGCCAGACATCCCTAGCTTCAAATCCTCTAAAGTGCTAGGCCTCCAATTGGCCTTTAGACCAACTTATCCTCACCTGCCGAAGAAGTCTTCAAATACTTTTTCAGCTTAGAAAACCTCTTCAACGACGAATTCCTAATTTGTTGTCATCAGGAGTACCCTTCTTCCATTTTCGGCATGGGGCGAGACCGAAGACACCGATTTTTCAAGAAAACTGCGAGTCGTTAGTGCTAACTTGCGACATTCCTTTCAGTTGTGATGCTCTGCGCGCGAGTTGGGAAGTTTACCATCCTCACTTTACTGCTCGACAACTCGGCTACCTTCAAGGTTGTCTGGTGCATCTACTCACCTCACACTCTCTTCTAAGTCGAGAACGTCTCTCCGGTTCTTCAGAAAGAGAGTGCGAGGAGGCCGAGTGAGAACTTCAAGAGAGATGCAAGAAATTCCGTCTTCAGCCTAACGTCCCTGAAACCCACAGCACTAGCACTTTTGCTGATTGGTGGGACGTGTACATCCAAGAATTCTTTGGCACATTGGTCAAGGATGTTGTCAAAATGATCTTCAGTGATTGTCCAAAGAAAGCTCTGGCCCTAAAATCCAAAGAAATGGCCCAAGGTATATGTTCCTCATTTACCTCTATTTTTTTGCAAATTTTTTTTATTCTAACTTGAATTTGTTGGAAATGTGCCCTAAAACCAATCATATGATGATACTTTACAGACATTTCACAAAGTTAAACTAATGTAGTTTAAATATAAAGGGCAAAGGTTATTGTTTGAGCCGTCTCATATAAATGTTATATGCTTAAACGATAAGTCCAAGGAATATGTGATTGGGAGAATGCGATCTAAAGAAGTTAGATTCATGAGACCATTCTTTCGTAGACACATCCTAAACGTTCCTGATCATAGGATTGCCAATTGGGCATTGACAGTCCGTTAAGATCAGTACGTGCTATGTCTTCTCTCAGGGAGAGTGACTAGTCTCGAGTTATTGGTGTAAGTGACACCAAGACAAGCATGTAGGTGCTCAATAGAGAATGAGTTCACTGAACACGATCAACGAGGAGTTCTCATACTCATGTCACATGAGAACTCATGGTTGGGATAATGCAAAGTAGTCATTTGACCTGAGCCATCACAGCTGTCTTGTGGTTAGGTACTTGATCTTTGATTATGTCAAACGGCATTCCTTTGGAGTGTTCACGGCATGGTTGGGGTCAAACTATCTAGTCATGGAGACAAGTGAATGCGCAACAAGGGATCTCTAACCTTCAAATCGTTGAGGGAGAATACTCTATGATATGATTAAGAATCTCTGGCCAGAGTATGAATGAGATAAAGGAAGGCGTTCCAAATCACATTCAAGGTAATCATATAAGTACACGTATCACATTGGATAGTAGACATGAATAAACTATCAAACCAAACAATGTGGTCAAGAGTATTGTATTAGAGAAAGACCGTATTGCATTGTAATCCTAAACTGAATAGGTTCTCCACCTCTTTTGATTAGCTTGGGTAACCATGATATGCTGCTAGGTGTCACTCATGGTTTGTGGAAGCCCTAAACGTGTATAAACACTAAAAGGAGAATTGAAAGTAAGTTTCAATTCACAATCGATTTTAAAGAGTTTGAATCGCTCACTGCCTCGCTAAAAGGAACCTAATGGATCGTACACCGTGTAAGGTAGAGATTGAAGATACATCGGAGATGAGTAAGAATAATTAAATGGTTTAATTATTTATTTATGGCAAGGATTAATTAATATGTTAATTAATCAAAACGAATAAGTTCGTTAAAGACCTCAGGATGGTTTTGGACCTTAAGGCCCAATGGGCTTCGAACGTCAAGTCCATTGACTTAAGTTGTATGACAACTTAATGAATAATGATTCACAAAGGCCCAAATAGCCCAATTAATCCCTAAGGCCGGCCATGATAGTAAGGGTAGCAAACTTGGACTTATTTACAAGTTTGCCACTCAAATGAATTAAGGTTCACATATGATTTTATAGCCAAAATTCATTAAGGGTTGTTTTTGGGGAAATTGGTAAAACACAAGCTCATTTCTCTCTCAAAAATGGCCGGCCACCTTGGATGAATAATCTAGCAATTCTACTCCTCCAAGGTCACTCATCTCTTCTTAAATCTAACCTTGGTGTGGAAACTTAGAGATTCTCAATTTTGGGAATTTTGGAGAAACCTATTCTTCCATCCATAACCATGGATCTAAGATGCAAGGAATGAAGGCCCTCTCTTTGGGTGATTAGCCTTTGCTTATGCAAAGAGGAATCTACAAAGGTATAATTTCAACTCACTTTGTTTTTTGAGTTGATTATTGGTTCACCAAACTATTAGGCTTTGAACATTCATGGGTAATGTTTTGTTTTTAAGTATATGCAAGCATGATTCCGCCTTTAATTTGTTAATTGCATGCTATTGATATTGCTTATATGAACATGTATTCCAAAAATAATCCTTCAGAATTTATTTTCAGCAGGTCGCCTAATAAAATGAGTAGACATAGTCGCGAAGATTGCAATAAAAAAAGAAACCTACTCCCCCAAAGAAAACTGCAACTATTTGAGCTCCCATGACTTCTCTTACTTCAACGATGACCACTACTGTGCCAGTCATACTAGGCAAAGAGCCTTGCCTAGAAATGAGAACGGCTTGTAACGTTGCCCTCACAGAAACGCATAAAAAAGAAAGCGAAGAAGAGGGAACGAGAGATTCTTGTGATCTCAAGTCAAACCACATGAGCAACTGCTATTGGCGTCCTTCATCTCTTCGTTACCAAGAGCCTGCAAGAACCCTCGACCCATGCCATGGATCAAATGGCCATGGTCTAACCCTCTATGCCAGCTTGCAGTTCCTACACCAGCCAATGCTCTTACCAGTGATTACACAGCATCTACTATTCTAGAAGTAGCAACCGTGGTCGAAAGAAACTTCCTCTCCAATCCAAAGACGATTTTGGTGATTGATCAGGAAGAAATATATCTTCTTTAACCACATTCATGTCTCTAACTACATGTTATCTTTAACTAATTCTCGATTGACAAAATTTTATTATCATTTTATTACTCTTAAAAGAACGGGAGTGAATGACCTACATAAGTGAGACGTCATCGCCAGGTCAAACCATTAACATGTCTTTTTCCCCTGGACAGAGGCAAAACTGTCGAGTCTCTTCCAGGCGATCTCTAACCAACCGTTGATGCGTCTCCTGTCGAGCCAGAGACAACAGCTAAGATGCTGGCTCATCCTTAGGACAAAAACCTCGGCATTCTTCCACATGAGGTATATTCGGCTTTCGTAAGATCCATACACCATTTCCTTTTATTAATTTTCTAAAACTCTAAACCAATAGGAACATTAAATGCCAGGTGCCCAGTAACTTCTTTCATTGAAAATTTTACGCGTCGAATGATATTATTTATATTTCTTGGCCGCCTCAGTGGCCATTAAATGTAGATAACCTTCATCGGGCGTATGAATTGAAAAGCCATCTTAGACACTGGGCTCGGCCATTAAGCTCTTAAGGTTTGACCAGCGATCCAGCAGACATAGCTGAAGTCTCTTCTCAGCAAGTCTAAAACCAACTCTTTGTCTGTTATTCCTTCATATTCCTCTATCTTAACAACTTTTTTCTATGCAGCCTTTATGGAAGGTCGAACTCGACGCTCTTCTCTGTAACACTTTTTGGACGGCTAAACCTTTAGCTACTTCGGCCGAACCTACTGCAACTGCGACCAAATCCAATGCCTTTGTCAAATTGCAAGAGCTTCTATCATTCTCTACTTCACAAATCTTAGAGCATAAAGGTCTCGACTCCATAGGAGAATGCCTGAACGACCTTGCATTCCGTGGTCAACTGAGCAATGAGTCCATTGTTCATTTATCATTTGTCTTGGAGAGAACTCGAGAATATTTTACTATTTTCGAGAGGGCTCTCTGAGTAGAGGATGACCTGAAGGCTATAACGGTTGCTTGGGAAACAATTCGATCGAAGTTTGAGGCGATAAAAGCGAAGAAGAAAAGACTGACCAACCTCGACCATCAAATTACAGATCTTCAACGTTAGAGGTCCGTCATTGCTTCTGTTGAGAAATATTTTATATCAAACAAGACTAGACTGGCAGAGTTACGGTTGGCACGAAGCGGATCGAACAATTGAAGCTTGACAAGAGGACGCGACAGGTCGAGGTTACAATGGGTAAAGTGAGATGGTTGGAATTAAAAGTCGCTTTTGAGGCATTCATTCTTTCGACCCCTTAGGATTCGTATATCACTGTAGATTATTCGGATTTTTGTTATCTTGCTTGTATCCCTTTCGCAAAACTAATTAAATGAACCTTTCATTCTTGCATTTCCCAAGTGATTGGATAGTATTCTTTTAAGAATTTCCCATTGATTGGTAACTTATGAATTAAACCAGTCTGATCCTTAAGATGGTATGCCCCCTTGCCGAGGATTTTATGGACGACAAATGATCATTCTCAATTCGACAACCGTTTTCTGAATCTAGGGTCTTTAATTCCTACGGGCAACACTGTTTGCCAAACTAACTCTCCTTCGCTTAACATTTTTTGTCTGACTAGCTGATTATAGGTTCGTTTGGCAATCTTTTTCTGCGCCACTAATAAATTATAAGCATCAAGCTGAACTTCTTCCAAGTCTTCTAACTCTTGTCTCATGGCCTGATTGTACTCAGTACTGAACGAACTACTTTGTTTAATTACTCGCAATGAGTTAATACTTAGCTCGACTAGTAACGTCACATTGTGCCCGTAAGTTAACACATATAGAGTCGTCCCCGTTGCTGATCGGAGTGAAGTTCGATAATCCCATAATGCTTCGTTTACCTTCAGATGCCACATACCAAGCTTTTCTTTTATTATTATTTCGAGAATACCGATCATAACCTTATTACTTGCTTCGGCCAGTCCATTTGCTTGTGGGTAATACGACGTAGACTGATCAAGTCGAATTTTCAAACTCACCGTGTACTCTTTAAATCTTTTAGATGTAAAGATCGTCTCGTTGTCGGTTATGATTGTTTCTTTATATGTTAATTCAGCGTATGACTTTGCTTCGACCCATTTGGTGAAGTAGTATGTCGCAACGAGTATCCACGCATGCTTTGCTGACCCGAAAGTCGGCGTAATTTTGCCAATTGTCCATTACCTATCCTCTAAACAGACATGGTTTGGTGACCGAGTGAAGTAAATCAGCTGGGACTATTTGTATGGGCCCATAAATTTGACATTATACACATCCCCGTGCATACTCAATATAATCTTTCAATATATTTGACCAGAAATAGCTGTGTCGGTGAAGCAACCAACACATCTTGCGTCCGAATTGATGAGCTCCATAAATTCCTTCATGTACCTCTGTAATTGCTTGAGCGGCATTCGAAAGGCCGAGGCACAACATCAATAGACCATCTTCACCCGTTCGGTACAACTCATTTTGGTACATTACATAATTTGTGGCATGAACCATTGTCCTATGGTTATGTTTGCCATTGGGGTTATCGAGATATCGTATGATTGATCTTCTCCAGTCATCTGGTAATGCTTCGACTATGCAAACGTCTATAGGATCTTTTCGTTTCAACAACGAGGGTAAGGACATGACTCGTGTACAGATCACGCGATCATGTTGGAGAAATTACCGATTAATCAAGGCTAGGTGTGGTCTTCGTACCACAGGTATTACCCAGCCTAGCTTGCCCCCCAGAAGTTATGCTCTGGAAGCTATTTGAGCCAGTTCATCTGCGTTAATGTTTCAAGCTCGGGAGATGTGTTTGATTGTGATGTCATCGAAAGACTCGGCCAAATAGCTGGCAACCATGTGATAAGGCGCCAGAGTACAACTCATGCAACAAAAGTTCCACTGAGTCGGTTAATCACAAGTTCTAAATCACCGAGGACGAGTACATGGGTTGCCCGCAAGTCATGAAAGACATTAAGTCCGATGATAAGGGCTTCGTATTTTGCTTGATTATTCGTACAATCGAAATCAAGCTTGAGAGAAAAATACCAGTAGTTGTGATCTAGGGATTAAATGACAATCCCAACACCAGTTGAGACTAAAGTACTAGAGCCATCAAAATATATCGTCCAATAATTATCACATGTTTCCACCATGCCAATTTCAACGTCTTTACCTCCAAAACCATATAGGGATGGGTGTTGGGCCAAGAAATCGGCCAACGCTTGGCATTTGACGGCTTTCTGGGGCATATATTGCAAACTGAATTCGAACAATGCCATTATCCACTTCCCAATTCAACCTTTTACTATCGAACGAGTGAGTATGTAGCGAATACCGTCGGTCTGGGTGATGACTGAGTGACCGATGGAAGTATGTAATGCCTGAGTGTTGACACGGCAGAAAATAAGGCTAGGTAGAGCTTCTCGATAGCGAAATAATTGATCTCAGTTGGGTTAAGATTTCGGCTAAGATAAAAAATGGCCTGCTTATGCCCAATGTCATTGTCTTGTGCAAGAAGACATCTGATGGATTCTACAGCCGCCAAGATATACAGCTTGAGAGGTTTGCCGCGTTGTGGTGAGACAAAGACAGGTGGGGTCGTGAGAGAGACCTTGATTTGTGTACTAGCCTTTTGATGTTCCGCTCACCATTCAAATGTGTCAAAATCCTTGAGTTTCAATAGCGTGGAAAATGCTCTCATTTTTCCTGTCGAATTAGCAATGAATTGACAGAGAAAATTAATGTTGCTGAGCAATGATCGTTGTTGCTTCTTAGTCGTCAGGGGTGGAGCTTTAATGATTGCTTGAGCCTTATTTTCATCCATCTCGATACCACGATGATGTAGAAGGAAACCTAAAAAATTGTCGGTTGATACGCCGAAAGTGCATTTAATAGGGTTCATTTTAAGGTTGCGTTGGCGCATACGAAGGAAAGCCTCCAAGATCATCCAAATATGTCTGCCGATGTTTCTATTTGATTACAACATCCTCAATGTAGACTTCGACAATGGTACTAATTAAATCGTGAAATATGGTATTCATAGCTCGGTATGTGGCACCGACGCTTTTTAGGCCAAACGGCATGACGACCCATTCGTATATTCCGAGTGCCCCCGGGCAACGAAAAGTGGTCTTGTGGACATCAGCCTCGGTAATGAAAATCTGGTTGTAACTAGCATGTCTATCCATAAAGGATAAGATCTCGTGGTTTGCTGCCGCGTCGATTAACAAATCTGAAATTGGTATTGGGTATTCATCTTTAGGAGTTGCCAGATTCAAATTTTAAAAATTGATACAGATACATAAAACACCACTTTTCTTTAAAACTAGGATGATGTTCGCCAATCATTCGACGTAACGAGCTGTCCAAACCAATCATTCAACAGAACGGTTTACACCCAGATTTGATGTGTAATTCATACTCGACGAGCGTTCGTTCTAAACCAGACATCTCATGGTAACTTCAAGCAAAATAATCTTTAAATTCCTTGAGCAAATTACAAATCTCAGTTTTCATATGTTGGGGTAACAAAGCACTAATAACAAAGGTTGTGGGATTTTGGCCGTTCCAACATTTATTTCCTCTAAAGGGTCTTTGACTTGGGGCTGACTATCTTCGAGCTCGGCTCGTGCAACCTGAACCTTGTCTAGTGATAATATTGGGTCGTTGTCTCATTCGACTAGAAATTCTACTAAGTTTATGCCTGAATTTGGTTGCTTGGAAATAACATACCAATGGGCTAGCAGTCATTCCATGGTGGATGAAACCGCAGCCCAGTATCTTTCCTGTTTGGCTTCAGACATCAGTGTCGACAATTAGATGGCGAACACGAGTTTTGTCGAATCTTGGTACACAGTCTCGGTACCTACCTCGATGGCTTTCTGTATTGAGATACGAGTCGGCCATCCTTTCTCATTCAAACCCTGCAGGATAATATAGCTGATGTGATCATCGTAATAGCGGACCTGAATCATATTGGCTTCAAATGACTGATTATCGATTGGATAAACCACGACCGATTTGTAGTCCTAGAAGATGAGGACTTGATATAACGATGAGGGAATGTAATTTGTTTGATGAATCCAATCTCGACCAAGCAATACATTATAATCGGTTTTATAATCGACTATAAAAATGCAGTCATGTGATTGCGGTATGCGACACTTACCTCCAAATGAAGCATTCCCTTAGTTTGGGATTTGTCATCAATGAAGTTGTTCATGGTTATTTCTAATAGAATGAGTTCGTTGTTAAAGCGTCGTATTGCCTTCATGATGGATACGGGCATGATGTTGGCTGTCGGCCCACAATCAACAAAAAATTTGGAAATTGGGTATCCTTCAATATGAGCCGTGACATACAATGGCTTCAGTTATGGAAGATTAATAGAATGAGAGCAGGGAAACAGTTTGACAATAGCTGCTTTAAGTTTGTTATCTTTGCTCGCTTGCCCGTTCTCTTCAGTGGCGAAAAAGTCGACTTGTGTTGTTTCCTCAGCAACCACGTCACCATCCAATAAGTTTGGTTGAAATTTAACAAGTAAAACATGGACTATGCTAATTTCCATATTTTCGAGGACCGAATGGCCTATTGGATCTTGGGGGCTATCGAACGAAGTATCGTGCTTTTGGGTATCTTCGACCTGATCATTTTTTGCTCTAGCAAGTAATTGCTCATGTGGTACATCTACCGGTCTTGTTTTCTTCTGACTGTCATCTCCAAGCTCACTCGACACTGGGATTTGGTCATGTTCTTGTGTAGCTTTACGTGCCCGCTCCTGATAAGCGATTCGAGTATCCCTCGTGTCTAGGTAAGCATCTAGATGTGCTATATGCTCTTTTTCATCGTTCGTAAGGCCTAAAAGAGACACGGCCGAGAAAACTTCAAAATGGTACTTTAAATAGTGGAGATCCTCAAGAAAGAAATGAAGCTCGGCAGTATTTATATCTGTATAAGGATCGACCTCAAAGCCGAGAACTCGAGCTTTACGTATATGCTGAAACTTGGCCTTCATCCTTGGATCGGTGGTCTTTTGAATAATTTGCTCGGTGTCAAGACAAGTTAATGCCAGGTCGAGAGCCTCTTGATATGCCTTTGGTAGGCCATACAGGTTATTTGCAGAATACTTCTTGTGAAACTCCTGCATATACTTCAAGGCTTTGCCGAGAAATAGTAGGTATAGATTCTGTCAGACTTTTATTAATGGCTCTTGTTGTGATGGCAATGAAGGAAGTTTGTTTTTCGCTTTATTTCTGAAATGCTAGAAACGAGCTTTCATTTCCCCGGGCCGAAGAAGGAGTTTGATACACTTTCAGATTCTTCAATGGTGGTTTCGAAGTGGCGATCAATTACCTTAATCCTTTAAAGTAACTCGACCATGATTGTCGTTTATGTTCGCTACCTGTTGTTTTTTCGGCTGCCATTTGGTAGCCGAAGTAGCTTGTGCAGCCTGTCGACGGGCCATGTAATTTATCAGCTGACGCCGACATTTATAAGACTCTGGTGGGAAAATTGTAACTATACCACCATTGATCACGTGGCTCAGTCGGTTTGAAGGTTTTTTGGTTCTTAGATGAAATCTAGCTGTTAGAGTTGCGTGCATAATAATCCTCATTATAAAATAGGGCGTCGAAATCAAGACACCATCTGGTTGAAGGCGGCCCATCAATTCGTGTTTGAGGGCCGAGCCTGTCGAGCACTTTATGGCGCTGGCCTGCGCCGAGCACCCTTCGCAGCATTGTTGCGGCCGTGGATGGCTGTCGTGGTGTTGTAGAGTGAGGTGGTTTCTCCTTTTGCTCGATTAGAACAACGCGTGCTTTACAACGACTACACAAAACCATTGGTCCGTCTGTTTCTTCTGCGTTGGAGTCTAACATGGATTCAACGATAGCTGATCCTGAAAAGTTTTAGGCAACTCATTTGAAAATAAATAAATCTTAAGTCGTGGCCAAGAGTTCTGCTTTGGGACGTGTTGCATTGGAACGAACTCAGCCTTCCCTGGGCAAATGAGCATCTACTATACCAACTGTCGCTGAAAAGAAATGATCGGCGTCAATGACCATTCGTTTTTTAGGAAATTTGAGCTTGCCCTTTTCAATCCAACATTGAATGGCATCACGGAACACGACACAATTGGTTGTTGTATGCTTATTCGAGTTATGGTACTTGCAATACGTTTTGCCTTTCAGCTCTTCGGCCTTAGGAATTTTATTCCTTGGCCAAAGTTTGATAATCTTCGTGAGCAACAACTGGTCAAAAATGGTATCAGCCTTGGTGATATCAAAAGTATAAACTTTCGATGTTTTGATTGTTTCTTCAGAGGCCGAGCGGGTTTTGATATCTTTGAAATTACTATGAGCCAATGCCTTACATATGTATGGTTTATCGATTATTATCTCAACCGCATCAACACTGGCATATTGGGATTCTTTGCATTCGGCCGATGCATAATTGACCGAAGGGTTTTTGTAAATTGTTCCTCGGGATGGGGACTTCGAGATCTTTTCCTCTCGGAGTAAATAATCATATTACTCGACATGTTGAGCCAATTCGTACATATCTTGGAAATTTACCCCCAAGAATTTCTTTTTATACTCTACATCCAGGCCGTTTAGAGCAAGTCTAACAAATTTGGCTTTAGGAAGAGGTACTCGACACCAATTTTGGGCCGACTTAAATCTCATAAAATATTCCATTGGTGACTCATCAGAGACTTGACCCATTCTGGCCAAAGAAGCTACTGACATATCCATCCCTGGTCAGTAGAATTGTTCATGAAATTTCTCGACCTGTTCCTCCCTACTTTAGATAGAGTTGGGTGGGAGGTTGATACACCATGCAAATGTTGAGCCTATTAACGAAAAGTTGAACAATCGCAACTTATGGAAATCATTGTTAATGTCCCCACATTGGGTAGTAAATCGAGCCATATGTTCTAATAATGATAGGGACGATTCTCCAGTGAAAAGGCTGAAGTCCGGGATCTTGAATCCCTTGGGGTATTTGATTTTTTTTTCCACATAGCTAGGATATGGATGGATGAATTTAGGAAATTTTGGCCTTTTTTTTCATAGCCGAATCAATCAGTCTTTGGACTTCGACCATATCAACAGGTGTTTCTATCCTCAGATTGAAGCTGTATAAGCTGCTAGTTGATCCACCATTTTTTTTCTTCCAAATCAACCATCTTAAGCAGAGCAGATCTTGTCTCGACATGTATCGCTGGTAATAGGTTACTTTTGAAAATAGGTTGCCTGGTTCGATCGGTAAGTCCATTATCATGGGCCTCACTAACTAGGACGTCTCGTATTTCCGTAAGTAGGTTTATTTCTCGATTGAACCATTGCTCCAATTGTAGAGATTACTCGTCAAGTCGTTGTCGAAAAAACGATCTTGTTGGTGGATCAAAAGCATCATCACCATCTTCATAACAATCCTACATTATTCATTCAACAAGAATTCCTTTTATTGCTTTGGTGGGGATCTCTACATCACGAGGTATATCGCTAAGACTAACTTTTCTTTCTCGGTACGTCGCACTCGTCGTTTCGGGTGTCACGACAGCAGGGATGTGTGCTTATAACAAACCATTTTGCCCTGGGTTCTGGACAGTAGGATTAATCATCGATTTTCTTATGGTTGTCTTCTTTTTCACAGATCGTGTCTCAATAGGCATGAACTTCATAGCTTTAGCACTGGTTCTACTGGGAGTGCCAAAATGTTGACCCCAAAAACTACTAAGCCTACGTGACGAGCATGCCGAGTAACTAATGAGCTAACTACGCCCTTCGGTTGTGTGCGGGGCATGCCAACTCGTCGGCTGGGGAGTAAAATATGTTGTGTTGAGCGCGTTGCTGACTTTTTGATCCTGCGATTGCGGCCAAGGAAGGAACACGTCTTGGCCTTTTGGGTTATAGACCCCGAAGACAAGGCTGCTAGTTCTACAAAGTTCACAAATCGTCGGCACCAGATTTCGTCATAGTGATTATATTCGTAAAAGTATAAACACGTCGAACTGGTACCAAACTATATGAACATAAGTACTAAAAAAAAATGTATGTCTTGATTGTAAATGTCGTTCGGCCGTCGGAATACCAAACTCTAAAAGATACTTGTGAATATTCAATCATAAAATAACTTGGCGTTCAATGTGCCAAGTCCAGTAACCTGTAACACTTCACTTCGCTGAGAATGTTAATGAGATGACCTTTACCAACAAGGAGTAAAAAATTCTTGTCGACCGAGACTTAGACAAATAATCAGTTGGTCTCGAAGCAGTGCTGTTTATCTAAACTGAATGTGTTATTCGATCGGCTGATTCTATGGTGATAATGTTGTTTATCCAAACTAGTTGCCTTCACAGTGTTGTTCATCCAAACTGAAGATGTGTTGGCGAGAAAGGGGGATAATGATAGATTTCTCAAGGTTGTTGAGAGGTTTCGCGTAAAGCGAGTTTGCGCAAGGCAGTTTTGTGTTGAATTAGAGGGGGCTTGAATGATGCACTCGCTTCTCTATTTATAGTAGCAAACATTCTCATGGCTGAACTAGAATCATACTTGGATTAGAACTCCTTAACCTAATTTAACTAGGTCTCGACCAATCCTAATTCAATTAGGACTTTGAACCCACCTTTTTAACGTCCCAGATTCATTTTTCGAGTCTCAGCCCCCTTTAGCCTATTAACACTACCCATTGCATTAGGTCTCGACTACTCCATCTCTATCTAAACCAATCCGTCTAGCAATAGGACTCAACCGATCCTAACTAGACGACCCACGATAACTGAATGACCCACGATAATTCTAGAAAAAAGGCCACTAGGCCGAGAACAACTCCAAGCTCGTCCCAAAACAATAAATTTGGGCTCAAACAACACCATAAAATTATAAACAAAAAAGAAAGACTTTTAATATGCTAGGATTAAATAGAGTCTAGGGACTAAAATCAATTTTTAATCTTGTATAAAAAAAATTTCTAAACTTTCTCTTATTTAAGGATTAAAATCTAGTTTTCTGTACAAAAAATTGGTCTGATATGAAATCACGGATCGACCGTTGAGCGAGTGGATACCTAGATGCTCTGATAAGATGATGTGGTTGGTGCATGTGTAGAAGACGATGAACCAACGGGCATCACAAAGATGATGATAATGATGTGAGGCGTGATTTTGAATTGGTGTTCAGTGTATTTTTGTAGCCCAACAATTTTAATGTCTTTTTTTTAGTGGATTATTTGTAGAATGCGGAGCATACAAATGAAGCTGGATCTACTTACTTAATCGGTGACTATTTAATACGAAAGTGTCTCAAACATCGGATTCGTATAAAATAGTCTCATCCGGTGTCCTATACATCGTGCCAAACAAGGTCTTATAGTATTATGTATTGTGATGTAAAAAGTTTTAAGTTAAATCTTATTTGACTTTGTCTCTTTATATATTCTCATATTTTGTGTGACTGGAAGTCACACATTAGAGGAAACTCATTACAATACAAGCGTTGTGCTGCTATACGAAATGGTGGAGTGTCACACCCTGTATAGGGAGAGTCCAATAGCTGAAAGCATACACAATCGAACTCTAAATGATTGTTTTATACGTTATCAATGATTTGATGTGCACTTTTTCATAATTAAGAAGACAGTCCCGTAAACTTGCAATTAAGTGATTTAACTAAAGGTTAAATGAACGAACAATATTACTCTATCGAGTACCAATTAAAATGCTAGAAAGCGATGGAACATAGAGATATACTTTCACAGTAAAAATTCTCGTTGCAGGAAAGATGTTCTTTGCGTACTCTAACATTGAAGTTTCTCCTGATAATTGGGTTGTGTTTTGACGTTGAGTTGGGCTTTGTATTTTATATTCATGAAGCCCGATGAGACTCCCGGCCCTTAAGGCAACAAATTTATATGCAATTTGTGGTTTTGGTTTTTTTTTTTTAGTACAACCT
The DNA here is from genome assembly GCA_963580275.1 of Crataegus laevigata. NCBI lineage: Eukaryota > Viridiplantae > Streptophyta > Magnoliopsida > Rosales > Rosaceae > Crataegus > Crataegus laevigata. Next base: position 5,898,192 of record OY756940.1, read on the forward strand.
TATATTTTTTTTTTGACAGAATAGTACAACCTTATATTTTTACACTAAGAAGAAGATAGAGAGTTCGGTTAAGCTATACAATAGACAACCTAATTTGGTATCGAATTCGGCATCGATATTCGAATATAAGATCTCTCACTTACAAGTGAAAACCGTAGTAATGAGTGGCTTAATTTGTAATTTTATTTTTAGGGATTAAAAAAAAATCATGTTGTAAGTATAATTATGTCTCTTGCAAATTTGCGACTTAATTAGAAAAAATAAGATAATTATTTAACTAATTACCAAAGTATGAAAAAAAAAAAAACTATTTACCAAAGAAAACATGGTCCTCTCCTTTCCTTTGCATTTCGTATAATTTGTGTGTGTATAAATATATTTTTTAGGGCTTTTTAGTCAAAATATTAAATGGTCCTTAAGTTTTGCATAAGTCTTCACTTTAGTTACTGAGATTTGAAATCAATAAAAGTGATCTTTGAGTTTGTTCACTATAAATTATTTTGGTTATTTCGTGAAATTCTTCATTGAATAAGAATAAAATAATAAAAATACTCTAATTTTTTTCAAAACATTTTAATTCATATTTTTTAACAAAATAATTAATTATAAACAAACTTAGAAACCACTAATATTATTATGCCAATGTAAAGACTTTTTTCGCCAAAAATGACATTTTCAATTTTTTATTTTTAGCCTTTCATTTGAAAGGGGGTCAAAACACTGAAAAAGGTGGTTTTGATCTGTGGAAGGAAGGCTTGAGACTTTGAGTGCGCCAGTGATCAGACGGTTCGTATTGGCCGATCAATAACAACACCAATCTCCTCTCTGATATTCGCGACTGCGGCTTTTTGATATTCCTCTGCAACGCTGCGTCATCGTTTTCGATTCATTTCGAATTTTCGACCCAAAAAACACCAATCTCTCTCTCTCACTCTCTCTCGAACCCTAATTGCTCCCCAGACGTCGCAGACAAGCAGGCGCTTATCAATCAATCTCTCCGAGCTTCGCTTTGCCTGGCATCGGCTATCGGATTAGGGTTTCTGCGGCGGTGATGCCTTGCAGTAAAAGCTTGATTAGCTGATTGATTACCTAGGGTTTCTGATTTGAAACTATGTCAGGGAATTCGAGGGGCCGAGTCACCATAACGCTTGGGCGCGGTGGTCAGGTATCCAATTTCTCATTTTCTCCTGTACAAAATTGAGACCTGTACATATATATTTGTGTGTGTTTGTGTGTTTGTGTGTATATGTGTATGAATATGTATATTGGGGGATTTATAGAACTAAATAAGCGTACTTTTTGAGTTAGTGAAGAGAAAGCATAGAAACATGAAGTAAAGTAATTAAATTTTATGCGTTTACTTGTATTTACTTGATTATATATGAACAATTGATTAGAGTTTGAAGTTTTTTTCTTCCTGGTTTTTTTGTTCTTGAAAGTGCAATAACTTGCATCACCATTTGACAGGTAGTGAAGAGGTCTGTTTCAGGGTCTTCATCAGTTGATCATATACCAGCGGCTGGGACCAAGCGTTCTGTTAGAGATAGGTTAGGAAGTAATGTAGACGGTGCTTTGTCACACGGAAGCCTACACAGCAATAAACGGTGTGACCCTTGTTACTTATAAAGTTAAATTCTATCCGCTGCTGAAAGCTAGGCTTTGGAATATTGTCATGTCTGACTCAGTGCTTGTGTTCCTATAGATTATACTACTGATATGAAATTGAATAACATGTCTATCGAGTTAAATTGAAATATTGGTATAAGTTGCAAAATTTGTGTATGAGTTGGAAACAGAGTTAAAGGGATTTCATATGTTTAGATCTTACATCCAGTGTGTCAGAAATTCCCTAAACAAGTCAAATTTTCAAAATAATTTATCATCATACCTTTTTTGCAGCCAGCGAGGAGTCAATGTTAGGTCAAGTTTGAGTTCCAATGGTTATGATGGTAATAAGCTTACGCCGAAGCAATTGAAAAATTGCTGCATTGCTGTATTTCTGAATTAATTTCCTTTTTCTAACCTTTACCTTTAAATCTCCAAGATGCACACATTGGTAAAGGTGATCTTCGAAATAAACTCATGCAAAAAAATGCGTTTAGACGAGCTCAGAGTGATGAGGGCCTTAGGCATGGGGACCTCCGTGAAAAGCTGTCAAAGGCCATTCAGCGCCCTGTTACTGGCCATGACCCACGACAGCACCTTTCCAAAATAAAAGAGACTAGCTTTATGGACCGAATTCCTTCTTCAAGGGCAGATGATTTGCCTCGTGTAGATTCATTAAGAAATTCTTATTCCCCTTGGACACTGGACCATATAAGACGAAGATCCCCAGATAGAGTTGTAGTCACTTCTAGGGGTCTCTCCCCTCCGAGGAATCCCGAAGAATTGCAGAGAAGGCCAGTAAGTAGGGCATTTGATGATGTCAGATCGGTTCCATATATGAGCAAAGATGTTCTAAATGTTACAAGGCCTGCAAGTACAGCTCCTTTCATGTCCAGTTCTCCATTGCCTCCTGTATCTATGAAGCCTGTGGCCCCACCCCCACCTCATTTGAGCCAAATTCCTCCTCTGAGCAGCATTGTACAGAAAAGTTCATATATGGTACATGCTACTTGCCTTTCGGCTATTTTCTTCAATTGTATATCCAAATATGCTCTGCATTTGTAGCTGTATGTAATAGTAACTGAATTGAATGTCTAAGAATAAACTCTTTAAACTTGTCTATGCTTATAGGGCCAAATTGTGTTTTCAGCAATGCTGATCTTATCATCATCATTTTCATGCTTGTATCAAAGCTTCCTCCCTCCCCCTCCCCCCAAAACACACACACACACACACACACACAATTAGAACCTTTTCTATCTTTCATGATGCAAAAACTTGCTTTGTCTGCATGATAAGGAAAACAGCTGATAGACAGTTCATCAAGATTTAGATAGATTAAGTGACTCAATTTCTTGCTGAAATTCGATAATTGAATTTGGAGAGGTAAGTTTGTTTAAAATACAAAAACCTTTTAAAAGTTGGTGCTGTTTTCTAGAAAATTGGTCCATCACCATAAAAGCTATTTGTTAGTTTACAGTCTGAAATACTGACAAACTACTAAGAGAGCAAAATAGAATTTGTTAGTCCTTGCCCTTATGTTGCCATGCATTTGGAGGATGAGTAATCATTGTACGTGGTTTTAGATGTAGGGGTCCAGTCAGGCCATAAATTTGAAGCAGATACCAGTTTAAAAAGTTTGTGGTATGTTTTGGAAAACCACCAAAACATTCACTAGTAGTTGTAAGGTTAAAAAATTTAATAATTGCGCCATGCTTGTGTCTCACCTGTGTTTATGACAGCTATTTTTTTAGCCTTGGTTCCTGGAAGCAGTAGGAAATTAAGTACTTTTCTATGGCTGTATTCGAATGTTTTTATGCTCTGTAATTATAATTACCTAAACATTGGCTATGTATTAAACTACGTATTCTTCAGTCTATACCTGAAAGTGATATTCTGCTATAGAACTTGTATTATTTGACATGTTTCAAATTTGGATTAATAACCACCTCAGTTTATGGGCTTATGAACTTTCTGGGTGTTTGGTGTTTGCAGAGTGATGAACAACAGACTTTAGATGGCTTGCTACATACGCTGGGGTTGGGAAAATATGCCATTATTTTTAAGGCTGAGGAAGTATGTTGCTTCATATTGTTGTTTTCTAATTATTTCTTTGGTTACATTAAACCTGAAATTCATGAGCATTTGGCCTGTAGTTTTATAATTTATCTAATGCATTTTTTCGGTTCCTAAGTTTATAGACTGTTTTGCATTCAGTGAAGTGAAACCCAATTTCTTTTCTTTGGCATCACACTTTTTATGCATAGCGCCACTTGTTTTATGATCATTGTTTCTAAACCATATAAGTGAAACAGCACGTGCTTCTAAAATAATGTTTGGAAGTGTTTTAACCTTTATCAGACTTGCCCAGATTGCTAACTTTTGGAGTTTTGGTGCTTGCTGTGGACGTAAATAAGTTAATAGCTTCTCTCCGATTCAACTTATAATTGATATATCTGATCTTACACAGATTGATATGACTGCATTGAAGCAGATGGGAGAAAATGATCTCAAAGAGCTGGGAATACCTATGGTACTCACCTTTCCTCCGTATTCTTTTTTTTTTTTTTTTTTTTTCCATTTTTTCTTGTTAGTTTACTTTTTAAATGATGTCCAACTCAGGTGTTTTATGGGTTTTGTTGCTTAATCCTACTTTATTAGTTTTCCGAGTAGCATTGTGTTGTGGCACCTCGTCAGCAGTCTGGGTGCGTCTGTGTGTTGCCTTGTGACCTTTGGATGTGGGTTGTGAATGTATTAGAGGTTCTCGTTTTAGAATGTAGAGGTAACCTGCTCGAAATATAATGCGTTGATGGTTCTTATGAAGATCGATTTTGTTGCAGGGACCTAGGAAGAAGCTTCTTCTTGCCCTCCTGCCTCGTTCCAAGCGGCCATCAACTACAAATATACGTTGAAAACCAATATTTTGGTGATTGAGAGCGCATATTAGAGAGCTCCTCCTTATGAAATGATCAGCATGTACTTGCTCTCAATCGGGGTGTTGTGTACCGGCCCTTCAACCAGTTGCCACATTTTTGGATTAGAGATCGTTGTTTGTTTATATAGTAATTGATGATACCAGAACATTTTTGAGATGTAGAATGATTTGTCCCTTGCTCCTTTTCCCCTTTTAACTGGAAAATTCGATTGCTTTTAAGTTTTCACCAACAACTTTTCTGCTTAAATTTCTGGAATTTTAAGTCGATGATCTTTCAAAATGTGGTGGTGGTTTTATACTTTCGCTCATAAGTCCGTTTTACTATAAATACGCGGAAATTTTTATTAAAATTCAATTGCTTCTTGAAAAAAATGAAAAACTTCAAATTGCTTCTCCTAGGAAACCTTTTTATGATCCGTATGCACTTTTAACTTTTACATACTACACATTGTTAGAAGCGATTTTGATTGTCAAAATGCGGTTTTAACCTTTCCAAAGTAGTGACATACCCAAAGCAATTAGAATACTATTGCAGTTCAAGGTGCAGAATATCAGAAGCTGTGAGAGACTTTAAAATAAGAATCTCCATGTTAGATATTCAAATGCCCCAAGTAATTTAGTTTTGGCTTCCATCTATCCTAATCATATACGTAATACATACCAAGCACCTGGAAGTTGAACGCGTTATGTAAAGACGAGTTATTGCATATTATATACACACACACACACATAAGATGTCGGCAGTACCCAGCCTTGTGCCTAAACTATTCTTTCAGATTAATATTTGGACCTGGATAACCTGCGGCTGAAAAATGGCAAGAAGTCAACCTTACTTATGGAGAGTACAAGGTCCTTTTTTTTTTCGATGTGAAATTCAGTCTCTACACGCATTTTCATGTGATGAATTTTCAAGCCTATGTACGGTTATTGGGCGTCGCACATGAGACAACCTGCTCTGATACCATAGATAAAGTTGGGTGGGAGTAGCCCAATATCTTATAAGCACATACAAGATTTATTGTTTATCCGACGTGAGATTCACTCTCAACATGACTACTCTGAAAGCATATTTAAAATACATATTTACAAAGTAATGTACCGAAACAAAAAATAATACCTACTTCTGCTAGGGGTGTGATATCCACACTCTTTTTTACTTCCCACTCACCTTTTTAATTTTATGCCGTCGGATCAGATAAATTGAAGAAAATCAATAAACATAAATTAGCAAATGGTGTGTGACAAGTAAAAATTGGTGTGTGGATAGCACACCCCTTTTTGCTAGTGCATATTCTACTGCTCATCATATTGATCCACACACCCCTTTCTGCTAGTGCATATTATACTGCTCATCATAATGATCAAAGTTCAAATCATATGAAGTTTCTTCTATCACTATCAGTACTGGTTTTTCTTCAAACCCTAATGCAAAATTAACTAGGAATACAATTAATAGTTTAAAAAGATAAAGGCATGTGTTTATACTGTTGTGGTCCACTTATATGAAGATAAGTTTTCCCACACTTGGCTCTTTCCTTGAAATGACTATAAGGCGGCATCAGTTTGGATTGGACCCAGGCTTGTTGCTTCCAAATTTCCCATTACTTTCATGAATTATGTCCAAGTAATGGTTGAATTAATTATTATATGAAAATATGGGTGACAAATTTCTAACCAAAAGGCACTTAATCTCTAATGCATTGGTTAATTTGTTCATGCAGCAGGTAGCCTTGCAACCTCCTTTGTACTCCGGAGGCTTTTGGATTCAAATTCAGTTGTACCAGCTACAAAAAGTCTTGAGCGTAATCATGTGTATACATTGGATGACATAGCAGAATTTCTCTTATTAACAGAGTTAAAAAGATGAAAAAGAACTTTCATGCAACTAGAACACCAGTTAGTAGTATTATAAACGAATCATATGTTGTTATTAACTTTTTCATATAACAATGTGTAAATACCTTTAACTAGTGTATTCCCGTTAGCATGACATCCCGAGTCTATGGAAAATTTTCTCCTCAAAGGACAAACATCCAATCCGATTAATTACATATATAAACTGTCACTCTCTCATTTAACTTTAGTAGTTCTGATCTTTTAATTAAACTGGTAATCCATATATTATTTCTCATGACGAACTACTTGGCCTCAGTTAATTTTTGTTTTCTTTGTCGATTAATAGGATAAGAGAGAATAATAGTTTGGGAAGTAGTACAGAAGGGGAAGCAAAGCAATATAGGGTAGTGTATGGAAATAGGTTTTTTATTTTTATTTTTTTAATAGGTTGGTTTAGGGGCCACCATTTGTGATCATATATCAAGTTATCAAATATGAACCGAATTATGGACAAATCAAATGGAATTATATGAAATCAATCAATCAAAACCAACCCACCATCTCTATATGGTCTGATTTTTATTCCACGAACTGTTGAAAATGATTTGATGACAGCATGTCTGGTTGGAATTGTGAATTATTCTCCCAAAATCAGGAAAAAAAAAATTGGAATTTAGAGAAAGATAATATGGTTTTTTTGATTGAGTACACCGATATATTTTAGATTAAGAAAAAAAAGAGTTCGGTTAAGTTACACAATAGACAACATAATTTAGTATTGAATTCGTCATCTATGAGATTCAAACATAAAACATCTTACTTACAAATGAAAATAAATACTCAAAATCGTAGTACTGAGTAATAATAGAATACGGTTTGAGAGAGAGTAGAAAGAAATAGGAGTGAGAATTTGATGAGCATGAGAAAAATATCAATTGGTGGAAGAAGTCCACCATGAACAAGATCTCAAGTAAAGACAACGGAATAACAACACAATATAAGTATATAAAATGTGTAACCCAACGCTACAAAATCCGGGGTCCAAACAGAACACCTGTCCACCCCAAATGCTTCTCTTAATTCATAAAAATAATTTTTAGGTGATGACTTGCTTCACCTGAAAACATATGCTTTTTGGGTATAAAAAATGAGGAGGATTTTCTCCTCTTTTTTTTATCCACTTTCATCATTTTTCTGTTTGTGTAGTCACAGTTAAACCACGTTTTTTTGTCTTATTATTTCTATAAAAAAATAAATATAAAATGCTGACGTGACTTAACTGTGACCACACAAACAAAAAGAGAATCGAAGTGAATAGAAAAAAATGAGGAGAGAACCTCGTCCATAAAAAATTAGGGTTTTGCCTGCTCTAACAAGATATGCCCAGATCTCATCCAAGACCCTTATTAGTATATATGCTGACCTCATTGCCCACTTCTTAAATATTCCTTTGTTTAGCAACTAATCTGCCTTGCTATTTCCTATTAAGTATATATTAATTCAGAAACATAGTAAAAATACACATATTTTAATTGTGTTTGATGGTTTAGGATAATCATTCTAATTACCGAGAAGCTTCGTTTTAGTGCTGATTAATCAGAAAGCTACAGATCCCAGAATTATATATTAATTACATTATTGGTTTCCTGGAGTGGATGGGACTGGGCACCAACACCTGTAAAATAAACTATATATTTTAATGCGCTTTTAAAAAAAGAAATATATTATGATTAGGGTTCTTGGGTAGATGACAATACATGAATCCACTTAAGACTCATTAAGTCGTTGTAACATAATCTAAGATATGCATTAGATTATGCATTTGAGTACAGTGAAAAAGATTTTGTTGGTTGTTGCAAAGTTAACCTCCTGTTTCTTTTAAAAATTCCCATCTTTCTTTGACTTTTGTTAATTAGATGCAGTTAATTATGTTCCCAGTAACTTTAACCATGGAATAAAGGTTTTGAAACGATTTTTTTAACTAAAATAGTATTTGAGATTGATATGATTCTTCACTTGGGTCTTTGACGTTGAAAATCAATAGAAGTGATCCATTCTCAAAAAGATTTGCCATTTCAACGAATCACGTGCAATTAACCCTTGCTCCATAGTTTTGAGTTTGTCCACCGTTTAATTATTTTAGTACTTCTATGAAAAATCTCCTTCAAATAGAAAAACAAGTAGAACAGTTGATTGGACAAAAAAATTCCCCCAATTTAATAGAGATTTTCACAAAAAAACCAAATGATTGACTGTGGACAAACTCAATGACCACTTCTATTGGTTTTAACGTCGAGAACTAAAGTGAGGAGTTATAAATGTCATTGTTTGGGCCATTTTGGCCAAAAAAAACTTTTTGCCTCTATTGGGGGTTTATGATGGCATGTTTTACACATTCTAAGTGCTTAATTATATCACATTAATTCTAGTTTAATGAATGAAGACTTGGACATAGCTAAGTTGATTATGCAATATATCTTTTTTATGTGCCAAAATTTTAAAATCGCTCTCCCCAAAGTTCAAAATTTCAATTAAAAAATTGCTCAAATAAATAGATAGATAGATAATTTTATGTTAACAATAAAAACGCACATAGATTAATCAGGACCAAACAAATAGAGTTCTTTCTTGCTTAACAATGAAAACGTACAGTCTGAATCCTTTGATTAGGATATTGGAGAAAAGTTCCATACTTTTCCAAGTGTGCATCTACTTCTACTGTTCTACACTTAACTTAATTTGAAAGGGATTAAAAAACTGATATTTGCATGAGACGGCTTCTCAGATCGGACTTTTCTTTTTTCTGTCTTTTTTATTGGCGCCTGGTGTGCATTTCTTAATGCCATTCATGAACATTAATAAAACCAATATAATAATTTGAGATGCAATGCATCGTTGGAACCCATAGAGTTTACTATAAAAGGAAGAGAACCCAAACAACTAATCCCTACAAAGCAACCACTCAAAATATCTTCTTCCTATATTTTTTCCTCCCCTACATTACAAAATTAGAAATGCAATCGGAAACCTATTCCGCAGGATCTTGTGTTGAGAAGAAGCTCAGGCTTTTCGGGTTTGAACTGAATCCACTCAGGAATGAAGAAACCTCCATCAAAGGAGGAGGGTCATCAGCAGAAGGTGCTGGGGATGAAAGTGTAAATTCATCAAACTCTGTCTCACATCCGATAAAATTGGAACGATCTAGAGAGAGTGAGAAGAGCTCAACAAGTGAACCAGATGACAAGAAATTCGAGTGCCAATATTGCTTCAAGGAGTTTGCAAATTCACAAGCACTCGGTGGACATCAAAATGCACACAAAAAGGAGAGAATGAAGAAGAAAAGGCTCCAGCTTCAAGCCAGAAAAGCCAGCATCAACTGTTACCTCCAGCCTTTCCAAACCTTCCACCACCATGGTTCTACAGCGGCACAGTCGTGGTTCTACGACCCTTCCTCGCATCTCAGTTCTGACCATCCATTCACCCTTCACGAAGAGTCCCAGATCAGTTTCATCCCGTTCGATCAAACTTATGGGTCGTCGAGCGGGTCCCACTCCAAGGTTTCCAATTGGTATTCCATGCCACCTCAGCAGCAGTTTCCTCCTTCACATACAGGAGAACAAGATCATCTTACAAACCCTAATAAGTTTACTTTGACGCAAACGGACAGGTCGGGAGAAAGCAGACCTGTCGTCTACATGCCTTCCCCTTTGTCTGCTTCGACTCATCAGAGCTGTAAGCCGTTGGATCTTCAGTTAGGGCTTGGCTCGCCGGCGAAGATTCAGAGATCTTCTAGAAGTGAGGTTTAGCATGGTTGTTCATTACAAACGCTGCCATTTCTTCTCCAGTAGCTTGAGATTTTTTATTTTTACTTTAACATATCTTCCAACTTGAAACAAAGAAAAAAATACATGGACTGAATTATATATATAGTTTGCTGACAATTGTTTTGTATTGTATTAGCAGTTGAATACCAACTCAGAATTTAAATTCAGACTTCTTGTGTACGTGGATATATAAGTGGATATTACACTTCATTCTGTTCTCAAGTTCTAATGTTAAAAGGACCTTTTTCTTATCGTTTAAATTTGATATGTTGATATGGAGAAAATTATATATTCTTATTTGTTATGTGCGTGCTATATATATATGTTTTCTTTTTCTTTCTGAAATCCAGATTAGCATCCCTAAAACAGATCTAATTTTTCAAAAAAAAAAAAACCTAGTGTAAAAGTGAAAGTTGATTGTAGTCACTTTATATCCGTCTCAATTTTCTTTATATGACTCGAGGAGTCAACTAATTACAAGAATTATTTTCTTTTATTTTCAGGTGTGATGAACAAGGTCTTAATCTAATAATACTTCTTTTCTATCGCTAGAAGTTCTTCATCTCCGTTAATGATAACAAAGCAAAAACAAACAAACAAAAATCGTGAGCCCCACAGTAATTTCTTTCAACAAAAATAAAAAACTTCGAAGTGAAATATTTCGAATAGAATAACAACAAATTTTTTGGTGCGATTGTGGTGTTTTCGCAATTCTCACATTTTCTAAAACGTCTATTTCTCCAACAGCTCTATGAAGTATATCAATTGCCGTCTAATAATATAACATGTGGATTAGTGACATCACATATTTGTTTATTACACTAAAAAAAATTCTAAACTACTAGGTTAAAGTATGATAATTTGTAATTTTTTTTCTTCTAATTTATTGGTTTTGACCCATTCCAGTAGAATCATAATACTCTAGAAAGGGTCTTGAATTCAGATCATGGAATATATGGATGTTATAATAAACAAAGAACACTGCTTAGTCGTCTACTAATTAAGTAATTATGTCTTAATTAATTCTTAACAAAAGTGTTAGTTTGAAGTTTGAACAACCTTTGTAATTAATTATAAACAACTTGTTTGAATTATTCTTGTCACTGAAATAAGGTTGATGGCTTTTTCTAGTGGCAAATAAAAGGTTTTGATTCGATGGCTTTTCTTTCACATTTTTTCATTGCTAATATAAAAAGATGGAGTTGGATTCAAGGTTATGATGAAGCTTTCCGTCCGTCTGATCATATCATATAGTTCATATAGTTGTAAATTAATCAAAACTAAATCCCAAAATTAATCATGCTTTTAATTAATAAAATTTAAAACTGGAAGTGGTGGTAGTCGATCGGTCCAATAACCCTTCTCACCTAATTGATTTTTTTAATTGCAGATATACTCACACTAGTACTTAAAGCAGCATATATATTAAATTATTAATTATCTATAGATTGACTTAATTGCCTTCTTAATCTTAACTAATGCAATTATGCATTTAAAATTGAGTTACGTACGTACGATGAGAAACTAAGCCTGGTACGCGTTCCATGCACATTGCATATAAAAACGGAGGCAGGTTGTCTGCCATTCTTTTCCTGTGCCCTTTACATCCTCTCTTATTTGTGCAGTCACGGTTAAATCACATCAACATTTTATATTCATATTACTTTTTGTCTTATTATCTCTATTAAAAAATTAATGTAAAATATTGACATGACTTAACCGTGACCGCACAAATAGAAGATGATGAGAAGGACGTGGAAAAAGAAGGGCAAACAATCTGGCTCCTATAAAAACATCCACATGACGTACGAATCCTTTTCCTTTTCTTCTAATATTTATTAAGTATTAGCGAATGCAATTTTATATCTTAATAAGTATGCACCAGTTGTTAATTAATTAAATAAATAAGCATTTGTGTTATTTATGGTACATAGGTTTGGTCACAAACATCAAATTCAGTGGCGTGGCGTGGTTTCAATTTTATCAGTTTTGATCCGGTATTTTATGTTTATTTTATTTTTTATTAAAAAAATACGTAAGAAGATACGAAGCACAACATGACCTCACTAAAATCTTGTTGAGACTCTTAATATGGTCGAAGGAAAAAGAGTACCGTGCACAAAGGAAAATCATTGTTCTAAAAATGTCCGATTAATTTTTTAGATTTTTGAAATTAAGAAACTTGTTGAATACTTAGATGAACACTTAAACAAAAAGTAAATAATTTTCATCTTGCATTTTATTTTTTCAATTTATAGGAGATTTATTGAATACTTTAATGAACACACGTTATATACTTGTTCTCCGTATTTTTTCATATGTTATTACTTTATAATCTATACATCATTATGCTTTACAATTTATACTCTCAATACAATTATATATATTTTTAGTATAAATAAACTTATATATATATATATATATGTTATATTATATAATAAATTTAATTGAGATTTAAAAAAACCACATAAGCGCTAGGTCTTGCTCGCCGTCCAACTTGCCCATATCATCTTTTTAGAATCTCGCAAATGAGTAGCATCCTTTTGAAGGAAATTTACAATTAAGTCATGAGTGTTGCAGACTTGCTGGGCATAAAGAAGTGTTGTCGACGTTGGAGTTCTAGTTCATTGACAAATAATATTCATTATTTCAACTCGAAAGTGGTCCATATGGCCCGTATAAAGTCAACACGCAACTTTGAATGGAATCCGGACCCCAACAAATACAAAAACTTGGAATGATAGCCTAATGGGCTTCAAATCTTTAAAACGGTATCAAAATTCAGTTGGGTCTCAAAAACCTTTTCTCTACAGTATGGGCCTGGACAACTTAAACGAACTAGTCTCGTGAGTTTTTTTTTTTTTTAGAAGATGATTTTCACAGTATTTTAAGCTCTCACACATCGTTTAATATTTTTGATATTGAATAAGTCAAGCAGAAATAACACCTGAGGTTAAGCGTGAGTGTGTCAAAAGCTAAAATGATGTATTTATATACATATTTTTTTTTTTTGTGAATAAAAAGACAGATAACTGAACACATGGCATGTATGTATAAATGAATTCTCCGTTTTATATGATACCAAATTGGCACACCACGGCCAGAGTTTGGCTCTGATACCAAATTGTCACATCCCGACCCGGGGTTTACCACATTCCTGGGCCGACCTCAACTGTAGCACAATATTATCCGTTTTGAGCCTCGACCACGCCCTCACAGTTTTGTTTCTGGGAACTCACACGAGAACTTCCCAGTAGGTCACCCATCATGGGAGTGCTCTCTCGTGCTACTCACTTAACTTTGGAGTTCCGATGAACTCCGAAGTCAGTGAGCTCTCAAAAGGCCTCGTGCTAGGTAGAAATGAGAATGAGTGCATTTTTGCTCACCACCTTATTTATCATTATTAGATGAGTTTGAATTTTGAGATTTGTGCTTATCCACTACACAAATCTTGAAATTCAAACTCATCAAACAGTGATAAATAGGGTGGTGAGCATACACCACACTAAATGGTGGTGAGCAAAAATACTCTCAGATGAGAATATATATATAACGATCACTTCCATAGGCGATGTGGAATCCCGAAACTCCGAAGTCAGTGAACTCCCAAAAAGTCTCGTGCTAGGTAGAGATGACAATATACATATACCGATCACTTTCATAAGCGATATGGAATCTAACACATAGCATAAATGTATGGATAAATTATCCGTTTCATATGATATATTTTTCCGGAGTTGTCGAAAGAATGGATCGATGTGACGTGGATAAGGATGAGAAGGTATTACATTACATCTCTCATTTTCGCTGTCTCACACCAACAAATTATATTAATTCTAATAAGACAAAATTGATTGCTTAATTATTTAGTGACAGTAGTTGATTCCTTAGTGCTTGATTAGGCAATGGGTCGCCCTCTTAACAGTCTGACTTCTCCATACAAGAAAGAAACCTTCATGCCAAAGCTCATAAAAAATTAAATAATACAATAATATATACGCATATATAATATGTATATAAATATATATAACAAAAAACCATACAAAATTTGAGAACACAATTTATGTTTCTTTCAACTCATATTCTTCTGCTAGTCTTTTTCTATGTTAACTAAATCCACAAAATTCTAACTAAACCACCTAAGCACATAAATAATTAAAAAATAGCTAAACACACGTATAAAATAAAAAATACCGCAACTTGTAACTCAAATAATTAAAAGTATCTATCATTATATGAGATGTCCAGCAAAGCATACGTCTTAGTAGGTTAATACACATCCATCATGAAGCTGGCCGATGTTGGCTATTGTTACTTAAACTTTTTATTCTCTGTCATGACAATAAACTTTCATATTATATCTCTCCATTGTTCTCTGAGCTACGTATGGAATTCAGTTGTAATTATAAATAAATGATTTTCTTACCATACATTTGTGCTCAAATAATTAAAATTTGCAGGGCATTGCATGTGGCGTATATTATGCAAACCATCCACCCTCATCAAACTTTTTCTTGCATCCTAACACCTTTTATTGGTGCCACCCCCATACTTTGCCCAAATATATCTCACACATTCATATCTATTGCTTTGTTTTACATAAGCCTGGCAAACAGATCGTGTTTGTCGTCATATTTTTTTATTTTAATAGATTTTGTTGTGTCAAACTCGTTATGTTAACGTGTTCTCAACAAGTAATCCAATAACGACTTGACTTGTTAATGAGTTGTGTCAGTTCATGTCAGGTTAGTGAGTCAAACAAAAAATTGACATGACTAATGTCTAGATTTATCTTAACTAGTTCTTGACCAATGAAATGATAACAACCTGATTTGTTAACGTATCATGAACTCGTGACTCGATAATGACCAGACTCATTAAAGAGTACCCAAAACTTATTATTTTCATATCAAGTTAACAGGCTGTGCAAGAAATTTCAAGACCGTTGTATTTATATTTTTTTAAACAAAATAAATTATAAAATATTAATTGGATAAACAACAAAATTGTAGTTTCACACCAATCAGTAATTTGCAGACAACAAGAAATTTCAAGCCTGTCATATTTATGTTTAATCATATCGGCATTTCTAATTCCAGAAATAAATAATAAAATAAATAAATAAAACCAAAATAAAGGGAAAATGTTCCACTCTCAAATTTTTTTCTACAAAAAGGGTGATGATAGATTATATATTATTATATTTCAATGTATGAAGCAAGCGGATCATATGATGATATCATATGCTTAAGTTTGAAGGGTCCATAAATCATAGTAGTAATAATTTATATTTTTCCCAGAAAGAAGAAGAACAAATATTTTATCAACTTTAAACGATAAATTTTTAATTATAATTAATAAAAAATCCATTAAAGTGTGAGGTCAAGTTTCTAACTCAATCCCACCCCACTGAGTGCGATTTGAATACCTTAATAGCCTTTTTAGCTTTGATTATGCCTACGAGGCAATGATCCAACCCAAGCTCCCTGTGAGTTTCGAGAAGAGGTGTGTCCATCGGAGTAAGATTCTCTTTACTCATAATTTCTCTCATTTCATCTCTTTTTATTTAAACGGTTACGATTACACTACGTTTATATTTTGTTTTAAATTTTTTATATAAAGAATAAGACAAAAATAAGACTGGGAGGAGAGGATGGTAATAAAAGAAGAGAAAATCATACTCTGTCCATCGTGCACTTGGGGTGAAGTGCACCCTCTTAAAAAGGCACAAAGTTTTGTATGACTATTAATTTTGTTATGCACGGATGTATAGTGTACACAATATTCTTGCAACTGAAACGATCGTTGATTGTACATTTAGTCATCAATTGTATTGGCACATGCCATAAAACGAAACATAATAAATTTATACTAAAATCGATTAGTTTTGCATTTCTAACATTTTGTAATCAAACCCTTACAAATTTTGACCTCAATCCCTTGAGACTAGAAGTTTCTCACCAACAATGCGAGTTTGCAAAGAGTTTGTAACTTAGTTGGTCAGGAACATTTTCCTCTATACAAGATTCTAAGTTCAAATATATGTCCTCTATTGTCGTTTGTATTAGATGAAAAATATCATAATACAAACGAACGATGAGACTGTACACCAAGAATTTATACCAATATCGATTAGTCTTTTGTTTAGCGATGATTGTCTTCCTTTAATGCGAGAAATCTACTTACAAAACGAGATTATATTGTTAAAGTATCCAAGTCAATTAAAAATTATTATGCACTTTAATTGTTTTTCAACGATGCGTTATTTACTTGAAATATTATCAAAACGACAACACGGATATTTCACATTCAACACACCTAATTGTGATTGTGAATTTATGATTGCGTTCAACAGATTTAAGTATTCGCATTAAGAAAATTAAATCTTGAAAAGGAACATAAAACATGCGGCATTTGTACACCACACACGCCGACCGCGTGCGAACGCTACCGTGGAAAGGAAAGGACGTCAACTTTTGCCCGTGCGTAATACGCACCCCGGCGTCCGTTATCAGCAAGCCCCCGCTTTTCAAATTTGTCAGGAGTTCACATTTCTTTATAACAATAATAACCATATGACACCGAATTCCCCCCTCCATCTCTCTTGTCTCTTTCTCTCTGCTCTCTCCTGCAAGGCTCCAGCTTGGATGTGCATGGAGTCTCTCTGCCTCCTGGTTTTCTAGGTTATTCTGATGCTCCGATGCCGTGCGACAGCTGATTTGCCTCCGCCACTTCTTTGATATGAGGGAAATTTTCAACCCGGAGTCGTGAATTCGGTGTTTCGGAGGAAGTCGAGAGGCAATTTCTAGGGTTTTGTGGAGAAATCGGCCTTCAATTTCGAAAATGCCGGGCAGCCGATCGAAATCGGAGAAGCAGGAAGCTGAGAAGCAGCTCCGGCGAGACCCTTATGAGGTCCTCGGCCTCAATAGGAATTCCACCGACCAGGAAATCAAAAGTGCTTACCGAAAAATGGCTCTCAAGTATGTTCATCTTCCATTTCATTCCTATTTTTCGACTTTTTTTTATCAGCTTTTGAGTTCTGAGCTACTTTGTTTGTTTATTTTTCGATGAGTTGGAGCTTATGGCTGCTGTAATTTTTTAAGCTGATTTCTATTTAATTTCCTAAATTTGAGCTGTAGCTTATGTAATTGAGAATACCAGAGTGTGAAATTGGCTGCACAGATTCTTGTTGTTAATTGGATTGTAATAAATGCTGGTAATTTGCGTATTCCAAAATCAAATGCAACTTAGATGCAAACAAAGACCAAGGCATGAGTTTCAGATGTTTAGGTGTTGGATTTACAGTAGAAAGATAGAAGAGTCCTAGGTACATCGTTGCGTGAGGGCAATGCGCTTGGTATCCAAAATATGGTTTTAAATTGGATGTTCAGTTTTATGTGATGGATTAGTTTGGTGGCTTGAGTGGGTTCAAATCTAACAGAGTAAAAGAGAGAAAAATTATTGATAAAATGCTACAATGTATCATTCAGGTACCATCCTGACAAAAATGCTAATGACCCTAAAGCAGCTGATATCTTCAAGGAGGTCACGTTTTCTTATAATATATTGTCTGATCCAGACAAACGGCGTCAGTATGACACAGCCGGCTTTCAGGTGAGAATTTTTGGGGTGCTTATTGTTGTGTGCTATTGAAGCTTAAGTCACATTTGTTTTAATCGGTCAAATTTTTCATTCCACACTTTAGGGCTGTTGTGATCTATTGGATTATGTCGATGCATTTCATCTTTTGGTTAACATGAATATTTTTTGCTAAACATGATTTCTTTGTTGGTTGTCTAGGCTGTTGAAACAGAAAGCCACGACTTGGAGCTAGATCTTTCGAGTTTGGGTGCTGTAAATACCATTTTTGCTGCCCTTTTTAGGTTCGGTTGGTTTATTCTGCTCTTTTTGTTCTTCCAGAATTTTTCTTCTCTTCTCTGAACTTATGAAAGAATTCCTGATGATGTAACAATGTTTTACGCATCAGTAAACTTGGAGTGCCAATAAAGACCACCGTATCAGCTACTGTCTTGGAGGAGGCACTAAATGGCATGGTCACTGCCCGTCCACTTCCATTGGGGCACTCTATAACGAAAAAGGTAAGCTATCCTTTTTTGGCCTGGTTTATTATTTTAATTATAGTGTTCTATTTATTCATTTATATTTCTGTCTTTTAACAGGTTGAAAAGCAATGTGCTCACTTCTATTCTGTTACAATAACGGAAGTGGAAGCAAGAGCTGGATTTGTTTGCCAAGTGCAATCGTCAGACAAAAGCAAGTTCAAGGTTAAATCTTAGATCTCTTCGCACATGGTTTACCTGGAAGGTAACTATTCATTTATGTTCTGCTCTTTTAACTTATCAAGTTTTTTGGACGAAATTGTTTTTTTGTAGCTATTATATTTTGATCAGGAAGAGATGGGTGGATTGAGCCTTTGCCTACAGGTACCAAGACTTTTCACCTTTATTTTTGTTTGGGTTATGTCTATGATTCTCATGAATCATTAGTGTAGCCAGGCACCACAATAAGCTTCTTCCTATGACTGAGCTATAGAATATAGATATAGAGCTAGGTGGGCTAGGTGGCAGATACGACGAATTGAATCTTACAAGAACATGGTCTTTCTTTTAGATAAAGTCATGTAAAATCAAGGGTTTGCATGTTAATATCATATTCTTTCCTAATTGATCTTTCTTTGGAGTTGGAGACGTGGAAGGGAGAATGAAAGTGGGGCTACAGTGCTAGTATTTTCAATTACTGACTAATATATGCGTAAGAATTACAGTTGCATATCAGCTGCAATATTATATTGGGAACATTCCACTATGCTTCTTATGAATAATTGTTATGGCCACTGTTAGTTTCATTCTACACAATACTGTCCTAACTACCAACTTCTCATGTCTATAATGTTGGCTGGGGCATACGCCTGTTTTATCATGTTTGTCTAAGTTGCTCATTTGTATTTACTTCTGGTGCAGGAGGATAGTGCAAAAACAGGGAAGGTTACATCTGCTGGGATGTATTTTCTTGGTTTCCCTGTATATCGATTGGATCAAACATCCAACTCGGTGAGCTGTTGGAGTCGTAATTATTAATTCTACCTTTGAATTCCATGTTTCTAGTTTTTGTTGATATGGTTTCAGGTTTGTTATCCTAATTGTTCTTATTATGGTTTCTGGAAATCTTTTGGCTCTAGATGGCTAGTGCAAAGGATCCCGATGCTGCATTCTTCAAAAAGCTGGATGGGTTTCAGCCATGTGAATTAACCGAACTGAAAGCAGGCACCCATGTGTTTGCTGTTTATGGTTTGTTACTTCTGTTTAACGACTTGTATGTCCGGGTTATTATGTTTATTAGTTAGACCGTACTCTGCCAAACCTCACTACCACCTCGGTTTCATGGCAAATTTGATTGTAGGTGACAATTTTTTTAAAAGTGCAAGCTACACGATAGAAGTTCTTTCTTGTGGACCTTTTGCAGAAGAAAAGGAAAGTTTAAGGGCGGTGGAAGCTCAAATACTTTCAAAAAGAGTGGAGTTGTCCAAATTTGAAACCGAGTACAGAGAGGTCTGTACATGACACTGCATATACCCTTTGTAAATTGTAAATACCTTCACCTTAATTTTCGCATGGCTTTGTTGACAGGTTCTAGCACAATTTACAGAGATGACCTCCAGATACACACAAGAAATGCAAGAGGTGACACTCTTTATACCTATTTTATGTGAACTCCATTTGGATGTCGATGTTCAAGCATATTGGTAATATTGAACAACACTCGGTTTCCATCGTTTTCATTTTGTTTCCTTTTCCCCCTCTTTATGTTGGGTTTCTCAGATTGACGAGCTT
Source organism: Crataegus laevigata (assembly GCA_963580275.1). NCBI lineage: Eukaryota > Viridiplantae > Streptophyta > Magnoliopsida > Rosales > Rosaceae > Crataegus > Crataegus laevigata. The sequence continues at coordinate 5,918,243 of OY756940.1, forward strand.
CTCAGGCAGAGGAATGAAATTCATGCCTCTTATACTATTGCTCCTCCAATGAAGCGGAGTTCAAGTAGGAGTAGAAATAAGGGTCAGCCTAAGGAGGTCAAAGAAGATGGTCAAGTGAGAGATAAGAAACCTTCGTTTAGAGATCGATCTAAGAAGAGCAAATGGTTCAACCTTCACTTGAAGGTTGATAAAAGAAAACCTTGCTGACCGGGGTGAGTGTCACAATTTCTTCTATTAGCTTTGCAGCCTTCCATATCGATGATACCTTGATTTTACTCTAAGAGGCGCTCTGTATGCTAATGCTACAGGGAATCAATCAGGCAGTCTCTTTCCAGTTCTTGGTTCTGGTGGTTTTGGCATCCATTTAAGCAAAGTACAAGGTTTGCGTTAATCAACCGCGTAAGCATATGATTTGGCTCCATTAGTCAAGCATGGCATAATGACGGCAGCTCATTGTTAATGTAAAATTCTTTAATTTTTTTTCTAAATGCGCTTGTTATTTATCCTGTTCCTTTTGCGTCGGCATTGTCATCAAATCACATGTAAATTGGCACTATTTGTTCGATGAACTCGTTGCGTGGGTACTAGTCATTTTGGATTAAGGAATGAAAAAGTATGGCAGGATTGTATTTGCTTCTGCACAAGCTCCCAACTGTTCTTTGCTAAGTTTATTTTGTTGTAACCGCGATTTCGCCATACGAAACAGACATTACATTAGAAGTAGTTCTCTTTTTGTTTATGAATTTGTAAGCTTGTAATTTCATAAGATACGCTTAATTGCTTGCAAAATTTGCAGATACAGGTCTGGGAGATACAACATTTTCGTTTTTGTAAACCTTACAAAAAAAAAAAAATACAAATTACATCGGTCACAACATCCATAGGTGAGCTCAAATTAAGCTGAAGGTTTTCTTTTCTTCTTGTTCAAGTCTTGAGGTCGTTGAAGGCGTCGCATCGGCGGCGGACCTCGCCCTGGTTCCCAGTTTTCACGTCCATCAAGCTAACCCTCTGTATGGCCTGGACGAAATCCTCGAAAAACTTTGCCTGGTTGGTGGCATAGAGATCCACGAACGGCTTGGTACGAGGATCCGTCCCCAGGGCGTGGTCTGTCGCCAGTAACCCTAGCCCCCTTTGCAAGTTTTGGAAATACAAGTTGTCGAACTTCCCCGGGGTCATGACGTCGTTGAACGCCGACATCCCGGGGTTGGTCGTGTAATTGGCACATAGTTTCCTCAGCCCCTCCGCGTAGTTGCGGTTGAGGGCGGGGTCAATCTCCGACGTCGGGCTGAATTTGAAGATGCGGTTGGCGAACTCGCTGCAGTGGGAGAAGCCGATGGTGTGGGCCCCGCTTAGGGCGACGAGGTCCTGGACAGAGAGCTTGACGGAGGCGAAGAGGTTGATGATCTCGGAGACGGTCATGCTGGCCTTGGCGTAGTGGCCCTCCGTGCGATCGGCCCGGGAGACGAGGCCATCCTTGCGGCCGAAGAGGAGGGTGTAGTGGGGTCCCCCGACCATGTTGATAAGGTTGCGGGCGGCGGCGGCGAGGATGTCGGAGCAGGAGACGATGCCGGGGCATTGTAGCTCTAGGGCGGTCTTGATACGGGTGATGATGTCGAAGCCGTCTCCGGGGATGGCGGCGTTGATCTCGGCGTCCTTCTCCGCCTTGTTGAAGGAGTTGGAGGCGATGAGGAGGGAGGCGTCACAGCCTTCGAGGATGCAGTCGTGGAAGAAGAGGCGAAGGACGGCAGCGGCAGTAGTGGGGGTGGCCATTTGCTTTTCGGTGACGACATGGTGGACGGTTTCGTGGAATTTGGGGCATGTTTGCTCGTAATAGTTTTCGGAGAGTTGGGCATGGGTCACTGTTAGGGTGGGAATGAGAAACACTAGGGTGAGAAGGGAGAAAAGGGAATGGGAATGGAATGCCATGGTTAGTCAGTGAGAGAGATGTCGGAGATGGAGAAGTGTAGGAATCAATGGGGGGGGAATGTATGTTGGGTTTCCTTCTTGTGTTTGTGCGGGGTGGGGAATGGAGGGTGGGGAGAAGAAGGCATGAGAGAGTGTTGCGAATTGTTTTCTGTGGAAGAGAGGAATTACAGGGGAAGGGAGGGCTGTGTGCATGCATGCGGTCGACTATGTTCAATGTGCATGGATTTGGGTTGGACTTGCGGGGGGGCCTTATTTTGTACTCCCTCTATTTTTGCAGTAAGTCCCCATTTTTGGTGCACCGTGATTATAGGTCTATAGGCCCAATAATTTGTTTGACAAAGCGGAATTGTTATTTGGACCACGTTTACTTTTCAACTCTTTGATAAAACGAATTTGAGATTTGCGTTTTGAATTCAATTATTTGCACCATCTTAACTAAATGATTATATCAATGTTGAGATGTATGGTATAATTTGCAACAGAAATTCTTTGTACACGATAATGTCATGTTTTTAAGAAAGGCAAGACATCTTATAAAATCTTTTAAATTATGAGGCCACGAAGAAATCCTAGACTAGAAACCTAAGCTTCAGATGATGATATTTAAAAGAATCAGCGATGTCAAAAACTGATCAAAAGTTGAAGAAAATTTGAGTAGAAGTGAAAGAATGACGTTTTGCATAAGTGGTAGCATTAACTCCTGCACACAATGTAATAGGTTCAAATCTCAACTCTTCAAGTGCAAATATGAATGGTTTAAAGTAAGGTTTTAAAAGACGCTAGACGCTTGTTGGGCGGCGAGATGGGGCATAGAGTCTAGGCGGACGTTTATGCGGATTTAAGTAAATCTATCGTATTTTGTTTAAATAAGTGTCAACTTATACATAATATATTTGTAATAAGATCATAAACTACAAAATATAATGACATATTTATTATGAAGTATTGGAACATAATAAAAACATGAGAACAAGCATATAATATATGTTCATTTAAGTATGCAACAAGTCTCTTACAATTTATTTTAAAAATAAAATGCAAAATGAAAGTTATCTATTTTCTGTCTAAGTGAGTCGCGATCTAGGCGGGTCTGGGCGGGCTAGATGGGTGCCTATGCTATCTATGCGGCCGCCTCAACAGGTGTAGGAACTCTTTCTTAATTTTCAAATGCCTAAACATTAATCAAGACGGTGTTCAGCTGTCTAGCGTCTAGGCTAGGCGGTACTAGGCGAAAATTTTTAGAACACGGTGCCCTAAAGAAAAAATGTATATGATTATCTCTCTACTAAACATAAGACCCAATTACGTGTGGATATTTGACAAATAATGTTTTGTGGATTTTACCTCTGTGTAAAAATATGCGATACTACACACATCGTTAGTTGAGATAGATGATATAATTTAGGGAGTTTTAATGAAACACTTTCGTTACTGTTCACTTTAATAAAAAATGACAATTTTACTTTAAAAAGTTCACTTACAACACCTTTTTGTCCTTGTGATTAAAACTCAAAGTTTTCAAGTCATTTTCATTAGTTTTCCTTATAATTTATAGTACTCAAATATATACTACGATTCTGTCAAGATCTTAACAGACATACAATCACAGTACATGTATTTTGTAATGGAATTTGAAAACTACTGAAACTAAATACAATTGTGATGATAACCTTTTGGTTTTGAGTTTATTTCCAATATATAGAAAACTTCATTTTAATCCCTGAATAAGATTACTTTTCAATAATACCGTATTGAAGATTAAAAACTAAAAATAATCCTTTGACTCATGTCCACATCTGATTATATAGTCCATGTCATATTTAATTATTTTTTTATAAATTTGTTATATTTTTAGTTTACCTATTTGCCCTTAGTTACAGATAAATGCCTAAATGACTGTACCAAGTAGAAGGAACCTAATTGACCGTACCAAATGGAGGGGACCTAACTGACCATACCTAATGGAGAGGACCTAAACATACACAACATGCCTAACTGCCCATTCCAAACCTAAAGGACCGTACAAAAATTACAAAAATATATGATGGAATTGCACAGCCAGCAAAGTCTTTAGGCGATACCTCATTCCCTTCCCAATTAAGATGCACAATACACTATTTTTCAATGAGCTTTCATCCCTCTGCTTCACATCCTATTCTACTTGCAATTATGCAATGTTTTCAATCTCATTTATCTTTTACGCTGTCTCAAATGCTTTCATTTTTTTCAATAGTCCTGCACTCAATAAATTAAAAATGAGTCAAAAGGATAAACAAAAGGAACTAATTTGTATGTAGAGAAAATTACCGTAACGAAAACCATATAGTGTACCTAACTGACCGTACCGAATGAAGATGACCTAACTGACCGTACCGAATGGAGGGGACCTAATTGACCGTACCGAATGAAACAATCACCAACATATACAAAATCTCCACAAAGGCCTTTCAACAAACACACGATGTGCATTGTAAAAATCAATTCTTGCTAAAACAATGAAACTTATCGGACCAAAACATGCACACCATATGAAACAAGCTATACAAGTATCACCCTGTGTGTGTTGATTATGGAAAATAAACACATATTACACACCATATAGCTTATGATTATGACAAAAGAACAACATGTTTGTGAGAGTAGACAACATGTTTGAAAATTTGAAAATTTTCATTGATTACAGCTTCAATACCAGATGAAACGGCCTCCCCTCTCTCTCAAAATCTCTTTCTGATGTTAACTGTTACGAATCTAACATTTAAGAAAAAAAATGTTGAGGTTACAATTCTAACATTTAAGATGGCAGACATGTAAATAGTGGAAAAAATTGTGGTATTTGTATAAATGTCATGTTATAGTGTATTGAAATAAAAGATTTTTTTAAATAACGAAAACCTCTCAGGTTTTAATTATTCTAAAAATTATCTTTGATAAGGACTAATTTCTAAGAGCCCATTTATATATTTAAGAGAATGACTTACACGATGAAAAATCTAAAAAAATGGTGCATGATACATTGTTGTTAAATATGCAACCCGTGACTTTTCATTTGCCGTGATACCTGAACATAGTTGAACTAGACCTGGGGCAGCCGATTTTCTCTTACAAAATGCGCACGTGAATCATATTCTTCACATGCAAATTGAAAGAAGGTCCAACTTAAGATTTGACAATATATAAGTCATCGGAAGATGGATGCTCTGGAAAATATCGCACGTTTTTTATGACTGAAATTAAGAGAAACAGATTGGAAACCCTACAAATAAACACATCATCTTGCTTCCGTATATTGGATTAGTTAGGCTAAATTACACGTTATTTCAGGTAAACAGGGGTTCTGTACGATTTTTCCAATCCATGTAATACACGTTTCTTAATTATATTTTTAGGGAACATTTGTTACATTGCATATCAATATTCCACATGTTATGTCATTCAAAAGTGCTACTCTTACCACATATTTGTACTATCGCTTATATCTCTATTAGAGAGATAGCATAATGATGATACAAATAGGTAGTAAATGTAGTATTACTTTATCTATAATATGATCCACGATCGACATAGTTCATGTATTTAAAACTAAAATATATACATATATAATAATTTAAATAAGAGGTGGATTCATGACACCGTTTTTTAGATAATTTTGTACACAAATTTTTTTGAGACTCACTCTCTATTGTATTTTAACTACCCGAATGTCTATATTTTAAAATAGTATTCATGAATTTTTCTTGCAAAAAAGTAGACAAATAAAAAACTACTGAGACATTCATTTGTAGTAAAGAAAATAGACGAATACGGTTCTACAAAGATTCTCTAAACCCTTAGTCCAACAGTTATGTAATTTTAGTTTTGAGTGATTTATAATAGATATGATCTTTGAGAAAATATCTAAAAAAATAGACTGTTCAAATCGATAAAATACATTACGAAATATGCTCTATAAAAATGTGTACACAAAATTATGTAAAAAAATATGTCACGTGGATCCATTCCCTTTAAGTATAGCAACACCACCCATGTTTCAATACGAAAGTTCTCTTCTCTTCCATTTGAGAAGCCCACTAATACAAATTTCAACACGTGACCTATTTTCCCCTCTAGGTGGGCGGTCGCTAGTCAGTACAGTTGCGTGCATCTCCCTGCTGTTCCAATCTGCACCACATAATGCGGTCGGGTCCAATCCACCGCAGGCGTCACTCAATTCCTCAGCCGACCGACGGCGGATAAAGTCAGAGAAGAAAGAAAAAAAACCATATTACTATTACCAAGTAGAATAAAATTTGGAATTTTGTTTTTTATTTTATTTATTTTATTTTAAAGTTCAGATTTTTTGTTGTTGTTTGGATTGGATTTATTTCTTAATATTAATTCCACTTAGATTCTAAGTTATCGTTGAATTTATTTTTACGATTGTTCTTTTACTGTACTATAAATTCTTTAAGAAGAATAAAGTATGAAAGTGGTTGTGAAAGAAGCCTTGAATTTACACTAAAACCTTTTATTTTCAGAAGCTTTGTAAGCTTTGAATTTCCTCAACGAAAGAGCATTTCTTTTTCTCCTTTTTTTTTCGGTGCTGTACTGCTGGTGTCATTGTCATTCATTTCAAAGCTGAAAAGTCTTGCAAATCACTGCATCATTTTAATTTTAATTTGTATATATATATATATGTATACCTAGCAAAGCTACTTGCTCATTTTTCCATCTGCAGTTTGTGCAACATGGACTTTCTTCTTCTGCAACTTTTGTTCCTAACAATCTCCATCGCCATCCCCTTGTGCTTTTCTCTGAAACTCCAAAATAACCCAACCGATCATCTCATATTGTCCTCCACATATCAGACTTCTTCAGTGAAAGATCAGATAGTTAGGCTGGCCAATGAACCCAGCACAGTGAATTGGATGAAAAGTGTGAGGAGGGAAATGCATGAGAACCCAGAACTTTCATATGAAGAATTCGAAACAAGTGCACTCATTCGCCGCGAGCTCGAAAAACTCGGTGTTTCTTATAAATGGCCCGTGGCTAAGACTGGCGTTGTAGCCACGATTGGCTCTGGCTCTCCTCCCTTTGTTGCTCTGAGAGCTGATATGGATGCTTTGCCTATTCAGGTTAATTAATTATCTCTCACTATATTTAATTTAATTCATTTTGTTTAACCTTCTTTTCTCAAAGGCAATTTAAATTGTTGGGTTTTCATCAGATTGATTGATATATATTCTGTTGCTACTTTATTCCTTTTCACTGGCTTTTAATCAAAGTGTTTGTAACAAGGTATTAAAAGTGGAATGTTGAAAAAAATTGATGCTTTTTAAAAAAGCACTGTCATGTTGACGGCACTTTTCGGCGTCTGAGTATAGGAAATGGTGGACTGGGAGAACAAGAGCAAAGTGGAGGGAAAAATGCATGCTTGCGGCCACGACGGCCACGTCGCCATGCTTCTTGGCGCTGCAAAAGTTCTAAAACAACTGCAAGACACATTACAGGTGAAGTGAAATATTATCTTAATTAATAAAAACTCATTTGCTATCTTGAGAATGAGTGGAGGAAGCACTTTGCATGAACTTATAAGAGGTTGAGTTATAGAATTCTGCCACATGGCCTAATAAGATGTTGACAGGTGTATAGGGTTGTTAGTAGTTGGTTAGAGAATAAGAGATAAATAGCAAAGTTGTAACAGATGGAAAGCAGTTAATGAAAAGTTGCTGCATTTCTATTTGTTATTCTTTGTGCAATTAGGAAGAAGAGGAGAAAGGGTTTGACAATTGGTATCAGAGTTAGGTTTAATTGGTTTTATGGTAGAATCTCAATTTTTTTTATGGTATCAGAGTAGGTTGTCTCACGTGTGAAGTCAAACAGCCACATGCACTCCACGTCATCCCGTTGTGTTATCTACGTGTTAGGCGCTCCACATCACCCTATTGTATTATCTACGTGTTAGGCTTAAAAATTCGCCACACGTAAGTAGGCGTGTTGAGAATGAGTCCCACCTGTTTTATTGTCCACTTGTTAGGCTTGAAAATTCGTCACATTTAAGGGAGTGTGTTGAGGATGAGTCTCATATTGATGAGAGGAGGGACCGGCTCAACTTTCTTCAGGGTGCTCGAACGCTGAAAGCTAACTAATTAATTAATGTGACGCTAACCACTCATTTTATCCGCACATTTGTTATATTTTAAATCTATCAGATTATTGCAGGGAACTGTTGTACTTATATTTCAACCGGCTGAGGAACGCGGTGTAGGCGCAAAGGACATGATTGAAGAAGGGGTGCTTGATAATGTGGAGGCAGTTTTTGGGATGCACATAACGCTTGATCATCCGACTGGCGTTGTTGGATTGAGGCCTGGAGAATTTCTAGCCGGTTGTGGGAGCTTCAAAGCGAAAATTCACGGGAAAGGGGGTCATGCAGCAATTCCTCAGCAATCCATTGATCCGATTTTGGCAGCATCAACATCTGTAATCAGTTTGCAGAGCATCGTCTCGAGAGAAACAGACCCTCTAGATTCCCAGGTATGCATACTGTCTTTTTTTTTTTGTTTTGTAATTTCGTCTGAGATTATTTTGAAGAAAAGGCAGGATTTGCTTGAACATTAATGCAGGTGGTTTCTGTTGCTGTGATTAAAGCGGGGTCTTCCTTTAACGTCATCCCGGAATCAGCTACAATTTCTGGTACTTTTAGAGCTTTTAGCAAGAAGAACTTCAAAGGGCTCATGGAAAGAATCGAAGAGGTAACATACCAACTACTTGGAAGTAGGCACATATATAACCGGTTGCAAACTTTTTATCAAAAATCAAAATTGCATATGAACTAAACAGACAACAAAGAAACGCTAACCTGATTTATTATGTACGACTTATTGTTTGTTTAGCAAATTGTAACCGCGTCTAGCTAAAGCGTAAACAGACAACTGAAATTCACTCTTGCTGACAGGTTGTAAAAGGGCAGGCAGCCGTGCACCGGTGCTCCGCTGAGGTCGAGTTTTTAGGGAAGGAACATCCTACCGTCCCTCCTACTGTAAACGACGAGAGAATTTATGAACAAGTAAGGGGAATCTCCAGCGAAATAGTAGGAGAAGAAAACATACAATTAGCTCCTACCTCCATGGGGAGTGAGGATTTTGCTTTTTACTTAGACAAGGTGCCTGGATTCATGCTGCTTTTAGGCACAAGAAATGAGAAGATAGGAGCCATACATGCACCACATAGTCCTAACTACATCATCGATGAGGATGTGTTTCCCATTGGGGCTGCCATACATGCAGCTTTTGCCCATTCTTTCCTATCAGATTCAGCTGGAAAGTTGCACCTTCATAATTTCTGAAAGTCCTTATTATATGTTCATTTTGTTTCATCCTTCAAAGTTACAAAAAAGATGGATGCATCCAGAAATGGTGTATAGGATCTTGTGATTTATGATTTAAAGGATCAATGATCACAAACTGACTTCATTTGGATTTACTTGCTTGAAAACCAAGTTTGCAAAACTGGCAATTAAATTTGCAGTTGTTCGGGTCAACACAATACGATTCAATTGATTTCTACATAATTTTAATTTATATGTTAGCATATGATAAGTTAACGAGTTGGTATTGGGTTTGGCAAAATTTCAAACGGTAATTAACACCGCGTTTCATAAATATAGTAAAACACGACAGGTTGTCAGGTCTAATTACATCAGTCGGATGGTAAATGAGATTTTCCATTTTAATTTTACTTTTTCATAATGGCAAGTTAACACATTCCAGATTTTATATTTTATTTACACCTTTATTTTACAGTAGAAGGATTCAATGATCAATGCTTGAATAAGTTTATAGAGCATATATTATTACACAAGCATGTCAACCAAAATCACAAAAGCAAAACATAACATGTGAAATTCCCCCAAATTACATAATAATACAGATAACAAAAGACTAAGAATAGTAGAGCCGATCAGAACCTTCCTCCCTCCCTCTAGACAAGAACGGCGGCGGCAATGAAAGCGAGGAAGCCAACAACCATGGATGGAGATGTGAAGCTGCTGCCAGAGGGTGGTGATGCTGGGGGGGCCGCCATACCGGGCATACCCGGCATGTCAGCTGCAGTAGCAATCACAACTAGTAGGGCAAAGCACAGAGCATACGTTGCCTTTGACGCCATGACTGATATATGGAATGATGACTTGCAGTTGACTATTTGGTTTATGGCTTACAACAATACAGGGACTGAGACTATATTTAAAAGATGAAGGGGTTAGATTGGCCGGTCCTTTCTAGGAACTCGTTAATTGTTAGGGAGAAATGTACGAGGCTAGAAGCTGTCACCTTCTGTACCCATCTAGGTTTATGGCTTTGTCAAGTTTTTTTCTGCGTAGTTGCTTGCTGGTTTGTCTATTTTATCTAGCAATTTTTAAGCGTGACGGTAACATGTTGAGTTGGGAATAATTACTTAATTATTTCTTTTGTTTAAAGAGTTTCTTTGGAATTTACAAGTATTATGTTTTTTCTAGAATAACGGTGAATTTTTTAGTGAATTCTCTAGTGCTTTTGGAAATTCATTTGGAAGTGACCCAAAAGCATTTTTTAAGTTTTATTTTTATAATCACTATCACAAGCAGTTCACAGCTGATTGTCAATATGTCATTGATAGTATTTCGGTATTATAGTAGCAAATACAATGTATACATTATAGATGAATTATTGATCGGACATGACTAGTGAAAATTAGAGAAAGAATGGTTCTTTTACACTCAAATTTCATCTCTAGACACCTATTAATTTTATTTAAAAGAAACTCTTGTACCTACATATAAAAGACTTAGTGACTTCAGGCTTCTAATGTGACAGCCCGTCCCGGCACATTTTATTTCGAGACGTGAATTGACGGAATTATCCCTCCGGGGTTGTGTACGTGTGTATGTGTGAGTGTGATAGCCCAATTAGGCATGAGCCTCAATTATTGGAACCAATTGGAACCCTTAGGTTCCTTGAATCTGATTGGAAGTTTGTTTGGACCACACATACACTAGCACACTCTCTCTCATTCCCGTGCCTCTATCTCTCGAACCACACACTCTCTCTCTACCATATACGTATGGACAAGCCACAAAACCATCCAATCTTCACAGATCGAAGCAACCAAGACCACCATCGTGCTCCTGGAGACCATACGAACACAGTGGTACCAATTTCAGGTGAGATTTCTAACGTTTTCACGTCGAAACCTCGAGCACCGATTTTGGCACTGTTCATGAACTTTTTATTGGTTGAATTTTAGGACAATCTAAGCTCACAGGGAGCTTTGTTAGGATCTCTAGAGGCTCGAGGACGTTCGTTGGGAGTGTTTTGATGTCGGGATTGCGTAGTACGAAGGTGGCCGATTTTGGAGAATTTCCCAACGAGATTTCAGCCTTTTTTCGAGTCTTTTGAAGGTATAGACTTGTTCTACTCTTAATTTTGAGCATGTAGGAAGAAAAATGAGTGAAAATGGTGAAGAAATGGCCGAGAAAACCCAAGTTGCAGGTTTTCTGACCGGCGACATTTTCTGGCGAACCAAGGTAGGGGATGACGTGCGTGGGTCCGTGGCCTCCCTGGCGCGTAGGGGCGTGTGGCCCGTCCTAAATTTTTTCTAAAAATATGTCGACGTCCGTGACGTCGAGTAGGTCGCGTTGGTATATTCGTATGCCAAAATTGAGCTATGTATAAAAAGTTATTTCCGTAGTTACGTCTATGTGCTTAAATAACGTATTTTTAGTAATTTCTCATATAGGTAAGACTTATTCCGAGGACGAGCGTAGCCAGGCTAGACGTGGGGGTTACGACCCGGCGACCTATCAGTGAGTATGCAGCTATTTTTCCGTATAAACCTATATATATATAATGATTTTTCCTGGAATCAGCTTTTAAATGAAAAGTACATTTTTATCGCCATGCACATAACTTAGTATTGATGCATGAGTATTCATATATACATTTCATGCATATGTTGGTGCCGAGGACGCACAGGTAAGTGCATGCATTGCTAAGAAAGAACAAATGAGATACGATGTGATATGTTGTTAGCTCATAAACCTGCACATATTGTTAGTGCTCACGCCAAAAGTTAGGGGCACATTCTTTCACGTGTTGTTCACTTCCCGCACCGCATGCTCGCCTTAGATCCAAGTTAGGTGCACAGTCCTGTCGTATAGACCACTATAAATGGGTTCGACTCGTAGGTGACCCGCGAATCCCTCGCACAGTCTTCACATGATTGTAGCACTAGAGCATTCTTATATTGATACAGTGATGTGATAATGACCTCATGAGGATATTGATGTATGTGCAGAGTATATATGTGATGAAATTGAGATGTTATGAGCTATATATACAGTCGAGGGTTGAGTTGATACCTAATAGCTATATGGTTATCGAGATGCATCGCATGACATGGTTTTTGAGATTTAGAATGATATTGAAGTGCATTGCATGACATATTTTGAGATGCGTTTGATAATGAATAATGCTGAGCATGTTTGAGATATATATGTACGTACTATTTTCTGGGAATTTATATAGGTTTTACGGAGAGGGGTTATACTTTTGAGAAAAGAATGATTTTGAAAAGATTTGTTTTGCTGACCCACTCAATTTTGTTTTTCGCCCCTCCAGGTTCTAGATAGCTAGAGTATCGTTGGTGGCTAGCGAGGATTGTACGACAATTCTGACAGACTTCTCTATATGTATGACACCTTGGGTGTTATTCGAATCTTTATTCATGCTTGATTGCATTTTAACTTAGTACGCTATGGTTCTGTATAAGTACTATAATATCTCTCTAGCACACTATCTCATTTAGGTTGCTAGTGAATTGGTTTTAAGTATTCTGTTAATGATTCTTGCTTCCGCACTGTGCACTTGGCTATGTCACACTCACGTGACGGCAAGTACGCCCCACTTTCGAGTCGAGGTGTGTCATCTGATACATACCATTGTCCTATTCGGGTAATAGAATATTTCTTCTTATGGTATCATATTCCCCCATTCACGCCTCTTTGGAATTTCCTTTTGTAGGCTCAAACTAAGTAGTTATTATTCAGATCTTTGTTGATTGGCCAAAATAGGTGTATAGAGAAAAATATATTTATAAAAAAAAAAAGAAGGAAAATAAGGGCATTTTTGAAATTTTAGTAAATTATTTTGGGTGCCTAAAAAAAGTGAGAATAAATTGGGTGTCTGGATTTATAGGGCGTCCATAAACGAAACTTGGGTGTACATGTAATCAATCTTAGAGAAATCGCGAAGGGCCCAAACTGAGTCTGTTCGTTTTGGGCCGTAAAGGCAAAAAGCCCAACAAATTTCAAGAAGCGGAATCGAAAGGCGTATTGGTCGTTGATAGAGTGATCGTCTGCTCGCTCTGTCGTTCGATAACAATCTTCAGAGTCCCCAACCGCAGCTTTCGCTCTCTGCAACAACAAAACCTCCATAGCCGTATCCGTACATATATCTCCATGCCCTTCTAACTTCCCACTCACTCTCACCCTATGGGCTCCACTTCCGCCATCTCTCTCTGCTTTCATCCCAAGGTACCCTCTCTCTCGCTCTCTCTCTCTCTCTCTCTCTCTCTCTCTCTCTCTCTCTTACTTGAGTGCTGAAATTCCTGTTGGGTTTGCAGATATTACTGCGGCCGCAGAGGTTGCAATCTCAATTCGAACCCCAAGGTTCGGGAAGTGCTTGGCTCGGGTATCGTGCGCAGGGGGTGTCTTTACCTCCTATCCTTCCGCGACGGAGGAGATGCTTGGCGGTAAAAGCTGCTTCTAGGCCATCCGGTGCTCGAAGAGTGTACAGAGAATCACAGAGTGGGAGCTCATTGTCTGTTGCTCCCGTCAAGCAGCTCGCTTCCTTCGTCGTTCCCGTCGCCTCCTTCTTCGCCGTCACTTTTGGTACTGCTTTTGCTTTCAATTCCTTTTTCTACCGTCTTCAGCAAAAAAAATTGACTTGGTTGAATGTTGGATAGAAATTAGAAAACTTTAACTTGGTTAAAATGTGGGGTAGAAATTGAAAAACTTTAACTAAAAATGTGGGGTAGAAATTGAAAAACTTTAATTTGGTTAAAAGTTGGATAGAAATTTGAAAACTTTAACTTGGTTAAAAATTTGAAATGTCGGATAGAAATTAGAAATTTGATGCATTTATTTTTAATTATTAGCAAATTTCAACTAGAAATGGCTTTTGCTTTAAATTTTTGTCATAATCAATAGATACCTTTATTGTGCTTGTGATATCAGAGTCATTTGTAGTCCGGCATTGTTGTTTCGTCATTATATTTGCCTTGTCGCTCAAATTGGTGCACTAATTTATGTCTTCAGCTGACAGTTTTGTGGAAATTGGTGGAGAAAATCCTTGTTCCAAAGCGGCAGAGGACTTCATCGGTAGAGAGCAATACGCCCGCACAAGGAATGAAATGGTCTTTTGCTGCTGGTACGAATTTATTATCGGGTCTGGGTGCAAAGATTGAAAGAGAGTCCAAGCTGAAGCTCAATGACTTTGCCAAGGAACTTAAGTCATTCAGAAGTGTTGACCTTTCAGGTAGATGCTGTAGTACTCATGAACGTAGTTTCTCAATCTTTGCCAGCCTTTTGGAGAACACTAGCCTGCTAAAAAAATCATATTCTGCTTTACTTTCGTGTTTTTCCTTATTTATACTAGTTTTTATCCCAATTCCAACTGGAATCGTGCTAATTTCTGGAACAATTGATATTTGAAATCATATGTTGTATTGATATTTTTTATTTATTTGAGGTTTATTATTGTTTGTTAACTTCCTCATTGATTGTACCTTCCTTTTTGTTGGAGGCAAACCGGGTTTAGTATGCCAGTCATTTGAAGGTTCTAATATATCTACTAACTAAATGTAATAACTCATGCATGTTCTGGCAATGTTTTGTTTTGACAGGACGTAACTTTGGAGATGAAGGATTGTTTTTTCTTTCAGAGAGTTTGGGTTACAATCAGGTTTGAGTTCATTAGTCAAACACTAAAGCTCTCTGTTTTTGTTATATATATTTTAGTTATCTTTTTAGTTTACTAAGAAACTGTTACTGTGGACTATAATTGCATGCTTTATTATGTTTCAGACTGCTGAAGAAGTAAGTTTTGCTGCAAATGGAATAACTGGAACTGGAATGAAAGCCTTTGATGGTGTTCTTCAATCTAACGTCATGTTAAAAACTCTTAATCTTTCTGGAAACCCTATTGGAGATGAGGGAGCTAAGGTCAGTACAAATTCCTCCTGCTAACATTTTTTGCTCCACCTCAGTCACAACGTACAATTGTAAATTGTTGTGCTTTCTTAAATTAGAGAGCTGATTGTTTGTGTGGTGTACTATTGTTCACAGTGCTTATGCGATGTATTGGTGAATAATGATGGTATTGAAAAGCTCCAGCTAAACAGTACTGACATAGGGGATGAGGTTAGATTATTTCTTCTCTCCAAACTGGTGTTCTAATGACTACATTCATGTGCTTTCAAAAGATGGAAGAGGAAAGGTTTGTTCCTGAATGGTACACTTAAGATGCACGCTGCTCATTTCACTGTGCAGGGTGCAAAGGCTATTGCCGAAATGTTGAAGAAAAATTCAACCTTACGTGTTCTCGAACTTAACAACAATATGATCGACTACTCTGTAAGGAATGGCTTCCAGATATTCTAAGATAATAATTTTCAATGAGTTCAGTCATAGTTCACTAACTGATTCTATTTATAATTTACAAAATGGAGGTAGGGATTTACAAGTCTTGCTGGAGCTCTTGCTGAGAATAACACACTACGGAATATACATCTGAAGTTAGTCAAGTTCCCTTTTTTTCTCATATAATACAAACTTTCTGGTTTTTATCATCTTATGTAACGCTTGTTCGTGCGTATTGCTTGGCTATGGCTTTGGCTTCTTTTAAAAAAATTCTTCTGACAATCTTTTATTTGTTTGAAGTGGCAATTATGGTGGCGCCCTGGGGGCCAATGCTTTAGCTAAAGGACTTGAGGGGAACAAGTCTTTAAGGGTACCTGTCTCTTCGCTACCACTCTTCTTTCTGTTTTGCAATGCGACAAAATTAAATTACTACTCTATGTTGATGATGACTCTGAATGTTGCATAAATTTTCAAGTTATTTTACGTCTGTGTTAACTGGATTTACAATAAGTTAGATAAGTGAATATTCATACAATAATAAGCCTGAGGAAGACATTTAGTGACAATAGTTCACAAAAATGTACTCTTAAGCAATTTAAAGATTGATGGAACCCTATTTATTGTTTCCAAGAAACGCCGGTTATTATTCTTTTTAGCTGCCACAATGTTGCTGCATAAAAATATATGAGCATGCAACAGCATTGGTTAAGTTTTTGAGAGGGCTTTGATATTAATAGCTATGATATATATGCAGGAACTTCATTTGCATGGAAATTCTATTGGAGATGAAGGAGTGAATGCTTTGATGTCAGGTTTATCATTACATAAAGGTTTGTGTTTTACGACATTAATTGCCATTTTTTGGTCAGACTTTTTCGGTTTCCTGCAGTTTATCTCATGTGCATATTTTCTTAGGTAAACTTACACTTCTGGACATTGGCAACAACTCTTTTACTGCAAAAGGTGCTTTCCATGTTGGTGGATATATCAGAAAGACCAAGAACTTGTTATGGTTGAACCTTTACATGAATGATATAGGCGACGAGGTATAGTATTTTCAAGTCGTTGATCACTTCTGCTACACAATTATCTGAACTCACAATTTGTCTGGTTTCCTTTTCAATTGTGAAAATTACTCAATTGCCAATCTAGAATATTTGGGAATTTTGTGTACAAAGTAGATTATGATGGCGTACCCCAAAAAAATGTCGATTATGATGAATGAAGTCATTAAGCATATGTTTTTCATTTCAAGGTTATCAGCTTGCATTGAACTATCTACTGCGAGAGCTATCACTGTTTGGATTTTCTGGTATTTGACAGTCTTAAGACAGAACAGAGAATTTGACCGACTGAAAAAAAAAACAGAAAAAAAGAAGAGCTTGTTTGGTATCCTATTTGAAATTTTTTATAATTTCTCAAAACATTTCTTAAGAATTTTTCTTGAAAACAATTTATTTTAAGACTCGAAAACTTGTTTGGTATGCGATTTAAAAATTTTAAATCTTACAACTTAAATTGGACAAAGAGATCCAAAAAGAGTGGGTCGAGAGAGAAAGAAGAGAGAGGAGGAAAGAGAAAGAAGTGAGAGGATCGGAGGAGATAGAGAAGAAGAGGATTGAGAGAAAGAACCGAGAAAATGAAGAGAGCGGATTGGAGGAGAGACGAAAAAGGGGAAAAAAAAAAAGAAGGGGAGAGAGAAAGAAGAAAAGAGAGAGATAGATTTGGAGTGAGAGGGAAGGAGGGAGAGAAAAGAAAGGACTGATTTTAAGTTTAAAAACCCTAAAAACTCACTTTTTGTGTTTTTAGAGAATAGACTATATTTTTTAGTTAGTCTTGAGTTCAGTTTTTGAAATAGTACCAAACAAGTTTTTAAGACCTAAAACTTGAAAATTGTTTTTGAGTTAAAAAAATTGGATTTAAGTAGAATACCAAACAGGCTCGAAGTTTGAACTTAGTTTTAGTATTTCCTTTCTGAAATTTGGTACATTGTTTGTACTATAACACATACCAAGTTACTAAACAGTGCTTCATTGACATGTTTAGAGTTTTATAACTTCAAAAACCAAGTCAAGTTCCTTGCTGATATGTAAATCCTGTTCATATCTAGGGAGCTGAAAAAATTGCAGATGCTTTGAAGCAAAACCGGACGATAACAACCATAGACATGGTGAGAAGAGCATGTGTCTTTGTTAGCAACATTTTTTTTTAATGTATCTGTGTTTTTTTTAATTTAAAAAAGAAAAACGGTGTCCTGAACGTGTCAGTTTAGTAAACATGGGGATCGTTCTTACAGGGGGGAAACAACATCCATGCCAAGGGAGTCACTGCAATAGCTGAAGCATTGAAAGATAATTCCGTCATTACATTTGTGAGTCCTTAATCTTTGTCCTCTACCTTCTCTACCTTTTCTTCTATCTTTCCGCTTTTATTCATGAATGTAATGGCACACACTTCTTTCCTCTCTCAGTTGGAACTCGGTTACAATCCCATGGGACCTGATGGGGTGAAGGCTTTATCCGAAGTTCTCAAATTTAATGGAAACATAGAAACCCTTAAGCTTGGCTGGTGCCAGGTAATCCATAGTTTTTCATATGCGCTTATCTATCGGATCCATTTGAGAGAATCTTTTAACGTGTATTGTAAATTTTGTTCTGCAGATTGGTGCAAAAGGTGCAGAGTTCATCGCAGATATGTTGAAATATAATACCACCATCCGTGTTCTGGACTTGCGGGCGAATGGACTTCGAAATGAAGTGCGTTAATGTGGATAATCAATGTCTTCATACTCCATTTAACCCTTTATGATCACTCAAATCTTATGTTATTTTGCACGTTAAAAATGCAGGGTGCATCGTGCCTGGCTCGTAGCTTAAAAGTGGTTAATGAAGCTTTAACTTCATTGGATCTAGGGTTCAACGAAATTAGGGTATGGATTGACTGTGTTTTCTGTTTACCCTTTCACATGTTAGTGGTCTTTTGAACGCCATCTGACAATGGTTTTGTATTCAGGACGACGGGGCTTTCGCAATCGCTCAAGCACTCAAGGCTAATGAAGATGTGACGGTTACATCTCTGAACGTAGCCAGCAACTTCCTCACCAAATTCGGACAGGTATTCCTCATGGCGTCTAGGGTCTTCGAGTTTCACCATTTATGTTGCCATTTTGTTTTCGCTATGTAACGGTGTTTTGGATCGTGCTGCAGAGTGCTTTGACGGACGCAAGAGACCATGTGTACGAGATGAGTGAAAAGGAGATCAACATTTTTTTCTAGCAGGCTTACTTTTTAGGCCAGAAATGTAGATGCAAAATCTCGAAACAACACCGTTCTCGCGGTTCATTCTTTCCCTTGGAAGCATCGGCAAGAACTCGAAAGTCCCAGCAACAATTGACAACTGGAAATTTTGACGTTGAGAGATCATAGTTAGCTCTTCAGTGATAGGCATTGTTTGTTCTTAAAAGGTGGTCAATTTTTATTTTTTGAATTTGGGGGTGGGGGTGGGAGGTGGTGTTCATCACTCGAGTTAAAATAATTCTACAAGCTTGTGTCTGTCAAATGAACTGATAAATATTCAGACAAGTTTTGTTAAGATTTTTATGTTAAAGATGACCAACTTCTTGTAGGAAAATGAGAAATGCCTGCCAAGGACCAAGGAGACTCTAAAGAGTGGAACTCTCTGTCATTTCATGTTTTTGGCACAATATTTTATAATTTTAGTATAAAAATTTGACGTTAAACTGTGAGGTGACAATATATGGAAAGTCTTACTTTGAGGGTTTCTTTAGCATTTCTCTAGGAAATACTTGGCTCCTCACCGCGTTAACTTATTCCTCGTTACTTGTAAATTTTAGTTTGACACGTGTACATAATATTTTCATGTTTTCAATGTCTTATTTTGTGTAAGTAACCAAATAATGTTTAAATTATATTTGAACCGATTTGAAAGTCCCACTATCAGAGAAGAACTTTCATGACATGTGAAAATTCCGGTGACATGGTGGCGGTGTATCAGGCCATGAAAGTTGTCTCCCACTGTCCATATTATCTGTTAATTTTATGACGTGGAAGCAGTGAACAGAGGTCGTGGCTGTCTTTGGAAACAACATTGGTGTCGTGGCAGTCGGACTGGTTTTGATAATACTACGATGGACCATACAGACTAATGTGTCACCAGACTCACCTCCTTCATTTGACTTGAGCTTACTCTGCTGCCTCTGGTTCCCCTTGGAAATATAAGACTTGGACGACGCACTGTTTCAGTTCCCGTGCCTACCCATGACCCACAATTTTTTTTCAAGGAAAAAGAACTTACACTATCAGTGCAGCGACTCGTTGTAAGAAATTTTTGAACACATAATATTGTATTATTAAATTAAATTTACACAGTGACAAACACATGCAAGTTATTTGCCAAAAAAAAAAAGAGTACGAAAAAAGTGAATAACACCCTTGAAAAAATGTCCTGAACAGAAATGCAGGAATTTTTTGGGCGTCCGTTTAGTAAGAAGAAGGTGAAGCCTTCCTCCAGCTCAACATGAGATTAATATTGCAGTGTCAAGAGCTGTTATACTCTTACGGTATTTCAAATCAATGATGCATGACTATGAAAAAGTTTGATGTACAAAATATAGATTGGCTTGAAATATTGACACAATTGCATCCTCGTGTATCGATTTTTCTCGTACGCCTATAACGAGTACAAAGAGAGTGACTTCTTATTCTCTTGATATCAATCCATCCAACTGGACTTGAGCTGTCCTCTGCTGAATACGAAATCAGATTATTATTATTATCGATAAGTAGTTCTATCCAGCTGGGCTTCAGTACTGCTTTCCAACCGACTCGTTCATTCATTCATGCATGCATGCATTCATAGAATCTCAATCCCCTCACTGGCCATGAACAAACCATGTCCTTCCTTATCCCACGACCCATGCGTGTTGGTGCTCATGGAAATGTAATGGCCCTTTCTTCCTTTTGCCCTTGGTTTTATCGATACTGACTTCTGCACTTATTTCTTGTATTTGAAGTGAAAAAACCGATACACGGAATTAAGAGACACAAATTATATTTAAGCAGAATAAAGAAAAGTGTAATGCTCGTGTGCATGCCATGCATACTACTTCCGGAAGATCCAGCATTTAGTGGGCATATCTTCATCTTCACTGATGTCGACAAATGCTAAAACAATATGTTGAGTGTGATACACGTCCTGTTAAAATGTTATTGAGATATTCTTAAAAGACATTTCATGAAACACTTGAATAAAGGTCCTGAAAGACCTTCCTAAACGCTTTTCCCGACTAAAAGGGTCCAGTACCAACAGGGTCATATGTGGATCCGCCAGGTTCGCATGCATCCGTCAAGGCTAAGCCACAAGTTAATCGAAAGAAGTAGCCGCATTTTATCTGCATGCGATATTCATGAATGATTTATCAAGCAAGAAGCTAGCTGGGTTACGCCAAAGAACTGAAGTGGAAATTAAAATCGAGTTTTGGTTTTTTTTTTTTGGAAATATCGACAAATATTTTATGTCACCAAAGTGCACCGATATGGCGTCGTATTAGTTCAAGACTTGCCGAACAGCATGACATGGGCGCATGCAAATACGGTACAAGGGACATGGGCAATAACGTAACTCTACCAAGACGAGAACGACTATATAAACAAAAGGGGACAACCCTTTCTCTATGTACTTGAAGACTTAAGTTTTCAGAAACACTGGTTTTGACTGCTGTGAGCCTGTGAGTAAGCCAAACAGAGAAAGTAAATATATATACTGTCACAAAAAAAAATGTCGTCGCGCTTGCTTCTCGTTGTGGCCGTTTTGCTCTTCGGCTGCATGGCGGTGGTTTCGTCTGAACATTCTACCATTGAAGACCATGAAACGCAGGTTAACTAACTAGTCACCGCTCACCAGCCACTGGTCATGCATGACTGCTTTCGTTTTTTCTCTTTGGGTTCTGTTTCTGGACTTTCTGTAACTATTTCTTACTAGTTATTTATTACTTATGTGTTTTTTGTAGGCGGTGGTGAAAGGAGCTAACAGAAGGCTTTTACCATTCCCGAGTATGCATGCATGGCCTTAATTTTCGTTTCCTTTCAAAATTTCAATCTTTCTATTGCTGCATGTAGTTAATTTAACTTAAAAATCAATGACTTGCTTTTTCTTTTCTTTTTTTATAATCAATATTTTACTTGGGAAATGATTTCTGAACGCTTATTTTTTTTTTCCTTCTGCACAATGTTGTGTTTTTTCATCTTTTAAGTTTTCTTTGGATTGAATATTCTAAGGGTAAAAGATAAATAGCACTTAGTGTACTGACTAGAAAAATAGTGTATGTAAATTATTTTATTTACTATAAATTGATCTAAATTGTGTGAGGAGTATTCTATCAGCTCAAAACAACGTGCATAGATATATTTGTGCGTGACTTATTCAATTGATTTAGTACATGGTGATCAATTATTAATTAGTGTTAATGAGTAGGGTTCGCATGTGTGTTTGTTTTAATTTGCAGATTGTAAAGGGTTGTGCAATCAGAGATGCAGTAAGCACTCGAGGCCAAACGTGTGCACGAGGGCATGTGGGACCTGCTGCATGAGATGCAAGTGTGTTCCTCCCGGCACCGCCGGCAACAGAGAAGTCTGCGGGACCTGCTACACTGATATGACCACTCACCACCACCACATCAAGTGCCCTTAATTATCACTAATTATCAATTACCGCCTTAATTAATCGGAAATAAAATAAACATCAGAATACTTGTGTGCTGTATGATGTTTTTTTTATATTTATTTTGTTATTTATATTTTCTGTCAATGTTAATCGTGTGAATGTATGTTAATTTGATAAAAGTGTATTAATGCTAGAATAGTGAATTTTCGGTGTGTCGGAAATTGTTAATAGACATTGTTTGGTTATCCAATTTCACTTTGAGTAACTTCAAGACGTGAAACATGATTTAAATGTTCTTAACAACTTAAGTTTGTAAATTTTTGAATGCACGTTGGATTTCAGTAGTTAGCTAAAATTCTATTAATTTTGACTCGGAAACCGTTATTAAGTCCAGCCGACCCATTTGTATATTCGTTTCTTTTTGTTTCTAATTGTTGAATTGGATAAAGTGAAGGATAATCTAAAAATGAAAGCAAAAAATGAATGCAGAAGGCGAAAACGAGACGGAAATTTATTGCAAATGGAGGTGACAAATCAACCCTTCATCCTTGCTTATTATCCTTTTTTTTTCATTTTTTTTTTATAAATAAGATTAGTTTAGTCAGATTTCAGTATAATATGGAGCGAGCCTACGCTGGGAGGCATGAGCGGGGAATGCACCAGATGGTTGGAAGCAAAGCTACACAAATCGGTCTTGTATGTTTCCTTCGGAAGCATGGTTTCTTTGACTCCGAAGCAGATGGAGGAGTTGGCATTGGGACTGAGAAAGTGGAGCGCATTTCCTGTGGGTGGTAAGAGAATCGGAACGCAGTAAGCTGCCCGGTGAAATCATCTAGTCGGCAAAAGAAAAGGGTTGGTTTGCGACATGGTGCAACCCGCTAGAAGCACTGGCACATGGAGCAGTTGGGTGCTTTGTGACTCATTGCGGGTGGAATTCGATAGCCGTGGGGTGCGGATGGTGGCTGTGTGCCCCAGTGGGCTGATCAGCTGACTAAAGCTAAGTTTGTGGAGGAGGTATGGGAGGTTGGGGTGACAGGTAAGGAAGACGAGCAGGGAGTGATGAGGAAACAAGCGTTTGTCGGGTGCGCGAAGGAAGTAATGGAGGACGAGAGAAGCAAAGACATTAACAAGAATTCGAGGAAACGGAGGGAGATGGCTAAGAGAGAATTAAGTGAAGGGGAGAGCTCTATCAAGAGCATTGGTGATTTTGTAGAGCATCTGAGGCTTGCTAATAAGAAAGGAGAAGCAAAGGAGTTGATGAACTAGATTAAGCCTCTTACGAGCTTATTTCTTATCGATCACCACAGGAGAGAGAGAGAGAGAGAGAGAGAGAGAGATGTTGTCAATCTTACTGAAGCAAAATGGCATAGTCGTAAAACGATAAATATCTTTCAAGTATGAATTGAGTGTGCTTCTTTTTACATCAGTTTCCTCGCAACCTAGCTTTCTTATGCTACAACATCCTAATCAACATCCGTGAGAGTGATTGTTCGGCAGACCTGCCATAAGTATAAACATCATAATCAGTCCCGTCCCTTGTATCACAACCAAAATGTACTCAAATCAAAACGAAATTATTCAAGATGCAAAGTTCTAGTCTACTAACCTAGCCAGTCTTATGCTAGAACGCTCTCCTCATTCGATGATGAATCCTTGATTCTCCGCAAAGCAGCTATAAGAACAAAAATGATAGAATCAGGCCCCATATATCACAACCAATCTGTATCCAACCATAACAAATCATCGAATAAGTTAACCAAAATTCTAATGAACTTCTACTACAGTTTTTTTAGCATGTACACTTGGTTTTTATCTCGACTTTGTATTCCTGAGTTTTGGACAGTTGAAGATCTGTACTTTTACCTTTTTTCTTAAGCTTATTTCGAAAGCTTCTTTTCCTGCTAAATGCCGTCTCCTATAATAAGAAAGCAAACTAGTAATAACCAAGATGTACCAAAAAGAATCCATCGTCAATCAGCGCAGTAAAAACATAGCAATATGCAATTCATTGTCTAAAACTGAGGATTAGGTGGAAGCAAAACGGTTGAATCATAATTAAGAATATCTTGTTTCGAATTGTATGTTTTTAATCTTACCACAGGCAGATCAAGTTCTCCTGCTCTACGAACTGCAGCAACCAGGTCACGGTTAGATTCTGTATACATGCTAGTCACAAGTCCATATTGACCAGCTCTGGCTGTACGACCAACCCTGTGTATAAAGTCCACAGCAGAAGTAGCAAAATCTGCCTGAAATGAGTAATTGATGCCAAGAGTTAGCTCTTGTTCATACTAACAAATGCCCGATGAATACTTGAAACAACATAAAAACCTCAGACACACCTGGATAACATGTGATACATTTGAAATGTCAACGCCACGTGCGGCAGAATCAGTGCACACGAGAATGCCACCTTTCTCTTGGAAATCAACCAATGTCTTTGCACGGTCTTCCAAGGAGCAATCTTTATGGTATTGGTAACATTCAATCCCAGCTCTCATCAATATCTTTGCCACCGATTCCACAGCCTCAACAGTATTTGCAAACACCATAGTTCGGCACTGACCAGAAGCGGATCTCGTCTCAATTCCATGTTTCACAGCCTTTTTAAGTTCATCCACCTGAGTATCAAAAGTAACTTCAATCCACCTTTGCTTCAATCTGAAATATAACATAAGCAACAAATTAACAACACTTGCAAACACGTCAATGTTAAAACATCTACTATTAACAGAATTGACTCAAAACAAATCCCAATAAATGCAGCAAAATGAGCACAATATAGCACTACAGCAGTTATCTAGGGAGCAAAGGATAATATAAACAGTAACCTGGGGTTGTGGCAGTGGAGGTAGTTTCCACTAACCCAATCGGCCTCTGGAAACATCTTCTTCAACACTGCCCCAGCAGTTCTCTTTCCATTTGCTGGAAGAGTAGCTGCAACAAAAATGTACTGTTTACTGCGCTTATAAACTTTTCTCACTCTCCTCCAGTCTAAACTTTTTACGTGCCCAGCCTCAACCTCCTCATGTACGTCACCATCTGTCTCAGAATCTCCCTCTTCTTCAAATATGTCTTCAGTCTGAAGATCGTCTTCATCTTCTGAACTGAAATGTGATGAAGTGGGTTCTGATGGATTCTCTTCACTTGACCGTGACAATAGCTTTTCGTCAAACCGGAGCATGTGTATGAGACGGATAACCTTATTCTGGTAGCCCCCAGAGAGAAGCATATCCGCTTCATCAAATACCTGCCAATGTCAAATTGGCAATAAATCATGTGATTCCTTTTTCTATATGCATGCAATTATAGATATGTGATTTTAAATGGAGAAATAAACATACCACATATTTTACACTCCTTATAAAATCCGTACGACGGAAATTTTTTGGGTCAATATTATTCAGAAGAGCAGCTGGTGTCGAAACAATAATATCAGGTTCATTAACTGGCCATCCCTGCAATCAAAGTTTATTTTTTTGTGAGAGAGCAGTATCACAAACATTTGATAGGCACAGCGAAAAGAGAAGGTGAACCACATCCATCTAGTAATACAAGTAACACCATACAAGTGCATCATTCTATATCCAAAACTGAATAACAATAACATCAATACCTGTCTCCCACAAAGAGATACAACACTCAGAAGTGGTTCGCCATTTTCGCCACAAAGACCGTTGGCCATCCGAACCACTTGGTCTGCAAGTGTCACATTTGGACAAAAAACAAGAGAAATCTTTCGGGGTTGGGACACTCCTTGATCTGAAGAAGCAACATTCTCAGACTCGTCGTGCTCATTGCACAGCTTATCAATTAAAGGGACAAGGAAGCTGTGCGTTTTACCACTACCAGTTTCAGCTGCCACAACAACATCCTTCCCTGAAAGTATAGATGGTATGCTAGCAGCCTAAAATCCCAAAACAACAAAAATGTATCAATAAAAATTCAAACTTCGAAGCGATTTCACAAATTGGGATCAATAATCTGAAAACCCAGTTCGAGTTTTCATTGCCCCAATGGAGAAAATTGAGAAATGAAAGAATAAATTAGGGTTGGGAGTCTTAGGACTGAACTGGTCACCTGAACCAGAGAGGGTTGGCCGAGGCCGGCATTGTAAAGAGCTTGAGAAACCTTATCGGATACGCCGAGGGACGTCCACGAAACGCTTTCTTCAGTGAAAAACGTATCTCCGCCTTCCTTCCGGTACGCGGCGGTGGTGGCGGTTCCGAAACGGCGAGGGTGGCTGAGCCAGAGCAAGCTGATCCGAAACGGAGACGAAGAATTGGAGAGAGGAGAGAAGGAGTGCCGGAATTGGGAGAGGAACCTGGGCGGAGAAGCGGAGAGTTTGTAGAGCGGAAGCATTTTTACGGCGGAGCGATGGAGAATCATCTGGGGTTTTTGGGATTAGGGTTTATAAAATATGGATAAACCCTTGTTGCTGTGTGAGGATTGGGTTTGGAGATGGAGGGAAAGGTTTTGGACGGGGATACGGTAACAGCAACAGTAGGCGCGTTTCGTGACTGACGCATTTGGGTCCGTTGATTCATTTGCTAATCAGATGAGTAGTTTTGGATTTCTTGACTCAACTGAATGATAAATCAGTGACGTAAGATAATCACCCGTAAGCACATGCGTATGCAGTTTTTGCTGTCTTTCTTTCACATTGACCCCTTTCAGTCTTGGGGCTCAACTGTAAATTCCAAACAGTTAAAGGCCCTCGGGAGAAATCGAAATCCCACAATTCCACGAGTACATACGACGCCAGGATTTAGAGGAGGTTTTAGATAAGAGAAGAAGGAAAGAAATGAGCTGGGCTACTGTAACTCCGCTTCTATCACTGCCTCCTCCAAAGCTCCACCCTTCCTCCTCCTTCCTCTCTCCTTCTTCGTCGACGTCTTCGATTCCAAGTGTTCGGCTTTTAACAACCAGTAGCATACACTTTTCTTCTACTTCGCCATTTTTGTCGTTAAGAAAGCAGCAGATATGCAGAGCAGCCGGCGAATACAAATTTCCCGACCCAATTCCCGAGTTCGCCGATTCCGTAAGTTCCCGAGTAATTTACTCGTTAGTTTTCCCAAAAGATTTGATTTTTTATTCGATTTGTCGATTTTTCGGGTGCAGGAGACAGAAAAGTTGAGGACCCATCTCTTGAATAAGCTCTCCAAGAAAGAAACGTATGAAGACTCTGTTGAAGAAATCGTAGGGATCTGCACTGAGGTACTTAAACCACTTTTCGATTTAAACTTGCCTTAATTATCTTTTAAACTGTTTAATTTGCTTAATTTATGTACATTACCTTATTGCCTCGTTGGGTGGCTCGGCCTGAACTGGACTATTTCAATTAAATTAGACTAATGTTCTGGCCGCGGTTTGATGAACTTATTGAAATGCGCAACAACGGACCAAATCCCCGCCCCCCAAGCATGTTTTTTGCAGTTGCATAGCTGCTAGGTGGGTTTAAGAAAAGTTCATCTAAAGCAAAATGCAGGATTTGCACGTTACAGTTTCTGGATAACAGAACCACTTTGTGACCGAGTTTTTAGGTTGCTTATAGAAATGTTCTTGCACTGAACACCTCTGTTGTGTATGGACTTATATACTTTGCTTTCGGTATCATCTCTAGGGAAGAATCTTGTTGATTTGTAGAATACAACGGCACTACACTGTTTTTCCCTGTGATGAATCGTTTTTCGAACAGATATTCAGTACTTTCTTGCACACCGAGTATGGTGGTCCAGGGACACTCCTGGTAGTTCCGTTCATTGACATGGCCGATACCCTAAATGAACGGGGATTACCTGGAGGCCCCCAAGCAGCTCGTGCGGCAATCAAATGGGCACAAAATCATGTCGACAAGGACTGGAACGAATGGACCGGCGGTGATGAAAATTAACAGGAAGCTCAAGCTCATGGTATGCGAGGTTGTTTCTGTTGTGCTTGTAAAACTTGATGGCAAGGGAAATTTGAAAAAACTTGATGGCAAGGGAAATTTGAACGTGTGTTGGTTTGCTTTTGTTGTAACATTATGCTGTGAAAATGTATTCCTGAGGTCTATCAATGAAGAGCTTTTCCTTCTGCCTTGTGATCCCATCATCTTCTACTTGTTATTCGGTGTTGAAATTTTCGAGTCAGTTTTCGCTTTTTGTTTCGAATGATTTTTCGTAAGTACAAGGCTTAATCCAGTTTAATCGAAATCATCGTTCTCCGCAAATGAATTCGCTCGCTGATTTGTTTTGCGCTGTGAGCATGGGTGTAGTTTTACATAGTAGTCAGTTGGGGACATCTTCTGCAACGAAGGACTAAACTGTTGCATCACAATGTGGTAATATGAAAAGTTTTGATCCATGTAACAGGATAGTGCTCTAATTCATGAGGCTGTACACACACAGTCATATTTCATTTCGTTCCATCCAACTCGTAAGCAAAACATACGTGGATGACGGTTGGCTCTAGGGGAGCTAATTACAAATCTGGTGGAGATCGATCCATAATCTCTTCCCTGTCGATGAAACGCTCTAACAACTCTTTTTCTCGCAAAACTAAGCAATCTTCAGACTTGCCAAAGATGTCGTAGCGCCGCTTGGCAACATAATCATAAACCATCTCTCTCAGAGGAGTCGGGATCACCATGAAAGCACTCAAAGCAGAGTAAGGGAGGGGCAAGTGCGACAAAACTTTCAGTGCAGCTGCAGAATCATGTCAAAATGAAATTTTGGAATTCAATTGTATGCATAAACTGAAAACTTAAGACTATATTTTAAGAAGCTAATTACAAGGGGAAAATATGAGATGCAGGCCAACAGGAAAGGCAATTACAATTGACACGATTGACATTCACGTAAATGTATAATATGTATGCATAAAATCTTCCAATGTTTACAGTCTTGTTCCTTGAAAGCTGAGAGCAGAAAATTCGTCTAAATCAACAAGGCTTAGAACTAGTATTCTGTGGAGACATAGAACTAGTATTCTCAATCAACAAAGTTCGAAAATCCAATAAGTTTGTTGCTACTATTTACCATCAGAAAAAAAAAAACAGAAGAATTCCTAGAAGATTAAAGACATCATCCCAAGGGGGTCTTAATGCTATTAATAGATCCTTGGATTTGAAAAGATGGACTATGGCAAGGTTCCGATACGACTGGATTTTCTGTTGCTAATACAAAAAGGAAAAGAATAACATACAAGATGGACAGTTTAACATCACATATGTGTTTATAGAAGAATAGCAAGAAACCAAAGTTTTCTAGCAAACTCCTAATATCTGGGAAGAGAAATTGTTCATTCTGTTTTAAACATATCTGTACAGAATATATCTACCAAATAGATAACCCATGATCCAGACACCATTCCGAGCCAAAGGAACTCCGTACAAATCCAAATAGTACAAACCTAAGTTACTTAACTGACCTTAGGCAGCATGCGTCCAATCTTGTGTCTATTTTCTCATATGATATACATTCTTTCATCATAATTTCCTTAATCGAGTTCATTTACCAAACGGCGTCGACAAATTATGACAGTCCAGAAACAACACTCGAAGAATATGGATGTCTAGTACGGGTTGTTTATGAAGATACTTCACAATCACTTGGCATTATTCCTCACCGCACCATATTAAGAAAACCAAGCATTCGCAAAAGGGTTTGTAGCTCAAATGGTTAGAAGCACATACCCCTGCACTTGAGGTCCTCTGTTCAAATCCTCCTCCACAAATATCACTTGTGCGTATAAACAAAAAAGAAAACCAAGCCTTATTTGCTTCCTATCACTTTGCATTACCCAATTTTAGTTTGTTACTTCATAAACTCCGAGTTGGAAAATTGCTAACTATTTGTAATACGCAATGCGATCATATGAATTCTAAAGCACATTAACAATTACAAAGTTCAAGAAAGCTGAAAGATTCTAACCAGTAGAGCCTTGGTGATAAAGCCCGGGGCCTTCGACAAACAAGAATCGACGAAGAACGTCCTCTCGATCCAGACCACATAATCTCAGGTAAGGCTCAGCAGTCTCCGATTGAACGCAACAGAATTTGATCTTCCTGTACTTGTCCGCTTTGATCACCCACTTCACCCCTGTTTTCAACAACATTTCAGACCAAACCCCAATTTTCCATTTCCGATCAAATTGAAAACCCTAGAAATTCATATCCCTCAAAACGCACAAGAAAAGAGAAAGGGGAAATGGGGTTTCTGAAATACCTCCATGGCAGAGATGGCAGACCCCATCGTACACCACGACGCCTGGCTGAAGGAGAGTGGGTTGCACGATCTTCGCCGCCGCGGAAGCAGTCGGGTTAGAGTAGACAGCCACGTTATCATCTTCATCTTCGCCCAGATCAGCGACGTTGGCGGCAGTGCTCGAAACGACGTCGTGAGGAGACGGTGAGTTGGAAGAAAATAGACATTTGAACGAAGGAGATGGAGAAGAAAGTGAAGCTCTTGCTTTTGTAAGTTTCGGCAGCAATCTGATCAGCCTTGCCGCCGTCATCTTTGGCTCTGGTTTTTAAGACCTTTTAGCGGCGGCCCCGACTGTGGTTCAAAGTTTGTATTCCCACGCAACAGAAGAAAGAAAATGGGATCGGATCATTATAGGAACAGGAGATTTTTCAATGTCCAGCACAGGAGATGGTGTAGTATGTGTTACCATACGAATAGTAAAATTTGTGTATTAAAAAAATTAATAATTTTAAAAATTAAATTTTTCACCGTTTACATAAAATACGTAATATAATATCCGTATTTCCGTGACAATGAAAAAATTCTCTCATTTTAAGGCCATCCGTTTGCTTGGTTTCCAAGTTTTGGGCTTAACATTTTGACTCAATTAATTTGTTTCTTTCGCATATTAGCCTGTAGCTACACTGGCTAGACCGGATTATTAGTTTAGTATTACACTCAACTGATACATTCAACTGATATATTCACTCTTACGCATGTAAAAAAATTTTAAGTTTGAATTTTGTGACGGTGAATATTTGTTTAAAACTAATTTATTTTTCATTTTTTAATGTGAATATATTGTATTTAAAAAAAATCGCTTCTATAAATAAAATAAAAAATTACTTGGTTCAATTTGAGTGCAACTCGAACGGGTTGGACAAGTTAGATGGTAAACACAATCTAATCCAATTTTAATATTTGGGTTTGGGTTTGGGTTTGTCATTATCAGTAAAAACGATGGCGCGTTGGAACATCCTGCACAAATTTTTTTTGTCATTTTCATTTTTCATGTATAAACCAAAATGTTGTGCATACATTCTTTCTTTTGGTTATAATGGAAGAAAACTCGCTTAATTTTAAACCATTTGTCCACCCACCCACCCTCACCACTTGAATTATCCTAAAAAATTTATGTAGTCTAGACTTTTGCCTCAGTAATTTGGGTTTTGTCTTCATTAGTCCAGTCTACCAAATAGTCTGACTTTTTAAATAATCTTCACCGTTCGATTTCCTAGAGTCACCTTCGGTTACTGGTTAGCTATCTCCCTTTGAAGCCAAAGCAGCTTCTTTGGACCCATATTTTGCTAACACGTCACCCAGCACAGCCTTCTCCTTCATCTTTAACCTACAGCACAAGAAACAATCTTGATGTAATTTACCAATTTTGTCCTTAAAAGACAAACCAGACTGAAAATTTTCAGTAAATATGCAGCTGAAGTTGATTACCTCATGGAGGATCTGCCAGTAAGCTGCTTCTTCTTCTTAGGGGAGCTTTCTACTTTCCCTTTCACAACTGGCTTTTGGCGGGGAAGCTTCGCTTCTTTAGCTTTAACAAGTAGCTGCTTAGAGGAGGATGAATCTGCTGATAAAGACTCGGATTCCGTCCATGATTCCATGCTATCTCTGTCCCGACCATCTAGGTCTGAGCCGCTGATAGATTCCAGATTCCCTATGGAATCTTCCAGTTCTGGTTCATCGAGTTCAAAATCAGAGCAGTCGTATTCATCAAGTATGCTCTCCTCCCATGTGTCCAGGGAAGAATCATCCAAGTCAGAATCAGCTCTCTGATCTTCTTCCAATTCAGAAACTGTTAGTTGACAAGCATTATGGTTATCCAATGATTGTTTTATGGCGTCTTCCAGTTCTGGTCCATCAATCTCAACATCAGAGCCCTCATATTCATCAGGGATAGTCTCCTCCGATGTGTCCATGGAGCAATTATCAGAGTCAAAATCAGCTTTCTGATCTTCTTCCAATCCAGAAACAATTAGTGGAAGAGCACTACGGTTATTTGTTGATTGTATTTTATCCAAATTCAGCGGTGGCGTATCGACCAGCTCACATCTTACCTGCTTTTGAATTTTACCAAATGTAACACTCCGCGAAGAAAACATCTCAACGAATCTGCCATGATAGAAAAACCAATCAACTCATATATAACAGAATACCGGCATTGTCATAAAATTTAGACCACAATGCATACAACCAAGATTCAAAAGTAAATGCTGATATGCAGACGCTTGATAGTTTTCTCAACTCTCAACCTTCATACTTAAAACCGTGCCCTATCAGGTATTTCACAACCACACATATCCACATAGCCCGAAAACTTCCGCACCCTTCTTGTCAATCACTACCTTTCTTCACGTTTCTTTTTTTAAAGAGACGATATCCTAAACTACTATATCCATTATCCACAATGACGGGATTCAAACTCTATATCTACATTAAAGGGATTCAAACTCGGGTACAATTCAACAATTGCATTCTCAAATTAGAATTCCAGTTCATAAACCCTAAACCCACACATACCTTGTTGCATCTCTCTCCGTCTTGAAATGAACGAAAGCAAAACCCTACAAATGGGGTCCTTAGTTTTGTTTCCGGAGACCGCAGGGTTTATACTAATAAAAAAAGGAACCAGCTTGAAAGCCGAGCTCAAATCCCTGTGTATGTTCTTCTTCTTTGGAAGATTGAGCACCCGCACTCTAACTCGATCGGCAACCGCACCAAGCCCGTGCAAATTCAAATGCAGCATTCAAATTTGAGTGTAAAACTGGACTCAACGGACAAAAAGGCCAGACTTTTGCTGCTGTTCTTGCTTTGGTCTCCCTTCGAATTCGGCTTTTCGGAGAGCTTGGCGAGATTACTCTCGGCCTGTGCTTTAGTCTTCTCAATTTCTTCGAGCAGCTTCTCTTCAATCGAAATGTCGTACTCTTTCCCTTCGCCGAACCTCCGCGGCTTCCTCTCCAGCCACTTCTTCATCTTCCCAAACAGCACAAACGCGCCTCCGTCATCGTCTTCCTCCTCACGATCGAACCATCATCAGAGCCGCCCAATTCAAACTCCTCCTCATCATCAGAGTCGTCGTCCGTTACAACGCGGCCTTTTCGTTGCCGCTTCTGGCTGGAGACTCCCGACCCGATACTTCTCCGGGCGTGGACGGCAAAAAAACCGAGATGCGCGTGGTGAGTTCGTCGAAAGAAGCTGGTTTCGAAAATGGCGGTGGGGAGGGAGGCAGTTGAAGAAGATGGATGCGGGAAGAAGACGAAGCCCAATTGGGATTTGTGCGGTGGGAATGAGAGGGCGGCGGCGAGAAGGGATTTGGAAGTGCGCGGAGGTGGAAACCTGCCGGTGCTTATCATCTTTGCGGCTCAGGCGCCTCTTCCTGTTCCTCTTTGCTCTCTCTGCTACTGACTAACAGAGCAAATGGATTTGTTCATCAACGGCTTTGATATTAGCCACGTAGCCGTATTAATGGGCCAAATTGGGATGCAATTACAACCAGGTTTCGTGGTGTAGTTGGTTATCACGTCAGTCTAACACACTGAAGGTCTCCGGTTCGAACCCGGGCGAAGCCATAAATTTTTCAAGAAAATCAATTTTTTTTAATCGGACCCTTTTTTGGTTTTCATCAGTTGGGCTGGGTGAGCAAAGCGAATTATTTACTGGGTTTGGTTGCCCTTTCAGACCCAACCAGTTGAAACTCAAAGAGTCAAGACCCATTTGACTGTTTTAATATAAATTATAAATGACCCATTGATGAATGGTGAGACCACCAATACCTTATTTCAAGTAAATGCCTCTGTGGCAATGGGAAGTTGAAATGCCTCTATGAGTCTTTCTTCCATTGCGATAAAACGTCATCTCCCGACTTATTAATTTGTAAGACATTAAGGAAAATACTATTTTCTACCCCTTATGCCCAGCCAGTCTCTTTCTTGTTTGGCAATTTTTTTATAAGGAAAACTAATGAAAGTGGATTAAAAACTTTGAGTTTTAACGATAAAGACAAAATAAAGGGTAAAGTGAATAGTATCATGATTGACTTTTTAGTGTTAAAATGTGGTTTTTTATTAAAGTAAACAGTACTAAAAGCTTTTCGTTAAAGTTCTTTTTTTTCTATTCCTCAAGTTTTCTTTTTCTATATGAACACAAGTCGGCATTATTTAGTAGAAACAACAGAGAAGTCAGCACCAAACATGGACTTAGTAATAGAAAAAATAGAGCAAGACGCTCCCCGGGGGCTGAGGGTCATGGTTCCACCTTCCAATTCCAAACATGTTTACTTGTTAGCATTAGGGATTAGGTGAGTGAGAGCTTTCTATCGCTCTCTAATCTTTAATTATCACTTGATTGACATTTTAGTTGAGACACATGAATATGATTGATCATCCATATACTAAATACTGATGAATCATCATTGGAGGTCTAGTATTTTTGTTCTTTTCTATATACCAAATTATTATTATTTTATTTAAGAAATCAGTTAAAACGATCAAAAATCAAATCTCTTGTTGAACAGATCAAAATCAAATATAAATGACATATTGGTCGGATATGACTGAAAACATTTCAAATGAAGCTGGTTTTGGTATTCCTCATCCAATATCAACCAAGCAAGTTAAAAGCTAATTAGTTATAATAATACAACTAGTTCTATTAGTTTTTTTTTATTTGAAATCGGTTAAAATGATGAGAAATCTAATTTCTATTGTTGAATTAATCATAATCAAATATAAACGACATATTGGTCAGATATGAATGAAAAAACGGTGAAATGTTGATGAAATAACAATCTCATATCAATGACATGCTAAAAACTAATCGTTTCAAATGAAGCTGGTTTTGATATTTCTTATCCAATATCCACCAAGCAAGTTAACAACTAATTAGTTATAATAACACTACTAGCTATATTCATTATTTAATTATCTTCTATCAAACATGAGAAGAGTTGTAATCAAGGACAAGCCGGTTTTGTCAGTTGCATGACAAAGATGCAACTTCTAAATCCATTATTTTGGCATATGGGGCTTTGACCCCATCAACTCAAATATAAATTAAAATAAATCAAGGTAACATAATTAATCTACTACCTAGTTCTAGCCACTTCACAAAGAATATAGATTGTTAATCATGTTTGTTAATTTTGAGAGTCCTTATGGAATCATTTACTTATTGATACATATTCCCCAAAATCATGATTAGTTTCACAAGAGTTTAGAATCAAGCAATGATCAAAATTCTTACAAACCTACTTAATATTCAAAATCATATGTTTCTACGTACGCAAGTCTGAAAAGTCAATTTGCTAAAATAGTGTGCGTTTTATTTTTGTACCCGGATTCAAGCCTATTTTCAAAATTTAGAATATAATATTATTCGATGAAATAAAAATTGACCAAAGATTCTATACGGAGTTTATTATGGGTCGTATGGTATAGAGTGCTTGAGAGTCAAAAACTAAAAGCACAGCAAAGAAAGGAACTGATACCAGAATTCAACGGCACTAAACATACTTTTTTATTTATTTTTATTTGATTTGATCTAACTAATAATTAATTTCAGCATCAATGGAGTCTATTCATCCAAAATCTAGCTTATTCTTCAATCATTCTAACAAAAAAATAATAATAAATAAAGCCCTCTCTCCAATAATCTTTGTCTGAGAGTGGTAGATAATACAAGGCCGAAGAAGATAAAAGGGAGAAAAAATCAAAAGCAAAAAAACAGTGCTGAACTACCCACTTCGTGTTTAATTAACAATTTTAGGACATGTCAGTGTGTCATGGGGCAGCATAGTTGGACATACACAGAGAGCTAGCAGACTAGCGGTGGTACCTATGAGGCTGTAAGCTTGACCAAGTGCATAGAATAAATAAGGTACACCAAGAAAACTCATCAGATTTTTTTTGTTCTCATCCCAAACGCGATGATCCTTGGTAATATTTATTTCATCGCGATGTGTCTTCTTCTTTAACACTCGTTACGGAACGCATAGCGTTATAGGAATTCATAGTTTTACTTTCAGAGTGAAGTCTTCTGACATTTTGGATCATGCAATATATTTGTATAACTGTTAAGCTGTACGTATAAGAAAAGTATTAAAAGGAAGAAAACAAGGGTTCAATTATTTTGGATAAGAGACAGATGAATTGAGCTGAATTTTCAGGGAGGGTTGGGCCATGGAAAGTAAGGCTGTGAACTAGATATATACATCTACCTGCTGCATATATGGGGCATGCATGCACAGCAGCGAGTTCACAAAAGTCTAAAAAACTTCAAAAATGGCCACCCAACATTCCGGTCACACACAGTTACCATTTTACAACCAGCTACTTGCTCAATTCCTTCTCTCCTATATACATATATACATACATACAATATCTATATATATATATATAAGGAAATTAACGTGAAAATGTAAACGACGGTGGTACGTCATGACGACGGTGGTAATGATGGGGTTCATGACTATGGTGATGCATAGTAAGGGGGGGGGGAGATAATGTTAGCATTGACATTGGAAAAAGTCGATCGCGCGACATTGCTATTGCGGGTGCGGTACACATCCATGACACTGATGACAGCCAGTCCACAAGCTTCTCTTTTCTTTTCTTTTTGTTTTTTTTTTTTGTTTTTTTTTTTTGTAATTAACCTATTCGTTCGAGCAACAAGCTACGAAAGTTGTTGTACATCAAGGAGGAAAGAAGACAAATTCTGGTTCTATGAACTGGCCTTACAACTTGTAAAATGATCAATGAACATGTCTGGATTTACAATTTATTCAAACGTTGTTTAGTCTTTAATATCCGTTGAATTTTCGTTATCAATATATAATTACAGAGATTCATTAGAATCTCTTTTAATCGAAACACCTATATGTACAGCTTTGTAGATCGTTTACTCAATCCCTTCCACACAACATGTACCATCAAAAGCCAACTTTAAGTGCCATTGTCTCCCTTCCAAAGCTTGATGCCGAAACATAGTGGTGTGTGTATGTAAGGTTCTGAATACACACAGTTTTGACACACGTTTTTTGTGCGGTTCGTTCTGTAATGTACTTTAACGATTCGAATCGTCTATCTTTTAAATTTTTTCTTGACAATCATATTTACAAATTAAATGGCTTATTTGGAAAGTGCTTTTTAATAACTGAAAACGTTTTTAGAGAAAATATTTTTGAAAATCCTTAGTAAAAATGAAATTTAATCCTGGAAAAACACTTAAAGTGTTTTTTGCAAGAAGCACATGACGAGTGCTTTTTCCAAGAAGCCTTCAAGGGCTTTTGAATTTGTTTTTTTTTTGGAAGCGCATTCAGTCATTTAAAAACATTTTCCAAACGAGCCTAAAATCATTAAAATTTAAAACCATATGATTGTAAGATTAAATTTAATATTTATTTGTAGAACTATATTCATCTATTTTTTTTTCACAACAAAATAAATGTTTGAATCATTTTGAATTTGTCTAATTTTTTTTCAA
This sequence comes from Crataegus laevigata, assembly GCA_963580275.1. Taxonomy (NCBI): domain Eukaryota; kingdom Viridiplantae; phylum Streptophyta; class Magnoliopsida; order Rosales; family Rosaceae; genus Crataegus; species Crataegus laevigata. Next base: position 5,956,226 of record OY756940.1, read on the forward strand.
AGAAAATACATGACTACAATATAGTCAATTTGAGTTATTAAAATACATTAAAAAGTTGATCCTATAATGTAAGATCCCACATCGCCTAGGGGTAAGAATCCCGGAAGCCTTATATGTATATTTTCATCTCTAATTAGCACGAGGCATTTTGGGAGCTCACTGGCTTCGGGTTCCATCAGAACTCTGAAGTTAAGCGAGTAGCGAGCAAGAACACTCCCACGATGGGTGACCCACTGGGAAGTTCTCGTCTGAGTTCCCAAAAACAGAATCGTAAGGGCGTGCTTGAGGTCCAAAGCGGACAATATCGTGCTACAGTAGAGTCGGGCCCGGGGTGTGACAATTTGGTATTAGAGCCACTCTCTGCCCGGAAGTGTGCTGACGAGGACGTCGGGCCCCTAAGGGGGGGTGGGTTGCATCGCCTAGGGGTGAGGATCCTGGAAGCCTTATGTGTATATTCTCATCTCTACCTAGCACGAAGCCTTTTGGGTGCTCACTGGCTTCAGATTCCATCCGAACTCCGAAGTTAAGCGAGTAGTGAGCGAGAACACTCTCATGATGGGTGACCCACTGAGAAGTTCTCGTGTAAGTTCCCATAAACAAAATCGTGAGGGCGTGCTCGAGACTCAAAACAGACAATATCGTGCTACGGTAGTGGTCGGGCTTGGGATGTGGTGGACTCCGGACTGAAATGTGACATAAAATAATGTCAAAATATATAACGTTTATCCTTATATCTTAAGTACTAGCCCATATATATGCACATGTGTGTATGTCAGTATGTGTTTCCACACACATATATCGGTGTCATATGACTCAATTAAATGGCCAAAGCTACCACCGTGTTGGATGTGCAGGGAGTCAACTTACTCATTACGTGTAGTTGAGGAAAACAGAATGCAGTCCAACAACCTGATGCAACTTATTATCATTTTCAACAGAGTACAGAACAATGCTACTATCAGTTGCTTAATAGTGTTGAATCATAATTATGAATTATCTATCATTTACTATTACAGTTTAGTGATATTCATTTTCATTTATAAGTAAAATATTTTAAGTTTTATTTTCACTAAAGACGAATTAAACCACATTATTGCTAATTCATTGTGAGACTAAGTCCGTCTCTCCATTTTTTAGCGCAAATAATATCATTTGTTAAAATAAAAAAACTTTAAATCATCCCACGCAAATATAAACGGTTTGTATGCGCTTGTGTACGATTAACCCTAACTTTCTTAAAATTCAAATGTAGTCCATAAACCTGTATCAAATGTCAGATGTTTTATCTCGACCTTTCGTATTAACCCGCAGGGCTAACTTTCGGCTACTTCTTGTTGGTTTGCAACTGGCGGTAGGGTTTCTGGATCTTAAATATTTTGACTGTCAGTACTACCCAGTTCCTACCTTTATTTGTTGACTAGTCAATAACCACAGAACTGGGCTGACATGAGATCATTTTAATTGGTTTAGCTGGGACCCGGCCCAACAATTTCGCTGCCTGGTTGTTCTCAAAGGAAAGGGATTCTTTCCACTAAGGCCACAAAGTCTATTCATCTGAGTCATTAAAATTTGATTCAACGATTACAAATAGATTACTCTTTTAAAATAAAATAACTTTAATCGTTGAATTATATTACAATAGCCCGAATAAGTGGACTTGGTAGACTTGATGGAAGGGATCTGGAGATAATCTTTTATGTTGTCAACTGGCAAGTGACTTCAGAATTCAGACCGGAGACAAATACAAGCAGAAATTATAAATATAAATATTAAGTACCTTTATTATTGTTGCAAATGAATGTACATTTTATACTATTTGATAAGAGAAAAGTTAAAGCGAATCTTCTAAAATGTAATTATCTATAAATTTTTGTCACTTCAACTTTAAATGTTAATTTTCGTGTCACACTGTAAAATATTATGCAAAAAATATAAAGTAATGAATAATTCATAAAGAGTCCAACTTTTAAAAGTTTTCTAAGCATTTTCCGTTTGACAATATCTTCTCGAAGCAGTAGCCTCTCTTGATCTAGATATTTTGTGAATTAAGCCACTAGAATTATTCACCTTCACACGAATTTGAAATTGTGAATTCGTGAATGGGACGGGGTTGTCACCATCAACATGAAAAAGGTCATTTAATAATTCCACGTCCACTTGGAAAATCATTCCCATTAATGACGTCTAATTGGAAAATCATGGCAGTCCGAGAATGGCTACTTTAATTAATGACGTTTTATAATCTATATAGGCTTACTTTTTGGTATGCCATTAAACTCCAACTTAATCTCACCATTTTTTCTTAAACAAAAATATCGGCAATTTACACGCTGAAATTCAATTTCACAACATTTTATTGAGATTCTGTCAAAATGTGACAGAATGTATTGACATTATAGTGTAATTTAGTATTTGTTGAAATTCAACTGCCAGTGGAAGAAAACCGAAGAGAAGGAAGAAGACTCAACGATGAATTTTGGCATGCAGTATGAAGTCGCGAGCATCAGCATTCATGAATCAATATGAAGTCGCGAGCATCAACATTCATGAATTTGAGACTGAATCATTGTTTAATTCGACTGGTAATGGAAGTAAATCGAAGAAAAGGAACAAGACATGATAATTTTACCAAAATACTGCTTGAATAGACACCACATAAGTAATATTTCTATCATATTAGCACACCCGTCACATTTTGAAAGAATAGTCAAAATCTCGACAAAGTGAAGAAAAAATCGAGTTTTTGAGTGCAAAGTGACTATTTTTCTTTTTCAAAGAAAAAGTGAGATTGTTTAAAAAAAAAAAAAAAGGGAGGTTAAGCTGAGGTTCAAGTAACCTACAAAAAAAAGCCATCCATAATATCCCACAGTATTGCAACCTTTTACAAGTTCAAAAGTTAAATCATGATGTCACAGAGAAAGAGAGTGTTTCATTTTTTACATTTTTTTCTTCTTTTTGTGACCTATCAAAACAAAGAAATCCACCTTTCCTATCAAAAAAAAACAAAAACAAAGAAATCCACAATCTTTTCATATGTTACATCTTGCATGCTCTTATGCTCCACTTAAAGTTACAATTAAACTTTGGGGGCATTCAGTGTTTTACAATAGACTTTACATGTACATAGCTAAGAATATATTATACATATATAATCGGCACATACAATAATTCTTCTCCTGTTATCATACAAATAAGATTATCCTCTTATCACCTAGTTCTGATTTTAATGGTGTTTCTCTTCCCAAAGTTGAAAAAAATCCAGAGTTAATCCTCCAACGGATGTGGGTGTTGATAGAAGGGAAAAAATGTATTAATTCGCTGCCAACCAATAAACCTGATTGCTACAAAGAATTACCCCCCTTTTATTACATAGAATAATTTCTTACGGTATATAATTTATTAAAAAGGGTATATTCCAACTTAAATACAAGGGAAAAACACTATTAGCAATGAATTTGAGCATTGAGATCCTTTGGTTTCTTGTATCCCAAGTCTAACTGGTGTGCAGTCTTCTCCTTTTACTGTTTCTTAGTGCCACAGTACCACCTGACCCATTCTCTTTCACTGGGGCAGGTTTGCTTCTTTTTCTTTTATCCAAATTATCTCCTTTAATTATTTAATTAGATTAAACGGAAAAGTTAGGCCAATATTAGATACTGTAAAAATGTTAATATATAATTACAGTACCTTACCACAAGGTCCACCAATATTATTCTATGTCCTGTCAATCCTGATCCTCCTCCATACGTGACTGGCTACACGTTCTAGGGCACACTATATAACTAATATATGCAATCGTTGAAGGTTTAAAGGGAGGGGATAAAACAATTTAAAGACAGAAAAAAAACACTAACGAAAAAATATAATTTTTTAATTAGTTTTAATGAAAAATGACAAATAAAGGGTAAAGTGAATAGTACCATAATTGACTTTTTAGTGTAAAAATGTAGTTTTTCGTTAAAGTGAACAATACCGATAGCTTTTCGTTAAAGTTCTCAATATACAAATGAAGAAATTTGGCAGACTATGCGGAAGAACCAACCAGTTTGTGATTTTCTAATGACTACTTTGTTTCATCTCGAAACCAACGTTGTAAACAAAATTTCAAGCTAAAAATCAGAACTGTATTTTATTTCTAAATAATAAAAAACATTTGATTGGGGCAGAATGTCCGTCTTCTTCAATCTAATTTTAATTTTTTTTACACGCGAGTTAAAGTAGTTTAGAATACATATCGTTTTGTTAAGAGAAACAAATTTATACTAGAGAATAGACAGAATTAGCAAAGTGTTGCTCTAAAATTGGTTACACACTTCCAACAAACTTCTTGCTTGTACTCCATTACCGTCGTCAAAAGAACTACAAAATATTGATTTTGAAATGAAAAATCGCAAACGAAAAAATCTACAATACTTCGAGTAATGAATATTTCTCCACTTAAAGTCTTGAGATTCCATCTAAAGTATAGCTACTAAAGAAAATTGGACCACAATTGAATTAAATCTAAATATACTAACGAAATGGGAGGATATCAAGAACTTAATTGGCTATGTTTCGGCTGAGAAATTTCCAAATTTTAGGGGATTGATGCCCAATTAAAAAGAGATTATAAAATATTATAAAAGCGTGTAAGAAAGATAACAACTCTTTTCGAGTATGAACTTATAATGTATCTCACGTGTCTTTGTAATCCAGGTATGTATTTTCAATATTTTGTACCTAACATTTTGTAACAATTTGACATCAATATCTTGATACTTGAAAAATCCGTCCCCCAAATAAAATTAATTTTTTTGACAAAAAATAAAATATTTTAGATTTAATCAACCAGTCAAACGGGCCACGTGGCATCATAATAATTTACTTGTGAATTATAACAAGGGTTTCCCACGGGTGCCGTGATGAAACTCCGGTTGCCATCACGCACTCTTTACGTAATTATAATATTTTCCTCCATAAACAGAACTACACATATTTCCCTGGAAAATCACATCACTATTTGTTTTTCCTTTTTCCTACTCTCGAAATTTCACCTCCAACGAAAACGAAAAATAAAGAAATAAAAATAAATACAGAAACTTCATATTTATATCCAACGAAACTGATAGTCTCTCCAAATCAAAATCTCAAGTTTACTCATCTTCCTCACTCCCACTCTCTACCTCTCCCTCTCTCTCTCTCTCTCTCTCTCTCTCTCTCTCTCTCTCTCTCTCACACACACACACACACACACACACACAATCTCTCCACAGAGACAAGCATTCCGGCGACTTCTCGGATCAATAAGCGATGGGGAACCAATGACTCAAGCGATCAGAGACGACGGCGACCATCATAATCGTCATCATCATCATGTCGACTGTATGGAGCTCGGACTGTTTTTCGGACCTGTTGTGCGGGGAAGACTCCGGAATACTGTCCGGAGAGTCGCCGGAATGCTCGTCGGACGTGGAATCTCCGGCGTGTAGCGAAGAATCCATCGCCGGATTCATCGAAGGGGAGCGCCACTTCGTCCCCGGTTTCGATTACTTGTCTCGCTTCCACTCTCAGTCTCTGGACGTCACCGCCAGAGCCGACTCCGTTGCATGGATTCTCAAGGTAAAACGTCAAACGTTTTATTACTTCTGACATTCACAAGGAATTAAATTAATCAAATACGATTCAAGTCAAATGGATAGTGTAAAAATCAGTTCTCTTGAAACGCATGCGCGTGAGAGCTTTAGATCTATTATCTTTAGTGTCTCTTGCATTGCTAGCGTCAGGCGAAGACGCTGTTTATCAGCCGCCGGATCTATCTGTAAATTGCTTCTCAGTTTCGGACGAATACCGGCGGCTCAATTGGATTACTTCCCTTGTAATATCAGTTAATCAATATTACGTTCTGTATGCAGGTCCAAAGTTACTATGGGTTTCAACCACTGACGGCCTATCTCTCCGTTAACTACTTGGATCGGTTCTTATACTCCCGCCGCCTGCCGGTAAATTTAATCTTCATTAGCGATTAAGCTGAATAATATTTAAGATTATATCTTAATTATTGGTGAAACACGTAATTACTTTATTGACTATTCTAAGTACGTATAGACTTTTCAAACGTACGTGAAAAATCAATCGAACAGAACAAAAAGTCCACTGTACAATCTGGACAGTAGGTGATTCGTTGTATCGTACTATTACGATTACGATCCTCTAAATTAAACTCCAGATTTTTTATTAGGTTAATCTGACTTTATAATTACCACAGTATTAAAGTACAACGATACTAATTATTACATGTCTTTTTAATATTAACTTTGTTATTTTTTCTCTGACACGTGCTAATACTTCTAGCATTGTGTATCGAGTGCAAACCAACAAATTACACAGGAATCTTAATTAATTAAGTCCATATGATGACGATAATACTTTTTGTAATAATACGCGTTTTGTATGTTTATTGTTTGATCAGCAAGCACATGGGTGGCCGATGCAACTTTTAAGTGTTGCTTGCTTGTCCTTAGCTGCTAAGATGGAGGAACCTCTGGTTCCTTCGCTGTTGGATCTTCAGGTATTAATTATTATACGTAATCAACCCTAATTTTTTCTTAATCTAGACTTATTGATTTTAATGTGTTTTTTTTTGTTGGAATATTGATTTTAATGTTTAGTTATGGCGATAATATTATAAAACAGCTAGCATGTCACTATAATGTAAGATGTACACGTGTCATAGGTGGAAGGTGCCAAGTTTATATTCGAACCCAGAACAGTCCGCAGGATGGAGCTTCTGGTGCTGAGCGTGTTGGATTGGAGGCTACGATCCATAACACCCTTCAGCTTCATCGCTTTCTTTGCATGCAAGCTCGATCCGACGGCAACTTTCATTGGCTTTCTCATTTCACGCGCCACGGATATCATCTTATCCAATATCCAGGGTACGTACTGTACGTAATATTTACATGCAGATTTGTATATCTATACGTAATACAGTTGTGTAGGTGTACGTACGTATATGCATTGTGATCTTGTAATTAATTAGCTGTTATTCTTGACTTTTGTTGTTACTTAATTCATAATTATGTCGATCCGCAGAATCTAGCTTTCTTGAATATTGGCCATCATGCATTGCGGCGGCGGCAATCCTCTCTGCAGCCGATGAAATCCCTAATCTGTCACTTGAAAACCCTGAACATGCCGAATCATGGTGTGACGGACTAAGCAAAGTAAGCACACATTATGATTGCTTTGCAACATGATATTTTAAATTATTTTAATCTACATGTTTACTTTAATTTGCAAATTCCGAAATATATCCAATTTTCTAATTAATTTTCAGGAGAAAATAATCGGATGCTATCGATTAATGCAAGATCTAGTGGTTGGAAATAGTCGGAATAAAAAGTCATCACCCAATGTGCTACCACTCCAACTCCGAGTTACGGTTCGGGGTAGAATGAGGTCGAGTTCGGACTCATCGTCCTCGTCATCGCTCTCATTATCTTCGCCATCGTCATCATCACCGATATCATATAAAAGGAGGAAACTAAATAACTGCTTGTGGGTAGATGATGACAAAGGAAACTCCGAGTAAGGGGAGATGGGAATTATAAATAAAGGGAAATGAAAATGGTGGTCCAAAAGTTGTCTAGAAACCTCATTTTTAGGAGGGGTTTTGGGATTAAAAGTTTTGTGTAGATTATGGTATATATAATGTCTATGTATGAGAGTTTGGTGAGTTTTGGAGAGATTTTATTATTTTATTTGTTGTTTTTGTTGGTGGGCATTGCCATTACTCATTATATAATGACTTTGCCGATTCCCAAGGGAGGGGGATTTGTTTTAGTAGAGAGATATGATGTATAAAATAGTGGAGTCATGGAAGCGTGAATGAAGTGGGGGATTGAATTCAAAGGCCTCATTGAAGTTGGTGGGACATCAAAACAAGGAAAGAAAAGAAAGGGTTGGCAAAATTAGGGATCGAGCTTTGAAATTTGAGCAGTTTTTGCTGAACGAGACCAACATGGAGTCAAATGAAATTGAAATGCATGAATTTTATGCTTTTATGAGCGCTACGATGCTGTTTAAGATAATGTGATCCGGGTGTCGTTGCTCAAGTTTTTCTCCTCATTTGGGCTGATTATGCTTCGACTCCTCAACTGTGTGCGTTTTTTTGACGGGAAAACCAAATGAACGGGTGGAGGTGAAGACTGAATACGACCGGTGGCTTCACCCAATTTAGACTTTTGAGAGGTGTGCGGGCTCTCTCACACTGCTTTGGTGGCAGAGTGCGTGGCGCACACCTGTGTATGTGTGCATTTTTGGCGGGAAATTGCCTCTTTTATTGGCCTTGAGGTGGGCCTATAACCATACTGATGAACGTTCACACGGGTGGTGCATGGTCACTCGTGTCTACACCTTTTTTTATTTCTCTTCATTTATTTGATTTTTTCTATTTAAAGAAAAAAAAAGTCACGAAGAGGAGAGACCTTAATATTGTCCTTAAAAAATACAAAGGTCTTTGGGGCCTTTTCATGTGTGTTGTATTTGATTCGTCATCAATAAAATATCATCAAGATTTCTTTCATCTCTCTAGCTATCTCTCTGGCGCATCATTGACAATACACAATTTGTAGCTTGGTGCTTTATATTGATTTATTGTGTGGAAGTTTGTGAGTGATTTTAGCTCCTCTGCAAAGTGAAGGCCACATTTGGTCCCGCGATCAATAAAGACCGTTCATTCATCGAACGTGACTGTTCATATTAAGAGACAATTTGATTTCACATCCCCACACATATGAACACCTCTCGTGACCAACAATTAGAAAATTTAACGACTCATTGTAAGTAAGTCACGTGATGAATGTTGTTCACTTAAAACGAATGAATTTTTTTTTTTTTGTGTCACTTTGAGTAAGTCACTTGATAGATGTTTAGTGGAGATATCTCTCTAGTTGTACGCACAAACATATATATATAATTATACACAGACATATCTCTAGTAGCAAAGCAAGTTATTTAAAGACCGGTCCGTGGCTGTTCTAATATCTATACCAGATATCAGACAACCCTGCCTGATATGCATTGATATTTCACCTTCACAATTGTATTTAATTAATGGTCAGCTAAACGAGTAGGGTTTCAGTTCGTTAATATGAAAATTAAGGTGGGCGCCAGGCTGAGATGAGATGAGATGATATGGTGGGAAAAAGCCAAGTCCTTGAAAAGGTGCTTTTAATTAAGCATTACAGTTACAGCTTCTCACTACAAATAGAAAAAGGCCAACTAAGAGCATGTCATTTAGTCACAGGTCCCCGACATAGGGTACATTATTTTTGCATGTAGTAGCATCATACATTATGGCCCTTTATGTACATATGGCTTGTAAAAGGTGACCATGCATTTAAAGCAACTGCATGCATTAGTCATGCAATCTTATCAACTTCTCGATTAATTTTCCAGGTGGCAATATGCAAACCAATCGAGTATCCATCATCTCTCAAATCTTCTACGTTTCTTTTATTTTTCTTAGTTTTACTCACACACACAAGGCCCAAAACTTACTAATTAAGGCCAGAGGGGCACGTGCCCCCCAGTTTTTGGCCAGTTAAAAAAGTGGTGTGAGCAAGTACCAAGGCTCCGTTTAAACCGCAATCATTTTCCGTCGATGCGACATGAAATTGAACTACAGCGGATAATAATCAACTCACCACTATTACCAACTTTATCTCTTGCTCCTCATACAGATTTACTAAGAGGCGGGTTTAACACATATAAAAAGGGATCATTTTCGGATTCATTTCTCTTAATCTATCAAGTTCGAAAATCCGGACTATTGAAATTTGATTAAATAACTATAAATAAGGGCCAACTTTAAAAGTTATAATAACTTTAGCCGTTGGATCAAATTTCAATGGTCCGGATCTACAGACTTAGTGGATTAGGAGGAAGGGATCTGTAGATGATCCCTTTCCAACACATATATTGTTAGTTGTATAGTTGATTTTGATAGCTGAAGATGAAGAATTATCTCCCATAGTCTAATAAATTTGACCTCCTAACCCTATATGTATATAACTTATCTATTTGTTCACTCTAACAATATTGACCCTAAAATACGCTTAAAATGGCTAAGCACACGATGGGTATGAATTGAACAAGTGCTGGACAAAATGTCTCACTTAAAATTAAAAAAAAATTGACGAAGACTTGCATCTATTATTGCTTAGTTGTGCTCGCACAAACATTATTTTTAGCTTCGGCCTTGCAAACACACATCTAAATTATGTCAATATGGCTGTTTAAATGGACCACCATGAAATAAAACAACCAACGTAGTGATAATTGTTGGAAAGAAAGTACACTTTCTCCAATTCCTCTTGGATGGTTGCCCTTTTAGGATATAATAATGCCATCATCCATCGAGGACATCGAGAAAAAGCATCCATGCTACCAAGGTCTAAAATATCGATGATATCGAAAATATCGGTAGTCTAAAAACACGGAAATTTCGATGAAAATATTGAGATATTATCAATATCAATAAAAATTGAATAAAAACCACAGAAATTGTAAGAAAAACTTGGAAATTTTTATTGAAACTTTGCAGGATGTTTATTTAGTCAATTATCTATTAGTGTATCACAAAAAATTGAAAGGAAATGCATTGCACGATGGATTTAACTTATTTAAGTTGATTATATAGCGAGCTGGAAAACATTGTGAGTGTAGAAAATATGTAAATATTTTAGCATATTTTCACAAAAACATAAGTGATATGGTGGTCAAGGTGTTGAAGGAGTAAAATAGGAGGGGTTCAAATCCCCTTGGTGTTTTTTTAAATATAAAAATTTAAAAAACACGAAAATTTCGATGAAAATTTCGAGATATTATGGATATTTTAGACCTTGCATGCTACCATATTAATTATTAAATTTTAGGGTTTCTACAGTGTATTCAGGTTTTACTTTGTTTGAGAAAGTTTGAATGTTTAAATTTGATGGACAAGTGTTGAACAAATAAATTAAGTAAATTCTGAGTTGAGAAAAACATAGGTTTAGATAATTTATTCACATTGATGAAGCTTAGCTAGTCAATTACTTGCTGCTTTACAAAAAGATTTAATTAAGTTTGTTTCGACAATGTGGATCCCTTGATCGATCCATGCTGTCGGAATCCACTTAGTAATTTAATTAAATGAATTTATTTAATTATGAATGGAACTTGCTAATTAATCAATTCATGCAACATGGAATTGCCTCATTAGGGCCAGCTAGCTAGGGTTCTTTTTATTCGGTGGGAGCCATGAAGATTAATTTGGACCACACGGATCCGTCACCAAATGCCAATTCGGATCCACCATATTCTTCTTCCCCCACTAAAAAGGTCACCCATTAGAGAAAATGCAGGTCCGCGGGTTTGGTGATCAACAACTGATAAACCTAATTTATTCACAATTAGCCTACCTCCTAGCCCTATGGATGATATGCGACAAAAAAGCTTAACTTTAATTAAAACATAAATCTGACGGGAAATGGGACAAGCCATGGAGCGCAATGACATTGCTATCAAACAATTTTAATCACACAAAATAAATACAGATGGTTCATCTTTATCCAAGATCATATATTTTTATTTTTCCGCAGCAGCAGCCATAGATGGTTCTGTTTACATCAGTAGATACAAATGCAGTGCTGATATTATATGCTTTTTATAGTGCCCTAACTCAAATGAGCATTGAGCAGTAGGGTTTTTCAGGGTCCCTTGAGTATAATTCGATGGCAGTATATCGAACCCACGATGGTGACGTGACGCCTTCTCATTGGATATAAAAAGGTGAAAACGTTTTTTTTTGTTTTCTTTTCTTTTCTTTATGCACTTTGTTTTTTCTGAATAGAAATAGGAAGGTGGTGGTGCGGTGGATCTGTGAATTTGGATTTTGTAGGCAATTTCTTTCCAACTATTTATCCCTCCCATCATGATCAAGGCCAAGCAGTAAAGTGTGGGGATGATTAACATGTTGCTATCATTCACCTATTATATACCAAGCATATGTTGAAATATTAGATGCGGAAATTGACAATCATGCATCAACTGTTGAATTTTGAGAAACTTGAGATTACTGTAGACCATAGATCAATTAGCTAGAGATCACATGGGTAAAACTCAAATAATTAGAGCAAATGATTATTACTTTTTCCCAAGTACAAATCAAGTTTAAGATTCATGCTATTAAACTCGATCGATCACTCATTTTGAGAATGAAAATAGGTGATTTGTCACTTAAACTTTAACCGATTATATTAATATGTAGCCATGTAATTTGTTTATCATGAATTGTATATGAGGGAATGGAATTGCAAGGGCCCAACCCTCTTATTTTTCCGTGGTGAAAGCTTGTCCGCATGCTTCTTTTTCTCTTAACAAAACGGGGTTCCAAAGTGAGGAATCCTAAGTATAAAAACCCTAAAGCCAAAATTTCTTTTTCTCTCCTAGTGCTCAAAAGTAAGAGGTTTGGATGTGTAGGGAGCAGAATCTAGCTCTTTACCTACTCTTTTTCTTGCGGAATTTTCAACTTTTTGAGGCCAAGGACAAAGATAGAGGACCCTAAATATTCATCCTTTAAAGGTCATCTTTCGTTGTAAAAACCATATGCTCGTGGGGTTTCTGCAAAAGTCCATAGGCCCCTTAAACTAAAGGGTTCAAAAGCTAGAATGATGCTGAATATTTCAGATATCAGATATGGGTTTTGATTTTATGCTGAATGCAAGACACCACCATTCTCAAGTCCTTGAAATACTCATTGTCCCCATCCCCCATGTAAAAGAATTAAATCAATTAAAAGAAAAGATGTTCAAATTAAAATAGAAAATTGGGAAATCGGACAAAATTGTTGAAATGATTAGTTTTTCAGTGTAGCAGTACGTTACCGATATTTGATCGATAAGAAGTCATCAATAAGTCATCAGTCATAATTGAAATTTGATTTTGGTCATTTAAGCAAAATTTTCAAGAAAAGATCGAATACCCCTCCAACACCTGTAAAATTCATGCATTTGTCTCTTCAAAATGATCTTCCAGCTCAATCGAACAGATGACATGCAGATGTAAGTAAAAGTAGTATCTGTATGGGGAGGCCTAGTGCGTGTGTTTGGCTTTATTTTTACAACTTGATCAAATCAAAATTGGAGAGGACTCTTTGGATGCCACGAAAAGAAGTTGGAAGGGGTAGGAGCTGATGTACGAGGGCCGGTTGGCTATTATCGAGGGAGCGTGTATGTCTGCTATTTTTCTTCTTTCTTTTGCTTTTTTGATGGTGCCTGGAGCTGGACCTCCATTTTCAAGAGTGGAGACAAAAGGGTCGTCTGTTTAATCATCAATATACATTAAACAGCCACCATCTCTTCGTTTAGATCATATCATGCATATGCATCTTATTACTTATATATGTACACATAACATATTTTTGTTTTCTTGTCGTAATTTAATCAAAAACAAACAAAATGTCTTGCCATAGTTGAAATTAAGGAGCATGTACTGAGGCATGATTGTCTCAAAACCTTATCAACAATGCATGTTATCAGTCTGACAATTTAATGTGTTGTACTAAGCGATAAAAGAAAATTATAGCACATATGAGGCTAAACAACTCACTAGACAAGTAGATTGCACAAAAAATTTGTTGAGCCATAGTCGTCTCAAAGCCCTTATCAATGATGCATGTTAATATTCTAACGTGTCATATATATTGTGTGCCAAAATGAACTTATCATACATATATATGAGGCTAATTATCAAATCATTAGACAAGTAGATTGCAAAAAAAAAATTATTGAGCCATGGTCGTCTCAAAACCCTAATCAATGATGCATGATAACATTCTAACGTGTCATATATATTGTGTGCCAAAATGAACTTATCATACATATATATGAGGCTAATTATCAAATCATTAGACAAGTAGATTGCATAAAAATACATTGAGCCATGGTCGTCTCAAAACCAATTAATAAATCACTAGACAAGTAAATTGCATAAAGAATACTTAACCAAGTACGACTGCAAAATGTGAATTTGAGTTTAGTAAGTCGTGTGCCTTAGCTGAAAAGGACATTAGCCGAAAGCTCCTACTCAAACTGCATTAAAAGAATAACCAGGGCAAAGACAAGATTAGAAAATTGCCTGATTATGTTTAGGTATAGAACACTGACTGTGAAAGGTTGTGGCCGTTGAAATTTTTTAGGGGTAAAGGCATAGATCCCTTTATCTTGGGTGCAAATTGAAATATATGCCCCTCACGGTTAATGACAATTAAAACGAGGAATTCAAATATTTCCCGTTTGAATTTCGTTTTAGTTTCTTTATCCTCATGAACATGTTCTAGCTACTTCTTAAGTGGCATGGCAGTTCTCCTCTGTCTTTGCATGTGGGAATATGTTACAGAAAGAAAAAGAAAAAGGGTGAACGCATATAAACTATTGATTCTAGTGCATTCCACTTCATTAACCCATAATGGAAAAAAGAAACAAAAAAATCTTTAAAACGAAACGTTAAGAGCATGATAGAATATTTGTATCTCAACTGATTAAGAATTCACTCGAAATTTTGTATTCAACTCTTCCTTATCAATATTGATTTTCAAAACAAAAAAAAAATCATAAAAAATGAGGGAAAAAAACCATAATGTAGGATTTGGAATTGGATGCGAACTTATCCATAGGCCAACGATCGCTAATTGGGGTGGATGCTTTTGTTTAGCAGAAAGCTTCCTCCAGAATGTTTGATTTATTAATGCAAATTAAGTTGAAAAGAAAGTTCACATTGCTTGAGAATAAACGTGTTTAATTTGTAGACACACTTTTTAATTAGCATTAGACATTAATACGAAGCACTTCTCTCTATGTTAATTGCCTTTTCCTATTTGACTGTCTCCTCCCAACGCGGTAGTAAACAAGTAATTTAGAACTTTTGTGGTTTAAGCAAAGTACAATAACGTGCAGGATCCAAAACTTTATTATTTTCATTTTATTTTAAGTTTTTTGAGTTTCCATTTGTATCCAAAACTTCTCTCACTTTACCACTTATTTAGCACGCACAATAACACATCTTTTCTTTGGTTTTATTTCCCTAAAAAAGTTTCTTCTATGCTCTACTGTCATGTAGAAAAACCTGTGTATTTGCCCCGGACTACGTCATTGATAGAGTAATTCTAAAAAAAGCACGGAATATTAAATTGGGGCTTAATCTAAGAAAATTGAGGTTTACTATAAAACCAAGGGAGATTATATTCACACACCCCAAATTACTTCTCCCACACCTTTTTAATTTTTGAATATTTTTCTATCAAGTGTTAGTGGTGTGTAGAAAATATTAAAAAAATTAAAAAGGTGTGAGAGAAGTAATTTGGGGTGTGTGAATATAATCTCTCAAAATCAATTGATAATGTATGGAGTAGTCTAACTTACTTATAAATTCATGTAAGGTCCATTATTCCATCAATTTAGGATTCATTCTCAACACGCCCCCTCACGTGTGGTGAATTTTCAAGTCAAACACTTGAGCAACACAAACCGGATGGCATGGAGTGCGTGTGGTCATTGAACTTCACACGTAAGTCAACTCACTCTAATACTGAGATTCCAACATAAAATCAATTAGCAGTATAGAGAATAACTCAAATTACACAGAGGCCCATAGGATCTGAAACCCAAGCGTAAGCCAGCGATCTTAAAATACTGGCCCGTTACAATTCTATGACAAAGCCAACCGGCCCAATTCAAATAATATTACTGTGGTTTTGATTTCGTTAGAATCATATCCGCCATTCTGAATGTCGTGGTGTACTCCATAACTAGGGATGAACAAATACCCATTGGTTATGGGTAACCACGGTTATTCGCCCATTTAAATTAAACGGTTACGGTTATGGGTAACTGTTTAAATAAATAAACGATTATGGGTATAACCGTTTACCCGCTAAATTTAAATGGGCGGTTATAACGGTTACCCGTTTACCCGTTTACTTTAATATATATATATATATATATATATATAAAATTAATTAATTAATTAAAAAAACCCAGGACCTCCGTCCGCCGTTTGTCTCTCTCTCTCTCCTCGCTGCTCCCTCTCATCTCCGCTTCTCTCTCTCTATCTCTCTCTCTCTCTCTCTCTCTCCCCTTCGGCCATGGCGGAGATTAGATCGTGTTGGAGCCTCGCTACCTCAATCTCAAGCTCCATCGCTCTAATCGCAACCGATTCCAGCACATATTTCCCCTCATCAGTCCGTTCGATCACCAACTCCATCTCCCTAAGCCTCTCCTTCGTCTCCTTCTCGCTGCTCTTCAATTTCTCGATCTCCGCCGTCAATTCCTAGATTTTCTCTTTCGTCTCCTTGTTCTCGCGCTGCAGCTCAAGCTTCTCCCGCTCCAAACCCTCGACCTTGCGGCCCAACTCCGCCGCCTGATTAGCATCGAAGAAATCCTCAGCCGGATCGGCCACGATTTCAATCGTCGTCTTCTCTGCCATTTCCAACCCTAAAACAACAACAAAATGCCAATCACAACCCGCAAATAAAAACTACAAAACTTCAAAATCCCTATTTGGCAGTTTTCTCTATCAATTTTCTTGCAATTTTTTATTTTATCGGGGAACGAAAGCATGAGAGAGAGAGAGAGAGAGAGAGAGCAAACCTGAAAGCAATCAACAATGGCGGTTCAATGATCTGCAAGCGTGCGTGGGATGAGAATGTTGCGAGTAAAAATGGGTTAAAAAATGGATAGCGGGTAAACGGGTAAACGGTTACGGTTAAATGGGTACGCGGTTATGGGTATGGTTAACCGTTTATAAACGGTTATGAGTATGGGTATAACCGTTTAGGCAATTACCCAACGGGTAAACGGTTATACGAGTATGAGTATAAACGGTTATGGATAAATAACCGCGGTTACCCACCCGTCATAACCATTGCCCATCCCTATCCATAACAATGGCGCTCCACAAACCCTGTGGGTGTGGCCCTCTCGTTTCGAGCCCAGCACTCATTCCTCCCTCCAAAACCCCAATGTCCACCGTTATTCATATTCTTCGTCCGCCACTACCCATATTCAGAAACTCCGCCGTAAAGCCGCCAAGAGCCACGACGGCGACTCCTCATAAGTATGTTTATCCTGACCCAATTCCCCAATTCGCAGAATCTGTAAGTACGTTTGAAATTTTTTGGCTTTTAATGTGTCGAGTTGATCTGAATGCATGTTTGTGTTGTGTAATTAGCTCGACTTGTTTGTTGCAAGAGACTCAGAAGTTCAGGGCAGAGCTTTCCAGGAGGTTACTTAAGGAGAATGAGACTTTTGGGCATGACCTCCACAGTGTGGTAGACGTCTGTGCAGAGGTATGTTATTCATATCTCTAATGGGTTTTCTTTCCTCGTTTTCTGTGTTGAACAGTTGATTGATAAAAATGATAACTTTAGTCGTGTAATTTGAGGGAGTTGTGTCTTAACGTAACAAAACCATAGGCCACCATGTTAGCTATGAATTTGAGGGTAGCTAATAGAATGCCATTGTTTCACCAATTTGGAGTTGCAAATAATTGATGCACCTAGGGGTGGGCACTTAGAACCGAAAACCGAAACCAAAACACGAACCAAATCGAACCGCACCGAATGGTTTGGTTTTGCGGTTTTGAAACGGTTTCGGTTTTAAAACCGAACCGCAACATAGAAAACGGTTTGGTTTCGGTTTTGGCTTTTTAAAACCACACCGAAACCGAACCACACAGTAAATATTAACAAACATTTAATTAAATGTCCATATTAGATTTCATGTTTTAATTGGTCGTTTGTTAGAATCTATACACTTAGTATGGACTAAACCACACTAGGAATAGGATGACAGAGAATTGTACTCCGTTGAAAACACTCATAGACGAGTAATGTTACATTTACCATATATTTGTACTATATCTCTAATAGAGGTAGGGTTCACAATGCATGTGGGTCTCATCTTTATTAGTGGTACAAATTATAGTACAAATAGGTAGTAAGAGTTGCATTTTGCTCATAGACCTCTCCATGAAGTCCTTTTTTTTTTTTGTCAAAATGTTGTCATAAACACTTTTTATTTTATTATATTAAAACAATTTTAATCATTTTAAAGACACGTTCAAATATACCAACAAAAAAAATTCATAAAATTTAATAAAACCCCTAAAAGGTAGTAACAAGTAATTTGAAACCCTCCATCCATGTTAAAAAGGGGCCAAAATGGATTTTGAGATTGACATAATTAGATTAGGGAGCCGACATGGTTCAAACCCCTGTCGTAGTGTAAGGACAATACTCTTCTCCACCACTGTGGTAGAGGGCCACTTTCTGGCATAACTCCTTACTTTAGTCCTTCAAATTTGAAATCGATAGAAGTAGTCTATGAGTTTATGCACCATCAATCATTTTGGTCATGCTGGGAAATTTTTTCGTTGTTACTATGAGTTAGAAAAATAGTATAAACTAATAGTGAAGCCACCAAAGAAATTTGTTGGTGTTGAAAAATATTTGGGATGTCCTAAATTAATTTTAGAAAACATGTGGTTCGACTAAAACGACTCAAATTTTGGCTTATAATGAATCTTGTAAAAGTTTTTAAAATCGATTGGAAAACGTGAGTAACTTACAGTTTTTGTGAAAAAATTAAAATTTTTAGTTTTAGAAAATATCTTACGTGGGAATTAACGAAAATGTTGCAAGACATTTGGATGTGATTTTTCCTTTATTAGGTCCCAAAGCTATTTTTCATTAATTTTTAAAGTTGAAAATAGAAAAAAATAATGAATGCTAATAGTGGAGCCCCTAAAGAGATGTGTAGGTGTACGAAATCTTGGAAATATCTTAAATGAACTTTTGAAAACATGTGATGCGAGTAGAATGACTCCAACTTTAGCTTATAACGAATGTTGTAAAAGTTCTCAAAATCGATTAGAAAATTGTGGGTAACTCACAATTTTTGTGTGTTTTTAGCTTTAGGAAATATTTTGCGTCAGAGTTAAGATCTTGCAAAACCTTTGGATGTGATCCTACCATTTATTAGGTCTTGGAATAATTTTTATTGATTTTGAAAATTGAAAAATAAAAAAAATCTTTAAATTTAGATTTTAAATCTAGATTTTAAATCGTTGATTTTAAGTGTTTAAATATGAATTAAAATATATTTTCTATAGAAAAAACATATTTTGAAGAACATGAATATGATAGTTTGTTGTTATGGTAAGATAAATAAAAGAAAAATTAACAAATATTAAAAAAATAAATGAAAAATTAACATGAATATGAATTATAATATAGTCGCTAGAGTTCTAGCGACTTGATATGGGATTAGTCGCTATCTTACTAGCAACTCTTAAATAAAGGAATCGCTATCTAAATACCGATCGTATATTTTTCTATTTTTTAAATTCTTTTCTCTATTTTTCTTTAAAAAAAATTAATGAAAATGGTTTGAAAACTTAAATACGTTAGTTTATTTAAATTTAAATACTTTTAGATTTAAATTTAGATTTGTATCTTGTTTTCAAATATTTGTCATGGATTATAAGAAACCATTCTGCATTTCGGCATCTACAAATATTTTTGGGGCCTCGCCATTGTTTATTAAATTGAGAATATTTGTCATTTTAATTCTTATTTAAGTAATTTTTTTTATGAAAATGATTGATGGTGGACAAATTCAATGAACATTTTTAACTATTTCGAATCCCAAAAATGAGAGTAAAGAGTTATGTCAATCTCGACAATTTTTGGCTAAAAGAGAGGGAAAGTCGTTGTTGGCGAGAGATTTTGTAAGATCCCGCATCGCCCAGGGGTGAGGATCCTGTAAGCCTTATATGTACATGCCCACCTCTAATTAGCATGAGGCCTTTTGGGAGCTCACTGGCTTTGGAGTTCGTCGGAACTCCGAAGTTAAGCGAGTTCGGGCAAGAGCAATCCCAGGATGGGTGACCCACCGGGAAGTTCTCGTGTGAGTTCCCATAAACAAAACTGTGAGGGTGTGGTAGGGGCCTAAAGTAGACAATATCGTGCTACGACTGTGACAGCCCGTCCCAAAATATTATTCACGAGGATGTGAATTGACGGAACTGCCCTCGAGCGTAGAGGTACATTGATAAATTGAATTAAATTATTGGTCCAATTTCATAATTTCCTACATTATTGGGACCAATAGAAAGTGAAAGAAGATATTGTTTTTGATTGGTGGTTTTTGGACCACACTTTGACAACCCTCACCAAAATTAATACCTAAGTCTAGTGGGCTAAGCCCAACTTACCAAATTGTTTTAAATCCAAAGTCCAATTATTAGTAATTAAAGCCCCAGGACCCGGCCCAGTTTTCTTTTCTTTTCCTTCCCTCTCTTCTTGGCGCACCGTAAGCCTTCATTCCCGAAAGCTCACCGTCTCTCCCTGTTTTCTCTGGCGCCGAGAGACGCCACCCTCACACTTCCCTCTCTTCATCACTCAATCATACTCTAAACCACCATTTCTTGCATCACCGTGGCCTGGGAAATCTGGCGATATCCTTGCATGTGTGATCGGTGACGGGAAAGAGTTCGAACCCGTAAGCTCCGAGAGCCTCGAGCTCTATCCTACAAGATCAGGTGAGATTTCTCGTTTAACCTTTACGTTTTTAGGATTAATCCTATCTGGAGTTAATGTGTAATGAAATTTGGGGGACTCAGACTTCTGCAAATCATCCCTACTTGCATGTTGTCTCCGACATCAAATTCCAGCTTTTAGCTGTCGAGTTTGAGGTTGGTGATGGCCTGCAGTGCCTTTAACCTCCTTGTACTTCAACCTTATAGGAATTTGAGGTTTGGGGTTCGTTAACCCAACTCTAATCCGTGCATGCATCAATCTTTCTGATTCCAGTTCTGACAAGGAAATGGAGGACGAACTCCGGCGAGTTTGAAGTCCACTTCTCTTCCTAAAACCTATTGCAGTGTACCGGGGTAAGTTTCCGAAGTTAATTGTGAAGCTATTGAGATGTTAATGGTTTTGGGAATCTCTTTTTGATGCATGCATACTTTCCATACTCTCTGCAGTCTGACAATTTTCCGAAACAAAAACTATCGAACCTGAACTAGATTTGATCTCCTTCTCCTAAACTGAGTGTGTGGTTTATATATATATACATATGTTATACTTGTGTGGTTGCTTGGAGAACGTAGAGTATAAGGCTGTGTGTATATGTACCGTGTGTGAGTAAGTATGCATATTCAAATGGGGTGCAGTACATGTGGTGTGTGTGCTGTGTGGAGTGGGTGTGTGTGTGTATAGGCTTTATGCGTGTGGTGTATACAGATACATATATATGTAAATATGTAGGTGGTGTGTGTGCTTTGTGTGAATGTGTAAACTGTGCAGGCATATGAATGTGTGTGCATAAGTATAGGAAGGATATATATATATAATTACAGGAATGTGTGTGTTGTGTACTTGTCGGGGTGCGTATATATATGATATAGGCATGTGTGCATTGGGTATGTGTTTATACATAGGTGCCGTGGGGGTGTGTGTAGGTTAAGTACATATATATATTTATGTATAACGTGTGGGTGTATGTGAGTGTAGGTTGGACTCAAGTCCAAGTTATCATCCTTCATCCTAATCCTTTAAATCCAAAACTTTAGAAACCCTAAACCCAACCCATTCCAAGCCTAAACCAAAATCCCGGGGATTTCAAACCAAATTTCTTAAGTCCATTCAAATTCATTCCAAGCTTTATATTTATCGAATTTCTATCGTGAATAGGTGAAGTGAAGAGCCAGGACGTGCATAATTCTCGCTTGCATAACGCTACTCTGGCGAAGTACAGTGAGTGGATCACCTTCCAAAATAAAAATATGATTTATGTTATGAAACGAAGATTTACATATTTATATAGCATGCCTTGATTTTATTGGAATTTATGAATTGTGAACAGGAAGCATATTTGATAACTGTGATTTGAATATTCTTGAGATATAGAATGATTTTATTGAACTGTTTTCTGATATAACCCACATTTTGGTAGACTATCCGATCGATGACGATAGGATGCTAAGAATGTGTTTTAGATGATTTTAGGACACCTCTTCGTAGTACGGGGGATGGATGAACTCTTGCTACGAAGTTGTATTTTAGAAATATGTTTTGTGCAAATTAGTGAACACCATGCCGCCGAGGGCGAGGTTTGTAGTTGGCAAAGGCCTGAAGAAATAATCCCTAGCGGAAGGCTGAGGGACCACGGAGTCTGGCATCGGGCCGGGAGGGAGTTATCTCATGGTGATGGCCATAGAGATTCAGGTGCAGGCATTGGGCCGGAAGTGTTACTAATTCGGTGTACTCACTAGCAGCACAACTTGTGATGCTTCCTGGGTTTTTATTTGATGAGATTTACGAGATTGATACTATAATTGTCTTATGACCTTATTGAGACGAGAATTTGAATTATGAGTTCATTCGAAACTTTGAAATTGTTGGATTAATGATTTTTAGAGGCATGCTAATTGTTTAGAAACTTACTACGTAGTATGTGAGCATATCTTTGGTTTTCAAACTGGTGGGGGATTATTATGTTCCGAAACGTTTTCATATTATATATGTATATAACTCTGGTCCACTCACCTTTGTTTTGCGCCCCCATTCAGGTCACAGAAACGAGG
Source organism: Crataegus laevigata (assembly GCA_963580275.1). Classification (NCBI taxonomy): domain Eukaryota; kingdom Viridiplantae; phylum Streptophyta; class Magnoliopsida; order Rosales; family Rosaceae; genus Crataegus; species Crataegus laevigata. The sequence goes on from OY756940.1 coordinate 5,978,891, forward strand.
ACTACGGGATTTCATACGAGGCCTTCCCTTATCAGTAACTGTTGATCTTCCAATACTGTTTTTTTCTATGTAATATTTCCATCTTTTGTAAATAAACTCTGTAGAACATGCTCGGTACTCTAGCCTCACAGTTAGGCTTGTTTATCTTTGTAAACTTTACTGTTTTTAAGCTACATTTTGTTCCTAAATCAATACTCTTGTATTTAATTAAATGGCTTCGTCACCTTCGGGTGTCGGCCAGCACGTGCCTATCTCGGTATTCGGGGAATATCGGGGTCGGGGCGTGTCAGATTGGTATCAGAGCATGGTTAGGGTTCTTCCCACCAATTTGGTGAAATTCTTTCCTTCTAAACCCTGTTGTCTTTGTCAGAATCATGGCCAATCCTGGGGGAAACGTGCCTCGGCGTCCTCGTTCAGGAGTAGTGGGGGGTGCTCAACCATCTACTTCCACAAATCCTAGGGCTAGTCGAACGTTCATGGAAATTGCCAGAAACCACGGAGTGACTGAATTAACCACAGTGGGAGCCTGTGAGGAGGCGGAGATGTGGCTGGAGAAAATGGAGGACACATTAGAGGCAATGAAATGTCCTTTAACCGAATGGGCAGAAACGGCGGGGTACTTCATTCAGGGAGAAGCCCGATCATGGTGGATCGCAACCAGAGAATCGCGTCCACCTGGTTCGTGGATGACATGGGCCGCGTTCAAAAAGCGCTTCGTCGCTCACTTTCTTAGTCCCAGCTACCGATTGAGGAAAAGGCAGGAGTACTTGGAGTTCCGGCAGGGAGGTCTAAGTATCACAGAATTTGACAGCACATTCCGACGCTTGGCCAGGCATCAGGGCGGAACACATGATAACCCTCAGGGTATGATGGAGCAGGCACTGATTGCTCTGAATCAAGAGTACCGGACTCTAGTGGCAGCCCAAAGACCGAGGAGTTACGAGGAAGTAATCGAGATCTGTTTGAGTATTGAACAGTCAAACTGGGAGACGGGAATTCAGGAGCAGTTTTCCGCATGGAATCAGCCTCAGAGGCAAAGTCGACCGTGGAATCAGAATCCGAGAGGTCGAAACTTAAGAAACCGGGGTAACCGAGACTCGGCGGGTCCTTCCAGACATGTGGGCCCTAGACCTTCATCTTCTTTCAAACAGCAAGGCCGAAGCTCGGGATCATCGAGCGAGGGCTCAAGCAGACAGTTAGCAGGCCGATCTTTTGGTCAATTTCCTTCGGGGAATCCACTTTGTAGTCAGTGTGGACTACGCCATCGAGGGAACTGTGGCATGGCTAGTGTGGTTTGTCACAGGTGTGGCGGTACCGGGCATTACGTCCGTGACTGTCCATCAGCACCGCCAGCTCATAACTTGGCTCCTGGTATGGGGTACAGTGGATATCAGAATGCTCCTAATCTCAGTGGAAGGCAACATTTCGACGGCAGTGGCAGCAGTCGAAGTTATGGGAGTAGTAGTAATCCGAATACTGGGGGAAACAGATGGCCGCAGTTTGGCGACGGTAGTCAGAGCTTCCGGGGAAGTAGTAGTCAGAGTACGACGTCAGGTGGCCGTAGTTCAGGGAACAGAGCAGGCCGAAGTTTCAGAGGTCGTGGTCGGAATAATAACTCAGGAAGCCAGAATCAAGAGCGTATCAACGCTATGACTCAACCAGAGGCAGAACAAGATCCTCGGGTGATTACTGGTACGTTACTTGTTCATAATTACTGGGCTAGAGTTTTGATTGATCCGGGTGCTTCTAGATCATTTGTATCTTCATCATTTGCTCGGGTTATGTCTTCTCAACCGCAACCACTAGGCCGGGATATGTTAATAAAATTGCCACGAGGCGAATTGTACTGTGCCCAGTGGCAATATCAAAATTGCCCAATTGTAGTCGAAGGGGAGACTTTAGAAGCTGACTTAATTCCTTTTCCGTTGGTGGACTTCGACATCATCTTGGGAATGGATTGGTTGTCCAAATATCATGCAAATGTAGAGTGCTTCGAGAAAACAGTGACCTTTAGAAGACGAGGACTTCCGTCGATCACTTTTACAGGTGAGCGACGTATTCTTCCAAACTGCATCATTTCTGCTATCCAAGCTACTAAACTGTTAAAAAAGCATTGTGTGGGATTCTTAGCCCATGTAGTAGCCACAGAAGGATCTTCCTTGAGTCCCGAGGAAATACCCGTAGTACGAGAGTTTGTAGATGTCTTTCCTGATGACCTACCAGGTTTGCCACCTGCGAGGGAAATCGAATTTACTATCGATTTACTTCCGGGTACTAACCCTATCTCATTACCGCCTTACCGTATGGCACCGGCGGAATTGCGGGAATTAAAAACTCAACTTCAGGAATTGGTAGACAAGGGTTACATTCAGCCTAGTACATCCCCGTGGGGAGCTCCTGTTTTGTTTGTGAGAAAGAAAGACGGTACAATGAGGCTTTGTATCGACTATAGGCAGTTGAATCAAGTGACGATAAAGAATCGTTATCCTTTGCCTCGAATTGATGATTTGTTTGATCAGCTGAAAGGTGCTCAAATATTCTCCAAAATAGATCTTCGTTCTGGATATCATCAATTACGGATTCGGGATGAGGATGTCTCGAAAACCGCTTTCCGTACGAGGTATGGGCACTATGAATTTCGTGTCATGCCTTTCGGACTAACCAACGCACCTGCAGCATTTATGGACTTGATGAACAGAGTCTTCAGGCCTTATCTAGACCGGTTTGTGATCGTATTCATTGATGACATTCTGGTCTATTCTAAGAGTGTGAATGAGCACAAGAAGCATCTGAGATTGGTACTTGAACGGCTGAGAAATAACCAGCTGTATGCCAAGTTCGATAAGTGCCAATTTTGGCTAACTCAGGTGGGCTTCCTTGGACATATTGTATCTGCTGAAGGGATTAGTGTAGACCCCCCAGAAGGTGGCAGCAGTATCAAACTGGGAACAACCGAGGAATGTCACCGAAGTGAGAAGCTTTCTGGGTTTGGCAGGGTACTATCGACGATTCATTCAGAATTTCTCTGCAATTGCCTTGCCTCTCACTAAGCTAACTCGCAAAGGTGTGAAGTTTGAGTGGGATGAGAACTGTGAACAGAATTTTCAGGAGTTGAAACAACGTCTCACTCAAGCACCGGTTCTTGCACTTCCGGACGATAGTGGTGAATTCGAGGTGTATACGGATGCTTCTCTATCGGGTTATGGTTGTGTACTGATGCAGCATGGGAAAGTCATTGCCTATGCTTCCAGACAATTGAAGACCCATGAGCGAAACTATCCTACTCATGACTTGGAGCTGGGAGCAGTAATCTTCGCTCTCAAAATGTGGAGGCATTACTTGTATGGCGAGAGGTGTCGTATCTTCACTGACCACAAAAGTCTCAAATATGTGTTCACAAAGAAGGAGTTGAACCTAAGACAAAGAAGATGGATGGAGTTGTTGAGCGATTATGATTGTTCGATCGAGTATCATCCCGGACATGCCAATGCCGTGGCTGATGCTCTGAGCCGGAAACATCATGAACAGCTTGCATCTCTCCAAACTGTCCACGTTCCCCTACTGTTTTCTCTTCGGGGATTAGGTGTTAACCTGGAACCAGGCGAACAGGGAGAGTGGTTAGCGCATTTCCAGGTGAGACCTATCTTTGTGGATATGGTGAAAGAAGCTCAAGAACTTGATTCAGAGTGTACTGTTCTGAAAGAGCAAGTGACGGCGGGAGAAAGGGAAGATTTCTTCGTCCGTCGAGATGGAACTTTGATGAAAGAGAATCGCTTGGTTGTGCCAAAAGGTAATGAAATGGTGAAAAATGCAATTCTGGAGGAGGCTCACAATTCTGCCTATGCTATGCATCCGGGAAGTACGAAGTTATACCGCACTATCTACCCATTTTACTATTGGGAAGGTATGAAGCGAGATGTAGCTGAGTACGTAAACAGGTGTATTATCTGCCAGCAGGTGAAGGCAGAAAGACAAAGACCTGGTGGATTACTGCAGAACCTCCCAATACCAGTGTGGAAGTGGGACGACATCACCATGGATTTTGTGTATGGGTTGCCAAGAACGCCATCAAGGTACGATGGTATTTGGGTGATTGTCGATCGACTTACCAAGACCACACATTTCTTGCCCGTGCAACAGAACTATTCCTTACAAAAGTTGGCGAAATTATTCATTGACAATATTGTTCGTCTCCATGGAGTCCCCATCTCCATTGTATCAGACAGAGACCCTAGATTCACTTCCAGGTTTTTGAAAGCCTTTAGTACCGCTATGGGTGCCAAGTTACTTTTCAGTACAGCCTATCATCCTCAAACGGACGGTCAGTCCGAGCGGACTATCCAGACCTTAGAAGACATGCTGAGAGTGTCAGTAATGCAATGGAAGGGAAGTTGGGACACTTATCTACCCTTAGCAGAATTCGCCTACAACAATAGTTACCATTCCAGTATCGGGATGGCTCCTTTCGAAGCTCTTTATGGGAAGGCGTGTAGGACGCCATTGTGTTGGACGGAAGCAGGGGAAAGATCGTTAGTGGGACCAGAGATTGTGGATACCACTAATGCCAATGTTCAGTTGATCAAGGCAAACCTGAAAGCGGCACAAGACCGACAGAAGAGTATTGCCGACAAGCACTCTAAGGATCGGGAATATGCCGTGGGCGATTATGTATTCTTGAAATTGTCACCCTGGAAAGGCGTGGTTCGCTTTGGCAAGCGAGGGAAGTTGAGTCCTCGATACATTGGCCCTTATCAAATCATTGAGAGAATTGGAGCAGTAGCTTATAAACTGGACTTGCCATCGGAGTTGTCGCAAATTCATAATGTATTCCATGTTTCTATGCTTCGTAAGTACGTGCCTGATCCTTCCCACATCATTCAACACGAGCCTTTAGAAGTGAGTCCCGACGCTAGTTATGTGGAACAACCTGTGGCTATCCTCGATAGACGTGATAAAGTGTTGAGGAACAAGATTATTCCGTTGGTAAAAGTACTTTGGAGGAATCATGCAGTCGAGGAAGCAACTTGGGAAACTGAAGAGCAAATGCGGGCTCAATATCCATTCCTCTTCATCTAAGGTAAACTCAATTTCGAGGACGAAATTTTCTTTAAGGGGGGTAGATTTTGACAACCCTCACCAAAATTAATACCTAAGTCTAGTGGGCTAAGCCCAACTTACCAAATTGTTTTAAATCCAAAGTCCAATTATTAGTAATTAAAGCCCCAGGACCCGGCCCAGTTTTCTTTTCTTTTCCTTCCCTCTCTTCTTGGCGCACCGTAAGCCTTCATTCCCGAAAGCTCACCGTCTCTCCCTGTTTTCTCTGGCGCCGAGAGACGCCACCCTCACACTTCCCTCTCTTCATCACTCAATCATACTCTAAACCACCATTTCTTGCATCACCGTGGCCTGGGAAATCTGGCGATATCCTTGCATGTGTGATCGGTGACGGGAAAGAGTTCGAACCCGTAAGCTCCGAGAGCCTCGAGCTCTATCCTACAAGATCAGGTGAGATTTCTCGTTTAACCTTTACGTTTTTAGGATTAATCCTATCTGGAGTTAATGTGTAATGAAATTTGGGGGACTCAGACTTCTGCAAATCATCCCTACTTGCATGTTGTCTCCGACATCAAATTCCAGCTTTTAGCTGTCGAGTTTGAGGTTGGTGATGGCCTGCAGTGCCTTTAACCTCCTTGTACTTCAACCTTATAGGAATTTGAGGTTTGGGGTTCGTTAACCCAACTCTAATCCGTGCATGCATCAATCTTTCTGATTCCAGTTCTGACAAGGAAATGGAGGACGAACTCCGGCGAGTTTGAAGTCCACTTCTCTTCCTAAAACCTATTGCAGTGTACCGGGGTAAGTTTCCGAAGTTAATTGTGAAGCTATTGAGATGTTAATGGTTTTGGGAATCTCTTTTTGATGCATGCATACTTTCCATACTCTCTGCAGTCTGACAATTTTCCGAAACAAAAACTATCGAACCTGAACTAGATTTGATCTCCTTCTCCTAAACTGAGTGTGTGGTTTATATATATATACATATGTTATACTTGTGTGGTTGCTTGGAGAACGTAGAGTATAAGGCTGTGTGTATATGTACCGTGTGTGAGTAAGTATGCATATTCAAATGGGGTGCAGTACATGTGGTGTGTGTGCTGTGTGGAGTGGGTGTGTGTGTGTATAGGCTTTATGCGTGTGGTGTATACAGATACATATATATGTAAATATGTAGGTGGTGTGTGTGCTTTGTGTGAATGTGTAAACTGTGCAGGCATATGAATGTGTGTGCATAAGTATAGGAAGGATATATATATATAATTACAGGAATGTGTGTGTTGTGTACTTGTCGGGGTGCGTATATATATGATATAGGCATGTGTGCATTGGGTATGTGTTTATACATAGGTGCCGTGGGGGTGTGTGTAGGTTAAGTACATATATATATTTATGTATAACGTGTGGGTGTATGTGAGTGTAGGTTGGACTCAAGTCCAAGTTATCATCCTTCATCCTAATCCTTTAAATCCAAAACTTTAGAAACCCTAAACCCAACCCATTCCAAGCCTAAACCAAAATCCCGGGGATTTCAAACCAAATTTCTTAAGTCCATTCAAATTCATTCCAAGCTTTATATTTATCGAATTTCTATCGTGAATAGGTGAAGTGAAGAGCCAGGACGTGCATAATTCTCGCTTGCATAACGCTACTCTGGCGAAGTACAGTGAGTGGATCACCTTCCAAAATAAAAATATGATTTATGTTATGAAACGAAGATTTACATATTTATATAGCATGCCTTGATTTTATTGGAATTTATGAATTGTGAACAGGAAGCATATTTGATAACTGTGATTTGAATATTCTTGAGATATAGAATGATTTTATTGAACTGTTTTCTGATATAACCCACATTTTGGTAGACTATCCGATCGATGACGATAGGATGCTAAGAATGTGTTTTAGATGATTTTAGGACACCTCTTCGTAGTACGGGGGATGGATGAACTCTTGCTACGAAGTTGTATTTTAGAAATATGTTTTGTGCAAATTAGTGAACACCATGCCGCCGAGGGCGAGGTTTGTAGTTGGCAAAGGCCTGAAGAAATAATCCCTAGCGGAAGGCTGAGGGACCACGGAGTCTGGCATCGGGCCGGGAGGGAGTTATCTCATGGTGATGGCCATAGAGATTCAGGTGCAGGCATTGGGCCGGAAGTGTTACTAATTCGGTGTACTCACTAGCAGCACAACTTGTGATGCTTCCTGGGTTTTTATTTGATGAGATTTACGAGATTGATACTATAATTGTCTTATGACCTTATTGAGACGAGAATTTGAATTATGAGTTCATTCGAAACTTTGAAATTGTTGGATTAATGATTTTTAGAGGCATGCTAATTGTTTAGAAACTTACTACGTAGTATGTGAGCATATCTTTGGTTTTCAAACTGGTGGGGGATTATTATGTTCCGAAACGTTTTCATATTATATATGTATATAACTCTGGTCCACTCACCTTTGTTTTGCGCCCCCATTCAGGTCACAGAAACGAGGACTACGGGATTTCATACGAGGCCTTCCCTTATCAGTAACTGTTGATCTTCCAATACTGTTTTTTTCTATGTAATATTTCCATCTTTTGTAAATAAACTCTGTAGAACATGCTCGGTACTCTAGCCTCACAGTTAGGCTTGTTTATCTTTGTAAACTTTACTGTTTTTAAGCTACATTTTGTTCCTAAATCAATACTCTTGTATTTAATTAAATGGCTTCGTCACCTTCGGGTGTCGGCCAGCACGTGCCTATCTCGGTATTCGGGGAATATCGGGGTCGGGGCGTGTCAGATTGGTATCAGAGCATGGTTAGGGTTCTTCCCACCAATTTGGTGAAATTCTTTCCTTCTAAACCCTGTTGTCTTTGTCAGAATCATGGCCAATCCTGGGGGAAACGTGCCTCGGCGTCCTCGTTCAGGAGTAGTGGGGGGTGCTCAACCATCTACTTCCACAAATCCTAGGGCTAGTCGAACGTTCATGGAAATTGCCAGAAACCACGGAGTGACTGAATTAACCACAGTGGGAGCCTGTGAGGAGGCGGAGATGTGGCTGGAGAAAATGGAGGACACATTAGAGGCAATGAAATGTCCTTTAACCGAATGGGCAGAAACGGCGGGGTACTTCATTCAGGGAGAAGCCCGATCATGGTGGATCGCAACCAGAGAATCGCGTCCACCTGGTTCGTGGATGACATGGGCCGCGTTCAAAAAGCGCTTCGTCGCTCACTTTCTTAGTCCCAGCTACCGATTGAGGAAAAGGCAGGAGTACTTGGAGTTCCGGCAGGGAGGTCTAAGTATCACAGAATTTGACAGCACATTCCGACGCTTGGCCAGGCATCAGGGCGGAACACATGATAACCCTCAGGGTATGATGGAGCAGGCACTGATTGCTCTGAATCAAGAGTACCGGACTCTAGTGGCAGCCCAAAGACCGAGGAGTTACGAGGAAGTAATCGAGATCTGTTTGAGTATTGAACAGTCAAACTGGGAGACGGGAATTCAGGAGCAGTTTTCCGCATGGAATCAGCCTCAGAGGCAAAGTCGACCGTGGAATCAGAATCCGAGAGGTCGAAACTTAAGAAACCGGGGTAACCGAGACTCGGCGGGTCCTTCCAGACATGTGGGCCCTAGACCTTCATCTTCTTTCAAACAGCAAGGCCGAAGCTCGGGATCATCGAGCGAGGGCTCAAGCAGACAGTTAGCAGGCCGATCTTTTGGTCAATTTCCTTCGGGGAATCCACTTTGTAGTCAGTGTGGACTACGCCATCGAGGGAACTGTGGCATGGCTAGTGTGGTTTGTCACAGGTGTGGCGGTACCGGGCATTACGTCCGTGACTGTCCATCAGCACCGCCAGCTCATAACTTGGCTCCTGGTATGGGGTACAGTGGATATCAGAATGCTCCTAATCTCAGTGGAAGGCAACATTTCGACGGCAGTGGCAGCAGTCGAAGTTATGGGAGTAGTAGTAATCCGAATACTGGGGGAAACAGATGGCCGCAGTTTGGCGACGGTAGTCAGAGCTTCCGGGGAAGTAGTAGTCAGAGTACGACGTCAGGTGGCCGTAGTTCAGGGAACAGAGCAGGCCGAAGTTTCAGAGGTCGTGGTCGGAATAATAACTCAGGAAGCCAGAATCAAGAGCGTATCAACGCTATGACTCAACCAGAGGCAGAACAAGATCCTCGGGTGATTACTGGTACGTTACTTGTTCATAATTACTGGGCTAGAGTTTTGATTGATCCGGGTGCTTCTAGATCATTTGTATCTTCATCATTTGCTCGGGTTATGTCTTCTCAACCGCAACCACTAGGCCGGGATATGTTAATAAAATTGCCACGAGGCGAATTGTACTGTGCCCAGTGGCAATATCAAAATTGCCCAATTGTAGTCGAAGGGGAGACTTTAGAAGCTGACTTAATTCCTTTTCCGTTGGTGGACTTCGACATCATCTTGGGAATGGATTGGTTGTCCAAATATCATGCAAATGTAGAGTGCTTCGAGAAAACAGTGACCTTTAGAAGACGAGGACTTCCGTCGATCACTTTTACAGGTGAGCGACGTATTCTTCCAAACTGCATCATTTCTGCTATCCAAGCTACTAAACTGTTAAAAAAGCATTGTGTGGGATTCTTAGCCCATGTAGTAGCCACAGAAGGATCTTCCTTGAGTCCCGAGGAAATACCCGTAGTACGAGAGTTTGTAGATGTCTTTCCTGATGACCTACCAGGTTTGCCACCTGCGAGGGAAATCGAATTTACTATCGATTTACTTCCGGGTACTAACCCTATCTCATTACCGCCTTACCGTATGGCACCGGCGGAATTGCGGGAATTAAAAACTCAACTTCAGGAATTGGTAGACAAGGGTTACATTCAGCCTAGTACATCCCCGTGGGGAGCTCCTGTTTTGTTTGTGAGAAAGAAAGACGGTACAATGAGGCTTTGTATCGACTATAGGCAGTTGAATCAAGTGACGATAAAGAATCGTTATCCTTTGCCTCGAATTGATGATTTGTTTGATCAGCTGAAAGGTGCTCAAATATTCTCCAAAATAGATCTTCGTTCTGGATATCATCAATTACGGATTCGGGATGAGGATGTCTCGAAAACCGCTTTCCGTACGAGGTATGGGCACTATGAATTTCGTGTCATGCCTTTCGGACTAACCAACGCACCTGCAGCATTTATGGACTTGATGAACAGAGTCTTCAGGCCTTATCTAGACCGGTTTGTGATCGTATTCATTGATGACATTCTGGTCTATTCTAAGAGTGTGAATGAGCACAAGAAGCATCTGAGATTGGTACTTGAACGGCTGAGAAATAACCAGCTGTATGCCAAGTTCGATAAGTGCCAATTTTGGCTAACTCAGGTGGGCTTCCTTGGACATATTGTATCTGCTGAAGGGATTAGTGTAGACCCCCCAGAAGGTGGCAGCAGTATCAAACTGGGAACAACCGAGGAATGTCACCGAAGTGAGAAGCTTTCTGGGTTTGGCAGGGTACTATCGACGATTCATTCAGAATTTCTCTGCAATTGCCTTGCCTCTCACTAAGCTAACTCGCAAAGGTGTGAAGTTTGAGTGGGATGAGAACTGTGAACAGAATTTTCAGGAGTTGAAACAACGTCTCACTCAAGCACCGGTTCTTGCACTTCCGGACGATAGTGGTGAATTCGAGGTGTATACGGATGCTTCTCTATCGGGTTATGGTTGTGTACTGATGCAGCATGGGAAAGTCATTGCCTATGCTTCCAGACAATTGAAGACCCATGAGCGAAACTATCCTACTCATGACTTGGAGCTGGGAGCAGTAATCTTCGCTCTCAAAATGTGGAGGCATTACTTGTATGGCGAGAGGTGTCGTATCTTCACTGACCACAAAAGTCTCAAATATGTGTTCACAAAGAAGGAGTTGAACCTAAGACAAAGAAGATGGATGGAGTTGTTGAGCGATTATGATTGTTCGATCGAGTATCATCCCGGACATGCCAATGCCGTGGCTGATGCTCTGAGCCGGAAACATCATGAACAGCTTGCATCTCTCCAAACTGTCCACGTTCCCCTACTGTTTTCTCTTCGGGGATTAGGTGTTAACCTGGAACCAGGCGAACAGGGAGAGTGGTTAGCGCATTTCCAGGTGAGACCTATCTTTGTGGATATGGTGAAAGAAGCTCAAGAACTTGATTCAGAGTGTACTGTTCTGAAAGAGCAAGTGACGGCGGGAGAAAGGGAAGATTTCTTCGTCCGTCGAGATGGAACTTTGATGAAAGAGAATCGCTTGGTTGTGCCAAAAGGTAATGAAATGGTGAAAAATGCAATTCTGGAGGAGGCTCACAATTCTGCCTATGCTATGCATCCGGGAAGTACGAAGTTATACCGCACTATCTACCCATTTTACTATTGGGAAGGTATGAAGCGAGATGTAGCTGAGTACGTAAACAGGTGTATTATCTGCCAGCAGGTGAAGGCAGAAAGACAAAGACCTGGTGGATTACTGCAGAACCTCCCAATACCAGTGTGGAAGTGGGACGACATCACCATGGATTTTGTGTATGGGTTGCCAAGAACGCCATCAAGGTACGATGGTATTTGGGTGATTGTCGATCGACTTACCAAGACCACACATTTCTTGCCCGTGCAACAGAACTATTCCTTACAAAAGTTGGCGAAATTATTCATTGACAATATTGTTCGTCTCCATGGAGTCCCCATCTCCATTGTATCAGACAGAGACCCTAGATTCACTTCCAGGTTTTTGAAAGCCTTTAGTACCGCTATGGGTGCCAAGTTACTTTTCAGTACAGCCTATCATCCTCAAACGGACGGTCAGTCCGAGCGGACTATCCAGACCTTAGAAGACATGCTGAGAGTGTCAGTAATGCAATGGAAGGGAAGTTGGGACACTTATCTACCCTTAGCAGAATTCGCCTACAACAATAGTTACCATTCCAGTATCGGGATGGCTCCTTTCGAAGCTCTTTATGGGAAGGCGTGTAGGACGCCATTGTGTTGGACGGAAGCAGGGGAAAGATCGTTAGTGGGACCAGAGATTGTGGATACCACTAATGCCAATGTTCAGTTGATCAAGGCAAACCTGAAAGCGGCACAAGACCGACAGAAGAGTATTGCCGACAAGCACTCTAAGGATCGGGAATATGCCGTGGGCGATTATGTATTCTTGAAATTGTCACCCTGGAAAGGCGTGGTTCGCTTTGGCAAGCGAGGGAAGTTGAGTCCTCGATACATTGGCCCTTATCAAATCATTGAGAGAATTGGAGCAGTAGCTTATAAACTGGACTTGCCATCGGAGTTGTCGCAAATTCATAATGTATTCCATGTTTCTATGCTTCGTAAGTACGTGCCTGATCCTTCCCACATCATTCAACACGAGCCTTTAGAAGTGAGTCCCGACGCTAGTTATGTGGAACAACCTGTGGCTATCCTCGATAGACGTGATAAAGTGTTGAGGAACAAGATTATTCCGTTGGTAAAAGTACTTTGGAGGAATCATGCAGTCGAGGAAGCAACTTGGGAAACTGAAGAGCAAATGCGGGCTCAATATCCATTCCTCTTCATCTAAGGTAAACTCAATTTCGAGGACGAAATTTTCTTTAAGGGGGGTAGATTTTGACAACCCTCACCAAAATTAATACCTAAGTCTAGTGGGCTAAGCCCAACTTACCAAATTGTTTTAAATCCAAAGTCCAATTATTAGTAATTAAAGCCCCAGGACCCGGCCCAGTTTTCTTTTCTTTTCCTTCCCTCTCTTCTTGGCGCACCGTAAGCCTTCATTCCCGAAAGCTCACCGTCTCTCCCTGTTTTCTCTGGCGCCGAGAGACGCCACCCTCACACTTCCCTCTCTTCATCACTCAATCATACTCTAAACCACCATTTCTTGCATCACCGTGGCCTGGGAAATCTGGCGATATCCTTGCATGTGTGATCGGTGACGGGAAAGAGTTCGAACCCGTAAGCTCCGAGAGCCTCGAGCTCTATCCTACAAGATCAGGTGAGATTTCTCGTTTAACCTTTACGTTTTTAGGATTAATCCTATCTGGAGTTAATGTGTAATGAAATTTGGGGGACTCAGACTTCTGCAAATCATCCCTACTTGCATGTTGTCTCCGACATCAAATTCCAGCTTTTAGCTGTCGAGTTTGAGGTTGGTGATGGCCTGCAGTGCCTTTAACCTCCTTGTACTTCAACCTTATAGGAATTTGAGGTTTGGGGTTCGTTAACCCAACTCTAATCCGTGCATGCATCAATCTTTCTGATTCCAGTTCTGACAAGGAAATGGAGGACGAACTCCGGCGAGTTTGAAGTCCACTTCTCTTCCTAAAACCTATTGCAGTGTACCGGGGTAAGTTTCCGAAGTTAATTGTGAAGCTATTGAGATGTTAATGGTTTTGGGAATCTCTTTTTGATGCATGCATACTTTCCATACTCTCTGCAGTCTGACAATTTTCCGAAACAAAAACTATCGAACCTGAACTAGATTTGATCTCCTTCTCCTAAACTGAGTGTGTGGTTTATATATATATACATATGTTATACTTGTGTGGTTGCTTGGAGAACGTAGAGTATAAGGCTGTGTGTATATGTACCGTGTGTGAGTAAGTATGCATATTCAAATGGGGTGCAGTACATGTGGTGTGTGTGCTGTGTGGAGTGGGTGTGTGTGTGTATAGGCTTTATGCGTGTGGTGTATACAGATACATATATATGTAAATATGTAGGTGGTGTGTGTGCTTTGTGTGAATGTGTAAACTGTGCAGGCATATGAATGTGTGTGCATAAGTATAGGAAGGATATATATATATAATTACAGGAATGTGTGTGTTGTGTACTTGTCGGGGTGCGTATATATATGATATAGGCATGTGTGCATTGGGTATGTGTTTATACATAGGTGCCGTGGGGGTGTGTGTAGGTTAAGTACATATATATATTTATGTATAACGTGTGGGTGTATGTGAGTGTAGGTTGGACTCAAGTCCAAGTTATCATCCTTCATCCTAATCCTTTAAATCCAAAACTTTAGAAACCCTAAACCCAACCCATTCCAAGCCTAAACCAAAATCCCGGGGATTTCAAACCAAATTTCTTAAGTCCATTCAAATTCATTCCAAGCTTTATATTTATCGAATTTCTATCGTGAATAGGTGAAGTGAAGAGCCAGGACGTGCATAATTCTCGCTTGCATAACGCTACTCTGGCGAAGTACAGTGAGTGGATCACCTTCCAAAATAAAAATATGATTTATGTTATGAAACGAAGATTTACATATTTATATAGCATGCCTTGATTTTATTGGAATTTATGAATTGTGAACAGGAAGCATATTTGATAACTGTGATTTGAATATTCTTGAGATATAGAATGATTTTATTGAACTGTTTTCTGATATAACCCACATTTTGGTAGACTATCCGATCGATGACGATAGGATGCTAAGAATGTGTTTTAGATGATTTTAGGACACCTCTTCGTAGTACGGGGGATGGATGAACTCTTGCTACGAAGTTGTATTTTAGAAATATGTTTTGTGCAAATTAGTGAACACCATGCCGCCGAGGGCGAGGTTTGTAGTTGGCAAAGGCCTGAAGAAATAATCCCTAGCGGAAGGCTGAGGGACCACGGAGTCTGGCATCGGGCCGGGAGGGAGTTATCTCATGGTGATGGCCATAGAGATTCAGGTGCAGGCATTGGGCCGGAAGTGTTACTAATTCGGTGTACTCACTAGCAGCACAACTTGTGATGCTTCCTGGGTTTTTATTTGATGAGATTTACGAGATTGATACTATAATTGTCTTATGACCTTATTGAGACGAGAATTTGAATTATGAGTTCATTCGAAACTTTGAAATTGTTGGATTAATGATTTTTAGAGGCATGCTAATTGTTTAGAAACTTACTACGTAGTATGTGAGCATATCTTTGGTTTTCAAACTGGTGGGGGATTATTATGTTCCGAAACGTTTTCATATTATATATGTATATAACTCTGGTCCACTCACCTTTGTTTTGCGCCCCCATTCAGGTCACAGAAACGAGGACTACGGGATTTCATACGAGGCCTTCCCTTATCAGTAACTGTTGATCTTCCAATACTGTTTTTTTCTATGTAATATTTCCATCTTTTGTAAATAAACTCTGTAGAACATGCTCGGTACTCTAGCCTCACAGTTAGGCTTGTTTATCTTTGTAAACTTTACTGTTTTTAAGCTACATTTTGTTCCTAAATCAATACTCTTGTATTTAATTAAATGGCTTCGTCACCTTCGGGTGTCGGCCAGCACGTGCCTATCTCGGTATTCGGGGAATATCGGGGTCGGGGCGTGTCACACACACACAAACCAACATCCTCTCTCTCTCCTCTCACTCCCGTATCGCTCTCTTTCTCTCAGACACTCACTCTCTCTTCCATTTTTGTATGGACGAACCCAGGAAACCACCCTAAACTTCACAGATCGCACTCGCACTTGGTCCCATTGTCTTCATCTTGTCACCACGAGTCCATCCATACCAGTTTCAGGTGAGATTTTCTTTGCTTTCACGTCAAACTCTTAACCTCCCAGAATATCATTGTTCATGCACTTTGTAATGTGTGATTTTTACAAAATTTCAAGCTTATAGGAAGCTTGGTGAGGTTCTAACGAAGCTCAGAGTGTATCGTTGAGAAATTTTGGACGTCGGAGAAGCGATTTATACGAGTTTAAAGTTTGGTCGGAGTTCGTGGAGTTTTTCTGGCGAGATCTCATGATCTTTGGGTCCTAATATTAGTAAGGATATGTTCTTGATGCTCTAAGCTTCAATTTGAGACAAAAATCATGAATAATGGTTGAAATTTGAGTTAGATATGACGTTTAGAAATTTTTCCAAAAACCGGTAAGGTCGCATGCGACCGGCGACTGACCGGAGAAGATGACGGCATATTCAGTCAGTTTTGACGGAATATGCTAACGGCGTTAGCTGACGCCGTTAAGAGATGACAGAATATTCCCAGTATATACCTGACGGCGTTAACTGACGCTGTCAGTGTGCCATCAGTGTGCAAGTCACATGACCGCGCGTGAAGGGCGCGTAGGTTCGTGCCATACCTGGCGCGTGGGGGCGCGTGACAAGTCCAAAAATAATTTTAAAAATATAGGGATGTTCGTGATGTCGAGTAGATCACGTTGGTATATTCCAATACCAAATGAGAAGTTATTTCTAAAGTTCCGTTTATGTACGTTAAATAACGTTTATTCAGTTACTTCTCATATAGGCGAGGCCTATCCCGAGGACGAGCGTAGCCAGGTTAGGCGTGGGGGCTATGATCCGGCTATTTATCAGTGAGTGGGCAGTTTGTTTTCCGTACATACAGTTTGTTTTCCGTACATACCTATATATATTTCTATTTTCCCAGAAAATGAATTTAAACGATGAAATGATTTGAGATGCCATGTAAGTATCTATTTATTTTAATTATGCATTAGCATTTGCATATAATTGTGATGGTGCTGCAGATGCACAGGTAAGTATCAGGTAAGATTCTATACTGGTTATGATGAGAATGAAATGATGTGATGTGATACAAATGAATGAAATTATGTGATTTAAGGTCATACACCTGCACATTTATAGTAGTGCTCCCGCTCAGAGTTAGGGGCACAGTCTTTCACGTGTTGTTCACCTCCCGCACCGTATGCTGGCCTTAGATCCAAGTAGGTGCACAGTCCTATCGTATAGACCACTATAGGTGGGTTCGACTCGTAGGTGACCCGCGAATCATTCGCACAGTCTTCGCGTGATTGTAGCACTAGAGCATATTATGTTATATACAGAGATGAGTTGCAGACCACTAAAGGTGGTATTGATTTATGTGCAGGATATATATATATATACTGCCGATGGCTGAGTTGATATGATGAGATGATGAGATGATTATGAACTATATATGCAGCCGAGGGCTGAGATGATTATCAGATATTTATTCACATCACCGATTTACGATATGAGCATACAGTTGAGATATTAGTTATGATACTTTTGCATGGCATACATACAGATATTTCCAGCATGATTTTGAGAGAGAGAGAGAGAGAGAGAGAGATATATATATATATATATATATATATATATATACACACGAGTATATACTTTGATTTTGGGAATTTATACAGGTTTTGCGGAGAGGGGTTATACTTTTGAGAAAAGAATGGTTTTGAAAAGATTTGTTTTGTTGACCCACTCAGTTTTGTTTTTCGCCCCACCAGGTACTAAGTAGCTAGAGTACCGTTGGTGGCTAGCGAGGATTGTACGGCAGTTCTGACAGATTTCCCTATATGTATGACACCCTTTGTGTTATCTGAATTTAGTACTTTCTGCTTGACTGCATTGACTTAGTATGCTCTGAATTTGTATAAGCACTTTAACTCTCGCACTAGCACACTCTCTTTTATTGGATTGCTAGTGGCTTGGTTTTAGTTGGTTCATATCTTTCTAATCAATCTTGCTTCCGCACTGTGCATATGGTTATGTCACGCTCACGTGACGGCCAGCATGCCCCACTTTCGGGTTGGGGTGTGTCAACAGCTGAGTCGAGCCCGGGCGGGGATGACAAATTTTTCAATGTAATCGCAACACGAGATAGTATACCACGTGTTACTGTATAAATGGTGACAGGTGGTAGACTTGTCACCCGCCACTCTCTCTCCCTCCACTCGTCTTTTCCCAACCTTCCCTGCTTTCTCTGTGCGCTCCTAATTTTGGCTTGCACGCTCTGTTGTTATCTTCCTCTTTGACCCTCCCCTTCCAAATTTTTTTACCTCCCTCCCCTACAAAGCTTCCACCTTCAAAGCTTCACTTAAAAAAGCTTCACTTTCAAAGCTTCATAGCTTCACCTACAAAGCTAATTGGGGTGGATGCTTTTGTTTAGCAGAAAGCTTCCTCTAGAATGTTTGATTTATTAATGCCAATTAAGTTGAAAAGAAAGTTCACATTGCTTGAGAATGAACGTGTTTAATTTGTAGACACACTTTTTAATTAGCATTAGAGATTAATACGAAGCACTTCTCTCTATGTTAATTGCCTTTTCTTGTTTGACTGTCTCCTCCCAACGCGGTAGTAAACAAGTAATTTAGAACTTTTGTGTTTTAAGCAAAGTACAATAACGTGCAGGATCCAAAACTTTATTATTTTAAAGGTAAAATACTTTGTTATTTTCATTTTATTTTAAGTTTTTTGAGTTTCCATTTGTATCCAAAACTTCTCTCACTTTACCACTTATTTAGCACGCACAATAACACATCTTTTCTTTGGTTTTATTTGCCTAAAAAAATTTCTTCTATGCTACTGTCATGTAGAAAAACTTGTTCATGTAGAAGAACTTGGGTAGTTGCCCCGGACTACGTCATTGATAAAGTAATTCTAAAAAAAAGCGCGGAATATTAAATTGGGGCTTATTCTAAGAAAGTTGAGGTTTACTATAAAATCAATTGATAATGTATGGACTAGTCTAACTTACTTATAAATTCATGTAAGGTCCATTATTCCATCAATTTAGTATTCATTCTCAACACGCCCCCTCAAGTGTGGCGAATTTTCAAGTCAAACACTTGAGCAACACAAACGGGATGGCATGGAGTGCGTGTGGTCATTGAGCTTCACACGTAAGTCAACTCGCGCTAATATTGAGATTCTAACATAAAACCAATTAATAGTATAGAGAATAACTCAAATTACACAGAGGCCCATAAGATCTGAAACCCAAGCGTAAGCCAGCGATCTTAAAATACTGGTCCATTACAATTCTATGACAAAGCCAACCGGCCCAATTCAAATAATATTGCTGTGGTTTTGATTTCGTTAGAATCATATCCGCCATTCTGAATGTCGTGGTGTACTCCATAACAATGGCGCTCCACAAACCCTGTGGGTGTGGCCCTCTCGTTTCGAGCCCAGCACTCACTCCTCCCTCCAAAACCCCAACGTCCACCGTTATTCATATTCTTCGTCCGCCACTACCCATATTCAGAAACTCCGCCGTAAAGCCGCCAAGAGCCACGGCGGCGACGCCCCACAAGTATGTTTATCCTGACCCAATTCCCCAATTCGCAGAATCTGTAAGTACGTTTGAAACTTTTTTGGCTTTTTATGTGTCGAGTTGATCTGAAGGCATGTTTGTGTTGTGTAATTAGCTCGGCTTGTTTGTTGCAGGAGACTCAGATGTTCAGGGCAGAGCTTTCCAGGAGGTTACTTAAGGAGAAGGAGACTTTTGGGCATGACCTCCACAGTGTGGTAGACGTCTGTGCAGAGGTATGTTATTCATATCTGTAATGGGTTTTCTTTTCCCGTTTTCTGTGTTGAACAGTTGATTGATAAAAATGATAACTTTAGTCGTGTAATTTGAGGGAGTTGTGTCCTAACCTAACAAAACCATATGCCGCCATGTTAGCTTCTAGGAAGAATATGATTTAGCTCATAGTTATGAATTTGAGGGTGGCTAATAGAATGCCATTGTTTCACCAATTTGGAGTTGCAAATGATTGATGCACCCGCACTCGTAGTTCAAGTGGATAAGAGTATTCACCCTGCAACTAAGGACCTGAGTTCAAAATTTTGGATCCCTTACCCAATTTTGATTGTATAATAAAAAGGTTGATGAACAGTGAATATGTACATGAGTTTATGAGCAGTAGCTGGTCCACCTAGTACTAGAAATAGGCCTTGGTTGTGAACCTCTGGTGCACTCAAAACTCTCTAGGGCAAAATTATTGGGCTTGGACTTCAGATTCCGGCCTATTCTAGTGAGAAGTTAAGAGAGAGAATATAACTATGATATGGTAATGAGAACATTCGGATTCTGCATCATAGACCTGATTGATTGCAAGTGGGTTCTTTTCTTCATGTTTGGTTTACATTTATTATTCTGGACTTCCTGGTGGCCGGTGGAGACATAGATTTTGATTACCTATTTGACATGTGGTCCTAGCATTCATGGCATCTGTGGTCTGTGATCTGCCGTGTAGGATTTGATTTCTGACTCACTTATGGATAGGTCTCGTCACCTAATTTATCCAACCCTGGGAATATGTGATTTGTGAAGATTGGAAATACTGTGTACTTTTATTACACAAGTAATGTGATGATTTTGCACAACTATGAACAAAGGACCTGTAATCTGAAACGGACTCTCCATTCTAAGAGGAGTGCATTTTTCGGTCACCATGTAACCAGCGTATTGATTGTCGTTAGAGTGATTTAACGGCAATCAACGTGGTGTAGAAAAATATTTCTTTCGAAGAGTGTATGGCAACATTGTAATGAACACACGGTATGAGATAGAATTGGTTATCGTATAAGCCGCCCTAGTTTTGACGATGTGATGTCTTTTGGAATGATGGTTTTATTGGCACCGAAAATATTGATATGGAATCCCTCTCCCCCTTATAATTTCAAATTCAAGCAGTGGCCGGCTGGAGGGGGAAAGGGATGAGGGATTCCTTTTCAAATTTTAATTTTTTTTTCCCAATTTGTATGATAAAGATTAATACTGGGGGCCTAAAGAGTAGTAACCTTTTTGGTGCAAGACAACCCCTTTATGTGAATCAGATGTTTCCTTTCTTTTCTAATTTCTATGGTGCGTGAGTGAGCCCGTGAGGCTATGGGTTTTGCCTGACTTGTAAAACAGTACAATAATTGAGCATTTGGACAAATATCTGACCTCACTCCCCTGTACTATTTTCCACACAGCTTCCATCAAATAGTTCTTATTCCTATTCACAATATCAATATGTGGTGCATTAAAACTCGGGTGCATAGGGTAAAACACATTCGTTATAAACAATGTGACTATGCTCACGTCTGCAAAAAGTAGAACACATTCGTTATAGTCAATGTGACTCGCTCACGTCTGCAAAGTTGGAGTTGCATACTATTTGAATCACGTAAGACTTCAATTAACTAATTTAACCTGTTGTTTCAAACCAGATATTCAGTGAATTCTTGCACAGGGAGTATGGAGGACCCGGGACACTGTTGGTAGAGCCTTTCACTGATATGTTGGTTGCTCTGAAAGAAAAGGAATTACCTGGAGCACCTTTGGCTGCAAGAACATCTCTGTTATGGGCTCAAAGCTGCCTCGATCGAGACTGGGAAATTTGGAACTCGAAAACAGCGAAATGATGTATCATTTTTGTAATCCACACAAATTTAATATTTGGTTTTGTATTTCTCCAGATCATTTATATTTCAAACACAAAAAAATGGGGAAGAGACCCATTGGCTACCAGGAAACTCACACTTCTAATACAATGTCAGATTCAGTGCTTTTTTTCTATGTGTTGCTATACAGATGGATTATTTCTTTCAACATTTTTGCACTCTATTGTCTACTCTGCAATTTGTTCGCTATCGAAGTTTGGAAACCGCTTATCAGTTTACGCCCTCGGAGATGCTCTGCAACGAGGGGCGCCAAGACTTGGACCTCAGTGCAGCGGCGGCAGCAGCAGCAGCATTCGCTGATGATGTCCTTGATCGGCGCCTTTCGCGTTTTGAAGCCTGAATTACCACACAGCTAAAGCATTAGTATTACCGACCGATAACAGAAGTTTGTCGATACAAACAGATTAGAAGGGTTGTTCAAATTCTACGTACATGCTTGATGTTCTCCTTCTCGTCAGATTTCACTTCTTCTGCTGCCGCTTCGCAACCCGAATTCTCCTTCCCTTGCCCCGTTCGCAACTTCTCGAGCAATTCGAGCTGCTGTTTCTTCTTTTTCGCCTTCAAAACCTTCATAACCTCTACAAAAACCACCCAAAAAAAAAAACACAAACATCAACACAGAAACTTTCAAAACCCGACAACAACCTCAAAAAATATGAACACAAAGACCATACCTTGAGTGGTGACCAGCCGGTAGGCATGGCCGAGAGCGAGAGTTTCGTTTGGCCGAAGAAGCTTGACGCGAGTGAAGCGCACCGCTTTGCCGTGCTCCTCCTCGTGATTCTCTGCTACTTGTTCGTGATCTTGTTCGGAAACCGGCAACGGAATGATGAGGGAAACGTAGTGACCGGGGTTCAACCGCATCACCTCACTCGCACTTATAGGCCAATACATCCTCTCTAGCTTCCCACTCGGATGCTGTATCACCAGAGCTGCTGCATCAATGGCTTGACAGTTCCCCATCTCTCTCTAGACCCTCTCTCTCTGGAAACTTACGAAAGAAGACGACAACGACGACGAAGATAGAGAGATAAGGAGGAAGAAGAAGAAGAAGAAATAGAAGAGGAAAAGAAGAAATAGAAGAGGAAGAAGAAACAGAAGTCACTTTCTGTACAGCTCTCCTCCCATAAGTTCACAACCCACAAATCCAAAGATATAAGCAAAGGTTTACCATATTTCTCTGTCTCTCTCTGTCTCTCTCTCTCACTTCCCCAACTAACTCATGCTGCGTGCTTTAGTTTAATACCTAATTAACATTGAAACATGTCCAAGCAACAATGCCGATTTTTTTAATTAGTACTAATAGTGATTATGAGCTTAATTAAGCAACGAGTAACGGGGCACCGGCCTGGTGATTACGAAGCGAGTTTACTGCCACGTGGAGAGATGTTAGATGGTTGTGGTTTGGAAGGACACGCTCGGCAGTATCGACGGGGTCAATGTTTAGGCTTAGGAAAAATCAAAGCAGGGCTGGTTCTGAGTTTTTTGAGGCCCTAGACGATATTGAAAAATATGTCGTAACATAACTTTACATTAAATAATTATTTATCTTAGTATTCGTATGTTGTATATCGAATATTAAAGAAAATAGATATTTTTCACATTATAACTTTTTGACAAATAATTTATGCTAAACTCATCAGAAATACAGTGAGAGAATTCGAAAACAAGTCCTTGTGTGACAATCTAAACACTTTTAACTAACTGATCTACAAGCTACTTGCACGTCATGAAACCGTTGAAATGAATTTTGCATATTTAAGATCTCTACTTTCTAACTGAACCGAAGCTACTAATTAATGTAAGAAAAATATTATTCGACCAAGGCGGCAGATGGGGCCAGTGCGTGCGTGTGCTAAGATTCTTTTGCTTTGAGTATGGACAGTCGACTATGACATCCCATCACACACTATCTTGGTGAGGTTCTAACTTTGTGTTTGGTTGCCAAGAAAATGGGTGGAAAGATGGATTCCGGAATGTGAAAAATTCAGAGCGATCGGAGCTCTTTATACACGTTGCGTCCACTGCTAGTCATGCATGATTTATTTTGTGTAATTAATTTTTGAATTCTGTATGAGGAGAGTAGTACTCATTCAACATGGGGGCTGCTATGCGCATAAAGCAACCCACTAATGTGTGTTTTGTGCGGGAAATATTATTAAGCACTATGCACAACTTTTCGTACGAGCTTCAGTGTCCAACGCAATTTTGAGTAGGATTGGATCAAAGTGATATCTAAAAATACTTAATTAGAAATCTGAGCGTTCCTACTCGCACCCTTCATTTTATTTATGAGATTATCTACTTGCTCATCTTTAACTTTTTGTTCTATTTCTAAAATTATATTCTCACAATTAGAATTACAAAAATCTAAGTGATTATTTTCATATCACGTTGCAAGATGATGATACCTAAAAATAAAATTTTGGGTAAGGTAACCTCATTAGTCGAATGATCAGACATTTTCACAAAGAAATAAGTTCCGTTGTATTCATGTAATAATAGACACCATACAAGTACATCTTTTAATATTGTAGCCGACTGTTCAAATTGTCCTACTAAATATTTTCACTACTTAAACATAAAAATGAGTCGTAAGTTTTCGTTTATAATTCAAAATATGTAAACCCACTTTCTAATTTGACTTCTACAGGTTTAGTCATGATTACTATTCCAAAGAATGAGAACTTAGGTCGTCGACATGCATGTACAACAAAAACAATCGTTTCAACGCCCTAATAAACTTATAATTCGTTGTATTTAAGGATTAAGATGAAAATATCACATCTTACCCACAAAAAAAAAAGACGATTAATGAAGTCGACTGCCATATCAAATCATGTTTAAAATTTTGGGAGCAAATTCTGACACAAGACATAACAAATTTACAATTGTTGTCACATAGTCGATTTGGAACCCTAAATCAGTTACACAAGCCAAACGTAAAATTTGACCAAATGAAGAACGAAAATTGTAGAATTTTCTGGTCTGTATATTAAAAATATTTATTTTTGGATAATGAGCAAAAATCCTGACCAAGTTAAGAGACAAGTGGTAATATTTCTGACAGTCTTTGACGATTAATGTAAATCTAGTTTAATTAAGATATATAAACATGAGATTAATAAACATCCCTTTTGGCTAATGTCAGTGTGTGTATGCCATGCGAGGTGTTGGGAGATTTTTTATTGCGCAAATATTAAATGAAAAATGGACTATTTCTTGTTCAATGTAGGAGTTGACACCCAATAATTTTAAATACAAAATGGCCTTAACTTCTTATGGCATTGGGTGTGACAGTCATTAATTTTTAATAATTGGTTTTTATTAAATTATATATCCCTTCACTTTTTTATAATCTTTCACATTTTTTATAATCTTGGACAGCTTTAAATATAAGAAGTGGATGGCTTTCAAATTTTCAATGACAAAAATAATATTGATGTTCATAGATTGCAGCTTGTGGGGGCGGCAGGGCAAAGATTAGGTCCTGAATGTCTGTTTCTCCTTTCGTTGGCCTTTAAACATTCTTGAAATCACGAACTTAAAAATGTTGTTTAGTATTATTTTTCTTTATTTTTAAGTATAAGTAGGAGGCTTTAAGTTTGACTTATGTTGATGACGAGTTCGATACTAATTTTTTATAGATAGTTTATTGTACGGTCTAACTCGTATCTCTTATCGCTTAGTATAAATAGGATTTGGATCATCTCCTGAGCTAATGGAGAGGATTCTCCTGATCAATTATCGTGGATCGTTGAATTTTTATTCAACGGCTATAATTATTATAACTTTAAAAGGACCCTTCTATTTGTAGCCGTTGGAAGTTCAACGGCTATAATTATTATAACTTTAAAATGATCCTTCTATTTGTAGCCGTTGGATCTAACGGCCCAAGATCATTAGCTCAGGAGAATCCTCTCCATTAGTTCAGGAGAGGATCTAAATCTGTATAAATATATCATTATATTAAAAAAAACATTCTTAAAATCTAATTAAAGTTTAAACCTTTGCCAACAACCAGTGGACTCTGACAGTGTCTTGTTTAATTGGTGTAGGGTTTGCTCATCTTGTTCTTTTCTTCTTGTTATGGACAAATGGGTTTCAATGTGTCTCTCCACATTCTTCCCCCCACCATAATGCTAAACACAAACTATCCATTCTAACTAATTTTTTTAATTTATTTTCTTTAAACAATGGATCGAATCGGATTGTCGAAGATCCCGACGACATTAGGGTAACAAAAAAGGACAATTAACTAAAGAAGAGGAAGGAACTGTAACTGATGTCACTTGGTTTCCGTTTTTGTTCATGCATCAGGATCATCTTCGATCGAATACGGAGTCAGTACAATTTTTTACGGAGGAACTGTAATTAATTGTATTTTAATTAGGAAAAGCTTGTGATTGAAAGTGCACCGTCTCTGACGCATAGATTTTTAGGAAAACTAACAAAAAAAAATTCAAAAATTTTTCATTTTTAATGAAAAGTCATTTTTAAAAATATAGTGAATAGTATCAGGAAAATGTAAACATGTGATTTTTCGTTAAAAGTAAACAGTACTGGGAGTGTTTTGTTAAAACTCCCTAAATTTTTTCGTGTGCCAAAAACACGATTAATTTGGTACACCAAGTGTCGTAATACAAATGAATTGTACTACGACACTTGGTATACCGAATCGTTTTCTTAGCATACTGAAACATTTCCCTCTAATGAGCCTAATCCTTTACGGCTTCTCTTTCGCGCCGATAGCAGAGAGAAAAAGAAAGAAAGAAAATGACCTAACCCCCTCCCCTTGCCCGCGGCTCCTACTTTGGGATAGGGTCAGTGGCAACTCCCATTACTTGCCAATCCCAACTACTTCTTTCTCATCTCATTTGCCATTTCTATTTCATTTTGGCCCTTATAATTTCTAGTGTTCTTTGAGCTTTTATCTCAACTTCTCTGAGCTTGTTTTAGATCTAGGGTTTTATGCTCTTCTCTTCCTCAGATGTTCTTTACGTCGTCAATCATCCACCGCCAACCTCTACTACTAGGCCCATCGGGCCCTTCTCTTCCTCGGCACACTTAAGTGTTGGGTGGTTGTTAATGAAGAGAGTTGAGATTCTATCCAAAAATCAATTGGCAATATGGAGAGTAACTCAACTTACTTATAAGCGCATGTAAGGTCCCTTATCCCATCAATGTGTGATTCATTCTCAACACGCCTCCTCACGTGTGGTGAAATTTTCAAGCTTAACATGTGAACAACACAATGAGGGACGTCGAATTTTTCAAGCCTAGCACGTGTACAACACAATGGGGGACGTGAAACACATTTCACGCAATGGGAGACATAGAGCACATGTGACTATTTGGTTTCACATGTAGGACAACCTGCTCTAATACCATAAAGAAAGTTAAAGTTCCACCATAAAACCAATTGGCAATATAGGGAGTAGCTCAACTTACTTATAAGCCCATGAAATGTCCCTCATTCCATTAATGTGGGATTCATTCTCAACAGTTAAAATGCTATTAGCACTATTTGGTAGAATGATGAGAGCGTTTATTGCGTGGGTGACTTGCTCACTTCCATTTTTTGTTCATTCAATTTGTTTGTGGGTTCTTCTTGGTCGTGGTGCCGGATTTGTGATGGTGGAGGCTGATCTGGGGCTTTTTGTGGTTTGCTCTTTTTGGGTTAGTTTGTTGTATTTTTTTTCCTTTCAAATATGCTTGTATTTAGATTGCCTTTTAGATTTTTCATATCTTGTACTAGCTATTTTAATTAATGAAAGTTATCTTGTTTGAATTTTTTGTATAAGCATTGTACGAGACATTGTTCATTGGCGATCACGTATGGAAGCATGTGAATGATATTTAAGGACCATGGGAAAGGTCTTTTCTTCCTGGGTGCCCTTTAGTTTAAATTAAAGGTCAACATTGACGACTAGTCATACACTTGCATGTTGTTGGTGGCACGCTTGCTTGACCGATAGTCAACCTGCTCAATTTTCTTGGGGGGTTTCAATACTTTCATACAAGTAATATTAAGTTGGAGGAATTAAACCACTTGAGTGGATAGCCATTTCGCCTTGTCGATCTGCCCAAGTCACCTTGATATACAAAAATGGAAACATAGCAACCTGTTTCTGGCGATCGATCGTTAAGGGACCTTATGGCATGGACGTATGAGCAAAAAGATCACCAAATCAACATTGATCATTCAACGATCAACCCTAGTCTACTAGCTGTTGAGAATGAATCCCACATTGATGGGATGAGAGACCTTGCATGGGCTTATAAGAGGTTGGACTACTCTTTATATTGCCAATTGGTTTTATAGTAGAACCTCAACTTTCTTCATATAAAACTTAAAGACTCAGGTTTTCACTTTGATTGCATACCCATTCAACTGTGGGATGCATGTATTTATAATTGCATCAAGATTACATTAGAGGGCTTGAAAACCCTATTTACAAGGAACTTTGAAATTCAAATGTACACAAATAGAATTCGATAGATTACAAACATTTGAAAAATACATCCTATAAACAAGGAAGACTAAACAGATAGAAGTTCTAAACATATTTGAACTCCTCAAAGCATGATGGCAACAACTGTCTTTTGACTTCGTCTAACAAACAGATAAAAGTTCTAAACACATTTGAACTCCTCAAAGCATGATGGCAGCAATTGCCTTTTGACTTTGTCTAACAGCTCATCGCAAGCTTACAGGTTATGGACTTCGTCTAACAGCCCCCACAAGCTTACATGTTCTGGAACAACTAAAAGCTTGGACACAAGTAACTTAAATCGCAACGAAGACAACCCTTTGCTAAAAATATCAGCAAACTGGTCACGGGAACAAACATAATTAACCAATAATTGACCATGTACTACCTTCTCGCGAACATAATGATAGTCAACCTCCAGATGCTTAGTTCTGGAATGAAACACCAGATTAGAAGCAAGAGCAATATAAGAAATATTGTCACACTAAATTGTGAGTTACACCAGATGCAAGTGCAGGTCTTTAAATAGAGACTTTAACCATGATAATTTAGCCCACTTGTGGAATGACGAGTATCTGGGTTGCCAGCATAATCGGCATCAGAACATGCAGTTAACATGGCAGTTCTAGGTCTGTACAATAAGCCATGATTATGCGTGGCCTTTAAGTAACGAAGAATTCTTTTGACTGTTAATCAGTGAGTGTTCTTTAAGGAGTGCATAAACTGACACACCTGGTTCACAGCATACGATAAATTAGGCCTGGTAATGGTGATATACTGTAGTGCACCCACAACACTACAATAAATTTCTAGATTGTCATAAGGATCTCTAACATAGGCACTCAACTTCTGTCCAGAGGAAACAGAAGTATAAATTGGCTTGGCTTCTGTGAATTTTGTACGAGATAGTGGGTTTAAGCCATATTTTGATTGACTGAGATGCATGGAATCACCATTATACTTGACCTTAATACCTAGGAAATAACTCAGCAGTCCCAAATCCTTCATTGCAAACAAGGTGCCAAGCTTCTTAAAATGTCGTCAATACCCAATAAACCATTATACTTAACCTCAATACCCAGGAAACAATTTGGCAAATGTTGTTCCTTGTAATTAAAATGTCGTCTACATAGATTAACAGAATAAGATACACACTTCGTTTATTAAAAACAAATAAATTGTAATTATATGCAGACTCTTCAAATCCCAGTTGAAGCAAGAAATTTGAGAAACGTTGGGACCAAGCCCTAGGGTCTTGCTTTAAACCATAAATGGAACGTTGCAACTTACAAACATGATTTGGGAACTGCTTATCAACAAACCTCGACGGTTGACGCATGAAAACCTGTTCATTTAAATAGCCATGCAGGAATGCATTTTGAACATCTAGTTGCTGTGCGTGCCACTTCTTTGATACTACAAGACTAAGAACAAGTCTGATGGTGATATGCTTAACCATAAGACTGGAAGTTTTGGTATAGTCCACATCAACCTTTTAATGAAATCCATTAGCCACTAATCGAGCTTTATGACGCTCAATAGTGCCATATGCTCGACTCTTAAGTTTGAAAACCCACTTATTTGGCAGCAAGTTCATATTAGGATGATATGGAACTAAACATGCATAACATACTTTGGATTAGGTTTGCATACCCCAGACTTAGAGCATGTGGTCATACGGTGCCTAGTATCACTAGGAGCGTCTGTAGGCACTGACAAAGGTTCTGGATGTACTCATACTTGCTCATTTGATGGTATCGGGGATCCTAAGGGTAAGATAGGTTCTATAGTTGAGATGAGATGAGTTGTTGTAGCAGGCGTATGGATCATATCTAGGACAGTGGTAGTATTAGGTTGGGATTCTATCTAACTAATGGAATTAGAGGCATAAGTTGTTTCTTAGTGCACATGTATAATAGATTGACTATGATTGGGTGAGGCAGGCAATGTATTGTTTGTAGATAGTGGAAAATTAAAAAATAAGTAGGGTAAATGATTGTTACCTAGTGTTACGACGCTTTTAGAGGAAGATGTGAGTCCCTGGAAAGGGAAGAAGTCATCATTGAATAGGACATAGCGAGACAAATAAACTCGTCTCGTGGACAAATCTAAGCATTTGTATCCTTGATGGTTTAGTGAATAGCCAAGAAAACACACATGAATTTGATTTTTGTTGCAATTTATTTTGAGTGTATGGTGTTAAGCAAGGAAAACATCGGCAACCAAAAACTTTTAACATGTCATAATTAAGTTTTCGTTGAAACAATTTTTCAAAATGTGATGTGTTCGACAGAACACGAGTTGGCAGACAATTTATCAAGTATGTATCAGTTAAGCATGTATCAAACCAAAACTTATTAGGCATATGAGATTGAGAAAGCATAACAATACTGGTTTCGACAATGTGTCGGTGTTTTCGTTTTGCTAATCCATTTTGTTCAGGGTGTTTTGGAAAAGAAAAACGTTGAGAAATACCATGAACGACAAGAAAGTTTTAAAAGACATGACTTTTATATTCACAACCTTCATCACATTGAAGGGTTTTAATTGAACAATTAAACATCTTTTCAACCTTAATCTTAAACTTTACAAATATCTCAAAGACTTCATATTTTTGTTTCATGGGAAAGATCCAAGAATATCGAGAATAATCACCCACAAACAACAAGTAATAACAAAAACCTTCATTGGGAATAATTGGAGAACATCACACATCAGAATGTAAAAGTTGTAAAAGAAATTAAAAAACTGACTCTGACACATTGAAAGGTAACCTAGCACTCTTTTCTAAAAGACATAACTCGCAAAAGATTACATCAGAGGTACCATGAATTGGTACCAATTTATTTGAAATAAAAAAATTTATTATTGGTTTGGCAGAGTGACCAAGACGAGCATGCCACTTTTGAACCGACACCCTAATTCCCACAAATGTAGAAGCTGGATACTTAAGTTGCCCATTGCCACTTGAAAATGGGTATAGCCCATCCTCAGATCCCTCTCAGAAAAACGTCTTCCGTGTCTTGAGGTCCTTAATAAGGAAAAAGTGTGAAAAAATTAGTAAGTAACAATCATTGTCTAAGGCAAACTTATAGGTATATATGATATTGGTAGAGGCAGTAGGGCAATAAAGGATATCTTGTAAAGCAAATGAGCAAGCATTAATATTAAGTTAATTGAAACCATAGTGTGCAATAGATATACCAAAATTATTACATACACCCCCCACACTGTCATTACTAGTATACTCCTTAGGGTTGACCAAATTCTAAAGGTCTGGAGTGATGTGTGAGTTGGCATCTGTGGCTAGAAGCCAAGATTTATTCTGCTGCTTGCTGAGTGCGATGGTGGAGGATATCATTGCCGAGAGATGTTTGGCAGGAATTCTACCTTTAAAGGCAGCATTCATGTGTTGGTAACGGTCAAGAGTAGGATGGCCAGGTTTGCCGCAGATTTGGCAAACAATTATATCATGACATGAAACAAACCTTTCTCCATTACCTGGATTATTGCGTTGATAATTGTTATTGCGTGGGTTGTAGCCTCTTGGAGCAGTACCACGATTGGATGGGGAATGCCTCGTCTACCTCCACGAGAATGACCTTCACCATGGCCTTCTAGAAGAAACGAAGGCATTGACAGTAGCACCTTCCACTAAAGGAACAATTTGGTTCGCCATTATTCTTTTTGTTATCAGCAGCAGTCCTTAAAGAGTAAGATACATGATAAGATTATCACGGGCTTGTGCAACACTTACTGTCATCTCAAAGGCCGGTCCAAGATTGTTCAATACAATATGGACAAGTTTGTCATCATTCACAAGTTGCCCAGTAAGAGCAAGGTTGTCAGCTATCGTATTCATGCGATCCATGTAATCCACCACAGATAGATCACTTTTTTTGGTCCACAACAACTCATTTCTCAGAAACAAAATTCGTTTTTAAGAAGTAGAGGCATACCTTTACTTAAGTGCATCCTAGGTAGCTCGAGCAGTTCATTTGCTTGCCATCACAGACAAGACAGAGGCAGTCAAAGATCCATTTATCCAACTGAAGATCATTTGATCATGTTGTACCCAAGCAGTGTATGCTGGGTTCACAATGGTAGAGAAAGTAGGGCAATGAAGGATATCTTGTAAAGTAAACGGCCACACATGCTTCATGTCACCTCGTTGTGTTGTCCACGTGTTAGGCTCGAAAATTCACCACACCTGAAGGGGCATGTTGAGAATAAGCCCCACATTGATGGGAGGAATGACCTTGCATAGACTTATAAGAGGTTAGGCTACTCCCCATATAGCCAATTGGTTTTATGGTGGAACCTCAACTTTTTTCATGGTATCAGAGCCAATGAGCGGGCCGTATGTATTGCCACGTGATCGGTGGGTCCTCTTGGCCCCGCGTGATGATGGTGGGTCCCGTGGCCACGTGTGTAGGGTGAGTCCCCTTGACTCCACTTGGTTGCCGATATGTGGATCTCCCACGCGTGACCCACTAATTGAGTTTCACGTGAGGGGGCGTGTTGAATCCCACATCGGCCATACAAAAAGAAAAGTAATAGTTTAAATATCCTAATCCCATTCTAACTAACACCGAGGCCTTTAGTGATAAAACCTCACACCTGACGGATTGTGCAGGTGGTAATTACCAAGTTGGGGACAATATCGGTGTTATTGGAAGTGGGCCTTCGGCCCATTTCTTTGATAATTCCATATACCTTGCATGGGCTTATAAGAGGTTAGGTTACTTCATATATTGCCAATTGGTTTTATGGTGGAACCTCAACTTTCTTTATGGTATTAGAGCAGGTTGTCCCACGTGTGAAGTCAAAGGTCACACGCACACCACGTCACCTTGTTATGTTGTTCACGTGTTAGGCTTGAAAATTCACCACACGTGAGGGGGCGTGTTGAGAATGAGTCCCACATTGAAGGGAGGAGAGACCTTACATGGACTTATAAGAGGTTGGACTACTCCTCATATTGCCAATTAATTTTATGGTGAAACCTCAACTTTCTTCACTAGCAACCTACCAATCACCATGAAGTGAAGGGCCCCTCCACGGGTTGACGTACATTTGCCCTCTTCGTAAGAAATACAACGCTTATTCTTTCCCTAATTGCATCCCAATGACGTTTAAAGACACACATCGACACCACAACATTCCACTTTTTGCCTGAACAATGTAATCTAATTTTACTTAGACAAACACCTATAAATTTTTCTAATTATATTTGACTAACTTAAGATTTGGAATGTCTTTAGTATATCAGCTTTCACGGCGTTATAAGTGGTAACCAAATTTTACAATAAAATCTTAGAATAAGATGCTTTTATCTACCATAATCCAAACTTGAGTGCTTGTTTGTCATATTTTCTCCTAGGACTCTTGAAGAACACATTATTAAAAGCGTATGATATAATAATCAATCATCCTGTATTCTCTACTCCGTTAATGGTCTAATCTAGTAGTGTAGCATCTAATGTTCTCCTATAATAATCAATCATCCTATATTCTCTACTCCTTTAATGGTCCAATCTAGTAGTGTAGCATCTAATGGTTCTCAACTAGATTCTGTAAGTGCAGCAACATTGCACTCCACCTAGTGGATGTGGAAGTTATTTAGAACTGCTTTTAAAATAATTAAAATTGCTTTTCTGTGAAAATATTTTTTGAACTAATTTTTAATAAAAATACAAGTTAATTCTAAAAAACACTTGAAGTGCTTCTTATAAGAAGCATAACTGGTGTTTCTCGCAAGAAGCACTTTAAGTGCTTTTAGAACTCATTAACATTTTTTCTAAAAGTTCTCTTAATTATTTTAAAAGCACTTTCAAACGAGCTTCAAATTTTTTATTTATTTACTAGTTTAATTACTTATTTAATTCTTAGTGGATATAACTTTAACTCGGAAACGATCATCAATCTTAATTAGCAACGAGGACCGGAGGATGAGATTTATTTATTTTTTCTTCCAAAGGTGGCCATATATATCAAGCCAATAATTATTAAGATGCAGCAATATTGTTAATTAAGCACTAAGCTTTTAATTTGATATGTTCGAATCAGATCAGTTTATAATTTTGATAACTTTAATTCTAAACTCATAATTGGTCAACAATGGTTGATCGGCTTAAGAAGTTTTTAGATCTGTAAATGCACTTACAAGAATATGCACTAATTAGCAGAATAAACTTTATATCAACACGCATGACCGGTTAGTTTAGCAGCCAGTTTTTACTAACTGAAAGAGGTCTCAATGTTCGACCACCTTTCTTTTTTTCCTTCTTTATGTCACACTTTCAAGAATAATTGGATAAATATGGATATAAACATATTTCTGTTCTCTTGAGACTTATCAGAAACAGTCTTGCTGCATGCATCTTTTGTTGATGTTTACATTTTTTACCTTATTTTCTTTCAAACTTTATGATCTATGAGTGCAAATGGTTCCTTTCCTTGGTATAAATCTGCATGTCAGAAAGAACAGTTGAGATCAAATTGAATTATTTGATTAGGCAGAAAGATACCATCCTTGGTGTTGAGAAACTAGAAATTGACACAACCATTTTGTGGAGGCCAGCTTGTCACTCTTGTGATTCTTTTGCTTAAATCACATCAACACCTGGGGCTGCCCTAGTTTTTGGAGACATATTATGAACATAATAGGCTGATTCATTGCCTTAATAGGAACAACCTCCTCATCTGTTCTTCTACCTAAAAATCTTGGTGATTTTTTCTTCTTTATCTGTATACATGCTTTTTTTAAAGTAAATAAAGCAGGAAAATTTGAGTAGTATAGTCTGATGATCTCAGGGAATGATTTTTACTAATACTGATTCACTCGTCTTTTTTAAGAATGGCATGATCAAACACATGATTAGACTGTCTATCTGTAATTTTTCTCATTTTAAGGGCGAGTTGAATATCAGAGTGCGTAACGAATAAGACTACAAAATAATAAGATTATTATTAATAGAGAAGAATGCCGGAACGGCTACAGAATTCCAAGAGACTACATTGTGACTAGCTTGTTCTTCAAACTAAACTATAAGCTATATTTATAGAGAGCAAAACCTAGAAACCCTAATTCGGATGGGCTAAGCCCATATACTAAACTAACAAGCAAACCCAAATAATCATAACATACTAATATTTTCCAACACCCCCCGTCAAACTCGTGGCGGTATATGACATGGGTTTGCAAACAAGCAGATGTAGATAGGCTCCGTTCAACGGACTGGCAGGCATGCAAAATTGAGTTGACTTGACTTGACTGACGAACTTGTCTTGACTTGACCTGCGAACTTGACTTGAGGAGATTTCTATATCTAAATTGTACCAACAAACGAACCAACAAATTGTGTGGGCCAAACACAAACTTAACCATGTTCCATTTGGTTTGTTTTTACAAGATGGGTATGTCTACCCTGCTAAGCTTATTCTACAGAGGTATGTACATGCTAGTGTAAGCTCAAAGCCCAATATACAACTGGGATTTCTTAGTTCTTTTACTTCATGAATGTGACGAAGATTATTGCAGTTTATATTTCAGCTTGTGGGAGATTAGATCTAACATATAATCGAAAATATGTAGTCGTATGACGACAGGTATGGCTCAAGAGAAATTCTAAAATATAATCGAAAATATGTATGACTCATGAGAGATTCTATCATTCTAACATATAATGGAAAATATGTGATCGTGTGACGAGAGGTATAGCAAGAGCCAGATGGCCAAGAATCTCCCCCCACTCACCAGGGCTCATGACCGAGCTGTTAGAGATATGAAGTATCCAACGAGGTTTGCGAAGAGAGGTTGTCGGCATGACCAATGCAGCAGATGCTGGAGGCCCCCATTGAGTGTGTGGTGTCCCAGTCCCTTATTTTTCTGCCTAATTTGCCCTAAATAATGGTGGAATGGAACTAAAATCCAGGACTCCTTGTCCCTTTTTAAAAGGGTGGTGATATCCACTTTTATCTGTTTTTTACCTTCATCCTCTCACGATCGTATGATCGAATGAATCGAAAAAAATTAAAGAACAAATATTAACAAAAAATTTATAAAAAGTTAAAAAAATATATGTAAATAGCACTGCCTTCTTAAAATTTCAGAAGTTGCTTATAATTTATGAAAGTTTCTGTAAGGTCCTTGTTGATGGACTCTGGTAGAAGCCATGTGCCATTGCCATGTCCATATGGGTAGGTTCTGAATTTTTGAGTTTTTGTTTTGTTCAATTAAGTATTTAAAAGCTGATAAAAAATCAAGTCCTTAAAAAGAGTCTTTCTTTTTATGTTTTCTTACAAGAAGATATATAACTATTTTAATCTACAAAGAGGGAATCAAATTTAATGCAAGAGTTGAATACACTGTCTTGACCAACTGACCTAAGCCGCTACTACTTTTCTTTTATCTAAAACACCTCCAAACCCTAAGGCCCAAATGCAAACCCATGTTACTTCTTTACGTCCACAGAGTTCAGTCAGAGTCTGGATGAGACTGCTAGAAGGCGTAGGACAAAGATTTTCACATATATGATATGTTGTGTCCTTCCTTAGAGTAAATAGAAGAAAAGGAAGGAAAACAAGATTCATGTTCTAGTTTGGTACAGACAATGAGACCATGCCGGAGCATTTGAGACAGTTTGAATATCATCACACAGAGGGGAAAAACTTGTTGAGGTTGAAAGGCAGGGAGTAGAATTCCTCGCTTCTTGTATCCGTCTTGAAAGATCGGAATCTATCCCACCAATGCATGCCACGATCTTTCCTTGTCGCGCTGTCATTGCGGTGTAGCGTGATGTCCAAGAATACTGCCAAGAAACCGGCCACAAATGGTTCGGACGAGAAGGGAACGTTGATCATATCATTGAACTGCAAAAAAACATAGGGAAAAATGAGTCACTAATGTCTTGCACGAGGCATGGGAATCGAACAAGAACAGATAGTAATTTCAAGGAGTTTAGAGGAAGACAGGAACGGTTTTGTTTCGTACCCATCTTGCTCCGGTGTGCACGGGGCCGTAGCCTCTAATAAGGGTGTATTCGTTGAAATATTGTGGAATCGACAAGCCCATGTAAATAGAGAAGCCTAAGATAAATTTCGTCCGAAAACTGTTGAGGTTGCAAAATTGAAGCAAGGTAAGACCTGCAGAACCTGCTCATGCACAATTATGGAGAAATACATTAAGTGACCTTCCCACCAAGGTCTACTATCAAAAGCGGATTCATCAGTTGGCAACGCATACCGACATAAGCGAAGAAAAAGCAATACAATGCTGCAATGATGGGTGCCGGAATTGAGGCAAAGACAGCTCCAAATTTTCCTGAAAACCAAGGATTGTTTAGCACATATATAAGCAGAAATATAACGCTGGAATTGTACCGTAAGCCACTTACCAAGTATGGAAAAGAAGATCATGAAACAGGCTGAAATTTGAACCACCCTTCGGCTACCAACCCGCGTCAATGCTAACAAACCGGCATTTTCACTGGAGATAAATTCAACGACAGTTTTCATGACAATTGGGAAGATAGTCAGGTAATTATTCTCAAGTTATTTCTAGATATGTACGGGTGCAAAAGAAGCTTACACAGATACTGAAGCTCCATTCCCAGTGCCGAATATACCACAGAAAAGAATTCCGACTCCCTAAACTCAAAATAACGTTATAAAGAATAAATATGTTTGCTAAGTTTATAAAGAATAATCTTGAAGTTCTAAGTATGAAACATGAAATCATATGTGATTACCTGCCAACCAACACCGCGGCTTAAAATAGAAGGTGGCAGCGGAGTTGCACTTGCATACCTTGACACAGCAATAAAGGCACCGGTGGACTGTTCAACCATAAAACTTATATTATGATAAGCAAATCAAAAGGAATGATACATCAATTCGATCTTCCAAATATTAACATATCGACAATAACTACTGGGAAGTTATAAAAATCTTAGTAATGAGAACAAGAATAGAGGTATGCAAACCTCTACAAGGGCAACAAATGAAACAGCCATCATTGCAAAAGCTTCTCCAGCATCGAATGTGGGAGCTCCCCATTGAAAGGGATATGGAATCCTTATCCTGAGAAAAGTGTTGAACAATCAGCATCGAAAATGCATAATGACATAGTATAAAGCATCATAATTTACGAGAAGGAAGCACCACAAGAGACTTACCATGGAGCAGCACCTATGATACCAGCACGATCAGTTCGACAGGTTAATTGAGTTCTGGGTCCTGTGTTCTTATAGGCCCCACCCACAGTAAGCAGATGAGCATAAATCCACACAATGGCCACCGAAAATAGAACAGCAAAGCGATCAAAGACATGCGTCTCACTGCGAAGCAAATGAGGGATGTACTGGAAAAATTCACTAGATTAATACACTTCCATACGAATATTTCAACTGAGGTGATCCACGGTTGATGTTGTTTACCAAGAAAGAAGGAAAAAATTATCAAATGATTGAAACTTACCTGTGAAAATATCAGTAGCATGATCAGTTGCGGTAGCCCAATCTCCACACACTTCGCAAACTACACATCCAAAGCCAAAGTTAATAACCTAGTAAAGTTTAAAAGACGGGTGGGACAACAAATGAACTTTTTAACAAGTAATCTTGTAACCAACAAAGGAAATGTAAACGCATACCACAGGAAAACCAAACTCGTATAGCCCAAATCCTGACAAAGCGACCAAGGGAACAGCAGCAAGTGGACTTAGGAACCTGGACAAGTAGAAAGAATTGATAACTAATCGACAACACATGTTTAAGAGGCTTAGTGAATCATACAACAAAAATGAAATTTAAATCGCAACCCATATCATCATGAATATTTCATTAAATTGTAAAGAAACTTGGTGTTTGCAATGAACACGCAAAAATTGAAAGAGATGCAATCAACATAGGTACTCACTA
The DNA here is from genome assembly GCA_963580275.1 of Crataegus laevigata. Lineage (NCBI taxonomy): Eukaryota > Viridiplantae > Streptophyta > Magnoliopsida > Rosales > Rosaceae > Crataegus > Crataegus laevigata. The sequence goes on from OY756940.1 coordinate 6,017,561, forward strand.
ATGAACATATTAAAAACACGCTGAAGAACATATTAGCAAGGCCAAAATACCACAACGCAAGTCTTAACAAACCTCGCTACATTGCGCCAAAGACCGCTGAAGCCAACTACAATCTGCAGAGTTGAGGCAACAATAAGTGCACCCTGGGTTCCACGCATTATCTTCTCAAATTTCTGGATATCCATCAACATGTCAGACGCTGTTATGTTTGTCATAAAGGACAATAGTAATTGAAAAGCACTAATGAGATTCCAATAGAACAACCTCCTGGGGGTTCACAATGTCATTATACCGACCAGCCAAGATAATCGAAATGGTTGTTGGCACATAGGTATAGGATGCTCCGATCACTGCAGGTAAACGAGTCCCAAAGAATGTTTGAAGCAGTGTGTTTAATCCAGCAACAAAGAGTATAGTCTGAATCATTTTTGCTTTCTCCCCCTATAAGGATGGTGAAAAAATTAGTTAGACACCTAGCTAAGAGTCATGATTCGGGAACAGCTCAGCGTATCAGAGAGAAGAATGATCGAGACTGGTTGATTGCTACTATCATTGTAAAAGCCTTACGTTTCCTCCTCCCATCTGAGGAACGAGAGAGGTGGGAATCAGAACCGTCGTGCCAAGCATCACCAAGTAATGTTGGAAACCAAGTAGGATGGCTTCAGCTGCATTGAGAAATAATTCCACAATCACACACAATAATCACATCGGTATACAAATGCTGGTTACAGTATAAATAAATAAATAAAAACCGATGAAGGTGAAAGAACTATCATTTTCTCCAAACGTGTCCCAACAAATAGAACATAAGCATACATACAAAAGCAGAAACCTAACTGAGATTCATAAAACTCAACGAGGGAATACTAGACACGAAAATGATCATCACCATTAGCGCCACATAACAAAATATCAACGAAATAAAACGACTCCAAATTGGCAGAGCAAATCCTTATAAAGAGAAAATGTCAACAATGTGGAAAGAGAATTATGCACTCACGCCAAGGAGGAGGACTGGTAATGCAGTAGGAAACGTTAGGCAGCTGATCTTTGACCAGATGAGGCTGTAGCTCCTCCTGTTTCGGTGGCGGTGCATGTCCACCTCCTGCCATTTTTCTCTCCTGTTTCCTTCTCCTCTCTACAAGACATCCAAAAAGTTCAGTTAATTATCGGTTTATCACTCAGCATGCAAGCCAAAATTCCAGAAAAAAATAAAAATAAAAAACCAAATTCTCAAAGCACCAAAAACCAACTTGAATCCCACTGAAATAAACACTTACCAAGAATGAAAATTTACAAAAAAAAAAGAAGGGAAAACAATGATTATTACTACAAGAGGAAGAAAACATAAAAAGATTATTACTTTTTGAAGAACTAAATCGAAAATTCAGAAGGCAAGTTCTTGTATTGAGAAAAACTCCAAAACTCTGGTCTCAGAAATTCTGCTGCTCAAGCTAAAGGAGGAAGAGAGACACAGATGAAAGGTGGCATGAGGGAGAGAGAGATTTACAACCCAAAAGAGTCCCACTTGGACACCAAGAAAACATTAAAGTGGTGTGAAGAAGTGGAGAAAAGCAAAAGCAGGAGAGAAATTGAGAGCCTTCCCCCTTCAAAAAATAAAAACATTTCTCCGACCCAAAACGAATCTCTTCCAATGCATAATCTTTAACTTTTGTAACGTCTGTCGTCTTTCTTTTTCCTCAAATACGTAAGAATGAAGCTTTGTGTAAAAGCAGCTTCTCCACCGTCACCTTTACTGTTCTTTACTGCCATTAAAGCTCTTTGGGAAGTAAAAGAAATTCCCTTTTTTTTTCCTATTTCTTTTATAATTTCGTTGGTAAAAGAATTTTCTTTTTTTGCAGAGCGTGCAGATTACAATATTGAAATTTCCAGAGAAGAGAGGGAGGTTAAATTTTTTATTTTCCATACCTTAGTTTTTTTGCAGGAGCTTCTGAGAGTGATGAGTGATCAGTAACTTTCAGTCCCTTTGTTTTTCTTTAAGTATTTGTCAAATTGTATAGACAGATCGAAGTCTCCTTCGATTTGTCTCTGAGTGTACTTTTGATTCAGGGCTTTTGCATACATGACACTTGGACAGTCAAGTTCTGAGCTGTCCGTAGAGAGACAGTGCCACCATGTTTTTCTCTCTCGTATAATAAACTCCAACGCAAAATTTGCTTTCACAAAATCTTTTATCGTAGCGTGTACAAGAATCTACATGTAATTCGATTATTTGAACCCCAAAATGGTTAATCAAAACCAGTTACGAGAAGTTAGAAAGTTAAAAAACACGAAAATGCGTAATACTTATGAAATATTATCACCTGATATTCCGATTGAATGTAAATTTGATGATCTTTCCTGATGATAAAAAAACAAATTTGTAAATGAAATTACTTTTGTACATTAGTTTGTACAAATTAAGTTCACATTGGATCCAGTTCTGTCTAGACTTAGGTTCACCTGATGAACATTTTAGACTTTTGCATTCCTGATTCTGTCTCGTTGTATTTATCTCTCATCACGTGATAAATAAGAAACTAAAATCGCAAGACAGATTCTTGCTCCATAGTCCTTACGAGATGAGAAATTGTGTTTAACATATCAACTTTGGGACCAAGTGGGTCACGGATTGGTAAGTTTTTAAGAACAAGATGCCAAAGAAAATGCTCCATTAGCGACCCTAATAAGCCTATAGGATGTCGTAGTTATCCCTAACTTTTGTTCGTGGAGTTTGCATGGGAATATATCCAGAATTCCAAACCAGCGAACAGTTCCACTTAGATATAATTAAATTATTTCTTGATGTGAAGCTTCCCATAATTTTCACTGGATAAAAAGATTGAGAATGTCTTTTATTAAGTTTGGATCTAGCTCGTGTCAATTCATGAATTGATGAGGAGAAGTAGCACTTGGCTACAACTTTTCATGATTCTGACCTTCTTTCCAAGTAGCTAGATAAAGGCGAACACAGAGAGATCATTTGAAATATCGAATATTTTAAAATTTTAACCGTAAGATTTTTAATCAAAAACGTAACAATAAAAATATAACTGCCAAAAATTCAAGGTATTTTATATTTTGAGAAATGCTAAGAATTTTTTCTCAAAAGTGAGAATTTCAATGAATACTATGTCACCTCACAGTTTAATGTCAATTCTTGTATTAATATTATAAAACATTGTTCCAAAAAATGAAGGGATAGAGAGTCCCACTTGTGATGAGAGATTTTCAGTGTGTCGTGAATACGGTCTGGTGCAACACGTGTAATAATATAAGCAGTAAGACACTTGAAAGAAAATATATCAATTAATTATATTATTATACTTGATATACCAAACGGTGTTCCTAACACACTGATAAAGTTACGATTTATGAAAGAATTCCCTTGGCAATTCTCATATTTTGAAACACCATTAAAAACATAGCATCGTGGGAAATTTTTTTATTCCGAAAGCCCCCACAAAAGGCCCCATCTCTACCTTCTTTTCCCCAACCCCAAAAACGTTATATAAATAGATTAAGTAATCAACTTTGCAAAAGAAGAAAAGAGAAAAGAGAAAAGAGAAATAGCCGTAATAAACAAGAAAAGCTTACTCATCAGCCATAGAAAATGGGCGGGATGGCAATTGATTCTCATGTAACTGAGTGTCCTGTCTCCTATGACTCCACCAGCAAGTAGAATTGACTCATCATAGTTTGAAGAAGAATGATTGCTAAGATTTACTTAGTTAAATTCACATCATAATTCTGTAATCATCTCCTCGGCAGAGATTCTTAAGTCCTAAATCCACGTCATAATCCTATAATCATTCTTAAGTTCGGTTGCATATTTAGGGCACCAGACACAAGTGAGTGGGACCAAAGGAAGGGTTTGTGGCCCAAAATAGGCAGTTTGGGTATACAGTCGGACGATAATATTGTCTAGACAAATAGGTTTAAAAGTTTATCTTTTTATGGATTATGACTAAAACTATAAGTGTAAGTGAGTATATATATATTTATGCCTATTTCTCTTCTTAGACCATCTCCAATGTTTGGACTAAAAACCAAATTTTTTAGCCTGAAAAATTTAGCTTTTAGTCCAAAAACAGCTTTTCTGCTCTAATGGTTGTGGTCTAAAATTTTAATCCGAAATTATTAAAGAATGAATTCAGACTATTTTTTTTCTTAAATTAAATTTAAAAAAAAAATATGTAGACTATCGTAAATTAATTTTATAAACATTTTAATCTAAAAATATTTAAATTCCAATAAATATTAAAAAAATCACTAAATTTTTCACAAAGCAAGCTTTCAACTTTCACAAACGACAATTAATAAACTTAATAAATAAAGCACATAACTCATACACTACATAAGCTTAATAATCATATCCACCATCTTCACTTGTTGATAGACTTCGTGCTGGACTTGGGATATAGGGTTCAGAAGATTTATCATCTTGAAACATACTCCTTGAGGTAGACTTTCGCATAATTTCCTTTTTCTTGCCACGTAAGAACTTCTTCCTCTGTGGAGTGTATTTGCTAAGGTCCTCCATTATGAAATTAATTTCAAACCCCTCTTGCTCCCTATCCGATACTTCCTTCATTTGCAAACGCATTCAGGCCGTTTCTTCTTGGCGAGCGCTATGGGTTTCGTTCAAACTTGCAATTTCGGTAGCAAAGTGTTCACTCATCGAAACTTGGGACTTCCATTTTCTATTTGCTTCCTTTTGTTTATCTCTTCCTGGGGGCATTGCTAAAGAAGGAGATGGGGTCATTTCATCGACGCCTTCATGGACACCTTCATCTTCGACATTTGTCTGTGCGGCTTCACGTTGAAATAATCTTCGCCATTATTGGTCCGCATCGGTTCCCTACCTCGGACAATCCTTGAGGATGTTCCAAGCATGTTGCAACTTAAAACCTTGATTTTTTGGTGTTACTCTTGTCTTGTAAATTTCCATTGCTTTGTCACCCTATGCAAAAAATACATAAAAATAATTAGTTGCAAAATAATATTATGTACATGACAAATAAAATATCAAGAACAAAACTCACAATTTCTGTAGCGCTCCTTCCACTAGCCATGCCAACCACGGCTCTCTCCAAGCTTCCCTTCCATAAAGTGCATGCTTTGTTGATAGTCTTCCACCGATCATAAACACCACCACCATCCCGCCCGCCGCCATTGCAATTTTCTTGAAACTTTGCAATGATTTTTTCCCACAAAACCTTCTTATTTTGATTTGTGCCAACTGCACCATCTTCGCTAGCACAAACCCATGCCAAGCATAAAGCAACATCTTCCTCACAGGTCCAATTACGACCTCTAATATGCTCTCTTGCCATGTTGAAAAATTTGGAAATGGAAAGAAATGGTAGAAAGATAAATTGGAAGAATTGTAAGAGAAAATTGAGTTTTGTGTGAATGTTTGAACAAATTCATAAGTATTTATAGAGTTTTGGGGTGAATTTTGAGTTAAATATATATATTTTAATTATTTTAGCTGTTGGATTTAAATTTGGGCCATTAGATCTTTTTTTACCGTTAGATTTGATTATATTCAATCTTAGCCGTTGGATTCAATAATATATAAATATAAAATAAAATAAAATTTTTGAATCTAGGCCGTTGGATTAACCATGTCACATCCCGCCCTGGGTCACCACCACATCCCGAGCTCGACTCCACCGTAGCACGATATTGTCCGCTTTGGGCCCCGACCACGCCCTCACGGATTTGTTTCTGGGAACTCACGAGTAACTTCTCAGGGGGTCACCCATCATGGGAGTGCTCTCGCGCGCTACTCGCTTAACTTCGAAGTTTCGATGAACTCCGAAACCAGTGAGCTCTCAAAAAGCCTCGTGCTAGATAGAGATGGGAATATACATATAAGGCTTACATGATCCTCTCCCCTGGGCAATGTGGGATGTTACAATCCACCCTTTTTAGGGGCCCGACGTCCTCGTCGGCATACTTCCGGCCAGGGATTGGCTCTGATACCAAATTGTCACATCCCGGCCTGCGTCACCACCACATCTCAAGCTCGACTCCATCGTAGCACGATATTGTCTGCTTTGGGTCCCAACCACGCCATCACGGTTTTGTTTCTAAGAATTCACGAGTAACTTCCCAAGGGGTCACCCATCATGGGAGTGCTCTCGCGCGCTACTCGCTTAACTTTGGAGTTCCGATGAACTCCGAAGCCAGTGAGCTCCCAAAAAGCCTCGTGCTAGATAGAGATGGGATATGACAATTTGGTATCAGAGCCACCCTCTGGCCGGAAGTGTGCCGACGAGGACGTCGGGCCCCTAAAAAGGGTGGATTGTAACATCCCACATCACCCAGGGGAGAGGATCATGTAAGCCTTATATGTATATTCTCATCTCTACCTAGCACGAGGCTTTTTGGGAGCTCACTGGCTTCAGGTTTCGTAAGAACTCCGAAGTTAAGCGAGTTCGCGCGAGAGCAATCCCAAGATGGGTGACCCACTGGGAAGTTCTCGTGTGAGATATCAGAAACAAAATCGTGAGGGCGTGCTCGGGGCCCAAAGCGGACAACATCGTGCTACAATGGAGTCGAGCCCGGTTTGTGGTAATGGCCCGGGTCGGGATATGACAAACCAACCAACGGCCTAATGATCACAGCCGTCTAATCAAAACTAGTCGTTGGACCTTTAGGAACGTGGCAGACAGGCCCACGTGGGTAGGTCCCGGACTCCCGACCAATCTGTAGCAGCGCGTTTGGCAAGTCCACAGGCTGGGTTTGGAACCCAAACGCTGAAACTCACTCTCTCCGGTGGAGCCTACTCCGATTTTGGGCTAAATTTTAGGCGGTTTCTGGCCTTACTTCCCCTTTTAGCATCTAGCCCACATTTTCTCCTTAGGTTAGAATGAGCTTAGAGGAAAATTTAACATTTAGCCCACCATTAGAGATGATCATAGTGATAAAAGGACATAAATCCGATTACACTTACATTTCTCCTAACTCTCCGTTAGTTAGGAGATAAATGAATGAACGAAACCTCCTTTGTCCTTTAAAGCTGTAGCCTGAGTGAGTGATGGCTATCAGAAACAGTGGGATAAGGATAATTCGTCATAATTCCAATCTTTTGCTAAAGCCCAAAGGAAACTCTAAACTTGTCTTTCGGCAACACGTAATTCTATAAGAATGGTCACCTTCTGCTTTTACCTTTGTCATACTAATGTGCATTTTAGATGGTAAATCAATCTTACTATTTAGATGCAGGCCCATCAATTCCATCCAACAACCTGTCAGAGTATTTATTAGGAAATGAAATTCTCTTTGAATCCTTCTGTACGACTGTCCCGAGAATTCACCGCCACTCAATTTAAATCACAAGACTCCTATTAGCTCATCTTACAGGCCCACATCACACAAAATTAAACTCTTTAATGATTCGAATCTCTCTCTCTTGAACGATCTAGATTTCCACATTCGTCGACTGTAGGTACAGAGATCCAAAGAAGATTATAATTATTTCATTAAGTTGCTTCATCAGATGCTGCCAACTTCACACGAATGAATGATGTGACTGAAACCTCATATCTTCAAAACCATACGTTAATGTTTGGGTTCTACTTAATTAGAAGTACATCTTGTATGGATGAGTTCAAATCAAATGTACCATTTTCACTTGTGATTTTACCAATTAAATGAGCTAGAGTAGAATTAACTATATATTTGACCTTTTTTTTCTTTGAAAAATTATTTTCCCAGTCCCATTTTCTCTCCTACACATGTGCCAGAAGTAAACAAAAATTTGCAGAACGTGAAGAGAGGTGCATAAAAACCCTCAAGTGTTCTTCTCTTTTGCAGACAGTTTGACATCCAGCTATAAACCTTTTACATCTTCAACTTTGGTACACTCCTCACCCCCTCCTCCCACCTCAAGGTCCTCAACCCCATTTCTACAGGATTTTATAGTCCACTTCGGGGTATTCTATATTTCGTTGGTTTTAAATGTTAGATTTTTGGTTACAGATACAATGGTCAAAATTTAACGTTTACAAATCCCCAAAAATAGAATATTTTCGTATCTCTAACACCACAAGATAAAGCACAGATTGACAAGAGTTTTCCCATTTTCATTTGAACAAAAAATGCTGTTTGACCAACACCAGAGAAGAATATAACTAACAGACAGATCCACTAAACCAAAATACAAATTTTACATCAATCTAGAACAAACTTCTTTCTTTCCTTCCTTTCAAATTCACTTTTGTTTGGTCTTTCCATTTTTTCTAGTTAAAATTTATACCGCATTATCCTGGTCGACTGCAGCATGCAGTTATCTTTATTTCAACAGAACATAAAAGCCAAACAAATCCAAACTCATTCTAGTTTTCTAAGTCCTATCAGATTACTTACTCGTTCCTAATGTAACAATCGTGAGATATGCACAATTATATAGCGAGTTCCAAACATTCAATAGGTATAATAAGGTAACCATGTTGGTATATATAACTCAATGTGGGCGCAACCGTCTCAAACTAAAATGAACAGCACTAGAAAACACAGCAGACGAGCCTACCGTTGGAAGGACCAAAGAATAGCTACAGATCTAATGATGTGTAAGAATTTAGATTGATTCTTTGATTCAAGCATTCACTGTGTCAAGAGAACAAATAACAAGTTCCCCAGAGAGAAGGCCGAGAATACAAACATACCCATCATGAGTTATCCCTCGAGGGAAAAGTCTTTTCTTATCAGGCAACCAAGTGCAAACGTGAAACCATCATTGACCACCACCACGAGTTTGCAACCTCCTCCTCTCCAGCTCAAGCTAAAACAAAAATCAAATGTATTAGCAGAGGACCATAGTGGGCTTGTGTCTATGTTTCCCTTATGAAAAATAAATCTCAAATATAGTGGCATTCTTCAAGTATCTTACCACTTTCTTCACCCGCTCATTGGCAGCAGGAGTTCCTCCACTGACAGACTCAGGAGTATATGGACTGCTTACTCGGACCTCATTCATCACAACTATGACAGTCTTGTCCCAGCGCACTGGAAGCCTGATCACCATCATTATCAATGGCACTCAGTCCACAGAATGTAAATTTCCAAACTTGTAAAATATAAACTTCCTACTAAATCAAGGACTGATCTACATTGCAACTAATGCTAAAATATTACATTTGCATCTGTTCTCACGCAAGAATCATAATCATTCAAAAGATCTCTAAACAAATGAAAATGCCACAAAAATGATGGTCTCTCCTTAGACGTTCTGAGCGAAAACCTCATAAATTCCTAATCTTTAAGCTACTCCAAAGTCCAATTCTTATTAGAAACTCCGACACAATCAGCTTCATGCAACAACATTTATACTTTACAGTAAAATGGGTTGTTTTTACTGATACCATGATGCAGAAACAGCAACCCTCATAATTTTAGTTGCAACTTAAATCAGCAAGAACTGAGTAAAAAACTGAGTAAAAACAACTCACGTCTTAGACAAGGCATCGAAAATGTTCTGCGCCTGGGCAGTGACCCCAACGCCAATCCTCTCAGACTCTGCCTCCGCTCGTCTGCAATCCAACACAAAAACCGAACACTTCAGCAATCATCACTCAAAGACAATTCCCAATTGGATCATCAAATTCAATTACCTAATCGCCAGTTCCTCCCTGGCTCGCAGACTATTGAGATCAAGGTAACACTTTTTGATATCAAGTGGGTCTTCCGCCTGACCCAAGTACAACAGCTCCTTTATATAGTCCGCCTTCAGCAGCCGTATGTTCCGCCGCGCTCCGCCTTTCGAACCCTCTTGTGATCCCAAAAGTCAAAGAAAAATTGCAAGAAAGATCACATTTTTTATAGGGTTCTAAGAAAAATTGAAACGAAATTACTGACTGAATTGATAAATTGCGAACGGTGAAAGGATATGAATGACGACGATGTTGGAGGGGCGATCGAAGGTGATGACTTGGCCTTGGAACTCGTCGCCTAGTGTGGTCTTGATGGAGACCAAGCACCCGATGGCCAACTCCTCCGTGATGCTGCCATCCACGGCCATGCCTTATTTTTCCCCAAATTGGAGTTCTGATTTTGTGATACAGAAGCCCTAGTTAATTTCGTTGCTCCTAATACTTTAGTGGGCTCCTGAGCCAAGGTGGGCTTGCACTTGGCCCAAATGTTTGTGATCCAATGCAAAACTTTAGCTTTACAGTGGGTCTTTGTACACTTTTATCCACAAACACCAAGTCACCAATGCCATAGTTAATATCGTTGCTCGCAAAAATTCAATGACCATTTTATCCAATGTTTAATTTACAAAGATACCCAACTAAAAATTGGTTTTAAGAAAATACCTTACCTCTATCAGAGAGATTGTACAAATGATAATAGTTAGATGACAAAAGTCTGCCCTAACCACTAGCCTTACTCAAGTTCGTTCATGTCTCTTATTGGATAAATGATACTGGTGCGAAGCAAATAGATTTTGGGTCATTTACATTCTACTTAACACTTTAAATGACAAGTATATTAACAATTATGTAATCGAAGTGTTGTTACTATGAGTAATTATATATATAAATGATATGTTGGTAACATATATTGATATTGGATAGTTAGACATGTTACATAATTAGGCAACCTAGCCCAAGATATTTCAGTATTAAATTTCTTTGAACTAAATTCTCATTTCATGTAGTTCATTTCTACTTGTTTATCAAGAAACCAGTAAAAAAATTGATAGAGCTATCAATAACCCTTTGCTTTGGTTCCTTCGACGGTGCTTTGAAGCAAAATATGTCTTGTCATACTCTCTCGTCTTCTTCACCCCGGTATCACTCTGCAACAGTGGTCCTTCTCCTTCACGATACAAAACTGGGGGGCAGGCAAGCAAGCAAAGCTCTTTTCTCACTCTCTTTTTTTCTTTCAATTTCTTTTATATCCATTTCATCAGACCGTACGTGGAATCGCATACAGGAGCTCAGGTTTAATTTAAATGTAATTATTAATATCAAGAATAACCCAACTCTATATAACCACATATCAAAATCTCTAGCATCTCAAACGTTGAATTTACACTCTCAGCCGTTCCTTGAACATAAGTTGCTTTTCCATACAAAAAAAAAAAAAGACATGCCCCCACATCCCCATCACTTTGACATTTTGCCCTAATCGTGGGTCATCCGAGCTGGCCACCACTCCAAACAACCGGGCATGGCGCTCAATGTTTGATTTAATTCAAAGAAAAACTAATAAAAGAGTTGAGAACTTTGAGTTTTAATTATAAGGACAAAATAAAGGATAAAGTGAATAGTACTAGTATTGACTTTTTAGTGTAAAAATGTGATTTTTCATTAAAATGAACAGTACCGAAAGTTTTTCCTTAAAGTTTTCTTAATACAATTCATTTCTCATAGACTAGAATATTTTGGATGTAAAAAAAAGATTAGAATATTTATTTTCAGACTTAATTGGTAGTATTTCTTTTTGAATTTTGTACGTACCTTAAAAAATCAGTTCAAATTATTGCTGTACTTTTTTGCAGCATCTGTGATTCTGAATTCGGTCGATACAACGTTTTTCATTTATTTATTCGTGTCATGGTTTGGTTCGGGCCATTTGGGTTTACTGCGGTATTGCCAGCACAACGTGCATGGCTGTATGTATGTTTGTTTTTCCATGTTAATATAACTAGGGTTTCACTGACCAATATATATAAAACTACGGTTTTAAAATTCAATGTTGTTTCAGAGTATGAAATACATATTTGTAACGATTAGATTTTAATTTTTGTTTTATATATATATATATATATGGTTGACTAGCTGGCCAATCAAATCACACATACTTAGCTAGATTGCTCCTGCAAGTGCTCCAGATCAAGATGAATGGATCTATCTTGCTGGAGCTTATTAGTTTAGTGGGAGTTTTTTTAATCATAAATTTCCAAATCAGAGGACTGCATGCTGAAAAAAAAAATGACTAAGAGGGAAGAAGAAACTTCGCTTTCGAGTGAGTGAAAAGGAAGTCAAATTCGGCGGTGTGAGCCATCGCGCAATGATGCTAAAACGTGTTTTTAATTACTAATTATTTTTTAGTTACTACTTGTTTTTCAATATAGTGCGTAGATTGAGTGTCACTACGTCAAATCTTCATCAACTCAACTAATATTGTAGAACTCTGGTGTTACTCTCATGTATTAGATGTTCTCAAAAACATTTTTTTAATTAACAACTGCCGCTCATAATTTGAACTCAGAGATTAATTACTTTATAGTATGCAGATTGAACGTCACTAAATTAAATCTTCACCAAAAGATATTGCGGAACTTATGGTATTTTATATGTGCCCCTTTCCTAGATTGCATCTGAATCATTGTTACTAATTTTTTCACTACAAATTGTAAATAAGGCGAGCCGTAGCATGACTAATAAGAAAATCAATGGTTATGTGCTTCACTACAATTTAATGGCTCATTGGAGAAGTGCTTTTAAATTATTGAAAGCATTTTTAGAGAAAATACTTTTGGGTTCAAAAACACTTAAAGTGTTTTTTACAAAAAGCACATAAATGATGCTTCTTTCATAATTAACTTGCATATTTACTAAAGTTTGGTTTAAAATGTATTTTCTTTAAAAACATTTTCTGCCGTTACAAAAACACTTTCTAAAAGAGTTCTAAAATTGTTGTTTAAGACCTTTTTGTACTGGTATTTTTATACAAATCATTTTTGAATTTCTTCTCGTTAATTAAGAAGTAGTTCTGTCCAATAAAACATGTTTTACTTTTAAATATGATAATTTGAGTGCTTGATACAAAATGATAACAATTAAGGAGGAATACACGTGGCATTATATTTGAGGTTGATATATGTTAAATTACTCCACCGACTCCAATGGCTTAATCATGTGAAAAATATATACAAACATGTCCTAATATATGATGTGAAAGTGATAACGATGGGTAAGGGTGGAGCTTTATGTATCGTTTAGGTAAGAGTGACATAAATAATGAATTCGGATCATTGCCGGATCTTCTTTGTGAGGATTCTAAAGATTCGTAAATTATACTTGTTCATTATACATCGTGCGGTCATAAATTATTTTAAATATTTTTATTTAAAATTAAATACAAACAACACCTGACAAAAACTGACCGTACAATGTACGATAAACAGACACAATAACAACATTACCTGTCGAATAAATAATGATATAATATGTGATGCAGGTGCAATATCCCTCTCTTTAGGCTGTTATCTAGCTAGCTTCACATGATTGTTATGAGTGGGAGAGTCAGTAGATACATTTTAAAAATAACATAGTTGGTTTTACTTGGAAAACAAATTAAGTAGGTGGGTTTTTTTGGTATGGTAATTTGCTGAATGTCAGTATCAAGGAGTTACTTATATGAAGGATCTAGGAGCTAGAAACTTTAACCATCCATTTGGGTTATGATCCAACGAATAACGGTATCAACATTAAGTCATTGACATCGTATACTAGTAGTTTTGTTCTCATATGAGTGTGTTGTTGCTACAACAATTTCATCCAAAACTCCCCCTCTTCATAAGCTGGATTTCACCTGACTATAGATGAAAGGAAATACTTAATTTGTTGCCTCTATGTGATCGGATACTATTGATATCTAGTCGAGATCAGATATCGTTATAGTGTGAATATAGATGTTGACATGTTTTTGCAACATGTTGATATGATTTTCGTATATTTTCACATCTTGCCAATATATGAAATAATGACTATTAATACGTTGTCGAGTATCTAGCTTCAGCCACAATGGAGCAAAATCCTCTTAAGAAGGATGCAGCAACTTACGAAAATAGTGAGACTTGTAAGGCAATTCTATTTAGGGCTCAAAGCCATCAATAATTGCAATGCTTAGAGAACAACACACTTTAGGGCTCAAAGACGATCATATCCTCACGCAGCTTCTGGTTATAAGGAAATGCTCCACTAAAAGAAGGGCAATTTGAGGTTTTTAATGTCCCAAAATACAGAGCATGGGAACTTTACCAACAATGTACATACCTACACATACTAGACAAAAAGAAATGGAACAAATAATTATATTCTTTTGTCTGAAGAAAACAAAAAACCCAGCCCAAAAAAGAATGTTAAAAAAACAGAAAAACAAAGGTCCATAAAAAAATAAAAACCTGAAAAAAGAAAGGGCAAACTGGCAAAAGCAGAAGCAGAGCACCACATGTTGCGAAGAGGCGTGAAGACAACAATCACAAAACCAAAAAAATGGTCTGGATTTGGTATTAGTTGGCCAACCAGAGAGATAATGGGGTTTCTCTCTTATGTGTCTTTCACTGAATCAATCACCCCACAAACAAGCATCTCTCTCTCTCTCTCTCTCTCTCTCTCCCCCCCCCCCCCCCCCCCCAAAAAAAAACTCTTCACCTTCTCTCTCTAAAACCTTAATCCAGCTCAAGAAAAAAAGCACTTCTTTTTCTTCCTCTAAGCTGCTAGATTAAGCGTTTTACCAGAGAGAAGCAAAAAATCAGTCTTTGAAATGGGAAAAACAACAAGCCCTTTCAAAGACCAATATCATCACTCATCATCTCTTGCCAAAAAGCTCTTGCCTTATGCAATCTTTTTCCTCCTCCCCATTGCCGTCATCCGCTTGTACTTATACACTCCCTCTCCCCCTCTTTCCTCCACAGATCACCTCCCTCACTCCAGTGAAATTACCATCTCAACCTCATCCTCCTCTTCTTCCTCCTCTCCTTCCCCATTGCCTCCTATTTCCTCCTCTCAAGGTACTTACAAAAAGCACTTTTCTCTGCAGTAGCTTTTTCCAGTTGGGTTTTTTTCTAGGTACTTAAAGCTTGAATCTTTGTCATAGATAACAAATATTTTGCCTGAATTTTTTGTTGGGTTTTTTCTGTGTGCAGAAGAGGAAAAGGCTAAAGAAACTACACCTTCATGTGACTACACGAGGGGCAAATGGGTCCATGAGAAGCTGGGCCCTTCGTACAATGGCACAACCTGTGGGACAATCAAGGAAGGTCAGAACTGCATCACCCATGGAAGAACTGATTTGGGTTATCTCTACTGGAGGTGGAAACCCAGCAAGTGCCAGCTCCCCAGGTTTGAACCAAGCACTTTTCTCCATCTCATTAGCAACAAGCACATAGCTTTTGTGGGGGACTCCATGGCCAGGAACCAGTTGGAGTCCCTCCTCTGCATGCTTGCCACTGCCTCTCCTCCCAACCTTGTTTACACAGATGGGGAGGGGAACAAGTTTAGGAGATGGAATTTTCCATCCCACAATGCCAATTTGTCAGTTTATTGGTCACCATTTCTTGTGAAAGGGGTTGAGAAATCACCAAATGGTCCAAATTATAATAAATTGTATTTGGATCGAGTGAATGAGAGGTGGGCTGCAGATTTGGGGGGATTTGATATGGTTGTGTTGTCAGTTGGGCATTGGTTTTTGCACCCAGCCTGTTGGATGCTAAACACTTCCAGGAAGAATCGAAGAAGTGTAGCTGCTACAAGATTAACGGCTAGTAGGTTGTAACGGCTAGTTTTTTGTTAATTTTAAGATTAAGACATTTGACAGATGTAAGGCTTAGATTAAAGCTCCAAGGAAGGGCTTAGATTAGCTTGTACTATCTGGTAGGTGAGGTCTTTTGGCACCTAGCTCCAATGGAGACAAGGGCTGACTGTATTCAAAAACCCTACTGTCATACATATATATATGAATGCTAAGAGCTGCAATGTGTGCAGCCGGACATAGCCGAAATCCTTATTCTCATTCTCTGTGCATTTCTCATAACCAAAACAGTGAAAGAACAATCATATACAAAATACAAATACAACAAAACACTATCATGGTATCAGAGCTTAGTTTTTGATCACTGAAATCTGGGCGTTTGTGGAATCTGCCTCGAGGGTTGTTCAGATAAAAGCTGAAACCCTAAGTGTCAACAAGGTTGAAGATGAAAGGAACTGGAGGTGGCGAACTCAAAGCTCCAATCTTTGATGGAGAAAACTATGACTATTGGAGGATTCGGATGACAACCATCTTCAAGTCATATGACCTTTGGGAAATGGTTCAACATGGATATGAGATACCAGAAATGGAAATAGATGCTCTAGAAGAGGATCTTACAGAAAGACAGAGAGCTACATTGAAGGAAAACAGGATGAATGATGCTAGAGCCTTGGGAATCATTCAAGGGGCTGTCTCAGATGGCATTTTCCCAAGGATAGCAAATGAAGACACTGCCAAGGCTGCCTGGGATACCCTGCAACAAGAATACAGAGGAGATGTTAAGGTAAGGAAAGTGAAACTTCAATCTCTTAGACGTGATTTCGAATACACACGCATGAGAGAAGATGAACCACTTAAGGACTATTTTTCTAGGCTGTTTGATGTTGTGACTCAAATGAAAACGTATGGAGAAGAACTGCCTAATGAAAGAATTGTGCAAAAGCTTCTAATTAGTTTGACTAAGCCTTATGACTCTATTGTAAGTGTGATAGAGGAGACCAAAGACACTGATACACTCAGTGTACAAGATGTAATGGCTTCCCTGAGGGCTTTTGATCAAAGGCTCGAAAGGCACTCAGATGGAGCAACTGAGAAAGCTTTCCAGTCACTGAACATAGGGTCATCAAACTACTCAAATCAGCATCAAAACAAGCCAAGGAAAGATTGGAAAGGGAAAACCAAAAAGTGGGAAAGTAGACCAAATGGAGAAAACAAACATGCCAGTGGAAGTGGTAAAACCAAACCATTGTGCAGAAACTGTGATAAAGCACACTTTGGGGAATGTTGGTTTAAGGGAAAGCCAAAGTGTCACAAATGCAATAGATTCGGTCATCTACAAAAGGATTGCAGATCAAACACTACTCAACAGGTGAATATTGCAAGACAAGAACAAGAGGAAACCAATGTCTTCTGTGCTTTTAGTGCCAGTGTTGTAAAAGACAATGAAGTATGGTACATAGACAGTGGGTGCAGTAACCATATGACTGCTCATGAGTCCTTATTGACTGATCTTGACACTACATTTACTGGTAAAGTGAAGATGGGAGATGGGAACATTGTGAAAGCAACAGGCAGAGGTACTCTCATCATTGATACTAAGAAGGGAAGAAGACACATTGAAGAAGTCATGTTGGTACCTGGTCTGGAGGAGAACCTTTTAAGTGTTGGACAGATGATGGAACATGGCTACTTCTTGCTGTTTGGAGACACTATTGTTGAAATATATGATGACAGAACCTTGAAGAATCTGGTTGTGAAAGTCCAAATGAAAAACAGAAGCTTTCCAGTGCTGTTGAAGTGTTTGGAAGAAGTGGCAAGGAAGGTTAATACAATTGAGTCAGAGAAGCTATGGCACAGAAGGTTTGGGCACTTAAATGTGCAAAGCCTTAAAAACTTGCAGAAGAATGAGATGGTGCAAGGGTTGCCCCAAATGGATGAAATGAGGGAGGTCTGTGAAGGCTGTGCATTTGGGAAACAACACAGGGACAAATTCGAAGTTGGAAAGTCTTGGAGGGCTGAGAAACCACTAGAGCTAATTCACACTGATGTGTGTGGTCCAATGAAGACTGCATCCATCAGTGGGAATAAGTATTTCTTAACTTTCATAGATGACCATACAAGGATGTGCTGGGTATACTTCATGAGATTCAAATCAGAGGTGTTCAACATATTCAGAAAGTTTAAGGCAATGGTGGAGCTACAAAGTGGACACCAGATCAAGAAGATAAGGAGTGATAGGGGAGGTGAGTATACCTCAATGGAATTCAATGCCTTCTGTGAAGAATTGGGTCTAGAAAGACAACTCACAGTAGCATACACTCCTCAACGGAATGGCACTGCAGAGAGAAAGAACAGAACCATAGTAGAGATGGCCAAGTCCATGCTACATGAGAAGAAAATGCCTTATTCGTTTTGGGGAGAAGCAGTGAACACTGCTGTGTACCTCTTGAACAGATGTCCTACCAAAGCACTAGAAAAGCAAACACCATTTGAGATGTTCAGTGGGAGAAAGCCAGGTGTAAAACACCTGAAAGTTTTTGGCTCTGTATGCTATGCACTAGTACCATCACAACTCAGACACAAGTTGCAAGAATCCAGCAATAAGTGCATTTTTGTTGGATATGGTACAAATGAAAAAGGCTACAGATTGTATAATCTGAGAACCAAGAAGATCAATCTCTCAAGAGATGTAATCTTTGATGAGGAAGTTTCGTGGAATTGGGAAACAAATGCAGTAGAACAAGACAAGGTATCACTGCAATTTGAGGTCACTGAGCAGAGAACTGCACCAAGTGGAATTGATGAGGACTATGGATCTGAAGAAGAAAGCTTGCAGATTCCCCATAATTCACCAATACACACTCCTCAGAGTGTTCAAAACTCAAGTGCAAGTTCAACTCCTCAACAGGGAGGACATCAAAGCACAAGCTCAAACTCAAGCTCAGATTCAACACCAATTAGGATGAGGAATCTAGAGGAAATCTATGCATCATGCAACTTCTGTGTTATTGAACCAGAGACTTTCGAAGAGGCTGAAAATGATAAGTCATGGCAAATGGCAATGAGGGATGAAATCTCAATGATAGAGAAAAATGAGACATGGACTCTTGTGGACAGACCAAGTGATAAACCTGTGATAGGTGTAAAGTGGGTTTATAAAACCAAGCTGAACTTGGATGGATCAGTACAGAAGAACAAGGCTAGGTTGGTGGCTAAAGGCTACTCTCAAAAGCCAGGAATTGACTTCAATGAAACATTTGCACCTGTGGCTAGACTAGATACAATCAGGACACTAATTGCATTAGCTGCACAGAAGAGTTGGCAGCTATACCAGTTAGATGTCAAGTCTGCTTTCTTAAATGGTGTTCTGGAGGAAGAGGTTTATGTGGACCAGCCACAAGGTTTTGAAATCAAAGGGTCCGAAAGCAAAGTATACAGATTAAAGAAGGCACTTTATGGCCTGAAACAGGCGCCAAGAGCCTGGTACAGTGAGATTGATGCTCACCTCACTAAGTGTGGATTCAAGAGGAGTCTAAGTGAAGCAACACTCTACACTAAGGTTGAAAACAAGACAGAAACTCTCATTGTGTCCATCTATGTAGATGATGTGGTGTTTACTGGAAACAGTAAGGAAATGGTGAACCAATTCAGAGATGAAATGATGAGGAAGTATGAGATGACCGATTTGGGGTTACTCCATCACTTTCTTGGAATGGGAGTGATTCAAAATTCAGACTGCATTTTCATTCATCAAATGAAATATGCACAAACATTGCTAGATAAATTTGGACTTAAGGGATGCAAACCAGTGAGCACTCCCTTAATCGCAAACGAGAAGCTCAAAAGTGAAGATGGAAGTGAATTAGTGGATGCAAGTCTCTACAGAAAGATTGTTGGCAGTCTCCTATACCTCACAGCAACAAGACCAGATATCATGTATGCTGCAAGTCTACTCTCAAGGTTCATGCACAATCCTACCAAAATCCATTTGGGAACTGCAAAAAGGGTTCTTAGGTATGTGCAAGGAACAATTGACTTTGGAATCAAATATGAGAAAGGACAGTCAGCTATATTGGTTGGTTTCTGTGATAGTGATTGGGGTGGCAGTGAAGATGATATGAAAAGCACATCGGGGTATGCCTTTACATTCGGCTCAGGTGTGTTCTCGTGGGCCTCAGTCAAGCAACAATGTGTTGCACTATCAACAGCCGAAGCTGAATATGTGAGTGCAGCAGAAGCAACATCTCAAGCAATCTGGCTGAGATTCGTTCTAAAGGATTTTGGAGAATTACAAGTCAAGCCAACTAAGCTAATGTGTGACAATACCTCAGCAATTGCAATGACAAGAAATCCGGTTTTTCATCAGAAAACAAGGCACATAAAGAGGAAATATCACTTTGTCAGAGATGCACTACAAGAAAACGTCATTGAGCTACTGTATTGCAGAACAGAAAACCAGGTGGCAGACATCTTTACAAAAGCACTACCAAAGGAGAGGTTCACATACCTTCGTAGTTTGCTCGGAGTTGACACCAGGAAGAGTTTAGAGGGGAGTGTTGGATGCTAAACACTTCCAGGAAGAATCGAAGAAGTGTAGCTGCTACAAGATTAACGGCTAGTAGGTTGTAACGGCTAGTTTTTTGTTAATTTTAAGATTAAGACATTTGACAGATGTAAGGCTTAGATTAAAGCTCCAAGGAAGGGCTTAGATTAGCTTGTACTATCTGGTAGGTGAGGTCTTTTGGCACCTAGCTCCAATGGAGACAAGGGCTGACTGTATTCAAAAACCCTACTGTCATACATATATATATGAATGCTAAGAGCTGCAATGTGTGCAGCCGGACATAGCCGAAATCCTTATTCTCATTCTCTGTGCATTTCTCATAACCAAAACAGTGAAAGAACAATCATATACAAAATACAAATACAACAAAACACTATCACAGCCGTGTATGTTGAGGGGGATGATGTTCTGGGGTGCCATTTCTGCCCTGGATTAAACCACACAGAGATTGAATTCTATGATGTGTTGAGGAAAGCTGTGAGGACTACTCTCAAAACCATAATTGAGAGGAGAGGGAATGGGAGTGGGATTGATGTGGTTCTGACGACGTTTTCGCCTGCGCATTTCGAAGGGGAATGGGACAAGAATGGGGCTTGTTCAAAGACCAAACCCTACGAGGAGGGGGAGAAGCAGCTTGAAGGTATGGATGCTGAGATGAGGCGGCTGGAGGTGGAAGAAGTGGAGGCTGCTAGGGCAAATGGTGAGAAATTTGCAGGGTTTAGGTTGGAGGCATTGGATGTGACTAAATTGTCCTTGATGAGGCCAGATGGGCATCCAGGGCCTTACATGAATAAGTTTCCATTTGCTGATGGGGTTCCTGAAAGGGTTCAGAATGATTGTGTGCATTGGTGCTTGCCAGGGCCTATTGACACATGGAATGAGATTCTGCTGGAGGTCATGAAGAAATGGAATCAGGGGAAGTGAATGGAGGAGAAGAACTTCCACGTAACGGTGATGCTACTGTGGCGGTATTCCAAGCCGCACTTCCATTTGCTGATTGGGTTCCTGATTGGTTGGGATCAGTGACGCAATGGCATCCCCGTTGTGGGTAAGTTTCTCTCGAGATTTAAGGAGAGCAAAATGAGTTATTACAGAATCATTGGTCGGTTTTGTTTGTTTGTTTCATTCTTGTTCCCAGTGTGTGTGGTGGCTATGAAGCTGCGAGAAGGCCAAGGGAAGAGGAAGACAATCTGCATCGATTGTTTGTTTTGTTTGGGCTCCCTGTTGTAATGGAAGGCAACGAGAATGAGTTGATTGAAGATGTGGTGGAGAAATTTTGAGGGGGGCACTGATGAAGACGTGAGTTAGGCCGTTTGGTGTGGTTGCTTCGTTACATCCAAATTCGGAACCCCTCCTCGAAAATTAGATTAGTTTTTGTCAAAAGAAAAACAAAATAAAGGGTTCCACAGATTACAATCTATATGGTTGGAAGGTGTACGATTGAGTTGAATTGGAAGAAGTATAGAATTTTGATAGATAATTGGCAAGTCACTGTAGTTTGTTTGAGAACTCCAAATATACTGTAAATCTTGCCACCTTTACTACAATCTTTCAGCCTTCAAATTGTGTTCCAAGCCGTTTTGTGCTCATGATTAAAACCGTTTTGTTATTAATTATTTTGTAAAGATCATTTTTGCAAAAAAATAAATAAAATATGAGATTGTTTAGTCATCAAATTATATAAAAATATATGGAAGGATCCTATAAAAGAATTACAAACCGTCTATTTATCTATTGACTAAACGATCTTAAAATGAAAATACCTTAAAGTTTCAAAGTATTATGTAAGTTTCAATTTCTCGTGCACACAAAGGAAACTCACCTTCCAATTGGTAAAAAGAAAAAGCCCTCTTACCATTTCAACATACCCTCAATTATCCAAAGTTAGTTACTTCAATTGGCTTCACTAATATGTTAGCATATGCACCTTAAAAATGGTATATTCAATACATCTATCATTCAATGTCCTAAGTTCGAATCCCTACCTCTTGATTTTGCTTGTATGAAAAAATAGACAATAAAATGACAATTTTGAGCTTTTTTTTTTTTTTTTTTTTTATGTTTGGGGATAAATTTTTCGATCTAAACGATCTTAAAATCTAAATAAATTCTTCAATCTAAACGATCAATAAAAATATATTTCTATCTTACCAAAAAATTTTGGGCCATTTGTGAAGGGACATTAGAAATAACAGCAGGTCCAAAGTTAATTTTATGTTGCTTGTGTTTGGAGCAGAAATAACAGCTTTTTCTGGGCAGTTTACCGGAAAATCCCTAGGAAAAGTAGAAGAAAATGGGATTGCAGAAGATTTCAACTCCACACAAACAAGTAGTAGAAGCAAGCAAGTAGACATTGAGCTTGAGCAGCTGTTTTGCTTTCTCATCTGCTTCCATGGCTGCAACTGTTTCTCTCTCTTTCTCTTTAGATCCACAGCAGTACCGCCACCACCACCACTGCCATCTCTTCTCCGCCACCCACCACTTCAAACCCCACCAAAACCTTCCCGTCACTCCCTCTACCTCTTCCTCCTCAACTATTCTCCCCAAGTACCCACTTTCTATTTTCCCCAAATCAGACCGTTTCGCCTTCAAATCCTCCTCCTCCCCATCTCATTCTCCCGCCACCACCACCGCCACCGCCACTACTGATTCCGATACTACTACTTCAACAACTTCGTCATTTCTCGAATACCCTCTTAGAACAGGTAAGTTTCCGAGCAGTGAAGAGCTCGAGCAGCTCAAACTTCTCGAGGATTTCAGGTACTTCCAGGAATTGGAATCTGGGTCGATGTGGGTTCGGGTGATGAGGCCGGAGGAGTTGGACATCACCGTCGGGTTGCTCGCCGAGTCGTTCGCGGAGTCGATGCTTTTGCCTTCTGGGTATGTGTCTCTGCTGGGCTACTTGGTCAAGCAGTACTTGTTTGAAAGAATGCAGCTTCTTCCCAACACCGCCACGCTCATCGCGTTTTACAGAAGAAGAAAAGAAGAGGGCAAAGAAGAAGAACAACAACTGGAAGAAGTAGAAGAAGAAGAAAAAGATGAAGTTGAGCTTTTGGCGGGGACGGTGGAAGTTTGTTTTAACAAAAAGGGTGCCGTTGCCTCTCCTCCTACACCAACTCCTCCCAAGAATTCGCCTTATATTAGTAACATGGCGGTGAAAAAATCGTTTCGGAGGTTTGTTTTGCTTCCCCAATTGAAGTTTTACTTTATCAATTGTTGTTTCTTGGGCATGTTATGTGCTCGGAATAATTGCATTGCATTGTATTCTTGTCGTAATTTGCAGATTGAATGCGTTTGGTTTTCGTAATTGTATTGTTTTTTGAACTGGATGATCACAAAACTACCCACATATAACACCAGATTTGAAAAGGCAAAGCTTTAGTTCACTGTGTCTCAAATGAGACTTGATTTAAGATTATGACTTCGTAAATTTTCAGGAGGGGCATTGGATGGCATCTTTTGAAGGCAAGCGAGGAACTAATCTCGCAGATGAGTTCCTCAAGAGAGGTGTACTTGCATTGCAGGATGATTGATACAGCTCCATTCAACATGTATAAAAAAGCAGGATACGACATTGTAAAGACAGATACCATTTTGGTTTTGTTGCTGTTGCAGAGGCGCAAGCACTTAATGTGCAAGAAACTTCCAGTCTTAACCAACTTTTCAGAATCGGATACGTTCTGTTCTCAATAGGAATTAACACCATGAATGTTTATGTGAAAATCATAGTATGTGTCTCTGAGGTACATGCAGTTGCTGCCATAATCTTTTTTGTAGATTTGTATTGATAAATCATTATGCAGTAAATCTTATACTGTTGCCTTGTTCCTTAAATCCATTGCTTTGCTTAGGATAGATGATTAAAGGCCTTGAGGTTGTCAAGATTATCCAGCTGGGTTGTCGTTTGCGTAGAATGCTTGATCCTATGTGCCGCTTGCTTGCATTTTGTAATGTGTATGACTTGGTTTGTTGCAGGTAATCTCATCAGCCATTTCTATTTGTTGTATGTTGTATGTAGTCCTAGGGACCTAGACTTCTAACCTTTATGCAAACATATAGTTCAATGACCATATCCACTCTAGTTTTGGTACATGCGAGTTAGATATTGCAGGATTCAAGTAAATAGAGTAAGGATGAAGGATTCAAGTAAATAGAGTAGTATATGAAACAGTAGTATTATTCTTTCCACCTTGTGACTTTGTAGGCTCGTATGGAAGACATATATAAAGTACAAATTACATGTACTCTGAGTTTACAATACATAATTTACGAAAGATTACAAAGTTTCCAAAACATAGTGATACAAGAAAAATGATCCCCTCTTAGATTGGAATCTCATTCATTATTAATTTACATCGTAGGCTTTCTTGATCTTGTACTCGAAAACCAACTTCAATTTGATCGTTTTGTGATGAATTCTGTGTCTAATATATCTACTCAACTGCATTCTGTATTTCTCAATCCTTATCAGATTCTCTTCGTGGGCCTTGTTTTTGAGATCATAGGTCACCAAGCTTTGAAGATTCAACGATTCTTTTATTAGCAGAAGTAAAGGATTTCGATTATGTTGTACATAGTCTTCATCCTGCAATTAGAACATGTGTTAGTTAGGAGCCACGGCCACTCCGAAGCCTTTCGCATTTGCATAGATAATCAACTGGAGCTCTTTCACACATTCTGTCATGGAGGGTCTCTCACTGCTCTCCGGACGCACACATCTTGATGCCAGGTTTGCAAACATAGCTATAGATTCCATGGTGTATGAACTTCGACCCAGCTCAGAATCTATCACCTTACGCAGTTTCTTCCTATCGTTCAATATGTGTCTTACCTGAAACATATGAACTTTAGTCATGTTTAATTTAACGACCTAATGTGCTTTACCAGCATAATAAGTAGGACTCAGAAAATATATATCCTACCTGTAGCACTAGGTTTTGATCGTTTGGTCCCAGGGTAATGTCAACGGCTTGACGCCCAGTCAGAAGTTCAAGAAGAACCACTCCAAATGCATAAACATCGCTTTGTAAAGTGAGTTTTCCAGTCTGTTTCCAAATACACCTCTTGTTATGTAACATTGGTTTTTCTTTGAATAGTGTGATCAAAATTTCTTACAAGCATTCATTTGAGGTGGGTGGTTGTGAATTATACAAGTAAGTGTGAAAATTACAGGAAGCAGTGTGCATCACAAGCGTATAAACATGGCGCTCATGAAATTTCTGGGGAAAATCCGCCTTCGTGTCAAACTATATTGTTTTTGTTCGCTTTTTTACAGTACTGAACAGAGAGAAGTTGCAGAATGCATGAATTTTGATAGACTATATTGTTTGAGAAACAAAATTTAATGCAGCCATATGGAATGTTCAAAGATGCGTACCGATGTATACTCGGGATCAAAATAGCCGAATGTTCCGAGCACTCTAGCAGTCACGTATATTTCCTGGCCCGCCGGCATCATCTTGGCAAGTCCAAAATCGGATATCTGCGTGAAATCGTGATTAAAATTTCAGCCATATGTGTTTTGTTCAATGTCCAAAACCAAGACGAGGCAAAATTTCAAATCAAGCAAACACGTTTTTACCTTTGCTTCAAAGTTGTCGCTTAAAAGAATATTGGTGGATTTGAAATCTCTGTGAACAATGGGAATCCCAACAGCAGAACCAGAGTGCAGATATGCTAGTCCCCTTGCTGCTCCAAGTGCCACCTTGAGCCGTCGAGGCCAATCCATTTTCGCTTCCCCGATCCCTGTCATACGATTAAAGATTGTTCCGAAGATTAGCAAATCGATTAGTTATTCGTACGTGAATTAAGCATGTGCATGCAGTCCTGGTTGAAATCCAACCATTTAAGTGATCTTGCAGGTTCCCTTTCTGCATATATTCATACACCAGAAACCGTTGCTTCCCGTCAGCACAATAGCCGATCAAAGAAACCAGATTTGGGTGTTCAAGCCTGCTCAAGATATCTACTTCCACCCGAAATTCTCGTTCTCCCTCAGCTGCTTTGAAAGGAGGCAGCTCCATTTTCTTGATGGCTGCAACCTTTACATTCCCAAACAGAGCACACATCAGTATGCGCCTGGACAACTGAGTTGTTCATAAATCCAGAAACTCATTACCTCTCCTGACCGCAAAGTTCCCCGGTATACACGCCCAAATCCCCCTTTTCCGAGCAGATTTTCTTCACTGAAGGAACACGTTGCCTCTTCCATTTCTTTGAGTGTGAAAATTGACGAGCCATGATGGTGTCTTTTTGTCGGTTGGGGGGTTTGATCCTCGAGCTGCCAGTACTCCACCGGTTTATAAATCCCTGAAAGGGGATCACACGCGAATCATAACAAAACGTTGGCAACGAACACCCGCAAACAAAGCTGCAAAGAAAGAGAAGAACAATAAGAAGAAAGAGCATACAAGGGTCTGTAAGGTCGTGGGACTTCGACCGCCGACGCTTGTTCCATGCCGAAACTAAACCGAAAGGCATAATGTCTCTTTTAAGTTTGATCCAGTTTTTCCTCAGAACTCAGGATTGAAATGCATGAGAGGGTAGAAAACGAAATCGAAATTTTCGTAATTTGAAAAATACAGGAGAAAAAAAATATAGATTACGAGAATTGGCTCGAGAGTGTACGTATAGAGCAAGTGAAGTTAGATTAGGAGAGGAGAGTACTCAACAAATCATCCGCCAACAACCCTAAAAACGGTAGCTCTCACTGCACAAACAAGTACTTGAAGAAAAAGAAAAAGAAAAAGAAAAAGGAAAAGTTGGGCATTGCCTTTGCTTGCTTAAATTTGGATGGTGAGGAAGTTGTTTGACAAGGAAATTGAAGCTACTGCAACATCTCTTGTTCCTTACATTTTCACGATTTAATTTCTCAAAAAAAAAAAAAAAAAAGGATTTGCAGTTGAGAGGGTGCTTTCATATCTGTTCATCTGATTTTTTGTTGTTGCTTTATTTGTTACTATTTTCTAATTTTTTAAAATTTGACATGGAGAAATATTATAATGTCAGTCGCATTCAACACCCAAATGGGACCCAAAAGTTTGATATTATTCCAATCTTTCGTTTTGAAGTTACTTCCCTGTTCCTATATTTTTGAAGTTACTCAAAAGCATCACATATCGATCGATGGAGTGCTAAAAAGTGAAAAGGTTATCCAGAATCCCACAAGTGAGAGTTGTGTGTGTGTGCGCGCCAACGATGAACTTTTTCTAGATTCTATACCAAATGAATAGCAATTCTTTTCTGGTTGTGTAAAAAGGAGGCCAGGACATTACAACGCGTATGTATGCTCACGTAAATCCTAATATCTTGTTTGATATATCAAACTGTACTAAATATTTAGTTAAATAATTCATTTGTGCATCAAACAATATTGATTATCTTGTTCAGTGTTTATTGGGTGAGTAAATAATGCAAGGCGTATATCTGACACACCAAACATAGACTAATTTACAAAACAAAGCGAAAAAAGAAGCAACATCAAGAAAAGTGAAAAGAAATAATATAGCATTAATATTAGTAATGTTTTTCATGTATCCTCACGCATAACATTAATGATTCATTTGAAAACCGTCTTTTCCATTTCATATATGGTTGCAGTGTCGAGCAAACTCGCCTCTAACTGAGGTGAGTCGTCCTACTCTGTTAACATCATCTATACAACAGGTACATCATGTTGAAAATTTGTATGAAATGATTGAGTTACATAACTCAATTGTTGAACGGATCAAACTTAAATACTAACGATACATATGTTGACGTTATTCAATCGAATATTGACAACAAATTGATTAAACATTAATAATGTATTGATTAACATTAATGACGGATCAATCAAATATTGAAAAGTCGATTGTGTGAAAAGAGGTCAGGACATTACAATGTGTATGCTCACGTAAATCCTAATGTCTCGTTTGATATTTCACACTGTACTAAATATTTAGTTAAATGATTAATTTGTGCATCGAACAATATTGATTATTTTGTTCAGTGTGTTAACGGGTGAGTAAATAATGCGAGGCATATATCTGACACACCAAACGTAGCCTAAGACCATATCCAAAGGAGATGTCAAAGTTTAAACACAAAATTTAAATTTGAAGGCTTATGTGGCACATTGATTTTTTTATAAATTTTGTTCTCCAACCGATATGTCAAATTTAAACTATTATTTATTACATTATTTACTTTTTATAGTTCTAATTAGTATTTTAAAACAAAGGATAAGTATAAAAATTATGAAAAGCATTTATTAATTACTAAAAATAGATTTGAAGCTGCTATCAAGTTTGATAGCAACTTCTTCTACTGCCTTTTCATGTCATGCTACATAGGAATTGGCATATCGGTTGGAAAAAACTAGGGATATCTTTTACTACTATTATTATTGATATAGACTTATTGACATCTCCTTTGTAGATACTCTAAATTAACAAAACAAAGCACACAAAAAAAAAAAAAAAAAAAAAAAAAAAAAACAACAACATCAAGAAAAGTGAAGAGAAATAAGATGGCCTTAATAGTTAAGGTTTTTCATGTGTCCTCACTCATAACATTAATGATTCTATTGAAACTGTATCATCTCAGCATGCTCACACTGCATGCTCTATGATGTCAAGTTGCAGCTGCAACTCTATCCCCTCTTTTCGGGAAGAGTTGCGGCTGCCACTACTGTCACTTTTCCCTCTCTTTTTCTACCTAATCACCTTTTTATCATATCCCTTAATTCTAGGGTGTTATGTCCTTTGTGTATCTTAGTTTTTTTTATTTTTCTTGTAACTTGTGGCTAGGTCTAGATCTCCTTTAAAATCTGATTGTAAGTGTTAAAGGAGTATGGCTCCTCTATCCCTTTTCCAGTCTCTATATAGAGCCCTCTCTTGTTTCCCTTACACTTATGAAATATACAAACATTTGTTGAGTACTAAATTTCCACATGGTATCAGAGCAAGAACCATAGGGTCATGTCTCTGTTTGTTCATCCTTTCAAAACTCTTTTTTCTGCCGTGCCTCATTCGCAATGACAGAAGAAAGCTCCTCAAACACCTCATCTCCCACTATCACTCAGGGTGAAATCAATCCAAATTTGCGCCTCTGCTCAGTATTATTAAACGAATTCAACTATCTACCTTGGTCCCGTGCTATCTCACTTGCCCTAGGAGGAAGATCTAAGCTTGGGTATATCAATGGAAGCATCATACCACCTGAACAATCATCTATGTCGTACAATGCATGGCATGCAAACGACCAGTTAGTTATGTCCTGGATACTCAACTCCATGAAACCAAAGTTGTCTGAACTCTTCAGCTATTCGGAGTCTTCCACCACTCTCTGGGAATCTGTTAGAGAAATGTATGGGAGTCAAAATAATGCAGCTCGTATTTTTCAGAGAGTGGTGGAATGAAGTCCATATGGAATGAACTCGACATGTATCGTCCACATTCAATCGACTCTGCCGTGTTTCTTAAAAGGGCTGATGAGGACAAGGTATTTCAACTCCTAGCAAGTCTAGGAGCTGAATATGAAGACTTTCGGAGCCACTTGTTGATGACCCCAGAGTTGCCATCTATTAATGTTGTCTGCCAAACTGTTCAAAGGGAGGAAACTCGAAGAAAAGTTATGCACATCAAGCCAAAATCAAATTCTGAGGCTAGGGTTTTCTCGAGCTATAATAAAAACACTGGTGAAAAGTTTTTTGCCAGTAAGAAAGCTGACTGGAAATGCAAAGCAGACTGGATATGCACTTACTGCAACATGAAAGGTTATCTAAGGGACAAATGCTGGAACTTGCACTCGGAGTTAAAGCCAAAATTCGATAAGGAAAGAAGAATGAACAAAGAAGGGAAATGAATAAACCCTAAGGCCCTCCATTCATCCAGCTCTTCGACCGGTGTAATCTCAAACTTCACTGCAAGTCCAATAGACTTGATAAATGAATTTGCCAACTTCATTCAAAGACGTGGAGGCAACACTGAAATTGAGGAAGCAACCACTACAAATCCTACTGCCATGCTCGGAAAATTTGCAGGTTTTTTGGCTGAGACTTCACCTCATGACAATGTCTCAGGTATCATTACTGCTGTCAATACTGCACTTAATGAAATTAGTCATGATTGTTGGATTATAGACTCAGGTGCCACTGACCACATAACAAATCAGTCTTCTTACTTGGATGAGTTTCAAAATATGCCTGAGTCCACACGAGTGTCTGTTGCAAATGGGAATGAAGAACCTATCCTTGGAAAAGAGAAACTTAAACTATTAAGTGATAAGATTGAGTCATCACCTTTATATGTACCTTTGTTTCCCTTCCAACTTCTGTTCATAAGTAAAATCACTTGCACCCTAGATTGTCTTGCCATATTCTCTCCTTACAGTGTTGTATTTCAGGATCGGGTCACTCGGAAGAAGATTGGTGAAGGGTATCTCCTGAATGGACTCTATTATCTCTTAAAAAATTTCAAGTCTCTTAAACACCCACTTGCCAGCCTTAGTGTCTTTCAAGAATACCAGCTTTGGCATCTTCGATTGGCACATCCCTCAGAACCTGTGATGAACAAACTTTTTCCTAATTTTTGTAAACCTACACATGCTTGTGAAATCTGTCAAATGTCAAAAGCTGCTAGGCTTCCCTTTGTTTCTTCCAAGTCTAGAACATGTAAACCTTTTGAGGTGGTACACTCAGATATTTGGGGTCCCTCTCCTGTAAACTCATTTGATGGATATAAATATTATGTCACCTTCATTGATGATTATTCTCGGGTTACATGGGTCTATCTCTTGAAATCCA
The DNA here is from genome assembly GCA_963580275.1 of Crataegus laevigata. Lineage (NCBI taxonomy): Eukaryota > Viridiplantae > Streptophyta > Magnoliopsida > Rosales > Rosaceae > Crataegus > Crataegus laevigata. The sequence goes on from OY756940.1 coordinate 6,048,406, forward strand.
AAAGTGAGTTTTTTGATGCCTTTAAAGATTTTCATAAACTCATCACAAATCAATTCTCATCTAACTTAAGCATATTGCAATCGGACAATGACACTGAGTACACATCCAATAATATGTCTAATTACTTAAGTGACCATGGAATCTTGCATCAAACCAGCTGTGTTGGTACTCCACAGCAAAATGGTGTTGCGGAGAGAAAGAACCGTGATTTGTTAGAGAAAACAAGGTCTCTTATGTTTCAAATGAATGTGCCTAAAAGGTTTTGGTCACAAGCCCTTCTTACTACAGCGTACATCATCAACAGACTACCTACTCGAGTTCTAAACTCAAAGTCTTCTGTTGAAGTGATGAAAAGACGAAACATTGACATCTCTCATCTCACATCTCAAAACGTTCGGGTGCACTTGCTATGTTCATGTTCAAGCTGCACATCGAGATAAGCTTGATCCTAGGGCTATCAAATGTGCCTTCATGGGATACTCAAGCTCTCAAAAGGGATATAAATACTTTAATTCCCAGAGCGGTAAGGTTGGAGTCTTTAGAGATGTCAGATTTGATTAACTTGTTCCTTTCTTTCGTAAAGACAGCAGTGAAGAGGCTAAGATAGATGATTTTATGGATATTTTCCCATTACCTACTCCAGCAAATCTCCTGGAATCTCACTCTCAAATTGATCTGAGGAATGTCCGAGAGAATAATTCTGAGAATGAGAGTGAGGAAACATCTACAAGTGAACAAAGTTCAACCACCTCCCCACAACCTTATGTGGCCCCTCGAAGAAATCCTACTTGGGACAGGCACCCTTCTTCAAGGTTTCAAGAATACATTACTTACAATGCAAGACATCCTATTTCAGAAGCCTTAACATATAGCAAACTGTCAAAACCCTATTCTGCATTCCTAAATCAGTTATCCTCGAATATTGAACCAAGGAACTTCAATGAAGCTATGCACAGTCAAGTATGGAAGGAAGCTATGCAAGAAGAGCTCAAAGCCTTAAGTGACAATCAAACATGGAGTGTAGTTGATCTCCCAAAAGAAAAAAGGTAGTAGGGAGTAGGTGGATATATAAGATCAAGTTCCATTCCAACGGTAGCATTGAACGACACAAGGCCCGACTTGTTGCCCATGGATTTACTCAAACTTATGATATCGACTATAAGGAGACATTTGCTCATGTAGCTAAAATGAGCACGGTTCGAGTACTGTTATCTGTGGCAATTAATCATAACTGGTCTCTATACCAAATGCATGTGAAGAATGCATTTCTTCACGGTGATCTTGAAGAGGAGCTATACATGAAGCTCCCTCTGGACATCCACAAGAGGGTGAATCTAACAAAGTTTGTAAGCTTCACAAGGCCATCTATGGACTTAAACAATCCCCCCGAGCTTGGTACTCGAAGTTAAGCTCGGTTTTTTAGGCTACGGGTTTCAAGAGGAGTCATGTCGATTCCTCCTTATTTGTTCGCAGTGGTACAAGTGGCAAATTGATTGTTCTTATATATGTGGATGACCTCATCATAACGGGGGACAACATCGAAGATATTGCTACTCTAAAATCTGCCATTCATCAACAATTTTCAATCAAGGACTTGGGAACCCTAAAGTACTTCCTTGGCATTGAGATGGCAACCTCTGCCAAAGGCTTGTTCTTAAATCAACGCAAATATGTGCTTGACTTATTGGAGGAAGCAAAAATGTTGGATTGTAAAGCTGCTCCTACTCCCCTTGTATCCAAACTCCAACTCGATGCTTCTAGTGAAAATCTATCAAACCCTAGTGTCTATCAACGTATGGTAGGGAAATTAATCTACCTTACAATTACTCGACCTGACATTGCTTATTCTGTAAGTCTTATCAGTCAATTCATGCACTCTCCTACGCTAATTCATTGGGAAATTGTCAAAAGGATACTCAGATACTTGAAGGGGTCAATTGGCAAAGGATTGCTTATGAAGAAACATGGTTCAAATCACATTATGGCATACACTGATGCTGACTGGGCAGGTAATGCTCTTGATTGAAAGTCTACCACCGGGTTCTGCACGTTTGTTGATGGAAACCTCATGACATGAAAGAGTAAAAAACTGACTGTGATTGCATGATCAAGTGCAGAGGCTGAGTATAGAGCCATGACAACTATGGCTTGTGAATTAATCTGGTTAAAAAGTCTTCTAGCAGACCTAGGATGCATCGACAAGGAACCTATGTCTTTATTTTATGATAACCAAGCTGCCATGCATATTGCTTCTAACCCGGTGTTTCACGAGCGAACCAAGCACATTGAGGTGGACTGCCACTTCATTCGTGCTCAAGTTCAATCCAAAGTCATCAACACCGTCTACACCCGCAGTCACGATCAGTTGGCTGACTTGTTCACAAAGACTTTGGACTTTACTCACCTTCAAAGGTTGCTGAGCAAGCTTGGATCAATCAACCCTCTTGATCCAGCTTGAGGGGGAGCATTGAAACTGTATCATCTCAGCATGCCCACACTGCATGCTCTATGATGTCAAGTTGCAGCTGCAACTCTATCCCCTCTTTTCGGGAAGAGTTGCTGCTGCCACTACCGTCACTTTTCCCTCTCTTTTGCTACCTAATCACCTTTTTATCATATCCCTTAATTCTAGGGTGTTATGTCCTTTGTGTATGTTAGTTTTTTTTTTAATTTTTATCTTTCTTGTAACTTGTGGCTAGGTCTAGATCTCCTTTAAAATCTGATTGTAAGTGTTAAAGTAGTATGTCTCATCTCTCCCTTTTCTGGTCTCTATATAGAGCCCTCTCTTGTTTCCTTTACACTTATGAAATATACAAACATTTGTTGAGTACTAAATTCCCACAGATTCATTTGATAATCGTCTTTTCCATTTCATAAATGGTTGCAGTGTCGAGCAAACTCGCCTCTAACTTAGGTGAGTTGTCCTAATCTATACAACAGGTGCATAATATTTAAATTTGTATGGAATGATTGTTACATAACTCAATTATTGAACGGATCAAACTTAAATACTAACGATATATATATTGACGTTATATCAATCGAATATTAATAATATATTGATCAAACATTAACAATGTATTAATCAAACATTAACGACGAATCAACCAAATATTAAAAAGTGATACATTATTTCAATAATTTTATTTGGACAAGCGATAAGATAATTTATACTAAAATCATTTAAACTATCGGGAAGGAGAATCGAACACAGAACTTTGAGTGGAAGAGAGAATATGTTCTTAATCAGTTAAGCTACAAACCACTTGCAATACTGATACATATTCACCATTTCAGTCAATTTTCTAATAATTGTGAAAAGTGATTGGAAAATGTGAATATAAATGTGAACATTCCTATAATATCTATCATATAGTAAATAGAGACTTTGGACGCGGTCTCTAGCTATCTATGTTCTATGACTAAAACGTTGATTTTTAGTTTTTGATCAGAGTCTCTGATATTAATACAATAATGTATTTCTATATAAGTTATTATAATGAAAATTTGTAGTTGTTTATCTTAATGAGTTTTAAATAAAACCCATAATTTGTGGAATTAAAATTATTAAATGATATATTATACTCTCCAATATATTGAATGTATATATAAACTTGGGTACATTCATCCAAATTACCAAAAAAATTATTGTACCAAAACATGGGTAATCAACGAAATAGAATGTACACATAAAGTTAAAAAATACGTTTAAAAAATTGAATGGATTTTATATTAAAAAATGGTACATTTAATATTGAAAATGATACTTTTGCATACAACAAATTGATATATTTACAAATGGGTACATTTAATATTTAAAAAATTACAAAAATTATATGAATGGGTACATTTATGATTTAAAAATTAAAAGTCTTTTTATAAAACAATTAATGTGACACATCCCTACCGGAGTGGAGGCATGCTAGCTGTCACCTGAAAGTGACATAACCAAAAGTGTAAGTGATATGAAAATGTGAATAAATTAAAACCAAAACTAGAACTTAATTAAAACTAATAGAGTGAGTGTGCAGTAGTGGGTAGAACCCATAGAATACAATATTCAGAGCCTAGATGACAAACAAGTGTGCAGTCGAAACTAGTTAAGTACTTATTACACAGCCGGAATAAGTCCCTACTTTTAAACAAGGATATGTCAGAATCACCGGCTAAACCTCGTGCGCCACAGAGTAATTCAGCTATCTAGGAATTGGAGGGGCGAAAAACAGAAGGGTGAGTGGGCAAAAATAAAAGTTTATAAAACACATCTATTTTCTGAACATACTAATATCTCGCCGTAAAACAATTATAGTTTCTAGAAAAATCATACTACGTATAAGTATGATAATGAAAGGTAATTCAACAATAATTCAAGAAATGCCATAAATCATAATACCTCAACAGTGGCATAAGAAAAATCAAAAGCAAACCAACAGTAAATCCTAAGTATGCCACATCACAAAATCTCAACAGTAATATAAGTAAAATCAAGTGCTCAAAAATCTATTCTGGCACACAAGTCAGAGTCGCCTAATGCAACATGTACGACTAAACTAATGCTCATCAATATATGCTAGTACACGAGTCAGAATTGCCTAATGTAACCTGTAGACAGGACTGGGGGTAATCATAATATACGCTCTAATGCTACAATCAAGTGAAGACTGGAGCTATTCGCGGCCACCTATGAGTCGGAGTTGCCTAATGCAACCTGTACAACAGGACTGAAACCTAATTGGATCCAAGGCGAGTATGCGATGCAGATGTGAACATACTTGTGAAAGACTGGCCTTGGCCCTGGGCGAGCACTAACACCGGGGTGCAACAATGATGAGCATACTACATAAATATCTGCATGCCATAACGATTCAATAATGCTAGTCAACATAATAAACTTACATGCGCATCTCGTAGGATTATTTTAGCATTTCACAACAGTACAACATTTCTTATAATGGTATTTAAACATGGCATGATATGCATAAATCAGTTCAAAATCATTTGCGGAAACTATAAAATATATAAATGTATATATATATATATATATATATATATATATATATATATATATATATATATATATATCTGAAAACAAATGCCCACCCACTAATACGCCGATGGATCGTAGTCCCCTAACTTCGCTTGTCCACGTACGTCCTCATGATAAGTTTCTCCTATATGCAAAACAACTAATAATAATTAGTTAATTAACACATACACTAAAAGGCTAGGAAAAACCCTCATAGCTTGCTCAAACGAAGGGTTTAAATATCCAAAAATATTTTACTCGACGCCACGGACCCATACGTATCAAGCACTCGCTGGCCGGAGGCCTGACGCTCAGTCACACGCCCTCACGTGCCGCTAGGTCACGGCTACATATGCGAACCACGCGCATGCAGAATTGACAGATTCTAAGGAATATTCCGTCAAATTTTGACGGAATATTTTGTTAAGTCTAACGACATTACCTAACAGCGTCAGAATAATCCGTTAACTTTAACGGAATATTCTCTGTCTTCCATGGTTGAGCTCCGCCATCCGCCACCGTCTGCCACCGTCTTGTTCGTCGGATTCTAGAAAAAATTTCAAAACTCTATAACTTTGTCAATTCTTAACCATTTTCAACAAAACTTATATGGAATTGAAGCCCAAGATGAGGAGAACAAGATTGTACCTCTTGAGAGTTCAAAAAGAACGCGGAAAAAGGCTAAAAAGCCTCGAAACTTTGGACCTAAACTCAACGTCCCAAAACTATGAGTTTCCTCGTTGACTCCACTTCAAAACTAGGTTAATGGCCTCAGGGAGTTGCGTAGGCACTTCTAAAACTTCCAAAACTTTATAACTCGCATGAGAAATGTCGGGGAAACTCCACCCGAGTTGGAGCTCCGAATTGCTTCGAGTTGGATACTCAAAACTCGTCCATTTCGTGATCAGTTAGTACAGATGAGTTCATGAGGATGAAAGGCTCTTAATGGTGGTGGTTTAAAGGTCAAGCTGTAAGTGTTGATGAGGGTCCTTGATGTTGCAGAGAAGAAAGAGTCACAGGTGAGGGAGAGAGAATGAGAAGATGAAGCTGAAAAGAAGAGAGAGGGTGAGTCTGACTGAAAGAGAGATTTGAGGAGAAAAGCCAATTAGTTGATGAGAAAAAGCAAGGCACGGGTTAGATTTTTAAAGAAAAAAATGATAGGGTTTTGTAAAGCAGAAATCACGTAAAATCTAATGTGCCTTGTCAAAAACAGTGGTTTTCAAACACTGAATAATTAACACGCACGTGTACAAAATTTTACCCGTTGTTAACGCACTTTAACCATTCGTAACTTTTTCGTTAGAAGTCTGATTTGGGTCTAATTCATGCTCACGCGATTGTAACAATGAGTACTAATTAATTACGATAATGAGAAAAATAAATTAAAAGTCGAATAACTACGTCCATGTCAGGTTCCACTTTTTTACCAAAAAAGGCATAAACGTCATTTTACACACTCGGGGAGAAAATTGCATAGAAATTTAGGGACAGGTCGTTACAACTTACCCCCTTAAGAAAATTTTGTCCTCAAAATTTCAACACTATTGAAAATCATAATTAAAGAACAGACGTGAATAGAGATCTCGCATACGTTATTCTGTCTCCCAAGTAGCTTTCTCAACATAGTGGTTCCTCCATAAGACTTTCACCATACGAACGATCTTGTTCCTGAGAACTTTATCTTTCTAGTCAAGAATTATCACCAGAGCCTCATCATAAGTCAAATTCGGATTAATTTCTAACAGCTGAGGAGGAATCACAAGTGACGGATCAGAGACGTATCTCCGTAGCATGGACACGTGGAACACAATATGTACCCTCGACAACTCTGAAGGTAAATCAAGTGTCACACCCCGATCCCGACATACGTTCAGGATCGACATGTGATGTCACCAAATATTCATATCTCAAATATACCTCGCATCCGAGATATGGCAAATCACAACTTGAGAATCGATTTGCATAATAATTTTTCGTACTTTATGGATGCATCTGACCTCCTCGTTAGACTGCCCACTTACCCTAAACAAGGATCAAGCCATTCATAGTTCGTCAATCGTCAAACTCTATTCTCTTCGTAAAATACTTCTAGTAGAAATCATAGAGTATCACACCACACACTGACCTTACGTCAAACAACAATTATCACCGTATCATGCACGCAAGTATGCCATTCTAACACATATGCTTTCCAATTCATCCATCATATAAATCTCTATGTTTCACATATCACCGTAAATCATAGTATGTAACATCTCAAAGAACAGTCAACGAAGCACAAAGTTATTCTCTAATCATAATGACAACAATCACAACCAACATTATTCCACAATCCTATCAATCAATATCACATATCATAGCTCGAAATGCAGGGCTAGAGCGATACAATTCGGCCGTAGCTTACATCTCTGAAGCTGAAATCAAATCCAAGGAACTAACAAGTCAAATGATGCGATTTTGGACCACTCAACGAAATTCATCAACATTGGATTCCGGACCATTACTTAACGGAATAACGAAGTAACCATTTTCAACGAAATTTATATGGAATTGAAGCCCATGACGAGGAGAACAAGATTGTACCTCTTGAGAGTTCAAAAAGAACTCAAAAAGGGTTAAAAAAAAAAGCCTCGAAAGCTTCGGACATAAACTCGACATCCCAAAACTGTGAGTTTCCTCATCGGCTCCACTTCAAAACTAGGTTAATAGCCTCGGGGAGTTGCGTAGGCACTTCCAAAACTTCCAAAACTTTGTAACTTGCACAGGAAATGTCAGGGAAACTCCACATGAGTCAAAGCTTTGAGTTGCTCTGAGTTGGACACTCAAAACTCGTCCATTTCATGATTGGTTGGTATGGATGTGTTCGTGAGGATGAGAGGATCTCAATGGTGGTGGTTTAAAGGTTGAGCTGTAAGTGTTGATAAGGGTCCTTGATGTTGCAGAGAAGAGAGAGTCACGTGTGAGGGAAAGAGAATGAGAAGATGAGAGAGAGAGAGATATATATATATATATATATATATATATATATATATATGTTTTCTGATTAGCTGAAAAGAAGAGAGAGGGTGAGTCTGATTAGAAGAGAGATTTGAGGAGAAAAGCTAATTGGTTGATGAGAAAAAGTAAGGCACATGTCAGATTTTTAAAGAGAAAAATGATAAGGTTTTGTACAGTGAAAATCACGCAAAATCTAACGTGCCACCTTATCAAAAACAGTGGTTTTCAAACACTGAATAATTAACACACACATGTACAAAAATTTACCCGTTGTTAACGCACTTTAACCATGCATAACTTTTCCGTTACAAGTCCGATTCGGGTCTAATTCATGCTCACAAGATCGTAACAACGAGTACTATTTAATTACGATAACAAGAAAAATAAATTAAAAAGCCGAAGAACTACGTCCACGTCAGGTTCCACTTTTTTACCAAAAAAGGCATAAACGTAATTTTACACACTCGGGGAGAAAATTACATAGAAATTTAGGGACAGGTTGTCACATAATGGGTACAAACTTATTCATATTTTATTTTTTTTATAGTAGAAATGTTTTGAATTGAAAATTAATTATGAGTTTAATAAGGGTGTGAGTAATAAAATTCTAAATCAACTATTAATTTTTATTTTAAAAGTTATATAACTTATACATAAATTTATTAACACATCAATGCTAAGGACTTTAATCAAAATCTAAAATCTAATAAGATCCCAGTCAATAAACATTCATAACTAAGTACCGCATACTAATTTTTTCTATAGTAAAACATTGCCAACCGACAAATTTGTAGCTAGCTTTAACATTTTCCTATTTCTTTTAAGGGACCCCCGCAAACCAAAAACACCAATTAAAGTAATTGGCCCCTTCTCCCATTCCTTGCACATTGATGATGCATGTGAATGCTATCCATTTTTGTGGTGTTTCTGAGGGAGGTTAACAAAGTGGCAGTTGAGCTTATTCGTACTGACTTTAAGACTTCCAAAGCCTCAAACTAGTATATATATGCATCCCTAATTCTCAGAAATATCAAGTAATTCTTTAAGCAATTATAAAATGGCTTCATGTGATGGAAAGCTTGAAGTAGAAGTTGAGGTGAAGTCTCCTGCACAAAAGTTTTGGGAAGCCCTTAGGGACTCCACCACTGTCTTCCCCAAGGCATTCCCTCATGACTACAAAAGCATCGATGTCCTCGAAGGCGATGGCAAAGCTGTTGGATCCGTCCGGCTTATTACATATGCTGAAGGTAGGTACATGTATAATATTATCTTACTATACTTGTGTTATATTTACAAATTCACGTACGTCTGAGACAAATTTATAGTTTGACAAGAGAACACTTCCTTGTAAGTAATGTATTTCCTTGCCCGTAGGTTCTGCACTTGTGAAGGTATCAAAGGAGACGATCGATGCAGTGGATGAAGTCGGAAAGGCGGTTGCTTATAAGGTGATCGACGGAGATCTGCTCAAGTATTACAAGAGCTTCAAGTGCACCCTAACCGTGACTCCCAAGGGAGACGGGAGCGTGGTGAAATGGTCGTCTGTGTTTGAGAAAGCACACGAACAGGTCCCCGAACCAAGCATCATCAAGGATTTTGCTGCCAAGAACTTTCTGGAGCTCGATGCCTATGTTCTGGCTAATTAATTATTAGCAAGCTTAAATAAGCTAGCTTTGGAGATCATTGGAGTTTTTCCTTAATTTATTATGGCCAAATAAATAAGATGAGTCGAAGTCTTATGCATGCTAATGCAAAATGATGGTTTAATCTAAACCCCAATTTGTAAGCAGCTTGTGAACCCTAAAATATTTTGGGTTTGGATCTTTTACTTTTATATGCTAGTAATATTTCCCCCACGATTTGCTTGCCGATGTGATGATAATTATTGTTACAAATTAAAAGAAGAAAAAGAAAAACCTATCATTTGAGAAAGAATTTTCAGTGTGTTCGGAATACATAGTGAAACACCTCATAAAATTATACAATTAGATGAACTCTTAATAAATAAATAAAATAAAAATAAAAACTCCTGACATGTGATGTTATATCCCGTGTTCTTGGTATCTGAAAATGACCAAGATTGGCTGCCCTCCATTTACCATCTAATTTTCATTCCCTTTTATTTGAGCTGTCACAATTAAGCCACGTCAACATTTTATATTCCTATTACTTTTTGTCTTATTATTTTTATAAAAAATTAATATTAAATATTGATGTGACTTAACCGTGACTATTCAAATATAAGAAAATGAGAAAGAGATGATAAATGAAGGGCAGACAATCTTGTTCCATCTGAAAAATCTGTCGTCATTTGGAGTAGCAGTTCTTCAATTTTGAGATCGGAGGTAAGTTAACAAAGGACAGATGGAGTTACCTCATTGGACCCAATAATCAATTCTCTAGTCAGAACCTACCAACCTCCTTGGCTCACATTTATTGACGACTAATAATAAAATAAAAAACAAACCTCAAAATTAAGAGTAATGTTATTCATATCATGTTTTTATACTACATTTATATATCACTTTAGGTAGTATCTGATATAGACAACCACATTATGAAGGTTGAGAACGGATGAATATTTATTTGAAAAATTATTGTATGCCACTAATATACAGTATACTGTATAAATAATTCACAAAATAATTTTTGTTTTCTTACGGAATTTTATATATTCTAAACTATTCTGAAAACTGGAAGAAAATTTTAAATTTGAATGCAAAAGGAGAGTACATTGGTGACCGACTCACTTGACATACCTCTGCATCCATGTTTTTAACATGTAGTGTAGTAGACTTTCTTTAACCACTATGTGTTGCAAGTTGTAACATGTTTGGATTGGTTATGTATACATGTCATAGTAATAATTTCTACTGAAAATTTAACTTTCTCCATTCAAACTCATTTTTTCTAGTCTACAACACATCCTATTGTTTTTATCCGAATTTAATTATAATCCAATGATTCGGATCCAATTAAGCAACTTACTAAATTAAATTTGTGTTCAATTTTTGTAAATTTTGGATTCCTAATGTACCCCCAGCTAAGCCATTATAGCAGTATGTATGATTAAATGTTGTTTATCTCATACTTATATATACCTTTATTTTATGATTAAATGCAATTCTTGGGTTTTTCTTTCACTGGAATAAAAAAAAAACTAAGCATGATGTTTTGTGCTTTGAATTTAGACTAATTAAGTCCACATAGTTTTGTAAACTATAGTTCCAAACACAAAAATTAAAAGCTAAAAAAAAAAAAAAAAACGTAGAAATGTGGTGAAATGGGGAGGCAGATTGTCTGCCCTCCTTTTACCGTGCCCCTTTCATCCATTTCTATTTATGCAGTCACGGTTAAGTCACGTCAACATTTTATATTGATTTTTTTATAGAGATAATAAGACAAAAAGTAATATGAATATAAAATGTTGACGTGTTTTAACCGTGATTGCACAAATAAGAGGGTATAAGAAAGGCACGGTAAAAAGAGGGCAAACAATCTACCTCTGTGAAATGGTCGTCTCTGTGTTTGAGAAAGCACACGAACAGGTCCCCGAACCAAGCATGACCAAGGATTTTGCAGCCAAGAACTTCCTGGAGCTCGATGCCTATGTTCTGGCTAATTAATTTAATTAACCTAGCTTTGGAGACCGTTAGAGTTTTTCCTTAAATGTATAATAATGGTCAAATAAATAAGATGAGTCGAAGTATGCATGCTAATGCACAAAGCTGGTTTTATCTAAACCCTAATCTGTAAGCGGCTTGCACCCTATAATATTTTGGGCTCGGATCTTTTACTTTTGTATGCTAGTAATGTTTCAATGTTAGTGTCCCCTACACTTTTGCTTTTATCGCACGTACAATTTGAAAGAAGAAAAAGAAAAACATGTCATTTGGAATTAGCAGTACTTTTTATCTTTTTAAATATATAAAAATAGAAATTTACCTTGTAACTTCGTCATGATAATCCAATGCCGAAAAAACTCATAGCATTACTTTAATTTTTGAGTTTGGAGTTAAGTTAAGAGCAAGTCCGCCCCATCCAAAATGAGCTGGTCAACAACCCTTTTTTCACCCTTGTCCCCCAAAAACTCACTCCACCCCATTCAATTAGCTGGCCCAAAGTGGAGGCTAGCTTTGAACCAGCACAAAAGGGACTGAGCAAGAAACCGGTCCCCGTGTCTACTTTTGGGCTGTTGAATTTCAATCTTTTTAAAATCCAACGGCCAAATTAATTAACTTAATAAAAAATTATTAAAAAATTACAAAAATTGTTTTAAAATACAGAAAAATAAAACTAATATATATATATATATAAATACCTAACCATCTTTCACAAAAAGTGTACTTTCGAATAATAACACATGGCGTGACAATATTACCTAAAAATCATATCCGAAATTAATTTTTTATTTATTATTTTATTAAAAAAATTATTTTAACACGAATTGATTTGGCCATTCAGTTTATGAGTTAAGATGTACTTGGGCAAGTATTATCTATTATAGTTAATTACTATTTATTTATAAGGGAGGACAAAGTATAGAGTGAGTTACCTCATTAGACCCAATGATCAATTCCCCAGTCAGAACCTACCAACCACCCTGGATCACATTTATATCTTCTTTTTCTTTTTTGCCTACCACTTTCCTTACGCTTAGTTATTGTCATAAGAAAAGTCAATAAGAAAGTTTCCGAAAAAAAAAAAAAAAAAGTCAATAAGAAAAATGTTCTTCTCCTTATTTTCTAAATTGGAGGACGGGGTAATTGCTACTGGATCGATCGATCGTCCAAAGGCATGATTAATCAGGCACGATATGATTTTGTGCTACCTTTTGTAATATCAAGGCACAAATAAGTTTATTTTATTTTTTGGATAAACAAGCACAAATAAGTTTAATTATTGTTATTTGATGCAGTAGAGGAGTTAGACCATCTTAAAAAAATGTCAAATTATAATTAATGGCTAATATGGCAATCTGAAGTTTTATATCAAATTTTATACTTCTCCAACCGAATTGTCAAATGTTATTTTATTATTTAAATAGAGCTTTAAATGATTGTAATTATTAAAAAAAATATTGAAACAAAGTTTTTATTAGTTGAAATACTAGTGGAATAAGGGATCCACCATTAAAATGAATTAAAATAAATAAATTTGACATCAAATCACTGAGCCTTCAAATCCAATCAACAAATAACACTTTAGTTGGAGAGACTTTTAATGTTAAATATGCACAGTGGCATTCCACCTAGGATTTTAACATCTCCATTGGAGATGCTCTTAGAAATTGCTGTTCTAAAAGAAATTGGACCAAATATAGTAATAACTATAGAAAATTAAAGAACTTCAGTAACTTTGGCCTTTGCCATCATATACATCTGTTCATTTCCAAATAAGGAGCTGCGTTTCACATGCACGTTATGTTGTGGTTATCTTAAGACAGCTTTGACGCTGCAAACTCAATGTTCAACTCCTGCTGCTGATATCTGTTATCACCCTCCCCATGTCCATGATGACCCTACATTATCCATGGAAAATCAACTGTTATTTCCTGTTTAATATTCTTTTCGAAAACCTTTTCCGTCAGGCCAGTGCATGTTATGAAGAAGACTTAAACAAGCAAACTTTCTTAAGAATATCTATGCAGGAAAACATCAAACATATCTGCTACTCATCGGAAAATTGTCAAAGTTTAAGTACGATACCAGTGCATTGACAATAGAAAATACATAGAAACTCTACAAATTATTCACAAACGCTTTAGTAGCTCGAAAGGTTGATTAACGGCCAGGCAAGAAAACTGGCTCCTCATTGCAGGAGGAGACAGCTAATGTAAGGTACATGAACTTGCATAGTCTTTAGAGATTTCTACTCTCTTTGGCAATATCTAAACTGAAACAGGGGAGTCATAATATTTCGTTAGTATCAGTGCCAATGGGCATGGCATGCTTCTCATGGCAACTCACCTTTGCAGCGAATTTGCAGCTATGCTCAGTTTACACCAACACACTGTTTGAATCAATGTATATAGGATTCCAATAACAAATGTATCTTCATTGCACCTGCATTATATAGGGTGACTTACGCTCACTAGTCACGGCCTGAGCAAACCAATTCCCACAATAACATATCCCAGTTTTCAGGGATCAAGGAAAGGATAACATTCTAAAAGAACTGACAAAAGCAACAGAGATTACCATTTTGTTTGGCAGGAGAGACCTCACAGGGTGATCAACTGAAAAAAAAAACTTCTATATTTCTTCAATGTGGCTTTGCAATAGAGGGACCTGCTGTTTGCTTGATGCCAGGCTCTCTTCCCCTGCATCCTCATCCATCTTCTCTTCGTTGGCTTTGCCCCACATCACAGAATAAAATCCAATGACAATAACAATTGCTCCTATCAAACTGCAGCATTTAGCAAATGTAAATTGAGAAGCTAAATTATGTCCTTTTTGCAATTTTCAACACAAACAAAATTGGTGCCTCCCAATCGACGACATATTGATAAGGTAGTTACATGGAATAAAGATTGAAACCCTACCTCCCAAGGTAGAAAGTATCCCCTAAGAAGGTAACACCAATGAAAACTGTAACGATAATCCCCAAAGGCTTGAACATAGCTACGAAAACAGGCCCTGTCCTTCTAAGGCACCAAGTAGATACACCAACCTGGAATGCTGAGCCAAACACTGCCTGCAATAGTATAACTCAGCAACTTAGGTTCATGTCTTGGAAAATATTACATCCGATAGGTATATCAGGGCTGGGTTTAGTTATCTAATTACCGAGTACAGAACAGCGATCCACCTGATATTAGGAGTTAATTCCCACGAACTCAGGTCTCTTTCTAAAATTGAAGAGACAGCTACAGATTGAATAGCAACAAAGAAGCAATAATAAAAGACCATGATCAGCTCGGCGTGGTATTTCTTTAGGACTGATGCCTGAAACACAGAAAAACGACAAAAGGAAGCAGTCTTAGTTTCTAACCAAATTCCACCCTTTCATGAGCATTTAAGTAAATTTTACAGATTTCACCTGTACGATAATCCAAGCTGAGGCCAACACGCAATTAGCCGCTACACACACTCCTCCAAGTACCCAGTTTGACCGTTCTGAGAAAAGTTGTTTATGAGACAACACATCAGTCATAACAGTTGAGGATGTCTTCAGAATTGGGGGTCCCTTGTAAAGAGTCACAATGAAAGCCCCTGAAATTGAAACTATTGTTCCCAATGTTTTAGCTAGGCTACTGAAGCTTCTCACGTCAATTCTTTCCATTCTGAAATCACCCAGTTGAACGAATTTAGAAATCGGTGACAGTGTAAGATTGGTCCACTGTCACAGAATTTTATTGTACAACTTTTATCTTGAATGAGGGAAAGCTCATCTGCTGAAATTCTCATTGGAACCAAACAAGGTAATCAAATATTTACACTGGCTCTTCTACAAATACCTCTAAGAACAGAAGAGCTACACATTACTCAGATAAGGACTTACTAACAAAATAAGACAATTGTGATAATCAGACTTCAGAGTAAAGAAAAGAAAAACAAGGATTCTGAGGTCAGCTGGCCAAAGCAGTGTGCCCTCCCCACTTGCACCCGAGTTCGAATTCCCCTCCCCATGGATTATCGATAGAGTAGTTTAAAATATCGTCTTGTCTAAAGAAAAAACCAGGGTGATCACAATTTGCAGTGCGAGTAAAAAGAGGAAGGCATAACCTGAAGATAACTGCAAGTACAAAGGTAAAAGCTGGAATGAGGTTGAGCATAGCTGTACTCAGAGTAGGAGAGCTATAATTAATCCCAGCATACCCAAGAAACTGCGCCATGAATCTGCAAAACCCTAATATCAAATTATCAATCAAACCCATTAAACAAAATCCCACTAATCACACACTCACAAACAAAATAAAAATGCGACCTTCAGTAATTTCTAACATGGGATTTTATCAAACAGATGAAATTATTAACTTACCCAATTAGACCAAGCAAGAAGAACCATCCGATTATCGAGATAGTGAGAGGAGGACGCTCAGATCTAACAAACACACCACAGTGAAAAATCAAATCTTTGGTTTCTGGGTAGTTGAGAAACAGTGATATTATTTGATTATCTTTGTGATCAAAGGAAAAAACCCGAGTGAAAAACTACATCTTTGGCTTCTGGGTAGTTGAGTAAGAGTGAAATTTAAGTAATTACCTGTGGAAGACTAGAGAAATTGGGAGGAGGATGAGGGCGGCGAGGGCGTTGGAGTAGCAGAGGAAGATGAGGTTGCTCATGCCATTGGACATGGCTATTTTGCTTATTATAATTAGCCCAGCTTGTGCACACTCAGCCAACACCATCCCAACAATGGGCAGTGCTGCGATCCTCCCCATAACTCTGTTTTTTACTTCAATTTCAGAACCAAAATTTCTCACAGGAAGAAGCAGACATGGAGTTCGTAGAAGGCGAGTCTAGTGGGAGTCAATCAAATAATGTGGAAGGTGAAGAAGACAAACTCTAATTAGAATTTGATTGTTTAAGCACCCAATTGCATGGTCATGGTGGCGTAGTCAAGTGGGTGGGAAGCCGTCGAAAACGTGAAACGATTGTTTTATTCGTTATCTGGTAACTGGTTAGGTTCATTATGAATCTAGCCGAAACATCTTTTGTTTTTTTTTTTGTTTATATTAAAGTTTTTTTTATAAACAAATTATATTATCTACACAATGTATTAACAATAATATGGTTTAAAATTACATTTTAATAAGAATCGAATTAAAGACATCTCATTTACAAGTAAAAGAAAAATACCAAATAAAAGAAATTATTTTAAATGGGAAGAATCAAATTTACGAGCTTCCGAGAGATTTTTTTAGGGCCGGTGTTATCTACGTACTATTTTAACTTTTACACATCTTTTTAAATTTTAACAATTGAATTGATTGGATAAAAATGATCAAATGACAAAAACTAACAGAATACTAAAAAAAAAAAAAAAAAAAAAGTTGTGTGAATACCCTTACTATTTTTAAGTAATCACTTTGTCACATAATAATCGTTTATTAAATGAATAGGACATTATTTGAACATGTGATAAACGACATCGACACTATAACAAAATCTTTGTTGTATAAGCGAATCTCTTGGTGACACATCGTCATTTAGGCTAACTACACTCTTTTACTTTGTTATGAAAACAATATTAAAATTTTATCTACTTTTTGAAATGTTCACTGAATTTCATACCTTTTCTTTGATGTCACATTTTGAATGAATTGATAAAATGCATCTCATTTCCAATTTTTTTATGAGCCATAAAATCCAACTAGAAATTTACACTTATTACTTCATGTTACAATTTTTTAATTAGTTCTCATGTTGCAAGTGTAGTGGGCTCGATATAGCATAAGTCATAATGTGTAAGTCTTAAATTAAAAGAGCGAGATAATAATTTACACTTTACAAGTTATAAGTTTATGTCCTAATTGAACAGAAGTTTTATATGATGAAAAGTTCATTAGACTTTTGACCTAGATGGTTAAGGTGGAGATAATATTATGTGAACGAGGAGTTCAGATGTGTGTGTACATAGAACAGTTATGCACCAATACTACTGCTTCTCCTGTCTTGTATCCCGTTTTGTAGCAAAGGGAGCTTATTTTGGTCCAGTGATTCCATTTCGATCAGCTTCTCTTCTGTGGCCTTCCCCCACATCATGGCATAAAATCCAGTAACGATTATGGCTGCACCAACCAAACTGCAAAATTGTTCTATAATCATCATTAATTTGCTAATAAGAATGTATTATTTCTTAATCGTGACTCGTGAGCTAGATTTTCTAACAAGTTAAAGGCGTTGTCAACAAGCTGTAGCTTTCACCAACTTTCAATGATTAAATATCAACAAAATCAAACACAAGAGGTTGAAACAAATGATACGAACAACAATATTAATTTATACCTTCCAAGGTAGACTGAATCTCCCAAAAATATGGCACCCATGATCACACCAAAAATTATGCCAAGAGGCTTAAACATTGAACAATAAAAAGCTCCAACCTTCTCTATGCACCAGACAATTACACTGATACGAAGAACCGTCGCAACAATTCCCTGTATGATAATAAAAAAATATATATATTAACATAATAATCAATCCGTATACTCATATACACTAGAATGCGTGCATACAACTCAAAATTAAGAATTCTAATTAAGGGATTATGCCAGATCACTTCCAAATATTAAGTAAATGCTACAGCGTAAAAAATTGCTTACAGTGTATAAAACAGCAATCAACCCCACATCCGGCCTTACTTCCCATGCACTTGCATCTCTAACCGCAATTAAAGCAAATATTGCAGACTGAATGGTTGCGAATAAGCATTGGAAAAAGACTCAGAGCAAAATTGCGGGGTACTTCTTAACGACAGTTGCCTGCAATGCAAACATTTGGAATTTTGAAAGAAAAACGAATAGAAGGAAAACTTGTTATATTTCGCTTGTTCTTTACTTTCAGCTTTATAAATGGTAACTGAATAATTACCTGCAGAATGTACCATAAAGAAATTGAGAAGGCGCTCACTGCAAGAAAAAGCCCTCCGAGGATCCAGTTTGATCTCGATGAGGAAAAAATTCGATAGAGTGAATTAGGAAGTGATGAAGATAGCCATATGATTGGTAGACCTTTGTAAAATGTTACAACAAATGCTCCTCCGATTGACATTACGGTTCCAAAAACTTTTGCTTGGCTGCTTGAGCTTCTCCAGTTTACAGTTTCCATCCTAAATACTCAATTTGAAGCAATGCATGCTAATTACTTCTACGTAACATAAAATGTTAATCTAATTCCATCACTTTCATCTTCTCTTCCAATCAGTATAACAATGGAGCATGCATACCCCTACAGGCAGCTGACCCTTTGAAGTTTCAACTAAAATGAAGTAATAAAAACCCCATTTATATAGGAAAAGCTTATAATATAGACGCACATACACATTTTTGAAAAATACTTTATGTTCTCGATATCAACGATGCAGAAAAGTGCATACTACGTATTAAAGTTCTTACGTGTTTTCACATAATTATTATTCTATTCAATTTTTTTTCTCGTCCCGTACTTTACTAACTACTATAAAAGCTGTAGTAATAAGTCTTTTTCCACACTCTAGTTTTGAATATGCAATCTATTATAAATTTTTCCAAGTATAGCCAAGTTGGAGTCGAGAAGGAGGTATTTAACCAGTATTTCTCATCACCAATTCCTGTGTTTAGATGGATACACCCGTTCTAATTGGATTTTATAAGAAAATCAACTTTGAAGAGAGTTTAATACCTTTAGTCATAATCATACAGTAACAGTAATTGCCATCAGTTCAAAAGAACTTAATTACTTATTGACTGAGAAGCACTATGTATAGCGCTGGTCCCCCAAAATTCAAACAAATATTATTGCTCTCTCACTATAAAGAAAAGGGGGAAGAAAATTAGTACCTAAGAACGATGGCAAGTATGAAAGTAAAAGCTGGGATGAGGTTAAGCATGGCCGTGCTAAGCGTGGGAGAGCTGTATTCTATGCCAACATTTCCAAATATTTGCGCTGAACAACTGCATATATGATGATCTCTGATTAAATTTCTAAAAAATTGTAATTACATTATAATTCACATGTAATTAATTAGTATGTTACCAACCAAAACAGGCCAAGCAAGAAGATTCTGCAAAGTATGGAGAATGTAAGGGGAGGGCGCTCCGATCTGCAAGTAACCAGAAAATAATGTATCAGCTGATTTGATCAAATAATTTGTATGAACGAAAGAAGGAAGGATTATATACAATTAATAATTAACCTGTGGAAGATGAGAGCAGAAGGGAGAAGAATGAGGGCGGCGACGGCGTTGGCGTAGACGACGATGATGTATGCATTGGTCCCTGTGGACATCGCTGCTTTGTTTAGTACCATACTCCCAGTCTGAGCCATAATCGCCATCACCATTCCAATAAAGGGAAGTAAAATCTTCATGCTCATGTTCATCCTCTCTCTCTCTCTCCGAAACACTGTCACAAACACTGGTACACATGCATATTCTCACATCCCTGTTAATTATTTTGTGATAATCTACTTTGTAGTTTTCTTTTTTGGCCCAATTTTATTACTTGTAAATTTGTTCTAGTGGAGGAAATGCATGGTTGACAACTTGACATGCATGGGCATTTTGTTAAAAATCTCTTTCTTTGTCGAACGTTTACTATTGGATAAGAGGTAGATATTCTACGAGCATAACTATTTTTACGATATTTTTGTGAGCATAATTATTAAAAAATACAAGAGTTTATTGTCACGATGACATCTCGGTCATTGTAAGTCTTTTAACTAACTGATGAAGAGTAAAGTTTTCTTAGACCCAAAGTTTAAGAAAATTGTGATCACCCTAGTTTGATCTTAATTCTACGGCAAAAGAAAAAATATGAAAAAATAAAAGGGAACTTTTATTTAAACCCATTAATCCTCTTTCCACACCCAACTTATAAATTTTGTCCCACAAACTTACCATTTTACCCTCAAATACAAAATTTACATACTTGAATAAAATTACACAAACATGTAAACCCACCCAACCACCTACCCTGGCAACAACCAGACTTGATTCTGGTCATCATTCCAGAAATTGTCACCACCGATCTGCTCTTTATCTCGTCGTTTTTCAATTCGTCGTGCCCAATTCCATGGGGCTGGATTTTGGTCTGACTATTATCTCCTTAAACCTTAATGAACTAATTTTAAAAACCCAGCAAATTGTAGCTCAAAAGAAGAACGGCATGGAGGACGAAGGGATTGCCGGAATTCTACACCCATCTTTTCCTTGATGGAATTGCCAGTATTCGGAAAAGGGATTGAAACGACGGAATTTCCTTGATGGAACTAATTATAAAAACCCAACAAATTGATGGAATTGCCGGAATTCTACACCCATCTTTTCCTTGATGGAACTAATTATAAAAACCCAGCAAATTGTTTCTCGTGAATTAACTCACACACACACACACACACACACACACACACACACACACACACACACACACATATATATATGCTGTCAAGAAGATTTTTTCAAACCCTGTAAATATTTTATTACATTGTTTCAAACCCAGTAAATATTATATATATGCTGTTAAGAAGATTGTATTTCCTTGATGGAATTGACGAGCAGCCACCCACAAATTATCTTTTTGATGTTCTTCTCTGACCCACCCATTCCCCAGTTGATAATATCTTTCTACACCCATCTTTTCTTTAGGGCATAATTGGAATATAAAATTTAACAAAAATTTAATGGGTGTAGAAATAGGTTTATTGGGTCCAAATAAAATTTCCCAAAATAAAATTCAATGACCACTTATTATAAAGTTAATTTAAATTATGAATAATGTCTGATAATGTGGGGAGAATAGATTGTTGGAAATTTTGAGTTGAAATTCCTTTGTCATTCCTTTGTCCCACATTGGCCATTCCCAAAAGATGTCTTCACTTTATAAGGCTTTATCCCTTATAGAAAGTGATTGGAGAATAGGCATTGGAGAAGAAAAATTGGGCTCACCCTTGGGGTTGGGCTTTGGGGTGTGCTAATTAATTGGTAATTAATTATAATTAATATATAATTAATATATATTGGAAATCCTTTAAGCAAAAATGTATAACTCGTTCCACCATGGAGTCAGAGTTTATAGCTGTAGACTTGGCTGGAGAAGAAGCCGAGTGGCTTAAACATTTTTTGGAGGATATTCCAATGTGGCCAAATGCCGGTAACTGCTATATGTA
Organism: Crataegus laevigata; assembly: GCA_963580275.1. Classification (NCBI taxonomy): domain Eukaryota; kingdom Viridiplantae; phylum Streptophyta; class Magnoliopsida; order Rosales; family Rosaceae; genus Crataegus; species Crataegus laevigata. The sequence goes on from OY756940.1 coordinate 6,070,241, forward strand.
TACATTGTGATAGTATGGCCGCGCAATCAAGGGCCAAAAATCATGTATACAATGGAAAGTCGCGACACATCAGGCGTCGACATAATACTCTTAAGAAGTTGCTCTCCAATGGAATAATATCCATTGATTATGTGAAGTCAAAGGAAAATATAGCTGATCCTTTGACAAAAGGCCTACCGAGAGAGCAAATATTATTTTCATCGAGGGGAATGGGTCTCAAGCCAATTCAATGAATCGGACTGGGTGGAAACCTAACCTAGCTGATTAGAGATCCCATGGTCTAGGTTCAATAGGCAAACTGGTTGAGTTTGATTCACAAGTTGAACACACAACGTACCCATTCTTATGATCAAATGTGTGTTGTCTGTTGAGTTTGAGGGGTTATGTTTTATACATTTAATGACATTAATATCTTGTTATCAAGAGGAATATGGCAGACTATTCTTAATTAATGTCACCTATATATGAGTAAATGGGGCCACATTTATGAGAATTGAAATGGCTAAATTCTCTAAAGCTCTTACGAAATCCGAGATCTGTTCAGGGCCAAAATGAACACAACCGTATGAATTGACGTGTGGCAGACATGATATGTGTGTAGCATATTGTCTCGGTTTACTACTGCGGTGAACAGTTCAAGATCTTCCACATCCACTGCGTCACCAAGTAAATCCGATATGTTTTCACTAGGGTAAGTTCAAGTCCAAAAGACACTTCACCCGATGCATATCATGTCTATTCTCTCTCAGTTTTAGGTAGCCTAATCATACATTTGCATTTCCATTTGCATTCAAATGTGGGGTCGTTGTTGGAGTTTGAATGAAATTTCAACTCAAATGTGGGGTATTGTTGGAAATTTTGAGTTGAAATTCCTTTGTCATTCCTTTGTCCCACATTGGTCATTCCCAAAAGATGTCTTCACTTTATAAGGCTTTATCCCTTATAGAAAGTGATTGGAGAATAGGCCTTGGAGAAGAAAAATTGGGCTCACCCTTGGGGTTGGGCTTTGGGGTGTGCTAATTTCGAATTTAATTTAATTAAATTATTTTTGAACAGACTCATCTTTTCTGGGCCAGAGCCTTGCAGATGTATGGTTTGTCAATGACGATTTCGGCTGCATCTATACTGGCATACTGGGAGTTATCTCCTTCGGTCGAGGCGTAACTGACCGAAGGGTTTTTGTATACAGTACCCCTGGCTGAAGACTTTGATATCTTTTCCTCTCGGAGTAGGTACTCATATTGCTCTACATGCTGAGCTAATTCGTACATATCCCGAAAATTGGCCCCCAAGAACTTCTTCTTGTATTCCAGATCCAGGCCATTGAGAACGATTCTTACGAATTCTACTTCCGAGAGGTACTCGGCACCAATTCCGGGCCGATTTAAACCTCGTTAAGTATTCCATTGGTGACTTATCGGACGCTTGTGCCATTCTAGCCAACGACGATACTGACATCTCCATTCCTGGCCGATAGAACTGTTCATGAAATTTCTCGACCAGCTCTTCCCAACTTTGGACCGAATTTGACGGAAGATTAATGTACCATGCGAATATCGGTCCGGTTAATGAGAAATTGAACAACCGTAGCTTGTAATGATCACTGTTGACATCCCCACATTGTGCGGTGAAACGAGCCACGTGTTCAAGAGAAGATAACGAAGACTCTCTCGCAAACAGACTGAAGTCTGGGATCTTAAAACCTTTCGGGTATTCGAAATGCTCGATATACTCTAGGTACGAATGAATAAACTTGGGGAATTTCGGCCCCTTCTTCAAGGCCGAATCAATCATTCGCTATATTTATGTGGTATTCACGGCAGTCGTGCCTGCCCCAAAGTCATTTGTTGTGCTAGTTGATCCGCTTCTTTTTTCCGAATCAATTGCTCTAGACCGAGTAGATCCTGCCTCGGCCGTTGACGTGGTCGCTATGTTGGGTTTGGGCAAGGACCGTCGCGCTCGATCGGTCAATCCCAAATTGGGGGTAATGTTGATCAAGTGTTCGAGCAACTTGGTCTGCATGGCGCTTTGCCCCCGTACTTCTTCCAGGATTGATTGTATGTCTCGGTCGAATGTCTGTTCGAATTGCCGAGATTGCTCTTCCAAGCGTTTCCTAAAAAACGACCTGGATGGTGGGTCAGTAGCGTCACCCCCATCCTCGTCACAGTTCTCCACTATTCCTTCGACTTGTTTGTCCTTTATGACTTTAGTGTGAACTCTTGTATTATGAGGGGGCTCGCCGAGAAGTATTCCCATCTCTCGGCGTGGATCAGGTGTCACGGCATCATTGGTGTGTGCCTGTGATGAATTTTCTGAAACCGTGTTGTGGGTTACTAGTGCGGTGGTGGACTTTCCCATTCCTGTCTTTTTCTTCACCGAACGAGTCTCAACGGGCATGAACTTTGTAGTTTTAGCACTTGGTCCCACTGGGCGTGCCAAAATGTTGACTACAAAAATCACCTAGCCTACGTGGCACGCAGGCCGAGTAACTAGTAGACTAACTAAGTCCTTTGAATGTGTGCGGGGCGTGCCAACTCGTCGGCCGAACTCGACCGATGAGTAAAAATGTCTTGATGTGGTGTGGATGCGCGCGGCTGACTTCTGTGTCTTGCAACTGTGGCCGAGAAAGGAACACGTCTTGGCTTCTGGGTCCTCAAGCCTGAAGACAAGGTTACCAATTACAAAGTTCACGGCTCGTCTTCGTCTGATTCGGCGATAGTCACCGTATTGGTGAAGGTAAAATCACGCCGAATCGATACTAGAGTATAGGGGCACAAATACTCAAAGCGGATGAAGGTCTTGATAATGAACGTGGTTCAGCCGTCTAAGTGCCGAACTCTGAAGCCCACTTGTGAATATGCGATCATAAAAATAACTTGGCGTTAAGGCACCGAGCCTAAGTGTTAGTACCACCTCACTTCGCCCGAGATGGCTGGTGAGATGACCTCTGTCGACGGGGATCCGAAAACCCTCGTCGGCCGAGACTTGGATAGATAACCCGTCGACCCTGTCGCAGTGCTGTTTATCCAAACTGAAGGTGCTTCACGGACGGCTGGTTCTACGGCAACAGTGCTGTTTATCCAAACTGAAGGTGTTTACCGGTTGCCTTCACAGTGCTGTTTATCCAAACTGAAGATGTGAAGGCGAAAAAAGAAAATAAAAATCTCAAGGGAGTTGAGAGGTTTCGCGTAGAGCGAGAAATTGCGCAGAGCAGGTTTGTGTGTTGAATTGGAGGTCCCTTGCATGCTGCCACTGCTTCTGTATTTATAGGAGCTGAGTCCTCTTCTGATCAATCATAATTCTACTCGGATTGGGACTCTTTACTCCTATCGGACTGCCTCGGCCACTCCTTCTTCAGCTAGGACTCCCACCGAGACTCCTTATCATACTAGGACTCTCTCCACAGATGGATTTTGCTTCCCTTATCCTTACTTGAGAGAAATCCTTTTCCTACTAGGATTCGGTCGACTCAATTCAGTCGGCCCATGAGTTGACCTTCCGTAGCATCTCCTTTTAAGCCGAGAAATACTTCCCTCGGCCCAAACTGTCATTTTGGGCCCAAACAAAAGTATAAATGTAAACAACAATCGACGTTTAAATTTTGATCTATGATTTATATTATTATAGTGGCACATTTCAAAGTTAAGCCCTTCATGAAAGTTGTGAAGCTTGTCATTACGAGTGTTTATATATTTTTTCTATATTTTTCACACTTCTACATTAATTAAAAAAACTATTAAAGACTTTACTTAAACATTAGCCATAGAATAAATGAGAAGAGAGTGCTAATGTAGAAAGCTTCACTGAAAATATCATCAATATAACTCTTGAAGACAATATATCAAGCCAAAGTTCCAATACCATTTCCCATGGTGATTGATGAAAATTGAAGAGTTTGATTGTAAGAAAATGTGTAAGGTTCCAAACCTTGAAACATAACTCTCTTAATTTTGCAAATTTTTTGAACATTTGATATTTTGTAATGTTCTAATGTTTTTTTAATATTTTTATTATGCTCTTATTTCGGGTACGTAAATATGTAATACTTGAAAGACAAATGTCTTTTTATGTTTTGAATATGATAATATGATATGTATATACTTATTTAGTATTATGTTTTTCATTTGATTATTTATTGGTTTAAAATATATTTTCTTTAACGAGTAACGGGTCGGGTCATATTACCCGTTAATATTATCGGGTCGATATCAGGTCGGGTCATTTTACTCGTTTATTTTAATGGGTGTTACACGACATGACCCGTTAAAATATCCGGTATGACACGAATACAAGAAACTCGACACGAATGTCAGGTCTTTGTACCACGTACGTTGCTCCCCACTTGAAATAAAGTTGGACTTATTCCAATTTTCATGTTACTTGTAAAGCATGCAAATTATTTTGACAACTAATAAGATATGTTTTTACTTTTTAGCATAAGCACTATACTACTATTGATGATGAAGCACCGATAGCCACATCTCTCCCTCCGTAAATGAAAGGTTATGGTTCAATCTCTTTTGGAGTTATAGATAAATGGGGAAAAAAAGAAGAGTTCAGAAGGGAATAACTATTAGTAGTTCAAAAAGATTTTTTTTTTGTATACTTTAATTTTATTAAGGAAAGTGATTTTCACCTCTTTTTAGTTTCTAACACGTCTTTCTTTATTTATTTCTACTATCGGATTGAATAAATCTCACGGAATCAACGGACAAATTAAACAAGGATGTGTAAAAGCCTAAAAAAATATGTAGTTATTTTCCTTTTATAGAACACAAGAGCATATATAAGATTTCTTCTTTCCTCGGTGTGAGATTCATATTCTCAACGCATCCTCTCACGTGTGGGGAGAATTTTCAAGTCTAACACGTAGAACAATAAAAAGTGAATGATGTAGAGCACATGTGACCGTTGTGCTTCACACATAAGACAACATGCTCTCATAATATGGAGAAATAAGACTCATTGTATTGATGTAAGTAAAATATTACAATATATATAGTGATATAAATGTCTATTTAGGTAGAAATCATATACCAATTATAATTGAAAAATTACATTTTTATAATACACAGAATATTTACTCTACGAATTAATTTCATGTAATCTAACAATCATCATCACTTTTACTGATTCTGATCCCAACATTCTCTTCCTCAAGAACAGAAATGAATTATAAAAAATAAAAAATACTTTCTAAGTACAATAATTCAATTCCATTATTCTGCATTTGTACGTGGTTAACACATACGATAATATAGCTTTGTAGAACCAAAAAAAAAAAAGGGAAGAAGTTGGGGTCCTTTAAAACTAGCCAGTTCAACTCAGAGTGAGACAAGTCCACGAACTTCTTTAAGCTTCTTCTTTATCCTAAGCCCATAGATTTACTGCTACTAAGAAGGTCCCCTATCGACTGAGAGTCCCGAGGAAATAAAAATTTTAAACCCAAAGCCCATAGGCCATAGGTATCTAGCAGCATGCCAGCATATATCGTGGCATAGAATGAATGGTGATCAACCTTTCACGCAGGCCAGTTGTTTTATAAGGTTGTCCAATATTATAAATGATAATTGACCAAGTTTGGGCATCATTGGGCACGTCTGCAACTTCGGGCTGGTTTGGTTTGGTATGTAGGGTTAGATTAGAATGAATAAATTTCTAATTTTAAGGCATGTTGAGAGGAGAAATAAAAAAAATTATGACCTACTAGAATATGGAAAATGGACTATTTATGAAGAAAACTTATCCATTTCAATCATGTCTAAAATGGTAGGATTAGAAGGAATGTGTTTTCTTAATGTCTAATCCTTTTTTAAAGCCCTCTAAATGAAATGATTTTACTTCTACCTTCGTTTGTCTTGAAAGTTGAAATTGGAGAGTTATGTATTCCAATCCAATCCTAATTTCCAAATGTGGCCTTCATACTTTGTTATCCCACGTGAGACAAATCTTGCGGCATAGTTGCAGGGTGTCAATGGCGAGTCGACCATTTGTATTGTGTTACTCATATCCTGCAAATATTATCGTAACAGAGGTAACATGAGGTCATTTTTTTATTACATTGGAGAGTTTCGAACTCTTACTCCTACTCTCATCTTCCAACCCACCCTCACAACTAGACTAACTCCAATGGCTTAAGGTAACATGAGGTCATTAAAAGCACATGCCCCAACAATCCTGCAAGATTGATAGATTTTGTTCGGGCATCACACTTGGTTGTATCAAGAAATCACAGATCATCTTAGGTGCATTGAGGTTTCTAGGGTTCTTTCTATTGATTGATAGATTATGAATGTAAATCTAACAAAGCAAATTAAAAAATTTGGCATCTAGGGCTTTTGGCTCATATATATTCTCTGAGTGCGTTGATTCTTATGAGGCTTATAGCTAGAGTTCTATTCATGATTATGTGTAAATTCTTGGCTTTGGCACTAAACTATTTCACGCGAAAAAAAAAAACACTTTCTAATTGTTACGTATGTGCGTGCATCTCCATATATTGGATTTTCACAGTTTTACAAGGTGGGGGAGGTAACCATTTGTCAATGATGAGAGGGTGATGTCAATGCTCATTTTCTTTGGCAGCTTGGCGTAGAGTTTGTCTTATTTCACGTTTTTACGTTATTCTCCAATATTTTAATATTATATATATATATATATATATATTTATTTATTTTTATCCATTGAGGCGTAGCTTTGGTATTGAACTTCAGTTATTATATGGTGAAGTATAATTGGGGCAGGTTTTTACTCACTTTGGCAAGCTCGAAATTTAATCTTTTTTGAAGGGAAAATGCTAATAGTTGATCAATTGGTTAGTGGCATTCACTCACAAGTTTGTGAGGTGAATTCTTGGGATATGAGTTTTATGTTAAACTCAGTCGATGAGCGTTGCATTCTCAAAGTGCTTGTAGTGCATAGAAGGCCTTCAAGGGCGCCTAGAATTTATGAGATTTTTTGGCTTTCTCCTTGCACTTTTCAAATTAAAGTTAACACTGATGTTGCTGCTCGTGGTTCACCAGGCATGGCTGATTTTCATGGTATTTTCTATGACCACTTGGGTCATTGTCTAGGATGTTTTGGCATTGTTGCTGCCTTGGAGCCAAAACTTAAAGCTATTATTCATGTTGTTTATATGGCTTTGGAGAGGGGTTGGCCTTCTATTTGGATTGAGTGGGATTTTACTTTGGTAGTGCATTTTCTTTGTAATGGATCTTCTCATGTGCCTTGGCGTTTATTAGTTTATTGGACAAATTGTTGTACTATTCTCTCTTCCATGCATATTCAGATTTTATCAAGAAGGAATTCAAATGGCGAACTGTTTAGCAAATTTTGGTGTTGATCATGTTGGGGTTCATTGGTGGGATTCTTGTCTGCCGTGTGCAGTTGAGGCTTTTGCTCATAGTATTTTGGGCCTTCCAAAGTTTCGTTTATCTTAGGAGTTGTATTAATTAATTGGTGTTTCTAATAGTTTTCTACATCTTGTTAGAGTAATGTTTCATGACCCGACTAACTTATTATATCTATGGAAAATTAATCCTATATTGATGGGATGAAAGGCCTTACATGTTCTTAAAAGTAAGTTAGGTTTCTCCCCATATTGCCAATTTTTATGGTTGAACCTCAACTTCCTTCATTGTATAAGAACATGTTGTTCCATGCGTGAAGCAAATGGTCACACGTGGTCCACGTCACCCAGTTTATGTTGTTAATGTGTTAAACATGAAAATTCACCACACACGAAGGACGTTTGAGAATGAGTCTCATATTGATCAGAGGAGGGACTTTGCATGGGCTTATAAATAAGTTGAGCTACTCTTCATAACCAATTAGGTTTATGGTAGAACCTTAACAAATTTTCAATATCTTTATTTATTTTTTCTTCTTCAATATATTCACAACAATGTCTTTTCCTTAATAACAATGTTGATTGCTGAGTGAAAGCGACATTACTGTTTTATTTTTAAAAATGGTTAATCTCAGTTTATTACTCTGAACTTTCGTGGTTTTCAACATTTAGTACATGAAGTTTTTTTTTATCCTAGAGTCATACCTCAAGTCTTAATTTTAAAACAGTTTCATACATCTGTTAAGTTTTCAATTAGAACTTCTGTTAACAAATGATGTGGTGCCCCACATGGACAATAACTGAGCACTACGTGTCCCATTTCAATATTAAAAAATTAAAAAAAATACAAAATACACAAAATTAAAAAATTAAAAAAAAAATCCCCCACCCGTCTTCTACCTCCCTAAACCCCCTCCCTTCCTTCTTCCCTCTGCAACCCGCACCCTCTCCCCCAAGGATCGACCTCCCAGAGCTTTATGAACTAAAAGAGACCAGGAGAACTAATCGTGGAGTGGCAGTAGTCGTAAATTCATCGTCTTTCTCGTTTCGTCCGCTTCATCGAAACCCTAACTCAATCGCCTGGTAATTTCCTCTCTCGAAGATCCTACATTCATTTGCGCTTGATTTATCCTAGTCCGCAGTTAATTTAATTTGTTCACTCAATCGCCTGGGATAGAAAATTTCGATTCATACATTTGTTCTCAGTTATGCTTTTCTATGTTGAGCAAACAAAGTAAGTAGCTTGGGTTAGTTTCCAAAAATGAAAAAGAGTAATTTTGGTTGCAATTTTTTGGTAGAATCCGAATTTGATGGAGGGACTTGGAAGTGAGGGCGGCGCCACTGGCCCAATGGCGGAGCGATTTTGCGAGAGCATTCCAGTCCTATTTGGATCGGTCAACGCCTCACACTGTGAATAGATGGCTAGGAACTCTAGTTTTGGCTATGATTTACATTCTTCTTGGGGGAGAGGGTGCGGGTTGCAGAGGGAAGAAGGAAGGGAGGGGGTTGGGGAGGTAGAAGACGGCTGGTTTTTTTTTTTTTTTTGTGTGTGTGTGTTTTTGTATTTTTTTTAAAATTTTTTAATATTGAAGTGGGCCGATATTGACACGTGGATTTCAGTTATTACGCCACATCATCAGTTAACATAAATTCTAACGAAAAATTTAACGGATATATGAAACTATTCCAAAATTAAGACTTGATATATGACTCTGGGATAGAAAAAACTTCATGTACCAAATGTTGAAAATCACGAAACTTCAAAGTAGTAAACTGAAATTAACCCTTAAAAAATGCATTCTTAAAATAATTGAAGGGAGCATAACTTTGGAGAAGAAAAGCTACATGAATTAATGCCTCAATTTGACTCTAATGTATTAATCCCACAAACTAGATAAAGTTGTTGTACTGTTTCCATCAGTAAGGTAGGCCGGGCACTCCCCTTAGAGCAATTAGGACTTCTCAAGCTTTTTACTTTCGACCTGGCTGGAATTTATACCAGTCTAATACAAGATTGCCAAACATTCAGTAATTCCTTGATGTTGTTCTTGTCGGCTGAGAATTGGAAAATAAAATAGACAAGATAATTAAAATGGCAAGAGCACATTTCGGTAGTGCTCACTTGGATAAAGACACTCTTTTATTCAATAAACTTCTGCCTTACGTAAACTAGAAATAAGATGTCCGCTCTTTAATAAAGACTCAACATACTATTGATATTGTTGAAAATGTATCAATAATAAGTTAATACGTTTTGTTATTTACAATAAATGATATCAAGTTATTACTGAAGATGTATTGATAAGCCGTTTAATAAAATGACCGACGAATGTTCAATAGCTAGACTAACCAAAAACCTGACAAAAATGCTCTTATTGTATCAGTCATGTTTTTTTAACCTAATTACAAAAAATTTACGTCTTCAACGATTTTCTAACCCTAATAATGCAATAGATTGAAGATGAACCTTGTGCAATAATTATTGATCATTCTCAATAGTAAGAATCCACAAGAGCATCTTTCTGTTCGCAACTTGCTGCATCAGTTTCGAGTAAAGAATTAGAAGAAGAGGGTTGATGTATCACCCGAAAGCACTAGCAGAGAGACGGAGGAGGACAAGTCGTTGCAAGCCATTGGCTGCTAGTACGAAGTACGTTCCCTCTCTTTCCTTCACTGACTGTTGCAAATAAAGAAAAATGGAAAGCTTCAGAGAGAGAGACAGAGTGACGAGGGACCCTTGATAACAGACTTTGATAGTGGCATATCCAATTATCCACCGGATTTCCATACAAAAACAATCAAAATATTTTGATTAATTTGCGGTGAAATAAAATGACTAATTATTATGATTTTTTAATGGACATATTGCCTAGCAATGAGCATATATATATATATATATATATATATATATATATATATATATCTCTCTCTCTCTCTCTCTCTCTCTCTCTCTCTCTCTCTGAAAAATCATATTATCAAAGGATCGGTCAGAAAATGGGAATTGACTGTTACCAACCCCAGCACTACACAGTCCAAAGAAACGTGGCCATTGCTTTGGACAATATTGAATGGGGAGTGTTGGGATTTGAGAGGATATGGGACCATATTTTAGCTGCTTTGATTGGTCCGTGTCCCACAGTACAAAGTTAAGGGCCTAACTAGATATTAGACAAGCATCTGCACGCACCTGTCAACATTTGTAACCATTGTCAAACATACGTATCATGTTTTCTTTTTCTGTTTCCGGTTACACGTCATGTATCATGTTTTTCTCCGTTAGTTTGTTAAACTTATATTTGCAAAAATTATGCACATACACATGATGCATGTAAGGATACTATAACTTCACCGCTTAACTTGGTTCCATTCAGCTCCGAATAGATCAAATTGTATAAATAAAAAATAAACAAAACTAGAAATTCGGTTTGATCCTTCAGTTTGCTAGTAGTCGGGATACTCTCACAAAGGATGAGTGCATAATAGAGCCCGTTTCTCTGTGAACATGTATGAAAATTCAACTGATCGTTAGACTGACCTCCCAAATCTTTTTCCTCTAGTACGTATATGTTATTTATATTTTGCTCTGTGAAAGTAGAGAACAAGGAGCATCTCACTTCACTATATGGCCATACTACTATGTGTGGGTGTGTGTGTCATGCCAGCTATAGAGAGAGAGAGAGAGAGAGAGAGAGAGAGAGAGAGAGATCCAATGAGTCAATAATAATAGGCCATCTCCAACCAAATGGTCCAGAGGGCCAGAGGACTGAAAATTGCCTAAAAACTGTCTCCAACCGAGGGCTAGGCCAGAGGGCTCGTGGGCCCCATAGAATCTGAAAGGGCCAAATGGCCAGAGGGCTAACCCATTCCAGCTAGCCAGCCAGCCCCAGGCTGGCCATAATTTTGATTAATTGTGTTGGATTTCCAATCGGTTATATCCAATAGGAATAATTGCAATAGTGGTTATAACCGACACGAATAGTATGAAAAAATTTGAATACAACGACTAGCTACAGTCAGCTAGCCGTTGTATTCAATTTTTTATTTTTTTTTATGAATTTGAACCCTTTTTTTTCTATAAATACCTACACCATTTCTCACATATTTTTCACCCTTCCATTTGTAGTTTTTAAATTTAAGTTAATGTTGTTTTTAAATTTAATTTGTAGTTTTTAAATTTAAGTTGGAATTTTTAAATATAAGTTGTAGTTTTTAAATATAAGTTGTAGGTTTTAAATAATAAATTATGTTTTGCCCTATGGCCCGTTGCCCTTGGTTGGAGATGGAGGCAAATATGACCATGTATTGTTCATTAAAATATTAATATCTTGGAAGGCCAAAGAATTAAAACGAGCCATCATGCCAGCCTGCGGTTGGAGATGGCCTAAGAACATAAATCAAGACACCCTAAGAGCAGTCTAGAAGATGAATAGAGAGGGAAATAGAGTTTTAGTGAACTGAGAAGAAAAGGGATGAAGAGGCAGTTTCTGTGTGATTTGATCATCAAGTCCACATCTCTCTTTCTCCATGTAACCCCACACATCTCAGTCATATTGTCCTCAACTGCAGAGATATAGATGCCCTAAGCTATTCCATCTCTCTATGATTGTTAGTCCCTTTCAGTCTTCTGTTAGCCAAAGAACCTCACATCATCCTTCAACCCCACTCAATTGAGTGCAATCATGGCCATTGAAATCTATCTCACTTAACCTTAAATCAATTAATGATTAGCATAATCTAATTGTCAACCTAATCCAAAACATTCTGCATGCATATTTCCATCAGTTAAAGCATACATATTTTTGTAATCTCCAACTTAAGCTCTATGGGGTAACTAAAATGAGTGCAATCATGGCCATCCATGCATCTCACTTAACCTTAATCAGCGATTAATTAGCATATTCTAATTGTCAACCTAATTCGAATATTCTGCATGCATGCATATCATTTTCATCATTTTTTTTAAAGGGAGACAACTAATGACAAGTTATGGTTATCCATCTCCTTCGGGGGCTAGAAAGACTAATAGAGGCATTTTAGCCTCCCCTGACCACAAGTCTGACTTCCACACTAGCAGCGGATTTCAAATCCGAGACCTCCAGTTTTCATTAATTAAATTAAGCATATATGTATATTCACGTCATCTCCAACTTAAGCTCTAATGAGTTTTGCTCTCCAAAATCAGTCCATTCTTAGGCTTAATTTAGTTTTCATTATCAAACAAGTTTTTAGTTTTTAACTAAAAAAGTGAAAATAGAAATAGAAATTTAAAAATAAAATAATTATTAAACTGCCTTAACAGCTAATCACCGAGGATAATGAAACTAGTTAACTACTCCCTTAAGGATGTCACACATTTGATGACAGCTTATAAGTGGACCAGTAGAAATATATACTAGTTGTGTCTTGGTTGTCCCTAGTCACTTTATTCATGATGCTGATGGATGATATGAGATGATGATGATGATGATGATATTTATAGTGAAAGGGATGGTGATGAAGGAAGGAGATTTTGGAATTAGAAAAAAATGAATCTCTACAAGGCCCTAAAGATTGATTAAAAATTGTGTAGAACATCTGTATTCACAATAAAGGGTAGGTGGATCCTCATATGGGTCATCCACTAGATTGACATGCTTCAAACTTTCACGGTGTGATAAATCATTTTCCATTCTTTCAAGTACAAAAGCAAACGATGAGTATAATACAAGTGTGTAACGTGAATACGGTTCAGTATATCAAGTATCATAATACAAGTGGTTGAATATTTAAAAAAAAATATCAATTATTTGTAATATGACATTTGGTGTACTGGACTGTGCTCCCGTTACACTGAAAATATACCCTTTCTCTGACTTTCACAGCCCCAAAAATGATCACACACACACTTGCATGTTTTAATTTTTTCTACCCTTGTATTTTTTTTCCTTCAATTTGCAAGACGCTGTGAACCTAAAAGAACGCATTGGGGGAAGTACTAGTCATTCCTTGATATATATAAATGTCTAAATAAAATAAGAAAATTTAGAAAACCAACCGTTTTTACTATCGCATTAAAAACTTAGCCTTCTTCAAGGCTGCTCGAGCAATCCCTTTCAAGTAGACTCAGAATTTTTTTGTGAGATGGCAACCTAATTTTTTCAATAGGGATTTGGGTTTAGAGTCTCTTAGTGGACTAATATGTGCGAGTTTAGTAGCCAGGTTTAGCTTGGCTGTTTGAGTGGGCAAAGTGATTAACACACTTTATCCATGAGTGCTATCTCAAAGCCTCTCAAGCAATGCTCGAATCTCCATCCAAGTAGTTAAAATTTTAAAGTCTAAAAAAAACAGGCTAAAAGTCTGTTTACCATGACTAAATTTTAACTAGTTTCAAAATTTTGCCCTAATATTCTCATGTATTTCTACTACACAGATTAATTCGTCCCCTGTGATGGACGGCCAAGAGCGAAAGGGCATCTTCCATTTTGTGATTGCAGGTTTGAGTTACAGCCACTTTTTGGTACTATATATGGATGGCTTTTTGCTACGTTGATGATATGTGAAAGTTGGCTGTGTGGGGGTGCGTGGGAGCCAAGAATATTTCGTCGTTGAAAGACAGACTCAATTTTACAGCAATGAAAAAGGTTAAAAAAGCTACCAGAAAAGGGATATCTTTCTTTAATCTTCTCCCTTTTCCTTTTCGTTATTGGATGTGTACATAAAAGCTATCCTGCGCCAAAATTGTGACCAGTTATGCCTTCACGTGGTGCCTTACAGTTTTTCTTTGTTGAGGGAAAAAATTTCAATGTTCTAAAAAATGCCCTAGGCGCTAGACACCTTGGAACCAAAGCAATTTTGTACAAAATGACTGAGGCTCTAGGCCGCTGGGTTTTTTTTTTTTTTTTTTGAAACTTGTTTATAGTCTAAGTTCTAATTATACCTTGAAATTTTGTTAATTTTATAGAATAGGTGTGTTATGTATCAACTTAAATTTCGGGATGCTAAAGATAAGTATCTTACATTACTAAATTTCCTTATTTTCCTCCTATTTTCCATTTTATGTTGTTTTAAATTGTGAACTTGTTGTACATGTGTCATCCTACAATACTCCTCACCATGGTTATACGACATATCTGCTTAATGTGTTTTTAAAATTTGGACTTGTTGGATACTCTTTTTGCATTTTATCATTTTTTTATTATCTTATCCATGGATTTCATACAAGTATAATTTTTTGTAAGTGTCAATATGCACTTATTTACAAAATATAGGCAGGCGCCGCCTAGGCGCTATGCGCTAGCCCTCCGCCCGACTAGTACCTAACGTTTTTTAGAACCTTGAAAAATTCCTATAAAGAAATATATATGACTCACCGTTTAGTTCAGTTTGGAATGTTTCTTGACATGAAGAGACTTTGGTTAGGAATTCCAAACTTTGTTAAATGCTTACTTGAGGATTCTGACTATATAAATAATTAGGGTTAACTGTATTGTACACCACAAGGTTTTGGGGTCATTTGCAAAATAAGCCACAAGATTTCAATTTTTACATTTTTCACCATGTGGTTTTTGAATTGCACCTATTTAACCCTCTTTGTCAATTTTATTATCTAATAATTAGATGTTATGTGCTGATGTGGCATAGACTTGACTCATATTTTAAGCACTCGTTGACCGTCAATTTCAATATTTAGTACTTTACTCTTTTACTATTTTAATCCTTTTATGAAATTGACTGTCAACAAGTGCTTAAAATGTGTGCTCAGTCTATGCCATATCAGCATGTAACTAAACAATAAAATTCATGTAGAGGTTAAATTGGTGCCAAGTGAGTTTTTATGCAAAAATTTAAAAAATTTCGTAACTCATTTTGCAAATGATAAAATACAGTTAACACAAATAATTAAATGGGTTTTCTTAAGTTTGTATATTTTAGGGAAGCAAATATCGTTCCATTGGAAGCGTGTCTCCTTTCAATGGCTCTGAATAAAAGTGGTATAGGTTGTATTACTAGTTGCAATTCCTAGTGTAGATTGACGCACTTAGGGTGCGTTTACTAATCCGTAATAAAATTGAAGAGAATTGAATTGAGGAGGAATCAAATTGAGGGAGAATTTGATTAAGAAGGAAACAAAATTCGATTCTTGTTGGAATTGTTTACTAAAACTGTCTGGAATCGGAGTAGGAATGAAATCGATTTATATTAACTGTTTACTAATTCACTTGAATCAGAATGAAAATTAACATGATTACTAAAATACCCCTAGTGTAACTAATCTAATTTATATGCTAATTATTTTTAGTTAAACTTTTTTTTTATTTTTTTATGGTAGA
Source organism: Crataegus laevigata (assembly GCA_963580275.1). Lineage (NCBI taxonomy): Eukaryota > Viridiplantae > Streptophyta > Magnoliopsida > Rosales > Rosaceae > Crataegus > Crataegus laevigata. Next base: position 6,085,898 of record OY756940.1, read on the forward strand.
GAGTATAGTTTTTCTTTAGTAAAACTTTTATTCTTTTTTTCATTTTTTATTGAGACCCTCTCCTACCCCATCTCTATCTTCCCTTTCTTTTCATTTTTATCGTGACCCTCCCTCTGTCCTACACCATCTCTTTTCCTTACCCTATAGCCATAGTCTTTCAAGTCGCTACCAGCCGCCTGCTCTCTCCCTCCCCTACAAATTCCCCTATCTTCATCTGTTCTTGATTTTGTAAATGTTTAATTTGGGTCGCCACTGACGCACGAGTCAAGGATGAATCGAAGTGATTTTAGTCGTTGCCGACAAAGTGATTTGGGTCACCACTGACGCACCAGCTACCTGCTTTCTCTCCCTTCCCTACAAATTCCTCATTTTCTCCCCTTCTGATTTTGGTCATGAAACCATAATCCCGCAGGCCATGAAACCTGCTAAATCTTCCTTTGACAGAGAGAGCAGAGACAGGGGTAGAGGTTGAAGGAAGAAAGAGATAAGGATATATTGGGCAGAAAAAGTTGATTCCAGATAGATGTTTTCTTCGGGAGTTCGAATACCACCTATTGTTCAGTAGTCTAATTCCGGAAAAATCAGTAACTTGATTCCCCTTTTTAGATGGGCCCATTGACACTTTCATTCTGCCAATGTTGTAAACACTGAAATCCCTTGAAAGTAGTGCAATTCCCATTCCCTTCCTTCTAGGGGTGGGCACGGTCCGGTTTGGTCCGGTTTCACCCTCAAAATGGAACCGAAATCGAAAAATTTCAACGGTTCGGTTCGGTCCGGTTCCGCTTAAATTTTTACTAAAACCGTACGATTCGGTTCATAACGGTTCCGGTTCGGTTCATGCCGGTTTACGGTTCTAACCAAAATTATATATATTTTTTTTTTCTTCTAATTTTTCTACTTCTAATACCAAACACATATTTCAACCACAAATTCAAGCAAATTTGAATTTTCACTACTAGATCTACAAGATTTATGACCGGTTAATAGTAAGTGTGCATATAAATATAAATCAAAAGATAAAAAGGCTCATATCAAGACCAAAGTGTAGATCTTAAACTAAAACTAAAGTGTACATAATGCATAACATACTAGAAAAGAATAGAGAAAAATAATGGAGGGGGAGAAAAGTGATAAAACAACAAAGGAGGGGAAGAGAAGTGAAGAAAAATATTGGGCTTATGCACATGATCTTCTTGAAAAAATGTCTTATTTATATAAAATAATAATAATACAATAATTTATATTTAAAACGGTTCGGTTCGGTTCCTCCGGTTCTTAATATTTCCAAACCGGAACCGGAACCGTTTAAAACGGTTCGGTTCGGTTTTTGTTCCGGTTTTGACTTTTTTGGTCAACGCGGTTTTTTACGGTTTTTTTTTGTCACGGTTCGATTCGGTTTTCCGGTTCGGCGGTTTTTATGCCCACCCTTACTTCCTTCTATTCCCGTTACGTAAACATGTCATTAATGGTTGTGGGTTTGCTGTCCCGAAAACAGTGTCTCTTTCATGTTTCCTTCTTTCTTTTATTGACACGTGTTTTTTTATTTATTTATTAAAAGTTGAAAAGTTAACATAATTAAAGTGAAATTAAAGATGATGACACGTGTTAAAAAAAAAGAAAAGAAAAAAATGAGACATGAAGGAGACACTACTTTCGGGCGTGTTAAAAAAAATGAGACATGAAGGAGACACTACTTTCGAGACAGCAGATCTGTGCCGGCCATTAATCCCTTATGGTATGATGAATTAAGTTTGTGACACAAGCATTTTGGGAGTGTGGATTCCATTTATTAATCAATGTGAAAACAAATCATTTGGTTAAATGGATAAGACATTTCATCACTCCAAGATACCCTGAAATTTAGATTATTTGGACATTAACAATTCACAGGGAACCTAAATAACCAAATAATTGAGTCCTAGTTAATGTTTCTGCTATTTTAAGACAAAATAGGCAATCTACCCAATGCAATAACCCATCACCTCTAAAAATAAAATACAATATCAAACATTCCAAACAATATCAAATAACATTGACCCCAGCCCCCACCCCCCTCTCTCTGTCTTTCTCTCCCATTCTCTGCTTCTATACCAACCTTTCACATAAAGTAATCAATCTAAATATATACTGAAGTTGTGTGGTGGGAGAGGGAGATCATATGCCTACTTTAGTGTCTGCATTACTAAGATACTCTCTTATTGTCTCATAATCACCATACAAATTAACAAAGCTACACATATATATACAAAAATATTTTGTGTAGAAACAAAGGATTTTGTATAGATAACATGGTCACTCGATTTGATACGTTGATTACTAGTATACTTTCTATTGGAATAAGTCAATATATTTAGGAGAAAAGGAATGTAAATAATTTGTAAATACTAGAGTTATATTTTAGGAAAGATATTTATTTATTTTTGTTCTTTTTGTAATAAGGATTGTATGTACTTTTTATTCAAAATTATGGAATATAGAGAAATTAAGCCGTAAATTTCAATTTGGTATCAAAGCCAACCGTAACCCTAATCCCACCACCGTGCTGCAGTGCAATGTATTGCTGCGGCATGTGTGTGTGTTTTGTGTTGTATTGTGATCAATGGCAGGTGACAAAGGTGAGTCAGGGCCATGTGGCTCTACCCACAGCTCAGTTGTGAATCTGGTTGTTATTCACAGTGATGTTCGGCCGTACCAAGTACTGTAAAGCTTAATGGGTCAAACTATCCCCTGTGGTCCAAGGTATTGGAGATGCATATCGCTGGACATGGTAAGAAAGGGTTAACATGGAGCATCAAAGAGCCTAAGGAAAATAGTGTCGAGTATGAAGCTTGGGAGACGGGGAATACAATTGTGAAATGGTGGTTGATTAATTCCATGGATCCTCCCATCATGTGATTTATGAGTTGCTCGAACGTATGAAGCTTGGGAAGAAGTTGCTCGAACGTATTATAATGGGTCTAATATGTCTCAGATTTATGAGTTGAAGGTGAAGTCATTCCGACTTCGCTAGGAATAAAGACCTATCGGTGTATACTATGCCGATCTCAAAGCGGTTTGGCAAGAATTGGATCAAAGAAGACCAATCAAGATGGAGTGTGCAGTTGACTTGAAGACACTTCGAGAAGAAATTCAATTGAGCCGTGTGTATGCCTTCCTAGCAAGGCTTGATGATATTTTTTACAAAGTGCGTAATAATATTTTGAGAACTCAACCTTTACCATATGTGGAAGAGGCGTTATCCGTTGTTAGGCGAGAAGCACAACGCCATGCAACTATGATAGGACGTAGTGGTGTGGGGAACCAAGGAGGAACTCATCCCGTAACTATGGTATCACGACCACCTTCAGGTAGCCGGTTTTTTAACCTGATCTCTAACGGCCAATTCTCAGCCATTCACTCGGGAAAACAAGGATGATCTGAAGTGCACCTTTTGTGGTCAAACCCGTCATATAGAGGATACATGTTTTCAAAAACGTGGAGTACCCGAATGGTTCCCCGAATTGAAGAAAAAAATTACGTGCCAAGGAACAAGCCGCTAATGGAGCAAATAGAAGCCGTGCATCCGTTGCCACTGCCACCAAGGATGCCATACCCTCCACCAAGGATGCCATACCCTCCTCAAGGTAGTATGGGGCGTGTTCTTTTAGCCTCTGATATGAAACATCATACATGTTAGATTCTAGACTCGGGTGCAACTGATCATATGACTTTTGATAAGAATTTATTTACTAGTATGACAACAAGTCCACGGAAGTGTATAGCAACTGCTGCTAAAGGAATAACAACATCGGTTTTGGGAGCCAGCACAATGCACCTCACGCCTGCCCTTCCCCTTCATCATTGCTTGTTTGTTCCCTTGTTGTCTCATAATTTTTTATCTATTCCTCCAATTATTGAGCAATTAGATTGTGTTGTACTTATGTATCTACTGTTTTGTTTGCTTCAGGATCTTCAGACCAAGGAGATAATTGCGCGTGGCACTAAGATAGAGGGGTTATATTATGTGGATGGCGTCGTTCCTAGCAGAGCCAATGCGATTTGAGCATCCCGTACTAATAATTTACAAGAAGTTTGGTTATTGCATCGTCAGTTAGGACATGCTTCATTTGGTTATTTAAGGCATATGTTGCCTAGTTTATTTCATGAAATAAAAGAATCAGACTTAAATTGTGAAGTATGTATTCTCGCAAAGAGTCATCGTGCTTCGTTTCCTCCTACTATGAATAAAAGATTGTTTTCTTTTGATCTTATGCACTCAGATGTTTGGGGTCCTTCTCTTGTTAGTACTATGTCTGGAGTTAAATGGTTTGTTACCTTTGTTGATGATTGCACTCGTATGACGTGGATTTATGTGATGAAAAATAAAAGTGATGTGAGTATGGTGTTTCGGTTTTTTTCTCAAATGGTAGCAACACAATATTCCTCTGTTATTAAAGTTCTTCGCTCTGATAATGAAGGAGAGTATATTGGTTCCGAGTTGTCCGACTTTGTTTGGGATCAAGGAATTCTACATGAGACTACTTGTCCTCATACCCCACAACAAAATGGGGTTGCTAAGAGAAAGAACAGTCATATCCTGGAAACTGCCTGTGCCTTGCTCATTGGTGCGGTTGTACCTAAAAGGTTATGGCCTGAAGCTGTCACCTTCACCTATACAGTGTATGTCATTAATCGTATGCCATCTCGGATTGTGAACTTTCGAACACCTCTTCAAGTGTTGACAAATTTTGTACCCATAGTATCGACCAATCATCTTACTCCTCGTGTATTCAGGTGTGTAGCCTATGTTTATATTCACAAGGTTCATCAGAGTAAGTTGGATTTGTGTGCTCACTAGTGTGTTTTTCTGGGATTTGCTCATTAACAAAAAGGGTATAAGTGCTACCACCCTAAAACCCGCCATATGTATGTGACCATGGATGTTACTTTTTTTAAATCTGATTTCCACCATTTTCTGATCACCAGGGGGAGACTACTAGTGGTGATCTTGGGTGGTTGGAAATATGTAGCTCAGGGGGGACATTTGGTGATAAAAACATTACTGAAAACTCTCGGCAAGAGATTAGTGAAAGGCCTCGACAAGGCATTACCGAGAATAGAGATAATGGATCTCGGCAAGACACTGCCAAGAATTTGAGCAGACAGTCTTCAAGCACCGAATCAGCTGGTCTTTTCAGCAGGGAGCTGCCAAGTGTGATGCAGAGTTTCAGCAGGGAATTGCCGAACCAGTTACGCCGCTTCAGCAACAAGTAGCTACCGAACCCACAACTGTTAATGCTCCTGTAACTAATCAAGATAACATTATGAGTACATATTAGTTGCCGCCAAGGCAAAATCGTGGTGTTCCTCTTGACAGGTTTTCTCCTGAAAGGAAAGTGAAGTATCCAATAGCTAACTATGTGTCATGCTCAAGCCTTGCACGGGAACATCAAGCCTGGGTAAATAATGTGGAAACAATCCAAGCACCAACCCGAGTTGAGGAGGCCTTGAAAGATCCTAAATGGGCTACTGCAATGGATGAGGAAATGATGGCACTACATAAAAATGATACATGGGAGATAATGTAGCTACCCAAAGGAAAGAAACTGGTTGGGTGTAGATGGGTTTTTACGATTAATTACAAGGCAAACGGATCGGTAGACAGGTATAAAGCAAGGTTAGTAGCAAAGGGTTATACTTAAACTTATGGTGTTGACTATCAGAAGACTTTTTCTCCAGCAGCGAAGATGAATACGGTACGTGTTCTGATTTCTTTAGCTACAAACTTGAATTGGCCATTGAAACAGTTTGATGTGAAAAATGCCTTTCTTCATGGGTACTTGGAAGAAGAGGTATATATGAATTTTCCTCCAGGGTACAATGCCGGAGGGAAAACCGAAGTGTGTAGATTGCGAAAGTCACTCTACGGACTTAAGCAATCACCTCGTGTGTGGTTTAGTAGATTTACTCAGGTTATGAAGAGGATTGGGTATTATCAAAGCCATTCGGATCATACATTATTTGTGAAACGGGGAAGTGGAAAAGTGACTGCCTTAATCATTTAAGTAGATGACATGATAATAACTGGTGATGATTCGGAAAAGATGATGAAGATTGAACAAAACCTTGCCACTGAGTTCGAGATGAAGAATTTGGGAGATTTAAAATATTTTATTGGCGTGGAAGTCGCTCAGTCATCTAGAGGTATTTTCTTGTCTCAACATAAATATGTTCTGGATTTATTAAAGGGAACATGCATGCTAGGGTGTAAGCCTGTGGACACTCCTATTGTAGAGAAACATTATTTGGGGATTTATCCAAATTAGGAACCGGTTGACAAAGGTAGATATCAAAGAATGGTGGGGAGGCAGATTTATCTGTCTCACATTCGTCCTGATATTACTTATGCGGTAAGTGTGGTTAGTCAATTTATGCACTCACAGAGTGTGGATCATATGGAGACAGTAATGAGAATCTTGGCATACTTGAAGTTTGCCCTGGGTAAAGGAATTTTGTATGAATGTCATGGACATATGAGGATCGAGGGATTTACATACGCTGATTGAGCAAGTGATGTGACTGATAGAAGATCTATATCTAGGTATCTTACATTCGTTGGAGGTAATTTGGTTACGTGGTTAAGCAAGAAGCAAAATGTGGTATCACGATCTTCTGCCAAAGCTGAATATAGGGGAATGGCACATGGTGTGTGTGAGATGCTTTGGCTACGAATGTTACTTTGGAGTCTTGGTTTTAAACAGAATGAGGCAATGAAGTTGTATTGTGATAATAAGTCCGTAGAGAGATAGCCGAGAATCCAGTATAGCATTCCAAGACTAAGCATGTTGAAGTTGATAGACATTTTATCAAAGAAAAGCTGGAGAAGAAAATTGTGTCAATACCATTTGTGAACTCAGATGAACAACTTGCAGATGTACTTACCCATGCCGTGTGTAGTAGAAGATTTGGTGATTCGCTTGTCAAGTTGGACATGAGTAATATCTATGCTCCAACTTGAGGGGGAGTATTGGAATAAGTCAATATTTAGGAGAAAAATAATGTAAATATTTTGTAATTACTAGAGTCATGTTTTAGGAAAGATATTTATTTATTTTTTTTTTTGTTTTCTTTTGTAACAAAAATTGTATGTAACTTTTATTCAAAATTATGAAATACGGAGAAATTAAGCCGTAAATTTTAATTATTTCTACTAATTGTAAATGTTTTATCAATATTTTATATCAACAGTCTATTTTTAATAAAGAACATATATCCTGTCAAAAAAAATATTTGTATGCACCAACCAAAAATATAAAATATGTCAAATGGGAGGTGTGGAAAGGATGGCAAGAGCAGAGATTCCACTTCTTAAAATGGGAGAAAGGGATGGGACAATTTATTCTTGACCATGAGGACTCTCACTATCTTGTGCCATTCTTCGCTTCCATACCGTCTCTTCTAACCCAAATATCAATTTTTGGAAGAGAGCTATTCAAAAATTGAACAAAACAACAATATACTGTGTAGACCAGAAACCATCACTACCACCAATAAAATCCAAACTCCATTCAATTGTTGCCCTCCTTTTGATTGCATCAGACTTTGTCTCCAAATTATTAATTTACTCGCAAATTCATGCATTATAAGATCCATAAAATAACAATATAAGAACCCATTTATGAATTATAATTTCTTCTCTCTCTCTCTCTCTCTCTCTCTCTCTCACAGAGGACATTACATTCATGGGGGGTTGGCTTGGTGACAAGAATCCACAGAGAAAATTATGGAGATGGCAATGTCCGTCACTATCAAATGTCTGGCTATTTGCTGTAAGCCTGTAACTAAAATTTACACACGACATTTACTGCATGGCGTTAATGAGACGACGGTTTCTAGTAAAAAGAAAAGGGCGGTCAAAGGGACAGTATAATGTTTCTGTCAAAATTTCCTTTGTGTCAGGGTGGGGATAAAAAACCACTGATGGCTTTTGGTTAGGGTAGGATTCTCTCCCTCTTATTATCATTATTTTTTATCTTCTCATCTCACACTTATTTTTTGGTCTTATGCTCTATATAAGAAATTTAAAACAAGATGTAAAACGTGGTGTAATCGCAATTATTTAAATAAGAAGGGATGAAAGTGCAAAGAGATTAAGATGGGAGAGAATACTACTCATCGTGTTCTTCACACAAAAATAGTGGAAGAGAGAGAGAGAGAGAGCTCAAAGCCTCAAGCACTTCAACTCTGCACTGCGCTTGTTCTTTTAATCTATGATCTGAAATCTCTAACTGAGACTCATCTGATCGAGCTACAAAGAAAAGTACACTTTACTGTTGCAAATATGCAGTGAACACGGTTAACTGTAAGACATGCAATACTTCAGTGTTACGTATCGATTTTGACACTTCATTTTTAAAATCTAACACTTTATGGAAGTTTAAAAATGATAAAATACTTAATTTGAAACGTTAAAAGCGAAAACTCAAAAGTGCAAAAATTGTTACCGCCAACATTTTTATGTAATATAACCGTCTTAGCAATGAGATCGAGTACTATTCTTAAACTGGTTCCAACTTTTTCACCTTATTTGCTAAGCTTAGTAATGACCGTCCCTCTAATAATTGTAAAAGCGACATTATGAAGTAACGGAAGGTACGTACTGTTACAAGCCGCAACTCTGTACGTGTTTTATGGACTCAGGTTTCTCGAACCCTAATAGCTATTGGGTCCACTGTTTTGACTACATGGACAATACCTCTAATCGGACTCTAGCAGCAATAATATATATAAATATATAGCCCACTAGCTACAAGTCAGCATGCATGTGCCTAATGAGTATGTGAATCCCACGTCGGAAAAGTAGAAGACTTTTCGTGTGCCTATAAAGAGTTGGATCACTTTCTACTAGTTGGTTTATTGTAGAATTTTAACTTTCTTAATAGTTAAAAGAGGTTAACTCGCGTGTTGAGCCAAATGGCCTATGTGTTCTCACACCACCTAATATATATATATTGTTCATGTGTTTGACTTAAATGACTGCGCACTTGATGAGGGCGTTGTTGAGACTTGAGAGTGTGAATCCTATGTCAAAGAACTAAAAGACCTTGCATGTGCTTATAAATAGCTGATTTACATACTACTCATATTACCATTTTACTTTACGATAAGAGGTGTGATATTTACACATCTTTTTTTACTTCTCACAAAATCTTCTAATTTTAACAGTCGGATCAAATAAATTGAAGAAAATCAAATGATAGAAATTAATAACGGATTTGTGAGAAGTAAAAAAAAGTGTGGATAACAGATAAAACGCAAACTTCCTTCAGCTTCACATTTCGAAATAAGTGTGTCAGAAGTCAGATAAATGATATTAAAACTACTCATGATGTAATTTGATGAGAATAATAAGGTTTGGTCGTTTCTCTAATAATTCATCATAATTTGAATGAGGTAATAATTAATACTGCTAATGAGATGGGATAGTAGTTTTTGAATCAAGGGATGGAAATCAAGACCGTAGGGAACCGGGAAGAATACAAGGTGGGGCGGTGGGGCCTTAGGGAAACATCTTGGTTAAAGTATTAAAAAAAATTATAAAAAAATTAATAAAAATAATTTGAAAATTTTGAATTTTAATGATAAAAACAAAATAAATTGTAGAATGAATGGTACCATAATTGATTTTTTATTGTAAAAATATAATTTTTCGTTAAAATAAACAGTACTACAAACTTTTTGTCCCAAAAATTAGTTCACTTCAGTCTTTCACTACTCAGAGAGAGAGAAGAGTATATAAAGGGGGATCGGACGTTGGGGTTTTGCTTCTCTTGAAGATAGGTAAAGATTGGAAGAGGAGAGAGAACGGAAGAAGGAAATTAAGGAAAACATTTGAGGGATATGGAAGAACATCTGAACCCCTTAGCTGTGACTCATCTGCTTCAACACACACTGAGAAGCTTGTGCAATCACGAAAACTCTCAGTGGATTTATGCAGTCTTCTGGAGGATCCTCCCTAGAAACTATCCACCACCCAAGTAAGCAGACCAAAATACTGAAAAAGTTTCCAAAATAATTAAAGAAAAATGGTTTTTTTTTCGTACTTTTTCTTCAAGTACAGTTCCCACTCAGTTAGTATATTAAAATTGATATTTTCGTTAATAATTTTGGTTTTATAACAGATGGGAAGGTCATGGAGCTTATGATAGGTCAAGAGGAAACAGAAGGAACTGGTGTATATTAATTTAATCAATTTTTTATTTATTTAGTTTGATAGTATAAAATAGATTCATAGCTAGGTTGTCTGTGCATCTAATTATATATGTATAACTATATATGTGTACATGCAGGATATTGGTTTGGGAAGATGGATTCTGCAACTTTGGTGCCTCCTCACCGGCTCATGATCAGATCAACTCCAGTTCTGATCAGTGCCCTGCGGGACCTTCATCAATGTATAGCAACTTATGCGATCAATTTCAACAATACAATGGCCTGCAACCTGAGCTTTTCTTCAAGATGTCCCATGAGATCTACAACTATGGAGAAGGGTAATTAACCTAGTGATGAAGAAACATATATATATGATTAATTAATTAACCAATTAAATATTGGACTAGTTTTAATTTTGCTTTTCTCTGAGTGTACCTGATCACTGAGCTCTGACAATACTGATTAATCAACTGGTGATTGTTGTTATATAGGTTGATCGGGAAGGTGGCGGCAGATCATAGTCATAAGTGGATACACAAAGAACCAAATGATCAAGAAATCAATTTCTTATCAGCATGGCATAACTCAGCAGACATGGTATATAAATATAATACGAAATGTATTAATTAATTGTACTGCTCCGGATCAATGGTTCTATATATGATTCAGTTTGTCATTTCATGCGGCATATACAAATTTATTACATCCAAAATTTTTATATAACTGCACCCTCGATCCCAGTTTTGTTTCAATACAATTTGTCTGTACGTGTCATTAGGCTTTTAATTTTTACTTTTTTTTTTTTTTGCCTCAGCACCCTAGAACATGGGAAGCCCAATTCCAGTCTGGCATAAAGGTACCTAATTAAGCATTTTTAAACCCCACATCACAAAAATTCCAAAATCTTTTTGTAATAATTTTGTTTCTAAATGTTTGATTTGATTTTGATTAAAATATCCTGCAGACCATAGCCCTGATAGCAGTTAGAGAAGGTGTCGTTCAGTTAGGAGCTGTTCACAAGGTGAGGCTCTGGACTCTCTCTCTCTCTCTCTCTCTCTCTCTCTCTCTCTCTCTCTCTCTCAACTACTATTGAATGTTTGTTTTTTTATAGGAAACGATATTCTCTCTCTAAACTAAAGTAATTGTACATAAATTGATTCAAAACGACATCATGAGATAAACTTTAACCGTACATCATGGACTGCAACATATTATTGCATGTTTGCAAATCCTGCAGGTGATTGAAGACTTGAGCTATGTAGTTCTGCTAAGAAAGAAGTTCAGCTACATCGAAAGCATCCCCGGAGTGCTTCTCCCACACCCATCAACTCCATCCTTCCCCTTCAAGCCTGATCATCATCAGGGCTATGCAAACGGTCCCACCCCAGACTATCATCATCATCCTCAACATGCATGGCATTTCCAAGGTGGCACAAACCCTGTTGCACCACCTCCAACTCATGACTTCATGTATGATCATCCCCAATATCTCAACCCTAATCAAGTAGTTCCACTGAAGAACATAACCCCCTCCATGAGCAGCCTTGAAGCCCTCCTCTCTAAGCTTCCCTCCGTCGTGCCGACGAATGACGATCATCATCATCATCATCCACAGCCGCACGATCAATCCCAGTTTGTGTTATCTCATGGACCTGTGGACTTCATGGCAATGACCAAGCAGAAAGTGGCTAAGGAGGAGACTACTGATCATGATGACGGTCATGACCGTAACGAAGAATATAGGCCGTCGGATTACCAAAACGTCGGTGAAACCAGCAATTCTATGTCTGCTTATTCCCGTCAACAGCAACGGCATTTCCATCACGACTAATTATTAATTAAGCAAGTATTAGTAGTTTTTAATTTGTTTCATTTGGTCGTCAGCTTAATTTATATATAGGAATGCAGATTGATTATTTCTAACATTGTTAATTAGCAAGCTCTCATATTTATAATCCTATTATTACACTATAATGTAAGGGTGATCATGATCTTATGAATAAGGGAGTATTTCAGTTCGTCACTCTACTTTTCACCGTTAAATGAATTTAAATTTCGAAATCAGTATAATAAATAGACACATCCAATGTTACAAATGAATTTAAATTTCAAAATCAATATAATAAATAGACACATCCAATGTTACAAATAAAGTCGTAAGCATTATCGCCACTTGAGGAGATGAGCAAAAATGCACCCAATGAATAATGCACTTGTTTAATTACTTCATCTGTGGACGAGTCAAAGGCTCGCAGAAAATAGGACAACTGCAAACGGCAAGAGGATGTATACATTTGATGAAGAAAGCTGAGTTGTGGGAACAGAAACTTCAGAAAAAAAAAAAGGAAAACAAATTTGGACGGTACAGCTGATGGAAACTATCGTTAAAACGATGGTAAAACAACAAACGCATTCATAGAATTCTAAATTCCCGAAGTCACCCTCCATCAATCTTAATCTTAAATAAGAAAATTAAAAAGCAAATCTTTCTAATGGAACGCTACAACTTCGGCCTTGAAGTGCTGGAGTAGATTGTCCATGGTCATTACGGTGACATCTCCCTTGTCTCTCACCCGTAAGCTCACCTGGACCAATACGAATCAAAGATTAGCTTCTCAACAGAATAGCAGAAGCTCAGCATAACTAACACGAGAAGGAACAAGATAACGAGGTAGCCCGTGTCGTTTGATGCTCTCGAAGTAAATTTTTTTCAGTTTTGTTTATCATGTAAATTAACCAAAACAGACCGGTCGAAGGATAACTTAAATAATCTAGAGAAATAGAAATGAAGAGAACCTGTCCAGTCTTGACTTCTTCCTCGCCCACAACTAAAATGTAGTTGTACTGTGCTATCTGAGCTTCTCGTACCTGCAGTGACAAACAGTCAGGCAACAAAAAACAATCCATTGAACCAATCCTGTTTTCACCATAGTTGGCTGGGTTTATGAGATGCGAGAGAGCCAGCTCCCACCATGGAACTACTAAAGCTCAATGGACGTCCAATAACCCGTAAAAATACAAACAAAATGAGACCAAAAAGTAATGCTTGATGCAGAGGACAACAGTATGAATTCTTACCTTTTTCTGAATGGTTCTATCAGTAGTGTCAACATCAACATAATAACCAGCTTGATGGATACGATCCCGAACCTACAAAATTGCAACGGTATTTATACACAATATAATAATATAAAATAATTTGAACTGCCGTAAATCTCACTCAAGCATTTTAAACGACCCATAACATGATGCATTTAAAGATAAATTGAACTAGCATACTCAGTTTCATTAACTACCAAAACCAGCAAGTGTGTATGTACATCATCAACTGCATTTATATACATCTAAGATCCAGAAGGGGAACAGAAAAAAGTTCATAGAACCTCATAGTGGTCAACCAATAACCAGAAAAGCACTAATATACTACCTCCAGAGCATAAGGTTGGGATTTGTCTGAGACAGGGCAAACAATTGCCTGACGTGGACTAAGCCAGAAGGGCCATTTCCCCTTGTAGTTCTCCAACAGTATAGCAAACATACGCTCAACGGAGCCTAAAACAGCTCTGTGTATCATAACAGGTCTCTCCAACTTGCCTTCTTCCCCCTCTGCAGAGTAATTCAGCTCAAATTTTTGTGGAAGCTGAAAATCAAGCTGCAACCAGGATATTGTTTCAATGATAGATAGTTACACAGGAGGAACAACAACAAGAAGTAGAAAAACTGAAAGAGGTGTAACCATTAAAGAATTGATCATTAGTACCTGTAGTGTTGCGCACTGATATTTTCTGTTCAGTGCATCAGATACACTGATATCTATTTTTGGTCCATAAAATGCACCATCCCCTTCATTTATCTGTGTAGCAAGACTAACAGTGTAAGCATTCAGACACAACCAAGAAATTCAGGGGCCCCTAACACACAGCTTAAGAAAACAAAGCACAGATAATGGACCAGATTGGCAACACAGCAATAACAAAAAGAACTGAGTTCAATCTATGTCACTGGTAAAATGGTGGAGTAGAAAATGGCTTAATGAGTCAAATCTATACATTCAATACAACATTCCAGCAAAACAAATTTTGCTTTATTAGAAAATGCTGCTCAGCTACAATGAGGTTTGAAACTAGGTTGGACTAAGCTAAAAAAGAAATATAACCACCCTGGCTCCACTACAATGAAGATTTTATAAACTTCATGTTCATACTGCATGAGGTGCCAAAGGAGGAGTTCGCTTTATGTTTGAGGGAGTAGGATTCTCTCTATAAAAAAATCAATACAAGATGTTGACGTGGCTTAATCGTAATTGTTTAAATAGGAGGGGAGGGAAGGGGAGAGAATCCTCCTCCATGTTTGAGAGCGAATAAAGCACAAGGCAAAAGTACCTGCCAGGGCTTGCCAAACTCATTTAATGCGTCTGCAAGAGCAGCCTCAGCTTTCTCCCATGTTGCCAGATCTCCCATGTGTTTTTCTGGCATCTGCAACATAAGTACTCACAAGATGTTGTACAACACAACAAATTTGAATCTGCATCCTTAAGTAATGATGTCAAGAGGTTTGATGCTTTAAGCACGGGTAATAAGAATCTTACTGTTGATAGCTTCAGATCGAAAGAAAAGCCAAAAATATTATAAGTATACTGGATGAAATCTAAGACACCCTTTACTTCATCTTTCACCTGACAACAGAAGCACAAAAAACCAGAAGTCTTAAGAACAAAACAAAACAAAACAAAAAAATGTAAAGTTGTAAACAGTAGGTATAATTTAATTAAGCTCAACTCACTTGGGACTCCCTGCAAAAGATATGGGCATCATCCTGTAGGATATTACTAAAACATGTCAGAAGAGTACATGTAATCAGAAAATTAGCATATTACTAAAACTTGTCAGCAGAGGACATATAATCAGAATATTAATACAAGAGAACTGAGGAAAAATATAAATCTTCCGATAATAAAGTGCATCATTAGGGGCACTGGCAAGTATAAAAGAAATATGAGCTCCTATTCCTAATGAACTAACAAATCTGAAGCCAGGATAATCCTAAATGTTTAGTTGTTTACAAAGCAGGTTGAGGATGAACATGAGACACCTAAAATAACAGCTAGGCTAGCTAAAACCAAGGCTTTGAAAGTATACCTGCTTGAATCTCCGTACTCGTGTTAATCCAGTCAGTGCACCACTGGCCTCATTGCGATGCAAAACACCAAAATCAGCCAGTCTAAGTGGAAGTTCTGTCATCAAGGTTTAAAAGAAAAGACAAATGAAAATGCGTATGGTGCAAAATGTTCACATAAAGTAGCAATTTCTAGTACTTTAGAAACAAAGCAAGGGCTATCACAACTTTAATAATGGTAAAAAAATACCAAGCACCCGCATCCCAATAAAAACTTTAAAATTTCTTTGTAACAAAAAACTTTAATAGTCATGTTACATTAAGAAATAACCAGAAAAATGCAACATAGAACAACTCATGCCGAGAGACTCAAGCCAAAAGTAACAACTCAAAATTATACCAAACTCAATCATGTAAACTAATCACTTGCTTGCTGAACTGGAAATATTTTACAGACAAAAAAATAGTACAACACAAAATGTACAAGAGATCTGTCCGAATAAAGAAAGACAAGAACATCCAAAGAGAAACAAGAAAACTGCTCAAGAAGCCAACAAGGCCAAACTATAGGGCCGTTTGACAACCATTTCGTTTTCAGTTTTTAGTTTTCAGTTCACTTTTTTTAAAACTGAAAACTGAAATCTTGTTGGTCAACTACTTTCAGTTTCAGTTTTCAATAAAAAAAAAAGATGAAAAGTGAAAACCCAAGTAGTTTTCAGTTTTCTTTTTTTTTTTAAATGAAATCTGAAAGTAGTTACCAAACAAGATTTCAGTTTTCAAAAAAAAGTGAAAACAAAAACTGAAAACTAAAAACGAAATAGTTATCAAACGGCCCCCAAACTACACCAAAGAAGAAAAAAGGATAATTGCCAAGAGCATCTCCAAATGAGACGTCAAATTCAAAACATCAAATTTCAATTTGATGGCTGACTTGGCAATTTGACATATTGTCAAGATTTTCCTTCAACCCAATATGCCAAAATTTATTTCTTCATTTATGCTTTTTTTAAACAAATTAATAATAGTTGGGTTGTTATTGGTTTAAAAATAATAAAATAATACTTAAAAATGCTAGTATTTAAGGTAAGGAAAATGGAATGCCTTTGGAAATAGCAAAAATCAAATTTGAAGGCAGCTTCAAATTTGACATCTCTTTGTCCATGTCATCTTTGACATCTCGGTTGGAGTACATAGTATGTTATTTGTTACTTTTATATGTCTATGTGGCATTTTTGACATCTCCTTTGGAGATGGTCTAAGCCAACAAGGCCAAACTAAGGGACTGTTTGATAACCATTTCATTTTCAGTTTTTAGTTTTTGGTTTTCAGTTTTCACTTGTTGGGCAACTACTTTCAGTTTCAGTTTTCAGTTTAAAAAAAAAATTTGAAAAGTGAAAACTCAAAGGCCAAATTATGAAACTCAAGTAGCTTTCATTTTTTTTTTTTTTTAAATGAAATCTAAAAGTAGTTACCAAACAAGATTTCAGTTAAAAAAAATGAAAACAAAAACTGAAAATGAAATGGTTATCAAACGGCCCCTAAACTACACCCTTAGAGAAAAAAGAGACAAATCCAAGTAACAGATCAGGCGGACATCCATAAAATGACCTCCTTATACAGGGGACTTTCTTATCAAGCAATTCGAAAGAAAAGGTAAAGAAAATTTTGTTAAAAAACATACCTCTATACGAGCGAACCCTATGCTGAAACATCAAACAATGCCCTGGGCAATTCATTGGCTTCAATCCAAATTCTTGTTTCTCAATCTGCAAGAGAAAATGCAATATCCAGCAGTTTAAACATATTGCTCATTTCCACAGCAAATATTGTAATGGTCTGGTAGTTAGACATAGTCCTGCTCAGCCACACAGAATAACTACTCATGAAAATCTCAATCATCTGAAAGAGACCCCTTCATGACGTCAGGTATATAAAGTTCCCTTAAACAATCAGACAAGTTTAGGTGGCACAGGATTAGCTATCATCAGATTAAGATGTATGTAGCCAAAATTTGGTATTCACTCTTTAGTCATGTCCAGAAAAAATAAAATATGTCATTGTAAGTTCAGTTCTTATAAGTTTAAGCATAAAAATAATATAACTGATCACAATACTATCACGTCAACACTCACCTCAAATACAAACATATTCTCTTTGTAATTAGCAGCATGACCAGATGTTTCCCAAAGTTGCATATTGTACATGTTTGGTGATATAACCTACCAAAGAATAGCAAATTAGGTTAAAATTATTTAAGATTACTAGGATGATGTAAAAACTGAATATTAAGTGTCACCTCTTTATAGCCTCGTTCTCTATATTGATTTTTTATAAACTCCATTAGTTTGTTATAAATCCGAGTTCCATTAGGGAGGAAGAACCAACTTCCTGGGCTGAGTTTGACAAGAAGAAAAAAATCAAATGGAAATCATGGGGAATCTTGATCACTTATAGAATGAGGAAGTATTAGCTCCATACATACCTAAGTGGGTGACAAAAAAAGAGCTCCTGCTTTGTACCCAACAATCTGTGGTCATACTTTTTTGCTTCTTCCAGCTTCTGGATGTATACCTGCAGATAAAGTTGATGATGGTAAGTAAAATAATCCAAGACCAATGTCCAATAGAAGATATTGGCATAGGTTCTAGTCCCATCCAATACAGTTCATAACCTGACTACTCAATTTCTATAAATATCATCAGACCTGCCACATCTTTTGATATGGTATTTGGTACTTCAATATAAGGTGAACATGACGAGAAAAGATTTCAGAAGAAAATACAAAACTGCATAAAAGATAAATAAAATAAAATAAAATATCACCTGCAAACTTTTCTTATCAGGATATGATATTCCATAGACTCTCTGTAAACTTTCACGATCTTTATTTCCCCTCCAGTAGGCTGAAGAAGCCTGAAGTTACACATTCATAAGTTAAACATATACATACAATGCATACATACAAGAATAAACATATTATACAGCTCTAAAATGTAATGAGAACACATACCTTCAAACATGCAAATGCTTTGACAAAAGAAGTATTTGGTATATGGGGCCCACGACACAAGTCAACCAAGGGGCCACATCTATATACTGTTATAGTTTTGTCTGCCGGAAGATCATTGATGATTTCAACCTGATTAAAATTAGTGAAGAAAAAAACACATCTGATATTGCTATTTGAGCATATGGAATGCAGATAAGAAGAGTAGATAACAATCAGTTATTGATGAGAAACAAACCGAGCAGCTTCACTTACCTTGAATTGATTATCAGAGAAAAGCTCAAGAGCTTGTTCTCTTGTGACTTCAATACGCTCAAAAGGTTGTTTACCCTGGGTATAAAGATGCAACAAATCAGTCAAAGGAGTTTCAACAAGCCAGATAAAAATACCGAAGCAACAATCTGCAATCGGTCAAGGAATCTCAACAAGAAATACAAAAATGTTGAAACAACTTATCGATTTTGCTACCAGTAAAGGAGCAAGCAATTCCTCCATACGAAAGTTGTACATTAATTATTCTACAAGAGTGCAAACAATACCTTAACAGCCTTGTCTGCTGCTGATGCAATGTCCTTGAAGTGTTCGTCATTCAAGCCCAAATCGCCGTAGAACGCATCGTAATAGAAACCCTGTTATTGAATTTCACAAGCGACCCAAATGAGTAATCCAGAAACTGATAGCAGTGAAGGAACTCTATACAAATTCATTTCCAAGAGTGGGAGCACAAAAGTTCAATATCCATGTGATAAAATTGCATATGAAAAGAAAAACGCAAGCACATAGAATTTCATCCAAACATCAATGTCAACCACGGAATAGACAAGTACAGAAGCATGTACAGACAACAGAAAACAACTATTATATCACGGTTAGACGTGATGCATGGTAAATTTGAAAATAAAAAGTTTTAATGAAATCGTCTCCAAGACTCGATTACTTTTCACGAGAAAATTTACACAGTATTTGAAGAACCAGAACTGGCATAATCCAAAAGTCATACAAATGAAAACACCTGATAACTTAGCATAAACAAACTAATAACTCAAAAACTCAAAGTCAATCAGCATGCTAAATTGTAACATATCCAAGGCTAAAGGTACATAATCAAACCTCTCCTCTAGTAGTGCACGGACCAATGCAGAGCTTGCACCCATACTCAACCTCAAGTGCCTGCAACGTATCGAAAGTCAAAAACACTATACAACCCTCAAAATGCAATCCAACAAACCATAAATTCGACAACTTTCATACCTGTCCGAGAATGTGAGCACTAGAATGCCAGAAAGTATCACGCCCTTCATCGTCTTCAAACTTGAAGAGCTTGAGCTCACAGTCCCCCTCCAGAGGACGGCTCATGTCCCACAGGTCCCCATTGACCTTTGCAATCACAGCGCTGGAAGCCAAGCTCTTGGAAATATCCTTGGCAATGTCAAATGGCGAAGTCACCCACCTCTTCCCTTCCTTCTCCTGTCCGCCGGGCAATGTAATCCTGCAAAACCCCAAACAAAAAATCTAAATCCAAATACCCAAAACCCGAACTTTAGAGTTAGGGCTTAGGGTTTAGTGCTTACTTGATTGGATCGGAGGGAAGGGACTGGCGGTGGGCGAGCTGCTGGGCCTGGATGGCCTCAAAGAGCTTGATGCGCTTCGGGATTACGGCCTCGAGATACGCGTCGTCTTTCGGGTGGGGCGCCATGACGGCGCTGTCCGTAGGGAGCTGGGGAAGAAGAGGAGGAGAAGTGGAGAGTGAGGAGAACGGGGAGTAGGAGTTACGGCGGAGAAAGAAAGAGAAAGCTGCTGCTGGTGGCCAGGTTTTAGAAAGGGAGACGAGCTGCATAGGGATGGATGTGTAGTTTGGGCCTCACGGGATTGGCCCTTTTGGAATTTGTTCTCCCAAACGTAGGAGAAATTTTTAATTGTAACGGAAACATAAGTAGTAGTGAAAATTTTTATTTTTTAAATTATTAACTTTTTGTTATCATTTGTATAGTGACACGTAGTATATCATGTTGTATACTGGTCACACTGAAAAATCTCTTCAACGGGGTTTGGAATTAGAAAGGGCAGCGTGGACATCAAGCAATTCGTTGCCGCGTGTTTTGACCTGTCCCCTGTTTTTGTTTGTCCGCTGATTGGGGAAATGGATTGGCTGTGCTGAACTGAGTCCAGGTCAGTCCAGTCCCATCCCGATTCCATGTAATGGGCTGAAAAAGTTGCGTGACTTAACTTGGCCTAATTTTTCCAAACTAGTTTTTGGTCATTTTCTGGGTAGGGGTGGACACCGGCCGTGCGAGGTCTAAATTTGAAGGAATTGGACCGGATTCGTTTGGAAATAAAATGGGCAGGGTGGGCCGTTAATTTTCAAAAATAGAACTGGACTTAACCCCGGTCTGAAAGAAATGAACACTGCATATTTAATCTCCGTATTATGGAGTAATGGATGGTGGAAATAATCCGGGCCATGGATCATTTTTTCAGAGATTTGGACTCGCCCCACCCCGTTTTGAGTTTACAAATTTGGACCCGTCCCCTCCCTGTAGATTCTAGACCCGTCTGCCCACCCCTATTTTTTGGGTGGCAATAGGTTGTATAATTTTCGAGATCTTTATTTGCCATAAACTCAATCATTATAAACTTTAGCAATCTATGAGCCTGAAATGACACTTCATAGGGCAATTCAACACGCGAACAAAATATATTCATGCGGATGACAGGATGCAACAGAAACACACGCGTACCTTCAAACATGCAAATGCTTTGACGAAGGAAGTATTTGATATATGGGGGCCATAACACAAATCAACCTTGGGACAGCAGCTTTACACGCCGATAGTTTCGTCTGCTGCCGAAAGTATTTGTCATTTATCGAGGTGCTCTTCGATCAGCTCTGCTGTCTGTTCTACATCAACTAGTGTTACCAATCTCCTCAATAAGTGTCCTTTGTGCAATCATAAGACTAAAACCCAAATGGAGTTGTGGAATTAGGACAAACAAATGCATGCTAAAATTTGAAGTGGGGCATCGCACCAATTAACTTTGGGAATGCAGGTTAGTAGTAAGAAATAAGTCATGCATTGGAATTGCCTGCACCAAATTAAAAAAAACCAAGTTGTCTTGTCGCGGGTCTACTACGGGGTTTCATCACAACGGAGTCCATCAATATGGACACATGTGCATCCATGTGCGTTCCGTTCCCACCACAAGGGCTACTCCAGCTAAGTACCAAATTGCAACGGCACCCACTGTACTACTGCTAGTTATAGCTTCTCGTTTGGTGGACAAGACAAGGCAGTAGCCTAGTGGGTTGGATACGTTTAAGGACAAATACTTCTTAGGTTTATGACCTCAATCACTCATTTTTCACTCATGATGTGTCATCGTTTTAAAGTATAAACGCCGTAATTGAATAATAAAGATAATGAACAATCTCGCAGAAGTTTAACGACGTACATTTTATGTTTGATAAATTATAGATGACCTAACCTTGGATCTATACATGAGATTCGAGTTCAGAATTCAGCTCGAGAACCTTAAAACCCATGATTCAACTCGAGAACCCTAAAGCTTATGATTTAGCTCAAGAAACTCTATACGCCGAAGCCAACATATACACATGAAAGTCAAACTCAATCTATCCTCTTAGTCATGTGTAACACAAAATATAGGATTCGATTAACCTTATCTTCTCCAGTCAAATGTAACCCATGGCATTACAAAGTTACAGTCCTCCTATCTAATCAAATTCATTACACACTTGTGAGTTTTGGGTACCTTTCAACCAGCTTAGAGGCACCAACTTCGCTAAGATAAGCTAAGCCTAGATATAGCTAGACAGGTGGACAAAGAGACTCCTTTGAATCCCTCAACCACTAGATCTCAAAAAGCTACTAGCTTGATCGATCTACCACTACTACTACTGGGTACCCTACTAGACTCGGGTCTCATATGGGTTTGTAATTCATATTATATGAGGTCCCCTACCACATTGCGCCTGTGCATGTGACTTTGTTTTTGGTTTTCATTCCTGACGATCCGCAGCTCGTGTACCTCTATCTCTCCGTTTCCATAACGTTGTCTCGATGGAACGTGGTGTGTCTACAGTTGTTCATTACAGTACGATTATTATTATATCAAACCACACACTTTTAGTCCTTATGAATTGACATTGTCTTCGAATCTCTATATTCAGAATTTGCGGACTTCGATATTTGGACAACTCATTTTAAATCTTGTGCTCCTCGCTCTCTCTCTCTCTCTCTCTCCCCCCCCCCCCCCCTCCCTCTGCCTATCCTATTGACCAACTTTACACAAATTAAGAGTCTGAATCTCTCTCTACCCTTGAACGCCCGAATCTGAGTCTACTGGCTCCAAACTTCGAGTGCTGGAGAGAATCTCAGTCCAGTCTTTATGTTATACCAAACCATCACCAACAGCTGCTTAATAAGCAGAGAAATATAATAGAATGTTGTCAGGTCTTACATATATTTATTCATTTTTAAGTGTAAATTACAATCTAGTGTCTATATATATATATATATATATGAATTGCTTAAGGGGAGATATGTCCATTTTTTTGAAAAAAATGGGGACACACCCCCCACCTTTGGATTTAACTTTAATGAAATTGTGTGTTTGAGATTGTGTGACCTGTGTTTTAATCCCAACCACATAATTTCATTAAAGTCAATCTGACGGTGGAGAGCATGTCCCCATGTTTTTTGAAAAAATAGGGATCCCTCCCCTTAAGCTGCATGTATATATATATATATATATATATATATATATATATATATATATAAAATATAAAACTTCATTTTAATCCTTGACAAATATGACTTTTAGATAAAAATCATGAGTAAGATTAAAATCTAATTTTAGTCCCTTAATACATTAATAACCTCATTTATTAATTATATTTTGATTTTTTAATTATTTATCTTTTTCTTTTTAATTTTTAATGTATTAATTTTATTTCATTATAATTTTCATTTTCATTTCATTCATCGTGATATTTTTTGTTGTGAACATTTAGATAAACTAATTTTTGTTATACAATATATTTCTATGTACTTTATCTTCTTCATTTAGGTACATTAAATTCATTATAATACATTTCGATGCATATATTTAGGTACACACATTTTGGTACATGCATTTCGATACAAACAGTTAGGTACACACATTTCGGTACATACATTTCGATACAAACATTTAGGTATAATAATTCAATATAATACATTTCGGTACACACATTTAGGTATATTAATTTAATATTAATACATTTCAGTGCATATATTTCAGTACATACATTTCGATAGTAACATTTAAATATATTAGTTCAATATAATACATTTCGGTACTAACGTTTAGGTACATTAATTGAGTCTTTCAAATTTGAAGAATGTTAAATAAAATTAATAAATTAAAAAACTTTTTTTTGGTCAAAAAATAAATTAAAATTTGTGTATTAATAAATTTAAATATTTAATGGGAGACATTAAATAAAATGCACATTAATTATTTTGAATTAAGGACACATTAGGGACTAAAATTAATATTCAATCTAACACCAGATTTTTTTTTTAAATTTTAATCTTCTTGAAGGATTAAAGTTCAAAAACCCCTTTCTAAGTAAAATTAGAACATGGTCCTTATTTACTAATATTTATTGACTGAGACCTTATTAGTTTTTAGATTTTGATCGAAGTTTCTAGCTAGCATTAATGTATTGATGAATTTACATGCATGTAAGTTACATAATTTTTAAAGTAAAAATTAGTAATTGATTTAGAGTTTTAATACTCACGGCCTTAATCTTCTAATTAAATTGCAACTCCAAATATTTTCAAATAAATAAATAAATTAGAATAAGTTTGTACCCATTAATTTTTTAATAAAAGATTTTTAATTTTTTAATCTTAAATGTACATTCATATAACTTTTTTAATTTAATCTTAAATGTATCCATTCTTAAATATATCAATTTATTATATGTAAAATGTATCATTTTTTAATATTAAAATGTATCATTTTTTAATATTAAAATGTACTCATTTTTTAAAATATAAAATGTACCCATTTTTTGAAATAAAATCCATTCAATTTTTTTCTATCCATTTTTTAGACTTATATGGGTACATTCTCTTTTCTTGATTAATTTGAAAATGTATCCATGTCAATTTTAATCAAATAAATTTAATAATTTGAAGCCTAATATATGTTATTTTTTTGTGGTTAGTTACATCAGCAATGCCAGCTCAGCTATTAGTTTGTTAACAGTTTTGGTACAATAATTTTTTTGTTAATTTTGATGAATGTACCCATGTTTATACATATAATATATTGGAGAGTATAATTTATCCTTTAATATTTTTAATCCCACAAATTATGTGTTTTATTTAAAATCTCATTAATATAAACAACTTCATATTTCAATTTTTAATTTGAAAAATATAACAACCTACGTAGAAATACATCATTACATTAATGTCAGGGACTTCGATCAAAAATTGAAAGTCAACAAGGTTTCAATCAATGAACATTGATAGCTATAAACTGCATTAAAAGTCTTCCATTTTTCTAACTATATTGTAGCAAGTGGTGCATTGCCTCAATAGATAATAATTTTTTTCTAATCTACCGTGTTTTAGGTTAAATTTTTCTTCTTCTTTATTTTAACTTAGAATTGTTATATCTCTTGTAATATATAAAATTTTGTGTTTAAAAAAGCAAATTCTTGTATTGCAAAGAGTAATTTTCACTCTTTTTAGCTTCTCACACACCCGTCTTTATTTCGGCAATCGGAATAAATAAATCAAACTAAATCAACGGCCGAAATTAAACATGGATGTGTAAGAGACTAAAAAGAGGGTACATATCATCTCTCAAATTCTATTCTTTCTCAACTAAACATGATCAAATTGCCTCAATACATATGTCGCCTGCAATACGCTTCATTCAACATCAAATGGCTATAGCAACCAGAAGGAAGGTGACATGACATGCCTACCGGATCCATTCCTTAGTCGGTTCAGTTTAAAAGTCAAGTAATGTCAATGCGATCAAACATCTATTTTCGAACGCTGTATTTGATATAAATTCAGATTATTGCCAGCAAGCATGCTTCTTAATGTTAAATAATAATTGGCTTCTCTCTGCGACAATGCATATGATTTCTTCAATCCCATCCTTTTCTTCAACCCTCGGCCGACTTGTTTGCATTAACTCAACCCACGAGCCACGTGTGTGTATTCATACAAACAACAACAACAACCACGCTTTATTTCACGAAGTGGAGTTGGTTGTATGGATTTTAGAACGCCACTGCACACTCATGAAGTGTATACATACATATGTCATCGTCATACCTCACATGCTTGTGTTCAATGTCGCTCTTAAGCCCTGGAAAATTTTCCGATCTGCCTGGGGACCGCTAGGGCATACATTTATATATACTAAAATAGCTGGTGTGCTAATTCATCTTTTCACCGATATTTGTTTTTATGCAGTCCATAGGCTAGCTGGAGGGGTGCAACTAAACCCGAACCTTTTTGCCAGGGTTGGCCTTGGTAATTTCATATACACTAGACTTGGTTAGAATTTGTGTATGCTTTACATTCTGATATGCGGATTGACGTTTCACATTCCACATCTTCCTACTTCAAAAAGTTAATATCACTTAATCCTCTGTTTTGTTTTAATGTTCCATGGACTAATGCCAAACCAAGTTGTTTTGTTTCCCTGAGCATAAACTCTAGACTCCAGTTGTAGTTCCGGTGGAACAACATCAAGTTGATCTGTATACTCCAAGTTCAAATATTTTAGCCTTAATAAGGCCTTCGATTCAAAGGGTGATCGCATTCTAATTATATCATATAACGTGATAAATGATATATGTAGCTAGATAATATTCAGTAAGATATGTTTATTAATTGATATGCATTTACACATAATAAAGCAGTAAAATGTGGTATAAAATTGTTATGTAATACTATAGGGTTAGGGTTTTGGTCACGTTGTGTATCCTACACCCTTCCAGAGAAATTTTAATAGAAAACTTCATTTTAATCCTTGGCAAATATAACTTTTAGATCAAAATCTAATTTTAGTCCCTTGATACATTAATAACCTCATTTATTAATCATATTTTGATTTTTTTAATTATTTATCTTTTTCTTTCTAATTTTTAATGTATTAATTTGATTTCATTATAATTTTTATTTTCATTTCATTCATCGTAATATATTTTGTTGTGAACATTTAAATAAACTAATTTTTGTTATACAATATATTTCGATGTACTTTATCTTCTTCATTTAGGTATATTAAATTCATTATAATACATTTCAGTGCATAGGTACACACATTTCTGTACATACATTTTGATACAAACATTTAGGTACATTAATTCAATATAATACATTTCGGTACTAACATTTCGGTACTAACATTTCGGTGCATACATTTCGGTACACACATTTAGGTACATTAATTTAATATTAATACATATCAGTGCATATATTTAAGTATATACATTTCGATACTAACATTTAAATATATTAGTTCAATATAATATATTTCGGTACACACATTTCAGTACTAACATTTAGGTACATTAATTGAGTCTTTCAAGTTTGAAGAATGTTAAATAAAATTAATAAATTAAAAAACTCTTTTTTGGTCAAAAAATAAATCAAAATTTGTGTATTAATAAATTTAAATATTTAATGGGAGACATTAAATAAAATGCACATTAATTATTTTGAATTAAGGACACATAATAAAATCAATATGTAATGTGACATCCCACATCGCCCAGGGAGTGATCCTTAAATGTATATTCTCATCCATACCTAGCACGAGGCTTTTTGGGAGCTCACTGCGTTCGAGTTCCGTTGGAACTCAGAAGTTAAGCGAGAAAGGGGCTAGAGCACTCCCATGATGGGTGACCCACTGGGAAGTTGCTCGTGAGTTCCCAGAAACAAAACCGTGAGGGTGTGGTTGGGGCCCAAAGCGGACAATATCGTGCTACGGTGGTAGAGCGGGCCCGGGAGGTGGTTGCGCCCAAGCCGGGATGTGACATGTAATCTAACACCAGATTTTTTTTTTAATTTTAATCTTCTTGAAGGATTAAAGTTCAAAAACTCCAAATTTTAATGATGAACGTACACACAACATTTTGATTTCTTTCATAACTAAACATACTACATTTGTGTGTCATATTTTAATACCATGTGATGAAGCAAGTGGTGTATATATACGATCAAGATCTAATAAGATAATGTACAAATCACTTATCAAATCATGTGATATGTTGAAACATTATTGTTTGCTATAATTATTCATCGATGATTATGGACATTGGACAAGTTGGCAAAGATCGTGCCCATACTACCTTCTTTCCATTCATACATATTTCTGATTTCAATCATCGTTTACCTAAATAAGAAAAATATCGTTCATCACATAACACATGTTTTCTCATCTATCATAATATATTTGGAAAGAGAAATGTTAGGGAAACTAAATTAGCAAATCAAATTATGAGATGTCATCAATACAAAATGAGCACATTTATCAACTATTAAGTAATAATTCAATCACCAATTTCCATGTCATTTAGTTTACAAAATTTAATTTACAAATTAAGTCTTCCTAAAATTACTCATTTGAAGAAAAAAAGGTGGATATTTGAACACAATGAGGAAGAAACATGCCCTATTGGGTCCAACCACGTTACAAAACCCACTTGATAAATTATCCGTTCACATTGGTTACGTTTCAATTCAAATTTTCGCCAGCCAACACATTATGGCACAAATTAATTAATTAATTTAGGATAGTGCAATTTATACTCCCATTTTTACCTCTCACACTCTTATTAATTTTTTGTTATTAATCTTATTCAATTCGCTCGATCCAACTATCAGAATTTGAAAAAAAAGGTGTGAAATTAAAAATAAGTTTATGGATAGCACTACTATTAATTTATTATTCCTCAAAGCAAATGTTGTACTAGAATACATATATTACCAGATTTTGTAATGAAATGTTGCCTCGACCAAAAATAAATAAATTAAACCAACGATTCTAAATCTTCACATCCCGTGTATAGCTAAGAACTTTCCTGTGAGCCTAGTTTGGACAACGAATTAAAGAAAATGTAATATTTTGTTAATCATATAATGTGGCGGTTGATGTTGACTTATATATTTAATAATTAAAAGAAAAAAATTTAACCATCAACCATCACATTATATAATTTTTAAAAAAAAACAAAATTTAAATAAATAATCTATCTAACATGACCTCCAAACTAAATACGAAATTCCTAGGTTGATGGATTATGAGCCCCGAGACATGGGTGTTCGAGAAATGGGTAAGGATTACATCTGGACACGTGTGGGGATGCCAACTGTCGGGATTCGGGGACAAGGACAGATGTGGTAATACAAGTTTGGAAATCATAAGGTTATAGGTAGTACCTTAGAGTGGTGTGGTGAGAGAGATTCTCAAATTCCCTCGTATCACTAATTACATGCAAGTATGTCTAAATTTCTAGCAGTGTAAGGCTTTTTATGAGCGTTGTCTAAGAATTTTATGTCCGAGTGAACGAAAGAAATTTTTTTGAGTGTGATCGACATTGGTCTAACTTAATTAGTATTATTAATTTATATGTTATAAGACGACATTGTTGATATACTAACCTAACAAAAATTCTAATCTAGAGTATGAAAAACATCATACATTCTTCCTTGATGAGTACCAAAAAGAAATGAAGGGCAAATTTTTTTTTTTCGGAGTTCCAACCACTTGATTCACGATTCTCTTAATACTAAATCAATTCATTTTAGTCTTGAGTAGGATAACTAATGCTACATGATGTCAATATTTTGAGAGATGAACCAACCACTCTTTATTAATTAAACTTATATTGTTTCCAACTTAATCACATATGCGACGAACTAGGCGTGAAATCTTATTATAAAAAACCTTAGTACATCTAAAAATTTAAAAGTTGAATCAAATATTTGTTTCCAACTTCTTTTTCTTTCAAAAAGAAATTAGCTGGTGACTTCGCCACTACAGTCCATCTTTCTAGAGGCCGAAAAGACTTACATAGGTGTGTAAAATTTACTAAGTGCGAAGTTTTGTGACAAACATTCTTGATGCAATTAAAAGTTGAATGTAAACCACTACAAAAAAAAATTTGTATTCTTCCACACGGTATTGTAGTCATATCGAAAACCTAGCTACAGAGGCTGGCAGACACGTGCATGGGTCTTTTTGGAGGTAAATGCTAAAGGGGTCCCCCCATATGGTAAACGACAACAAAATTGTGTTCGTGAGAGAAAATTCGAAGGTGTCCCTCGGCTCCGCACACGTGACACGTCCAAAATGCCAAATTACAAACAAAAGCATGAATTGCTCGGCTCACATGGCCCCGTCGTCCTATTTAGTAGTGTTGCCTTCATTTATAGAGCATAGCCTTCAGCCCTCTTCCATCATTCATCATCTCTCTCGATTCTGGAAGCAAACTTTCAACGAATCATTCTTTCTCTGGGTTTCTTTGGCAATTTTTGTGTTGCCTTTGCCTTTGTACAGGTATAACATTATTTGTACTTGCTAGCAAGCTTGGAAACTACCATACATTATGAATAATTTTCATGGCCTGAGAGGTTATTCTTCTTCATCTAAGATGAAGACGATGAAGATGAGGCGGCGGAGGCAGGCGGTGAGAGGTCGTGGCGGAGGAGGCAGGTCGATGGTGCAAGTGAAGGTGAAGAAGCTACAAATGTTGATTCCAGGAGGGAGAGGGTTGAAGGCGGACCGGCTTTTTCTTCAAACCGCGGATTATATACGTCAGCTGAGGTTGCAACTTAATGTTTTGCAAGCGCTTTCCAAGATTTACAAGCTATGAGATGAGTCTACTTGTGAATTTGTGATGCCATGCATTTCGATCTTAATCGGTTATATTAAATTATGTATGATGGTAATTAAATGTGTGTTCTTTCTTTTAATCCTTATAACTACATATTAATTTTCCTCCATGCCTGTTATATATATGTATGGTCTTGATCGAATGCCATTTGGTTCCATATATTGGTTTTTTAAGTAGGATATTTTCTAGATAATTATCGAATTTCGTTTCTTCTCTTCTAATGCTGGCCGCAGCTTGTAACATTTCTAGCTAGGGTTTTTTTTTTTTTTTTTTTTTTTTTTAAAGATCCTGAGACTTTATTCTAATTACCACGAACTGATGATCCACCTCGCTTCGAATTTAACATAGATTTCCCTGCGCGCAATGCTGCAGGTTTGAGGTTTAGGCCAATTCAATCAAAATTTGGGAGATATATAAGGGCCTGGTTGGTATCTTATTTGAAATTTTTTATTATTTCTCAAAATATTTTTTAAGAACATTTCTTGAAAACAATTTTCTTTAAGACTCAAAAACTTGATTGGTTTGTGATTTAAATTTTTTAAATCTTACGACTTAAACTTGATTGGATTGAAGTAGAGACGAAAAGAGTAAAAAAAAAAGGAGAAAGAAAGAAGAAAAGAGAGAGATATATTTGGAGTGAGAGGGGAGGAGGGAGAGAAAATAAATGAGTAAGTTTAAGTTTAAAAACTCTAAAAACTTACTTTTTATGTTTTTAAGGAATATACTATATTTTTGAGTTAGTCTTGAGTTCAGTTTTTTAAAATAGTCATACCAAACAAGTTTTTAAGATCTAAAACTTGAAAACTATTTTTGAGTTTAAAAAGTTGAATTCAAGTATACTACCAATCAGACCCTAAGCTTCTCATTCACGAGGGAGTCTAGCTACCCCAGCTTATTTACTGCGTAATCCCTTGTGTGCAACGTACACTAGTAGAAAAATTGGCAAAGCCTGCAGATTTCAACATTTCAATATACACTGTGTCCTTTGTTGCTCAATAGCCATAGATATCATACATGTTAGAATATTCTGATTGTATTGTATCCTGCATAATACATCTGATACCACCAAAGAGGAACCCACAGATAATCTGCAGCGATTTAATAAGTATAAGCCATAGGTAATCTATGTCTGTGGCGAATAAGGCTGAACTGAATACGAGTTGAATTCCAGTTGGAAATTATATATTATAATATGAAAGAAAACTTCATTTTAATCCTTAAAAAAGATGAGTTTTAGACTATAACCTTATGTAAGATTAAAATCCAATTTTAGTCCCTAGTGCATTTAATCATATCATTTATTAGTTATATTTTGATGTTTTATTTTTATTTTTATTTTAATGTATTAATTACATTTAAATTTAATTTTTATTTCATTCATCATAATATATTTTAGTGTCTACTTTTAGGCAATTAATTTTTTATAATATATATTCCGATAACAATTTTGTATGTTCTTCATTTAGATACATTAATATATTTGAATATTTCGATATATCCATTGGTACAAACATATAGGTACATTGATTTAATATAATGCATTTCGTTAAGTACATTTTGGTACACATATTTGAGTATTGACTTTTAGGTACATTAATTCAATATATTATATTTTGGTACATACATTTAGGTACGTACATTTTGGTACATACATTTCGGTATTGACATTCAGGTACATACATTTCGGTATTGACATTTAAGTACATACATTTCGGTATTGACATTTAGGTATATACATTTTGGTACATATATTTCGGTATTGACATTTATGTACGTACATTTTGGTACATATATTTCGGTATTAACATTTCAGTACGTACATTTTGGTACATACATTTTAGTATTGACATTTAGGTACATTAATTCAATATAATACATTTCGATACATACATTTAGGTTCATTATAATATATTTCGATACAATCATGTAGGTACAAATATTTCGGTACAAAAAGTCAATTTTATATATTTCGACACAGTCATTTCTGACACACCCCGATCTAGAGGTCAGAGCGTGCTGGCCGTCACGCTCAAATCTAGATAACCTCAAATTATGCGCACTCAAGGTGTATCAAACTCCGAAGGTACCAAGAAGTACCCCTAGCTCAAGTCTAACCCATCACCTACCTCATAAACTCGATCTGTGGCATGTCTATCGGCTAAGCTCATTTCAGACAACTCTTAGTCTCGAGGCGATAATGTGACACTAGAAAAAATCTAGTACTCACATCCTTTGAAAAGACTTCTCAAAGCTTGGAATCAAAATGCATCCCACGATGAAATATAAATATGTCCAAATAATAATCTCGTCTGAAATAATGCTAACTGGCACGCCATGATACTTAACTATCTTCGATATGAAAAGCTCAGCTAGTCGTCCACAATGCCGGAGCATAATGAATGCAATCATACTCATAATTATAAAATATAATTGGCATATGACATGGCAATTCAATTATAAAATCAATTCAATTCATAAATCATTCAAATCACGTTTCTGGGAAAAACGGCAGTCACATATAAATATATACTGAAAACAAAAGCACACTCACTGGTATGTCGACGGGTCGTATCCCCCGAGCGCATCCACGATATTGTCCGCTTTGGGCCCCGACCACGCCCTCACGGTTTTGTTTCTGGGAACTCACGAGCAACTTCCCAGGAGGCCAAACATGCTCTCTTTGAAGTCGATCCGTGCCTCGATCGTTCGTGAGTATGGTGTCCGTACTATCTACGGTGAAGGGAGCGGGCCCGGGAGGTGGCTGCGCCCGGGCGGGGATGTGACAATTTCTCTGCACTTATGTATTTATATATTTTGTATCACAAATTTCTTTTAATATTTTCTCATTTACGTTCATTTATAATTGAAAAACTAAATATGTGCATATTAATAAAATTAAAAATTTAATGTGGAGAAATTAAATAAAAATACATATTAAATAACAAAAATTGAATGCAAATTTTGATAAAAGTACATTCAAGGGATTAAATTGAATATTTAATCTAGCACCAGATTTTTTTTTAAATTTTAATATTTTGCAAGGACTAATGTTCAAAACCCCCAATATTGTAATATATAATTTTAATAATTGAATGAAAAATAGTGTTAACTAATTTCTAGAAAGGTTATGTTGTTTAGGTGTATCCCCTTGTCAAATGATGTATACTTATAGATGAAAAATTACATCTCTTTCACAAGAAGTACTTGGGTTCTATATAAACTCATGAAACCATTATCATTAGATATATAGAAAATAAGAGTTAATTTCTTGAGAATTAGGGTTTCCCCACTTTGTTTCTCTTATTCTTTGTGTGTCAAATTTCGAGTCGTGTCTTGAGAATACGGAATATATGAAGTTTGCTAGAGTCCGAAGATTGAAGTGCTTTGACTTCGGATTATAAATTGTTGAATCCTGGGAGACGGACGCCTACTGAACTACAATCACAAGAGTATGGGCGAAATTTTGTCTTTAGGACATTGCATTTATGCAAGCGATCTCCAAGTTTCTCAGTTTTTCTAATTTTCTCTTTAGTTGTTTATATTAATCTCATATATAATTGATGTGGTGAATTTCTTTATGATTATTATCACTTAAATTATATTGTTATTTTTTCATATTTTCTAATAATGCTCCAACAATCTAAAGACATAATTTTTGTTTTATCTATGGAACAATTAGAAAATATGGATGTGAGAAATTAATCTCATAATGTAGAAAAACTTACATCATAATATGTTCAATGAGTCTTGCCATCATTTGGAGGAAAGAAACGGTTCTCTAAAATGGCGAGAATTGTCGCTGGTTTTGAATACAGAGAGAGAAAAGTGAGAAATCATGATGATACACGGGATGGATATTCATATATATAATCAGTTTATTGAAATATGATGGGTTGTTTCTTGCATCTGCTTATACTCACTAGTCACGCAATTGGTTTGTGTGTTTATATGATTGATATATGTATGTGTCGATACGTTATTAGATACTTTAAACCCAGGATATGCATACTAGTTGTACACAATTTTATGCCTAAAATGACCATTTGAGGAACCACCGAACCATGCACATTGGTTGTTTTGGGGTAATTTATAGCACATATGTTAATTTATATTATGTTTCAGTGACTAGTTTTAGAACTTTATATATATGGGGCAATTTTTATTCAACTAGTGTCAATATCTAGATGGAATTAAGCCACTCAATTATACTTAAAGCATGTAGATAACTTCCCAACAGCACGGTTATTCATGAGCTCGGTTCATGTAGAGTCTGGAACTCATATCTATTCATGAAAAAGTACATATTTGTATATACTGACGATTAGTCATTAGACTGGTATCCTTGTATCAAGGCCCATAGTAATTGGTATGATTGTAGATGATATGAAAATATATCTCTACATATGCATTACTTGGCGGAAGGGCGATATGCTGTAAAGGCATGACTATTTTGTAACCGTCATGACAACAAATATATGACTTTGAATTGCTACCGAGGCTTACTGAATATGTATGATGTACCTTTCAACTGATTTGGATGATGAGGAATTATCGTCCCATCCCAACATACTGGATCATGGTTTCTTAACCATTGTGGCTTTTGAAAAATGGTTTCACATTGAAAAGATATGTCGGTTAAAACCACATGAACACCAAGTGTAATGGATACATACCAGTTCATGAAAGAGTTCCTGTTACGGAAAGGAGATGTGCCGAATTTTCAGAAAGAGTTCCTGTTGGGTATGGGTTTTCCTCTTACCCATTATAAGTAACACTAGCAGACACATGAGGTTTTGAACAAACGTGTATCATATATATGGGTTGCCGAAACAATGCGATTCATATAGGGTGGTGTCTGTTCAAATTGAACAAACGTCTCGTCCAAAGAAAGCACTTCAATTTCCTTAATTCATATATACGGTTGATTCAGTGACTTTTGGTTCTTTACCAAAATAATGGCTGGTATCTTTTAGAAATTACAAGTGTATAGTCCAGATCATTATTATGTTATGGGTGCAATTACAAGTCTGGTTCTCATTTCAAGAAGTGAAGCATCCAAACTTGGTATCACGTTGTGATAAATATCTGACTATGATTCTTGTTTAATTTCAAGAAACAAAAAGTTTGGATAGTTGAAAGTATGATGAATGAGTAATTGATAGCATTAAAAAGCAACCACAACGTGAGGGAATTGTTGGGGTGGCTTAGCTATTTTGAGAAATGGAATATACTTAAAAAAAATGTAAAAGTAATTTGCTTCTAGAAAAGGATGACGACAATTTCTTATAATTGAAGTTTTAAGGTATTGAAAGGTTGAAGTTCTTCTAGCAAATACCTTAAATGTGGGGGATTTACCCAAGTATAGACAAATTACTTAGTAAGTTTTAATAATGTTTGGAGGACTTAACGTCGGAAAACAACTACTCTCAAATGAAATATAATTTCATAAATGGAAGTGCACACCATTAAAGATAGTCAACCTATTAGTGGATCCAATTATTAAAGGTTTGACTAGAGAGTAAGTTGATCATCGAGGGGAATGAGGCTAAAACCAACATAATTAATGAATCAACCGGGCGGAAACCTAACTTAGTTGATTGGAGATCCCATGGTCTAAGTTCAATAGGCAAACTGGTTGGGCATGATTCAAAGAAGTTAACACACTATATACCTCATTCCTATGGTGGAAGAAGTGTGTTGTCTGCAGAAGTTTTACGATGTATATTTATACTTAATGACAATGATATCTTATAAATAAGAGGAATATTGCTGAGTATTCTTAATCAGTGGTCACCATATGAGAGTAGAAGTGGGTCGCTTCTATGAGAATGAGATGGCTAAATTCTCTAAAGCTCTCATGAATCCGGGAATTGTTCAGGACCAAAATGAACACAACCATATGAACTGGAATATATTAGGATTAGTGATGTGTGTTACTTATTGTCTCGGTTTACTGCTGCGATGAACAGTTCAAGATCTTCTACATCCACTGCGTCACCAAGTAAACCTGATAAGTATTTACTAGGGTAGGTTCAAGTCCAAAAGACACCTCTCCCGATGCATTTCTTGTCCGCCTGTACTCTCAAATTCTTCTAATTTTTCATTCATGTGAGGGATTGTTGGAAATTATATATTATAATATGAAATATTGTAATATATAATTTTAATAATTGAATGAAAAAATAGTGTTAACCAATTTCTAGAAAGGTTATGTTGTTTAGGTGTATCCCCTTGTCAAATGATGTATACTTATAGATGAAAAGTTACATCTCTTTCACAAGAAGTACTTGTGTTCTATATAAACTTATGAAACCATTATCATTAGATATATAGAAAATAAGAGTTAATTTTTACTCTTGAGAATTAGGGTTTCCCCACTTTGTTTCTCTCATTCTTCGTGATTCAAATTTCGAGTCGTGTCTTGAGAGTACGAAATATATGAAGTTCGATAGAGTCCGAAGATTGAAGTGCTTTGACTTTGGATTATAGATTGTTGAATCCTGGGAGACGGACGCCTACTGAACTACAAGCACAAGAGTAGAGACGAAATTCTGTCTTTAGGACATTGCATTTATGCAAGCCTCAATCTCCAAGTTTCTCAGTTTTTCTAATTTTCTCTTTAGTTGTTTATATTAATCTCATATATAATTGATGTGGTGAATTTCTTTATGATTATTGTCATCGAAATTATATTGTTATTTTTTCATATTTTCTAATATTGCTCAAACACAGAAACCCCACGATTTTGGAATATTTGTTTTCATCCCACTACAAGAAAATAGTTCATTTATCACATCAATTTTATCACGAACATTATGTGCCCGTTATAAAAAGTGACCATTTACCACGAACTTAGTCAACATGTTGTAGATAATAGTGTTTTACAACAGGCAAGTAATGGCCCGTTATAATAAAATAATATACTACCACGGTCTTAATTAGCACATTATGAAAATATTAAACCACCATGGATATTAACCGTGATCAATATTATTAGTAATCGCACCACTTTTTTTTATCTACCACGGACATTAAATGTGGTGCAATTACGCTGAAGAGTGGGCTTGCTCTGCAATACACGCTGAAGGTTCACGGTTATTTTTCATGTCACAAAACTCTTCTACATTTTCACTGCTATTTTTCATGTCACAAAATTCTTTTAGTAAGAAAGTCAATCTATTGCAGGTGGTTTGAAATAAAAAAAGGAACCTTGAATTCTAGTGATCAATTATTTTCGACAGGCACCATGTACTCACTTGGATCATGATTGCTTGCCTTTTGTGTAAATGACTTTGTGGATTTGAATTTTTCTGTATATGATGTTCTTGAGACATGAGTTTCTGATTTCTAAGCTTTATATTTTCCCTTTTTTATCTCATAGGTGGTTGGTGGTTCAAATTTACGAGGGTTTACAATTCAAATATCATCTATTACATTTATGAAGTGTGCATTGGCTTGCTGGAGATGTTTGTCCTCTTTTAGAAGCAAGTGCAGAGGAGACAAATATCATTGAAGGACCAAGTTTGGAACTAGGATTTAAGTTTTGTGTTGAGTGTGAGACAAGGTTTGTACATGTTTTGGTACATTCTAGCATAACTCAGTGGTTTGATATTTCTTACTATAAATACTCATTTTGTCGTTAGCTTTAGTGTAATATTTGAATATGTGAACTTTTATGAAGTAAATGTGCAATTTTCTATATAAATATATTTATATATATGTACTTGTTTATTTATTGACTATTTTATTTTTAATTTTTGAGAATTTTTTTATAACGGGCATTGGCCGTAATCAATTTGTAATTCACAATGGCTATAGCATGTGGTATTAGATCCTGATCTACGACGGGCACAATTCATGGCTATATTGCATTTGACAACGAACAAGACCCGTGGTAGAAAATGAGATTTTTTATCACATCCAGGTTACTAACGGGCACAGTATCCGTGGTAAATTGCAATCTATCACAGACATTGACTCAGGTAGATAAGCTTTTTTCTTCTAGTGTCCTTTTGGTAGCTCCCTTTCAAAAATAATACGGGAATCCCAAATCAACTTAATAATTTACATGCATGGAAGGCATAAATGATACTGCACTATCATTGCTGCTATGAAGAGTTTGAGCAATTTTTTGAGTGGAACTCGATGGGCGTTTTGAGCGCTTGGATAAGTGAAATTTTAGTGTTATATGTAAGATTGTTTATTTACTGAGATTTGGCTAACCTGGACAAGTTTGAGGCTAATTAAATCACAACAAAAACGCAATGAAAAGACAGAGCGATGTTGAGGCTATTTTTTGTTCCCCGGACAACAAGTGACTTAGAAGAGTAAGCGAACCCAGCGTTATATTTATGAATCTTATGAAAGAAACTTCTAAAGCAGTTGGGAAGTTAGTGTCTCTATTTTGGTTGTAAGCCACAATTCCTACATTAATTCCTAACTTGGCTTCCATAAGGTCAATTATTTTTTGGAAACATCGGCTGAAATGATTGGAGATCAAAACTCAATTGTTGAATTGATTAAAATTAAATATCGATGACATATTCATCTGATATCAACGAGCTAGTTGTTAAAGATTGATGACATAGCGAACAAATTTTTGGCAACATATTGAACTCTAATCATTTTCAGCAAGTAGGATGTGAAAAATGATCATGTGGCCAATTAATTCCCATTATTTTCTATTAACACAACATTCTTAATGAAATTTATAAGGAGGGGCTTCGAGCTTTAGATGCAAGAGGGCAAATATACTGCACTGGTCAACTAACTTAGTCTACGTCTATTTTTAACTGATGGAAGCAAATGTTAGGGTGGAAAATAAAACATTCCTAAAGTGGCCAGCCATGTCTGTAAGGAGCTTTACTTCTACCCTATTCGGTGTGTATCTAATCTCTTCAAGCAGAATGTGTGCTCTACAAAATATGTGTAACAAAGTAACTCAAGGTGAAAAGAAAAAAGTTCCAGTAGGTCGCATAAAGTACTCGGTTTCATGGTTTGTACCAGTTAGACAAGTGCTTGGCAGAAAAGATACTACTGCCAGACCAAAGAACGTGGTATTCCATGGCCTACCATCCGAGCTTCGTCATTAACTTCCAGCAATATATGTTCTGAACTGAATTCATTGGTTTTCAGATATATACAAGCAACTTCATCTTTCAGTTAGACATAAAACGTAGACCATGCTCGAGCTTTTGTACATGATTCTAATAATTTTTTGGCGTGACGGTCGAATCACTATATGATTTTACTAATGCACGTGTTATAATATAAATGAGTGAATCAACATATGACTAAAGAAGGATTAAAAACGATCGATTGGAGAGTGGAAATAACACACGAATAGTCATTTTTCAATCAAATACAATACCAACTCTGTAGATATGAAATCTCTACGCCAATACTAATCGGTGATAATTATGCAAAAAAAGAGTTGCAAACACCAATGCATTGGCGAAAGCCACTAAAAAACTAACCATGGCAATCCCTGAAAACTCCTCCACATGCAACAGGACCATGATTTCCTTTAGACAAATCATCCATATTAAGTTAAATCCAAGTAAAACCAAGGAGGAGACCAAATCATATGAAGAATAGTAAGCGCCTTGCGAGGAATATGTCGGATTCTCAAAGAAGAAATGATATGAGTGTCAAAACCCTAAAAGTAACCAAAAACAAACTCGATGTACATTTAATAACACAAGTGATTTTCTAATACTACATAAATCATACTTAAAAACTATCATTTCATCAATGAAGCGGAATCAATGTATGGGTTTTAATTTTGCGTCTATTTGATTAGTTAGTGCGCAGATGCTAATTTCGACAGTACAGAAAATGGAAAATAGGGCAAATATATGCATGCAAAAACGATATTATGTGTCAATTGAAGAAGACGGACCCTGTTGAAATATCAAGAGAACCTTTGACGTACAACACCCATTTTATCAAGTGTGTGCAACAGCTGGCTTCCCTGCTTGTTTTATCCCGTCAGTTTTGGAGGTAAATATAGGAAGGTGATTGTGAATTAGCCGCCAGGTCCACTATCCATAGCTATAGGCTCTTCTTTGATTTCTTCGGAATAATACTTCGGTATTTCCTAGTGAGTACTCACTTTTGATTTTGTTCAATAATATTAGCGAAATTTTATTTGAATCCATATATCTCTCTCTACATCTAATTTAAACTTTAAACTTTAAACGTTAATTATTTTTTTCACCCTATTGCACAATTATCAAAAAGTACAAAATACAATTATCAATAAAACTAAAATTTATAATTAAAACCACACCCTATAATTAAACCTTACTGTCCCTCGTTGTTTATCTCACGTTTATTTCAGCTAAAACTATAATAGCTCTTATAGAGGAAAAACAAGCTTTACAAAAAAGATCAAATCAGGAATCTTTCATCAGCACTGGCCTCTGTTGTGTTGGGTCTTCGAAAATCCATTTAGAAATTTGAAACTTTACGAAAAAGATCAAATAAAGATGCATTGAAGCAATTGATAGAATTTATAAAAAAAACATAAAACTCTGTTTCTAGAGATCAAAAAATTCAGTTTTCCAAAAAAAAAAGCAAAAAATTTAAAAAAAAAAATTGAACCCCAAAGGGGGTGAGATCCTCCAGCTCTCAAAATGACACAAAGTTGTAAGAATTCAAAATTTTCAAGGACGATCTTTTGAAGTTTTCTTGTGAGTTTGATTTCTGAGATAATTTGAGGTTGCCTTGCTTGTAGATCAGATATTGGGTATGAGGCAGTGCTAGCGATAGTGTGTCATTGACAGGTTCTGCAAAATAGAAGGCAGAGATTTTGGCTATTGCATTGTAGATAAATGGGTGTACATATAAATTTACAAATTGAATTGGTTTTTTTAGGGTAATTTAGGTAGTAAATTTAGATTTAAAGACATACTCGTAGTTTAATTAATAGTAATAT
This sequence comes from Crataegus laevigata, assembly GCA_963580275.1. Lineage (NCBI taxonomy): Eukaryota > Viridiplantae > Streptophyta > Magnoliopsida > Rosales > Rosaceae > Crataegus > Crataegus laevigata. The sequence goes on from OY756940.1 coordinate 6,127,091, forward strand.
GGGTGTAGAAAAAAGTTATATGAATTCAATAAAATTTTCTATAATATTTTAACACGTGTTTTTTGAACATTAAAAGCAAAACACGTGACATTTTTTTATTAAACTAGGTAAAAAATTGGCTACATAAAATATTTCCTAATGAGTACCTAAATATTATCTTTCGGACAGTTATTTTATTGCTTGGTTTTGTATAATAACCACTGATTTGTTAGATGCATGATTTTACTCATTTCAAATTGAAAAAGCTATTAATTGGAATGATACCTAGTTGCGTCTTTTCAGTTGATCTAATACTTGGTTGTTCGATTACTAATTTTAATGTGTCACCCACTAATGTTTTTGTTTCCTTACGTGTTTTAATGTGCAGGGAAGTCGAAAATCAAAATAATATCAATTCATTGTATACCTCCATCGTAATAAAAGTATAAACTTAAGTTACATTTATATTCAGCTGTCATAGATGACGAGCTTGACATACATTTATTTGAATCAAATCAGACAATAGGCAGGTACATTTGGTAATTGGGCTTTTGAGCCCCATTTCAATTTGCAAGATCTTCAAATTGGACTATTAAAAGTCCATAGACCAAATAATGTTGGACCCACAGAGAAATGGGCACCATCCAATCCAATGGTTGGTAAAAAAGCCAACACAGAGGCAGAGATGCCAAACTTGTACACTAAGGCCTCGTTTGGCAGCTCGGACTGTACTGACTATTTCAGTCGGATAGGATAAATAGTCGTCGGATAGTACTGACTAAATTAGTCGGGCGTTTGGTGCACCATCGAACTAATGACCGTATTATTTATAATGTGTTTGGCACAGTACCGGTTAAGAAAACTTCAAACTATTATTATTTTTTAATTTGATTTTTGTAGAAACCTTCCTACATAATCTGGTAAAATTAACGAGCATCGAGGATTGTGTAAACAAATGGCATCTCATCAACATGTTCTAATTAACAAAAATGGAACGGCAATTCCTGGTTCCGTTGATGCTCAGCAACCCAGATGAAAACCGGGAAAAAAAGGGAGTCAACTAGTTTCTGTGAAATTTTCCAACTTGATTCTTCGAATTGAGTTCAGCAACCCATATGAAACCAGGAAAAAAGGACGGTGTGTGTGGTCGAATTGAGTTCAGCAACCCAGATGAAACCAACGAAAACCCAATTCTTGAACCTAACCAAATCCAAAACTTAAAAACCCAATTCTTGAAATCTTGAAAAAAGAGATTAAAACCAATCAAAATCGTTGAAATCTTTAACACGAAGGAGATTTGATTCTATTGCCATCGCCATAGATACCCAGGAAATCAGAATCCCGAGCATGACGGAGAATGCTGAACATGTTATGAAGGTTGAGGGAAATCCCTAGACGAGACAACTGCAAAAGCTGAAGGAAAGTCTTGAAACCCAGACCATACGATGACTCTGTTTTGATAGCATTACACCCGACTAATTATACCGAGGTTTTGGGTGGGATAAGGAAGCGGGTATGAGTTGCACTAAACAGGTGGGGCCGGACAAATTAGTCCGAGTACTATTAATACGGAAGCGTACCAAACGACTGGGTCGTATTACTAATCCTATCCGATCCCTTATACGGACTGCCAAACGAGGCCTAAAATCGGCAACAAAATCCAAATGGAGGCAGGTTTTCTCACTTCTCTTACACTTTCATTTTCTCTTTATTTGTACGGTCACGGTTAAGACACGTTAATATTTTATATTAATTTTTTTATAGAGATAATAAAAAATAAAAAATAAAAAATAAAAATATAAAATATTGACGAGACTTAACCGTAATCGCACATAGAAGAAAATAAAAATGTATAAAAAGTGAGAGAATAGAAAATCTGCCTCCAATCCAAATACTACGTACCAGAAAATTGGCAAAAATCTAAAGAAAACTGGGTCCTTCCATGATTGAAACGTACGAGGTCACTGTTCTTATATTTCCAAATGACAATTTTACCCTCGTACTAGCTCTTTTTGTTGCCGCTAACCACACTACCTTCCAACCTAAATAAATTAAAAGCCCTCCTCAAATCTCAATGAGTGCCGCCCGCCCAAATCATATTCTTTAGGGTTTTCCTTTTTTATTTTTCTTCACCTGCAACACTGTCCAAGTCCAAAACAAGAAGCACACGTCAAATGGGCTCCGTTAATGGCAGATTTTCCAGTTTTTCAGGTCGGTAAACTGCAAACTGGACAGCTCCTGGCTCCAGTATTTTGGTTGCATTTCTGAACTGAAGTTGAGAAAACAAAGAGGAGGTGGTGGTTCTAGAACCAGTGGCAGTAGGTAGACTTCTGATTGGGTCAAAGTTTTTATTTTTCTGCACATTGTTGACTAAATCTGAATGGGTTTGTTGAGATTACAAGAAATAGTGTGCCTGTTGCTTGTTGTGTTGCTTACTTCAAAGTATGAGTTGGGTTTGATCTGAATGCAAGCAGAGAATCTGATTTTCTTGGTTTTTAGAAAAGGTGAGAAAGTGTGGGGTGTTTGGTTTCTGAGAAAATCCTAGAATTTGATGGTGAATTTAGTATGCCACTACCCTAAAATGTCTTGGAATCAAGCTCAAATCAGGGAAAGGACTTTGCTTTCCTCTCCACCGTCATCATCATCTGGGGGTAAAATTAGCCCATCAGTTATTTTTATCATAATTGTTGTAGCTGTTATATTTTTCGTATCTGGAATCATCCACCTGCTTGTTAGATTTCTCACAAAGCATAGATCTTCATCCATATCTGAATCCAACAGATACCCAGAAATGTCTGGCTCTGAAGATTTCCAGAGACAATTACAGCAGCTCTTCCACCTTCACGATTCTGGCTTAGATCAAGCTTTCATTGATGCTCTCCCTGTGTTCCTGTACAAAGAGATTAAGGGTTTGAAAGAACCGTTTGATTGTCCAGTTTGTCTGTGTGAGTTTTGTGAGAAGGATCAGCTGAGATTGCTCCCAGTTTGTAGTCATGCTTTTCACATTGATTGCATTGACACATGGTTGCTGTCTAATTCGACTTGCCCTCTTTGTAGAGGGACCCTCTACACGCCAGGGGTTGCAATCGAAAACCCGGTTTTCGATTTTGATGATCTGATCGAACAAGATGGTTCTGTGGGAAATGGAGGAAATGGGGTTAGTCAAAAGTCTGCAGAGAATGAGATTGCTGGTGAGAAGAAGTTGTTTTCTGTGAGACTTGGGAAATTTAGAAGCACAAATGAGGAGGGAGGTGGTGGTGGTGGAGGAGGAGGAGGAGGAGGAGGAGGAGGAGTAGGAGTAGGAGGAGGAGAGAGAGTAGAGGGAGAAACCAGCAGCAGCAATTTGGATGCAAGGAGATGTTACTCCATGGGATCATACCAATATGTGGTTGCAGATTTGGAGTTGCAGGTGGCTTTGAGGCCCAAAAGGGCAGGTGATAGTGTGAGGCTTGTGAGAGGGAGAGGTGGACAAAATGGGAATTCTACTAATTACAGTGTTGGAGGTGGAGATGCTGAAGGGAAGAAAATTAACAGTGCAAGCAAAGGTGAAAGCTTTTCTGTATCCAAGATTTGGATGTGGCCAAAGAAGGGTAAATTTCCAAGTTCCGCAGAAACCCATGTGGGTAATTCCTCTGTTACTGTGGGTTTGCCATGGACTGATAGGTCTCAGTGTACATGACGAAGTTTCTCACTGTAATACACGATGAAGTTTCTCTGTAATATGTATTTTTCATTTCCATATATCAATAATATCTACTTTTACATTTTATTTTTTTTCAAAAAAGAAGTTTTGGCTTTTGCTTTTCTTCCAGAATTTCATGTCTTTAGTCCTTACTGCCGTGCTGCTGCAGAAGCACTTAATCTTTTCAGTAAAATTCGATGCAGATGTGACTTTGAGAAATGCTTTTACTTTACCTTAAACTTTAGCCTTATGCTTGGGTTGATTTTAGCATCTTTTTGTAGTACTCGTCGCATGAGAAGACTAGGATATATCTAGTCATGCGATGAGTGAAAGGAACATATTCTGATGACAGTTGAGTCTTTCTCGTAACGTTGATAATGCATTTGAAACAGTCCTTTCTTCCAAAGTATGGGGTCTTATCAAACCATGCGATGTCTTTAAGCAGAAGCCTTTTTACATGCATACTTGGTTTGTAGGAAATATAAGGGGATTCATATCAAAGTGTTGCTTTTGGCTGCGTTGGGTGTCTCTAGAATATATTTCTTTTTCCTTCTTTTTGGAAAATTCCATTCTTTTCTCTTCTTTTGATCCAGCTGTGAAATCTTTTTGTAAGAAGGATATATTGTTTTTTTTAAAGTGTTTTTACAACGATTGAAATCGTTTTTATAAATAAATAAAAATTGAATTCTAAAAGTACTTAAAGTGTTTTTTTTAAAAGATTCACTTGCATTTTTATTAAGAATTGATTTCAAAGATATTTTCACTAAAAACGCTTTCAATCATTTTAAAAACACTTCAAACGAGTTCATAGACATAATAGTGATGGTGGTGGTGGTGGGATCCTGAAAAAGGGGTACGAGGGACTCTTGTGGTTTTGACGACTGATGAGGGTGTGGCCGCTAGAGTTGAAACGTTGACAAGAACAAGTGAAGGGTGGGTCATAAACTCATAATGATTGGAGTGCTAAGACGAGTTCACACTTATTCGTGAGTTGATTTTCGTGTGCAATCTAGCAATGTGACCATCCTAGGGAAGTTTGCCTCCTTACTCTTAAAAGTCTTAAATTTGAAACCCCATAAATTAGAATAATCTTAAATATCGTATTGTCGAAAAAATGAGCTGAGTTTTTTTTTTTTTTTTGTCAAACGATAAATTTTGTTAGATTGGTCACTGACGAGATTGTAACCCACGTCGTCATGTAAAGACTCAACTCATTTTCACCACTGTCGTAAAGGGCCACTTGCGGAAAATGAGCTGAGTTGGGTGAAAAGCAAAGAACTTGTGATTTTTTATTATTTGGGTTAACGAAGAGCTTGAGATTAATAAAATAGAGTGCATGATATTAGGAGAAACTCTTATGTCCGAACACCAAATAAGACCAAAAGTGAAAGAGAGCGGCTGTGTCAAACAATGGCGCATGGGTGAGCCTCAAATTTGGAGGGATGAGTCATGTGAGTTTTATCAAGTGTGTATCGTAAAAAACTGATGATCCATACGTCAAACACTAAAATTTCTCCGATATTAATAAGGGGACCACTAGATGTGACGGTGGGATTGGTTAGAGATGATGATGTAGCCCCAAGTCCATGATTTGCATACTTTGTGATATTGCAAAGCGCCACGAAACGGGCTTTGAAAATTTGAATTATGATGGCGTGGGTTGTCGGTGATAATCTTTCTTGTGATGCCAATAATAACAACTCCATGAAATACTAAGTCAAACAGACAAGAACAGATAAATATCGTAACAAGAACAGATAAATATCGCAATCAGTTCAGTTTTGAGGGAATAGGGAATAGGTAATAGGTGGCGATAGATTTTTTAGTGTAATCGATACACGAGATAGTACATCACGTGTTATTGTATAAATAGTGGGATATACGTGTTAAAAATTTAATAACTTTAAAAAAAAATTCTGACAATTTATATAAAAACACGTGATGTACCACCGTGTTTCAGTCACAATGAAAAATTTCTCTTTGGTGGCGTTTAACATTTATGGGGATTCGGGATTAAGGCCCTTCCACTTTGGTTCTAAATAATGATTGAATAATTGCAGTTATTGCAATTTTGCTACGTTTACGTTACCAAATATCTATTAATTTGACCAAGTAGCATTCAAAGGATATGATTACCACGATTGTTAGAGCAAACAATGACACGTGTCGATGGGGTAACCAATAATCAATCTCACACTTCATTTTCTTCCGAGAGGAAAGGGAGTCTCTCATAATCCATTCTACTTTAATCCTTCTCATCAAACAATTCACTTTTAAAATTTAATTCAACGACTAAAAACACAGGTCAATTTTAAAAGTTATAATAACTTTAGCCGTTGGATCAAAGTTCAAGGACCATGATTGTTTGATGAGGAGGATTATGTGAAAGAGATCCGGAGAGGATCATTTCCCTTTGGAGAGTTTTTGTTCGCCATCATAATTATAATATATGTTCACTATACATCTAATCATTTGCTACGTGTCTTTTTACTTAACTTTAATTACCTTTCACATTAAATTTTACTTAACTAAAAGGACACGTGACAAATGATAGGTGTACGACGAACATACACCATAGTTTATGATCGTGAGCAAAAATGCTTCCTTTTCTTCTGCACTAGCTAAAAGCACCATTAGAAAACACTTCAGTTTGGAAATGCTTCTTTAAAAAACATTTTTGGTAAACATAGACAGAAGCACTTTTGAACTAAAAGAGCATCTTATTATTTTAAAAGCACGTCTACACAGACCATTTCAATATCACTATGGTACATAACCCTGCATCCATCTCTTGTTACGTAGCTTGACTAGCCAACTTAGGAAATCAACAACCAAAGAATGGTAATGCTTCCTCTTGACAATTTAAATATAAATGAAATAAAATGATTAAAAATTAACAAAGGGTACTGCTATTCACATACCCCTTTTCCCCTCTCATACGCTTTTATTAATTTTTGTCTATTCAATCATCTTTAATTCAATCAACCCGACCCCCGAAAATTAAAAATGATGTGTGAAAGATAAAAATAGGTTTGTAAACAGCACTAACCTTAACAAATGGAGTATAATACAAAAGAAACAAGAAGCAAAATCAGCTTTCATTAATGACATTGTTTAAAATGGTAAAATTTAAAGCGATATATATATATATAAACTGATTTTGTTGTTAAAAAAATATATATGATCTCAAACAAAAACGCTAATCGAGAGCAAATCCAAACTAAATAAAAAAAAAATGCAAGTAGGAACAGCACCTCAAGATCTCGACGTAAGATACTATAGCTCCCTCCTCTCGTCACTCCCGTGCATCAAAAGCAAAATTTAATTCCCACAATTTCGCACAGGAATAATTTTGTAATAATGTACATAAAACCTCCTACAAGGGGATGGGAACGGGGGGACGTACCGAGCCATTCGATAAAACCCCGCTCCGAAGAAAAATCATTCCCGATTGCCACCCCAAATTGAGCAAATGAACAAAAGGAAAACTCTGCACCGACATCGCGGTCTGTTTGAATCTCTCTTTACCCATCTGTGCAAACTACTCAACCTCATAAACCCGGGGGAAATTTACTGATTTGTCCTTCCTCCAAAATATCTTTGTTGTTCATCTTGTAAGCTATCCGTATGCGCATGACAAGCGATTTCTGAAAAGATGTGAATTTTCTTAACCATCCACAACATCCACCAAACAATGACGGGGATAAAAAGAAATAAACCATACCTCTTAAGTTAAGGATCTACGTCCACAACTCAGTGTCACTGGACTAAATTTGTTGGGTTGAGGTTACTAAAACACAGCACGGGTTCCAAACATACATAAATCATACAACATTGTGTTCTAGATATCAATATATAGGGAGGAGATCCAACGGGGCCTAACGTAAGCAAAGGATTAACTCAATAATTGCATCTCAACCATTAATGTCAAAACAGCTCCATGATCCCTACAATTTTTACTATATGTCATGCTGTACGACATTCATGGTCAGCTCCTACGGATGACTGGCTCTATCTGGTATATGCATCTCATAATGCAAGGAAATGAAGGGGATGGATGGAACATAGGAAAAAGCACAACTAAACAAGAAAGAAATTTTGTTTAGCCGCTGGTTAACTCTCAAAAAGGCAGAAAGGAATGAAAAGAATTAACATGAAATGAATTGCTTTCGCTTTCTCATGGCATGCAGCAGTCAAATTCAGAACATACCTTTCCATGTTGGCTGTTGGTAACTCTCAAAGTTTGTGTGACGGACCCATTACCACTTGCGGGTAGAGTATTGCTACTAGCTGGTTCCAAGTGCAGTTGAAGAAACTGCAAATTGGAAGCACATAAAAAGAAATCAGAACAGCAAGCTGAAATTAACAACAAATAAACAGAATCCATGAGAACATCAAGGCCTTCAACTAAAAATCGTGGGCAAACTTTCAATGGTTACCATACCATTAGAGGAGTACAACAACAAAGCACAAAAGAATTTTGTGAGTACGATGTGGGAATCTATACAGGACCACTCGGGTTTCATTCATGACTGAATTTACTAGCACACACAGTTTTTCTCTTTTTTTCTTTTCGGATACACTAAGGCAAGGTTCAAGTTTTTGAGTTTTGTGAATTCTAGAAGAGACATTCAACTTTGCATCTAAACTACCGGAGAATGGGAAATCCCATTGAAAACAGACAACCTAAAAGAAAGAACAGTAACAGCGTAGATTTAAGTAACCAAAATCACCTTTGGAACAGCTGCCTGAAAAATAAAATCTGTATAGACATTAGCAGACAAATTCGTGAATGTAGCCTCGATCACTGTTGTTTGTGGACTTCCAGGCTGCTTTGAGAAGTTGAAAACCATCCTTAAGTTGCTGCTCTCAAATGCCACTACTGATGGATAAGCTGTGCCATTGTTTTCTGCTTATTTAAAAAATAAGGGTATCACGAAATAAACCCAATCATATCTAAAAAATAAACTTTTCCGGGTTGATAAAATTTTACCATGTTTTGGGGTGCTAGCAGCAAAGCCATCCAACAAATCAATCACAGGGGCAGCTCCAGCAGAAGAAGTGGCTTGTATTGAATTTGAAGATGGAGATGCTAATCCTAATGGTGAAACAGGTGTTTTGTTTCCTTGACTGGAGGATAACATATCCGGCAGAGATGAGCTGCTTTGTGTAGGCGAACCAATAGACAAGAGATCCAGTAGAACATCGGTGCCATTATTATTTGGAGAATGATTTACACCTAAGAGAATAACAAACAATGCATGGGTTGAGAATTGAGAAAAGAGACATAATGCAAATACTTTTTCTTCTTTCCCTTTTGTCTATAGGTATATCTATATAACGCAACACCAAAACAATTGAAGTCCCATATAAATTATTCCTTATATCACCACAGCAAGAAACAGATTCAATTTAAGACGAAGAATATTACAGTTAACTATGGGTTGCTGGGAGGCATTACCCTTCACAAGTTCTTAAGGTTTTCTTACACCATTCATAGGACTAAATCAAAATTTCAAAGACAATCACGGACCACAGAAAGGTTTGGTAGAATTAAGTATTTCATTTCAATGCACTACGATGCTCAAAAATAAAATAACTAGTTATGGGATATTATATCAGATTAAATTAAGGTTTTACATATGCCCCAACTTAGGGCTAGTTTGGTATTGCTGTGCTTTGAAAAAAAGCTGCTGTGAGAATAAGCGGCTGTGCTGTGAGAATAAGCGGCTGTGAAATAAATCAGCTGAGTGTTTGGTAAACATTTTTGTAAAAGTGCTTTTGGAAAAAAAAGCAGTCTGATAATGGGTCTTTTCATTAAAGGAGCACTGTAGCTCCGTGTGCTTTGAAAAAAAGCCAGTTTTCCAAAGCTACAAATAGGTGCTCTAGCTTTTTCCTTTGATTTCAGCTTATTCTCACAGCAGCTTCCAAAATAAGCCCTTTTTTTTTAGTTTACCAAACACCTAAAACTCTTACAGCTTTTTTTCATGGGTGCTTTTTTTTTAAGCACCTCACTCCCAAACTAGGGCTTAGCCGATGTACCAAAACCTTTTATATTTTACCACTAGCCAACATTTTGGCTAAACATAATATAAGATGCTGCATGTAATGACAATGAATCAGGATAGTGGTTCAGTTAAGCACTTCTGACCCGTGACATAATCTTTTCCAAACTAACCAGATTGTTTAGAAGCTGGTGCCAAATCAACACCAAGAAGATCATGAAGCAAATCACCACCAGAGGAGCTAGGTGCTGGCACATCATCTGAACCTAGATCAAGGAGATCCACAAGAGGAGCTGCTGAAGGTTTGGCAACTCCATTTGGTAGATTGATTGAAGCACCAACAGGAGAAGAAACAGTAGATTGCATTGAACCAGCCTTCTTTCCAATGAAAGTTGCCTCATCCAAAACTGGCATCCTTTCAACCAGTGTAGATCTGCACAAACTCATTGTCAGATTTCATGTTTAACGGAAGGGCTACTGGAGCATGGTGAGAAAAGGGAGAAAGAGCAGAACATAGATTATGCCTTTACAAAAAATAGTTCTAACTTCTTCAACCTGGATACCTAATGTTCTGATGCTTTGCAATAATAGAGTTCAATTCAATGGATCTTTGCTGCAATTCAAGGACAAGGCTTCCTTTGTATTGAACAACTATATCCTTGATCCTCCTACATAAGTCATTCAGATAACAATCATGCTTTGTGTCATAAGAGGAAAATAAGATTAATATATTAAACGCCATGTCACATTATTTGGGAAATTTGATAAACAGTTGAACAGAATTTTTTATAAAGAAAAAAAACATACTCTGAACAAGATGGGAAACGTGAAGATAGTTTCAACAGAGCAATCAAACCCATTGATTTGGTAGTTAGATCCGAGGTATGATGCTTAATTGCAACCTCTATAACATCCACAGCATCAGACTCTGTTACCTGTTTAACAGATAAAGTAATTTGTCAGGAAACTTTGTTAAAAATTCCTAGTACTATAAAATATTTCTTTTTGCAATTTTTTTATTATTATTATTTTTTTTTTTGAATTCTTTAAAAATCAGTTCAAAAAATGAAAGTTTTTTTCTGGGAGACCAAAAGGGCATTTCCCATTTTTATAGGAACTTCTGTACCAGAAACAATGGTATCTCCAATTGGAAGAAACATCAAAGCATGCAAACTAATAGGGACCCCAATTCCCTACCACCAACTAAAAACTTGAGAGTCTTCAATCAAATATCAAGTGTTTCACTATGCCATCACTTCAAATCAGAAAATGGCTAATATTCATTTAGATATTTTAATGTTCTAGCCTTGAAAAGATAAACAAACACTTTGCAGAAAATATCTAAATGAATATTAGCCATTTTCTGATTTGAAGTGATGGCTAGAACATTAAATATAATCATAGATCTTGAACCACTGTTCCAACTTATTAAAACAGCGCAGTCTTTAATTAATTTTATGCTAATGCAAGAAAGATGACTTCAGAAAAGTTTTAAATAAATAAAAGACAGCTCGGCTACTAAAAGCTCGCATATTGGGCATACAAGGGCATGCACAGATTCTTTATGCTTTTCATGTTAAAATAACTAACAATTGCTAAATGCAGGTGCTGCATGTAACTTTATACAATTAAAAGATGAATGCAGAAAGGTGAGATGAATGAAACACATGGAAAGGGTGCACTCACTGTTATTGGGTCCTCTATATCGAGCATGCCAACATTGTTAACCAACATGTCACCGTATTCTCCAATGCACCAAATTGCTACTCGAACAAGACTTTCCTGAATAAAATATTATACTCAAAAACATCAATGTGATGCAACCTGGATACTCGAGATAATAGGGATTTTAAAATTGATAATTAATCCTATCAAAGCAACACAATGATCACCTGTTCAGCTGATAATTGGAATGCTCGGTATAATGCCCTAACTGTATATCCATGGAGATCAGAAGCATTGCTAATCACAACAATAAGTGCGTGCCATACTTCATCTTTTACAAAATTTCCAGCCTACTAAGCACAACATAAAGATCAGTACTTCTTTGAAACAAATTCCCAGTTCAGTATTTAAAGAAATAAAAGTAGAAATAACCATCAAGTAAATGAAGAAATTTAACAAGCAGACATTAGGTATAACATGCCAAAAACATGCGCAAGGTACAAGACCATCACAAATACAACTTAATAATACTGACAACACTTCATTTGGATTTATACCTCAGAGAGAACCTTGAGCATCTGGTCAATGTACCAAATCTTCTCGGGGGAAAACCTAAATCATGAGAGGTGAATGTACATAAAATAATAGTTGCTAAAATAAAAATGCAAAGAAATGCTGAACCTTGTCGTTGTAAAATAATCTTACAATACGGAGCAGCATCACAATCCTACCCTTCCCCCAAAAGTCAATGAGCTCTTTAGCTAAATTTAAAAAGAAAAAACAACCCACTCTAAATTTAAACTGCATAAGTTTTTTCTTTTATGATTTTATCTGACTAAAGTGCATATCTTACTTTGTAACAATGGAGCAAATTTTCGCGGTAAGATCTCCCTTGAATTCTTCATCACTTACTTCCAAATAGTCAATAAGCTCTTTTGTTAGAGGTTTCACATTGCTTTCATTCATAAGCACATAAACAAGCTCAAGGGCCCTTTTCCGAATTGAGGCATCTGAATCCTGAAAGAACATTCAAGTCACAAGATTTTCAAGTTGTACATTAGTCCTAAAGAAAAGTTGAATAATAAGGCATTTGAGTCAACATTTATTGGAAAAAGAGGCCTTCTTAATTCTCGTAAAACATGAGCAAACAATATACCTTTACACATTCCAAGATAGTTGCCCGATGCCTCTGCACAGCTTGAGCATCAACTGTAATAGCCTTCATCAGCATGTTTAATGCAACATATCTGGAAGGAATAAAATAAAATTTCAATGAAATAACAAAACAGGAAAACAGCTAAGCAAGAACATAATAAAGTCAAATGGTCACAAAGCTTCAGTATTGGTTTCACATTTATCCAAAACAGTAAGCGATTCAGGGTTAATTGGACAAACCAAGTTGAGAACCCCAATGCACTAAAGTATAATGTCTAAACAATTGCCAAAGTTGGAAAAATTCAACACTGATATGGTAGCAGACAATAAAACATTGTCCAAGTTAAAGTATCACAAAAGACCTGATATTGTTGTCACAATTTGATAAGAAAGAAAGAAAAACCTGATATGGTGACAGAAATAAAGCTTTGCATAAATTAAGGTATCATAAAAAGACCTGATATTGTTGTCACGATTTGATAAGAATCTTCCCAAGATATTGATGGCAAGCACACGTAAGCCACCACTATCTTCAATGCTCATGATAGTTTCAACACATTCATATAGGATTGCATTTCCTGCATTTTTGTTTGACTCAGTTTTTGTCGCCACCTAGGAAAAAATAAGAGTAGACTTTAGAAAGAAAATCACAGAATAATTCAAATTACAAAACACAATGGTAACGAAGTTAATAGTTTTGGGAATATTCTTGTTGGAGTTTTTCTTTCATAGGTAATGAAGAAGTTGAAATATTTTTACAACATTAATAACTAAAGATTAATAGTTACACAATGGAAAAGATATTGCAGAAACATCAGCTTATTATATGGCAATAGATATTGCAGAAACATGGACTAAATGCATGTGATAGTATTTCCTCAGTTCTCACAGCCCGAATTCAATACTGAAAAATTAGCTACAATATGCAAGTTGTGACTAGTGAGGTTTTTTTTTTTTCCTCTTGCTTTCCTTTAATCCTTTATTATCATCAACACAAGAGGTCGAAAAATTTCTTTTGTAGGTACAAAATCTTTTTACAGCAGTAATAACTAAAGATTAATAGCTTGCAATGGCTAATAGCAAAGATGGCATGAAATAAACTCTCTAGCAACTTACCTGGGCAAGTATGTCATTCATACATTCACTAGCATCTGCATCTCCTTGGCCCAACATACGTAAAAGCTTTAGCAATCTAATATGTAGGAAAGGATCCGCGATCCCAGCAATGTCATACTCAGGGGCATATGGACTATTCACTACATCCTTAAGTGTCTTAACCAAGCCCTCGGTGCACTTCTGCATTAACAATTAGTTCAAGTTATTAGAAAACAACACATTTTCCCTTTTTTAAGTTAACTTTTCAAAAGTTCCTTAAAACAACACTTTCAAATTAAAATAATAAACAACTCTATATAGGAGCATCCATTACAAATAACTGCTAAGTGCTAAAGTCCACGTGTTCTAGATTAACCAGAGTTCATCATACAAAATTTAGATCTGCTACAATAATCCTGAAAGTAGAACCAGTACTGTAGTGCAATAAGAACAAGTCAATTGTAAAGCTAAATTATCTTGCTCAAGGAATCAACACGATAACGATCTTTGTAGTTGTATGCATACTCGCCAATATGAACACTGTGCAACTTACAAGAAGGCATGAGAAACAGCCTATTAGTTAACATAGCAAAATTAATCCCAATTACAACAATCATATTGCATAAGAACACCATTTCCGCGTTGTCTCTTTTTAAGTTGTATAGAAGATCTATTATAGGCCATAGTCAAGTTACCTTTCTGAAATATTCAAGGGTAGTTGAGTTACCTTTCTGAAATATTCAAGGGCTTCTTCACTGACTTTACAAAGATCTGTACAAAGTTGAACTCCTGTTATTAAAACGCCATGATGCTTTTCTTTAAGTAACGTAGCAGCAGGATTAATGAAATTTTCCGCCAGATCAGGGACTTTCTTTATAATCCTTATAGAGCACAATGCTGCCTACATTTGACAGGAGTGTAGTTAGTTCAAAATAAGAGAAAAACTGATAAATTAAACATAAGGAATCCAGGAAAGCAAGAAAAAAATAATGCCAAATTACCAAACACAATTTGAGGGAAAAAAAAACGAGTGTAATTTTTCCCCAACAAGATCCAAAAGTCAAATTTCAACACTTTTGACGGTTTTTGTTCTTCACAAAGGAAGGGAAGCCACCAGAAAAAAGATGATTTGTACAACAAATTTAACATTGGCAATTAGGAATCAAACTGCATGAGAAATTCTAACTTGCACATATGTATTAATACAGCTTCAGACAATTGCATTTTAGGTGCAAAGAGATGGACCAAAAATTTGTCAAAACATGTTACAAAAGCAGACCAATGCAACAAAAAGGTTGGTTTGCGCAGAAACTCAATGACCAGATAGCTCAAGTGTTTGCAGACCATAAGAACTAATATAAGACATTAACTAAATATGTAGCAGATATTCATAAGAGGACATTTAGTTTGATTCCTGAACAAAACAATATGTAAGAAATTCAGCCATGTGTATAATAGCAGTGCAGAATCTTGGCATTGTTCAAGGAATGAGCTTTGAAGATTAAATCATATGATATAGTTCTTGAGTCTAGTTATGAAATAATTTGATAAGGCAGCCATGACATGGTTTCCAGGCCAGTGCCCATGAACGATACATTTTTATAAAGAATGTTTAATAAAAAGGGAACTCAAAGAAGGTCATTGTCAACACTTTCCGGAATGGTAAAATTAATCTCAAGGCTTAAAATAATTACGGCTCTTCCTTCTCCCTTCCATATTTTCCAATCTTGTGAGATTAACATATGATGCCATACGCAAGTTCAGAAAACAACAAAATCTTGGCCAGATGAAAATATAATAGTAAAACTCACCTTTTTTCGGATATTTGGATCTCGAAATTGCAGCAACCTTTCCACTTCTGGTGCAAGATCACGAGCCATTTCAGCTGAACAAATATTTCCCAGAGCACAAAGAGCAAGTCCCACAATATATTGGTTGGTGTGATTGAGATCTCTGCATATAAGTTAAGGTTGCTACAAGGAAACATAAATTTACACTATCTTGTGTGCTTGTGAAAGTATTGTATCTTTGACACACTCATTAATTGATGTTAAAGCAGGGGAAAAGCAGATCAGAGTGAGCAATGCTTTTTCTAATGAAATAGTCATCTAAGAGGTGGATACTGTTTCAACGAGTTTGTGACCAACATCAGAACTTCTTGTCTTTCATCAAGAAGCAGCATGAGGCCAAGATACCCTATTCTCTTCTCAGGAAAACCAGCAGATGCAATCAATTTCAGGCACTCCATTTGACCAAAATGTGTGGGATAACCCAGCATGTGGATGAACATGAGCTTAGCAAGGTTACGATGCCTGTAGTCATGATCATTTTCGTTTATGGATGCACGAATAGCAGCACACTCTTTTCTTACAACAGCACGTTCCTCCGCTGCAGTTTTGCAAGCACGTATAGCCCGAATCATGTCCCTGCATTTAAACAATACATAACATATTACACGTGTGATTAGGTTAACAATTATGCATGTCAATCATCTTGGGTGAAAGAAAATATACTAACAAGGTGATAACTATTTAGAATTTACTCATTTGGGTACATCATTCCTAACAATATGAAGTGCCTTTAACAAAATTCATGGAAATAGATTCAAAACTAGAAAAATAAATGCTATGATTTGGAAAATATATAGGTTGTGAGATCCTAAAAGTGACTTGAATATTTAAAATCACTTCATTTTCCAGCCAATCCCAGTTTCTAAGAGAATTGAGAAGATTTGACACATTGTAAATTACATACTTCAACATTGTGCTTTCATGGCCCTAAAGGCCATTAACTTCAGCTGACTGTTAGTTCTTTCAAGCTTTCTACTAAACTATTATATAATGAAAGTAAGATCATAATGACCAGTGTTTAGTAAAGAAAGATAAGATGGAATCTGACATAAGTTTGAACTCTGACATCATAATTTGTCATTTTTTTTCCTGGAATCTTTCAAAGATCATGTAGAAACTTCAACAGCTAATATGTGCCAACTTGCTTGGCTAATACTATTGACATTGCTTTAGGATTGCAAACCTAATTCAGAACAGTAAATAGTTCCCTAGTGGCAGCTAATCACCCTTCCAAGCACTTGGCAAGCATTCAAAATCACAAACCCACTATGGTGACACTAAATTGAACCATCGGAATACCAGGGGAATCATCTATCAAGCTACATCATGCTTCATGAGTCTCTGACCATTTTAAGAGGTACCACAGTTTGCTAATAATGTGAACTTCCAACGTAAAAATCGGGTAGAAATGACAAAAAGGTTAAAGTCTTAGCACTTAGCTGAGCTGTGAAATGTTCAAGATTTTCTCAAAATACAAAAACCTTGATCTGCCTGATGTATCCTTTTACTCACGAGTCATATCTATGCACTGACAAAGCAGAAAGCCAAAACAAAACCACTCCGCAAGAAGAACCTACCACCTTTGACAAGGCCAAACACCTTGAATGTACATATATCCCAATTGTACTCAAGGGTGGAACTATGCTTTCCTGACATAGAGTTTTCACTAAACCAAATCGGACAATCGCCTTGTCAACACCTTTGCTCCTTTCTAAGAATCTTGACAAGAACAAAACCGGCACTTCTACACCTTCTGAGGAAATCTTAAGAACTATAGATCAGGTATTCTCCTTCCATAGAAGCAAACACCAGCCTATGATGCCGCAAACCAATTATACACCCAAAGAACAATGCAATTAGCTACGTAGTGTACAAGCCCACAAATTCCAACATTTACTTAGGTAAATTAAACTACCGCCCCCCCCCCCCCCCAATGAAGCAACAAAACCCGACAAGCATTTCGCAATAAAAGCAGCTCCAAGTATTTGGACCAAACGTACTAAAAGTTATAGATCAATTTCAACTACAATGCACTCCTAACTACACAATTACGCTGCGGCGACGGCAAATCTTCCCGAATCTCAAAAAATAGCAATGAAAACAAACCGAAATTTACAAAATTAAAATACGTACGTATTCATATATGAATTTCAACAAGTAATCTGACAATTGGGAAATGAGCAAGGGTTTTGTGGATTGTTACCTCAGGCGCGTGGCGGACGAGAAGGGATTCATGATTGGGTCCGTGGTTGAAGCTCCGCGAAAGCTCAATCGGATCCGCAAATGGGAGGCAAACCTAGCAGCAGCGGCGAACAATCAACTGATTCGAGCGGCAAATTGGATAGTTCGAATTCGGAATCCGAGATCCGAATACGTTACCGGAGAGATCTGGGTTTGAAAGTGTAGAGAGAGAGAGAGAGAGAGAGAGGAGAGATTTGGATCTGAGAGAGACTATTGTGTTTGAGTTTTTCTCTCTTCTTTTGTTTCGGGTTCTCTTCGTTCCATTTACGATGAAAATGCTTCTTTTTGGTCTTTGTAAAACAGAAAAATAATAAAATAAAATAAAAATATGTACCCAAAAAAATTTATTTATTACAAAATGGGCACATAAATTCTCTGCAAGTGTTGATTGAGTTACCCGCTGTTGTGAGTTGGATGGGTCCACCCATGCCATTAATATATAATTATCTTTTATATTTTTTGGGCGTAAATTTACGCACCATGTAGTTTAGAGTTTACATCAGTTTGATAGCTAAGTTTTGAATTAATTGCTTGTTGAGCTCTTTAGCAGAGCTTGTGATCACTGATTCACTCGTTCCTTGTTTGTCTCAAGAGAGATATTACATTCACCGTATAATTGCATCACCACATAAGCCTCGTTGCAGTTTTACTTAATCCCTATACCTATTACAAACTCGAATCATTACGTAATTATTTAAAAAAAGTTAAGTTTCACACCACCCAAAAAAAAACCAAAAGATCCTCCCCTCGCGATCGAAAGGCTCCTCAACATGACAGAGTAATTCATGTAGCATTGAATAATTTGCAAGATCTCAACAAATTAACCATTTGCAAATTTAGAAAGGTGGTTTATGCTGAGTTTTGTAAAACATGGATCAAATTGTTACTAGATTCAAAACCAAGGGGTGCAAAGTATAATTATCCCTTTTCTCAGTGGATTCGATTGGCGCGAATTAAATGTGGAACCCGGGTGACGTGGCGCGAATCCGTGCCTAATCATCCGACGGTCCAGATGAGAAGTTGCGCTCTATTCACCTACCTGGTTCAGTAAAGTTTCTCAATAGAAAGTTTCTGCTTCCACTGCCGTCGCTGTCACGATTCAATGGCGTTGCACTTCCTGTCCTCCGCCGTTGCTCTCTTCGTCTTCCTCCTCAGCGTCGCCCCACCTCAAGGTAAAACCGTAATTTTCTCAAATAAAAAGCCCTGAAATGACATGGACATATTTATATTTGCGTTTCACTCCCTCGGTTTCCGTTTATTTCCTTTCAGTCTCCGCCGACGTGGTGCTGGAAGACGGGTACACCGTCACGACGGCGATCGACGGCCACAAACTCGGCGTGAACCCGTACACGGTGCTCGCTTTCCCTGGATCGTCCGATCTCCTCGTCCTCGACTCTTCCGGTAGTGCCTTCTACACCGTACCATTTCCCACGCCCGGATCCCAAGGTAAATTCTAAAACAGTTAAACCATCTTACATCCGAGTTCCGAACCGTACTTTTACGCTTAACGACGAGTCGTAACGTTTCAGAGAGTGTGATTAAACGGTTATCCGGCAACGGCGAAGGATATTCGGATGGAAATTCGGGTTCGGCCCGGTTCAAGAAGCCCCGGAGCTTCGCCGTGAGTCCGAAAGGAAACGTTTTCGTCGCCGACAAGGGCAATAACGTCATTCGGAAGATAAGCGCCTCAGGTGACCTGAGAAACTCTCTTTCTTCTAGGGTTTTAACTAGCGTGGCATAATCGTAAATAGTCACCCACTCATCTCTGTGTTTTTGCTGCATTGGATGGATAGGTGTGAGCACGATTGCCGGAGGGTACTCGGTGAAGCCTGGGCGCGAGGACGGCCCTGCTCAAAACGCAACGTTTTCACTGGACATTGAGCTGGCTTTTGCTGCGGATCAGTGCGCGCTGCTTGTCTCCGATCGCGGGAATCAGTTGGTCCGGTTGATTAATCTCAAGCCGGAGGACTGCGCCAGGAGTTCTCCGTCCAGTGAGTTTTTCCCGCAAATGCAATATTTTCGTGCAATTTAGTTGTGAAATTCAAATTTTGCATTATGCAATGTGCAATTTGCAGAACTTGGAGCAGTTTCGATTTGGATTTTTGGTCTCGGCTTGTCGTGTGTTTTCGGAATTGTTATTGGATTTGTGATGCGGCCTTACATATTCCTCAATGTAAGTGTTTGATTGATGTTTGTGATGCTTTGAGTGCCAAGATCACAACTTTATCGCAATGTGTCTAATCTTGTTAACTGGGACTTGTTAGACAGGAGGGCTGCAAGCGGCTCGTCTTCCACACGACATGGAAGCGTTGCCGAATCAATCTGGGGAATCAAGCAGTACAGACACTTTGCTTCGCCTTCAGAAGCGCAACTGCTAGCTACGGCCCTGTTTTGTCGTTGTTGAGGCAGCTGTATCTGTTAAGCATCTCTCGTATTTCCCTTATGTTTAGGATTAACTACGTAGAGGATTCCTGGATTCCGCCCAAGGAGCGTGTGTCTTTGCTTGATTCCGATGTTGATAACAGTAGTAGTAGTAGTAGTTGTTGTTGTTTAGAGATAACAGAGTCGTCGTCCAAGTATGTGGATCAGCTCAAGGATTTGGTGGGTCCCGACGGAAGCCTGGAACTGTGCAGCATGAAGGAAGGAGACGGTAGTGACGGGACGAGCGATGTGTTATCTAGCTCCCATGGAAGAATAGAGGGTCTGATAGACAGTAATATGATGGGATTTGTGGAGGGAGCTAAGGAAACAAGTCTGGTGGATGGGGCTTTGGGCGGTAATTCGGGTTTAGTTAAAAGGAGATGAAGTGATAAAACAAGAAGAAAGACGTCTCTGTTGTATATATAGTTTACCTCCAGTTGTGAGGATTGTAAACATTTTGAATATGCTTTTGCCAGTTATAAATATGTGGCAATTTCTGCCCTTTGCTTATATTTTGAGAAACTCAGTTTGATTTTCATAAATTGTAGGGAACTCTAACGATCTCAGTAGTGTTCACTTTAACGAAAAATTACATTTTTATACTAAAAGTCAATCCTAATACTATTCATTTTACCCTTTATTTTGTTTTTATCATTAAAACTCAAAGTTTTCAAGTCTTTTTTATTAGATTTCTTTAAATTCTATGATGCTTTGAAGTAGAAGATATTCTAGGCGTTTTAACGGCTAGATCTTAATTTTTGTATTTTTAATCAAAGCGTTTAGGCCTTCCATTCAGATGAGTGGTATATATAGAAATCAGTCATCCTAAATTCAATTTCTATAACACTAACGCTATTGTGAGTTCAATATATTGATACCACACTAGACTCGTGAATTCATGAGTTCGATATATTGGACTCATGAAGTCATGAGTTCGATATATTGGACTCATGAAGTCATGAGTTCAATAAATTGACATCATTCAAATTTTCCAACCCACTAATGAAGTATGATTTCTATAGGGTGCATTTGGTACGCAGACGGGACGGGACGGGACGGAACAGGACGGGACGGATGTTGTAAATTTTGAAAAAGACAAGGGCATTGTTGTCCTAAAATGTTAAAAATTTCTGTTCCACAGACGTGGAACAACCCCGTTCCATGGGGGGAGGTGGAACCAAAAATCATCCAAAACTTGTCCCGTGGAACGCCTCGTCCCACTCGTTTTAGGCGTACCAAACGCGGGACGGAACACCTCGTCCCGTCCCGTCCCGTCCCGTCCCGTCCCGTCCCGCGTACCAAACGCACCCTATATTCATCACTCACTTTTTTTAGCGTACTGTGGAAGGCCTTAGTAAAGCATCAAAGAATATCACATTTATAAGCATAGCCAAGTTTATTAGAGCAGTATCTTGCTCTTTTGCACTTAAGTTTGAATCTCCCTCCCACTTAAAATTAAAAAAAAATTATTGAAAAAAAGGAACCCCACATTCCTCGAACAAAGAAAGAAATTATATCGGGGACCAATATTCTTGAACAAAAACCTTGTATATTTTGACCAGAGTGAGATACCTCACTTTGCAAAAGGGCTGAAAACCTTCCACATACAACTTAACCAGGAATGGTTGCTACTGCCTATAACCTAAAATTTGAAGGATTTATATGAAGGATATAATACGGTCAAAACTATGCATCTTTCTTATGTGTGATCAATAATATCCATGGGTATAACTATAGCCGTCCGGATTGATTCGGGACCTGAAACTCTGGTGATTGAACAATGGAGCTCCATAATCAATAGGCTTTATGACCACAGCTTCACCCTTCCCATCCTGCTCCTGAACTGCACCAAACACAACCTCAGTGGTATTTTCGCTACTCTGCTCATAGATGGTATTTGGGGTTGATGACTGGCACCGATGATAATGCTGCTGCGGTTGTTTTTGCTGCTGCTGCTGCTGTTGCTGCTGAAGATTACAGAAAACTTGACTTTGCCGCAACTGATGGATTGTTTCAGCACCCTTGGCCATGAATGGGTAGGTTTTGCGAGGGGTGGGAGTTCGAGTTTCAATGGAAGGTGGCTCATCTTCATCTGGTATCACATAGCTATCTTGCACAGGCCAGGAATTTGAGTACTTCTGTTGCTGCTGACTTTGGTATTGATAGTCCAGATGCTTTTTCCTGAAACCGGGAAATATTGTCCCAAGAATTTCCATACCAGATGCCCCGGCATTGACCAAAAGCTTCCCAAGGGATCCAAAGAAGCCTTCTTCATGCTTCTCCTGCTCATCTTCAGTTGGAATCAAAGGTGGCCTAACTGGTTTCAGAGGCTTCTGGTATGAACTTGGAGGAAAGCTCGTCTTCATTGGCTCTTGATCCTTCAAAAATGCAATATAAAAGGCATAAGAATGTTTCATGCTATCATATAAGATACTACAAATCTTGATTTATGATTTGAGGTTGCAATGTCAGAAAGGTAGTGCATAATATTCAATCAAGGTATTTTTTCATAAAGAGTTTTCTCTCAGGTATCAATACTACTTCACAATTACAAAATCTGAAGTCAGCGTACATTTACGGGATCCACTCTTCCTATTCACAAACCAAACAAAAGGCAAAAGCAACTTCAAATAGTTCCTGCAAGAACTACGGGCGCAAACCTCACAGAAGCCAACATCTACCCCACAAACAGATGTCAATAAAGTAGGCAGAAGAAAAAAAGAAAAAACTTACTCACATTTTGTGAAGAGACAATTGTACCAACTCTACGTTGTAGCAATGCTAACATGTAACCAAAGAAGCCAGCCCCAACAAGCATTGCAATCCCTGCAATGATGAAAATCAGTATCTATGTATTTCTAAATATTTACACCATTCAAGAGAAAACATTGGGGTAAAATAAGTTACCAAGAGGGAAACCACTTCCATATTGATAAGCACAGTCATCGAAATGTAGTGGGATCTCCCTGATTGCTTGATTTCCTCTGTCTATAACAAGCAAAGAGCAGCTGCTTCCAATGTAAACCACATCAAAATCATCTGAAAACTTTGCATCTTCACTTGGTCCATCCACATGGCTTCCCCCACGCCCCAATTTCCCTCCTGCTATTGTTGTAACCCCTAACAGTACAAATTTCAATGACATGAAAATTAAACGTCTTCCTACCAACTTAATTGGAAAAAATCTAATAATGCTGGTGGTGGCAGGTACCAAATAACAAAGTATTGTAATGATTCTTGAGAGAACAAGCGTAAACATGTATATTCATATATAAACACATACAAATATACAGTGGGGAATGCTACACATACAGATATATAGTGGGATATACTACATATACTAGTACGTGTCAAAGTGAAACAATGAAGAAAGAAGAAGCAAATTTGCTTCATTGATATGTTGAATATCAATAAATAAACCAATTCTTCAAAGAAATCTAATAAAGCAATTACCAGCATCGCTTATCTTCCTGATTGCCATATTCATTGTGTCTGCAACATAAATATTTCCACTGTCATCAACTGTAAGCCCCTTCGGGTGGTTCATTCTTGCCTCTCTGGTCCTCCCATCTACATGTCCCGGGTACCCATCAGAGGATCCTGCAACCAGCTTTGGTCTGCTGTCTGCAGTGTTCCGATAAAATTAGATTAAAAATATTGGAGATATGCAAGCTCTAAGAAGTTCATGTATCCAAAACAAGAATACAAGAGTCGATTTTCGAGTAGCGTTTGTATCACGGAGTAGACTGAAGACATCAACAAAATATAGCATGCTTCTAATGAAGATCAAGGCAATTTCCAGTTTAGGGAATACGAGATTCATTGCACAAATAGTATTGCACATGGAAGCACAACCATGAATTTTGAAGAAAAATCCAAACATTAAAAAGAGAAACCGCATTCGAACTACAAGCAAAAACTTGCTAATCAAGACATCTGGCTCGAAAGATCTACTAAAGTATATATACAAAACTCAAGAAAATGTGAGTCCCTCAGTAACTTGGCCAAGCAGCACATTGCGCAAATCATACTTCATAGATTGCAAGTTCAATTAAAACCAAAAAAGCAACTTACCAAGGCATTGCACAAAACAAAAGCAACTTACAGAGAGATAGAGAGGAAGAGATCCTATAGAGGTTGCTATTAGCAGAATCCAAAATCAGAAGCTCCCCACTTGGCAAAACCTCCACAGAGTAAGGCTCAATACCAAGCTTGCTTCCATCAAACACCGTCTCCACATTAAACCCACTCTCAAACTTCATCACCGGACGGCCCGAAACCGCTGCACACAGAAATTTCATAAATCCCCAACATTCCAGATTACAACACAAAAACCCTCAAAAATTCAGAAGAAAATAACAATAAAATGTGGGTGGCTTCAGAGATCTAGACCTGTTTTGGTAGTTGCTTTGAGCGACCACAGCCATTTCATGAATGCAGACGCAGCATTTGAGAAAACCCCACCTACTATCTCTGAAAAAATGCAAACAAAAAAAAGCTATTTTTTAATAAAAACAAACCAAAATTCCACAACCAAAAGCAGATCATGCAGAAGCTGAGCTCAGTCACATATATACATATATATATAAACAATTATACATAAATTCAAGAGTCACTCACTTGCTGGGGCGGTAGGGGCAGCTGACGAGACGCCGCCAAACATAACCAAAACGATGAGAACTGCCGCCAAGAAACTCCGACCCATTACTCCTTTTCTTCCAATGGAGGCCACAACACCAAAAAGCTGAAACATTCAAGCTGCCGGCATTGAGAGAACCCCTAAATCCTATATGGGTTTTTGCAAAATGTGGGTGGTAAGAAGCGAGAGACGCTTTTTTCCTCAAATAATTTCTGGGTTTGGAGAAAATCACAGTGTGCTCCTCCCGAGTGCAAAAGCGACAGTGTGTGAAAAGATGAAAGAGACAAAGGATGAAAAAGGAGAGAGGAAAAAGAAAGAGATGAAAAGCAGAGTGCTCAAATGCCTCAGTGGGGACTCGAGAGTGAATGGCAAGAGCGTGAAAGAATCATATTCTCTGTAAGAGTGATTGTGTTATGAAATTTTATTTACTAGTTTATCTTTTTGTAATATATTTTAAATTACTTTAATTTATAAGACGGTATTAGCGGGAGAGATATTACTTCTAAATAATAAAAAATATTATCAAACCGTAATATTGAGTGACAAAATATCGTTACTTTGACATTCATAATTCACATAAAGTGTTAAAAAAATAAAAATAAAATCTTTTTATGAATCCAACCAAGCATGCAACAGTTATGCTCCACCCAAATTCTCTGCACGTTCCCTTTTTGGAATATTTTTTTTTTGATCCGATCCAAGCTTCAACATGCTATTGTCGTTGTTTGTTTTTTACTTGTTATTATTAATGTTTGTTTATAATTGTAATTGTAGATAAAACTGTATCAATGATATTTCAATTTTAATTCGCAATGGTTTCTCAATTTGATCCCAATTAGAGCAATAGTTTCTCACTTAAAATTCTATGACTAGTGGTCTCTTAACTCATCAAAATATGCAACTATGGTCATTTTCGTCAACCCCATTAAAATTTTCGTCAAAATAAGTCACGTGTCATGCACATGAAGCTGAATCAAGGGACAAATATGGAAAACCAAATGAAATAAATTATAACAACGGTCCCTCAAAATTTAACCCAATTTGAGCAATTGTTCTTTAACTTTAACCTATTTGTAGCAATGGTCTTTCCAACATGAGTCATTGCTCTAATTGCTCTAATTATAATTTAACATTATTACTTAAAAAAGATGTGTATCTAGTATTATTGGGATTTGGATCCCATTCAAATCCAAATTGTGAGAATTTTAGGAATCCTCACATCCTAACTGTTTAATGTATATTATATGGTCAAAAATTATTTAAAATTATTTATTTAAAATTAAACATAAATAATATTTAACGAAAATTAAACTCACAATATACCATTAACTGCTAAAATATAAAAATCTTTAAAATCTCCATAAAAAAATCCGAAGATGATCCTCATCCGTATTAATTATTGTCCCCAGTGAATCGGCTGCCCTCTTGTCCGACACAACGGTATTTTATTGTAGAATCCAGCTCATTTTTGTCAACTTTGTTTCAATAGGAACTTTTTTTTTTTTTTTGGGAAAAACTCTGTTTCAACAGTTTGACCGTACTAGAGCTACCATTTTGACGGGTTGCAATGCCGATGCAAATTGCAACCTACTAAAGTGAAAGAGACAATTTGAGGAGGAGCAACCACCCATAACGTAAAAGTGTCATATCTAACGCAAGGCATTTTAGTCAAATGATTTTGAAATTGAGATACCTTCTTAATTTAGTTTTTGAGATTTTTTTTAGTATATCGATATTTTAAATTAAGAAGAGAGAAAAAGAGTTTGGTTAAGTCACACAATAGACAAACTAATTTAATATCGAATTTGTCATCTACGAATTCAAATTTAAGACCTCTCACTTCTAAGTAAAGAGGAATACCACCAGACCATAAAACTAAGTGACTTTAGTTCTTGAGATTTAAAATTGATAGAATAGTCCTTAAGTTTGTCTACCATCAATTATTTTAGTCATTCTATGAAAAATGTGACGGCTCGTCCCGAGAAATATTATCATAAATGTGAAGTTACCAGTTTACCCCTGAACATTGAGGTATGTTTGTGAAGTTTGTTAAAGGTTTTGGTCCAATTATACGTTATTCCTACATTCTGGGGACCAATTGGAAACTAAGAAATTTGGAACTTTTGATTGGTGGCTTTTAGACCACGCAAACCAATCAACATTCTCTCTTTTTTCTCACTCCCATATATATCTCTCTCCCTCGCAGACACACACTCTCTCTCTCCCATTTCGTACGGACGAGACCCAAAACCCTTGCAAACGTGACGGATCGAAGTAGAAAATGGTATATTTGTGTTCGTGAAGACCTTACGAGTTCAACCATACCCATTTCAGGTAAGAACTCCCTCAATTTCACGGGGAAACATCACGATCTATACATGCACTGTTCATAAAAAATTTCATGCTTGATTTTTAGGGAATTCTAAGCTCACAGTGAGCTTCTAGACGTCTCCACGAGACTCGGGGACGTTCGTTGGAAAAAATTGGACGTCGGGAAAGGTAGATACGACGAGTTGCAAGTTTGGCCAGAGTTCATGGGATTTCCCGGCGAGATCCCGTGGTTTTCAAGGCTTAAAGGAGGTATATTCATGTTCTATTCTTCGTATGCTTCATTTTGGTGTAAAGAACGTGAAAAAATGGGTGATAATTGACCGAGATATCAAGGTTGGAAAAATTCCCCAGATTCCGACGACGGTCGCTGGAGCCAGCGGTTGAAGACGATACGCGTGGGGGGGGGGGCGTGAGGCCGTGGCTTCCCCGACGCGTGGGGGCGCATAACTCATCCAAAAAAATTCTAAAAATTCCTATGTGTTCGTCACATCGAGTAGGTCACGTTGGTATATTCAAATACCAAAATTGAGCTATGTATGAGAAGTTATTTCCATAGTTCCGTATCTGTGCTTAAATAATGTATTTTCAGTAAATTCTCATATAGGTGAGACTTATCCCGAGGACGATCATAGCCAGGCTAGACGTGGGGGCTACGACCCGGCTACTTACCAGTGAGTGGGCAGTTTGTTTTCCGTATATACCTATATATATTGCTATTTTCCCAGAAAATGAAATTGAATGTTTAAAGGATTTGAAAGGCCATGCAAAGTATTTATTTATTTTAAATGATGCATTAGTGATTGCATATATATATGATGGTGCTGCGAACGCACATGCAAGTGTCAGGTAAGTTTATATAATGGTTATAATGAGAATCAGAATGAATGATGTGATGTGATGTGATTAGAGCTCATATACCTGCACCATGATATTAGTGCTCCCGGCCAAGTTAGGGGCATAGTCTTTCACGTGTTGTTCACATCCCGCATCGCATGCTCGCCTTGGATCCAAGTTAGGTGCACAGTCCTGTCGTATAGACCACTATAAGTGGGTTCGACTCGTAGGTGACCCGCGAATCCTTCGCACAGTCTTCACATGATTGTAGCACTAGAGCATACTTACTTTATATTCAGTGATGATGTGTAGACCACTGGAGGTGGTATTGATTGGTGTGCAGGATTGATATACATGATATGATGAGTTGATTATGAGTTATTATACAGCCGAGGGCTGAGATGATTATTGAGATTGATTATGATATATATATATATATATATACGGCCGAGGGTCGAGATGATTACATGATATTTATTCACATCCACAGAGTTATGATTAGAGTTTAGTTGCGATACTTTGGCATGGCATACATTCATATTTTCCAGCATGATTTTGAGATTTATATATATATGTGTGTGAGCATATACTTTATTTATGGGAAATTATACAGGTTGTACGACGAGAGGTTATACTTTTGAGAAAAGAATGATTTTGAAAAGATTTGTTTTGCTGACCCACTCAACTTTGTTTTTCGCCCCTCCAAGTTCTAGGTAGCTAGAGTATCGTTGGTGGCTAACGAAGATCGTTCGGCAGTTCTGACAAACTTCTCATTATGTAGGACACCCTTTGGTGTTATTCGAATTTATTTATTCATGCTTGACTGCATTGACTTAGCATGCTCTGAATTTGTATAAGCCTTATAATTTCGCACTCTAGCGCACTATCTTCTTAGGTTGCTAGTGGCTTGGTTTAAATTCGTTCGTATTCTTCTTATGAATATTGCTTCCACACTGTGCACATGGTTTCGTCACGCTCACATGACGGCCAGTATGCCCCACTTTCGAGTCGGGGTGTGTCAAAAAAAATTTGTTAAATAAGGACCAAAATAACAAAAATATCTCAATTTGACAAAGAATGGGCAACTTGTCCTACATTACTTGATCAGAGCGCTCTTTTGGGTGAAATAGTGAAAGGAAAAAGTTTAGTGTACGTTCTTGCCGAAATGGTTTGACAAAATTTGAGGGTTCTCTAATTATTTTGGTCTTATTTAACGGAGATTGTTTATAGAGTTACCAAAATAATTGACGGTACACAAACTCATGAAGCACTCCTATCGATTTTAAATTTGGGTCTTGATTCGAAATAGGTGAATTGAGACGGTCATTTGAATGACATTACAAGAAAGGCTAATGAAATGGCATCACAATCCCAACACGTTGCTTTAAAGCAAGCTCACGGAAAACATTTATAGTTCTTTGCATTAGAGATAAAATTCAAACAAAGTGTAGGACGTGATAAGTGAGTTATGGCCTTGGCCCAGTCACGGAACATGGGGCCCATTTTCAGGCCCAACGATGTTAGATTGGCAAATGTCTATCTTCACCTACCTGGGCTTATGCTTGCATCCTGCAGTCGTACTACTATTGGGAGGTCGAGGGCTAGACAGCCCACAAAACGTAGGGTTAAAAATTTAAAGATTTATAGTTTAAATATTTAGTAACATTTATCTTAGTATTTGAATTTGAAGTTCGATGTGTCTTTTGAGAAAACAAAGGACTGTGATAGACTGTTGAGGAGGTCTTGTGTTCGACTCTTAAAAAATGAAGGTTGGGTTGGGTCGTCAAGAGACATCTCCAACCATTATAGTCTCTTAGTGGCTCCACCCATGTCTCCAGCATATGTCTTCATGTTTCCCATATATAACACTAACTAAATATCAAAAATAAAAAGAAATTTTAACAAAAAGCTCGCGGTACTGTTTCCTTTAATGAAAAATCACATTTTTACGCTAAAAAAGTCAATCTTGATACTATTCACTTTATTCTTTATTTTGTCCTTATCGACGTTATCGTTAAAACTCAAAGTTTTCAAGCCATTTTCATTAATTTTCCTAAAATATAAAAACATTTTGTTAAACAAGGAGAAAAACTTAGTAAGGAGGCCAGACCACATATATGTTTGACTTCTCTTAACAAGATAGAACCCCGTGTACTCGATGTCTCACGTGATCATACTAATTGCAGTCGATCTAGAAAGTTCCGAACCATGCTGCCCTAACGAACCCTAAGCTTCTCTTAAAGTCACTGAGGACCACCAAACTTTTCCACCATTAATTTTGAATATTGGCAGATACCGTCATGATAGATACAGGCTGGATTGTCCTCTTCCTGTCTTTTGAGTTTGTCATCGTTTGAGAACCTAACTTATCCATTTCGTGTGACAAACACACAGTCCAACGCGTGTTCCATTTTATATACAAATTACATCTTAGGTAACTCTGATTGATCTGTTAAATCTCTCTAAATTCTCGAACATACACTCTACCGGGTCAACAAATTCATAAATTCTTGAGCGCACATTCAACCGGTTCGCCAATATACACACACCATATGAAAATGTTGACATTTTGATATACCTGAAACTGAAGTTGACAATTAGGATGGATCGAACCAGACATTACCAATTGCGACCAAGAACAATGTATCTATACAAGTTAAATGGGGCCCGCGAACGATAAAAAACAGTAAACATCTGGTTAACCCTTTTTTACCGATAAATACCATATTGATGTTCCCATGTACAAAACAAGAATGGTAAGTCCACGATCCCGACATGTACTCAAAAGTTACCGTCTTCACATTCGCATCGAACCGCTTGCGAGGTTAAAGAAAATCCCAAACTTGCTCCTGGACTTCAAGTATACGGTGACTGTTCAAATCAATAGATGCTTTCGAAAGAAACCTGGACATGGGGGAGATGCCTTGGCTTTGGACTCGAAGCAGTAGCAAGGCCTTGAAGTAGTTTCACAACGTCACTGGCATCATCGAGATAGTACTTGGCCTTGCTTGGCTTTCTTCCGACGGTGCAGGCAAATATCTCGGGAGGTGAAGGCAAAGATGGACAAGAGACCGTTCTTAATATGCTCTCGAACATGTCCTCATCAGATCTGTCATCCCCGATGCACATCACAAAATCGGGTGGCTTTCCATCGTTGACCATTCTGGAAAGAATTTTTTCAGCAACCAATCCTTTGCTTACTCCCTGCATGTAACAAGGCATTAGTGAACAAATTACACAACTGGGATTATGTTTGTGTAAGTGTACATGCGCATGCGAGGAGAGGGACTCTGTGAAAGCAGTTTTACCTGTGGCTTAACTTCAACAATATGCTGGCCCCTCTTAACAACTGCTGGTTCGTTCGAAAGAACATTTTCCAGATGATCCAACAATTCCTTGGCTTGACAGGATCCAAAGTCAGGGTCTGCATCTTGGTGATGCCAAACCAAAGCGCTCTCTTTACTTTCTATGTTGGAGCCGTCTGTTGCCTCTGTATACAATCTCATCACAGGCTCCACAATTTCTTTCCAATCCAGATCGGCACCAACAGGACTGGTTTCCCACTCGGAACTTCTATTCCACCTACACCAAAGAACAGAACAAAATACCTTAGTTCAGTTTAAAAACAATTATATCAAAGGGGCTAACTGAATATTCAAAACATATATTATAAACGTACCTTAAGAAGTACCCATGTTCAGCAGCAATTCCAAGCGTCTCACACGAAGCAAACCAATCGCTCAAAGAAGTCCGTCCCCTCCCACTAACAATGAAAACAGTGTTATTCGGATCCTTACACAGGGAATTCATAAGAGCGAGGACTTCTGGGCTAGGAGCCTTAATAATGGAAGCTTCAGGAATAACAGTCCCATCATAGTCCAGAAGTATGGCCCTTCTGCTTGTTCTTTTGTATGCCGAAACAATATGGTCTATAGACAACTTTCTGAAGTTCGGCGAAAGGGAAACCACTCTAAACCTCAAGCCCAATCCAATGCCCCAGCATCGTTTACTATAATGATCTCGGCATGCTCTATCCAAATCCTGTGCAAAGCTTCGTGCCCAATATGCCACATCATGAGAACTAACATAACGATAGTGTTTCTCATGACGTAACTGTTTCTCTGATGTAGACATGGTGATTGCCGAGTTCAAGGCATCAGCCACAGCATCAATGTCCCAAGGGTTAACCCTGATTGCTCCACTTAAAGAGGGTGAGCAACCAATAAATTCAGACACGACAAGCATGCTTGTCTGAGGAGAATCTGCCATCATGCCTAAAGCTTCATTTATGGGCGGTGTTCCCTGCCTGCAAACAATATACTTGTACGGAACTAAGTTCATTCCATCCCTCACAGCATTCACTATACAACATTCTGCTACAGCATAATACGCTGTCTTCTCATATTGAGGAACCTGACGATCAATCACAACCACTGGCTCATAATTAGGTGAACCATAAGCCTCATTTATCCTTCTGGCAGTTAAGTATGTCTCACTCTTTGCTTCCTGTACATCTTTCCCCGATCCCCTTGCCGGATTTATAATTTGAACAAGGACTATGTTGCCCTTCAACTTTGGATTCTGCTGTAAGAGTTGTTCCAAAGCTAGAAACTTTAAGCTGATTCCTTTAAATATATCCATGTCATCAATGCCAAGAATCAATTTTTTCCCCTTGTACTGCTCTTGAATCTCTTTAATTTTGGCCGTTGTATCAGGAAGATTCAACACAGATTCAAGCCGACCCATATGAACACCTACAGGCAGAATTTTAATGTACACTGTGCGGCCAAAATAATCAAGCCCAATATGCCCTCGCTTTGATTCATAGTCCAGCCCCAGCATTCTACTGCAGCATGAGAGGAAGTGACGCGCATAATCAAATGTATGAAACCCAATTAGATCACAATTTAGCAAACCCCTCAAAATTTCATCTCGGACAGGCAAAGTTCGATAAATTTCTGATGACGGAAACGGGCTGTGAAGGAAGAACCCAAGCTTCACTCGGTAGTATCGCTTCCTCAAAAATGTTGGGAGAACCATTAAGTGATAATCATGAACCCAGACACAATCATCCTCGGGATTAATAACTTCCATCACCTTGTCCGCAAATATTTTATTGGCAGATACATAGGCCTGCCACAGTGAGCGGTCAAAGCGATCTCCATGGTCTGGACACATGGGCAGCATGTAATGAAAAAGGGGCCACAATTGCTGCTTACAGAACCCCAAATAAAACTTCTTCTGGAGATCACTGGGCAGAAAAGTTGGCACGCAATTGAATTCCTCCAGCAGTTTCTGCGCAACTTCTTCTTGTTCACTGTCATCTATTTCAGCCTTGAGAGACCCCACATAAACAACTTCACTTTCAGATGAAAACCCATCCTTTAACTGTAACAAAATTGAATCCTCATCCAAACTGAAACACCATTTCTTCGTTTCTGGATCCCTTTTAGCATGTAATGGTAACATATTTGCCACAACAATTTTCCTCTCACGACAGGCAGATGAACTAGAATCTGAATCATCATCATTGCTATAACCATCCACATCTGATATAATACCAGGAACAGTCATCACCCTTGGAAGAGCCCTTGGAGTACAAGGAATATCCAACAGGCCTCCAGCTGCCCAATCAAAAAGGTTTGTGCAAGATCTTGACGCCATGACTGCTAGAATTCCTTTTTACTTGAACCATACAGAACAACACAGTACAAGATGAGATTTTGGACTAGGGTCAGAGAAGTCTACAAACCTACGCAAAACAAAAATGAAAGAGTGATCATATCATTAAATAGCTGCCACCGAATAAAACCATTTTCACGCCTACAACAGTAAAAGAATTAAAACTAGTCATTCTCCAGTTTTATTGCTGGTTAACAGAATCAAAATAATGATGTTCCATAGAGCATGCTTAGGCTGACTAATTCTCACATTTTATGTTGCGACAGAAGAAATACAGAAATTTTATTCACTAGAAAACATACTGAATATGGAAGTCAACTAACAAGCATGGTCAATTTACTTCCATGTTCGAATATCTATCTCACCCTATGAAAATTGAAACCCATGTTTGTAACTTTGTATACACCAATTTCGGTTCTTTCTTTATCTTAAAATAAAAAGTACGGACACAAGCAGGTAGAACATAACTATGTAACCATGCATCCAATGCACAAATGCCTTTTCAGTATAAATAAGCCGAGAGGAAGTTGCAACTGATGGCACATTAGCATCCCGATATAGCAAAAAAGAAATTTACACCGCAAAGATTTTTTTTTTCTAATAAAACAAAAAGCATAATTATAGGTCTCTACAATGCCCCTTGTACCATCAGACACTGACCATTGTCCTACCCGGAATCCATTCTCCACGTATTACTTGAATCTGATGCCAAAATCTGACTGACGACACGAGTATACGAGAACAAATTTCTTTCTTCGTTCCTTTTTGGAGGGGCCGCAACATCCAACCAAGTCAATTTATTCCATATTACAAAAGTAAACAATACGCATCCAAAGTTTTATCAATATTATCAACTTTGGCGACCGAAAAGAAGATCAATGATCAATCATAGTTCACAAATCACTACAAATCTAACAGATAATTCAGCAACGGCAGTAACCTACCCTTATTCTAAATTCCTAAAATTAGCTTTTCTACCAAAACAAACACCAATGCTTCAAATTCTTATCGTTCTTGTTTTCTAAGCCAGAAAATGCTAATTTATTAACCAAAAATAACACATACAGTACGCTGTGAAAGCTATATGCTACAGTAACAAGAAAACGAAGATGGCGGCGAAAAGAAAATATCAAAAAAGTACAAAAAAAAAGGTGAGAATTACCTGAATCCAATGAAATTTACATGTGAAATTAAGAGTCCCGTACGAAGCTTCAATCAACAGCTTCCTCCCGAAATCTGTAAAAATCACACCGAAAAATGCAAAATTTCAATAAACCAAACGGCCGGAAGAAAAAAAAAATCGTTTCGGATTATTATACCGTCTGTTTGGTTCCCGAGAAAATAAAACTGTTACAGAAAATAAAAAGCTCGTGCGCAACGGAAAACGGCCGCGAGTAGTGGTGTGAAGACGAGTGAAGAGCGTGAATTCAGGAAACTGAGATCAAGACTCGTACTTGTCATGGTTTTCTCACACAAATTCTCGGGAACCGAACAGACCGCAAGGAAAATTCAAGAGGCCGACTCGTAACGAGAGAACGGGAGATCCGAGAGGGAAGGCGAGAGCTCACCTTTCCGGTGAGAGCCCGGCGACGGGGGTCCGTTGGATAGAGGAGAACGGCGAAATGGTTTTAAACGTTGGGAGGTGAGAGAGAGAGAGAGAGAGAGAGAGAGGTGCTGCGCTGTGTGTTACAAACTTGCAATAAAGAACGAGATAAAGATCGGAATGTTATATAAAAAAATTAAGTAAGTTTTTAGAGAGAGAAGATGGAGAGGAGAGAGAGAGAGGATTGGGGTCTTTGTGAGTTTTTTTTTTTTTTTTTCTACCGCGGTTCGATTATTTTAACTATTGGGTTGGGTTTTTATTTTGGATAGCGTTGAGAATTCGAACTCTTAAATGACCATAATGCCCCTGGTTACTGGTTAGTACTGTTTTTTTTTATTTTTTATTTTCACATGTTTTAATGTTGTGGATAAGGATATATACACTTTTCAAATCTACAATTTATTATGAAAAGAATAAATCACACAACATTTAAAGCACAAAAATCCGCCATATCTTATCTTTATTTTATTTTCGTTATGGGATTTGTACCTTGTTGAAAATGAGAGTGGAGCCACACAACAACCCATTATCTAAACGAGCTAAATAAGGAAAAATATAATTGGAACATAATTTTATCTTATTATTATTTTCAAATATTTTTCGCATATTTTTTTGTATGTTCATAATTGACTTGTAAGTTTAAAAACATTACCTCTTCACTTGAGATCTTAAGATCGATTATCTCCTCATTAATATTATTTGTATATATAAAAAATTTGTCACATTTGTTTAACTCATTATGTGACTACGGATAGACAACTACCATTAAGGCAATTGTGACATCCCACATCGCCTAGGGGAGTAATCCTTAAATGTATATTCTCATCCCTACCTAGCACGAGGCCTTTTGGGAGCTCACTGGCTTCGGGTTCCGTAGGAACTCCGAAGTTAAGCGAGAGAGGGGCTAGAGCAATCCCAGGATGGGTGACCTCCTGGGAAGTTGCTCGTGAGTTCCTAGAAACAAAACCGTGAGGGCGTGGTCGGGGCCCAAAGCGGACAATATCGTGCTACGATGGTGGAGCGGGCCCGGGAAGTGGTTGCGCCCGGGCCGGGATGTGACAGCAATGACTTCAGTAAAGACAAAAGAAAATTTGAAAAATAAAATCAATGAATTGATCAAAAGTTTTCCTTTTATCCAAAGTAGTAAAAAACTAGATTTTAACTCTTATATAAGATGAAGTTTAGAAAAATGTCTTATACAAGATTAAAATTTTATTTTAGTCCCTAAACTCTATTTAATGCCAACGTTTGTATTCAATTTCTTTCCTTTTTATTTATAATTTTATGGTGTTCATAAATTAAATTTTATGAAGATATTATAAATTCTAATTCTAATTATGGTAAGTATCTTATATAAGAAACAATTTTCGTAGAGATTTTTCGGTACACTTATATTTTCAATATTTTCTTATGTGACACTAATTCATTTCAATATATTTAGGTACAAACATTTCAGTACACTAGATTAGTATAATATGTTTAGGTACAAATATTTCGGTACACTAGATTAGTATAATATATTTAGGTACATACATTTCGGTACACTAGTTTGGTATAATATATTTAGATACCAACATTTCAGTACACTAGTTTAGTTACGAACTTTTTAGTACACTTATGTTTTTACATATTTTCTTATGTGCTACTAATTCACTACAATATATTTAGGTATGGACATATCAGTACGCTATTTTAGTAAAATATATTATGATACAGACGTTTAGGTACACTAATTAGATAAAGTTAAACAAAATTAATGAATTAAAATGTGTATACAAATAAATTTAAAATTTAATGTAATGGCATTAAATAAGATATCTATTTTTGTTTTATAATATAAATTAGAATTAACCACGCATTAGAGAACTAAAATCAATATTCAATCTAACATCAGGTTTTTATTAAATTTTAATATTCTTCAATGATTAAAATTCAAAAACCCTAATAGTAAATTCATTAAAAAAACTCCAACAATAAAACTAACAAACCAAAACAGACAAAATTCGTACAAAAATTGAAAGTCCATGTCACCGAAACTCAATGAACCAAATCCTAAGGTCTCGTTTGGCAGTTCGGACTGTACTGACTATTTCTGTTGGATAGGATAAATAGCCATCGGATAGTATTGAAAATTAGTCGGGCGTTTGGTGCAGTATCAGACTAATGACTGTATTATTTATACTGTGTTTATTATACCAGATATGAGGAAACAAATTTAAAATAAAATTTATAAAAAAAAACTAAAATCATCTCTGTTTTCCCAGACATTGATTCAGCACCAATCTCCAA
Organism: Crataegus laevigata; assembly: GCA_963580275.1. Taxonomy (NCBI): domain Eukaryota; kingdom Viridiplantae; phylum Streptophyta; class Magnoliopsida; order Rosales; family Rosaceae; genus Crataegus; species Crataegus laevigata. The sequence goes on from OY756940.1 coordinate 6,164,562, forward strand.
TGCTCAAAAGGCAGTGAGGGAAAGAAAAAAAAAAGTTGACATCCTAGGCTTTGTTTGTAGGGGTCGGAGATGCAGCGGCGGAGAAGAATGAGGGAGATCCGGTAGCCAGAAGAAGTTGCAGGGAGAGAAGAGTCTTGTTCTGGGTGGTTGGATGGAGCCTCCTGGTGGTGGTGGTTCATGGTGCCCGACGAAGGAATTGGGTTTTGGGATTTGTGGGAATGAGGGGGAAGAACAGAGGGAGGAGAAACGAAGAAGAAGATGTTCATCTCAGTCGACGCCGGTGGTGGTCACTGCCAGCCAATCGCCATGAGCACCATCAGGATCGCAGCCACTCAAAGGAAAGGGAATCAGACTAATAATCCACTCCTTTTGGAATGGTTTATTAAGAAGGTGTACACCCGACTATCATATCCGACTGCATAAATTAATCTGGTGACTATTTAGTATGAGAGGACACCAAACAACCGGGTCATGATTATAGTCCTATCCGATCCCTTATACGCTGTGCCAAACATGGCCGAGTCTTGAAGCAGTGCCGCCATTAAACTTGTCGCATTTAGCCCGTAAATAATAAGATTTAAAGTTGTCACTTGTTGATTTGTTGGTTGCCCTCCTTCAAATTCAAGCCAATATACCACCCTATTAAAATGTAGACATATCATAGATGTAGATTGGTTTCACGTTTTCACTAGGTTTAATTTTATGAAAAACTAATGAAAATAACTTAAAATTTTAAGTTTTAACGATAAGGACAAAATAAATAATAATGTGAATAGTATTAGGTTTGACTTTTTAGTGTAAAAATATGATTTTTCGTTAAAGTGAATAGTATTACAGACTTTTCGTTAAAACTCTCCTAAATTTATGTAGTCAAATTTGTCTTCCATAATAATAAATGACCAATTCAAGGCAACCTTAATTTAACCAAAGTTAAAATATTTGGTGAGTGTCGCTGAGTAGGTAGGGCAAAATATTATTATTCATTATCCTAAAGGTAAGGCAAAGTGTGTGCGGAAATTGTATTGCTCTCGAAGTCATCAAAACCTAAAGGGATATCTTAATTAACCTAAACACCCACGATTAAGCCTCTTTTTAGAGTGAAAACTGAAAAGCAGTTCCACAATGTATTAATTAACATTATCCTCCAATAGTGTAATTTAATCTTTTTCTAATCACGTACCAACTTTTTATACTAATTGTTTAGATTTAATCGAGTAGAAAGTTTAGGTCAAATGTCCTTTATTTGTGTATTAAATTGACGGCTTCATCCAATTGTATCGTTATCCTTAAAAATGTTATAAAATTTTTAAATTATTAAGATATTGAATTAGTAATTGATTAAGACACGAACCCACTACTCCGTATTTTCTTTGTTCTGTGGACGCCACAATTGACTGGGTCGTGATAATCTAAACTTTTTGCAATGTTCAATTAACCTTGAGAGATTCATGTACTTTATCTCGTAACAGATTAACTAACAATAGAATAATTTATGTCACTTATATTACCGTTTAGTGGTATACTTTTTAAGGCTAAATGATAGTATTTTATTAAATTAGGGGCAAGTGGAAATAGGGACCAAGGCGGTCCTGGAACCACCCAAATTTAGAAAATATACATGTGAAGATCTTTCGAGGACCCTCTAAATGTTTGATACAAGTCTCTTTTGTGCTTACTAAATATTGATGTAATATATGATAGGTAGATATCGACATGTTGCATTAACAGCACTCAACAAGTTTTCTCTATATGTGACATCCCATATCGCCCAAGGAAGTGATCCTTAAATGTATATTCACATCCCTACCTAGCACGAGTCCTTTTGGGAGCTCACTGGCTTCGGGTTCTGTAGGAACTCCGAAGTTAAGCGAGAAGGGGGTTAGAGCACTCCCATGATGAGTGACCTACTGGGAAGTTGCTCGTGAGTTCCCAGAAACAAAACCGTGAGGGCGTGGTCGGGGCCCAAAGCGGACAATATCGTGCTACAGTGGTGGAGCGGGCCAGGGATGTGGTGGACCCTAGGCCGGGATGTGACAATCCACTCCCTTTAGGGGCCCGACGTCCTCATCGGCACACCACGACCAGGGTTTGGCTGTGATACCAATTGTCACATCCCGAGCAACTTCCGAGTGGATCACCCATAATGGGAGTGCTATAGCCCCTTTCTCGCTTAACTTCGGAGTTCATACGGAACCCAAAGCCAGTGAGCTCCCAAAAGGCCTCGTGCTAGGTAGGGATGAGAATATACATTTAATGATCACTCCCCTGGGCGATGTGGAATGTCACACTATATGACTCATAATATTGCTTTGGTATAAGCCGATATCTGTTAGCATGTGCATAACAAGTCCACTCCACCAAGTGAATAAACTAATTTTTTTTTGCTCGCTTTGTGCTCTGTTTATATATATATATAACTTGTATCTAACACAAAGACCCCAAGGTTTAAACATTAAAATCTTCTACCTAAACATCTTGCATAATATTGAGGAAAGTGAGAGGTCATAAATTAAATATGAAGAATGACGAGTTTGCAATCAATTTATTTATCCATATTTCTTAGTGTAAATATATCGTTGTATATAAAAAAAATTCGACAAAAAACAACAAAACAATAGCATCATCAATATTATACAATAGTATTTTACCACAATGACGGTAAACAACCATGCATATATACATAATGCGAGTTTGATTCAAACCGATTCCCCTCTATATAACAATTAATTATTTAACTCACTAACGTTATTACTCTACACTTTAGTAATAAAATACAAAATATAATGATAATAAGAAGGTTTTCAAGCCAAAATGATTCATGAGATTGACATATCTCCTCACTTTGGTTTTTGATAATGAAAATTTATAAAAGTGGTGCATCAGTTTGTCCACTGTAAATCATTTTGGTCATTCCATTTGAATTTGTCAATATTTTCGTTAAATTATCACGTGAATGACCACACGACTACCTTTTAAAGTTTTTTTTTGTCAAATCAACCACTTCACTTAACTAAAATACTGTCAAATTTTTACAAAAAGACTAAACTAATATTACGGTCCACAACTGAAACACCAATTTTATTGGTTTTCATTATCGGGGATTAAAATGAAGAGTTTTGCCAATGTGAGAGAACATTTGTCTAATGGAAATCCAAATAAACAAAAACGAATTAAATATTATTTTTAACTTTTTATAACGGGAAACAAATAGGAATATCCTAAGTTGCCAATGAGATGCGATTTTTGCTACAGAACGGTTGGGGGGACAAATATAACCTTCCGGATAGATACCACCAATAATTAATTAACAAAAAAATAAAATGTTAAAATGTGGACCAAAAAATGAGCTGTACGTTAATAAATAAATGACAGCTGGGTCTGCTAAGGTTCGCGACTTCGCGTTGCCGTTCCCCAAAAAAATAAGAAAACCCTCAACTCTGAGACGTCAAGTCGTTTTTACAATTATTTTTGTTTTTTGGTTTTTATTTTAACTTTATATGTTTTTGGCGTTTTTATGTTTGAAAAGCTAATCGACATATCGATGTTGGAGAGGATTTTTCAAAGAGTCGGGAAGCGGATCCGCAGTGGCGGATTTTGAAAATATTAAAATAAATTACATTGTGCGTCTTCAAATGCTATTACAACTTTATACAATATTTTTTAAATATTTTAATTTTATTAATTATTTACTATTTTATTTTAATGTCGTACATTCGTCACAATTTTTGTTAAATTTTTTGTTATCTGCTTATGTCGACGCCGTGGGCTCCACAATATATGTGCCGCGTGTATAAAAGTACAAAAAAAGGGAATTGGATCCTCTCCGGATCCCCTCTATGGGATCCTAGGGATCAAGGCTTTTGGGCCGTTCATTAAAAATCGTGCGGCTAAAATTAAATGATTTTTATATTTTTAAAAATAAAGCAGTTTCGTTTTGCGTAAAAAGCATTTAATTGTAACCGCACGATTTTTGATGAATGGTCCACGGGACTTGATCCCTAGGATCCCATGAAGGGGATCCGGAGAGGATCCAAGTCCCAAAAAAAGAAGTTCCATTTAGAAAATGTGGTTAAAATAATTTGATTTTAAAACTAAAAAAAAATGAAAAAAGAGATGCACAGCACAACTGTATCTTCATCACCGACACTCCTCACCGCCGAATCCCAGATCAACAACCAAAACCATTCTCCAACTTGCCCAATACATTCAGAACCTCGAAATCGTCGCGACTTAATACCGCCGAGTTGTTCTTCAACGGAGATCTGACCCAAAAAGCTCTCAACCCACCTGAAAAAGCCCCATATTTTGTGTCCGTTTGGATCTCGAGCCGGAAATTGGGGAAGACGAGGGGGATCGGGTCGGGTTCGGGCGAGGGAGAGATCTGAGGTTCCCAGAAAAGTCGTTGCGGCAGAGGACGAGGTTTATGTATGCTCTGAGAAATGAACCATTCGAGTGGGAATAGAGCGATGAGATGGGTCGCCGGAGAGCTGGTTATCTGTGAGACACAGGTGGTTTAGTTGTTTGAGGTTAAGAATTTGAGGTGGAATTTTGTCGCATAGTCGGTTGGAGGAGAGGTCCAGCACGGCGAGATTGGAGAAGGAGAAGGGGGAGGGAGGGATGGGGCCTTTGGGAGAAAATGACGGGATGAAGAGCGCAGGGACTCGGCATCATACACCGCCGCCGCCCTCCCATTTGCTTTCGGGGAAGGATGGACAGAAAGCTTTGAGGAGTCCATATATGCCTCTGCGCCTGCAAAAAGAAAAAGTGAAGGAAGATACATCAACTGCCAAAGCCAAGGCAAAAGGGTTTTGTTTGTTGGGCTTTAGAAATTTGGATTTAGGGTGGGGAAAGATGTTAGAAAACCAGACTGCAGCCGTGCGGGGGAGGGGGCGATGGTGGTTTGGAGGGGGAATATTTTTGGATATTTGATTAGGTTTTGTTTTTATTTTGGTTTGGTTTTATTAAACACTTAAATATTATTTATTTATCTACATGGCAAAATTGACTTCCAGATCAGCAAAAATATGGGATCCACAATTGCCACACCATTACTTAACAGTTTGATTAACGGATGTATAAATTTGTAACTAAATTACAAATAGATGTATTTGATTGAAATGTTTTAAAGATAATGTATGAGATTACAATTGTACTCAAATTTAAAAGGATAAAGTGTAATTAAAGAGTCACGTATAAAAGTTAGTAAGTACTTTTTACATATATAATAAATTAAAAAAATAAATTGTAGTTTTACATTCATAATTTATAGAATAAATAATGATGCAAATTACAATTATTCACAATACATTTTTCATATTTTGAAAATGCTGTATTATAATTTCATTTTCAATGGAAGAAAAAACATTGCTCTCGATATAAATCATCATGATATCACTCAAATATTGATCTCTCATTCGGTTACAATGAATTTTCACAATTTTCATAACGGAAAATGTTCTCTCTATTTAAGCAATAGCAACCAGTAGAATCAAAGTCAATATATTAGCAATACACATAATATACTCTATTCCTTCCCGCATTCACCATTTTTTTTGCAAGACTACCAATTTCTTTCAATTAATAAAATTCACTATTTAAAAGCATATTGGTCAACTCAACCCACTTGTTCCATAATAAATATGTCAATAAACATCTAGCGATTAAATATCATAATATAAATAATTTAATATATATAAAAAATAACTATTTATATTATAATATTTTAAATAACAAGCCGTATTTTCGACCCACTAAAAATTTATGTGAGGCTGGGCCAGCTCGATAAAAGCCTAACTCGGCGAGCGTGACCCAATGCGCCCCACTTTCATATCTGGCATTTAGGATAAGGTTGAATGGAACACTTGACCCACACTTAAATCAAATTACCATAACCCCTTTCACTTTTTTATCAACATTGCCCCTTTATAGGGTTTTTTTATTTTTTTTATTTTTAACTTTCAATTGATTGTATGTTTATTATTAAGAATATGTATGCAAAGTTTGACATTTTATTCCCTCAATCTCTAATTCAGATGCTCAACAGGGAAGTTACCTAAGATGATACATTGGATTGTTTTTAATTTGATATTAGGGGTGTGATATCCACACACCCTATTTTACTTCTCACACACCTTTTTAATTTTCGACCATTGGATTGGATGAATTGAAGAAGATCATCGGATAGAAATTATCAAGGAGTGTGTGAGAAGTAAAATAGGGTGTGTTGATAGCACACTCCTGATATTAATACCTTAGTTTCTCAACTAGGGGAGGTGAAGTTTCTCTGTTTATTCAGCGGAGTGCCAACATTGTTGCGCACTCGGTGACTTTACATAGTGCCTTGCATGGTGGTTCTTTCCTGTGGAATGCTTTTGACTCATAATTTATTTCTAATATTCTCATTTAAGATGTAAACATTTTAATTAGAATTTAATAAATACCATTTAACAACAAAAAAAAAAGGAATGATTGTGTATCAATTTTTTTATTTCAAGTAAACATCATAACACCGGAGATTTTGCATGCAATGAGATACATAAATATTCATATAATAAGTAATTACATTTGAGTTATTGTCTTTCTAATATAATTAGTTTTATGGGCCACTTAGTACTACGGCCTGATAGTATTTACATTCACTTAGAAGTGAGAAGTTTTAGATTCGAATTTCGTGGATGATGAATTCAGTAAAAAAATTAGGTTACCTATTGTGTAGCTTAATCAAACTCCCCCTTACCTTAAAAATAAATAAATATATATATATATACATATATATAATTAGTTTTATGTGATATATACAGCAATAAATGTTTCTATTTTTTGACGTTTCCATTTAGAACATAGAAAAGGACTTTGATGCGCTTGTATTTTTGTATGAGCAAACATGTGGTACCGTTAAATAGCATGAGCTAAAATTTAGAAACTTGTTTAAAACGATGATTTTGGAATGTGCACACGTGTTAGATCACTTGTGATCTTGATAATAATTTTATCTTTTGGTACTCAGATTCATTTTGCTTTTTAACTACAAAAGTTTTTACATAAAAAACACGTAATGTAATGAGCGATATAGACAGATAAGGACACCTGATCTTTATCTGTAATTGCACCACATCATCAAATTCCAGTGTCTTAAAAGGCTACCAAATACTTCCCTTTCAGGGTAAATTTGGAAAAGAAAATGTTATAGAATGTCGTTTCGGAGGTTGCTTCACACAATTTTAACTACTTTTGGTAAAATATCCCCCAAAAACAATGGCATGCATGTAATTATACCCAAGACGAGGTGCTGTTGTTTTAGTTGCCTAGCCCCGTTGATCAAAATCAAAGTGGATAAAATCAAGCAGACAAGGATTTCCTCCAACTTCCCCCCCCCCCCCCACCCACTGCCCGAGTACGAATCCAACGACACGTGGAGCACTAAAAAACCGTCCCCAGCTGGGGGCCACCACAACGACCTAACCCCGCGCGGGACCCGCGGCCACCGCGGCCACCACCATCCGGAGGCAGCCGTCCACGTCGGCCAACCTCCCCCGAACCGACAGGGAGCACACGCTCGTGACACGCGTATGTCACGTGACCTCTAAGTCAAACAAGTGGAGGTTTCCGTGGGCCCGGGTTTATCCAGACGCCGCGTTTCGTGGGGAGTTTAAAAGAACGGGGTTCGGCTTGGTGGGGGCCCGGAGCTTCGCTCCTAATCCGAAACCACAATGGGCCGTGGGACCCACCGGCCAGGTCTACCTCCCCGATGTTGAATGTTCCAGACGTGTCTTTCACGCTATCGGATTCCAAAACCCTAAATAAATAATCCCCCCAATTTTTTTTTTTATAAATACTTACTTTAAAAAAATATATATTTGTATTTCTTGGCGTGGATGGTAGAGAGAGAAGTTGCGTCTAGGCTCTTTTTTTTATTGTCTGCAGCAGGGCCACCATTGTTGGCCATTCTCCCTTCGTCGTGCATGTAAGGCCTCGTTTGGCAGGTCGGACTGTTCTGACTATTTCTGTCGGATAGGATAAATAGTCACCGGATAGTACTGACTAAATTAGTCGGGCGTTTGGTGCACTATCGGATTATTGACCGTATTATTTATACTGTGTTTGGTATTATACCGGATAAGAGAAATCAAACTTAAAATAAAATTAAAAAAAAAGTGAAATCATCTTTTTTTTTCGCAGATCTTCTCCACCGCATAGCCCCCAAACGCCCTCACTCCCTTCTCCGATTCTCCTTACCAGTTCAAGCAAATCTTCCCCCTCTATACAGAAGAAGCGGATTGTCGGTGCTGGCATCGATGGCCAGTGAGAACGGCAGTTACCCATAGCAAACTGCAGATTATCAACACTTCCCAAATTTAACGTACAGGAGATTCCTAGTGAGAACGAAATTTACCTGAAGTAATGATATGAACTGGAGATTCCCAGTGACTCTATAATACCTGATTTCTCAAATTTAATCCATAATTTTATTTTCAATTTATCGAGAGGTTGCATTGGATTGTCGATATCGTCGAACGGTGCTGCGGCGATGTTGGGCAGTAGGTGAATGCAGGCAATTCTGGTGCTTCGACGACGTGGGTTTCAGTCGGATCTAGTTCAAATCCAGGATCGATGGCACGCAAACCCGTGTGGGTCCCGCGATGAGGAACTGAAGAGAAGGGAAAGAGGCAGAGAAGAAGAAAGGAGAAAGAGAAGAAGAAATGAGGAGGAAGAAGAACCTGGGATTGACGACTGAGCGATTTGGTGAGTGGGTTTGAGGAGAGAGAGAAGAAGAAAGGAGAAGGAGGAAGAAGAACGATGGCAACGGAAGTGAGAACGATGCGCCAGACCGATGGAGCGAGGACACGGACCCGACTAAATAATACAGAGATTTCTGGAAGGATAAATAAGCGGGCAGACACCAGATAAAAGATGTGGGCCCAGTTTAAGTAATACGGGTACTATTTAGTACATAGTTGCACCAAACACCCGAGTCCGTATTACTTATCCTATCCGAATCCTTATACGGACGGCCAAACGAGGCCTAAGTATTTAAAAGGACAGTGGTTGGGCTACCACTTGCCCTTCGTTTAATGGACTGGGTTTTTTTCATCTAGACGATAATATTGTTGCCCTTACTTTAGCCTTTAACACAATATATATTTAATTTTATCAAATTTTCGATGTATTGTATTCTTCAAAAACTTCTATACAACTCTCCAAAGAGGGCACAGACCCACCTACAATTTCAAATGCCTTGGTTTTTAATTTCGCCCAACTGAAAGGAAATACCCTTAAAAAATAGTTTCCAAGGGCTTCTAGCCAACATCAGTAACTGGCACTTAAAAAGTGCAATGTGAACAGGCCTGCTTATCAATGGCCCACTTATTGGCCCAACACATGCATTGTTGAGTGTCATCAATTGTACAAGTATACGTCTATTTCTGATCCCTAGTTCATGTTTAGGGTAATGACGGTCTTTCACGTCCCCACTAATTGTGTATGGTAATGCGAGGAGGGAAGCTTTAGCATTAGGTGCGGCGTCTTAGTATTCTATAATTTCCTTGCACTACCCTTTTCTAGTATTTGCTGTTGGCTGTTTGCCTTGTGTAGGCCATCTTGTAAAACTTTGGCATTTTTACAAGATTAGCATCCCGCATATCTGGGTGTAGCCAAATTGACTAGAACACTATGCTCTCCACTCTACACCCAAGTTCGAACCCTTATTGTACTAGTTCAAATTATATTAGAATCTCGCTCGAACAAAACAAAAGAGATTATGCTGAACAATTTCTTTATCTGAGACCCCAAAAAAAAAAAAAAAAAAAAACACCAATTCATCCTATCACGTCACAAAACCAAAATGGAGGATGATGACCAAGACCCTGCACCAAGAAAATGACTGAATTTCTGGATATCCTTTGGAGCCTGTCGCGTTACAAGATGTACAATTTGCCCTATAAATTCGTCGTGTAATCCGAATCATACATGGTAAATCATCCCTACCTCCAGCGCGGACGCGTGCGGTACACTGAGTGCATAACTGGATGTCCTGCTATTCCTTCTCAAGAATTCATATCCGTAGTTGATTGCAAACCTTGTCATGAAACTAGATCCTTTCTTTGCATTCGTGTATGTGTTCCCAACTATGTACACTACTCCAGCTTCCCGAGCTTCCATTAGCTCCTGCAGTTCCTCCCTTGTGCCCGTGTTTATCTTTGGACTCTCCGGAACAATGAATCTTACCTTCTTCCTTCGTTGAGCCACTGGCGGAGATCTTATTTCTATCTGCCCTGATGGGCTCATTTCCACGTTGATGTCCTCGCTCATCTGAATCCCATCTGCATGAGTGGAGCGTGTGCCAACTACCGTCATTTTATCATCTTCCTCGCCCGCATCTTCAACTGCAACGGTGAATTCAGTGCTTCCTGAGCGTATGAACTCTGCTATGCTGCACATAAGATCATTCTCAAACTCCATGTCGTCTTTGTGAACATCGCGATATCCATATCTCACAATGCACCTATAGAGCCGATACTCTTTTGGGCCAATTTGACCCACCAGAAACCGTTCCTCGGGTCTAACATGGGGGACTGGGACAGATTTGATGCAGAGGAAAACTAGGACCTGGTGGAAGGCAGGAAGGTTGGTGACAAAGTGGGAGAAGATTGCCGGAATTCCAGATACAAGATCGGTGTGTATGAGGCCAATCCCGCGGACTCGTACAATGCCAAGGCTGGGACCAAGGCTAAGCAGCCAGTTGATGGAGACCTTGTTTTGGACTTCAAACTCGTACTTTTTAATCGTGCCATAGTGCCAAACATACATGACGAAGAAAAAACAGAGAGCAAGAGCAACGGGAACCCAGGCTCCTTCATGAAACTTTACAAGAGAAGCTGAGAAGTAAAGAGCTTCAATTGTGCCGAAAAAGACCACGAAGCCAATTGCAACAAAGACACTCTGCTGCCAGCATAGGACAATAACTAGGGACATTAAGCACGTGGTGACCAGCATCACCGAGATTACTGCAAAACCTGTTCGACATGAAGCTTTAGGTTAAGTAACTTCCACACGAAAGCATCAACATATAGGGATAGCTAAAAGTTAAAATCTAGCCGATAGATGCAGAAGTATTAGAACGATGTCATACCTGAAGCATTACCCATGCGCTTTGTGTCTCTAAAACCAATAGTAACAGCCAAACACAAGACCATCAAGATCCAATTGATTTCCGGGATATAAACTTGACCATGGATTTTGGATGATGTATGGACTATTTTGACTCTTGGGAAGCAATCCAGAGCAGAACATTGCTTGATGATTGAGAAAGTTCCAGTGATGATAGCCTGGCTTCCTACTACGGCAGCAAGTACAGCTATTACCAGAACGGGCCATCTCAATTTTTCTGAGGAGTGGCGGGGTTTGCTAGATTAGCTAAGAAGTTGAATATTTTTCAAATCTAGAAACTTCCTGCTAAACAAGTGAAGATGTCTACCTGGTACAGATGGGTAAAATCCAATCTGAGAATTTTTCCCAACATTGTGATGTGAAGATATATAGGCGGCTTGTCCCATATACGCTAGAACCAAAGCTGGATAAACCAAAGAGGTGAAAGCTATCTGCAAAAACGTGAATATTTATCAGGCAAAGTAATCGTTTTGCGAATTGTACCAGGCTGAATAAGTGCAGACTCTGTGATAAAGTTTTACTACTGAAGTGCCGAACCACATTTATACACTCATTATCAATACTGCCATATGAACTCTTTTCGGATACTATAACAAGCCGTGCAAAAATAATATACCTGAATGGACAATTGTGTAAAGTGTCCAAGATCAGCAAACATGGCTTCTGAACCTGGAGAAGTTGTGTATTAGAGAAACAGGCAAACCACTTTGCTTCCGAGGAAATATATACGTGAGTCAATCCTATACATGCATACTTACCTGTTATACACAACAGAATTCCGCCGAGGGACATCCAGCCCCCTTTCTGAGTTTTCTTTAAAAATTTGTACATATAGTATGGAGAAAGTGCTTTGTACACACTCGGATTGAAGTGAAGTATATTATAAACACCGATCGCACTGATGCATAGAAGCCATATCAGAACTATAGGAGCAAATAAGAACCCGACCCTGTGAGTTCCATAATGTTGAAGTGCAAACAGGCCTATCAAAATGATGCATGCAATTGGAACTTCTACATCTGCATAAAGATTATCAAAATTTCAAGAGGAAGTATAAGGCAAAGCATTGATCTTTATACACCAGAGTGAAATCAAACTGTCCACTCAATTACACAACGAGATTTATGGAGGCCGACAATTAAGGAAAAAAAAACCTTATCACGTTAAGGACCAACAATACCAGACAACCAAAGTAAGGATAAGTCACAATTAACTTCAAGTACAAGGAAATTATGATTAGTAAAAGATGAGATGCACCGTGGAATTCCGCAAAGAGGAAAGCAGCCGGTGTATTAAGGTGCAAAACTCGGTTATTCAATTTCATTCTTATGAATCCGACGAAACAAGTTTGAACAAACTGGACCAATTTATGGCTTCAATTCCAAAAACTCCGAAGAAAAAAAGTTCACTAAATAAGAAATCTCTACGTGTATCGAAGCTCATAACAAACTGCTAAAGCTCCAAAAGTGATTGTGCTGTAAAAAGTTTTCTTACATTTGTGATGCTTTTCAGACATGGAAAGCTCAAGCCCTGAAACTGCAGAAAAAACTGCACCGATTTAAAGCAAAATTCCAGTTAGTCTGTAAATAAAAACACACAAAATTCCAACTTTCACTCCAAAAAAACTCAAAAGCAATAAATTAAAAGGAAAACTGGCTAGACATGATCAGAAGTCAAATCCTAATTGTAGAATTGGTCAAAATTAAACATCCACGAAATATCAATTGACGTTATAGCGATCAGATATCGATGACATACTGTAAAGCTTATCCTTTTAGCAATTTGTATTTGAAAAATGATCATTTTGGCCAATTTTCCAAATTAAAACCCAAAATTACCAGAAAGAGCTGGCGTGAGAACACCGTCACCAATCACCATGCAAGTTCCAATCAAAGCAAGAACAAGCAAAACTCTCTGCAGCACCTTGTGCCTCTCCAGAGTTGACTTCAACCTCGACCCGAAGCTCGAGTGCAGCGCCGTCCCCTCTCTTTCCTTCTTGTAATCAGAAAGCTCCTCGTCGGCAGACTGGCTGTTGGGCAGCGAGCTGACTCGGGCGTGTCGACACAGCAGCGAGTACAAGGCGAATGTTCCTCCTTCGCCATTGTCGTCTGCTTTGAGCACAATAAACACGTACTTGAGAAGGGGGATGAGGGTGAGAGTCCAGAATACGAAGGACAAGACGCCGAAGATTTCTTCATTGGTCTCTGAGTGCTCGATATCTTCAGCAAATGTACTTTTGTAAACGTACAGAGGCGAAGTACTCAAATCGCCATAGACGACGCCGAGGCTCTGATAAGCCAGAGTCAGAATTGTCCTCCATGATTGTTTCTGCAACACAAGAAAACAGCAATTTGATCACAAAACTCAATCGGGTTTTCATCATTGCGAAGAAAAAGTATGAAATCAAAGACAAAGACTGCACCTTTATATGGTTTTGATAAACCCCAGTTTCCTGATCCATGGCGGGTGGACTCAGTGGTCGAGCAGAGCCATTTTTTGCTTCAGATTGGAGAGAGAGAACGAAACCCATTTAGCAAAAACAGCCCCCCCAAGTTATATGCAGAGAAAAGTCACATTCTTTTGGTGTTCATTAAATTGCAAAAAGATGAAATGGATTGTTTAACTTATTTACTCAGCGACTTTCTGAATCTCTGAAAAAGAAACCCACAAAAACAGAAGAAAAACTCAGCAAAAAAAACAAAGGTTCTGCAGAAAACGCCTCCCCAGAAAAGGCTTTCGGAAAAACTGAAAACAAAAGGAGCGTTACAGGAACACGAAATTGGTTTGTAATAAACCTGCAGGGCGAGAGAGAAAGATTGTTTCTTTTGATAAAATAACAGTTTACAGATATAAAAATTAAAGAGGGAAATGTAGACGGCAGGTTAACAACCAGAAATTGGAGAACATAAACACGAAATGCCAAAAGACGGTGGTGCCTTCTTTCTACTCAGTAGTCACTTCTGTAAATAAATAAATAAATAATTAGAATATCTGGCTCTAAGCTTCTCTTTGAGAGCAGGGGGGGAGAGAGAGAGAGAGAGAGAGAGAGAGAGAGAGAGAGAGAGAGAGATTTGTTTTGTATTGTAGTGGGTGGAATTTTTGCGTTGGGGCTTTTATATGGATTAACCGGAAAGTGGAGAGTAAATTGAAAACCACTCGGTGGCTGTTGAGAATGAGTGAGTGGTGAAGTGGGAATTTCTTCCGATTTCCGGCAGCCAAATTAGAAATTGCAATGGAGTTTTTTTTTTTTTTTTTTTTTCCAAATCTAATGCGTTTTTTTATTATTTAAATTTTAGGTGGTTTGACTAAGAAATGGCAATGTGATTGTTATTGAATAAGTTTAAATTTTGATATTTTTGTCTATTTACTTTACAAATTTTAAAAATAAAATTCATCCAACACTAATAAAGAAGGTTGTAACTTGTAAGTTTCACCATTTGTTTTATAATGATGAGCAAAACTATAAAATTAAGTTCGAATATGATTTTTTTAATCTATATTTTCTTAAAAGTAACGTTCATTAAAGAGAAGCAAAGGTAATAATGGGACCAATATAGAGAAAGGCAAACAACCCAGAACAGAATGCAAATACATAAAGGTCTCGTTCAAGGATCCAGATTGTCTGTCTTCCTTTTATCATACATTTTTCATTCTCTTCTATTTGTACGGTCACGGTTAAGCCACATCAATATTTTATATTAATTTTTTTATAGAGATAATAAGACAAAAAGTAATAGGAATATAAAATATTGACGTGACTTAATAAGAGAGGATGAGAAAGATATGATAAAAGGAGGGCAGACAATATGCCTCCCTTGTTCAATAAGCAAAAAGAGAAAAATAAAGGAAACTCTCTAATTTCGTCATTCTAACGTACAGAACGTTTGTTGCCGCCACCAATGCAAGCACAGTGGAGAAAACAACGGAGTGTCAATTTGATCAAGGCATCGCAATACAAAATTTACAAACCCACAACTAAGAGTACATCCCAGCCAAATTTTGTCACCAAAGCGCCGAATCAAGATATAGCCACCGGATCCAAAAACCTTCACTGCCCTGTGCAAATATATGCAAACACGGGAATATATGGAAAGGGAGTGAAACTAAGGGGGAATGCGACCAATGGCGGAGCTATAAAATTTTCATCAAGTGGGCTAGGTTAAAGATTTAAATATTTATAAACAAAGAAACTTAATACTGTATTTTTCAGAGTATACTCTAACTTAAGAAAATTTCACAAGGTGAGCCGAAAATTTTCATTATTAAACTAATACGTGTTAAAATTCAAACAAATCCAAACTCGTAAATGTACAAGAAGCGATGAGAAAAAGAATGTAACAAAAAGAGATGGTTTGTAAACTGTATTATATAATTTTATATGACTAAACCAAGAGAATTAAGATTAGTGATTAAATATATAATAGGCTACATTCGAAAATCAATAAAAATTACATGTAAAATATTAGGGCCTGTTTGGTATCTTATTTGAAATTTTTTATCATTTCTCAAAACATTTTTTAAGAACATTTCTTGAAAACAATTTTCTTTATGACTCAAAAACTTGATTGGTTTGTGATTTAAATTTTTTAAATCTTACGACTTAAACTTGATTGGATTGGAGTAGAGACGAAAAAAAATAAAAAAAAAGGAGAAAGAAAGTAGAAGAGATATATATTTGGAGTGAGGGGAGGAGGGAGAGAAAAGAAATGAGTAATTTTAAGTTTAAAAACTCTAAAAACTCACTTTTTCTGTTTTTAAGGAATATACTATATTTTTGAGTTAGTCTTGAGTTCAGTTTTTAAAAATAGTCATACCAAACAAGTTTTTAAGATCTAAAACTTGAAAACTGTTTTTGAGTTTAAAAAGTTGGATTCAAGTACACTACCAAACAAGCCCTTAATTTTTTACGGAAAGCTACCTAAGCTATAGCCCAATGTAGCCCTTAACATGACTATGCCATTAAATGTGACTTTGCCCGAAGTCGCAGAACGCTTGGCCTCAAGGGAAAGTTCACATGCCGGTCGTGGGAGGCTAAGTGGAGTAAGGAAATGGATTTGGCATCTATCTTTGGTTCGTCGTTTGTGGGTTTGGAAAGGGACGACAAGAAGATGGGAAATGTGGCGAAGAACGTTGGAAATAAATGCCACCGACTCTGAAACCGCCAGTCGACGGATATGATTGAGGGCGGAGGACGGAAGGGTGAGCTTTTTAGGGAGAATGAGAACTGGATGAGGCAGGAGGGAGGGAGAGGGGCAGAGTCACATTTGGATATGTTCTTATTTTCGGGTTATATGCGAATATTTAGATATTCTTATTTAACTTTCTCAGTTCTTTTTATTTTGTTGCATTGTTGCATGGTGATTATTTGATCAACTTTTAAAGATTATTTATGCAAAAGTTAACTAATAAATGTGAAACCTTTAATTATCTAACGGTTATCTATGACATAGATGAATCGTGTTTATTTAAACACTGAAATTTATAATTTAATTGGTTTTTTGCATGATTAATCTTAAAAAATGTGACTTAGAAATTAGAGAGTTTTTTTTTTATCACCAAACAACATTGCATGATAAAACAAAAACAAAAAACAAAAAAAAAAGAAAAGAAAAAATGAAACGAGAAAGTTCGTGTGAGAATTGTAAGCAAACCCCTTTCATAAATTCAACTTAACAACGACTGATATTGGTTAAGGTAGATAGTTGAACTAATGTGATCGCTACTTTGCTCTTTAAGTTTGAATGGATAACAATTCTCTATGTAGAAAAAGAAATATACAAACCAAATCTTTTAGAAGCTTTATGAGAAAAAACAAAAACACAGAAGAATAAATTCTTATTTTCCATTTCTGGGAAGAGCCAAATGTCTGAGTATTTGTTAATTGTTAGCATTTGTTGTGACCTTTGTGTGAATTCCAAGTTCATTAGTTACTTCTGAAATATAATTTGTCTCGTTTTTGGCAGCCACCAAACATGAATCTTGACTTTCTCGATATCTTTAGTTGAAAAGATTTTTATTTCGCTCATAATTTTGGAGTTTTATTCATATCTAATTCTCATATAATTTAAATCCGTACCCTTTTTTTTTGTGGTGGGTTCAGAAAGCTAAACAAAGACTGGTGTTATACCCACCCCAGTGTCTTATTTTCTCACCCACCATAAAAAGACAAGACACACATAAACTCTTTCTCCACTCACTATTATTCCCAAAATTACCCTATATATGTCTTCTTCCAATTTTCCTTGCTTTCAAAAAAAAGAAAACTAATGAAAAGAGCTTAAAAACTTTTTTTTTAACGAAAAGTCACTTTAAAGGTATAGTAAATAGTAACAGTTAAAGGTAAAAAAACGATTTTTCATTAAAAGTAAAAGTATCGGGAGTGTTTTATTAAAGCTACCTTAAAAAAATTTATTATAATTTAACAAAAAAAAAATCATTAAATAATATATACCCAACAACTCCAACTCCAACTCCAAATATCACAGTAGTCCCCTCCCCAAAAAATTCCCAAAACCGTCACTATCAACACACCCAAACCTCAGCCCAATCGCCCCCCCCCCCCCCCCCCCCCCCCCCAACCACCCCAAAACACACCCAGCGCCCCTCATCGTCCAAAATCCTCGGTCGGCCTCAACGGCGTGTTTTTGGAATCGAGAGATGGTTCTCGAGTCCCCATTTGATCGAGTTGTTGGAGGACCGCAAAGGAGATCAGTGGACGAGATGGGCTTGCTGTCCGAGCACAACCTTGACGAGTTTGGTGAAGGTCTCATCCATGGCGAGTGAGACGATCTGTGAGAAAGCCAGTGCATAAGAGAGAGGGATAGGAGAAAGAGAGGGAATGAGGAAGAAGCAATAGTGTTTGGGGTTGAAGCAGTGAGGTAGGAAATTAAAATGGGGTGAAGTCGGGGAGGGTGATAGTTATGGAGTTCTTCAATTTTTATTTATTTCTTTTTAAATATCTTTTTTATGTTAAATAAGTTTTAAGTCCAACGGTATCATAATTGTATATGTGTTAAATTTTGAGTGGAAGTTATGTGCAGATGTGGTAAACTAAATTATCTAATATTTTATTTTAACTGTGTAAGTGAAGGTAGGGGCGGGTTAAAAAAACCGAAAAAATCGAAAATTGAACCGAATCGAATTAATTAAATTAATATATTTTTTAAATTTTATTGATTTAATTATTTTTTTTGGGTATTATTTTTAAACTCAATTTGTAATATTTTTAAACCCAATTTTATTTGTTTAATTATTTGCTTTGGGTATTATTTTTTAAACCCAATTTGTAAGCCCAATGTGTTGCCAAATACTATCATTTTCTCATTTTTCTCACACTACAATTTTACTTCTAATTTTTTATGGTTTGTTTGTTTCATCACTAAACCAGTTGCTTTCCATTTGTCTCTTGATCAATTATGTTCTTCTTTGTTTGTGTTTTTATTGTTTGAATTGAAATTATGAGTGATTTGGAGTAATCAAATCTGCTTGTACAACTTCTCTCGCTCTGCACTCTATTCCATTTACTTTCATACCTTTGCTAGGTAAAAATTGAGGGGGAGAGAGGGGAGAGAGAGAGAGAGAGAGAGAGAGAGAGAGAGAGAGAGAGAGTTAAACATCTTAAATTTCATTTTTTTGTTGCTTGACTTTGTAAAAGACTGAAACTTTCATTGCATTCTCTTAGAAAACTAAACATACCATTGGATTTGATGGTTGCTTGTGATTTGAGTTTTACTGCTTTGTTTGCCCCTTATTAATAATCATGTAATGTTTGAGTGATCTATTCTGCTCAAAAGTTTTAGGACTTTCCTTGATATTTTCTCAGGAACCAAACAAGGATTAACCATGTATATACTTTATTTGTTTGCTTGATGTGAAAAAAAAATAATACCCAAAACAAATAATTAAATAAATAATACCGAGAAAAAGAGAATTTAAAATATTATTATTATTAAACCCAATTTCTCATGAACCAAACAAGGATTAACCCCATGTATACTTTTTTTTTTAAACCCAACCGTGATGTGAAAAGAAAAAAAAAGGGAACCAAACCGAAATTTTGGCTCGGTTTCGGTTTTGGCAAAAAACCAAACCGATTTGAACCGAATCCACCCCTAGGTGAAGGGGCTTGTGACAAGATATGATTGGTTGGTTTTTAAGTCTTTGAAGGTCATTTTATACAAGGACAAATTTGTCAATAAAAGTATTATTTTAAAGTAGGTGAAGTGATAAGACAATGGGGTGACCTTAGTGGCACTCATAACAAATTGGTAATGTTTTTTTTTAATATTAAAAATGATATTTGAGAGTGGTATCTATTCACTTTAACTTTTTTCTGACAAAAAAAATCGTTAGAAATGGTCTTGAGTTTGTCCACTATAAATCATTTTGGTCATTTTGTAAAAATCTGTTAATATCCTTGTTAAATTGTCACGTAAATGAACATGTGACCATCTTTTTAGGGTATTTTTGTCAAACCAACCCCTCCATTTAACAAGGATATTGACAAACTTTACATAAAAAAAATCAAAATAATTTACAGAGACTAATTTTATTATTAGAGACCAAAATAAAGAGCGAAAACCAAATAAATATTGATAAATAATACAAAGAGCAGGCAGCTTTTGAGGCTTTGGTAGTGTGATTATTTGAAAAGCCAACAAATTTAAAGTTGGATTTTGACTAAAAATCAACACGTACGTGGAGTGTTTGATAGGTTATCACCAGTAATAAGCAGAGGCAAAGTGCGTGATAGGGATCATTGAAGCCAAAACAGAAAAACCCTACCATTCGGAATCTTAGACAAAAATTATGCTCCATTTGAAAAGGTATTTTAAGTGTCTTTCCCTTCCCACCACAAAAAACAATTATACTACGAGGTCGATTGACTAATTTGTTGATAAAAACCAAATAAATATAAGAGGTTGCTATCACTAATATTAGTTGCAACAACTTTGTTGGAACTTTATGGCTTATTTGCCCAAGTGGATTTTAAGGGTAGCCCTGAGCTTAGAACGTGGAAAGAATTTTCGACGATATGTTGACGTGACACTGACAACTGTTGATTAATGAAATTGTAAACATAAAAACAGAATGCACAAGCGAATGCTTCATTAAAATTTTGTCTGAACTTTCAATTCGATCGAATGAATAAAATTACCATGCAACCAAGAGAGAAAACAATATATGACATTGATTAATCGGATTGTGGGCGAGGAGGATTTAGAGAGTGGAGTTATCCGTAGTTATATATTCAAATAATATAATTTTGTCTTCCCCATCATCTAGTTAAAAGAAAGGGATTTAGGTTCTCCAAAAAAAAAAGAAAAAAAGAAGAAAGGGATTTAGTGCTAATAGACTAAGGGTTAGTTTAGTATTACTATGCTTAAAAAAAACAGTTTTTGTTGTGCAAACAGTTGTAAAATAAAGTTGTTGATGTACTGCTTTTAACAAATCTGAGTGTTTGGTAAACTTTTATACAAAATTTTGATGCAAATATGTTAAATGACTAAAAATGATATGATATTTAATGTGATATAATAATTTATAAAGAGAATAATACAGGGTAAGCATTATAATTTTGTAAAATATGCAGAAGTATACCTGCTATTTTAAAATTTTATTAAATAGGCACTGTTCACTATGCTTTGAAAAAACGAACATGTTTTTTTTAGAATCATATTAAAAAAAAAATTCTTATCAAACATATTTAATTTTCCAGATTTTTTTAATAACATGCTTTTAAAGAACCATAAACCCAAACCAACCCTAATATGATATCCTTGATTAGGGTCTAGAAATAAAATTAATTAACCCAGAATAGGAAATAATGATACACTTTGTCTTGAAAGGATTACAATAATCGAGAGGGTTCCTTTGATATCCAAATGTACAGCTAGACTTTCCATACAATTTTTTTTTTGTCAAACGATAAATTAGATGTTAGATTAGCATATGACAGAGTTTGAACTAACGCTGCTATGCAAGGGTTCAATTCATTTCCATACAAAATTTAATCCTTATTAAAGCACGAAGTTTACTAGTCAATTACCATTCTTTATATATAATAAATTGTTGATTGACAAAAATGTAATTTCATTTTATACGGTATATAGTCGTTTGCAGACGCACATCATTAGTGGATTGTCAATAGCACATTTTCTTAAGAAAAATAGTTTGTAACTAGTGTTTACCAATAATCCTAAACTAAGTGAACAAATAGGGTTCTTCTTCTTGCTTTTATCACCCTTTTTGTCTGTTATGAACTTTTGAAGGATGGTTGGTGATGATGGATTATATTGGATTTTTAGTTGAGTAATGCTAAGGAGATTATTCATTTAAATTATATTTTTATATATGAAGTGGTTTTTTATGATCAAATTATCACGTGTTTATTTTTTATTACTGACACATCACACAGTATATAAATTTAAGGAAAAATTAGTATTTGGTCCTTAGTTACTAATGTTCATTGACTAAAACCTTATTAGTTTTCATATTTTGATCCAAGTCCCTAGCATTAATGTAATAATGAATTTACATGTCAATTACATAATTTTTAAAAATAAAAATTAATAATTGATTTAAAATTTTAATACTCACACCTTTATTAAACTTCTAATTAATTTTCAATTCAAAACATTTCCAAAATAAAAAAAAATTAGAATAAGTTTGTATCCATTAGCTTTAAAAAAAAATGTTTTCAATCTTTTACTCTGATATGTACCTATTCATGTAATTTTTTCAAATTTTTAATCTTAAAATGTACTCATTCTTACATATACCACAATTTCTTATATGTAAAATGTACCTTTTTTTAATATATAAAATCTGTTCAATTTTTTTTTTCTAATCCATTTTTAACTTATATGGATACATTCTTTTTTCTTTGATTTGATAATGTATCTATGTCAAGTTTAATTGAAGAAATAATTTACTAATGTTATTAAGCCTAATATCTTTTTTTTTTGTGATTTTGAAGAATGTACCCATATTTTGGTACAATAATTTTTTGTTTAATTTTGATGAATGTACCCATGTTTATACACACACACACAAATAGTATATTAATATTTTAATATTTTTAATTGCACAAATTATGATTTTTTATTTAAAATCTCATTAATATAAACAACTATAAATTTCAATTTTTAATTTAGAAAATATAGTAACATACATAAAAATAAATTATCACATTAGTTTCAGGGATTTCGATCAAAAATTAAAAACCAACAAAATTTCAGTCAAAGAATATTCATAGTTGGAAACCGCATCCAAAGTCTTCCTAAATTTAATTTAAAAAATTGATCTATTTAGTATTATTTTTATAGTCAATTAATCATCGAGCTAACTGTGCCTTCTAGATTATGCACACAACTATTATTCAACCGAGTCACTCTCCTTCTTCGGAGTTGAAGCAATGTATTTCTTAATGGACGTACACGTTCAATTCATGCAGCACAACAGCTCCGTTTTACCTAATTCTTTGCCTTTCTAAAAAAGAAAGAAACTTCTAGGATGCATGAATTAAACACGTGTCGTACTCCTACCGGCTCAACAACAACACGTGTCCCTCATGCATGGCTGGAATTTGGAGAATGCATGCATGGCTCACGTTTTTTTACTGTTGTTGGTGCATTTTCTAGGACAGATGAGATGAGGCAGCCATAAAGGTGGAAGGATTTATTTGAAACTTGAACGTAAAAAATCACTTCATGCACTGAATTTCGTACAATAATAGTCCTTTCTGGTTTTAGGGTAATATTTTGACGTATATGGTGGTGCAAATTGCATGTACATATGAAATAGACGAAACAATTGTACTTTGTACATATGGAAGCGACTAAGATGTTTACCAATATTTTCCATGATTTTATTTAAAAAATTTTTCTTTCATTTTGTTGCCTTGCAGCCAACTTTCAGAGTTAATATGTGTCAAATCAAAGTTTTATACATTTTACATCAATGGCTCGAATTTTTTTTGATAATTTAGGGCTAAAGATTTTACAGGTTCTATCAAAACTAAGCAAATATTTGGAATTTGACAAAAGTCAAAATTTGTAAATTGGTATGCACTGGTTCTCTTTTTTGAATTCGTAAAATAGAAATTTTGAATTTCCGTATGAAAAAAACTTAGAATTTGGGACCTCCTTTCCAAGCTTAAATTCTATGTAAATATATATGTGTCATTTTCAAATTTTTATGAGTGAGAGTTTAAAAATAAAAAATTTCATCTTTTAGGTTAACCAAACAAGAAAATTTACAAATTCTAGAAAATAAAATTTCGTCATTTTGAAATTTCTTAGTAATCTTAAATTTCATTATCCAAACACAGATTGTGTCCAAATAACTTGAAAATTAGTAAAAACTTGGTTTTTTTTTTGGAAAACGTAAATGTCACATCCCGGCCCGGGCTTGACTCTGCCATAGCATGATATTGTCCGCTTTGGGCTCCAATCACACCCTCACGGTTTTATTTTTGGAAACTCACACAAGAACTTCTCAGTGGGGTTGGAATGCTCTCGCCCAAACTCGCTTAACTTCGGAGTTCCCAAGGAATCCGAAGCCAGTGAGCTCCAAAAGGTCTCGTGCTAAATGGAGGTGGACATGTACATATAAGGCTTATAGGATCCTCACCACTGGGCGACGTGTGATCTTACAGTAAAAACTTGGTTTTTAGCACGAAAAAATTGTTCTCTCTCGTTTGGCAATCTCTGTCGTGGAAAACGCCAAATTCCGTGTGAAAAAAAATCGTGGAGATTGAGCACGGATATTTCCGACTCCAATTTCCACTGAGAGAGGAGTTATTTCACAATTCCAATGTCGAGGGAAATCGCGAATACACCTCAGTGGGAGTTTTGGTGCGCAGAGAGATACTCCAAATTTCAGGCATGAGTTTCTCTGCTCTTGCGTGACTGCGTCGTTCACCTATTACTGTAATCTGAACCAAAAGTTATGAGAGTAGTGTATTTGTGATCGTACCTAATCGGTTATCCAAATTACTTTATTAGGTAACAATTTATAGTAGTTTATGTCAAGGAATTTTGAAGTTGGGAGTTTGCATGCATGGGAGGAGAGAGGCATTAAAATATGAAGGTCGGTATCAAAACCAGAATTCAAGCTATGCAGCACGCATATGCCTGAATCAAATTAATTAAATGATTACAATTCGGCATGGGGGATTAGGTAGCTAGATTTAACCTGCACCAAGAGCATGTGTAAATAATAAATTAAGTAACATAATTTTGTCTAATCACAACGATGTTAGGTCAAGAAGCACCGGATCAGACAAATTAATTAATTAGTAGTTGTTTAATTAACTAGTTCCAGCTCTTATAAACAATAGGGTTTGTAAATGTTTGTGGTCCATGGATAGTGATGGATGCAGTAGCCTGTTGGCTCTCAAATAAATTAGCTATAGAAGTAGTCATGATTTAATGGAACCGGATTCCCTCTGGATCCAAATATACTGAGCCTGCTGAGCAAGAGATTCAAGCCGTTAAAATTTGATCAACGACTACAATTATTATAACTTTTAGAGGGCCCCCTATTTGTAGCCGTTAGATCAAATTTCAACGGCCCGGATCCATTGCTCAGCAGACTTAGTTTTATTGGGTCCGGAGGGGATCCGGTTCCATAATTTTATCTCATTTAATTATATTGGGGATCAGTGTTTAAATTCGAAATCTGCAATGAGCTTTGGCAAATTTTTTGTAGTGAGTCAATAAACATTGTCGATATTCATTAATTTTCCAATACCTCACCAATACACGGTGAAGTTTATATTTTATCCCCTCCAACGATTCTTTATTTTAGATATTTCGACAAAATTATCGACAATTTCACAGGTATTTTAAATCCCGATTGGGATCCAATAGATAAGAACTGTCAGCATTAGTCTGTGCAGCCAGTAATTCTTTATTATAGAAGGAAATGCTATACAATCCTTCATCACATGTAGATGACTTTTGGTCGTTGGTGCACTCATCTGAGTCACAACTCAAGAAAAAACCTAAAGATCAATGGTTCTCAATCATTCACACATAAAACTTGCATCCATCAACGACGTGGTCTTAGCAAAGCTCACTAGTAGAAAATTTGATTAAAAACTATATGATTGGATTATGGTTGTACTCTAATGGCCCTTCAAAGCTTAACAAGACCGTTTACACCCGTTGATTATCGAAATAATGCTGGATTAAAATGTCCTTAATTATTCAATTATTCTAAAACACATGGGTCACGTAATTATCTTATAGTCTTATTTATCAACTAACATCTGACTTTTCACTATTTAGAAGAAGTTTTCAGCTTCCACGGATTTCAGTCCAGAAAAATTAGTTCTCATGAATTTCTTATGAAAATTCAAGGAACAAAAAGCAATTTTTAAGTATCTAAACTCTCAAGCGTGCTTTCTTTCCTCAAATTTTAGGAGTCATGACACATGGTGGATCGAGCGATTGACTGGGAACGAGTCTTGAGAGTTCCCCAATCCAATTGATGATGCAAAGTGCAAACCCTACTCATCTTCCAACTTCCCACACACGCAAACTCCACTAAGAGTCCTTGTTATTTAGGGTGCTTTTAGAATTGCTAAAAGCGATTATGATAACAAACAGATTGATATAAGTGTGATTTCAAATCACAAGGTTTGAATGAGATTGCTTTTAAAAGAACTAAAAATGTTTTCCAACGCTAAAAAATGCTTATGACTATGTTTGACAAAAAAAAATTTAAAAGTGATTGTAGAAGTGTTTTCAAGAGAAGCACATGAATGCTACTTCATAAAACACTTGAAGCGAACCCCAAACACGTAGTCTTATACAGAGTGCTTTTTTGAAAGGTGACTTTTCTAAAGCGTTTTTAACAAAATTCTTATAAACATAAATGTTTTCTAGAAGGGAATAGGATCCTCTCCGGATCCTTTAATCGTGTTCATTCATTGTACATCGTGCGGCCAATTTTCGTTAGGTACCATTTATATTTAGTTTTAAATTAAAAATTTTAAATAATTTCTAATCGCACAATATACGATTGACGGATACGATTAATTAATTCTCTGAATCCAGGAGTTCCACCTGAGGAAGCAAGGGGCATATTCTATTTGTACTGTATCTGAAATGAACGGTCTGATTGAACTGAACTACTCGGTACTGCTGCTCGCCCTCAAGCACGCACTTGCATGAGTTGGCCTTCTTATTAAAACCCACTGCGTGAGAAATGTGGCTCGATTATACTTGTACCTAAAAGTATTCTTTAGGGTTTATTCTAAAGGTCGATACTTTTTCACCAAGAAAAATAGGTTGCCACTTTTGCCTAAAGCCCGACAAGAAAAATTGACCCAATAGAGCTTGTACTCAAGAACTACTTTGGTTGGTGTTGAAAAAATGGACCAAAACAAAGACAAGAAACACAGAGACCAACAGAAGAACTCACATTCAACTGGCCCGTTAAGGGGGCAGTATCACGAACAAATCATGAGATGCCACATATGGTGTGGTCAGTCGGTTTGAGATACCGTCACCAGAGCATTCTAGTTGCATGTTTCTCTGAAGAATGGGGAAATATGAAGGTGGCAGCAGGTAGCCAATTTATGAAGCAATAATTGTCTTACAGAAGTTGCAATAAGCAGCAGATAAATATCCACAAAATGAGATAAATTCTGCAAGTAAAAATAAATAAATTAGACCATGTAAGTCATTCCGACTTGCATGATGTTCATGTGAGGCACACTCATATTTGCAGGACCTGCTCTGCAGTTCCTCCTCATGAATGCATAGAAGTAGTTTATGACTAGCTTCTTGAAGAAAAACGACTTCTTCTTTGCCCTCACATCTCCGTGCGCTAGCAAATATGTAAATCCTGAATCCATTGCTTCTCGAAGTGCTGAGAGCTCATACTCCAGACTGGGGTCTTCATTCATCACACTAGACGGCAATGTTTCAGCGACAGCAGTTTCTTCTGAGGTTGAAGCTCCTCCTACCTCCAGAGATCTTCCATTATGCATCAATGGAATCCTGAGTTCCTCAATCTCATCGCCTCTGGGGACTCCCAAATCCCTTGACCTGGGAGAATCGTTGTCAAATTCCGAGTCATTTAAATTGCTCTCCAAGGCAATATCTTGAGCTTCCTTCCTCAGAAACTTCTCCAGGCTTTCAACAAGAAGTTGTTCAAATGAATGGTGATCTTCCTTCCGGATATCTTTGTAACCGTATCGGGCTACACAGCGGAACATATGGTAATCTTTTGGGCAAACTCTTCGAAACAGAAACCTTTCTTCCTGAGGAACTACTGGGACAGGGACATACTTAATGCAGACGAAAACGATAGTAGAGTGGATAGCTGGAAGACTTAGAAGGAACTGCACAAAAATGGATGGGATGCCTTGGACAAGCTCACTATACAGCAATCCAATTCCTGGGACTCTAACAGTCCCTAGTGTGGAGCCAAGATCAGTCATGGAGTCCATGGATATCTTCTCCCTTACCTCGCTTCGGTACTTCAGCACACTCCCATAGTTCCAAGTGTACATCACACAGAGGAAGCAAGAGGCGAAAGCAAGAGGCAGCCAGCCACCCTCTTTGATTTTTGATAAAACCGCACACAAGTAGACAAACTCTATTGATCCAAATACAAGTGGAAAACACAAAGCAAGAAACAAGTTGGTTTGCCAAATGAGAAGCATTACAAGTGTCACCAAGGTTGTGCTCACCATCATGACACCAACTTCAGCTATTCCTGCGTGAATAAATATAATTGGATTAGCAAAATTATCATTACACATTAATAGTTGGTATAGCTTGACTCTTGTCTGACTAATAAAACTCATATATATTGTTGTGAGGAATATAAGCTCAAAATTCTTGCCTAGCGGCATTCAAAATTGTAACATATAGAATTTCATTGATAACATTAGAATATGAATGTTAAACCAACTTCATTTCAAATATACGAATATCTTTGCCTTTGGACAAAATTCTTATAGGGAGGAGAGGAAAAGGATACCATATGCATTGGCAATCTCTGTGGTGCTTTGAAAGATGGAAACCACAACTATGCACATGATCATTAAAAACCAATTGATAATAGGGATATAAATTTGGCCCATTCGCCTCTTTGAGGTGTGAACTATCTTTAGCCTTGGGAAGCATCCAAGAGCCATTGATTGCTTAACACATGAAAATGTAGCAGATATCATCGCTTGGCTGGCAATCATCGCAGCAAGGGTAGCTACCACAAAGACTGGCCAGAAAAGACTATCTGTTTGTTCACAAGATTGGGGAACCGTAAGTATCAAACTGAGGAACCAAATACAGAGAGATGCCCCTTTACGAGCCAATTAGAGTGGAGTTGAAAGAATGGTAACCAAGATGTTGGAAAGTGTCACCTGGCACAGAATCATAGAATATTCTAGCCGAGGAATCAGGGTGTTTCATCAGATAAGCAGCTTGGCCCATGTAAGCTAAGAGAAGGCAGGGGAACACCACAAAACTGAAGGCAACCTGCACAAGATGTATAGATCATATGATGCTCTTCGACAAATAAAATGTATGAAGCTATTTCAAGGGAGAGAAAGGGTATGCATTGGCCAACCTGAATGGCTCGCACAGAGAAATGTCCTAGATCAGCAAACATAGCTTCGGCTCCTGAAACAGCATAACCGCTAATGCATTTGGGAAGTTTCTTTACTATAAATCCATAGGAGAAATTGAAAAAGGAAAAACAAATGGCTCTCATTAGAAACCTAATGGGAGTTAAAGGTGAGATATACCTGTAATGCACAGAACACAACCACCAAGAGCGAACCACGCTTCCTTGTTGTTCTTCTTGAAGAAAAAATAAATATAAGCAGGATTGAATGCCCTCAGGACGGTAATGTCATACTTCACTATGTTGTAGATTCCAATAGATGCCAGGCTGAAGAACCACAAAGCAAGTATTGGAGAAAACATGACACCCACTTTTCCAGTCCCAAACCGCTGTATGCTGAACAACACTAGGAGAATTACAATCGAAACAATAACCACAGCATCTGCAATTAAAATCAATCAGATTATGGGCCATATTGTCCGCAACTTATAAGTTATTATTTGTGTTTCCCCTCTCAATTCTATCCCAGGTAAAAAAAATAGTTAAGTAAACAAATGAACCGCAGATTCTCAATCAGACTAAGAAAAAAATACTCACTTGTACCAAAACCTGGCACTTCACCTTGCAGGCCACTCACAGCAGACATCACTATGACAACCAAAAAGAAGAAAGTACATCAGTATACTCTCCTACACAGATACAATGGAAAACATTCATATTTAATGATGAAAATGATTGTGCACAATTTTGCAGTTTCAGCCAGGTTTGACAAAAGTCCTACTTCCTAATTGTGGTTTCCTGTCTAAGGAAGAGGAACTTGAAAACGATGCAAGAACAATCCACGGCTGTTATTGGCAATCTGATTTCATGTCAGTAGCTACAGATTAACCATATTTTGTTGGCTGAGTATATGATGTCATGAATTTTCCACCTCAAGCCCAGTCAAGTAATGTACCTGATATAGCAGGGGTTAGAATACCATCTCCTATAACCATTGAAGTTCCCATCAAAACGAACAACAAGAGGATAGTTTTCAAGACTGATCTCCTTTCTAAAGTGTCTTTTATACGCAAAGCCCTTTTCAACTCTGGAGTGGGCAATTTGAGCCTATAACTTGAGATGTGTTCATCAGCTGGCTGACGATTTGGCAACAGATTAACATTTGCGTATCTGCATATCAGTGAGTACAATGCAAATGTGCCTCCTAAAATTGGAAACACAAATAGTGTAGAGGTTAACAAGTTCTCACACAACCATATACTACCAAGCAACTAAGGACAAAATAATTGTGACACGAAAAAGTGGCCTACCTTCTCCATTATCATTGGCTTTGAGAACTACGAAAACATATTTTGCTAAGGGTATAAGAGCAACTGTGTACATCACTAGTGATAAAGCTCCCAAGACATCAACATCTGATTCGAGGCGCACCCTGCTGAACACATCAGCAAAGACATATAAAGGGCTCGTTCCCATGTCACCATAGACCACGCCAAGAGTTTGGAATCCTAAAGCAAGAGTGCCCCAGACAGATTGATCCTGATTGATTAAATAAAGTTAGTAAGACATGGATAGTATCATAGTAGCATTTTCAAACTTTTTACATTATAGAATTGAGAAAAGGTAATTTTGTCTGCAAAGAAGGGGTGGCAAATCATGATTCTGCTGATATACAATTTCTTAATAAAAGGTTCACAAGATGTAACAAACATACCATATTACAAAGATTATTTTTTAATACAAATAATACTCTACTCCAAGCTAATATAAATTGCAGAGATGAGGATTCAAACTCGGGTGCATAGAGAGCACGTCAGCTCTAGCTAATGTGGCTACACCCACGTGCAAAAGTAAACTTTATTCCAAATCACCAAATTTCCAATCTTACAACATTTGATGAATTTAAACAAATGATACTCTACTCCAAGCTAATATAAATTGCAGAGATGAGGATTCAAACTCGGGTGCACAGAGAGAATGTCAGCTCTAGCCAATGTGGCTAGACCCACGTGCAAAAGTAAACTTTATTCCAAATCACCAAATTTCCAATCTTACAACATTTGATGAATTTAAAATTAACCAACACATAAAGAAAAACCACTAATACCACATAAAAATCATTTATTCCACAAAAAAACCGAAGAAAAATGTAATGAACTGTGTTATTACCTTCAAATGATGGCTACCCGCACCAGCAATCGCCATGGATTCCACATCAAGAGAATCAACTCTCTTGGGCTTCTTCACAAGCCTCCTCCTGAGAGATCCTCCATACCCTTCTCCTCTGCCGCCGCCTCCATTCTCAGAATGCAACGACCACAGCGGCGATTCCGAGTCCACCTCGCTCCCATCCACCCACCTCGAGTCGCTCCCAACTCCACTCCCACTTCTTCCCGCCAATCTCTCACTCCTCTCCACAATCCCATCTTCTTCTGCCATTTTTGCACAAATCCTTCAGAACCCACATGCAAAAATCCAATCTTTTTCTTCGAGCTTCAGTAATTGGTCATGAAATTAAATGATTTGTTGTTGTGGGTTATATATCGTGCCTGCTGAGATGATGTTTGAGCCTGGCAGATGAGTGCGAGTGAGGACGGCGACAGCGTTTTCGAGTCACGACACGGACATTAATGACATCCTGACAACAAACCATCCATTTATCTTCCTTCGGCTTTTGCTCTATTGGTCCATAAGCATACCTTCACGCACGTTTTTTTCTTGTTTGATGGGGAAAGATATCACTCCGGATCTCTTTCGTAAAATTCTCTCAATAATTTCATTCAGATTTTTAAAATTTAAATCAACGGCTATAAATAATTTTTTTTTTAAATTATAATAATTATAACAGTTTGGTCAAAATTTAAGGATCTAGATCAAATGATTGAAAGATTTTGGCGGAAGAGACCCTCTTTGGATCTTTTTCGTTTTATAATATATATCTTGCTTCTTTCTATAAGATTATATTAGTATATCTTTTCGGAATTATTTTTATATTGCATAGTATTAAATATTATAAATATTAAATAATGCGGATTAGTTTGAATTATCTAGTTTTATGAATTCAGATTATTCAATGATTATATATTTAATAGATAGATTATTTTTTTAGGAAAACTAACGAAAAGTCCCTGAATAGTGACAGTTTTAATGAAAAGTCCTTTTTGAAGGTATAATGAATAGTGACAGTTAAAGGTAAAAAAGTGGTTTTTCGTTAAAAGTAAACAGTGCCAGGGGTGTTTTATTAAAGCTCCCTATTTTTTTTTGTAGGCGGTGAGTTGCTCTGATAGTTTGAGTACAAGAGGATATGATGTTTAAAAAGCATTTCCCTTATTTTATTTTTATGTTGATCCCAACTCCTCACTATAAATTTAGAGCTTGTTTATAATTTGCTTTCATAGGAGGAAAAACACTTTATGAACAAAAACAAAAAGCTTTTAAATGTCTTTCACCTGAGAAAACTTGGAAGTTTTTCATGAAACACTTGGAACTTTTAATAAATTTCTAAACGTGTTTATAACAACATCACTTCCACTAGAAAGTTTTTCAAGTACGTCATTAGTCTTGTTTAATGAGAAATATTAAACGCTTGCACGCCATTTTGTAGAGTTTATGTTTCTTAAGAGATTTCCAGACGATAAGTAAGAACTTTCAAATGGAGTAAGCAGAATCATTGGAAATATGACATGGATTAATAAAAGGGGTGAAATAATGTGAAGAAGTAAAAATTTATCCTACGAAAATGATCTAAGAAATATAGAGTTCATCTGAAAGACTGAAGGTTTTTTTTTAAATAATTGAAAAAGGTTTTGATGAAAATTTTTTTGGTTTTTTTAGTCAAAATGATCCATGAGATTTGTATAACTCTCACTTTGGTCTTTGATATTTAAAATGAATAGAAGTGATTCCTGAGATTGTTTATCATCAATCATTTTGGTCATTCCATAAAAAATCTCCATTAAATAAGAGTAAATGACAAAAATACTCTATTTTTTGTCAAATCATTTTGGTCTATTGTTTGTTAAATTGAGGGTATTTTTATCATTTTGATTCTTATTTCACATAATTTTTTGTGGAATGACAAAAATAATTGATGGTAGACAATCTCAAGGACCACTTCTATTGATTTCAAATCTCGAGACTAAAATGAGAAGTTATGCAAATCTCAAAGACCATTTTGGCTAAAAAATCAAAATTTTTAGACAAATCTTTAGTAGAAATCCAAGTGGATTATAGAAAAGCATTTTAAATGCCTTATGCAAGAATATATCTGGTACTTATTTCTAGTGCTTTTGGAAATCCAAAGTCAATTTCACAAAATATATCTGGTACTTATTTCTAGTGCTTCTGGTACTTATTTCTAGGGCTAAAAGGGGAATGTACAATCTGTCGAAGAACACGCGGGGAAATTGGTTCTGGTTTCTAGGGTTTATTCGAGCTCTGCAATTCCACCCGCAGAGCACCCAATTCGTTTCCCCATCGCTCCGATCAATCAAAGTTCACAAATTCTAGGGTTTTTTTTCAAGGTAATGTTCAATGCTATTTGTCCCTCTTTTCGTTTCGTAAATCATTGAACTTTCGATTTGTTCTAATTTTTCCTGGAAAAGTTCGATTCTTTCTGAAATTTATGTGAGAATTTGTTTTTATTTAGATAAATTTTTGTTGTATATATGTATTTTGCTAGGTTGAAGGTGGTATTGCGACGATGACTCGGGTTTATGTTGGGAATTTGGACCCTCGAGTGAACGAGAGGGATCTGGAAGATGAATTTCGGATGTTCGGCGTTCTTCGCAAGTATTTTCTGCTACATTCCTCCTGTTTTTCGTTGTCTTAGTGAGTCGTGATCAATTTTCCTAGGTTTGAAGGATTCGTGTTGCTAACCGAAATTTTTATGAAATTGATGACAGTGTATGGGTTGCACGAAGACCGCCAGGATATGCATTTATTGAATTTGATGATCGCAGGGATGCTCTAGACGCGGTTCAAGCTTTGAATGGTTTGCCCAACTATCCCACTCTTAACTGTATTTGTGTGTGTTAATTTGTTTTGTTTTGACTTTTGCAACTATAAGTGATAAGTTGGTTTCTTATTTATGGTCCAAATTATCTTTGCATCATATCTTCATTTATTCTGGTAGATGCAAAGCTTCCTATCTCTCGTTTTTGTGTCTACAGGTAAAAATGGATGGCGTGTGGAGCTTTCTCACAATTCTACGGGTAGTGGAGGCCGTGGTGGTGGTGGACGTGGGCGTGGTGGAGGAGAGGACTTAAAGTGTTATGAGTGTGGTGAACCTGGTCATTTTGCTCGAGAATGTCGCACGCGCGTTGGTACACGAGGAATGAGTGGTGGAAGGCGTCGAAGTCCATCCCCTCGACGCCGCAGAAGTCCCAGTTATGATGGCTATGGGCGCAGGTGTGACCATCTTTCTTTTTTAACTCTGTTAAAATTGTGATTCTGTATTTTGATGACCCGTTGTCTTTCCATTTTATGCTATTGTTGCGTTGAGTGTTTGAATGGTTATGAGAATTGTTTGTACCCTGATTAACCGCATCCTTCTTGACATACTTGTCTCAGCTCACTTAGAATTTGCCTTGTGCTTGCCAAGTTTTTTTATTTGGAACACAATATTCCTAATGTTTGTCTACTTTTGGATTGAAAATATTTTGTTCTTGATGAGGAGAATTAAAATTATTACACTTAAATGATATCTTTTTTGGCAGGAGTTATAGTCCGCGTAGGAGAAGATCACCTCCACGACGCCGTAGTGTCACACCTCCTCGACGTGGACGGAGCTACAGCAGGTCTCCTCCACATCGCCATGCTCGCCGTGCTTCACCTTATGCCAATGGGTAAGTCATGGCTATACAACGTTTGTAAGTCATGGCTATACAATGTTATTACAAAATGGTGAAAGATATAAGCTCGAACAAGTAGAGTGTATTTGGAATGGGACAACTGGTTGAAAATGTTAGGGCTTTGTGTTTTGGGACTTCTTTTCTTGTTGATATTATCGAGTATCTGAGTGCATCTGCTTGTTTGCCTCTATAGGGACTAAGCTGGAATTGGAGCAACTGCTGGATGACTTGGAAGGATGATAACTCTGCTATATTGTAGTTCTAGTAGGATTGACGAGAATCATGTTAGTTATGTTGATGTTGTGACAATGGGTTTTGTTAGAAACTTGGATTGGATGACTTGGACACCATTTGCATCGGCTTTCTCGCTTCTGCGTACCTAAAATTAGAGGTTGCTTTCCTACTTTGAAGTTGCCATATTATATCTGCTTATATATGATTTTATGTGAACTCTTTCTTTGTGGTTGGATTTTCATTGTTTGCATTAGATGTTCCTAAAGTTTGTTTGTTTTGATTTGAGGTGTATTTTCGGCTAAAACGGCTTCGTTTCAACACTTACTGCATCTTAGCGCTCACAATTTCTATCTCTGCTCTGCATCCATCAAAGTCTTCTTCTTGTAGTTGCTCCTGCATATTCTTCAGTGAAACTGGAATATCCACGAACTTTGGTACTTTGGTTGCACGCGGCGACACCTTTTTATTGCATTCTTCTGCAGCAGAGCTTCATGAACACCCTTTTTTTGTTGGTTCAAGAAGATGAAGTTGTTTGTCGCCTTCCCCATCTTGGCACCTCTGCACAGCATATACATGTTGGATGTCGACGCGTTAGTCTGCTTCTCTTTCCTTGAGAAACTTGGAGGCAACTGGCCATATTAGAGCGTGTCATCATCTACCGTGTTATCACAGTAAGACTCCACTTCTTAGTTCACTTGCTGATCGAAGAAGGTGAGTTTGGTTCTCAGTGGTTGAGAATTGAGCATTTATGGTAGTAGCCTTTGAGCGTAGTAGTATGGTTGGTTAATCTACTAAGTCGCAATGAGTGTGGAGTCCGTCTCATCCCATCATTACTCACAAAGACTTGGTTTTTGACATCTTCTGGTTGCGGTACTCTTCTTTGTGCAGCATAGTTCAAACCTACCACATGGCTAACCATTCTTTTTTTATTGTATGTTCTTTGTTTGACTTTTGTAATTAATGATCCAATTAGTGGATGTTGCGAACAGTTAAAAGAATCGAATACCATATTCTGAACAATATCTTGTGCGTAATCGTGCGTAGTTAGCTGATGTTGCAAATAATTAAGAATCAAATACCATTTTTTGTAATTGACTTCGGGGATCAAGTCAAATGTTGATTGAACAAAGCACGTGGAGGTTAATCGATACTTTGTCAAAGAAAATCTTGAAAGGAAGATTGCGTTTATACCGGTGTGAATTCAGAGGGCCAGTAGTTTCATGTTCTTACTCTGGTAGTATCTAGTGAAGGTTTTTTAGGACCCAATTATCAAATTGGGCATGTATGATATCTATGCATCGATTTGAGGAGAGTGGTGATTCGAGTCTTAACTCCTAAATATTTTAGGAGTCTTATTTTTAGATAGGATTAAGATTTGTTCGATTGTAATCTCTCTTGTATTTAGTTTTTATATCCTTGTAATTATAATCCTTATAGAGTAGGGCAAACATGCTTGTATATTGTAGACCTTAAATAATGAATGATCGAGTCGACTCCATGATTATAAATTCACTCTATACCAGACCATACCGCAATAGAGTTATATACATTCTAATTTTGAGAATGGGTCATTCGAGCGTATCTAAATAGTTATTATGTTTACATAAGGATTCCTACGTTGTCACATTCAATTTAGGATTAGGAATAGGTGTAATCGGACATACTTTTTACATATCTCTCATTATTTGGGATGGGCTCCTATTCACCTCATCTTTTTGGGCTTCTATTGAATCGAGCTAAACAGTGTATTAAACTCTGAATTTATTAGATACTTTCTATGAATATCAATTAAGTATCATAAGTAAATTGTTTCCAGTTGTTTAATTTGATAACTAGAATCATTCTTTAATAAATAATTACTATAAGTCAACTCAATAGAATTTGATCAATCACGTATTTCTTTCTCTTTGTACGCGTTTTGTCGTAAATCACCAAGGTCTAATCTACATGGAGGGAGTTTTTAACTCGGGACTTGCACGCAGCCTTGACCTGACCATAAAAAAGAATTAAAATTGCAGGCGTTGACGAAAGTTCAAGGGGCTGAACAATGGTGTCATTTATTTGTCCCCTACTCTCTGGAAATTTCATTAAAACCCAAAACTGCTTAATTAGTTTATTAAAAAAATTAATAAAAATGACTTCAAAATTTTAAGTTTTAACAAAATCATCATACAACTTTATTTAATAATAAGGACAAAAAAAAAAAAAACTAAAAAAAAACCTAACTAAAGACACATGCAAAAGCGCACTCAACGAATCATTCAATTGCATAACCCTTTGACATAACCCAAGCATATTTTATACCTCTAAAATTAAAATTTCCAATTGAAGTGGGTTCTGTTCGATTTAGAATGACAACGGGGCAATATGGTTGGGAGGGAGCCAGTCAGGTGTGGGTAGGGGTGGGGCAACATCATTGACAACATCGTTGGACTCATCACCCATTTTTTTAGTAATGGTATTGAGCTACTAGCCATGCATGACTTTAACGGCATGGACGTTGATCTCTATCATTTTTATAAATCTTTTTATTGCATTCTGATGAAAGAACTTGAAAATCTGGGACGAGCATATACCGTTAAGTTTTGTAAACAGTGTAGTATTGTTAAGTTTCATAAACAATGTAGTATTGTTAAGTTTCATAAACAGTGTCATACCGTTAAGTTGCATAAACAGTGTAGTCACGTTAAGTTTCATAAACAATGTATTAAGTTTCATAAACAGTGTCATACCGTTAAGTTCCATAAACAGTGTAGTTACGTTAAGTTTCATAAACAATGTATTAAGTTTCATAACAGTGTAGTAAGTTTCATAAACAGTTTGTGTGAGGGGCGCACGTGTCCACGTATCAATTTTTTTTTAAATATTAAAATTATGTCATTTTCATTAAAATTATGGTAAAAAGGAGTTGAGCCTTTGCATTACGGTGTGCATTCAAACCCCGCCGGTGGTTAACCTTACAAAATCTAAAAACAAACAAAAATGTCCATGAAGTGATATTCTCAATTGATACCCAAATGTTCTATTTTTTTGATATTTTATTCTAACGTGTATCTTCTGGAAAAATTGATCAAAAGAAAGAATAATTTATATTGAATTATGTTTTTCTTGATCAGTTGCATATACATTATTTATTCGATTTTCATGAATTTTCTTTCATTCTTTGTATTTAAAATGGCGAATGACAACCACTTGCCAGTTGCCAAATGCACAAAAAAATAAAACAAATATTTTTAGAAAACAAAAGAAATAAAAAGGGACCCAAAATCGAAAGTAAAGAGTACTTGATACTAAATCAAAGATCTGGTTTTAACATAAATAAAAATTATTTAGTAATCACTTAAGAAGGAATCTTGCATGCGGAGGAGGGTCCAATTACATTTTAGTTTATCCTTTGGCAATGACCAATAGATTTTGGGGCAGAACCAATGAGAGTCTTTGCACGTACTTTATTTGCGATTTGGGAGGAAGAATCTAATCTTTTTTTTTTTAGTCTCTCAATTTCAATTACAGTTTAAGTTTTTGCCTTAATAGTTGGACGAGGCTATCTCCTTTGGCAATGAGATCCTATTTATTTTCAGTAATAACTTAAGAAATATAAGAATATCTAAAACAACACATCTTTGGGGCGTGTAGCGCCCGTGATGCAAAAATGTCTCTCGCATGCGCGTGAGCGCGTGCAGAGAGGCTAGTTCTATTAATATGTATATGTACTTTAGATTATTGTTTTATTCAGGTGTATGATTGAAAACTGAAAAGAAAAAAGAAATCAAACGGAAAAGACTGCGTATTTTCAATTGTGACTGGGATGAGCGTGCAAGTGAAGGCAGTGGACATGGAAGCAACCTTGTGATGAAGAATTATGAGAAGCTGGAAGCCTCCACTATTCGTTACAACAGATATTGGTCTTGTTGCTCAGTGCTTAGATCAATTAGCATGTTCTGCTTTGGGGAATTAGTATGGTGAAGTGCGATCACCTACACGATTTATTTATTCGATATAGAATTCAATCTTATTTTGATATTATCTGTAACTCAACCATCAATCCAACACAATCCAGTTCGTACACACCAGATAGGCCCGGTAAACCATCTAATTGTAGATTATTGTCGTATTTCTCCGATACAGGTGTATAACATCAATTACTTGTAATTTTTTTTGTTTTTTATTTATTTTTGAAAAAAATTAATTGTATTTTAAACTCTTATTTTTTATTGGAAGCTTTATTGTAAAATATAAATATGTGTTGTAGGCCTAATTGAGTGAGCGATCTAGGAAGAGAGAGAGAGGGGTGGTGCGGCAAGCTTTAGAGAGAAGAGAGATTGATTTGATTGTGAGGTGTGTTTTAATTCACCCCATTGTGCCTCTATTTATAGTGGTAGAAAGGCAAAACCTTTCCCATAAGGATTACAACATAGAATAGGTAAATAACTCCTGATAGGACTATAAGATACATTCCTATATCTCATAGGATTTACACAATCATATTCCTATACTAAATAGGACTGCAACACTCCCCCTTGAGTGTGTAAATACTCAAAGCACCATCGCATCAGATCTTCAGCAGATAAGGTTGAATAGTTGATGAAGTCGTCGGCACAACGGGTATTCGCGAGTCTCATATTTACGTTGAAGTATGCATTTGTAAAAACTCACAAAAACCTCGCTATGGTAAAACCCATGATAGGCAAAACCCATAGACTAAGGAGAAAAGTAAGAAAGTATGCATAATGTCTAAACATTCGTCGAACTGGATGAAGGTAGTGAACTCAACGGAGTATGATCATCCCAGGATGGGTGCCTCGTTAAAACCTAGTTAGGTAGCAAAAACCCAGTGGGAAAAATGCTCCTAATCGTAGGGAAAAAGAGTACATTAAGATCATGTGAGTATACTTCTAGATACTCCCCCTGAGTTAGACATAACTTCTAAATAAGAGAACTACAAGCGATTTAACTCAGATAATTTACGCATACCGATTCCTTGGACAAGCTTCTGGAAAGTAGACTTGGGCAATGACTTGGTGAAGAGATCGGCCAAGTTGTCTTGGGAACGGATTTGCTTGACTTCAATGTTCTGATGCTGCTGCTGCTGGTGTGAGTAAAAGAACTTTGGCGCTATGTGCTTGGTGTTGTCTCCCTTGATGTATCCCTTCTTTAACTGCTCGATACATGCGGCATTGTCTTCAAAGATCGTCGTAGGAAGGTCAACGACTGATGTAAGACCACTAGTACTTCGGATATGTTCCATAACTTCTCTCAGCCAAAAGCATTCACGCGTTGCTTCATGTAGGGCGAGAATCTCAGCATGGTTCGACGAAGTAGCCACTAGTGTTTGCTTGGTAGACCTCCAAGATATAGCGGTGTCTCCAACGGTAAAGACATAACCCGTTTGAGAACGTGCTCTATGTGGGTCAGACAGATATCCAGCATCTGCATAACCAACAAGGCCAGAACCATCCCGAGGACCAATAGGGGCGACAACACTCGGTGATTCGTGGGTATAGAACAAGCCCAAATCCGTTGTACCCTTGAGGTAGCGGAAAACGTCTTTAACACCATTCCAGTGCCTGCGTGTGGGCGCATTGCTGTATCTTGCCAAAAGATTAACAGCGAAGGAGATGTCGGGTCTAGTGCACTGAGCCAAGTACAATAAAGCCCCAATTGCACTCAGGTAAGGAACTTCGAGTTCCAAAATCTCTTCCTCATCCTCCTTTGGACGGAAGGGATCTCGTTTAGCATCTAGAGTCCGAACGACCATTGGTGTACTCGAAGGCTTCGCTTTATCCTCATTAAAACGACGCAACACCTTTTGGGTGTAGTTCGATTGATGTACTAGGATTCCATCCGAACAATGCTCGATCTCCAGGCCGAGACAGTATCGAGTTTTTCCAAGATCCTTCATCTCAAATTCCGATTTCAAGTGTGCAGCAATTCCCTCAAGCTCTGCAGGAGTCCCAATGAGGTTCATGTCGTCGACATAAACTGCAACGATTGCAAATCCGGAATGTGACTTCTTTATGAACACGCATGGGCATAGTTCATTGTTCACATAACCCTGACTTGTCAAATATTCACTCAGACGGTTATACCACATCCGCCCAGATTGTTTCAATCCGTAGAGTGACCTCCTCAACCTAATTGAGAGAGTGTTCCGTGGTCTAGAACTATTTGAGCCAGTCAATGGAAGTCCTTCTGGAACTTTCATATATATTTCCGTATCTAGATCCCCATAGAGATACGCGGTTACCACGTCCATAAGCTGCATATTCAGTTTTTCGGAAACTACCAAACTGATTAGGTAGCGGAACGTTATGACGTCCATTACGGGAGAATACGTCTCCTCGTAATCAATTCCAGGGCGTTGAGAGAAGCCTTGCGTTACGAGGCGTGCTTTGTATCGCACTATTTCATTATTCTCATTACGCTTCATCACGAAAACCCACTTGTAGCCAACGGGCTTCA
Organism: Crataegus laevigata; assembly: GCA_963580275.1. NCBI lineage: Eukaryota > Viridiplantae > Streptophyta > Magnoliopsida > Rosales > Rosaceae > Crataegus > Crataegus laevigata. Next base: position 6,205,862 of record OY756940.1, read on the forward strand.
CACGTGGTGGTGTAGGAGCGACTGGTCCAAACACCTTACGTTTCGCGAGCGAATCGAGTTCGACCTGGATTGCTTGTTTCCAGTTTGACCAATCGGTTCTACGTCGGCATTCATCGACGGAACGTGGTTCAATGTCATCGCTAAGCATGATGTCAGTAGCTACTGAATACGAGAATGCGTCGTCGACGATCATCTCATTCCTATTCCAAACCTCATCCAATACTGTGTAATGGACCGAAATCTCGCGATTCTCGGGAGGCCGGCATGTTTCATCTGAAGCATCACCGTAATCTAGAATAACCTCATGCGTTGGAACGGATGAGTGAGCGATGGTCGGATTCAAACTAGGGTCACTAGTTGGTGCCATTTTCCTCTTCCGGGGTTGTGAATCCTTTGAACCAGGTGGTCTGCCATGCTTCAGGGTCGGAGCAGATGATTGGCTAGCCGCCAATGTACCGTGCCGCGTGGAAGTTGCGGCCTCCCCTCATTCGGGGACGGTCCGGCCTTCCCAGGCGGGTTGTTGACGTACACGGGGTACATCTATCCTTGCAGGTGTGTTTGCAGCAGGTATATGTGATCTTGTCACTTTAGCTAGATCATTAAAAGCATCTGGCATGCTTTGAGCAATGCTCTGAAGATCTATAATTCGACGCACTTCAGTTTCAGACTGAGCAGTGCGGGGATCTAGATGAGACATAGTGGGAGCATACCACGACAATTCGCGGCGTTCTACGGGAACGTTAGCATGCTTATCTCCCCCTAACGCCGGGAAGACTGTCTCATCAAAGTGACAATCCGCAAAACGTGCGGTGAAAAGATCTCCTGTCAAGGGTTCTATGTATCGAACAATTGATGGCGAATCATAACCGACATAGATTCCCATTTTTCTCTGAGGACCCATTTTGGTACGTAGCGGCGGCGCTATTGGCACATAAATGGCGCACCCAAACACCCGTAAATGCGAGACGTCAGGCTCGTATCCAGTGACCAACTGTAACGGTGAATGTGGTTGGGTAGCGGTGGGCCTCAGGCGGACCAACATGGCTGCGTGCAATATTGCATAGCCCCAGGCAGATACCGGCAGTTTGGTTCTCATAACCAAAGTCCGAGCTATCATTTGAAGGCGCTTTATGAAAGCTTCTGCCAGGCCGTTTTGGGTGTGAACATGTGGTACAGGATGTTCCACATCAATCCCTACTGACATGCAATAATCGTCAAAGGTCTGTGACGTAAACTCTCCAGCGTTATCCAATCGAATCGACTTAATTGGATAATCAGGGTGGTGAGCCCTTAGCTTAATAATTTGAGCTAGGAGTTTAGCAAACGCGGCGTTGCATGTGGACAACAAGCAAACATGTGACCATCGTGTCGATGCATCAACCAACACCATAAAATATTTAAATGGTCCGCAAGTTGGTTGGATTGGTCCACAAATGTCCCCTTGAATCCTCTGAAGAAATTTAGGGGGGTTGTGAATAATCTTTGTATATGAGGGTTGAGTATTCAACTTCCCCAAAGAACACGCTTTGCATGGTGGGAGTCCAACATGAGGATGTAACTTGTGCCCGTGTGATGATTTGAGGATACGGTGCATCATGTCACGTCCGGGATGTCCCAAACGGTCATGCCAAAGCAACAAAGTGTCCTGGAACTCAAGCATAGGGCCGGCCACACTGTGGGCTTCTATGCCCCGAATGGTTGTGATGTACAACCCATTCGGCATACGTTCCAACTTCTCGTGAATACGCTTCTGGCCATATTCGATGAAGTGATACAAAGAAATTCAGAACCATGATCTTCAGTGGTTTCAATATGATATTTATTATCTCGAATATCTCTAAAACTCAACAACGTTCTTCCGGAACGTGGAGAATAGAGTGCCTCCTTAATGGTCAAGATAGTACCATTAGACAACATGATACGTGCCTTTCCGTATCCTTCAACCAGGTCGGATGAACCTGCGAGGGTTGTCAAAGGAGATTTCTGGGGTATTAAGTTAGTAAAATAGTGATTTTCACGCAAGATGGTGTGCGTGGTTGCACTATCTGCCAGACAACTAACTTCCCCACTAGACATACCTAGAAATAAATTGATTGAATTGGTCACATGCATAAATATAAGTCCATTCATTCAATTAAGCAATTCGAGAAAATAATATCCATTCAAATAATAATCCATAATTCAAAACAAATCAAAACCAAACAAATTATTCCAAATACTTAGAAAAATTGTTCAAAAATTTAAACCATAAACCTAGATAAATAGGATAGGGCCGGCCACTCCTAGTGGGTTCGGCCACTAGGGGTAAACACCCTAAAAACATGTCTAAATTTATTCGTCCATAGGGGCTGACGCCTCCTGAAAATCTGATATCTCCATGGATGTGGTTGCATCTTCCGGACGATCCACAGCTGCAAAGTTAGACTCACGATGTGAATGATACTTGGCAATAGCCTCAGGGGAAGCTCGGCATACGCGTGACCAATGATCCTTTGATCCACAACGATAGCACATGTCCAGTTCAGTAGAAGCAGACTGACCGGGAGCTTTGCCCTTGTTCTTGAAGTTTGGGACCTTAGGGGCGAGTGGTGGACGATGCTGGGTCACAATCCTTCCCTTAGGTGCGGCTCTCTGTTAACCTTGGGCTCGTGGTTGAGCTTATTGCCTATTACCACGACCACGACGATTCGTACGTCGTTTATGGCTGCTAGAATATATGGCATGTGCTTCAGGCACAGCATTCGAGCCAGTCGGTCGAGCTTGATGATTTCTCATCAAAAGCTGGTTCTGCTTTTCAGCGAGAAGTAAAACAGAGATTAGATCCGAAAACTTGGTGAATTTCTGTGCCCTATATTGTTGCTGCAGGACAATATTGGTGGCATGGAAGGTCGAATAGGTCTTCTCCAGGAGATCTGATTCGGTAAGTTCCACTTTGCAGAATTTCAACAAAGAACGGATTCTACAAACTTCAGAGTTATATTCATTCACGGACTTAAAGTCCTGGAAGCGAAGATGCTGCCAATCGTGTCTTGCTTCAGGCAAGTAGATGTCTTTCTGGTGATCGAAACGGTCGGCCAGAGCAAGCCAGAGGGTGCGTGGGTCCTCCTCAGCGAGGTACTCGGTCTGCAGTGCATCATGGATGTGTCTTCGAATGAAGATCATTGCAGTAGCCTTCTGAGCTTCGTCAACAGGTTTGTCAGTGACGGGTGCCTCGATGGTGGCTCTAATACCCTTTGCAGTGAGATGGAGCTTCACGTCTTGAACCCACTTTAGATAGTTTCTTCCAGAGACTTCTAGAGCGGAGAAGTCGAGCTTGTTCAAGTTCGACATGTCCCTAAAACAGAGGGAGAAAAACGTGAGTAGTCATATGGTAAGCCATAGACATATATCGTAGAACATACAGGTTTTATTAGACATGTAGTGGTTTAAATCATGCATGAAAACTACAGGTTTCATGTGGTATGTTTTGAATGAAAACTTCAGGTTTCAAAGGCACTAAATTTGAAACTACAGCTTCAATTTAGTTTTATGAACAATTAGTTCATAATGAGAGGTTCCTGCAAGAAACACATAATACAATATACAAATATACATATAGTGGATTTGAGGTTCTTCGGGAACTCAAGTGTGAGAGCTTCGTTACTACGAAAGTATGTGACGGTTCAAAGTATAAAAATAAATTATTGAATCGTTAATGTCCAAAAAATGAGCTTCAGGTCAATAATTTTGGATTCATAATCAGATTAATGAACTGCAGGTCAATTTTAATTAATTTAATAAATCGGGCCATACGGGGCGATTGTAGAAGCAAAATAATATTAAAATAATATTATTGGGTCGAAAGTATAGCCCCAAAATAATTTGGGCTTAGTGCCGTGGGTAATGAGGCACGGTTTGGGTGTCTTAATCATAAGACAAGGCCCAAAATAATTGGGATGGTGGCTGCAGGCCACGGGTAGAGAGAAAAAACCCCCAGCCGAGCTGGGCTGGGTTGATGGGCCTCAAGGGGGGGGCACGGATATGTCCAGCAAGAGCTGGCCGAGTGTGTGCTTTGGGACAGCCCAGCCGCAAGGCTGGCTGATGGCATGCGGGCCGAGAAGGCCAAAGCCCAGCCGCAAGGCTGGCAATTGGAGTGTAGGCCGGTAAGGCCTTGGGCTGCAGGCCCGAGGAGAAAGTCCAGGCCGAAGCCTGGGTCCTGGCTGCACTGGGGTGGTGCTGTGCTGCACCGAATCATGCCCCCTTTTTTTTTTTTTTTTCAAAACCTTTAGGGTTAGGGAAACCCTAATTTGCTTCTAATTTAATTTTATAATTTGACTCACAAATTTCACATAGCAATTTAATTTTGCAATGCATGAAACAAATATATATATTGACAAATATATGAACATATACAATATATATATCGAAAGGAAAATATAAACATAGAGGGGTTCATGCATCATGGGGAATGTTTTCGTGCTTCGTGGACGTTTCAAATATCTTCTTTTATTTTAAGCGTACCTGATTAGCAGAAAACGAATAAGCCTTTGAATATTTGGTGGATGAAAGCCTCCTCCAACGATGCGTCAATTCCTTAGCTTCTGGCAAGAGCGTGCTGATAACGTGTTGTAGGCCTAATTGAGTGAGCGATCTAGGAAGAGAGAGAGAGGGGTGGTGCGGCAAGCTTTAGAGAGAAGAGAGATTGATTTGATTGTGAGGTGTGTTTTAATTCACCCCATTGTGCCTCTATTTATAGTGGTAGAAAGGCAAAACCTTTCCCATAAGGATTACAACATAGAATAGGTAAATAACTCCTAATAGGACTATAAGATACATTCCTATATCTCATAGGATTTACACAATCATATTCCTATACTAAATAGGACTGCAACAATATGAACAATATATTTCATACTTATAATTGTTTGTGTAACGATTGCTATGTTGCTTCATGGGGACATATGAAACTACAACTTGTTGAGATCACTTTCCCTCACAAAGAGTCCGTGGAAGCCGTAAGGCACCCGCCGGGGCATCATCACAGCAGCCACAATGTCAAGCTGAGGAGACTTTGCATCCATCACCAAGAACCTCGATTCCCCGGCCTTCTCATCGTGAACATACGACACCAAAAACCCGTCGTCCTCGTCCGCCTCAGGATTCTCGGGCTCTCTGGCCACGAAAGACGGCTCGCCCCCGTAGCACCCTGGCCCAAACATCCTGCTGGCCACAATACACTCCTTGTGCTCCGCATTGGACACATCCAATTTTACAACTCCAGATATTTTAGGCATGGGATCACCCACAGCTGCATACACATACTTATTCTTCCTTCCCAAGTAAGCCGGATTGATCACGGCGAAATCCAAATTTCTGGTCGAAAGCGGCTGCCTCGTCACAATCCCCGTTTTGAGATCAATCCGAACCTTCTCAACCAAGGAATGAACAAGATCCATCCTTTCCATTGTGTGCTCTGCCGACACAGCGTTTGGTGCCACCATCACAATAGCATCCTCCTCATCCCATGCATTGATGGCGTGTAAGTTGTTGAAACCCGGCACCTCAAACCACCTCATCTCCGACTCGTCCTTTGCGTACAGCGGAATCACTCCAATTCTCGGCACTTTCGAGGGGTCCAAACCAACAAGGGAGGCTCGTTTAGTGATCATGTCAATAAGGTTCAACCCAATTTGTATGTCAACAAATATAGCATGTTTTTTCGTGATTGCAAAGTCATGGATTAACGTTGGAGTGACCATAGAGAATATCGGAACGTCCGGCTGCTTCACGCCATTCGAATCGAAGCGGAAGTAGGTTAGAAACGGCCGTATAAAGCCACAGCGGAAGGCGAAGGCCTCCCCCGTGTCGGGATCTATCTTGGGATGAGCTGTCATGTTCATGGAGAGCTTGCCATCGAAATCATGACGTCCCAGAGTTTCGATATCTCCGTTGGATGTCAGGCGGAGGGAGTAAGGGAGATCGGACTCGCCGAGAGCGTAAAGTCGGTCGCCAAAGAAGGCCAAACTTGTGTTTGCAAGACCAATGCCATTTGCAGGATTGTATTGGCCTGTAAACAAAGTAACGGTGAATATTTGAATATTCCATCGATCATTTGACAGTAACACTAAATGAAAGATTAAAATAACAATATAATTAATTTAATTTTGTTATGACACTTATGTACTTGGTAATGTTGTACTAAGCATGAGAAATTACTCCTTTTTCTTTTGTTCTCATTCTTACTTAAACTTTTGGATGGAATAGACCAAAGAAAAATTAAGGAACAAAATAAAAAGAAAATGTGCAGTAACAAAAAAGACTATTGCTACAATTATTATGTATTTGTACTATTTTTTAGAGTCCATATATGGATCTCACTTTTATTAGAGAGATAATAAATAATGATATAAATAGATACTAAAAATAACAGTTTTGAACAAAAAATAAAATTGTAATAGTTTTTATTTCAATAGTCATGACAATTTATAATACGAAAAATGAACGATAATGATTGAATTGAAGAAATATTATTCTGTTTCTTTATCAATCTAATAGCCATAAAGCCAACATGTTCTGTAGTCCGGATTACTAAAGATTATGTTATCTAAATTTTTTAGACTTAAATGTCAAAATGATCTCTGTGTTATATACATATGGCCAATTTAATCCCCGTGTTTCCGATTTGGCTACTTTAATTCTATTGTTTGTCTCTATTAGCCAATTAAGAACATTTTATTGAATCTCTTTTAAAAAAAAGAGGTGTGATATCCACACATCCCTTTTTATTTCTTCCACACCTTTTTGGATTTCGGCCGTCGGATTGGATGAATTGAAGAAGATCTAACGGACAGAAATTAACAAGGTGTGTGAGAAGTAAAAAGGAGTGTGTGAATAGCACACCCTTAAAAAAATCATAAGAAAAATCATATGAGTAATAATTACTCTTAATAATTACTCATACTCTTAAGAAAAATGCAAATCAACAAAAAATAACACATATAAAAAACATAACTTCTAATCTGAAAAATGATTAAGATTGTGATATAGAAACAAGTTCAGAGAGTTGAGAAGAGAATAATTTTTTCTTTAATTTTTAATTTAATTTAATTTTAAATATTTTAAATAAATAAAATTATAATTTTATAATACTTTATAAAAAATTTATAAAAATTAAATAGAAATATCTTTATTAATTTGCTAACGAAGAGAAACACAGTGACCAAAAACCAAATTGAAAATTAAATTGACCATAAAAGAATGCATTGAAATTTTTGCTTTTTAGGTATGGAATGGATTGTGGAACCTGCCTGTAAAGACCCGGGCAGCGCAGAGAGCGCCTCGCGTGGCGCAAGCGGTGAGGCCGTTGAAGCCAGAGAAGACGCTGGGAAAAATAGGGTAGCCGGCCTCACGCTCAACGGTGTACCTGTAGGTCTTGACATATCGGCTGCAGAGCACCGCCCGGCCTCCGGAGATCCTAACGGAGTGAAGCATGCCGTCCCCGTCGAACAGGTGGTAGGGCCCACGCGGAAGGTATTGTGGGTTGGGACCATTGCGAATGTAGGCTCCGTGGAGGCACGGCGGCAGGGAGCCGTGTATGATCTCGCACTCCGTCGGCGGAAGCTCCTCAACCGGAGCAAAGTTGTGGGAGAGCACGAGCCTGGGGTCCACTGAGGGTTTCACTGGAGGGTCGATGAAGCTGTTGATGAAGTCGTCCAAAGCATTGAAGATCACTGCGGGTAGCGCAGAAACTGTTTGTTTTGCCGCAGTAAAAATTGAGGCATTGTTTTGAAGAGCATGATCGGCTTTTGCCGCTAGTGGCGGTGGTGGAGTGGTTCTCGGAGGCTGCTGCGACGGCGGCGGCCTTGAAGGTGGTGGTTGGGATCTGGGTCTTTCTTCAATTCTGATAGAGGAAATACTGCTGAGCTTGGGGCAAGAGAAGGCAGGAAATGTAGATGGAAAGGAGGACGATAAGGCATCCATATTTGGTATGGCCTTGGACGAGATCAGCTGGTTGGAAATTGGAATAAATAAAGGGTTGGGAACCTGGGAATATTTACATGGCGTTTAGGACCAAAGTATTTCTGGCCACAATTCTGCTATATCTGTGCCACTTCCCTAATCGATGGTGTATTATCTTGGGTTTGTCTCTCTTCTTATGTGATTAATCACATGAGAAACATAATTTGTATTGTTAGATTGTATATTATTTTGTGTTTCTCTCTCTCATTACATGATTAAGTAACACATAATGAGATGAAAGTGGTACACATAGTGAACATACAGTCGGGGATGGTTAATTTTATTGTGTAACAACCCGTCCCGACATATTAAAATATTGATTATGAAATGACAGAGTTACCCCTACGGGGATTATTTACGTGTGCATGCATGTGGGATATGTGAGGATGGTAGGACTCCATTATTGGGAGCTTTGTGGCATTATTGTGGTTGACACACATTCAACCCTCACACTCTCTCACCGACACACTCACTCCCTCTTTTGCATTATTGAAATCTCTCAGACCTCTCTGTCTCTATATCTCTCGACAGTTCTCTCTCTCTCTTGTTCTCAAGCCACGGCTCACTCACAACCATACCAAAACCTTGTAGATCGACGAAAAAAATTGCATATTCAGACTCGTGAAGACCATACGAACTCAACCATACTAATTTCAGGTAAGAACTACGACGATTTCACGTCCAAAACTCAAGGTTTATATTTGGCACTATTCATCAACTTTTCATACGTTGCGTTTTAGGACAATCTGAGATCACAGCGAGCTTTGTGAGGTCCTAAGGAGACTCGGAGTAGTTCGTTGGAGAAGTTTGGACGTCGGGATCACGCACATCGGAGTCGGCCGGTTTTGGAGTTCGTCCCCGAGGAAATTTAAGACCTTTTTCAAGGTTTTTGAAGGTATATTCATGTTCTACACTTAATTTGGAGCACATAGGAAGAAAAATGGGTAAAAAGGATGAAAAATGAGCAAGATAGGACAATTTGAAAATTCCCAGAAATTCCGGCGAAACAGTCGCCGGAGAAGACTACCGGAGGAGGAATATTCCGTCAAAACTGACGGAATATTCTGACGCCGTTAGGGTCGATGAAGGTGTTGATGAAGTCGTCCAAAGCATTGAAGATCACTGCGGGTAGTGCAGAAACTGTTTGTTTCGCCGCAGTAAAAATTGAGGCATTGTTTTGAAGAGCATGGTCGGCTTTTGCCGCTAGTGGCGGTGGTGGAGTGGTTCTCGGAGGCTGCTGCGACGGCGGCGGCCTTGAAGGTGGTGGTTGGGATCTGGGTCTTTCTTCAATTCTGATAGAGGAAATACTGCTGAGCTTGGGGCAAGAGAAGGCAGGAAATGTAGATAGAAAGGAGGACGATAAGGCATCCATATTTGGTATGGCCTTGGACGAGATCAGCTGGTTGGAAATTGGAATAAATAAAGGGTTGGGAACCTGGGAATATTTACATGGCGTTTAGGACCAAAGTATTTCTGGCCACAATTCTGCTATATCTGTGCCACTTCCCTAATCGATGGTGTATTATCTTGGGTTTGTCTCTCTTCTTATGTGATTAATCACATGAGAAACATAATTTGTATTGTTAGATTGTATATTATTTTGTGTTTATCTCTCTCATTACATGATTAAGTAACACATAATGAGATGAAAGTGGTACACATAGTGAACATACAGTCGGGGATAGTTAATTTTATTGAAATTGTGACTTTAGTTTCTAAAATTTAATTTTCTTTAAATAAAATTTGACATAATTTTTTACCTGAATAAAATCTAGTGACGATACTCCACGTAAGCAAATTTATTAATTATGTTAGACTTTAAACATTGTACATCTTTTGGATGCCTAAAATAATCCTATTTAAATGTTTGATGTACAAAATTATTTCATGCGGATTGTAAGACATATTAATAATTTTTTTTTAAATTAATGTTATAAATTCATTGCCGAATATTAAAAACAAAACAAAAAAGCCTAATAATAATTGATTTATGCATGTTTTATCACACCTAATAATTAACATGCCTAATATTCCTAATAAATTTATTACACATATTAGGCATCTTTTAGCACATTATTCATTTTTATAGGTAAATTTTTTTGCATGTATTTTTGTGATATCCCATATCGCCCAAGAGAGTGATCCTTAAATGTAATTCTCATCCCTACCTAGCACGAGACCTTTTGGGAGCTCACTGGCTTCGGGTTCCTTAGGAACTCCGAAGTTAAGTGAGAAGGGGGCTAGAGCACTCCCATGATGGGTGACCCACTGGGAAGTTGCTTGTGAGTTCCCATAAATAAAACAAATGAGGGCGTGGTCGGGGCCCAAAGCGGACAATATTGTGCTACGGTGGTGGAGCGGGCCTGGGAAGTGGTCCGCCCCGGGCGGGGATGTGACAACTTTTAACTTATGTGCAAATAATTGGTAGATTTTTATGTAAAACATATGCGACTTAATTTTAAATCAAATAACATTTTTTTTATTTTGTAGGTAATTATTTTGTATGGATTCTAACATATTGTTTGGACCTGATTTTACACTATCGGCCCCAGCAATCGAGGCCGTAGAATGAGTAAAATTTTGAGCTATTGGATTGAAAGAAGATTGAGATGATTGATTAATAATTTGTCTAGATGTTATTATGATTTTAATAATCATGATGTTATTTGAGGAATTATTGAAAATTATTTCTAAAGTGCAGAGATAATTAAGGAGTCCAAAAGATTGAAATGTTATCAGATCAGAAGATCGAAGATAAGGCTTGACTGGTTGTGTGGATTTATTTTTGAAGTTTGATATCAAATTGCATACACCTGGTCTAGATAGCTTTTGAAGTTTTTAATCGCAAAGGGATAATTCCAAACATGCCATTTACAAGATAATTGTGCAATTTGGAGATTATATCCTAATGCATGTCTTTTGGGTTGGTTCTGTGCACATGGCTTAAGTGTCGTGGGATAATAAAGTTTCAGATGAGGTGTTTTGCTTTGCATGGATTGCTTTTGCATGTGGTGATGCCAAGTAGGATAATATTACATTTGATGAACAATTAGCGTGGCATGCATGGTTGCACTTGGACAAATAAGTGGTCAATTGGAAGGAGATCATGATGGAGATTTTAAATTGGTTGGATAATTGCATGATAATTCTATGCATTTAGTTGGTTCCAATCTACGTCAAACCTCATTAAAGATCAAATGCAATACTCAAGGATCGAGTCAAGTCATCACATTCCTATAAATACAAAGGCAGGGGCAGCGGCAAAAGGCCCTTCCCAAATCAACACACAAATTACCTTGCGCAAAATTTCTCAACAACCCTGAGATTTTATCCTCTTCCCCCTTCTTCCCGCCAACACATCTGTGCATGCAATCGACAAGATCTTTAGTTTGGATAAACAGCACTAGAGCCGTAGAATTGGTCGACCAAGAAACACCTTCAATTTGGATAAACAACACTGCTTCGAGACCAACTAGTTATTTATCCAAGTCTCGGTCAACAAGAATTTCCGAGTCCTTGTTGGTAGAGGTCATCTCACCAGCCTTCTCAGCGAAGTGAAGTGTTACCAGGTGACTACATTCAGCACATTGAAAGTCGAATTTGAAATTGAACTTCGCAGAACTAGCAGCCTTATCTTCAAGCTCTAGAACTTGAAGGTCGAGACGTGTTCCTTCCTCGGCTGCAGTCACAAGATTAAAAAGTTAGTAGCGCACCCAACGCCACATCAACATATTTTACTTTCTGACCGAGCTCGGCCATCGAGTTGGCACGCCCCCGCACACAACCGAAGGACGTAGTTTGTTCATTAGTTACTCAGCCTGTGTGCCACGTATGATTGGTAGTTTTTAAGATCAACACATATTTTAGGCATTTTTTTTTACAATATATATATATATATATATATGTTTAAAATAATTTACCAACATTTATGTAAAATATATATAATTTTCGTAACATTAACTCTCCATGTTTTTTTAAAATGAAATTTGTAGATAGATAACTTATTTTGCATGCATTATTATATATATTAGGCATGTTATATTTTTATAAAAATAAAATAAAACATGTATTTATATATTGGTAAACTAATTAGACAAGGAATTATATATTGGTTAGTAATTAGGCAATGAATTTAAATATTAGTCAAGATAATATCGTTTGTTAAAAAAATATATATTAGGCATATTAGCTAATCATAAAAAAATTATATATAGATAAATTAATTAGTACAAAAATATAGCTAAATTATGTGCATATCATATTCAATTGGGATTATAAGAGATTTTAATTCTTTTAATCTAAATAAAAAAATTATTAAAAAATTTAGAAATCTCGTTGCATTCAATTAGAAATTTAGAAAGTTTATAATATTTTTAGGTGTATTCAATTTGGAATTCATTTTATATAATTTTAAAAAGCTGAAGAATTTGAGAGATTTCGTAGGGTATTTTAAGCATTCACAAATCTCGCATCTTCTCCTGAGATTTTGAGGGAATTGAATCAAATTATACATACAATCTCTAAAAACCAATTAAACTCCATCAAAATCCATTAAAATCTCTCAAAATCTCAATTAAATACACATAATTGTCTTGGTCAACTCTTGAAAGAAGCTACAAATTTTCACTCTTACAAATAGTGCACCTACTATTTGAATGTTTAAAGATAGATGCGCTTATATTTAGAAAACAAGAGTTACAATGGTCTATCTTTAAAGGAACCCTTAATTTTATAGCTCTCATCACATGATTAAATAATGTGATGAGAGTGATAAACATATGAGATATACATATGAGGATAGTCAATTTCAACTCTCCTATTACATGACTAAGTAAAGTAATGAGAGTGATAGACATAAGTGATATCTAAACTACATATTAATAGAACTCACTTTGTCAACCAAAAACCAATGAAATTACAATTATAACCTTTAATACAGAACTGGAAAAAAATGTGAGAAAAGAAACAAAATGGGGGTATTAAAGTAATTTCAAACAAATAACTTTTAGCCGTTTCTTTTTAAACCTCATAGTCATGTCACTCTATTACTACACTCTAATCTCTCTCTATCTCTCTCTCTCTCTCTCTCTCTCTCTCTCTCCATAACTGGCAACACTTTTTTTTATGGCTGCATAACTCCTACCAATTTCTTTTATCAACACACAATTGATTAAGTAGGTGATTTTCACGTTGAAGTACTATGTATGTCATATGTAAACAATTGAGTATGTGTTTCACCTGGAGGAGTTGTTCAAGACTTTTCTTATGGGAGTTTTAACGAAACACTCTTAATACCGTTCTCTGCCGAGGCTGAGGCGGCCAAAACTCCTTCTCGACCATCCTTTTGGCTTTGCCGCCAACCTTTTGAATCTCCCTTTTTTTTTTTTTTGACTATTCGGCCCACTTGTTATTTATATATATATATATATATATATATATATATATATATATAGAATTTTGGCCGAGACTTGATGTTGGCCGAGGGTTAGTATTGCAATGGGCCGAGAATCCAGTTTTGGCCGAGAAGTTTTTTAGCCAAGGCATGCAATTTTGGCCGAGGCTTGCAAGGTAGTCGAGGCCGAGGCCAAAGTTGAGAATTTTTTTTTCTTTTCCCAACACCTTTTCCATGTCGACACCTTTTTCCAAAGTTGTGTACGAGGTCAGGTCTTGAATTCCAACAAATGTAGGCTGAGAAGCCCCAAGGCTGAGGTCAATACATTTTTTACTCGGCCAATCTTTCTTTTGATCTATTTTGATGTGACGTTGTAGGCTACACAACTTGGAAAGTATTTCTCAAAAAGTTGGCCGAGCTCGGTCTGAAAATAAAAAAAATTCTCGGCAAGCAGCCTCTTTATATATTGTCACCTTTGGCGAGATTAAAAAAGTTTTAAACTGCCGATTATATCTGTGTTGCCCCCTTATTTTCTTATGCATCGGCTTAAAAAGCCGAATGGTTAAGAAAATAATTTATTCAATATTTTTTTATTTTTTTAGACGAGAATAAAAGTGGCCGAACCATAATCAGGAGGAGGCCAGCGATGCTTTACTCCGAGCCAAGATCTTTGTATATCAACACAGCCAATCAAATTTGAGCCGAATAAAAAATCATCTCCAAATATGTTCGGCTTGACGAAAGATTTTTTATCAGTGGTTGCTGAATCCTGAATGTGTTGAACAAGTATTATGCCCCCCAGACATAATAATTTCGCCAATTTCAGCTTTTAATTCAAACAACTTAGCTGAATGCGTTTGCTCTATATCGGCTTTATCACCAATAATCATGTCGATTGGCATGATTTTTCTGGCTAGCCCTATGTTTTGGCCTTGTTCGTCATTGGAAGTCGATTTTTGACTCAGAAACTTAAATATTTTATTCTAAGCCTACCACACTTTCGATCTCGACCAAAATAATTGGTGGCCTAGGTGTTTCTTCGGCCGTGTTAACAGTTTTCTTAAGCCGAGTTATGGTCACGGCCGGAGCGAAAAATTACCCCCCGGCCTTTTGATCCAACCATTCTTCAAATGGAATTGATTTGAACCCAAATGACATTTTCTTATCGAGCCACTCACAATATCGAGCTTTATCTTCATTTAACCATTGATCTTGTACGCTGTGATGAACCTTCACCTTTATCATTTGAGAAAAAGATTTTTGCCTTTCTTCATGTGCTTCAAGGATCCGGTCAAGGCGTTTTTGTTGCTCGACACTTTCCTTAAGTAGGCGCCAAATCTCATCTTGATTGTGATCTTGATATATCATGTGAACTTTGTAGTTTTAGCACTGGGTCCCACTGGGCGTGCCAAAATGTTGACTACAAAAATCACTTAGCATACGTGGCACGCAGGCTGAGTAACTAGTAGACAAACTATGTCCTTCAAATGTGTGCGGGGCATGCCAACTCGTCGGCCGAGCTCGATCGATGAGTAAAAATGTCTTGATGTTGTGTGGATGCGCACGGCTGACTTTGTGTCTTGCGATTGCGGCCGAGAAAGGAACATGTCTCGGCCTCTGGGTCCTCAAGCCTGAAGACAAGGCTACCAATTACAAAGTTCACGGCTTGTCGTCGTCTGATTTGGCAACAGTCACCGTATTTGTGAAGGTGAAACCACGCTGAATCGATGCTAGAGTATAGGGGCACAAATACTCAAAGCGGATGAAGGTCTTGATAATGAACGTGGTTCGGCCGTCCAAGTGCCGAACTATGAAACCCACTTGTGAATATGCGATCATAAAATAACTCGGCGTTGAGGCACCGAGCCTAAGTATCAGTAACACCTCACTTCGCCGAGATGGCTGGTGAGATGACCTCTGTAGACGGGGATCCGAAAACCCTCATCGGCTGAGACTTGGATAGATAACCAATCGACCATGTTGCAATGTTGTTTATCCAAACTGAAGGTGCTTCACAGACGGCTAGTTCTACGGCAACAGTGTTGTTTAT
The DNA here is from genome assembly GCA_963580275.1 of Crataegus laevigata. Classification (NCBI taxonomy): domain Eukaryota; kingdom Viridiplantae; phylum Streptophyta; class Magnoliopsida; order Rosales; family Rosaceae; genus Crataegus; species Crataegus laevigata. Next base: position 6,221,302 of record OY756940.1, read on the forward strand.
CCAAACTGAAGATGTTTACCGGTTGCCTTCACAGTGCTGTTTATCCAAACTGAAGGTGTGAAGGCGAAAAAGAAAATAAAAATCTCAAGGGTGTTGAAAGGTTTTGCGTAGAGCGAGAAATTGCGCTAGGCAGATTTGTGTGTTGAGTTGGAGCTCCTTGAATGTTGCATGTGCCTCTATATTTATAGGGACGAAATACTTGCTTGGCGCGGCTAGACAATAAGCAGAGCATTCCAATTACACCCAAAGACTTAGTAATGGAATACTCTGAGAAGTAGAACACCAACCACATATGAATCTGGACGACAAATAGGGACTTTGCATGCTAACCCTATTTTACTCCAACTTTGACTCATCTTTATCCCATCAGAACTTATCTCATTATAGCCTAGCCTACATAGCCTAGCCAAAAAGTAATCATTATTCTCCATGCATGCATCCTGGTGGCTTTCTAGATAAATCCCAAATCCAATTTTAACTAATTATCACCATACTTTACACGGCCAATAATCAGTTTGCAGCAATATTAATATCACACGGCACTGTATCAAATTACCACGATTTTATCACCCAACTATGTTCCAGATAATTCAATATATTATTAAGAAATAATTATCATGATAAAGATCACAATATTACCTCTCAATAATATTTGAAAATCATTTCAACCACTTTGTCGTCCACCGGATTAAAATCCTGCTTACTCAACGGTCTTGATTGCACGGGCCGATGGTGTAAATTCGGGTCCAAACAAGTTCATTAGTACTATTCACTACACCTTTATTTGTCATTTTTTATTAAAATTAAAGTTTTTTTAGATTTTTAGTTAAAATGTTTTTTTCTTATCCCAAGTAAGTAAATATACCTTACAGTTACAGGGAAACTTAAATCACCGGAATATTACCTTCGCTTTACTTCTTAGATCACGTTATAATGTCATGTGGTTAGAGAAATAAAAAATAGTATACAGTCGTGACATGCATATTGTTACTCAGATAGCATTCGTTTTCGTTTAAATAACGTGGTAATAGTTTCATAGTTTACAGGTCAACGTGTTACGTGAACCATCGGTTCATGTCAAAGACAGAAGGACAAGCGAAAACAACAGCAGGGATGTTATGTGTCACATCCTTCGTCCTTTTCTTATCAACTTGTGACGGTCGATCCATCCTCCTTCATTTAAAGTTCGCTCACATGGGTTTGGACTGTCGAGTTTCTCTAGTCGACATCAGAGCCACACACGGCTATCTAAATTCAGCCAACCGTTTAATAAAACATTAAGACTTGGGTCATGTTGCTTAACAGGCCAACTTCGGCAAAACAAACTTCAGTTATTCTAAAATTTTAACAAACTTATTTGAACATGTTATTGAGCTTAATATCACTGCTATTAAGTATTACCAACTTTAAATTGTATTCTTGTAAATGAGAATCAACGAATAATGAACTTTTTTTTAATAATAAGTCAGGGTCGCAGGCTGTGCTCGGCTCATAACGGGCCCAATGAGCTTCGGTCCGGGTGACCCATTGAGCCTAAATCTTAAGTGCGGCTCGCCCACTTCTTACGAATCTTGTCGTGCCGTTCCTTATTTAAGTAGGTCGTGCCCGTGTTGGCTGGTCCATTTGACACCTCTAAATTTGTCTAGTATTGGATTAATATTTTTGAGATATATGCACAAATATAAATAGGTTATGAGTTTTTTATATAAAAAAATTAAAAATAAACAAAATTGGAGACACTAAAAATCATGATATTATGCCTTTTACTAGACGTTATCGTATATTTGGATGAGAGATACGTAAGACTAACAAATCCAGGCTAAATTAATTGGAAATACATTGTAAAAAATTAGATTGAGGGATTTGAAATGATTAGATAGAATGCAATAAGAAATGACTGAATGAATCATTTATAAACTTATTATTTATATCTTTGTATTCGGCCTGTGCGACGAGCCCTTAGCGTGCCTTAATTAGGACCACTCAATGTTAGAATTATTAATCTGACACTGCTTTGCATTTCCTTTTTTGTAACCAATTTTATTTGTGTGTATTTCTCACACACTTTTAGTGTCAGTATAATTACCATTTGGGTAAAATCTGCTCTATGTTTCTTTCCAACTTCAATTTTAGAAAGGAAAAACTACCAACCCTATGATGGTGAAAATTTCCTTATTTTGCTTTTTGAATTAATCACCTACCTTGCATTAGAGATAAAAATTATACAGTCGTTCATGTTTGTGTGAAAGAGTGTATCTGGCACAACTTTTGCAGAAGGAGCATACTAACTGTTAATCTTTATGAGCTTCATGATAATTATATGTAAACATGCGACTAATGTTAACACGACCCTTACAAATAATACCAAAAAAGGAAGGATGCAAAGTCACTATCCCAATGATGCAAGTCCGTCCTTTCGACTTGTGGCTGTCTCTTGCATTGATTGATTCGCGGGATATGTTTAAAATGAAGAAGACACAACCCGCACTCAAAAGCAACTCAAAACCCTAATCACTCGTCACCACATATATAACATCAATGTCCAATCACTCAAAATCACCAAATTACCGATTAAATAACATACGCCACCTCTAATTATGAATTAATACTCTATCGTGCAATATTCTGGTAATGGAAGACGCTTATGAATTTTTTTTTCTTATATTTGGCCTTGCAAAAAGGTCATTTTTGTTGTGTTCGTGTCGTTTTCGTATGATACTCGTTAATTTAACGGGTTGTGTCGTGTCAAACTTGTTATCTTAACAAGTTCTTATCAGGTGACCATATAACGGCTCGATTTCATAACGGGTTGTGTCGTTTTGTATTGGGTTAACGGGTTTTGCTAGAAATTAACATGTCTAATGTCTAGATTTGAAAAACGTTATCTTGTCGGATTCTTAATGGGTGACAAGATAACGACCCAACTTATTAATAGGTTCTTAATAGATGACTCAATAATGACTCGAATCGTAAACAAGTTGACTCGAAACATGTTATTTTCGTGTCGGGTTACGTGTCGTGCAAAAATTCACAAGCCTACTTACATTCAGAGTTTAGAATTTGTTCGATGCAGTTAATATTTCCATGGATATATCAAAAAATTAGAGAAATATATGGAAGTGGGGGGCAAAGTCTAAATTCACCTCATATTGGAGGAACTCTTAAGTTTAGGCTAAAATCGATATATATTACCGATATTTCTAACTCATCTGTTAAATATCGGCAAAACTCTTATATTTCGTCTAAACTAATGTTTGATAATCTCCAAAGTTTTATTTTAAAGTTCCATCATTTCCATCGAAAGTAACCGATATCGACATTTGATATTTCCACAAATTTAGATATCACTATTTTCGCTGATACCGATATTTTAAACACCGCTTATATTAACGTCTTTTTACAATGGAAGTGGAGCTGCATTGAGTTTCGGATTCCCACATTAGCACATTGGGCCTCCTTAATCCGGAATGCTATGAAAATTATCTTATTTTGGGCTTATCCAGACCCAGGTATATATATTTAATATTTATCTCTGGTTAATTAGTCCTGCTTCCATTTTGGACTTAAAAATGCAAAAAGCGGGCAACAAGTTCAATCACAGTGCAATCCCATTGAAGTTGGTGTTGATAAAACCCAACCCCAATTTGTTGCAAAATTCTCAATATCTCGTAAGGACATTAAAGTGATTGATGATGGAGCCTTAGTCAAGTGACGCATGGTGTTTGAAATTTGTTAGTTAATGTTATGAGGTCACTTTAAGCACGCCCTAAGCTACTCGAATAAGTAGAAAGCAAACAAATGAAGAAAAAAAAAACTCTTTGGAAAGCTAAAATTTGTCTTATAGTATGCCAAAATCTCACATTTGGCACCACAATATTGGAAATGCTCTAAGCGCACTAAAAGTGCTTTTGTTAGAAGCATATTCAAATCCTTAATTAAGATTTCAAGAGCTTCCTACTTAGAGCTTTTGCTTTTAATTATCCAGAAGAGCTTTTAGTCTTAATCATCCGCTTGTCTGACAATGTCAATGTATGGAAGTAGAACCTCATGTACCAGCAAGTACAGTATCATTGTCAAATACCAACCAAAGCCATTGACTTGATGGCCAGTGGGTTTAATCAGACCAAGCCTTCTCAATCCATTGTCGTTGACTTGCTTAATAAGTTATTTTATATTATATGACAAGTGATTCCCGCAAATGTCCTTTTTCACTCATATTCTTGTTTATTTTCGGCATTTGGATTGAAAAATAGTATGCGTCCGTGAGGAAATCATTTCCCTTTCATATAAGTAGTGAAGTATCCCCTGATTAATTTGTAGCTGGTGAAGGTTGTTGATATGGAAAGCAACAACTCCAAAAGGCAGAGCTTGGGGAAGAAAGTTGATGATGAGGTTGTCGTAGACGATGGTTTGACAGACGCCAAAACGGCATATGATGTTCATGTTCCGCCAGACGACGGACTTGACGTCCGGACCTATTGAAAAATCACGCATTTGCAGGAAAATATGATGTAATGAAGGTTAAATGGAGGCAAAAACTAGCTTGCATGTATATAACCATCTCTGTAGCAAATCATAAGGAAAGACGATCTTTGAAAACACTGTTCATATAACTACTGCAGCTCCAATAATCCCAATCGGGATCGACTCTAGAACAGCAATTCAAATATCAAATTATTCCGTGGTTCATTGCTCTGAATTAAACTATTTCAACTACGGGATAAAAAGGCGCTCGGCAACAACAAATCTGCTTGTTGGATGCTACTGAAAGTGTTCCTCACTTTGCTTTTGCGTCAATCACCTTCTTCGCAAAAGATGGTAGACAGAAAGCAGCTGTATGAATCTGAAAATGAGAGAGGAAAAAAAAGGTTAAATCTGACAGAAATAGGGATCATGATGATGAGCTCAACGAAAGCAAGAAAAAGCAAAATCACACCTCCGAGTTGTAAAATCTCAAGGGCCGTTTCGACTCATCAATTGAATTCACTGGGTGCTTAAAATCCACAGCAGGTCCCTCAGTAGAACAAAGCATAAAACCAATCACCCCACTGAAACAGAAACGAAAGCAAAATCAACAGTAAGATAGGAACATGTTCAATCAGATTAACGACGGACCAGCAAACCAACATACAACACAACGCCAAGTTGTGATAATGAAAGAAAATTTGTAACTGACGAGTGACGGCCATGCAAGTGATGGAAACAAAGAAGAAAACAACAGATTGAGCTAACTTTGGAAAAAATATGGTGGCCTCTAAGTCAACTGTTGCACTTTTGAAACCATTAGCTATGATAATTTACCACCTAGTAAATTGCAAAATGAAAAAAATCCAGCAATTAAACAAGTTATAAACATAAACGTGGTCATGCAGGTAGGCACATCCTTGTACATCCGTGAGTGTGTGTGTGCAGAGAGAGAGAGAGAGAGAGAGAGAGAGAGAGAGAATGTGAAAGAGACTCAGAAAAATGTATACCTTGGATATGTAGGGACTGTAGTCCATGCGTAGTTGACAGAGCCTTTGAATATCTCGCGACAGTTTGCCACAATATCCTCAATGATTTGCATGTGAAGCCATATACTCTCTGCCTGTGTACACACAACTCCTCCCGGACGAAGAGCATTAGCTACTGTCTGGAAAAAGGGCTTCTCAAAAAGTTCTTTTGCAGGACCTGATTTTTTTAAAAAAAAATTTAAAAAAAAAAAACAAACAAACAAACAAACATCAAAACCAGTAAACTCACAACTCTCATCTTTCTATCGGAAGCAAGATGCATGTAGTTTCTTATTAATACCTATTGGGTCAGAAGAGTCCACTATTACTGCATCATAAGTTCCTGCGGGAACAGCCTTCAAAAATGCAACTCCTACAAATATTAAGAGAAAGCTTATGAGTGGCAAAAGAAACGAAACGAAAAGGCAAGAAAAAATTTGACAGAAGAAGAACAAGCTTACCATCACCAACACGAAGTGTGACCCGTGGGTCCTCATATCCAATAGCTACCTCAGGGAAAAACTGTTTAGACACCTGGAATGCAGAAGGAAATAAATCTGTTACCATTTCATTGTATAAAAGTCAGTAGTCTTGAGTACAATTGTGCGTATTGACAGAGGCTATGTCAAATGAGAACCACATGGCAACATGCATGTTCCAGTCAAAGTAAATTCCTTCAAGTAATGAATCTAGGTGTACACAAAAATATTACACAAGCTACTTCGAAAATTTTTATCTATTAAAATTACAAACAGAACAAGCCAAAAGACATCATCATCAACACTTACATCAATCACCATCTTATCGATCTCACATATATCAATCCTCTCAACCGAGGAATAACGAGCCACTTCCCTCAGTACACCACCATCTCCTCCACCAATAACCAAAACCTAAATAATACGAATTTGGAAAGATGATTAATAGACAAAACCTTTGTAAACATAAACAGGGTTCGTCAAAGTATTAGACTTAAAAAACAATTCACAATGCTAAAACCACTCAAAAAAATTTATTAAAAAACAATTGTCAAAGCACAGTTCTAGTAAATGGTAGTTCAACAAAAAATAAAATTAACCTTCTTTGGATTTGGAATTGAGCAGAGTGGGAGATGAGTAATCATTTCTTGATAGGCACATTCATCCCTTTCTGTTAACTGAATCACCCCATCCAATACAAGAACCTTTCCATATGTCGCTGACTGTAAACAGAAATCGTAGCATCAATTGAGATGTTTTTTTTTCCTAAAGATCAAATGATTGAAACGATTAGAAATAGACGAGAATTTATGAGAAGAGTCAATTACCTGGAAGACCATCACATTCTGATAGTCGGACTTTCCCTGAAACAAAATCTTCTCTATCTTCAAGGAGTGTGCCTCTCCTGCACAATATCATGTATTAATCAATTTCCATAGAGTTGCAGTCTAGTTCTATAATCAGTCTACCAAACAATGGGAAAATACAATAAACAATAACAAAACATCGAGCAATCCCTGTTTTCATTTGGTAAGCATCCGATTATCAATCTTATGTTTCAAACATCCAGCAATACTCATACATTTGATGAGAAATTATTCACTATAGTTAGAGAAAGTGCAAGTATTGGAGCATGGAACCATATAATATCAACATTTCAAACTTGCAAGTGACTCAGAACCGCTACGCATTGCAACATCGAGCAGTATACCCCTGCATTCCAACACTTGATGACATACAAGAAAGCAGAGGAGTGAAATTTATCATATACTCTATACCCCTGCATTCCAACAATTGTGGTCCATAAAAGTGGCACAATCTATTAGTTTCAATCTAAACTGTTGTTCTGTGCAAAAACCCATTTCCAAGATTTCATTAGCAAGCATTAATAGCTAACAGGCAAACAAATAACGATTCAGAAAACCCATCAATAATTTCATAACATTTATAGCTATAAATATTAAATAAACTATCTGGAAACTTTCCCACAATTTCTGAGCTTCTAAACACAAGTTATAGCGAGAAAATAAATGGGGATGGAAGAGAAAACCAACCTGGCCACATTGAGCTAATCTCAGAAAACCAGCCGGGAATGATAGCGGAGACAGAATCCGGCTCCTTGCCACCGTCAGTCTCCATGGAGACGGCTGAGGCAGCAGCTGCGGCGCCGTTTTCTTCTTCCTCCCTGGGCCTCTTCACAGGAAAATCAGCGGACCCCGCCACACTCTCGTCCGCCATAGCCAAACGCACCAAAGGAATGAACCAGCGAAAACCTAAGGAGGCGAGATATGAATGAATGAGCCGCGAGCGAGCAAGTTTGCTAGCGGTTTAGCTTTTAAGGACACTCTGAGAAAAGAGACCGCACAGTCTCGGCGTCGCTCAATTTTATATAAAGCCACAAATTTTAATATATTCTTTAATAATTAATTAGTAATTAAAATGTTGTATGGTAAATTAATCTGGTGGTGAAACATGCAAACAGTATGTCTCACTCGGCTACGTAGTATTATTGTCTCTTATGTAAATAATATTGTTTGTTTAAAAAATATATTATTTAATAATACAATATAAATATATATATAATTATTTATTTATTATTTCTATATATTTATTTGTTTAAAGGGAAGGTACAGTACAGAATGATAAGGTTCTCAATTAGGGTTTGCTGAATTCGGCTTTTGCTTTTGTTGGAAAGTAAAAACACAAATGTTCCCCAAAATATCATATGTCTGACGTACTTGATATTTGCGCAATAAACACCCTTCCTTTGTGGGTATTTTTACCAATCTTGCCACTGATTTGCTTGGTCTTTTTCTTTTTTTTTTTTTTTTTTTTTTTTGAACTTATGGTTTGTTAGAAGTAGTGGTTTTATCTACTACGTAAGTTTAGGGTTAATTATGTAAGCAGTTTCAACTGCATGGTGAAATAAACCCTAGAAACTAGGAATTAGTTTTTCTTTCAGACTTAGTCTTCTACCACGTTTAGGTTTATGTTCAACGTGGGCTGCATGCTTTTCATTCAGTTACTGTGTAAGGCTTATATAAAGCCTGTTTGTTCTTTGTTTGACGTTAAGGTGAATTCTCATAGCTTGCAAAAGATCTCTGTTGACAAAACTCAGATTTAACATTTGGTATCAGAGCCCCAACTTGGGGTTTCTGATTAAAGCTTGAGAGAGAGTAATTTTTGAGTGAAGATATACGAGAATATGGCAGGAGAAGGAAGTGGTTTTGTGCAAGCATCCATTCCGAAACTGGATGGGCATTATGACCATTGGGCGATGCTTATGGAAAATTTTCTACGTTCAAAGGAGTATTGGAGCATTGTAGAGCATGGAATTACTGCAGCAGCAAAAGGAGCCTCACTCGCAGAGGGGCAAAGGAAGGTGCTTGAGGATCAAAAGTTGAAAGATCTAAAGGCTAAGAATGATTTGTTTCAAGCAATTGATCGAGCTGTTTTGGAAACAATCTTGAACAAGGATACGGCTAAGGAGATTTGGGATTCGTTGAAGCAAAAGTATCAAGGGACTGCTCGTGTCAAGCGAGCACAGTTGCAGGCACTTCGAAAGGAGTTTGAGATGCTTCACATGAGGACAGGAGAGACTGTGAATGAGTTTTTTGGTCGAACTCTGACCATAGCCAATAAGAGAAGAATCAACGGTGACAAATTGACAGATGTAGAAGTTATTGAGAAGATTCTGAGATCGATGACTCCTAAGTATGATTATGTGGTTTGTTCAATTGAGGAATCCAAAGATTTAGATCTTCTCTCAATTGATGAACTGCAAAGCAGTTTGTTGGTACAGGAATAGCGGATGATCGGACATGTTGTGGAGGAGCAAGCACTAAAGGTGGTCTATGAAGAAAACTCTGGAGGAAGAGGACGTGGTCGAGGAACCTTTCGTGGAAGAGGCAGAGGGAGAGGTCAACAAACCTTTAACAAGTCAACAATTGAGTGCTATAATTGTCATGAATTAGGGCACTTTCAGCATGAGTGTCCTAAGAAAGACAAGGAAACAAAGGTCAATTATGCTGAGGCTAGTGAAGAGATGTTGCTAATGGCGTATGTAGATGCTCCAGAGGTCAAAGAAGATATTTGGTTCCTCGACTCGGGGTGCAGCAATCATATGTGTGGTAAGAGTGAGCTATTTTTTTATTTTGATGAAAGATTTAGAGAAAGTGTGAAACTAAGGAACAATACTAGTATGACTGTTTTGGGGAAAGGAAACATTAGACTACAAGTGAGTGGGATGACTCAGGTGATCACAGGGGTTTTCTATGTGCCTGTTTTGAAGAACAACCTTTTAAGCATTGGTCAGCTTCAGGAGAAAGGTCTTGCTATTCTCATTAAACATGGAAGGTGCAAGATCTATCATTCTGAGAGAGGACTGATCATGGAGACCATTATGGCTGCAAATCGCATGTTTATTATTGTTGCTCAACATCAACTCAGTGTCCATGCATGTTTCAATGCTCTCACAGATGATCCAGTTCAGCCGTGGCACTGTCGTTATGGGCACTTGAGTCTTGGTGGCTTAAAGACTCTCCAAAAGAAGCAGATGGTGAATTGACTGCCTCAGATAAAAGACTTCTCAAGAGTGTGTGAGAATTGCATGGTAGGCAAGCAGCTGAGAGACCCCTTTCCAAAAAGGAGTACCTGGAGGGCTTCTCAAAGTCTACAACTCATTCATGCAGACATATGTGGACCAATAAAGCCTGCATCCAACAGCAATAAGAGGTATCTAATGACCTTTATTGATGATTTTACTCGCAAGACTTGGGTTTATTTCCTGGTAGAGAAGTCAGAAGCTTTTCAATTTTTTAAAGTCTTCAAAAGTCTTGTTGAGAATGAGACTGATGCAAGCATTAAAAGTCCGCGCACAGATTGGGGAGGGGAGTTTACATCTCATGAGTTTATTGAGTTTTGTGTTGAGAATGGGATTCAACGACAGTTAACTGCAGCCTACACCCCGGACCAAAATGGAGTAGCTGAGCGCAAGAATCGAACCATCATGAACATGGTTCGAAGCTTACTAACCGAGAAAAAGATGCCAATGATATTTTGGCCTGAAGCAGCAAACTGGACAGTTCATGTGCTCAACAGAAGTCCCACACTAGCAGTAAAAAACAAAACACCAGAGGAGGCATGGAGTGGTACGATACCGTCAGTAAGTTATTTCAGGGTTTTTGGGTGCATTTCATATGTGCACATCCCAAACAACAAGAGAACCAAACTGGATGATAAGAGTATGAAGTGTGTGCTACTTGGGGTTAGCGAAGGGTCCAAAGCCTATCGGCTATTTGAACCAGTCTCACAGAAGATCATAATTAGTCGTGATGTTAAGTTTGATGAGAACAGTAGCTGGGTTTGGGATGAGCATCATCATGAAGTTGTCATAGCAGATTTGGAATGGGATGATGATGAAGACACAACAAGTGAAGCTAATGAGGTTGACAGTGAGGGAAGAGATGAAGATGGATTCGATGGAAATGACAATGATACAAACAACAATAGTGGATCAGATGAAGTCTCAGAAGCAAATTCATCCAGTTCAGAAGAAAGAAGACCTAGAAATCCGCCAGTATGGATGCGGGATTATGTGACAGGAGAAGGTTTATCTGAAGAAGAAGAAGCCACGGTGCATTTGGCTCTTCTTGCGAGTAGTGATCCAGTTCATTACAATGAAGCTGTGAAAAATGCCAAATGGAAGATATGGATGTTGAGGTAGCAGCTATTGAGAAGAACAACACTTGGGAATTGACAGATCTACCTCAAGGAGGGAAGATAATTGGAGTTAAATGGGTTTACAAGACTAAACTGAATGAAAATGGAGAAGTGGACAAGTACAAAGCTCGGTTGGTGGCAAAGGGGTATGCTCAAGAATATGGGGTTGATTATGCTGAAGTTTTTGCTCCTGTGGCTAGGTTAGATACCATTCAAATTGTGATTGCACTTGCTGCTCAAAGAGAATGGACAATTCATCAAATGGACGTGAAAAGTGCTTTCTTACATGGGGAAATCAACGAAGAAGTATTCGTGAAACAACCACCTGAGTATGTGCAGAGAGGTAAGGAGCATAAAGTTTACAAATTAAGGAAAGCTTTATATAGACTTAAACAAGCCCCTCGTGCTTGGTATAGTCGTATAGAAGCTTATTTCTTGAAGGAAGGGTTTGTGAAGTGTCCCATGAACACACTTTGTTCATCAAAGTAGAAGATGGAGGTAATATTCTCATTGTTTGTCTTTATGTTGATGATCTCATTTATACCGGCAATGATGAAAGCATGTTCAGTAAGTTTAAGCAATCGATGATGAACGAGTTTGAAATGACTGATCTTGGTAAGATGAGATACTTCCTTGGAATTGAAGTATTGCAGAAACCAGATGGAATATTCATCTGTCAAAAGAAATATGCTCAGGAAGTGTTGGAGAGGTTTAATATGGGGAATTGCAATCCAGTGCATAATCCTATTGTTCCAGAAACCAAGCTAACGAAGGACATGATTGGTGAGAGGGTAGACAGCACTTACTACAAACAAATTGTGGGGAGTCTCATGTATCTCACAACCACTCGGCTTGACACTATGTTTGTGGTAAGTTTAATTAACAGGTTTATGGAAGGTCCAACAGAAATGCACTTGGCAGCAGCAAAAAGGGTTTTAAGATATGTAAAAGGCACGATCGGCCTTAGAGTTCTTTACAGAAAGGGAGAACATGCTGAGCTCAGAGGCTATACAGACAGTGATTATGCAAGTGACTTGGACGATAGAAAGAGTACATCAGGATATTTGTTCATGTTAGGTTCAGGAGCTGTGTGTTGGTCTTCCAAGAAGCAACCGGTGGTTACACTGTCAACAACTGAAGCTGAATTCATTGCAGTAGCTTCATCTGCTTGTCAGGCAACATGGTTAAGAAGGATAATGAAGAACTTAGGTCAGATTCAGCAAGACTCTACAACGATTTTCTGTGATAATAGTTTAGCAATAAAGCTCTCCAAGAATCCTGTGCTGCATGGTTGAAGCAAGCACATAGATGTACGGTTCCACTTCCTTCGTGAGCTGACTAAGGATGAAACTGTGCAACTGGTTTACTGCAACACTCAAGAGCAAATAGCAGACATACTAACCAAGCCATTGAAGACTGATGCCTTCCTGAAGTTGCGGGAGTCTATGGGAGTGTTTGGAATCAGATGTAAACTGATTGCTTAGCAGTCAGTTTAAGGGAGGATGTTAGAAGTAGTGGTTTTATCCACTACATAAGTTTAGGGTTAATTATGTAAGCAGTTTCAACTGCATGGTGAAATAAACCCTAGAAACTAGGAATCAGTTTTTCTTTCAGACTTAGTCTTCTACCACGTTTAGGTTTATGTTCAACGTGGGCTGCATGTTTTTCATTTAGTTACTGTGTAAGGCTTATATAAAGCCTGTTTGTTCTTCGTTTAATGTTAAGGTGAATTCTCATAGCTTGCAAAAGATCTATGTTGACAAAACTCAGATTTAACATGGTTTCTGTAATTATAAAGTGAAGTAATTATTCGAATTAGATGTGGGCTGTGGCCTTGTGTGGTTGGCTGTTGTGATTTGAGAGTGTTTTTAGTTAATGGGCGACATGGTACATTAGTTTTGGGGCAGCAACGTCGAGTGAGATTATGATAATAGAGCAGACGAAAGAGTTGATGTGTCATCAACAAAAAAATAAAACATAACAAATCCACATGTTATATCAGCACTAAAAATTAATAACCGCGCAAATTTTCGTTAAAATTTTCTATACATGATGATCGAGAGTGTCAATGTATATACAATACAAACTATTTCTATTTATTGTTATATATACATATATATATATATATTGTTGGAATATGATTATGATAACATGGTTTTCACAATATGTGTAATCATATGTGAAGGTATACCATAACATTGGTGTACTAATATATTTATGATTGTAGTGAAATAAGTTAATTAATTAATAAAGGAAATAATATAATTAATTAATTAATAAAGGAAATAATATAATTAATTAATTAAAGGATATGAACAGTTGTATTCCAACTTGAGAAGTTATAACTTCTCTTGAAGAACACAACTCCTCCAAAAGGGTATTTCCATGTCTATATATTATCAAATCCCTTCTGTCAGATTTTTCATTAATAATCACTCTCTGTTCATATCCTTCACACCATATTGTGATCGATAGTCCAACGACGTCCGTTTCTGATCTTGTACCCAATTTCTATCATATATATATAGGGAAGTGTTATTGGCACTCTAAAAATCTCATTCTACACTCATATTTTTCTTTCTAAATATAAAAAATTTGAAATGTAGAATGTGAATTTTAGAGTGTTAATATGTATGAATTTGGAAACTATCAAAGTGTGAAATTTGCGGACTAACTTAAGAACGGATAAGTTGGAGAAATTGATTGGGAGTGTGTGCTGAGTAGAAAGCAAACCCTACATATCTTTCGGCTTTCACACCCCATTCCACCATGTCTTTTATTCTTTTTTTTTTATTGAGAAAGCAATTAGGAGCAAAATTACAGAGACAATGATGGCTTCAGGCTTCTAGATGGAGATATCGATCAGCCCCAGAAGGCAATGATGCGTGTGATGTGAACACATTGTTGGGTCATCACAACTTGCGGGCGATTGCTTTCACTGTTGAGAGAGACAGAGAGAGATGGAGAGGGACAATGAACTTTTGCCAAATAATTAGGATTTCCTAACTTGATGTAATGGCAGTGGATGCCGAGCTGGTCTGTCGTATGTAACATGCATGTGATGAAATTGAAGTTTCACCATAAAATCAATTGGTAATATGAGACAACTCGTGTTCCTCACTAATGTGGGACAACTCTCAACACGCTCTCGCACGTGTGGCGGATTTTCAAGCCTACAAGTGGACAACAACTGGGTGACGTGGAGCGCGTGTGGCCACTGGGCTTCACACATTGATAACTTTACTCTGATATCATGATGAAATTAAGGTTCCACCATAAAACCAATTGGTAATATGGGGAGTAGCTCAAGATTATATAAGCACATAATAAATTTTGTCCCTCACCAACGTGGGACAACTCTCAACGTGCACCCGTGCACTCATGATTCCGATATCAACTTTGGGTCAATCATTTATCTTACGTCTTTTTGTAGCCCAATATATGGAAGAAGTATCATTGAGAGCTGAGAAACCTGTTGGGCCAAATATTGGCCTCTTCGAAATGCACATCAAGTCATATAAGTTGAAATGTGTATGACGCACTTGGTGAATGTTAATGACCCGTTTGGGATCCGCTTACGTTGAAAACACCTTTATGGCCCGAAAAACAAAATATTTATTGAGGAGTCTCCCAAGTCTCCTTTCGTTTTGTTGATCTTTTTAATCTTTAAAAACTTGCGAAAAATTAACGAAAAGTCTAAAAAAAAAATTTCTTTTAATTAAACGTCTTTTTTAAAGATATAGTGAATAGTACCATAGAAATGTTAAAATGTGATTTTTTGTTAAAAGTGAACAGTACCGGAAAGTGTTTTATTAAAACTTCTTTAAACCTAATGTTCATGCTGGCTCTTTGCCCCTTGGTTGCACTGAACTAGTGGTCAGTCAAATGTCCCAATGCATATCACGATAAATTTTAAGGAAAATTAATGAAAATGACTTTAAAATTTTAAATTTTAAAGATAAGAACAAAATAAAATGTAAAATGAATAGTACTATGATTGACTTGGATTGGCTTTTTAGTATAAAAATCTAATTTTTGGTTAAAGTGAACAGTACCAGAAACTTTTCGTTGAAATTCCCTAAATTTTAAGGTTTGTCACCCTGACCATGTTGGCTATTCCACTTCGGTGGGGGAAAGAAGAAAGAATGAGTTTAAATATGATTACCCAACTCTAACTAATAACAAGACCTCTTGTGATAAAACTCTACATCTAACGAATTGGACAGGTGGTAATTACCAAATTTGAGACAATATCAATCTCGTTATGGTGGGCTAGTGGCGGATCTACATAAGGACTTGGGAGGTCCCAGGACCCCTCGGAGGCCCTGAATTGTGCTTTAAAATTTTATGGCGACCCCTCGTACTCGAAGACAACGACTAGTGCAGGCTGCAGCTGCAACGTCTTCAGGTAAACTGCCTTGAGAAGATTGATTTTTACACGCTATGTTAAGGTGTAAGACAAGCTCCGTAGGACCATCAAGAGGCAGGCCAATTTTGAAAGTAGAGATGATAGAAAACAAGCGAAATTCATGGAGAAGATGACCACGTGAAGAAGAAATAAAATTTTCTGTTTTAAGACTTGGCCCATAACGCTGGTTTAGGCTAATTGTTTGGTTTTCTTCGGTTTGCTATATGTTTGTGGGCCTAATCTTTTGCTTAGGCTTTTGGTATGTTGGTTGGTGCGCTGCTTGTTTTCAAGGCCACTTTTTTTTTGTGTGACTTTTTTGGGTCTTTATTTTGTAACTTTTCTTGGTAACTAATGAATTTTACGTTTGTATCATAAAAAAAAAACCCAAAAACCCCATGCATTCCTCAACTTGATATTTATATTCATTTCGTGGGTTCTGGTAATGATTATTTTTTCAATTGAAGGGGATTAGCAATCTTGGTAAAAAAATTAAAAAAAATTGTGGAAAGAAAAGGTTGCATTAAACATTTGCGTATGTATATTTGTTTATTCAGCTGACTTTGGTTTTACCGGTTACAACTACTTCAGTGGAGATGAACTTTTTCGTTATGAATATCATTAAGGGTCTACTTCATAACAAAGTAAGATGTCAATGATTTCGTAAAGAAGACATTTTTTGCTATAATTTTTTATATTTATTATTGAAATCCCCTGAGTCTAAAATCTTGAACCCACCACCTAGTGAGAGCAACTCCAGTGTAGGAGCCCTCCCCCCACGCTATTTACTATTTAATCCACCCAATGAATAGTAACTGTCCTTACTAAACAGTACATTCCCCTGGCAATTGCCTTTTGCATCTCCACCCTTGCACTGAATAGCCCTGGCAATTGGCAATAAAATATTAGTATATTTTTTATTTATAATTAATATTATATTATTTACTTTGTATGACACACCCCGACCCAAATGTCGAAGCATGCTGGCCGTCACGTGCGAGTGACATAGCCAAAAGCGCAAGCGGAAGAACATATATGAATGAAGTGCAGAAATAAAAGTCAAGCACGATAATTTACCATATGATAAGAGAGTAGTGAGAAGTAAAGCAAAAGTAATGTGAAATAATATAGTGACACAGAGCCAATTCTAAGTGCAGTCCAGATTAAACAAAACATTAAAATAACAGAAGAAACCCTACATGGGTGGTGGTCTGTCAGAACTGCCTGGATGTCTCGATAGCCGCCAACGTCACCGCTACCTAGAACCTGGAGGGGCGCAAAACAGAAAACGCGAGTGGGCAAAAACAAATCTTTTCCAAAACCGTTTCAGAAATTAGTATATAACCCCTCACTGTAAATCCAGTATAATTCCCAAAAAATAATACGTATATATACTCATATACAAAAACCTCAACATAAAATCTCAGAAGTAAGCCATGTCGATATACCAACTCAAAAGCAAGCAACATCAGGCATGTGAGATAAATCAGTAATCATAATATGCCGGCAATATAATACGTCAGCCGGAGTCACCTATAGTGACCTGTACGGATGAATCTATAGCTCCTCACTACTATCCTGCACACGAGTCAGAACCACCTTTAGTGGTTTGTACGACATGCTATGTGTATAATATTACGCTCAGTGCTACGATCACGTGAAGGCTGTGCGACGAATCGCGGGTCACCTACGAGTCGGAACCACCTATAGTGGTCTGTACGACAAGATGGCACCTGCCTTGGATCCAAGGTGAGGGTACGGTGCGGGAGGTGAACGATCACGTGAAGGCGAGGCTCTACTCTGGCGGAGCACAAACACCCGAGGTGCAGGTAAATGAGCTATATCTCAATCTCACCATCATCACTATCACTAGCTATCATATTTACCTGACTTACCTAGCGTCCACGGCGCTGAAGCATAATTAATGTAATCACAATCATAATGATAAAATATAATTTGGCATACGACATGGCAATTCGATTTTAAAATCAATTCAATTCGCAATTCATTCAAATCAAGTTTCTGGGAAAACGGCGATTGTATATATATATATATATATATATATATACTGAAAACAAAAGCCCACTCACTGATATGTCGATGGGTCGTATCTCCCCAGCCTAGCGTGGCTGCGCTCGTCCTCTGGATACGTCTCACCTATATGTGAAACAACTGTAAAATCGTCATTTAAATGCACATAACCTAACTTAGGTAATAACTTCTCAACCAATGCTCAACTTTGGTATTCGAATATACCAACGCGACCTACACGACGTCACGGATGTCAACAAATTTTTAAAATAATTTTTGGGGGGCCCACGCGCCCTCACGCGCCTGCCAGGGCACGTGTCATCTTCTTCCTTACTTCGCCAGCACACGGTCGCTGGCGCCGGGAAACCTGCAACTCACTCGTTCTCTCTCATTTCTTCATCATTTTCTCTCAAATTTCTTCCTACATGCTCTAAATTTAGTGAGGAAGAGGGCTATACCTTCAAAAACCTTGAAAAAAACGCCTAAAATCTCGTTATAAATTTTCTCCAAAACCGGCCAAACTCAAACTATGCGATCCCGACGTCCAAATCGTCTCAACGAAGGTCTCCGAGGTTTGTGAGGATGTTCTAGGACCTGTGGTGATCTTGTTTTTCCCTAAAACATAACCATTACAAAGTTGATGAACAGTGTCCCATGAATTAAGCTCGGGTTCGTCGTGTTTTCGATGATTCCCGAGTCTAAAACCTATATATAAGAACTCACTAGGGCTCAAGGATCACAAATATGCTTACCTGAGTCTTGATCCGTGCCTTGATGGAGTGATGTGTGTGTGTCCGTACGAATGGTGAGGGAAAACGGAGAAAGTTCGAGAATAAGAGAGAGAGAATGACAGAAACCAGTGCACGTGTGTGCATGGTGTGTGTGTGTGTGTGTGATTTTAAACAATTCAACCATCATCCTTAGCCCAATGTTGTTGGGCCTAAGGATTTAAGGCACCCAAAGTCCAAAATAAAACCCCAAACACACCCGCGTTCACATATAAATCGAAGGTAAAAGTGTCATTCCACGTCGATAATATAATAATTAGAAACAGGATGTTACATTGTATAAATTAATATTATATTATTAATTATGTTAATATTATATTATTAATTATATTAATATTATAATTAAAATTATATCTTTCTCTTTCTTACTTTTTCTCTACTAATTTCTTTCTTCATTCTTCTCTGTAGATTTGGTTATGCTTCTTCTTCTTCTTCAATTATGCATCTTCTTCTTCACTTCCTTCTTCATTCTTTGTTTGTTTATCGAAAAACTTCTTCTTCAATTATGCATCTTCTGCATCTTATCCGACAACCATCTCCGAGGAAGTCACGACGCCGACTCCAGGAAATCTTGCAATGCCGACTTGGCCTTTAAAGACGACGAAGCTTTCGAGGACGACGGAGGTCGAGTAGCTGTAAGGTTGAGGCCAAGAAATGCAGAGAAGATGACAGATGACGTCGACTAGACGTCAGCCTTGCGTCAGGTCACCCTCGGGCTCTCAGGCTGGTAATCCCTACTGGGCTTGTTGCTCGGGCCTCACCTGTCCCTCAGGCTCTTATACGCTGGACCCTTTCCCTCCAGCAATTTGGCCCTGTTTGCTGGCCTGTCCCCCGAGCAACCTTCCCCGCTGGAGTTGCTCTGAAGCTATCCGTCAATCTAAAATTCCAACAAACGGTCAAGACACAAAAGATAACACTTGTGTTATCTTTTTTATTTTATTTTTTATTTTAGAATCATACCCACATCACTCTCTGTCTATCTCTATCTCTCTCTCTCTCTCTCTCTCTCTCCCCCTCTCATTGGCCATAATCTAGTTTCCGAATAAAAGAACTTATTCCATATCACATTTTTAGAAAGAAAAAAAATGCATGCACATGTTGGGAAACTGCAGATAAATTATGATGCTGCTGAGCTGTGTATGGGATCAAATACGTTATATGTACGTGTCACCTGGTGATGTTTGTATTTCATTTCAAGGTCATAAAACTGCAAAAAATAATCTCTCAATCATTTGTCCACAGAGCAGTGCACTACGTGCACGTGTCAATGTAAAAATAGATGAGGATCTCAACAAATTTTTCAAAATGCTCAAAACACAGAAAAATATATTACATATTACTATTCAAATAATAAAACACATGTCTTGACACACCCCGACCCAGAAAGTCCACTAGGACACTGAAGTCGAGTTGTGCTGGCAGACACCTGGAAGGTGACGAAGCCATAAAGTGTAGTGATGTGGAAAAATGTGAATAAATTTTAAACCTAAAAGTGCCTAAACATCAGAGTGTGTTCGTGAGCGGGAGCGAACCCATCTCACGCGTGACTTCAGAGCATAAGTAGATACAGTAGAGTGGGTAAGAAATATACCCTCATAAGTAGCCACCAGTCTTGAGATTCGCCAAGAATCCTCGTTGATACGAACCTCATCAACTAAACCTGGAGGGGCGCAAAACAGAAAACGTGAGTGGGCAAAAACAAAGCTTTTCGAAACCGTTTTGATATCTAAAGTACTAACCCCTCACTGTAAAACCCGTATAGTTTCCCAGAAAATAGTACATATATATATATATATACTCATATAAGAAAACATTGTCCATAAATCAAAACTCATCATCAAATCTCAGAAATAAGCCATGTCGATATACCAACTCAAAAGCAAACAATATCAGACAGGTGAGATAAATCAATATGCATCAATATTATCATGTCAGCCGAAGTCACCTCTAGTGACCTGTACGGCTAAATCTATAGCTCATCAATCACAATCCATCACTATCCTGCACACGAGTCGGAACCACCTTTAGTGGTCTGTACGACAGGCTAGGTGTATAAAATTACGCTCAGTGCTACGATCACATGAAGGCTGTGCGACGAATCACGGGTCACCTACGAGTCAGAACCACCTATAGTAGTATGTACGACAGGCTGTGCACCTGCCTTGGGTCCAAGGTGAGCGTACGGTGCGGGAGGTGAACGATCACGTGAAGGCTAGGCCCTACTATGGCGGAGCACTAACACCCGAGGTGCGGGTAAATGAGCTATATCACAATCATCATCATCACTATCACTAGCTATCAAACTCACCTGACTTACCTGGTCGTCCACAGTGCCGAAGCATAAAGAATGCAATCACAATCATAGTAATGAAATGTAATTTGGCATGCGACATGGCAATTCGATTCTAAAAATTTCCAGAATTTCCAGAATTAAAGATCTCAATGAGTAGAACAACTTTCATACCTGTGAGAAAGTCCAATTTTGCCTCGAAGACCTCCAATTTTGCTACACCCGCCAATAACCATAGAAATGGGGTGTTCTCCAATTCGAGCTCCAAATTAATTCCAATGCTCCAACCAACGATTGGGCTTTGTTCTTGGGTACTAGGGGAGTATTTTGGTAGGATCAATTTCATGAAAACGTTTCAAGTTTGGAGGATTTTGAGCACGACCCGTTTTGGCACCACATGGGTTTTCTCTATTTTGGAGACCAAATCTTCCTAAATTTGAGATGGAAAGGATAGAGGGAAGGTTATAGAGAGGTTTCTAGGTGGTGGACGGTGACAATTTGAGGGAAAAACCGACGAAAACCGTCGGAAAAATCCCAAAAGGGGTTGCGGTTCGCGGGTCAGAGAGGGAACCCACGGGTTCCTCTCTTTTTCTCCTCCCGCCTTTCCCTCCTTACTTTCTTCCCTCATTGGTCACACACACACACACATACACACACACCCTCCCTTTCTCTCCTTACCATTCCATCCCAGCCACCCGTTTATTTTCCCATTAAATCTGGGCCACACACGTGGCTGCCCAGATTCTGGCTCCAAAATCTGGAGCATTCCAGAAAATATTATTTTTACAATTTTGTCCCCAACTTCAAATGTTAATAACTTCTTCGTTATAGCTCCAAATTCGAATCCGTTTGCGCCTACGCGTCCGTAGCGACGAATACTATAAGAATATGCCAAGAAAACAAATCTTAGATGTCACCACGAGGCAGTCAACACCAATCGAAGTATGTGCCTCGAAGGGCATTTTTGTAAACTCACTCATTAAAATTATAAAAATCATAATTTTTAGGGACGGGTTGTCACATGTCTTTATACAAGTGGTAGACCACCATTATTCAACTGTATTACGTGCAAAAAGTTGGGAATTTCGGGTTTATTTTTCTTGCTCTGTACAGTAGGATTACTTAATTTAATCCAATACATTGAACAACGTGCATGATAATCCATTTGAAACTAGCAATTTCTACACCGGGTAACCCGTAGTATTTTATACTTTATTTGGCCCAATAAAAAAATGTCACATTTTTTCTATTAGTAATACGATTTAATAATATTTCTTTTCACTTGTAAGTGAAAGATCTTAGATTTGACTCTCGTCAAATGCAAGTTTGAACCATATTATTGATAACTCATTGTGAGGCTAAATTCACCCTCACCCCTTAGTGTAAATAATATCGTTTGATAAAAAAAAAACCCAAGAAAAATTAGCTAACGTGTCTATTATTTTTTGGATAATACTAGGGAGACTAAATGTGTAAACTAAATTTTGTAAACTAAATGACATAGAAGTTGATTGTATTATTACTTAAGTGTTGATTAACGTGCTTATTTCTTATTGGTGACACATTATTTAATTTGCAAATTTAGCCTACCTAGCATTACTCTTATTTTTTAAGACAATAAAACATGTGTAAGTTATTATTAGGCTAAAATCAAAATATGAGTTTATAGGGTACTCACTAATAAGAGTCTAAGTATTATTCTTTTTATACATACTATGCACGGGCATACGGCGTTACGTAGTAAATGTAAAACTGAATTACAATATTGGCTTTGAATTTTAAAACAACTATTGAAATCTCTAGTATTTTTTTTAACAAACGATATTATCTACATTAAAGAGTGTGGAGTGAATTAAGCCTCACACTAGGCTGACCATAATAATGTGGTTCAAATTTGTCTTTAGCGATAATCGAATTTAAGACCTCTCACTTATGAGTGAAGATGAATAACACTAGACTGTAATATTAATCGGTGAAAATCTCTGGTATTTAAAGGTCATAGTAATCATTTTTTTTTATTGACATAGAGAATTCTCTACAGATTAGACGGAGCACCCATATTATGTGTGTAAGTATTCCCATCTTATGTGTGTAAATATAAAGGATTTGGAAAAACATGTATATGAAAGAGATAAGTTGAAGAGGAAGGTGGAAGAGAGAAAAAACTTTAATTTATATATATATATTTTTTATAAATTAGGAACATAAGTTCGGATATGAAATTACTGCTTAACCTGAATGTATTTAATTTTTTTATAGATGGGTTAAAAACAGTTAAAAAAAATACTAAAGAAGGAAAAAAAAAGGAAAATTGGGGAAGTTGTCATCTTAAAAAAAATCCAATAAAAGAAGAAAAACAAAACCCTATATAGAAAAAGAAAAAAAAAACCCTCAAATAGTAAGATAATTAATCAATTTCAAGGAGTTTCCAAGAAAGAATATATGGACTGACTCAGAAAATGGTAACTTTTGCTCAAAAAATAGAGAAGAGAAAATGGTAACTTTTGCATCCCATTGGTTTAATTCCACCAAATCTTCCAACTTATCCAAAGCAAACCAAAATTTTCAGTCTTATCTACTTATCCACCATTACACGTGTTGATTTGGCAAAGTTGGTCAGGCAACAAACACTTTATGCAAGGATTGTGCTATTCAAACAATCTTTTCACTTCTCACACACTTTTATTAATTTATATCTGTTTATAATCTTCAATTCATCTAATTCGACGGTTAAAAACTAAAAAAATATGAAGGAACTAAAAAAGAGTGTTTAAATATCACACCCCTTTATGCAATCAACTAGCCTTGCTCAACTACCAGGTAATTCAGTGGTTAGGTTGTACTCTAAACACATATTTCACACTGCACATCTTGAATTCGATCTGATGAATCGTTAGATAATAGTCTGAGATAAATTAAAATACATCTATTAGTCGCAAAAGAGTTTCCTTTTTCAAATAATAAAATATCAACCAGCCTCAGAATTATTTTTGTAGGCCGTCACCTGTCACCTTGAGAGAGCAAGAGATAGTGGTGCTGCTGCTGCAAGCTATCGATCATGGCGACTCGGAGGGTCGGCTGGCTTTTGAATCGTTCCTTCACTTCTGCTTCTATGTTTTCCAAAGGTAATCAATCTGCTAACCCAATTTCCCAATTCCAACGCTTTTTCGATCTTTTGTGTGTTTTTTTTATTGTTTATATTCTGCTGCCTGGATCGTATGGCCGACGGATCCGATCGGTTTGTTGTCTGCATTTTGTAATATCATGCATTAGCTGCCATGTTTGTTTGGTTGGTGAGAAAAATGTCGGATGAAGAATTGAAGATTGAATCTTTTTCGAATTTTTCAGAACTTGATAATCATAAATTGTATTTCTTGAATTCTTGAGTTTTCTTCAATTGACGTTGACATTTGAATAAAAAATAATTTCCGCAAATTCTTTTTCTTTCTACATAAGTGTGGGAAATCAGTTCTCTTTATTTTTCTTCTCGTGGTTTGATTAAAATTTTCTTTGTTTGAATAAACAAAATTTGGATTTCCATGAGATAGATTAAGTTAAGTTGAATTTTGAAAGAAATTTTTCATTGTAATCGAAATATAAATGGTGCATTACTTATTTTTATATAAGTGATTAATTTTTTTTATTTTTTAAATTATTAACTTTTTAACACACATATGTTATTATTTGAATACTAACTCAGAAAATCACACCGAAAAATAACTCAAATTTTGTAGAGTTAGATGCGTGCGTTTTTGGATCTCTGATCTTTTTGGTGCAAGTAGCCCTGAAACTGACCTCACCACTGGCTTATTCTTTTCTGGCTGATGTACGAGTGCTGTCCCTATTTCTGACTTTTGGCTTTAGCTGAACGGTGGCTTTTGGCTTTTGGCTTTTTATCGAGGGAACTTTAATGAAAAGCTCCCCGTTCACTTTAACGAAAAATCACATTTTGACACTAAAAAATCAATCCTGATACTATTCACTTTATCCTTTATTTTGTCCTTATCGTTAAAACTCAAAGTTTTCAAGCCCTTTTCATTAGTTTTCCTTTTTATTCAATCACCCACTATATCATTCTATGATATAGAAATAAAATCTTTTCTGAGTCTGTGTCCAGAAACAACAATTTTAGATATTCAGGTCACTCATTTTAAATCGTGCTGTTTTTATTAGTCATTTTATCAGCCCACCCTAAGGTCCGAATCTCTCATTTTTTCTCTTTAACGATCCGAATTTTTGAATTCTTAAGACTCTAAACATAAAGATTAAAAAGAATCTCGACTTAATCATATATGTTCCCAACTGGCCAACTTGCAATTTTTAGGAGAAATATCCCTTCTATTTAACGAGCAATATCTATATATAAAGCTAATGAAAAAGGTGAATAGTGATTTAGTGACATCAAATTTCAATAAAAAAAATATTTAGACAAAAATGCTCCAAGACAAAAAACTTCAAAGGCAACCCAAAATAATGCAAGAGCTTTTTTGTTATTTTAATAGTATTTTTTTAATTAGCACCTCACAAAAAGTTAGCAATAATGTAATTTAATTTTTTTTATTTTAAAACACGTTCATAACATCTTAAGAGACATGTAACGTCGGTTATAAAAAAGATCATTCGCACGCGGATAGTAATGTGATTAAATTAGTTGTCAAATGATTTTTTTATTTTTATAAACGATATTATCTACACTAAAGAGAGGATGATAAGTTTAGCCTCACAATAAGCTAGCAATAATGTGATTCAATCAGTTGTTTATTAAATATTATTTTCTTTATTTTAAATACGTTCAAAACATTTTAAGAGGCGTGCAATGCCAGTTATAAAAAAAAGTCGTTCGCACGTTGGTAATAATGTGATTAAATTAATTATCAAATGATTTTTTTTTAACAAACGATATTATCTACACTAAAGGAGAAGTGGTGAGCTTAGCCTCACAATGGGTCAGTAATAATGTGATTCAATTAGTTGTTTATTAAGTATTATTTTCTCTATTTCTAAACACGTTCAAAACATTTTAAGAGGCGCGTGATATTGGTTATAAAAAAGGTCTTTTGCATGTGGATAATAATGTGCTTAAATTACATTAAATTAGTTGTCAAATTATTTTTTTTAACAAATGATATTATCTACATTAAGGGGAAGTTGATGGGCTTAACCTCAAAATAGGTTAGCAATAATATAATTTAATCAGTTATTTATTAAATATTATTTTCTCTATTTTTAAACACGTTTAAAACATCTTAAGAGGCGTGTAATGCCGGTTATAAAAAAAGTCTTTTGCAGGCGGATAATAATGTGATTAAATTAGTTGTCAAATGATTTTTTTTAACAAACGATATTATCTATACTAAGAAGGAGGGGGTGAACTTAACCTAACAATGTGTTAGCAATAATGTGATTCAATCGATTGTTTATTAAATATTATTTTCTCTATTCTTAATGTAAATTCTATAGAGACCGATTTTGTTATGTGAATTTAGTTGCTTTAATTGGTTTATGAGGGGTTTCTTCTAGCATGATATAAGATTATTCATTTACTTTAAATATTTGACTTTTCCTTTTGTCAATTTATGCAGATAAATACATTTAAAACGTGTAAGTCACGCATAGCATGTTGTGATTTAAAAAATGTCTTCGTCATTTTAATTATTTTTTGTGTGTTGTTTTTCTTTTAATTAGTACTTCATAATAGGTTAATAATAATGTGATTCAATTTCTCTATTTTAATACACATTCAAAACATCTTAAAAGGCGTATAATGCCTCTTATAAAAAAGATCATTCGCACGCGGATAATAATTTAATTAAATTACATTAAATTAGTTGTCAAATGATTGTTTTTTATTTATTTAAAAAACAATATTATCTACACTAAGAGAGGTGGTGGGCTTAGCCTCATAATGGGTTAGCAATAATGTGATTCAATCAATTGTTTATTAAATATTATTTTCTCTATTTTTAAACACATTCAAAGCATCTTAAGATGCGTGTAATGCCGTTTATAAAAAATGGTCTTTCGCACGCAGATAATAATGTGATTAAATTAATTGTCAAATGATTGTTTTTTTTAATAAACGATATTATCTATACTAGGCGGGAGGGGTGGGATTAGCCTCACAATAGACTAGTAATAATGTGATTTAATTAATTTTTTATTAAATGTTATTTTCTCTATTCTTAATGTAAATTCTTTAAATGCCAATTTTATTATGTGAATTCAGCTTGGGTTATGAGGGGTTTCTTCTAGCATAATCTAAGATTATTCATTTACTTCAAATATCTGACTTTCCTTTTGTCAATTTACACATATAAATACATTTAAAATGTGTAAGTCACGCGTAACACGTTGTGATTCAAAAAATACTTTCTGGATGCCCGTGAGCGCTTTCATGTAGGCTAGTGTCACATTAGTCATGATTATCTCAAAAGATGTTCCTACCAAATCATCATGTCATTTGTCACACGGTGATTAAATATGTTACTTAAGTATACATGAATTTTATTAATTAGTCAAAGCACAATGTGTTCGTTTATTTGCATTTAAGTTGAAGTCTCCATACTTCGTAGATTAAAGTAATTTAAAATAGGGTTCTTTAGATATTAATCCTTTCAACTCTTATTTCCTAGATAAAAACTCACCTAGTTATAAACATCCAAATAAAATCCAAATTTAAAAATGGTTGCCAAGTATAGAAGTAATTGACCTATTATTACAAAATATTTACAATTTGTACCACAATATTCAAAATAAAATCAATAAATGTTATTACTCACCTTAATTACAATGAAAATATAATTATTGACATATTATTACTCCTAACACACACATATATACGTTCAAATGTATATATTACTACCATAAGCTCAATATATATAACACACATATATAGTTTAGGGATGGGAATATACATTTAAGGATCACTCCCTTGGGCGATGTGGGATGTCACATTAGGCAATGAATTTATTATTTTTTTATTTTTGTAAAATCCTTAATTCTCCCTTTCAATTTGTATGTAATTAATTGTGTAAATCAATCATTCAAATAGGGGTGTTTTGGGCATCAAAATTTTTTAAATGTGTAAAGTTAAATATAATTAATTAATTTGCTGATGTGGAATCTACTCAATGGGTTTTATTTGAGTAAAAAACATATGTCGGGTTTTATGTGGAGAAAATTAAGTTTAAGGGGCTAAAGCCATATTTTCAGTTTAAAATATCACCTGTCAGTACAGAGATGTTAATAATCATAAATGTCTATCTTCCTGTACTTTTCTTTAATTTTGGTCTTGGGTATTTGACATTAGTAGTTTTACCCCGTTTATATTTTTTACTTAATTGACTTGATTTTACTTTAACCAGGGAGATCTTCTTCTGTGGTTAGAGGAATTGGTAACTATAGCACCGATGCTTCCATTGAGTCACCAATCTCTCCATCCGTCAAAGTAAATTATACTCAGCTTCTAATTAATGGACAATTTGTAGATTCTGCATCAGGTGATCTTTCTTTTCCTTCACGAGTTGTCTAACAGTTTGTGTTTCTCAGCATTGTGTCAAGCATTCATGTTGTTGTAATTTAACTTCAATTTAGCATTTTCTGGTTCTTCATGACGCTTGGATTTGGTCTCAGGGAAAACTTTTCCCACATTGGACCCCCGGACTGGGGAAGTGATTGCTCATGTCGCTGAAGGCGATGCTGAAGATGTAAACCGCGCAGTTTCTGCTGCCCGCAAGGCCTTTGATGAAGGACCGTGGCCTAAGATGACAGCTTATGTAACTACTCATTTTACTTGTTCTATGATACTATGATAGGATATGGTTATGTGAATTGTTTCAAGTTCAGTGCTTTGTTCAAATTTTCTAATAGAACATCATTTTGCAGGAAAGATCACGAGTCCTTTTCCGCTTTGCTGATTTGATTGAAAAGCACAATGATGAAATTGCAGCCCTTGAGACTTGGGATAATGGGAAGCCATTTGAACAGGCTGCTAAGATTGAAGTACCAATGGTAGTTCGGTTTTTTCGTTACTATGCTGGTATGGACCTTTTTTACACAACTACACGACATGCTTTATGGGGTTTGAACAAAATTTATGTTCTAATCTTGGATATGCCACAGGATTTGCCGACAAGATTCATGGTCTCACGGTTCCAGCCGATGGAGAGTATCATGTGCAAACCTTGCATGAACCTATCGGTGTTGCAGGTCAGATTATACCATGGAATTTCCCTCTTCTCTTGTTTGCTTGGAAGGTTGCGCCTGCTTTAGCATGCGGCAACACCATTGTTCTGAAGTCCGCAGAGCAGACACCGTTGTCTGCTCTATATGCAGCAACTCTGTTGCAAGAGGTACTACACGAATAAAAATTTACCACATCACGTTTTTTGACAAGTTCACTTTCCCATGCGTTTGCTTCGATGTGGTCTCATTTGCTTCAATGGTGTCTCAAGTTCAGTTGAAGTAGTTTTTAGAGATAATCTGCCTTTCCATGCCTACTGTGGTGCTTTACCTTTCATTCTGATTTGACGGATTTTAACAATTTTCTGTTTTGAGTTGAACCTGCGAGTGGATTATGTGAATGAGCTTTCACATTGATCTTTCAATTACTAATGCTGATTGATTTTCCTTTTGGTTTTTTTTTTTTTTTTTTTTTTTCACAGGCCGGACTTCCTCCAGGTGTTTTGAATGTGGTTAGTGGTTTTGGTCCAACTGTTGGTGCATCCCTTGCTAGTCATATGGACATTGATAAGGTAATGTATAATTAATGTAAGCTTCTTTCTTGTAGTTAGCCATCTTATGTAAGTTCATAAGAACCGAGAATTTCTCATATATTTATTATATCCACAATAACATCTTTTGCTCAAGTGTAACTTCTCCAAACTCATGATGAACAAATGTTGCTCAAGGCTGCAACAAATTCGAGTAATAGTAATGCGTCTGCTAGTGTACCAGTTTGCAACTTTGCATCAATTTGTTATCTGATTGCAATGTTCCTGCTAAAATTACCGTTCATCCCTCCACAGTTTGCGTTTACTGGATCAACTGACACCGGTAAAAAAATTCTTGAATTGGCTGCCAAAAGCAATCTTAAGAACGTAACTTTGGAGCTTGGCGGGAAATCCCCGTTCATTGTGTGTGAGGATGCTGATGTAGATAAGGCTGTTGAGATGGCACATTTCGCTCTATTCTTTAATCAGGCATCTACGCATTGTCTTCGGAAAAAAAGGTTTGATTCTAAGAGGCAAAGAAATCCATTTGCTGATTACATGACACCTCTGTTTGTAGGGTCAATGCTGCTGCTCTGGTTCTCGTACTTTTGTACATGAAAAAGTATATGATGAGTTCTTAGAGAAAGCAAAAGCCCGTGCCGAGAGACGCCTTGTTGGAGACCCGTTCAAAGGGGGCATTGAGCAAGGTCCTCAGGTAAAACAAGTGACACGTCTATTAATCTCTGACCATTAAACGTACTGCTGTCGAATGTTGTTTACACAGCCTCACCTGCATTTCCGGTTTTGTATTCTAAATCAGATCGATTCAAACCAATTTGAGAAGATCCTGAAGTACATAGATTACGGTGTTAAAGCTGGAGCTAAACTGGAAACCGGAGGAGAGAGGGTTGGCACAAGGGGTTTCTATATTAAGCCCACCGTATTCTCAGATGTTCAGGTACTAATTCACATTGCAGATCATAAAAACCATAATATTTATCGAGAAGCCGAAACATGATTATATATTTATATTGATCTAAACATTGCTGTCCCGTGGAGTAGGATGACATGCCAATAGCTTGCGAAGAGATATTTGGTCCGGTGCAGAGCATCTTGAAGTACAAGTAAGCAATAAAATCCTCTTCTCTATGCCTGCTGTGATTACAGCGTCTGGCGCTTCCATTAGAACTAACGATATGGCTGATTGCAGGGATCTAAATGAGGTGATACGAAGGGCAAATAACTCTCGCTATGGACTTGCTGCAGGGGTCTTTACACAAAACATAGACACTGCAAACACATTGACTCGCGCATTGCGCGTCGGTAGTGTATTTATAAACTGCTTCTATGTCTTTGATGCCGCTATTCCTTTCGGAGGGTTCAA
Source organism: Crataegus laevigata (assembly GCA_963580275.1). Classification (NCBI taxonomy): domain Eukaryota; kingdom Viridiplantae; phylum Streptophyta; class Magnoliopsida; order Rosales; family Rosaceae; genus Crataegus; species Crataegus laevigata. The sequence continues at coordinate 6,252,102 of OY756940.1, forward strand.
GATGAGTGGAATCGGAAGAGAGAAGGGCATTTACGGTCTTTCCAATTACTTGCAAGTCAAGGCTGTTGTCACCCCCCTGAAGAATCCTGCATGGCTATGAACTTCATAAGCTTTTTTTGTCATTGCCAAAAATAAATGGAGAACTGCATCAAAGTAAGTGGCTGTGATGTCATGATGGCTTTAGCGTCTTGGTGGTGCTGATGATGATGATGATGATGATGATGACAACTTTTGCTTCTTTGTGATGAACTCTAGAAATGTTTCTGTGTAATTAATTGTTGGTTAAGTTAATCAGTATTTTAGTGGTTGGTCTAATGGCAAATCAACTTTCTATGTTTTGTTGATGCATCATTTTCTCCTTTTCAAATCACAAATCAAGACTCAGTTTGTTTACATGATTATTGTGTCTTACCCTATCTGTCATTAATAGTATGTTAATTTTGTTTTTTTTTTGTCAAATGTTAATCAAACAATTAGTTAAGAATCAATCAAACCACAATATTTTATTGATATAAATAACAAGTAATGCCGAATGTAGAAATCTTGAGAGAGAATTCTGAAGTTGGTTGTTAAGAATTTAAGGGAATGACGAACCAATGGGACAAAACGCATGGTACAATTCTCCTGCTAATCAAGCTCATTGGAGGTCAAAATTTCATTTAAAAATAGTGGAAGGCCGGTTGGAATGAGTACAATAAACTTAACCTAAGAATCGAGAAAACCCTGTTTAAGGACACCCGATCACGTTATACGTAGGGTAATTCTCCAAAAAAATAATAGCAGACCTTATGTATTTTGGTCTCATTCGACCTCACGCTGGTCTCACCCAATATGAGAATTTCCTAATCATAGAGCTCTACAGCTACCTAAGATTTCCTTCTCAAAGACAGATGTTGCACTCAAGATCAAGATTCTTAACTTTAGTTCTAAAGGTCAATTTTCAAAATTAAGAGTTTGAGCTGGTGTATGATCATCTCTCTCTGGTTCGACAAGCATACATTTATCACCCAAAGAATATCATTTAACAGCAGAAAATTACTTTGTAAAAGTCGCAATTCCAAAACATACTATCTTCTAAGAACTGTTTGATTTGATGATAATTTTTAGAGAATTTTAACGAAAAGCTCCCAGTATTGTTTATTTTAACCAAAAATTATATTTTTACACTAAAAAGTCAATCATGATACTATTCACTTTACCCTTTATTTTGTTATTATCGTTAAAACTCAAAGTTTTCAAGTTCTTTTCCGTTAGTTTTCCTTAATTTTTATGCCACACAAACACCAGCAGTTATGCAATTTGGACACCTAAACTTAGATAAGCCAATTTAGAGTGCCAAATGGGAACGTCCCTCCCAAGTTGGAGAGGTTTTTCAGTGTGCCAGAATACAAAGTAGAACAACACATATTATACAATTCAAGAGATACTTGAAAAGAATTTTTTTTACAACTATACAATAACACGTGATATTCTACCCTATATTCCGGCCACAATAATAATTATCACTCCAAATCTTCTTGCCATCATTGGTTTGTGAGGATTATAGGGATCCTAACATCCTCACCACTCAGGTAGTCGTGCGATTAGTTTTCGTTAAATACTATTTGTATATAATTTTAGATAAAAAATTTAAAATGATTTCTGGCTGCACTACGATAGATGGATAGGAAGTGAAAGAGAATCTCTAGAATCCTCACAAAGAAAATCTCTAAGATCTTCATAAAGAGAATTTGGATGAGATCCAAATCCAAGAAACATAAACATGAAGATTTTACATGCTTTCATTTATCATTTAAATTGATTTTTCAGTATGCTCGAAATATTACATATCTACATTCTGACGTTTTATTTTGTATTCTGAACACATTAAAAAATCTCCCGTGATGTGGTAGGTTGACCATGATTCATGAGCCAATTAGTAATAACAATTCAATAATACAATAATATTACGCAATAAAGTTTGCATACGCAGCAGCCGAAGAAACGCCTATCTTTGTGGAATTCCCACTAACTGTTGATATGCATTTGATTTTGTGTAATTATATATTTTGAGGCCTCTCTCTCTCTCTCTCATATTATATATATATCACACTTTTGGAGTTGCACTTTGAAGCCCGTCGCATGTCACCTTGAGAGAGCAAGAGATCAGTGGTGGTGCTGCAAACTATCGATCATGGCGACTCGGAGGGTCGGCTCGCTTTTGAATCGTTCCTTCACTTCTGCTTCTATGTTTTCCAAAGGTAATCAATCTACTAACCGAATTCCCCAATTCCAACGCCTTTTCGATCTGTTGTGTTTTTTTTATTGTTTATATTCTGCTGCCTGGATCATATGGCCGACGGGTCCGATCGGTTTGTGATCAGCATTTTGTTATATCATGCATTAGCTCCCATGGTTGTTTGGTTGGTGAGAAAAATGTATATCATGCATTAGCTGCCATGTTTGTTTGGTTGGTGAGAAAAATGTAGGATGAAGAACTGAAGATTGAATCTTTTTCGAAAATTTCAGAACTTGGGTGTAGAAATTTTGCAAAATACACAAAACCCATGTTGAATTTGATAATCATAAATTATATTTCTTGAATTCTTGAGTTTTCTTCAGTTGACATTGACATTTGAATAAAAAATAATTTCTGCACAATTTTTTCTTTATACATAACTTGTTTATTTTCGTCATTTGATTTTTTCAGAGAAGAAAAAAAGTGTGTAAAATCAGTTCCCTTTATTTTTATCTTGTGGTTTGATTAGAATTTTCTTTGTTTGAATAAACAAAATTTGGATTTCCATGAAATGGATTAAGTTGAATATTTTTTTTTTGGAGGAAGGATTGAGTTGAATTTTGGAGAGTCAGAAGCATGCGTTTTTGGATCTCTGATCTTTTCGGTGCAAGTGGCCCTGAA